>CM056820.1:25367628-26681795 GCA_029852735.1 Persea americana | reverse complement strand
AGCAGAAAGTGGAAGCGGAGTTGATTTTGCAATTTGCAAGAGAGAGGGTTTTGGAGGGAAAGTGTGAATATATATGGTGATGCCCCCTTCGGCTTTTTCATTGAATTTACTTTACCTGTTTCTGTTTGTTTGGGAGGAAATCTGTGTTTTCTTGAAATCCAATTTCCTGTAATTGTGGATATGGCAGTGGGTCAGGTCATAGGGGTGTTGGGTCATGGGGCCGCAAACGGGTTCGGATCCAGCATTAACTTAGAAAGCAGATTTAGCTCTGAATTTGGATGGAAAAAATAAGTAGAGTGCATTAGTATAATTGGATAAAAAAAGCTTATTTGTTTTAATTAAATAAGTCGAAAATAAAGCTAAGTAGCCTCTTAAATATGAATATCAGTCAAGATAGTTAGGCCCTTAAAACCTATTATATTATATATAATATATGAAGTGAATAGGTTTCAATTGAGAAATCACCCAATTGATTTTGACTCTCTTGCCAAATTCTGACTATCTTTTAAAGCATCAAATGCTTCCTCTCCCATATTCCTTAATTATTTATGATGGCAATAGTGAGAATCTATTATCTATCCCATTACTTCCCACTCAGCCCCCTCTTAATTTTTGCATCTTACGGTTACAATCTAAAATGCATGCCCTGCTTCCATTTTCTTCTCAAGGTTATTAAGGCACATTGAATCCTCTTTAATTGATATCACATTGTGATTTATATTGCAGTAACCATATGTTCTAATTATATATATATATATATTAAGGTAAACAGCGGAGGTTTCCAAAATCACTCTCTAATCTTAATCTATCCTAAAATATGTCTAACCAATCCTCTTATCCATGTGATTGAGATTCACAAGGTGGGCCCCATATAATTATGGTATGCAATTGCTGTTAGTTTCCACGCCTTTTGGTTTTTAATTAGCTACACGGCTTGCACTACAGGCCCCACATGTGAGATTGCTACTTTACAAATGCATGAAGCTTAATTGAAGTGACCTACCATATGCCATTAATCACATAGAAACTCATAACCCAATAATATGCATGAAGCTCTGAGATTTTTACTGATATAAATCTTTTAAGAAATCCCTAAGCCCCATATAAGAGATTTTACTTCACAAAAGCTTGAAGTATACTTAAAGTTGCCCACCACATGCCATTGATCCATAAAAATTAACCTTGACTCAAGGAGGACTAAGGGAGTTGGATGATCAATGGGGAGACAAATAGGCTCAAAAAGAAAATAATATGCATTTGCGAATGCATTATTGATTATGCTAATTTCTTCTTTGAGGAATCGCTAGGTTTTATAATTAAAGAAATGCACTCCTTCGAACTGAATTTAGGAAGGAGTTGGAGTTCATATGATTGAAGAACTCAATTTAGGAAAACAAATGCACTCCTTCATACTGAATTTATAATGATATTAAGAAGATGGTTGTCCTTCTATGTTTCTTTGAGTGTTCGGTAAGCTTCGTGAATGGCTTGGATGGTCTTATATAGGGATAGCAACGAGGTGGGTCATGATTGGGTCATACTAATTTTATACCCACCTTATTTGACATCCTAAACCTACGCCACTTTATAATGGGTCTCATGTCAATAATTTTAAACCTGCTCCATGACCTTCCATTGAAAACGATGGCCACATACACCTGCACAATATGTAATGGGCAAGGTTTGGTTTTGGTGGTAAACTCATTGCATAAAATGATACATTAAAGAAATAAAATATTAAATATATATATTATATATATATAATAAATATAAATTATTTATTTATTTCTGTAAAATCTATTCTTTTCCAATAATACCTCGGAAAAGAATCACATATTTCATTATATATTTTGAGCCCGGGCGCCAAACATCCATTTTATTTTGTAAGCTTACGCTTGTGAGGGTGTAGGGGCCCACCCTCGGTCCATCCAAATGAACCAAACACACGACCCCCCTAAATCGCACATGTCCATTAGCTTTTGGTCAGATCTGGATTTACTGGACCGTTGGATCGATTGTGTACCGATCCAAATGGACTGTTGACCATTTAGTTTTTGGGGCCAGATGGAGATGTAAAAACCACGGTTGGGAATATTTTTTTTACAAAGAGACGAGTCCTATGGAGTCCTTTAAATCCTCCCATCCCCACCCCCATGTGGGCCCCACCACACACTTGAGCGTACCTTATTCTAAACTTTAGTTTAGGAGAGCTGTCCTATATAGACACCCATTCATACTTGTGTAATGGTCAATGCCTTTAAATTCAAAGGGTCGTCATGTTATATAAGTTTACTTCATTTTATATTTATTTTCATTACATGTTAAAAGATTCTAATATTCAAAAATAATAAATTTCTTTAGTTTAGATTTATTTTATCTTAATAATATTTTAAAAGAATTCTTAAATTTTAATATATTTTCATTTTGGCCCGGGCTTAGCACGGGCGTTTGTTGCTAGTATTATCATTAAAATCAAATCATCATCATCCCCTAAATTCCCTCTTTTTCTAAGATACCTTATGTTCCCACCCCGACTAAAGCTCTTAATCCCTGTCCCCTAAAATCCCTCTATTTTGCATCACAGTCCCATGAACCAAAACAACAAACATGAGAGGATTTTTCCTTTTCCCTTCCATCTCGCAAGTGCCCATTGCCAGCAAGAAAAGTTTTTCCTTTTTTTACATTGAATCATGTCATACGTAATTATTGTTTAATGAATATTTTTGTCATTATTCATAAATAACTTTTGTTTAGTTTTTAGTTTTTTTTTCCTTCCTAAGTTATAGTTTAGAAATGAAGTCACCTGCAGCGAACATTTTTTTTTTTAAAGAGTTGCATGTTTCTCTATGTGTTATTCTTGTTATCTTACTTTTATTTTCCTATGGTAAAGCTTCAGTATTAGTTCAAAGATTTAAAGTCATTGAAATTCTAAACCAAAAAAGCAGTATAAGAGCATTTTTTTAATTTTTTTTGCATGTTTCTGTATGTGCTATTCTGGTGTTCTTACTTTTATCTTCCAATAGTAAATTTTTGGTATTAGTTCAAAGATTTGAAGTCATTGAAATTCTAAACCAAAAGAGCTTCATGGGTAAATCATCATTCCAACCAAACAATCATAGTTCTTTATTATGTCATATTTTTATGGCCAAAAGGAATAAAACATTTGGATAGGCCCCACCAAGATGAGGCATAAATAAAAGATTGTGGAGATTAGATGATAAAATACTTCCCCCGATGTTGTCCTCATCTGGACGTTATTGTGTTCCTCTTTGATCTATTTATAATCGTTAATGAAGTTCGAAAAATAAAAGGTTTTTTTTTTTATAACACAGGGTGTCCCAGCCCTTTAAGCCAGAATAATCCTTACGAGCCCATGAGAGAAAGCTGGGTAAGATTCTCATATGGCCCCAGTGTAGAAACCCACAACCTCATGGCACAAACCGTGGTCCTAGGCCAACTGAGCTACCCTTCGGGGTTAGAAAAAAAAAAGTTGGTCAAGTGAATACTTCTCAAATTAGATTTCAAATTATAGCTTCCAAAGTGCATTAATATTATTTTTTCTTGAGATTTATTATTTAAAATATTCTACATAATTAATGTGATTATAAGAAAAAATTATAAATACAATTTCTCATACTAAGATATTCCAAATTTTAATTTAACATTTATAAATATATGCAAGCTCACTTTCTAAAATGGAAAAGAAATAATGAAGGTAAAAGTAAAAAAGGATGTCACGATATGCCGGATGACATTGACAATCTGAAGACATTACCTCCAACTCAAAATATCAACAATGGAATACTAACATTTAATCCTGACTATGTTCGTAAGGCAAATGGTGCAAATCAGGTCCCCAATCTTCAGGCACTAACCCAATTTATTCTAGATTCCACCAGATGCAAATTGGGGATTCCGTGAAGCCTCGGTTGGCAATGTCTTGCCAAGTACATATTTTGGAAGAACCTTTAGGAACATGTTTGGCAACGGTCCTCAGGTCAGAATCTTGGACGGTTTTCTGTGATATCAAAGAAAACCTATGTTTGGTTCCCTCTTGGATCATGGAGAGGAGACACGCCCTTTCAGCGATATCGCGGTCTTCAAACATTCGACCTCCCCGCATCAAATATCGTCAATCTGAAGAGAGGATTCCTCTCCCGTTACCAAATGTGCCCTAATTGATTCTTAAAGAAAACAATGTCAGTTGGAGATTTTGGGAGATAGCTTGGTTTGATGTACCTTTTTCAATCCATTCGGTTGCAGCTTCCAAATAAGCCAATGAAGTGGATGTTCTAGCTATTAGAGAGTGACATCCAATTTGGTACACGTATAAGGCATAAGAGTTTAATATCCACCCATTTTAATCATTATCATCATCTTAGCCTTATCCTATCGATTTGAGTTTGTTATAATGTGTTCTATTCAAGAAAAAGAAACTAGCCTATCATTCAAACAAAGTTGGACAATAACTGTAGGTGGGTGTAAGTCCAATTATGTAAGGGACACCTAACCTGAAATGCCAATAAAGCTAAAACTTGTTTCTAGTGTGTGACCCCCTATAAGTTGATAGTCTTTGTGTGCTGCAATAGACAAAAATCAAAGGCTGTCAATATCTCTTGGTTCAATTACACGATGAGCCAGTTATGCACTAGCTCCTCACTATAGACTATAGTACTGCAACACCAGCACTTTCTTCCAAGCACACAAACAACCCGCATTAATGGAAGCCTGGTCATGGTAGAAAGCCAGCATGAGCAAGAATTCTGTTTCAGGTAGGTAGATAAGAAGCAAACTGAATATATTAACTTGGATGTATCACCACTTTAACCAAATGAAATCCGACCCCCAAAAACCAAGGACTGATTCTGCCTAGACCAGCCTTACAAGTCACACTGACCAAAGAAAAGGTCGTCATTACCACTTCAAAACTCCTAAACTCCCAGTGAGAAGAACTCATGAAAACAATTTATGCTAATCTGTCTCCAACCAATTCAAATTTCAATTACAACTGTTTTACAAAGAAAAAAGAATACGATTAAAAAATACTTTAAAAAATCCTAATTGAACCAAAATACTAAATCCTAAAGATAACAGATCATCTTCAATTCCTAAGAGTCCTAGACCGACTTGCCTTACGCATCACAAACAGAGAGGAAAAAAAAATCCATTAGTGTATTTGCATTCAATATGAGTAGAGTGCTATGTGGGCTCTACTTGTTGGAACTCTTCCATGGGCTGCAGCAGTTCGTGTAGCACCTCAGTGTGGAGGGGGATTCACTGAATGCAATTTCATGGGCAACCTTGTTGCTCGGGTCATCAAGGGTGCCATGTGCTTCTGCTTCCATCTTCAATGGAATTTCATTTCCATCATCCAGTTGATGCATCATTTACCCTCATCAAAAGTACATTAGTATAGAATGACTGTGTATTGCAAGGGGGAAAATGGCCAACCCTGAGTTCAGTGAAGCCGCATCAGGTTCAAGTTCAACCCTCAGTGAGTTGGGTCTGAAACACAATACACAAACTAAGGGCCGACTCAAACAAATCTTATAGGACTCGATAAAATACCATGGAACTCAACTAACAAATAATATGACTGAATCTCACCTCGCCAATGTTTTTGAAATCCAGACTGGACCAACCAATCTATGCAATGAATGTATTCTTCTAATCAACAATAGCCTCTGGCGGCTTTGGGACAGGGTTGATGATGCAGTTCCATCTCTTTCTCCCTCTCCCTCATGGACAATGGATGAAGCGAAATCAAATGACTGGGAGATGGTGAATCTGACCACATTAAGGATGATGCAGCACATGAGCCAAAACGGTCTGAAAGGGAAGGCCCAAAGGAACTCCAGTTGACCAGTCTATAAGATCCACTTGAATTTATTTTAGTAAAGAAATTAGCACATGGCTAATTCTGACTCCAGTCACACATCCAAGTTACTGAAGACGGTAGTTAGGAAATTTCTCTTTTCAACATTAGGAGTCCCATTTGATTGTTAAGGAAGACCACAGGTCAAAGTCGGAGTGTTAGTTATTGATTGACAGAGTTCGAATGTATCCCAAATTAGGAGCAGTAATGTGGGATGTCCAAACGAACGTGTCCTTTCCATCACTACGGCTCCGACGTAGCAAATCCCGAAACCACCACCGCTTTGAAGATCCGGTCGAATTGCTCTTCTTGCAACAGTCCAGAGTCTCCGGCGGAGCAGATTTCGGACTCCAAATGCATTATTTTCCATCAGGAATTCCGGTCAGCAAGAAGAGCATTTCAACCAGATCTTCGAAGCGGTGGTGGTTTCGGGATCGGCTACATCGGAGCAGCAGCGAAGGAAAGGACACGTTCGTTTGGACGTCCAAACATTCCGTTCATATAAAGCAAGCAAACATTATGTTTTACTGATTCCAATCAACATATAAGATGGAGACCCCTAATTCCAGTTGGAATTACAACACAAACTCATTTTACCATGAGAATCACTTACAGAGTTGTACTTCTAGAAGTCAAGAGTTTCAATCTAAAAAAATAATAATAATAGAGAACATACCAGGAAACAAAAGGAAACAAGTATATATGCCATATTCAACTCACATAAATGAACATTGATGCTTCCATCTCTTTTTCATCCCAAGCAAAACCGTCCAACCGCAACAACACCCATATAACAAATGAGGAGTTCAACAATCCTTGATACACTGAATCAAATGTGAAACATCTCCAGTAAAAGCAGTCACTATCCATGAGCATCGGCTTTCATGCAAACACCATGAAAACAGCAGATTTAATAAAAGACAAGTAGCTACCTAATTTGTTTTTTCTGGAATTGCACCGTTCTCATTGGGTTGCCCCAATGCTAGTGCTGCCCAATCCCATCTTCTGTCCCAAAAGAGTCAGCTGGTCAACAAACTCCACCCCTGTTAGAATCTCTGTCGTCCCATAGATGACATGCTTTGCCGGCTGCTGACGCTGTGCAAGTTCCTGCAAACTACCATACTCCACATAGTTCCCACCGCCAATCATGAAGACAATTGCTTCCTTAAATGGCCCTTTCAAATGGTTCCCACCCATCCCCGAGCTCGTCTTGGGGGCACGGGGATCAAATACGAGGTAAGAATCCACCTCTGGGTTCGGTCTCCCTTCCATCAGGGCTTCCACAGTCCTCGTCAAAGCTAGTTGTCTCCCACCCGACAAGAGGTTCTTCATACCCGCTGTTACAGCACTGATTGACTGACCATAAAACTTCTCCGCCCAATCAACAATGTTGCTCTTGCTTGCTGAATTCACTGAATTTGCCAATGAAACATTCAACGATTTTATTTTCTTCACATACTGAAAAGCACATGTGTCAACCTCAGACTCCCTCAGGGCTGCCTCCACCGCTTCCAAATCAGATTGTGGTGTCATCTCCACTGAAAGAAGGTAAATGATTGCAAGACGAAGCTTGTCCACCTTTGTCCCCTTCCCCCTAAGTGCACTAAGAAGTGTGTTACGATCCATGCTTCCCTTTGTCAACATATCATTCTCGACATTGCAGTAAGAATCCAAAGACCGCTCCTTGATCTCACCCAACAGCACAGTCGCAATATTTGTGTGTTTGTCAATCACCTTCTTCCGCTCGGTAAGCTCCGGCAGGGAATTCACCGCACTCATCAGATGCTTTGTGTTCCCAATCAGATCCTGCCCATCAAATTCATCCCCAACTTTCCCCCCCGTCCTCCGGTTGACCTCATCAACATCCTGCTTGTACTTACTCAACTGAATCTCAATCTCCTCTGCAACCTTGGGAAATGGTGACGACCCATTAGCGACCCAGAATGGATCTGAATCATCCAATTCATACGACCTTGGCACACCCTTCTCCCCCTGAACATTGACCCTATTCAGCTTCAACCCAAGAACATCATGAGCAAGCGGGCGGTAGCACCAATCATGCTGGATCCCAACCGACAACTCAAAATTCCGATCAAAAATACACAAGATGGGCCTCTGGAAAGACCCCCCGAGATTCCCGCCTTCCGAGAACAAGTTGTTCTTGGCCAGGAGATGGTCTCTGAGCCGCGAATCAAGCGCAGCAGCGACCATCTCCGCCGGCCCACCCCGTGCGCATCGGATAATGGGCACAACAGCGAGGGTGGCGAGGACGCAGAACAGTCCAGATACAACTCTATCCACGATCTCCTCTATCTCACGGTCACCGGCTGAGGGGTCATTGAGCTGGATATACGAGGAGGGTTGTGCGAGGGAGAAGAGGTCAGGCTCGAGGGTGATGAATTCGAGGTACTGGTCATAGATCTTGGAGAAGCGGGTGAGGGAATCTGAGGACAGGGCGGCGGAGGCAAGCTCTTCAAGGAGCGGGCGGGGGAGGGAGGATGAGAAATTGAGGTGAAGGGAGTGGTAGAGGGGGATGGATGCATCACGGGCAATGCTGCGGATGTTGGAGGGGGTGGGCTGGAGGAAGTAGATGGCGGGAACGTCGGGGATCGGCTGGCGATCAGCCTTGTCAATGAGGAAGTATAGGGTGATCCCATGTTTTCGCAGATCCTTGACATGGATCAAAGGGGATAGAATGTCGCGACAGAGCTTGTCCATAATGAGGATCTTGTAAACCTCCTCCTCAGTCGAATTCACGCCTCCTGAACCCCCACCAGATGTGTTTGGGGGCTGATTTAGATTCAGCATTCGAACTATACAATCTTTGGACGATTCCAATGCAAACAAGCAAATTCCAACAAGAACAAAAAATCATTAAAATCGAATCAATCTCTAATAGATCATGCAAACAAATCCCAACATCAGAAAAAACCAACTTAGTTTCTAATACAGATAGAATTTGTAATAGAGATGCCAGCAAACTCAAGTTCCAGAAAAAAAAATGTGAGAAATCGAGTGAATTTCTACTGAAGATGCAAAAGCATTGGAGGAAACAGATCGAACTTTTCTTCTAATAGAGAAATGAACAGAGATGAAGAAGAAGATAGATGACTCACTTGTTTGCTTCTGACGGAGATTGAGCGACATTGATTTGTTGATGCTAGCGTTAGGGTTTTGGTTTGGAAGAGAGAGATTCTCCTGCAATTGGGGAATTTGAAAACTGAAAGATGTTTCTAGGGCTAGGGTTTTGATTTCGAAGGAGAGGGGGTTTTGGGGGAGAGAGAGAGAGAGAGATCGGATCTCAGATGGAATCGAAATGCTTGTTTTGCCCGTTTACGTATGTAAATAGAGTGGATGTGTGACGGTTACTCATCATTTATGTTTGTTTATGTTTTTTCATACATCTACGGTGACAGACACGTTACCAGTCGCCGGGTTTTTTCATTCTATGAAATATGTTGGTACCTGAATCATGATCTGAACCACTGATCATGTTTAAATGGTAAAAAATGACTCGCCTCAAATCTCAGCCATTGAATCATCATTAATTGTGATGAATTTAAGAAAAACTTTAGACCTTTGGATCTATATTTCTGAACTTTTGTGGGTCTCATTTTCACAATCAAAACTGTTAATCCTCTTTAAAAGGCCAAACACAAATTCATACAATGATGGAAATGCACTAAATAGTCTTTTCGACATATTAAAAGAAAAATGATTTGCATTGATTTCTACTGAGTTCTTTTAAACATTACTTGACTCACATAGGATAGTTAGCTGATTTCTTTTAATTTCTGTTGATTTTCTGATTTTCTAATTTGTCACCGGCAATACACAAAAAAAAAATAATGAAAAAAAAAAAAAAAAGCCTCTATCATGTTGCTTGTTTCATTGCATTGCCCGTCCCAAGCCTAGGAAAAAGGAGGAGGGTTTAAATTCCAATTCACACCCGGTAGCCGGTAGTATATGAATAATCAAAGAATGTTTAGCTTATATTCAAAATCGTGCTAAGCCCTGGCCTGAACCTACTTGGGACGGAATTTGATGAAGGAAGGCTAGTTTAGTTTAGGACCGGGGTTGGACAACCCCCGACAGGCCAACCCAATATATTCGGGATGGGATTGGATAGCCCAAACCTAGGCCCGACGCGACCCATTGACATGCCTACATACAAGTAAGGTACCACTTTTTGGATGGGTGTTGATGAGAGTATGTATAAATGGCATTTTTGTCATTATATGTAAAATCTAACAATTGTTCATGAGAGCTTCTAAATGGACCCCCAATTCTTTTTTGCACACTCTCTTTCTATTGCACACCCCTATAATACCTAAACTAACGTTACCTCAAACCCCACCCCCACCCTAGCCATCACCGCTTGTCGGAGAGAGAGAGAGAGAGAGAGAGAGAGAGAGGCAATGGAGATGGAGAAGGAGGTGGAAAAGGGCATGGAGGCAAAGGGCACGACGGTGGTGCTACTGGGCGATGGAGATGAGATAGAGAATGGGAGAGGGGAGAAGGGGTAGTTTAGGAATTTACCACAGGGTATATTCCTTATAATATTTTTTAAAGTGGTGGGTGTACAAAGGAAAATTGGGGGGGGGGGGGGGGGGGGTGGTTTTTCACATTTAGAAGTTCTCATTGTTTATTTGACTATCAGACTGAGGGGTTTTAGTAAAAGCCTAAAATATAGGTTGGCTAAAAACATAGGGTGTTTTTGAAGAAAGAAAAAACTCTTTATTGAAAGGAGAATTTGAAAAATGACATAAGGGTATTTTCTCATTTTTCAGATTTCTTTTATGGAGAGGACTTGATTGAAAAAATTGTGGAGAAAATTTTTACTTTTTTTGAAATATTCAAATGAGGATTTTACAGGAAAATTCATCGTAGGTGGTCGTTGCACAAAAAAATGGATAGTAGTTCAGGTCTGACAAATGGGGTCCATCATCCCGATTTCGTTTTGTTTTTTGTTTTTTAACTTTAAGATAGTGTCGCCCTTCATCCGAGTCCTCTAAGCAACAAGAACGGATAGTGATGAGGTTGTCCCTTCCTTCTCCAGCCATGCCACTGTGGCTACGGCAACGATATTGCTTCTCTGGCGGTGAGACCACTACAAGCCTGTTAGTCTGTGATCAAGACCGTCTCCTCTGATTCTGCAAATCGATGGAACCCAGACCCACCACAAGAATGAAAATGAATAAACAAGCTTGAGTGTGGTGTTCATGCCCTAGATTTGGAGATTTCTCTAAAAGATGGGATTTTGGGAGGTGGGTTGATAAATTGGAACTAAAGAAGATGATTAAAGAACTAGATCTTTGTGACCCCTTCATCTGCCAAGAAGACGGTTGTTGTGACCCATTCCTCTACCAAGAAGATGGTTGGGTGTTGGGACTCGACACTTTTAGGACAGATGAGAGGGAGAGGCTCCCTTTTTGAAAGATTGATCCACTCACCTGGCCAAGTCCAAAATCCAATCGAAAATCATTCCGAAAGCAAGCTTGACTCCTTCCTTCTCGCCCACCAATTGATGCCACATTCCAGGCAAGATCTCCACGGTCTTGTCTTTGCCCGTTGTCATTTCAAATACCCTCCTTGCAAAACTAGCATCATAAACAATGTCATTTTCTTAATGAACTTGCAGGACACCCCACAAATGGCTCCACTCAAGACCAGACCACTCCATTCAGCCTTCTGGCTGAGACAAATGAGTAGTGCAATGGACTCTAAAACGGATGGGGGACGTTGATCGACACTAGCATTGCTCCCATCAGAGACAAGTAGTGATGAGTCCTTAAAACTGTATTTTTATGATAATAATTTGGAACATTTTAAGGATTTATTCATTCTAAATCGCATTAATTGGGTCAAAGTCATGATTTATGCATCTTGCAAATCATTGTAGTATTTTAATGCATAATTCTTTCAAAAATCACATGTTTTGCATAAAATCATGAAAATTGCATTTCTGAAACTCTGATTTCTGAAAATCTTTGGCAAAACCCTAGTTTTTCAAGAAAGGTTGTGATTTTTCAGCATCACTAGCTTCTTAAGATCAAATCATATCCGATGATATCATCTCAAACTATGACTCCATGAGAAATGGGGATACATTCATACATTTGTGAGATTACATCATTATTATTCATTTATGAAAACTTCAAAGAATCCTAGTTAGATTAGGACTCTTCATGAGAAATTCCAATTACACTAGAACTCCACTTTCATTCGAAGTCCATTCATTTTTGCAAGAAAAACAAAACTGGGACCCGAAACTGGGACCCATAGAATTCAATCAGAAAAAGAAGTCTTGACCGGATCAAGAATACTATTGACATAGGAAATCTTACCAGGGACCCACTCATGAGCACAGAAGATCAAAATCTAGGCCCCATAGTCAAGAAAGAAACTGGAAATGAAAGAAAATGAAGACTAGATTGCACACACATACTCATGTGGGAGCTCACACAGGTACACGCCCAAGATAGGTGGTCCACACTTCATTTACTGCATTCAAGTTATCTTATAGATAATGCCAGGAAATTACCAAAGACAGTCGTGAATTGGAAGACTACTTACTTGTAAAAGAAGAGATGTCCTCAAAATTTGAAATGCAAGAGTGTCTCACCGTCGATCAAGCCAACCCCTGGTCGACCCACACACTTTATTCTCATCTTGAAGAATTCCAAAACTTTCTAGAATATTTATCTCCAAGTCTTTCATACAGAAGAGTCCTATCTAAGAAGAAGAGAGAGAAAGAAAAATCCAAAGAACTACTAAGAAAGATCCCACACACCCTTAGACGTCCCAAGGGGGGAGTTCTGTCCTTCTCATGGTTGACCAAGGTGGGGTCCCCTCACAAGCACACACAGTTGCAAAAATTCAAGCAGTCCTATCATTTTGGTAGTGTGAAGATTTGAAAGACTCAAAGATTGAGATTTAAAATTCCACAAGAGATCAAAGAGTCTTGAAAACTAAGAAGAATGAAATTTGAAAGAGACTTAAAGGCCAACAAGATGAAGAAGGAAATAATTCTTAGAAGAGTCCAAAGCGAAAAGGAAATCTAAAGTCAATCCCATTTTTCTAATGATAACCCAACTTAAACAGGTCATTAACTTTTTAATCGGATGTTGGACTTGGCCAATCTATGCGCCGTTGGAAAGCTCGTTTCGAGTAGATATCCGTATAGCCCAAGATCGCGTCAATCGGATCTGAAATGAGGGAGATATGGCCTCTCAAAGTTAGAGCAGAATATTCTACTCGGGATGACAGTTGTTTAGTGGACTCTACTTCTCTTCCTTCTGTTGTACGCCCTTGATGGGGTCCATTCCATTCCAAAATGCAAAAATTCAAATTATTTCATATTTGAGAACCATTCAAGTGGGCCCTAGTGTGAGAAATCGTCAAATTGGAAGAGGATGTGTAGAGAAATTTTACATGGCTAGAAGATTCTAGAGTTCTCTCCAGTTATCTCAATTGGATTCAAATTAGAGCAAACTCTAGCAATTGTAATAAAAGAAAGAGTTTAAGATAAAGAATGATCGTGCTTGGAAAACACTAAAAAAAAAACCTAGGGGGATGTCCAAAAGCATGAAGAAATAAACCCTCTCTCTAGTTTCTCTCCATTCCTCACGCCCACTCCTTCTCTCTCCTTCCATCTCCTCCACTCCTCCATGGCCCTCACCAGGAAGGCTTGTTCCAAGTCGAAGAATCACAAAGACTAGAGAAGGCTTCTTCATCCTAACATGTGTGTGGCGCAGTTTTGATTTCTTTTATCTTTTGTACTGAACATTCTATGCTAGTAAAATCCATATTCTTTTGATGATCTTTGTCTTTTGATTTGTGTGTTTTTGGATGCTAATTTAATTAGTCTTTTCAAAACAGTTAACTATATGTGCTTAGGGTAAGGTTAGCATAAGGTGCCCTTATTACGAATGGCTTGGCTTAGTAGCCTCCAACGTGTGGGCTAGGACTTGATCTTTGAGCATGAACGGGAGGCAATGCAAGTTAAGAAACCAAAGAGAATTGTTTATGCACCTAATAATGATTATGAGTATCTTGAAACCCCGAGCAATTTGCATAGTAGTTTAGGGTTCACAATTGGATTGATGACCCAAGTTGTAGAACAAGCCCTAGATTGTGATCTTAATGATTCTTGACCCAAGTTGGAGAGAAGTAGATAGAATATTGGGTTAACCACATTTACTTCTCAGTTTGATTCACCACATTTATTTTTCTTATATGCTTGACAACATTTAAATTATTACCAATATGACACTTATATTAGGATTTTCTATGTGTTTTATGCATCTTAGTTTAGGATTTGTGCATGATTTTATGGTTGGTATGTGAACTTGGCACGCTTTAGAATTATAAACTTTGGTTATTCATGTTTTTGTTGCTGGAATATGATGATTTCATGGCTGATTATGAGAAAGAAATTCGGACTGGTCACAAGTAGTTACGTTGCAAAGTTGTAAAGACTGCCCTGTTTCAACAGTTCCAATCTTGTTTTCTTTCGAAAGTTCATAATTTAAAAACCACTCTAGAGTCGTTATTCTTACTTAGAAAGCTTGTAGAATTGAAGTTTGTAATGTAGATTTTCAAACCCCAGAATTTCAAGGTAAAATAATTTCGTGAAGTCAGAGAACTAATGGCTTAAAAATGGGCGTTCAGCAAGACAACAACAGAATTCTGCAGCACAACATGGTCATATGGGTATTTTAAAGCATGCATATCTCACTCGTTTGAGATTCTTTTTCATATAATTTTTTCCTTTTTTTTTTTGTTAGATTCCTACAGCATAAGAGTTTAAAAATTCAGCCATAAAATTTAGGACTAAGTTATCTTAGGCCAGTCGTTCAGGTCTGAAAAGTTGTGCCTAGAACAAGGTATTTCCATACTAAGAAAAATCTCTACATTCATTGTAGAGTTAGATTTTTCTAGGATTGCATTAGTTTCATATAGGATAGCATAATTCGTTCATTATTGCATGAAATTAGGTTTTATGATTAAATTAGGAATTTAGGATAATTAATTAATAATTTGGTAAAATTAATTAGAATATAGGTTAGATTAGGATACTAATATGCATAGTATTAGGGAACTACTATTTAGGAGTTCTAATTTTTATTCTCATTAATTTTTAGCAGATTCTTAGAACTTGAAATAATTGTAATTGTGCTAAAAGAAGAATTCTAATTGGATTGAAAGTCTTCAAAAATTGAAAATCATAGGTTAGAAGTAGTTAAGATAGGTTAAAAGTCTTAGTCATTTAGAGTTTTCTCAAAATAAATTATTTTGAAATATCTTGAACAATTGAGAAAGTTCTAGAATTAGAGAGTTCTGATTTTATTTGATTAACCTTCTTATTTTATTTTTTTTTCAGGTACAATTTCAAGTTGAAAAGAATTTGAATTTCAAACCGCTCCCTCGGGATTGACCCCATACTCACCGGGTTACAAAACTACAATTGAAGCTATGCACTTGGAGTTCGACCCTCAGTGATGCTAGCATCGCTGCTCTCAAAGTATATAAAAAAAAAAAAAAAAGCGTGAAAATGGGTTGACTTACCTTTTTTCGTGCTGCCCGAACTATTATTTCCTTTTTCGTGCAATGGCCACCTACAATTAATTTTTTAGTAAAATCCTCAAAAAACTTCATATACTTTTTTTAAAATGAGCCAAAAGTTTTATGACTTTCTGAATTCTTCCCTTCATATAATTGTGGACATGACAGCGGATTAGGTTGCTTATAGGGGTGTCTGCGTGGTTGGGACGCAAATAGGTTGAATCCGGGGCAAAACCATGTCGATTCGAACCTAGATCTATATCCGACACTAAATTCTGTAACCGGATCCGGCATTAACTTAGAAAGTAGATCCAGTCTTGAGTTTAGAACAGAAATAAGAAGTAGATTGCATTAGTATGATGGGATAACAAGGCTTATTTTTTAATTATATAAGCTAAATTATTAAATGCTATATAAACAAAACTAAGTAGCCTCCCATATATGTATATTACTCAAGCTATTTAGGCCCTTAAAACCTATATATTTTTAATACGTGAATCTGATCTTCTTGGATCTGAATATTCGAGTTGGGACATAAATATATCTGAATATATTTTTAATTGCATGTGTTGTCGCCTGTTGAATATACTATTAACCAAAAGTAGTAAAAATGAGTATATGGCTATTTATAAAGGATGATAAAAAAAAAAAGATATAAAAATGAAAAAAGTTAAATTCAGATAAATCTAATTTCCCGAAATATAGATCCGAAACTAATTCAATGAAGTGGACCCAATCATGGATCCGAGTTAAAAATGGGTTTAGTATTGGATCCACACCTGGTTTTTACAATTCAGGTCTTTCAGGATTTTGATGAGTCATTTTTATCCCTACCAAATACATCCCTGGGGCTATCAAGAAAATGATTTAGCCAGACTTAGTGTCAAATACATTTCTACTGTTGTTTAGCATATAAAATATATCAAGTATAGGGAGTTATCTGGTTCTGTGCTCATCTGGGCCTACCTAGGGTAATGAAAAAACATAGTAGAAGTGGGGGATGAAACGTGCTCAAAGGGACCTATGGGTGCGCAAAGCATCAATAGTATGTGCAAGCATCAATTTTTTTTTTTTATTTTAACTCAAAGAACAGCAATGGTTTGATAAGTGTCAAATTTCTGTTTATGCCAATTCATAGTGGGGTTGATGTGGGCCGGCGGGTGGTGGTTAAATTGATCATAGGTGGCCCTAGGTGAATTCATCGCAGCCTAAGCCCATTGGACTAGATCCTGACCCTATAATTATATGCATATAAAATGCATTAATGACTCTACAAGAGTCCATCAGACTTAAGACCCGAGGTCCAAATTCGACCCACTAAGAGCTCTGGGCCCTAAAAAAGGGAATGCATCCATACTACTGGACCCAAATTAATGTTCAAACCTCATTAAACTGGATATGGACCCAGGCCAAACTCGAGGCCCATTGACAGCCTTAAGTATGGAGCTAGAGAACTCAACTCCCTCCATGCTATCATTTTGTTTAAGTGTGGAGCTAGAGAACTCAACTCCCTCCATGCTATCATTTTGTGGGTCCATATTTATATGATTATAATAATTTTTAACTTTTTTAACGATGAGAGAGAGAGAGAGAGAGAGGGGGGGGGGGGGGGGGGGTGATGAATGAGGGAGGAGGGGGGAGGGGGGGTGTTATGGACGAATATACTGTAAGATATCATGTACCGATTTAAAAGCTTAAGCTGATAGGTGAAAAGCTTAAATATGTATATGAAGGCTTGTCAAACCCATTACTTGGGAGATGTGTGATGTGGGACTTTTCTAGCACGCCCCTAAATGTGCAGGCTTAACAAATTTGAATGGGCTCACCGCGTGGGCTACACAAGAACGACAGGAGAGAGGTATATAAAGGCCTGTCATACCTTATTGTAGAGGTATATAAAGGCCTATCACACCTTATTGTAAAGTATCTGCCTTTAGTAATATCTCGATTTAAGAAGACAGGGTAACTTAAAAAAACATGAGGTAACTGTTTTTCCCCATAGATTTTACAGTATTGTACAGAAAACCATTTCCATAGTCGGCGTTTTTTTATGGAAAACCCGCTACACAAACACGCCCTTCAGGGAAAATAAAACAGTTTCTCTTTCCATTTCCATACTGGATAGCCAGATTTAGCATCATTCATATCATATGACACAAATACACAATGGGCATTTATATATCCTCCGGAGAGGGTTGTCAATGTGAGAAGTTTGAGACTCTGAAGACCTAAATTTTAAATAAGCAAGGCCTGAAAGTTTGCTTTATTAATTCAAAATAAGGGCCAGTTGGCCCATTCCAACAGCCATGGACAGAAGTAGTACGAACCAAGAGAAATAAATGAGGTTCTTAATCGGATGGGCCAGTACCCTAGGATTAACAAGCTTTGGGTTAGGCTGATGATTTTGTTTCCACCAACAGACTTGTATCCACAAAAGGCCTTAACTTTATTGGACTTCATTTAGAATCTTTAGCTAGCACATAATATTAGGAACTTGACCCAAGTTCTCATCCCATGGGCTAGTTTAGCTGGTGTTGAACACTCCACAAAAGAGATCAGGTTATTCTTCCTTTCAGGGGAAAAATGACTTTTCTAATGAAGACAATGATGAAGATATTTTGTAACAAGAAATCATTTGTAACAAAGAAGTTACTGAAACCTACTTTATGCAGCCCACTTGTATGCATGATGAATGCTAGGATGGAATGGCTCCCTCAAAGTACATATGGCTTATTGGCTTAACAATATATGATCATAGCCTATACTAGAACATTTAGCTTAATCATTCCAGTACAAGCTCATGATTCACTTGCTATGATCTTGTTCTTAGGGAGCTTTCCTCTTATATAAGAAATAAGCAGGAGTTAAGGATTTAAAACTGAGTAAGTCATGCTTGGACTCTTAACATGTCATCCCTGGGCAACATACAAATAAAAACATGATGCTTTGATCTCTAATTTAGATGAAATCTATTCTACATCCAGTCTACATTGAGCACTTCCAATCCAATCATTCACCATGATGCATGTAGGTGGATGGCTGCACTGATATTTCCTCTGTTATAATTTGAACTTTGTTCAGGCATGTCCTGTTATGTGTGTTTTAGAAACCATGCACTACCATTCGATTCATTGCTGGATTTGTGCCGTAAATCTCCATGAGTCACCCCCCTTCTTCAGATCTACATACAGTGTGCTTGCTTGATGATCGTTCTGCATAGTACACCTGACTGATTGTAGCATGTACATCTTTGTTCATCATTGTCCATACTTGGAACATTTAGTCACTAATCCTCCTACAATATTGATGTGCCTCGGTGCATTGATTTACACCATATCTATCATGACTTGCCCCAAATGTTGAGCTCAATGTACACATCATGTCATTCTCCTCTATGTGGTTCTTCCTCGTTAGCCCAATCCAATGACTCAATCATTCCATTTGGGGCGATTCGGGCGACATCCAATGTAGATTCAACATTCTATTAATTGTTGGGTTTCAGTGAAAAGATACACAAATTCTAGTGAGAAATAAAGTTTATAAGCAATTGCTGCAGCATTAGGATCAGCTTATCACTACTGCTGCTGGGCTTTAGTTAATTGACATGATGATCTACCTATCAGTTGTCATGATCACAATTTTAAGCAATAGATTGCCAAAGATTTACCCCCTATTTAGTTGGTCAGATGCTCAGCAAGAAAAAAACTTCCCACTTTTGAATATGAGTTTTAGTAAGAAAAATATTCTTAGAAATACACGAGGGTTGAGTGCAAAAGTAGAACTCCCATAACCCGTTAGATCAGATAAGATGCCTATGATGATGATTACCCACATAAACTACAGGATTCCTAAACAGTTTGGATAGTCATTTCCTCAAAGTCCCATTGGACAATTCATCAATAGAACATTTGAGTCTCTATAAATACCATTTATGCAGCAAAGTACTAGGCCATAATACAGATAAAATTTCAAGGATAACAAGCCATTGAACAGCCATCAATTGATACGAGTCATGTTCAAACACAAAATTCATACAAACAAGCTGGTGCAATGTATCTTAGACATTCTACCCGGACCTCATCCTGTTGATCTGATTCAAAGCCGGTTGAAGAATGTTGTAGAGTACCCAGAGAACAGCTGGGGTGATCACAAACAGCAGAAGCAATCCCCGGCTATCGTTGGATGTGGCATCGGCAATTGTAGCAAGTTCACTGGCCGACGCACTTGGTGCATTGACCATGAAACTCGACGCAGCCAATCCTCCAAGCCCAAGCCCAACAATGACACTCTTATCACTCCGCATTCGGTTAAGTTGGTTGAGTGCTGGTTGGAGGATATTGTAGAGAACCCAGAGAATGGCTGGAATTATGGGTAGAAGGAGAGCAAGGCCGCGGTTATCGCCTTCGGCGATCTCTGCGATCTGTTGCACTGCAAAGGCTGAATCACAACTACTAAGGGATGTGAAGATGGCGCCTGCCAAGGCAGACCCAAAAAATGAGGACGAGTTCACATTGTCAAGGGATTTGGAGTGGGTGAGGCCTTTGGGGAGGTTTTGGAGTGAAAGTAGAGAGATCGGTTTTATGGTTGGCTTGGAAGGGATGACATGGTTTGGTGAGTTCATGCTCAAGCACTTGAGATTGAGCATGGCCATTGTAGATATTGTTGCCATGGATGTTGTTGGGTGTATGGGCTTTGGCCTTAGAGTTTTTTTGGTGTTCTGACTTCTGAGGTTGAAGGAAGAGTCCTAAGAGATTGGTGGTGTTGTTTTAGGGGTCAGTTAGCAAAAAGGCACCCAATGGGGTGTTGCCTTTCGGATTCTCTCCTTATCTAAAGAGTCATTTGGTGTGATAGAAGCCACACATTGCCCCCCACCCACCACCATCTTTCTTATCATTTCTTAGCATGTGTCAATCCAAGTGCTGGGAATTCTCCAACGCAATGTGTCCATCATTTTAGAACCTGAAGTAGCCCCCATTTCAGGATGCTTGATTTAGTACCCAAATTATTATTTATTGCTATCTATAGGAAACATGGGAACTGATCATAGATTCAAACTGGGGCCAACAAATAAGAGAGAGATGATGAAATGACAGCAAATGTTAGCCCCCAGTGGAGTAGAGATGCTTAGTTCTATGTTTTCTGCTGCAATTTGACCACAAGCTTGCAAGTGCCAACATTGGTTAATTTAGACTTGGGTCAAATCCTTTAATTAGTGGGCTTCTCTAGATTTAAGTTCAAGACCAAAAACTAAATTAATTAATTATATGAAAGCTGTAGTTTGCTTAGAAAAAGACCAAACAGTTCTATACGAAAAACTCAAAAGCAGACGGCGATTAGAATGGCAAAACATTGTTACAGACATTAAAAAAAAAAAAAAACAGGGACAGTGGTTTTAGATATTAAGAACACTTGGTTGAGGTTCGCAGTACCAACAGTCCGTGGACTTCCATTTTTGTGCCGCGAAATCATGGTCGGACCCAACCTGAGTACAAGTGTCAAAGGGCTTCAGCCCCCACCTAGATCCGAAAAATGTCGAAAATTCTTTGAGAACTCCTAAAAATTCTAAAAATTAATATTTTTTTCCATTTCCCCCATCGCCCAAGATTGTTCTTGCATAGAGCCCCCGAAGGAGAACTTCCCTGGTCCACTAGTGGGAATGATCCACCTTTCCTAACCCACACTTTCCTGTACATTATGGAAGATGAAGGCAAAAATGACGCATATCTATCTGATCTGAAATGTTGGACATGTCATTTGATGATCTGCCTGATCTGAATCAGACTTTTCAGATCAGCCAAACCCTCTGCAGCCTTACGACTGCAAATAACAACAGTGGCGGATTTAGATCTTGGAAAGTTGAAATGGAACCTGAGAATTGTGTGCATCTCCCCTTCACCCATACATTGGTGTTTGGATGGGAACTACAGGGAAGCTGCCTTAAAAGATTAAAGAGTTTCAAATAAATAAATGCATTGAAAGTAAATTTACCGTTACTTACATGAGAGAAATTCCTCTCAATTTATACAAACCAATAATTCTCAAATTCAATCTAAACCATCTCTAACGTATCAATTTCTAAAATGCCCACCATTACTTTCTGGGAAAGGATCTTTCATTCTTAACATAAACAAAAATAAAACCTGAAAGAAAATGATAAATTTTTTAATAGAAACAACCTTTTAAGTGTTCTTGGTGAGCACCGTCGTATGTTTTCGTGGATCCATCATTGTTGCAATATGCTCTTTTTGAGTTGTCAGTGTCGGTGGCCCACTAGATCAGCTTTGATCATGCAATTTGGTGAAAATAACTAGAACTTAAGGAATGGGTGGATGGATGAAAGATGATGTTAGATTTTATTTAAAAAAAAAATTGATGGTGATTATTGCGGAAGCATGAAGGATAGGACTATGCAGAATAAATACTTTTCAATACTCCCATTGGCTGGAGCCCAATTCTAACATTTCATCCTACTCTAAATATCTAACATTTCATCCCCACAATTTAAGTTTTACAAAAGGATCTGTAATTTTTAACCTAAATAAAATAAAATCCTTTAATCATGAAAAAACTGGTAAACTACTAGAGCCTAGAGGGTTAATAGAGATAGTATAAATACTTCTCAATACTCTCCATGGGCAGAGCCTTTTCCTTAACAAATTTAAGTCAGTCTCGCTTATCCATTTAAAGTAGTAGAGCCAAACTCCACTGGACCAGCTACAGTTGCTCCCTTTTGCATTTACCATTCATTTAATTCTACTTCAAGGGTCAGGTCAGTATCACTTTGATGCAATCAAATATCATTTGAACAATCATTCCCAAGTTGTAACTTTGAGGCCCACTAGATATATCGATGACCTCACTTTTCTTTTTTTTTCCTTAATTTGTAGAGTCCACTACTAATAAAAAAAAAGTAGAAAATAAAAGGTTTTATCTTCCACCAACATATCACCCTTAGTCCCAATCAATGACTACTTACCAACATGCCACTTCACATTTATAGCCTTCTAATGTAGTTGATTGCCACTTACGTAACATTTTATACGGCATTCTCCTGATACCAGCTTAGTAACTGGTATCTCCATTCCCCCTCCTCGATTCCGCTTTAAAAACACGGATTGACATTTTCGGAGCGGACCCGTCATCGAAGCGTGGTTCGACCATTTTCAAAGCACT
Source organism: Persea americana (assembly GCA_029852735.1). Taxonomy (NCBI): domain Eukaryota; kingdom Viridiplantae; phylum Streptophyta; class Magnoliopsida; order Laurales; family Lauraceae; genus Persea; species Persea americana. Next base: position 26,659,180 of record CM056820.1, on the reverse strand, counting down.
GTTCTAAGATGCTTAAAGCACGGATCAACCGAATATAAAGCAAACCGTGCAAAGTCTTTAGTTTATGTGCATTTTTTTTTTCTGTAAGCTTGACATTTATTTGTTAAATGAAAAAAATTCTTCTAACTTATTAATTATTGTCTATTTTATGTGATTAAACTGCGAAGTTTTTTTTTTTCCTTCATTTTTTATACTTGAATTTATGGATATATTTGCGCCGTTTAGTTAATTGTTTATAAATCCATAAGCACTATGTTGTATAGGTGCTCCGAAGGTGCTCTGAATATATAATTATTTTAAAATTTAGCATTTTAGCGCTCCACTCCCACTCCCGCTCCACGCTCTGGCACTTCGGATACGACTAGTAGTGCCCAATAGAAAAGCTATCGAATCGTTAGCTTTGCCTTCAGTATAAGTTCGAATACACAATCTGAATGGACACAAAAAATACTAAAGGTCAAAAGCCTTTTAAGGGGTAACCCTTGTGCAAGATTTTGCACAAAGGCTTATAGTTGAACCGGTTGATCCTGAAATATGAGCACCTCCACCAATCTTGTTAAAAAGCATTGATGATCACCAAGTCGCTACATACTAGATAATTACTACCTCTATCATTGTCGAGGCATCAACTTCCTTGGCTAGAGCCAAATCTCTAGTAGCAGACTACACACTAGATTTGTACAGCTCCCTTTCTGATCTTCTTAGATGGAAGATTTCTGGCCCTATTTTGATTCGGCAGGGCAGACTTAGTTCCTGAATTAGCTTATATTCTGTTCATTTGTGGATGTTGGGTTTTGGAATTGGACTACTTCAGGTGCCCTGTTGACGTTTTGTATAGTAGCTTTTTTGTTTTTGGGGCTGATCATGGCTTTCTTTTTGGGTGCTTAAAGCTCATGTTTCTTTTTTCTTTTACCAATACAATTTAGCCAAAAAAAAAAAAAAAGAAAAAAAGAAAAAGAAAACGAGTAGGCTTGTTCTAATTAGCTAATTTTAAGATAAGAGCCATTTTAGTTGGTTTTGGAAATGAATGGAAATTGTTTAAAATCAATTGTAGATTTTAATTTCGAACTCTTTTTTGGAAATCACGAGAATCATTAAGCAGGCCATCACATTTTCAGATATTTTCTAGTTTTTTTCTTTATCCAACTTGGAGGAGTTCATATTTATTGTAATTGTTGAATGGTTTCAAATGTAATGATTTTGTGTCTACCATTATTGAAGCTAGAAAATCAAGAAATAAAAAAAAAATGCAAGTAATCAGTTTAAAACTTATTTGGTTGAATTTTTTACAAGAGTGATATTTAACATAAAATTCAACACCGATTCTCTTTTACAATCTATAAGCTGAATAGAATTAAGAAAATATGTAACAAGTAAAAAAATTGCATTGTCCAGCGTATCTATAGGTTGAACCTCAATCTGTGTCCGATCCATTTTCAGAATGGGTCACATAACCCCAAGCCACACCCAATGTGGGTCAATTCGATCCAAACCGCATCACCTCCATCTAGTGCAGGTAAACGTGTGTAACCCGATAACTTTGGGCCAAGCCTAATTCATTTCAAACAGTAGTGATGTATCTTATTTGGTTAATTATGGGCCAAAATAAGCTCAACACAAATCTGGCCTCATTCTATAGAAAGTAAACAATTCCGAGTACAAAGATTTTAGAAAATTGTTTGAACGGGTATAGATATGCGGATTTACCCTAATCCAACCCATTTATGCAGGTAATAGGGTCAACCCTTAACCCAACTATTTTAAATGAGCTTCAGGTTTTTTTGACCGTGAACGACCTGACCTGTATTTATTGCTAGTCCGATTATGGTCAGATACAAGTTGAGTCTGCGGGTTGGGCCTTTTTCTGCCACCTCTATTCAACCTACTTTTTTAACATATAATTATAAGCAGGCTCTTGATCTCCTTGCCCAACCAGCAGTGTTGGGATTTACCTGAAAGTCTTTTCTTACTTTTTAGGAGGAAAGAGCACCATATTATTGCAGGGAGGTTTTAGACAATTAGCCTTCCAACCACCCACTCTGCAAGGTAGCTCAGGCCTGACAAAATAATAAATAAGGAAATTTGACATTTTAATGCCCTTTAAAATATTTAATTTTCAATTTTATAACTACTAGTCTCTAAATGTCACCAGACACGTTTGACTTTAGTCCACTTTTTAATTTTTTGCCCTGAATCCCATAATATCATAGGTTTTTAAACTCCCGTGATATTATGGGATCGAGGGCAAAAAAAAAAAAAAAAAAAAGTACTATAGTCAAACGACTCTGGCTACATTTTATTAATTTTAGTCATGAAATTAGGGATTGAGTGTTTAATGGGCATTGAAATGTCAAATCCCCAATAAATAAAAGGGTCCTTGACTTGTTGATTAACAAGAAATAACCATTACAATCTATCATGTATAAAATAAATTGCACTTCTTGGGCTATCCAGAGTGGAGAAAGAAAGATGCGTAATGAACTTTGACGATAAATGGCCCACTCTTTATAAACGATCGGAGGCCGACCTCCACTTAACTTCTATCTTGGTTCATCTTCTGGATTCTCATAGTCCTAAATCAGACTGATCATAGAAGCAATCAATCAATATTGCTCCGTTTTCATGTGGAATGCTGATCAATGTGTCCCATCTACTTGCATACATTGAACAAAATTTTGTTCTTATTTTTCTTAGAAAGTCTTTGGGGTTATCATGTTGTAGAAGCAATCAATTTGCCATGTTAACATGAACAATTAATAGCCATTTGAGCAAGTTCAATGCATCAATCTAATAATTAAGTGCAAATAATGAGTCCATAACTTCATGCAATTTATTCTTAGAAAAGCTCTAGTACATACCGAGAACAAACTAAGATTGACCCCAACAAACTGTTTGTTTAATCCTAAAAACATGAAAGACACCGACTCTGGAATTTTATTGCAGCAGACTTACAGAGTTTTACGAAGACTTTACACCCACACCCACTTCATCGAGACAATACATCTGGAGATGACCGATTCCAGGATGAGGAATAAGCACAACAGACCTGTATCTTCCCTCTGTTAGAGATTGATATGTTAGAGATCAGTTAAGAGTAAGAATGTGTATGGGTGTAGAATTTTATGCGATGGATTTATTTATGTGAAAGTCTTTATCATCCTCCTCAACTTGAAACCTAGCGATTTGAAAGTATTGCAACAAGAAGGGATATTTTGGAATTAAAGTAAGATGACACATGCAACACTGATGATAAATGCATTACTAGTAAATCTCAATGGAAATTATATTAAGGAAAAATGTTTCTTACCGTGTTCGTCAATGAGATTGAGGTGAATGTGGAGACTATTAAGCAGATAATCCAGACAAGGTGGTTTGGAGAAGGGTAAGTACAAGGAGAATGCCTCCAGTGACTATTCCGAGAACTGCCCATGGACTGTTGCAATAGTTGTGCATCAACGTCGCCCGCCACTTGGGCCATGGTTTTTTCTGATACTCATGGACGTTTTTATACAGAGGAGCTAAATAATGGTTTGATTTAACAAAAACGTGTTGGTTTAGATCGTTAAAAAAATTGGCGACTTTCTTGTCGCTTCCTAAGAAGTGACGGATAATGCCTTCTTTGTGGAGCAATGCGACATCCTCAGGTGTGTTGACAATGAAATCCATGAATTCAACATATGCGGTGAAACTTTTGTCGAATTCTTTAGAGAAATTAGGGTATAACTGCTCAAATGCGACAAGGTTTCGAAGTGTAGACTTCTTAAAAGTGTCAATGAGCAAAGGTGGGATCATCATCTTTCCATTATCGAATGTAACATCCAAGCTGCTGCTTCCGTTAACTTCTTTTTTTTCAAATTTTACACCTGCCTCGTGGAGCACAGTAGCGCTAGGGGGTTGAAGATCTAATTCTTCCCCATCAGTTGAAAGGGGTTGATGATCTGATTCTTCCCCATAAGTGGAAGCAAGGCTGCCTTCTGCCTCGTGGGGCACAGAAGCGCTGGGGGAATCTGATTCGTCTTCTTGAACTTGGATGAGGGCTTCTTCCTCGGAGAGCACAGTAGGGATGGGGGGTTGATATATAGGATGTGGTTCTTCCCCATTAGTTGAAACAGGGCTGCCTCCCCCATCCTGTGTATATAGACTAAGTGAATGATATAAATGGAGCAGATGGTGAACTGGTTCAAGAGGACGGAAATTCACCTGGACTGGTACAGGAGGTGGGAAATCGACTCTCTTCTGAGAAGCCACCAACTTGAGATAATTGATAGCGAGATCCATGAAGGTTGGTGTGAGTTCAAGGAGCTCAAATATCTTGATGAGAATGAAAAAAGGAAGTTGGTTTTCTAACAACAGAATATCATTTCGAATAAGATCGTGCATCCAAACCATGCTATCCAGCTCATCTGGGACACGGTTATAAAATTTTAGAAAATACACGACGAGGAAGCAACCATCGATCAGCATCATTTCTACAAACTCTTCACTGTCCATGTGAAAGTCATCTGTATAATAAGTTCTAATTTTTGCCGCCTCCTCCTTGATTGCATTGATATAGCGCTGCCGTGGGATTTCAGGTCTGAAAGAGAGGATCACTTCTAGAAAGCTCCGTTTATACTTCTCCATGGCTTGGAGACTTCCCTTGCCATGGTGGTAGGGTCCAAGGGAGATGATTTGGGGCTCATAAGCATATTTGTCACGCCGTCGAAGTCTTTCGGGGACTTTGGGGATGGTCAAGGTGCTCGAGGCCCGTCTCTCGAGATGTTTTGTCATAGAATGCACCCAAGTTTCAAATTTACTATCTGCCATTGTTATAACACTGGTGTGTTGACTTGGGCCTATGCTGAAGGAGATGATGATACCATGTTTACTTATAGCCAATCATAAACAAAGGAGGCTCAGGCTCGTGTCCGCAATCGCTCTGTGCAAGATGACCATTTACTCGAGCAGATGATAGGCACAAAAGCAGCACCTGCCAATAATTCAATAGTCGGGGCCCGCGTGCATCACGTTTCTTAAGTAAGTCTCATCTCCCTGGTACTCATTTATCGCTTCAAGTGTTTCCTTCCTCTTCTACTGTAACCCACTTCACTCTACTCCTATGTAATGTAGTAAGAACATCACTCCTCATAATAAAAAAACAAAAGAAAGAAACGACATAAATTCCTTTGATTCAACGATAGGATTCAGCGGAGTTTTAAAATACTACATGGGAATGGATAGAGTGCAATGAGCCCTGGATCATCCAAATCCCATTGTTATAACACTGGTGTTGTGCCAATGCCCAAAGAGATACCATGTTTACTTATAGAACGGGCTAGTAATAAATGCACACTCAGTTCAGGGGATATCCCCACATTTTACCACCAAACGAGTTGGTCCCACCTTATAATTGACCAATCATATAGTAAGATCAACTCTTATTCAAGTAAAATTAGAGGATATCATACAAAATGTAACGACATTTATTTCCAGCAACTTGAAAACTTAATATGTAGGCCAGACCATGGGGTTCCACTCATTTATCTTCGGATCTCTTCGATTCAAGGCAAAGGAAGGAACAGGATAAGTGTGCACCAGTCACTACCCTCAAGTCTCGCTCTCAACCATTTATTGCTTTCAATTGTTTTTCACTTTTATTAAATTCCTCTTCTACTTTTTGGGCATAACTACAATATTGCAGGCCGTTGTATTGTAGTCTCTTCGATCCATGGTGCGGCCCGCAATTTCAAAATCCAAGCCGGCTATCAGCCATTAGGCACTATGTAGTGATAATGCGTAAATTATTATTCAAATATGTAAGATGATCACAATTGGATTTGACTATATTTGAAACACGTGCTGGATTTGCTTTCTTGTGTTTGAATAGAAATGATGGAAGCCCCTCATGTGAGATCTATCTAACGGTTGGCCTGATGAAATTTTCTTTGATGATTTAGATCCAATAAAAATAATTGTTGTTAGAGCTGATGGGACCAGCCTGGGTTTTGAAAAGGTGGCCCCACCAAGCATTGAAGATGGGTGCGGCACCATACTATCATGTAGTGGCGCTTCACTGTAGTTTTGCACTCTACTTTAATCCTATATGAGCCTCACTCCCCAAAGAAAAAGAAAAAAAATATATCATAGGACTCGAGTCAAAGGGGAAGCGACATGTTAATTAATGACCAAGTTTAAATTACTGCCTAGGATATAGTGCACTGAGTCGGAGTGCATCAAGTGGAATTTCACAATGGGCTTATCTATTAAAAATCTACACTAATGAAATACCTCTCTATTTATGGGACATTCCTAAAATTTTAATCCTAAGGAGTTGTTCCCACTCTATGATCCATTTTGAAGGATCAATCATACGGTGGGACGACTCCTATGAAAGTAAGATTTTAAATTAGGAACGGCGACGAATCAAATTTGGTACGGATTGCTGTAAATCAAAACCCACCCCACCTCAAATTTTGATCATCCAAATCCCATTGTTATAACACTGGTGTTGTGCCTATGCTGAAGAAGATACCATGTTTACTTATAACAGTCATGTGTAAGAGGCACCTGCCAGTAATTCAATCGTTTGGCCCCACTATGCAGATCCACTCTGTTTTCCTTGGATTTCTCTGATTCGAAGCCAGAGGGTCGGGGCGTGCATCACGTTTCTTAAGTAAGACTCATCTCTCAGCTACTCATTTATTTCTGCAAACATAGGCTGTGGCTGTAGTTAGTAGGCCCCGTCCCACAACGCCCTTCAGGGAGAAAGGTAGATTTCCTACGGCTCTCATTACCACTAGGCCACACCAAACTAAAAAACTACTCATTTATTGCTACAACTGTTTTCTCTACTCTTTTCTTATAATCCTCTCTAAAGCTTTTATTGTTGAATTACTAAGGGCACGTTTGGTAACAGGAGAGGAATCCTCTCTTCGGAGGAACGGAATTAAACTTTCTCCTTTGAGGATTTATGAGGGAGATGATTCATCGCATTCCACGTTTGGTGAGCAAGGGGGACTCAGCGATGATTCTTTTGGATCCAAGTTTGGTAACGAGAGAGGAATCCGCACAAGAAAAAAAAAAAACGAATTTCTCCATCTCAAATCCTTTAACATAACCCAAAAAAAATTCCAAATCCTCTAATCCATCCTTAAAACCATTTTACACACATAAAAGAATTTATGAAAATTTTGATAGGAGTCTCCCTTAATAGGAGAGCTTTTCTTCATCGATCTCCATTTATGCTTTGTGTGTAATAGTTACCATTTAACAAAAGTGATTTTTTTTAATCAAACTGCATTTTCATCGATTGTGTGTAATAGATTCAGTGTCATCTATATTATGTAGATGAAGTTAGTGTTTACAAATGACGGTCTACTATTTGATGTGGACAGAGCTTGCGCCCCATTTTGTGTAATGGTTTTGTGTCTCCTATGTATTGTATGTGTAGTGGTTTGTCTAAAAGAAACTTCCCTCCTAGCATTTGTGTGATTCTTTGTTCAAAACCAATATAAAACGGCCCAATTTTGAAAAAAGTTATTGTAAAAATCATTAGAATGTTACGTTTTTTTTTCTTTTTTGGCCCTGTAATGTGGATGATAAAGATTGGAGAGAACCTAAAGACAATATATCAACTGTGATCTAAGCCCTATCAGATCTGATATTGGTTTTTTCTAACAGTTGCTGCAGAAATCTTAAACACGAGTATGGTCTTATAAGTGGATACAAGTAACTTTCAAGAAGCATCCTTCAGTTGAGTAACTTTTCCACCTAAGGAGCACTCATGTTTCAAGGTCTTTAAATATCAGATAATAGCCATTTCTAAGCATCTAGCAGTGCCACAGGCGTGTAACATGCTATGAGATTTCAAGTGCATTCAATGTTTGGCATTACTCATGGCTACTTGAGGTTTCAATTAGGAGAAAAAAGTTAATTTAGATGATATCTTAAGAAGAAACAATGTCAAGATCAATGAGCCACACATCACTCTATTAGAAAACCTTACATGTGTTCGATTAACATAACATTTTAAACATCACAATAAACTTCAGTACGTATCAAACAATTAGTCTCTCACAAAATATATAAAAAATACACTCAAATTCTTTACTGCTTGTATATCTAGCCTTAAGAATATTAGAGGAACATCTTATAATCTCTTCTCAATTTCTGCTTAAGAATTGACATTGTGGACTTTGCCATCAGAAAGATGTGTCAGAAATAAGCTGTATTAAAACTTGATGACAATTAGATGAGAGTTTTCAATTATGCAGTGATCCTCTGCAATAAAGTGTCACAATTTTATCTGTCATGCTATCAGATATGTCTATACATAGAGTGGACGAATGTAACACCCAAGCCTAACCATTGCCGCTTTAAATAAGATTCGTCAAGTTAATTACACCCTTTACTTTTTCCATAATAAGATAACATGTAGCCAAGTTATTAATAAGAATGGCTAGATAGACAAGTTTTGTGTGCCTGTGTGTGAGGAATAGTTGGGTTTTTAATCATTTTCCAATGTAAAAACTTAAAACGATAGCCCAATCACATTCCGAAAATAAAAACACCTCCCAATAGAAACCAGAGTCAAATACTCGAAGCCAACTCAGAAACACCATATAAACCATCGAACTAGGAGCTACACTAGTAGACAGACACTTGGGCGCCACCACAGGTGCGCCCAAGTCACAGCATACACCTGGGCTCCCCCACAGGTGCGCCCAACTCTTTAATCCAACCCTGAGACACGTTTCGGTTGCGTTTCGACTACCCAACCCTAATCATTACCACCCTTAAGGTCTAGAAACTCAAACCAATTCCGGATTCGGAATTTATTAACATAGATCACCTAAAACTCCAAATCCAAGTGAACAAATTCCTAAAGACTATGAAAACCCACGAACCAAGCACTTGGGCGCCACCACAAGTGCACCCAAGTCCGCACCCAAGTACACCAGAAGGACTTAGGCGCCACCACAGGTGCGCCCAAGTCACATTTTAGCCCCGGGCTCACCGAATCCCTATTAATTTCAAATCTTGTCCCAAATCAACACACCAGAACACTCTTACGATTTGAAACAATTAAAACCAGAAGCCCGAATTAACTTAAAATATCAAACCAACTCAAACCACGAAAACATCCACTTGGGCACCACTCTCTTGGTGCCCATCCTCACTTAATCACTAAGAAACCGAATTAATCAAAACCTAATTTAATCCTAATCAACATAACACAATTAATCACATTTAATTTAAAGAACATCAAACCATAAAAGGTCAACCTCAAATCCACCCAAAAAACACGAAACTAACTTGTTCAACATCCCAAAACCTATACAGAACTGATAACAGCCTTGGAATTAAATTTTTAATCAATTTAAACCCATCTAGAACCTCAAACCGAAGTCAGAAGACCAAAGAGCATCAAATTAAGACTTGGGCACCACTGCTGGTGCGCCCAAGTACATAGAACCACTTAGGTGCACACATAGGTGCGCCCAAGTCCTCTGTCTCTCCTGGGTTGTGAATTTTAGTTGCATTTCGAGTTACGGACTTAAAGTCATTGCAATAAAATCAACCAAAACTTAAAACAACATCAGGACAGAAACTTACACTTAGCAAAATTCCCTGAATCCCGAAATTAATATCAATACCATCACCACTAGCCAAACCACACAGAGCCTGGGACTTAGGCGCCACTATAGGTGCGCCCAAGTCACCAAAGTGACCTAGGCACCACCACAGGTGCGCCTAAGTCCTCCTCTGACCCCGCTTCACTGAATTCGACATCTTTTCATCATTTGAAGTAAAAACTAAGATTCCAGAATTTTAAATAACTTAAAGAAAACCCTAAAATACCTTTAATCCACTTCTTAATCAACTTTTAATTCGAATTAACATTGAACCGATTAAAAGTCACAATTAACAATTTGCTTAGGTGTTGAACCATCAAGCTTAGGTTGCCCATACCTTAGGATTAGATTGGATTATCTGATTAGGTAGCTTAGAGCGTTAGGCTCCGCCCCACTACTCTTCCTGTTCCTTTAGGGGATTGGGAGAGCTGATGTGGGCGGTTTACGACCTTAGGTTAGGGTTAATTCAATGATCAGTAATAAAGTACTAATCACGTAAATCCAAGTAAAGTCCCCTAGTTAGGCCCTTCTAGCCCCATATTGAAAAGCCATAAAAACCATAAAACCAACAAAATAAACGCAAAAAGAATTTTCCTTTATTTCTTCCTCCACCTTAGGTGCCAGATATTTACTCGAACTTAATGATAAAAGGGAATAAAGAACCGATTTCTAAAATTAAAAAAATGAGAATAACGAGATGAGATAAGTGATTTCGCACACACTTTTAATCAATCACGGCCCATCGGCCATCCTAAAACAAACACTGACCCATCAGCTATTTCCAATCAACATCAGCCCGTCGGCCACCTCTAATCAATTACGGCCCATCGACCTTTCACTTTTATCACTCGTGTATCGCACACGAAAAACACAGAAATCATAAGTCAAAGTCTCATATGCATCATTATTTTGGCTTGAAAAATCAGCCTTTAAACCCTATTTTGCCAAGGGATCATAAGAGGGTACTCAGGAATGGGGCCGATCCTCTTCTTAAATATTTGGCACCTCCTCCTTTTTATTTTCTTCATTTTATTTATTTTATTTTACTTGGATATACTACGACTATGCTATGTGAAGATTAACCCCTATTTGGACTTTAACTCATGACCCTGAATTTGCCCAATTAAAGAGACCCAAAGAGACCCGAATTAACGTGACAGGATAACCGTCGTGTGTTGCTGGTAGCACATTAGACGAGAGGAAGAACCCACCTTATAAATTTTCTCCCCATATTTCTTCGATTTTCATAAAAAAACAGTGTTACGGCCGTTACCGTAGCTGGCGATCGTGATCCGTCGATTTTGAGGGTAGTCGGAATCCTCATTTTCGATGTAAAATTTAAATAACATATATAGATGAATTAACGTGACAGGACAACCGTCGTGTGTTGCCGGTAGTACATTAGACGAGAGGAAGAACCCACCTTATTAATTTTCTCCCCATATTTCTTCGATTTTCATCAAAAAACAGTGTTACGGCCGTGACCGTAACTGGCGATCGTGATCCGTCGATTTTGAGGGTAGTCGGAATCCTCATTTTCGATGTAAAATTTAAATAACATATATAGATGAATGGAGATTTCCCCAAACCATGCCTCTCTGTTTTTTTTTTTTTTTTAGCGGGCGGGCTGGGGGGTGGGGGTCGAAATTCACATCCGACAGAACCGTGCAAAGTCTTTAGTTTATGTGCATTTTTTTTCTGTAAGCTTGACATTTATCTGTTAAATGAAAAAAATTCTTCTAACTTATTAATTATTGTCTATTTTATGCGATCAAACTGCAAAGTTTTTTTTTCCTTCATTTTTTATACTTGAATATATGGATATATTTGTGCCGTTTAGTTAATTGTTTATAAATCCATAAGCACTATGTTGTATAGGCGCTTCGGATATATAATTATTTTAAAATTTAGCATTTCAGGGCTTTACTCCCGCTCCCGCTTCGCGCTCTGGGCACTTAGGATACGACTAGTAGTGCCCAATAGAAAAGCTATCGAATTGTTAGCTTTGCCATCAGTATAAGTTCGAAAACACAATCTGAATGGACACAAAAAATACTAAAGGTCAAAAGCCTTTTAAGGGGTAACCCTTGTGCAAGATTTTGCACAAAGGCCTATAGTTGAACCGGTTGATCCTGAAATATGAGCACCTCCACCAATCTTGTTAAAAAGCATTGATGATCACCAAGTCGCTACATACTAGATAATTACCACCTCTATCATTGTCGAGGCATCAACTTCCTTGGCTAGAGCCAAATCTCTAGTAGCAGACTACACACTAGATTTGTACAGCTCCCTTTCTGATCTTCTTAGATGGAAGATTTCTGGCCCTATTTTGAATCGGCAGGGCAGACTTAGTTCCTGGATTAGCTTATATTCTGTTCATTTGTAGATGTTGGGTTTTGGAATTGGACTACTTCAGGTGCCCTGTTGACGTTTTGTACTGCTTTTCCGCTTTTGGGGCTCATGCCCTTCTTTGTGGGTGCTTTAAGCTCATGTTTCCCTCTAATCAATACAATTTAGCAAAAAAAAAAAAAAGAAAAGAATAGTAGAGTAGGCTTGTACTAATTAGCTGGGGCCATACTAGAAGAATAGATAAGTGACTAATTTTAAGATAAAAGCCATTTCAGTTGGTTTTGGAAATGAAAGAAAATTGTTTAAAATCAATTGTAGATTTTAGTTTCCAACTCTTTTTTGGAAATCACGAGAATCATTAAGCGGGCCATCACATTTTCAGATATTTCCTAGTTTTTTTCTTTATCCAACTTGGTGGAGTTCATGGTTTCAAATGTAATGATTTTGTGGCTTCCATTATTAAAGCTAGAAAATCAAGAAATAAAAGAAATATGCAAGTAATAGGTTTAAAACTTATTTAGTTGAATTTTATACAAGAGTGATATTGAACATAAAATTCAACACCGATTCTCTTTTACAATTTATAAGAAAAGCAAAGCAAACTGCTGAATAGAATTAAGAAAATATGTGACAGGTAAAAAAATTGTATTGACCAGCGTATCTATAGGTTGAACCTCAATCTGTGCTCGATCCATTTTTTGAATGGGTCACATAACCCCAAGCCACACCCAATGTGGGTCAATTCGATCCAAACCGCATCACCTCCATCTAGTGCGGGTAAATGTGTGTAACCCGATAACTTTGGGCCAAGCCTAATTCATTTCAAACAATAGTGAGGTATCTTATTTGGTTAATTATGGGCCAAAATAAGCTCAACACAAATCTGGTCTCATTATATAGAAAGTAAACAATTCCGAGTACCAAGATTCTAGAAAATTGTTTGAACGGGTTTAGATATGCCGATCGACCCTAACCCAACCCATTTATGTAGGTAATAGGGGTTAACCCTTAACCCAACTAGTTTAAATGAGCTTTAGGTTTTTCTGACCGTGAACGATTTGACCTGTATTTGTTGCTGGTCCGATTATGGTCAGATACAAGTTGAGTCTGATAGGCATGAAAGTCGTAATACAGGGGAGCTAAATAACGGTTTGATTTAACAAAAACGTCTTGGTTTAGATCGTTAAAAAGTTTGGCAACTTTCTTGTCACTGCCTAAGAAGTGACGGATAATGCCTTCTTTGTGGAGCAATGTGACATCCTCAGGTTTGTTGACAATGAGTGTGGGGGTTGGGCGCTTTTGTCAAGACCCGGGCCCGAGATTAGCATTATCACGGTAAACCCCAAGTCGTGACCTCCATACTTACTCCCGTAAACCCCACATTAACCGAAATCAATATGAAATTCACAAGGAATATCATACATTCATACTTGTCAAATGTATATTTTTGCGGAAATATATATATACATTGACAATCAATTTAAACCATACAAGTTCTTTACATAATAGTAAAGTTCCACTTACACAATTCATTTCCTATTTAAGTCCACCATTGCATATTCAAAATATAATGCAGGTGACTACTATTTACATTCAAAGTGAATATACATGTATTTTTCAAAATATTTCTAAAACACTCTAATGTAATTGCCCTCCGATCTACGTCCACTCGTTTAGTCCTCCTGAAGGAACCTAATTGGCCTATTCTGCTGGCGGTGCGGCCTCTGCATTATCGGGACGGGCAACTTGGCCTGTAATGTCATTAATAACACTGTGAACACGACGGTTCAACAATGTATACACAATCTTATGCTAATAATTTGTCTATCAATTCTAAACAATTCAAATCCATAAACGTTTACATTGCATTTACTCATTCATCTAGTTCTTCCCTAAAGGAAGCATTCGGTATCATTTAGTTCTTCCTTGAAGGAAGCATTTGGTATCAATGCATACACTTTATTAAGTAACTTTTCATTGTCCTCAATGGCACAGGGCGGAGAGCATACCATCCATGACCCAGCCTTAAGAAAGAACTCATTCAATTTCAATTTCCATATTATACACTTTATTAAGTGGCTTTTCAAATGTATGGGATTTACCAGTGTCTTAATAAGAGATCATCGGCATCACCACGGAACTTCAGAACGCTCCATACCATCTACTGCAGCAGGATTATTCATTATTCATTCATTTCATTTCATTTCATAATTCCTTTCTTTTCATTAATTTGATGTATTATTCATTTCAGCTCAACAAGGAGCATAATAAACACAAGACAGTGTTAGACTAAGAATAAGTCAATTCAAAACAATAAATCCAATTAAATTTTCCTAAACCAAACATTCGGGTGAAACGTTCGTTAATGTATGTGTTATTTTCTATGACATCACTTTTAATGAAATTGACATTAGCATAATCTTAGCTAACACCCATGAAGGTTTAGAAAAATGCCACTGACACTAGCCTTAGCCAACAGGCTTCTATTCAGAGAAATCAAAAATCAATTCTGCACTTTCCTCAAGTTCGATCACCTCGTCAGTCACCTGTCGGCTAATCGAACTCTGGATCTAGGCTAACCGAACTATGTCGGTTAGCTTTCAAGAAGCTCATTTTCATGATATAATTTCTGACATTTTCCCAAGGGAATTCGGTCACCTCGTCAGTCGATCGAAGCTATAGTGTCGGCCAACCGAACTCGATTCGGTTACCCTTTGATTCCAATTACAGAGAGCTCAAATGAGCTTGGTCAGGCAGTTCGGTCGACCGTTGGTCGTCCGAGTTGCAACTTCGGTTGACCGAACTCAGTTCGGTTAGTTTTCCAGAAGCTGTAATCTCCTGCGAAATCCAGCCCATAAAGGGTCGGTCAGGTGTCGGTTAGCCTGTTGGCTGACTGAACTGCGCCCCAGAAGTTCATAAAATTATGAACAGAAATTCCTGGAATTGAACTCTTTCAGTTCAAACAAATCTATCAACACCCTAAACCATGAGAATTAAGTATACTTGCCTTGTTTGGAGATCAATTAGCAAGAACCTCCTTTGCTAGCTTGATTTTGAGATGAAAACCCCCAATTGAAACCCTCTTTTGAACCTAAATCACAACCAAATCCACAAATGGATCTCCAATGAGTTCTTTGTGCTAGAAATCATTCCAAATCATCAAGGAGAACTTAGAAATTCTATAAGCAATCTAAGTCACTTACTTGTAGTTTCTTGAAGGAATTTCTTGAGATTTTCTCAAGCTTTAAACTCCAATAAAACCAAAGAAGAAGCTGGAGAAAATAAACTTCCTTCAAAATTACCCACAAAGCTCCAATCTTTGATTGAGAATGGAAGGAAGAAAGAAGAAGCGAAAGAGAGAGAGGTGGCTGTGCTAGGAGTTGATGAATGAACTCAGAGGAGCTCATCATCATCTAATAAACCAAATCTTTGCGTTCAACCCCACTTTAATCCCATTAATTACATTTTGAGTCAAATGAAGGGTCATTTGATCCAATTCACATCAAATGAAATCGCTCATAGTATGGAAACTAACGTACTCCTCGAGATACAGACGCGAGCATCAAGAGTTTCCGTATTCTACGAAATACGCAGAAATTTGTATTTACGAAAAAATCCTTGTATCACTTGATTTAGTCTAAAACCATTTCAATTCATTCACTATCATTTACTATCCTTTACTTAAGCTCAAATTAATCATTTGAGGCTAATCCAATTCAATTTGGTCATTAATCAACATCAATTCAATAAAACATGCTTAATTAGCATTAATCTCGATTAATTAGAATTAATCTTGATTAACTCGGGACAGGGTGTTACAGGGGTTGATGTTCTCTTGCCTCGTGGTGCACAGTAGAGCTTTGGGAATCTGATTCTTCCCCATGAGTTTGGATAATGAGGGCTTCTTCCTAAGGGGCGCCGTGGGGTTGATGTCTAGGACCTGATTGTTTGCCATGAATTGGGATAGGGCTGACTTTGTCGGGCGGTGTCTATAGACAATGTGAATGATATAAATGAAGCAGATGGTGGACTGATTCTGGAGGTTGGAAGTTGACTTTCTCCTCACCCTCCCGACCATTGATATAATGGATGGCGAGATCCATGAATGAAGATGGACGTGAGGTTGGTGTGAATTGGAGGAGGTCAAATATCTTGATGAGAAAAAAAGGAAGTTGGTTTTCTAGCAACAGAATATCATATCGAATAAGACTGCTCATCCCAACAATGCTGTCCAGTTCCAGCTCCAGCTCCAGCTCACTGGGGAAGCCACAGTAATAAATTTGTAGAAGAAACCCCACAAGGAAGCAACCATCTATCAGCATCATTTCTACGAACTTTTCACTAGCAATGTCAAAGTCATGTATATATTAAGTTATAATTTTTGCCTCCTCCTCCTTGATCGAATTGACATAGCGCTGCCATGGGATTTCTGGTCTAAATGAGAGGATTGCTTCTAGAAAGCTCCATTTGTACTTCTCCATGGCCTGGAGCCTTGGCTCACCGTGGTGGTAGGGGCCAAAGGAGACGATCCGGGGCTCATAAGCGTCGTTTTCACTCCTTCGAAGTCTTTAGGGACTTTGGGGATGGTCAAGGTGCTTGAGTCCTGTCTCTTGAGATGTGTTGTAATAGAACTCACCCAAGCATTGATAGAACTATCAGCCATTGTTATCACACTGGTGGTGGTGTTGACTTGTGCCTATGCCGAAGGAGATGATGATACCATGTTTACTTATAACACAGACAAACATAAACAAAGGAGGCTCAGGCTCTTCTGTCCGCATTCGCTGCATGCAAGATGACCATTTACTCGAGCCGATGATAGGCAGGCACCTGCCAATAATTCAATAGTTAGGCCCCACTATAGCGATCCTTCTCTGATTCTAAGCCAGAGGGTCGGGGCTCATGTGCATCACGTTTCTTAAGTAGGTCTCATCTCATCTCTCAGTTACTCATTTATTGCTTTTGCTGTTTCTCTCCTCATCTATTGTAATCCACATCTACTCAACTCCTATGCAATGTAAGAACATCACTCCTCAGAATAAAAAAAGAGAGAAACGATGTATACTCATTAGATTCCTAGATAGGACTCAGCCGACTCCACGGGGAACCAGACATGTGAAAGACCAAGTTTTAAAATACTACATCGGAATGGATAGAGTGCCCTGTGTCCGAGTGCATAAAGTGGAATTTCATAGTGGGGCCTATTTATTGAAATCTAAACTATTAGAAATGAACGACCTCTCTATTTATGGAACATTCCTCAATTTTTAATTCTAAGGAGTTGTTCCCACTCTATGATCCATTTGAAGGATAAATCATACGGTGAGGCAACTATTATGAGAGTAAGATTTTAAATTAGGGACGGTGACGAATCAAGTTTGGTACGGGTTACTGTAAATCAAAACTCACCCCATCTCAAATTTTGATCATCCAAATCCCATTGTTATAGCACTGGTGTTGTGCCTATGCTGAAGGAGATACCGTGTTTACTTATAACACTCATGTGAAGGAGGCACCCGCCAGTGATTCAATAGTTTGGCCCCACTATGCGGATTCACTCTATTATCCTTGGATTCTTCTGATTCTAAGCCTGAGGGTCGGGCGTGCATCACGTTTCTTAAGTAAGACTCGTCTCTCAACTACTCATTTATTTCCGCAAACATAGGTTATGGCTGTAGTTAGCAGGCCCGGTCCCATAGCTCCCTTCAGGGAGAAAGGTAGATTTCCTTCGGGTCTCATTACCACTAGGCCACACCAAGCTAAAAAACTACACATTTCTTTCTTCAACTGTTATCTAGTCTTTTCCTATAATCCCCTGTGATGCTTTTATTGTTGACGTACAAAAGTCTTTAGTAAGAGTGAAACTTCAAATTGGGTCCTACCTACTGAAAATAGGATGGGCTAGAAATAAACGAACACTTAGTTCATGGGATATCCCTATATTTTACCACCAAAGGAGTTGGTCCCATCTTACAATTGACCAATCATACAGTAGGACCAACTCCTACCTAAGTAAAATTACATGATATCGTACAAAATGTAATGGCATTTATATCCAGCAACTTGAATATTTAATATGTACATAAGCCAGGCCATGGGGTTCCACTCATTTATCTTTGGATTTCTTTGATTACCATTTATTGCTTTCAACTGTTTTTCACTTTTATTAAATTCCTCTTCTACTTTTTGGGCATAACTGCAATATTGCAGTGCAGTTGTATTGTAGTCTCTTCAATCCACGGTGCGGCCCACATTTTCAAAATCTAAGCTGGCTATCAGCCATAAGGCCTTATGTAGTGATAATGTGTAAATTATTATTCAAATATGTAAGATGATCACAATTGGATTTGACTATATTTGAAATATGTGCTGGATTTGCTTTCTTGTGTTTGAATAGAAATGATGGGAGCCCCTCATGTGAGATCTATCTAACGGTTGGCCTGTTGAAATTTTCTTTGTTAATTTAGATACAATAAAAATAATTGTTGTTAGAGCTGATGGGACCAGCTTGGGTTTTGAAAAGATGGCCCCACCATGCCCCACCATGCATTGAAGATGGGTGTGGCGCCATACTATCATTTAGTGGTGCTTCGCTATAGTTTTGCACTCTACTTTACTCCTATATGAGCCTCACTCCCCAAAGGAAATGAAAAACAATATATCATAGGACTCAAGTACAAGGGGAAGCAACATGTTAATCACCAAGTTTAAATTACTACCTAGGATAGAGTGCACTGAGTCCGAGTGCATCAAGCGGAATTTCATTGTGTGGTCTATCTATAGAAAATCTACACTACAAGAAATGAACGACCTCTCTATTTATGGGACATTCCTAAATTTTTAATCCTAAGGAGTTGTTCCCACTCTATGATCCATTTGAAAGATAAATCATATGGTGGGACAACTCCTATGAGAGTAAGATTTTAAACTAAGGACGGCAACGAGGCGAGTTTGGTACGAGTTGCGGTATACCAAAATTCACCCCATCTCAAATATTTGAAGTTCAAGATTTTTAAAATATATAAATTATGGGAGTAAATGTGCTAAATTTCGAACACACCACTCCAGGGGACAAGTCTTGTTAGGTCAAAGACCTTGGGGATACCCAAATCATCATTTATATTGAACATATGCATCATCTAATTCTCTTCCAGCATGCCTTATGTTAATGTCCAACACCTCCTGCTGTACATGAATTTGTTCTTTAATCTTCATAATAAAATATATAATATTATATATACGAGGCAGGGGCAGGGTAAAACAACAAAACCCATACCCACCCCGGACGAAGAAAACCACTACCACACCCATCCCTAACAAGAGCGGTTCGGGAAAGGTCACAACCCATCGCTAGTCTAATTTCAAAATCCCAAAAATTGAGAGGGCATTTAGTTTTTGCTGCTCGAATTCTCGGTAGGTCAACCCCACTATGGGGTTTGACTCATTTAACTATAGGGTTGATTTACCAAAAAAACAGTCAGTTTTATATAAGCCGGAGTATCCGAACCTGTGTGCATCACGTTTCATTCCCCTAAAGTCTCAACTAGGCATGTCAAACGCCCGACCCGGCCCACCAGGGTTTTTTCCTGGCACGGCATGGCCTGCTACGGGCTGGAATGGGGTGGGCTAGGCCGTGCCGTGCCTCCGTGCCAGGTGTGCTGGGCATTCCTCTTTATTTTATTTTTTTCTAATTAATTTTGTTCTCCTTTTGTGCCCCTAGGCCGTGATCTGGGCCGTGACTATTCTCTAGCCTAGTAGTTAGAAAGGCCAGACATGGGCCAACTTCAGTTTAAATGGTCAAGTATATGTCCAAGCTTGGTCATGGACTAAGAGCATGGTCTGGGCTGAATATTAGGCAACATAATAGTGGGTTGGGTTTGTTTTTCTCTCATGAGTGAAATTTAGAAATAGTGGTCTCTATACGGGCCGATTACGTTGTGGTTGAGAATTTGTATCACTTACGGCCCACCTATTTAGCAGTAAGATGATTTGTTCTGAGTATACACATAAAATTTTTCCACATCCTGACCTCTTTTATATATTTACTAGGAAAGCACAAAATGCTAGCCCCAGTTTCTATTAAAAAAGCTTTGTTCGATGAAATTAAGATATGTTTTAATTTCTGCTGATATAAAAAGCTAGATAATAAAAAGTTTTAAAATTAGACACCTACAATAATAAAAGGTGCAAAGGATATAAGATCTTCAGAAATAAAAAAAATGTTGGAATTCGAATAAGAACTTTCTTGATCTAAATTTATCTAAATTTGTAAGAGAACTGATCACATGTGATGCATGAGACTTTTCATCAAGATGATTCTCACTTATATGTGGCCTACTTTTTATTGACACAATTGCACACTTTCCATTAAGTAGTTAGCATTCCAAGTTTCAACTGATTAATGTACACTATTAGATTAACCAATACATGAAAAGTTGCATTAAATAGTCAATCCGAAATTGGAGCCCCTTTTGAGACTTTTAGTTGGTTCAAAGGAATGCAAATTGTTTAAAATCAATTGCAAATTTCGTTTTTAAAGTTTTTAAATCATTAAAAAAGTATTTAATGTACCCATTTCATTTTCAGATGTTTTCTAATTTTTCTCGTATTAAGTTTGGTGGAGTTTATATTTGACCCTAGTTGTTTAAATTCACAAGAATGGTTCTAAACTAAATGAACAAAATGCTTAGGGTGTGGGATCGGTAGGTTGCCTTCAAACTTTCAATCCAATATATTTGATGGTCTTGTCGTACCATTTAAGTGGTTCGATCAAACTTGACCTACTCCACTGAGAAGAATAGGAGGGTTAGAGTATTTATAGACTTTGTAAAATTGAAAATGATACAAAATACCTATTATATGACTATTTAATGGCTGTTAGTGGGGTAAAATGGATAACTTAATTTAAAAAAGCCATTTTTGGACGGGCTAGGTGGGCTGACCCTTCCTGCCGTGGGCCGTGCCCCCCACCCTCGGCCCAGCAAGGCCCATTGCAAGGGTCGGGCCAGGTGGGCCAGGCCACGGGCCGCCCCGCCCATTTGACATCTCTAGTCTCAACTCTCAATTTCTTTTTTTTTTTCAATTTACTTCTCTTTAACAAATCTCGTTTACTAAAATCCTCATCTTCTTTACTCCAACGGGCCGGGGTGTTGTCTTTTGGATTCTCTCCTCATCTAAAGAGTCATTTGGTATGATATGGGCCACACATTGCTGGCCACCTACATCTTTCGTATCATTACCCTATCCTAGCAGGAAATATAAGCATGGCTGCCGCATGCAATTCACAGACAACATTGAAAGAGGGACCATTTGGACTTGCTATGAGCCCATTTGTATATATTGGCACTTTGGACACCGCATATGACTCGACAAAATCCATTTAGGCACCCTTCGGTCATGCACTCGTCAAGAATCCTCCCAAAATTATGATGGCCCACATGTTAGAAACCCTGTGACCCACCTGCCATGTCAGATGAATCTGCCATGACCATAGGAGAGTTTGTAAAGAGATGTGAAGTTTCTACCAGAGCAATCTTGTCTCAAGCGTGACCCTTGGAATTGCTATTTATTGGAAACATGGGAACAGATTACAGATTCATACTGTAGCTAGCCAACCAACAAATAAGAGATTGATGATGAAATGACAGCAAATGTTAGCCTCCAAGTGCAGTAGAGATTTCTAGTTCTATGTTCTCTGCTGCAATTTGACCTGGACCTTGCAAGTACCAATGGGTCTGGACTCCCCACGTAGAGGGAAATCCTCACTGGGCCCGGACTCCCCACCTAGACTTGAAAAATGTCAGAAATTTTTTGAGAAGCCCCTTTAAATTCTAAAAAATTAATATTTCTTTTTACATTTTCCCCCCCTTTTTTTTTTTTTACGTAGAGGCCCCTCGGGAGAATTTCTTCAGTCCGCCAGTAGGCATGATCCCACCTTTCCTAACCCTCCCTTTCCGGTGTATTATGGAAAAATGACGGCAAAAATTACGCATATCTTTCTGATATGAAATGTTGAACATGTTATTTGATGATCTGTCTGATGTGAAACAGGCTTTCTAGATCAGTCGAACCATCTGCAGCCATATGACTGCAAAAAACAACAGTGGCAGATGTAGATCTTGAAAAGTACAAATGAAAATCATGTTCAGTTGGCCAAGGACTCTGTGCCTTAGAAGAGGGAGAGGTCATATGTTTGACACCTAGCTGTTTCAGGAAAGGAGTGGTTGCTTCGATTTTGCACAAAGGCCCCATAGCTGAACCAGTTAATCCTGAAGGATGAGCACCCCCACAAACCATGTTACAAGCATTGATGATCACCAAGCTGCTTCATGGTAGATAATTACCATCTCTAATTTTGCATCTGTCTATGCATCACCTAGCTGGTCCACCAGCTTTTAACTCATCAATCAAAAGCATACATCCAACATAAGGGTGTCATTCTACTTTGGATGACTGACATCAATCTCAGGCATCATAAATGGCATGCATTGATCCGGTGTCCAGGGGTTGCCCAGTTGGTTGAGTACCAATTTCTCAACTGACTGCCTATGGTTTCTTTAACAAAGAAAAAAAACAAAAGAAAAGAAAAAGAAATCACTTATAGAAGCAGGCTTCTTTTTTGTCATTGAGCTTCTCTTCTTGCAGAAGCATGCTTCTTTCTCCATAACTGGAGTCTATCATGAGTCCCAGACCACTTAGCTGTTGAGAAAATTACCTACAAAGAATGTGCAATCATAAATTCAAATAAACAGTTAGTATAAATAATTAGTGTATAAAAGTGAATGATTGTGAATGTGAGAAATTAATCTACGAAAGCAATAAAAATGAGCAAGGCACACCAATTAAAATGCATTCTTAAAGACAACAATTTCCCACATGCAGGTGGTTTTGATGAAATTCTATTCCCAAGATACAATGCCCAACTCTGATTCGAAGTCTGCACAGTAGAATAAAAAATATGGAATTGACCTTAAAATCAAAGTAAATAACAAAAGATAAGAAACTTCTCTTAGAAAATGTGCTTCTGAAAATACTGCCTTCTATTCATCTTAAATTCTTTGAAAAACTTCAAATCACCTTAATTTATAATGTTTGAAAGCAACCTTTGAGATTGGGTCACATCCACTCAAATGGGCCCAAAAGACCCATCTCATCCAAAGGGCACAAAACACTTGATTTTGAAAAGACACATTCAAATGTCTATTGGAATTTACCTTTTAAATTATTCGGTGTTAGAATATATCCAACAATCCCCCACTATTTTCTAAAAATATTTTTTAAAGAATAATTAATAATAATAGAAAATAACTAAAAATTGTATAATGCATTCCTCAATGGTAGATGTCCCTTGAACCTGAAGGTAGAGTTTGTATCATAAAACCTTAGTGTGAAAGTGAGTGACCTAAGTGAAGTTCACGATACATATTCACATTATACAACATGGTCGGGCATCCATATTCTCCACGCTGCACTCTCTCATAGGCCATGCGCTAGTCCATGTCTTAGCGAATGCTCTAGAGTCTTACTGACAAGACCCATAGGAGGCGGCCAATGACCTCCACATTCGCAAAGGCAAACTCACCAAGAGTCCTTTTGCTCACTCCGCACTAAGCCATGAGTCTGTTAAGGATTAAAAAGTCCAGCCTAACATAGGCGAAAGCTAAACAATGCACATCCTTAAAGATGGGCAAATTTGGAACATACATCAATCTCCCCCACTAGTTTCAAATAAATGTGCACTGCGAGAAATATCTCAATATATCCTCTAGTGGACAGTATATCTGACCAAATTTTCTTTGAACTCTAACCTAGAAGTTAAGAGTAGGCTACAGTCATGACGATCCCTCTATGTTGGTAAACCCATCTTCATTTACCTCAATTTTACATGTGTCCATCATTGACATTTATTGATGAAAGAAGTACTTCGATTGGTTGTCACATTCTTTCTTTTATTCATACATATCCATGATCTATGCTCAGATCCAATGGATGATGATGCAATATTCATGATTCTGTGATCCGATCGACGATTCAATGTCCACATGTGTGATCTACTCTAATGGATGATATTAATGATTCACTCTCCACAATTCAAAATTTTCATCCAATCATAGATACCTACTTTGCATCATTAAAAAATACTAACAAGAGAAAATCAATATTATTTGATTTTCTAATTAATAATTCAACACATAAGTTAGCCTCAAGTTGTACATAAGTACATGTAATTGATGATCCAATATAACATGAGGATCTCTAAAATACAAATGTAAAAATATGGGTCAACAAGTCGTTGAAATGGGCCTAAAAGTTGTTTTATTGGGTTAAGCTCTCCAAAAATCACATATCTATTATCTCCAAAAATCACATATCTATTAACTAAATATAGCTTTATATCTAAGCCCATATTTCAGTCTCAAATATGAGAACATTAAAAAGTAGGCTTAGGCAATATATGAGACCCATAGGTTAGATCAAACAAATTAGGCATGAGAGTTAAATAGCATATACATAATTAGCTGGGTACCCAAAAAGGAAAAGGGGCAACTGCAACACCAAGTTTCAGACACGGCAAAAACGATACAAACCATGACTGATGTCGATCATCCTGCAGGTAATACTGAAATGTTGAGGGTGGCACTATACTCTTTGATTCTATCAATGCATCTGCTGATGCACACAACCTAAAGAGAAGCCAAGCAATCTATCATAATTTCACAAGACACTATGTAGACAGTAAAAACACAATCAATTAAAACAA
The DNA here is from genome assembly GCA_029852735.1 of Persea americana. Classification (NCBI taxonomy): domain Eukaryota; kingdom Viridiplantae; phylum Streptophyta; class Magnoliopsida; order Laurales; family Lauraceae; genus Persea; species Persea americana. The sequence continues at coordinate 26,634,454 of CM056820.1, read as the reverse complement.
GAGTAACTAAATGAACCTCTGCAAAACAAATCCTGAAAAGAGCACTATGTAGGCAGTAAAAGCACCGCCAATTTAAAAAAAGAGTACCTAGGTGAACTTCTGTAAAACAAATCCTGAAAAGAGTACATCAAATTAAATATATCCAATTTTCCTATCCTTTTCTCCCATTTCCACTACTACTGGTACAAAAATCTAGGTAGACAGCTGCAGAAGGGAGCAGAAAGAACCAAATGGCAATTCTTCCGAAGAAACCCATATTGCCATCCACCTCACTGTTAAAGTATAAACTTGTATGATATTTGGCCCAACCCACTTGTATGATATTAGGCCCAGCCCAAGTGTAAATAGGAGATCTAGTCAAAATGTGTACAGCAAGATAAAGTAGATTGTGTACAAAATGTAAATAGATTGTGTACAGCTCGATAGATAAATTGTCTTTCCATCCTTAGAGATCTAATTGATCTAATTAGGTTTTACTTCCTTGATTTGTAGCCTAATCTTAGGCATTGTAAAGTCTATTTAAAGAACAGAAATCCAAGATGAGAGATCATCGAAGGTGAGAATTTCACAGAACTCTATCACTCTCTCTTTCTAGCATAATGTTCTGAATGTCATGGAATGTCATGGTATCAGAGCTCGAGTTCTAGGAGATCTTCTTCCTTCTTCATTCTGAGAGACTTCTAAAGCTTCTGTTCTTCTCTTCTCTCTGCGTGGGATATCTCTGATCAACGTGGCCCACCTCTGATCAAACCACTTGTAGCCAGCAATCTACATGATGATGATCGACTGTTCTTCAAAGGATTTTTGAAGATTTTTCTGGATTTTTATAACACCTTTTGAGGTTGTTTCCAGCCACTTCTTCCTCTAGCGATTTTGGTCAAATAGATTTCATCACAGCCGTCCAGATTGGTGGATCTTCATCCACTCCTCATCAAATTTTGGCCTGGGGGACGAACTTTTGAACTCCTTCCAGATATTACTACCTGATCTTTGCTTAGATCAGTTTGTGGGATTTTTTTTCAGATCGATGTTCTACATTCAAGATCGTCAGGCTCTGTTTTAGCACAACATTGCACTGTTGTGCTGCTGTCTTCTATCTCTGCTTCATCCACTGATCTGTAAGCTCATCCTCGTCCTCTTCCAAGGTCTGGAAACACTCAGACCCACTTCAGATCATCACTGATCATCCTAATCATCACAGATCTTCTCTGATTAAGGCGTGGCCCACCTGTGATCAACGTCACCAACATCTGCGGATTCCTCCATCTTGGTCGACCAACATTGCTGGTATTTATGGACATTTTTCAGGCATTTTTCTCCCATCAGAGGTTGGTTTTCCAGCGACATTTGTGATACTTTTATTTCTTGCCTCTGATTTCATCACGGCCGTCCAAATTCTTGGATTTTGATATGTTTTGAGTGAGACTTTGGCCTGGAGTTGCGAAAATAGCTTCTCCTTCCATCCCCACTCCCTGATCTGATCACTGATATCACTTGGAGCACCCGGTGAAATTGTTTCACTGTCGACCATTGACGTTTTTTTTCGTATCTCTACTTTAATCGTTATGGAGCAAGGAGATATTAAGTTGATCAAGTTTAATTGTAAAAACTATACCACTTGGGCTTTCCAATTTCAAATTTACCTTAAGGGTAAAGAACTCTGGGGACATCTTGATGATTCAGATTCCAAACCTACTGATGACCAGCTCCTAACTCAATGGGAGGTTAAAGATTGGCAGATCATGACCTGGATATTGGGGTCCGTCGATGCACAATTTATCCTGAACCTTCATCCATACAAGATTGCCAAAGAAATGTGGCTTTATCTAAAGAAGATATATTTGCAAGAAAATTCTGCTCGCAGGTTTCATTTAGAACATGAAATCTCGCAGTTTGTTCAAGGAACCTTGTCGATACAGGATTACTACTTTCAGTTTACAAGTCTGTGGACTGATTATGCTGAGCTTATTTATGCTGACCTTCCTGCTGCCTCCTTAGCCTCTATTCAAGAGATCCATCAGACAAGTCAGCGGGATCAGTTTTTGATGAAGTTACGGCCACAATTTGAAACTATCCGGTCCAACTTAATGAGCAGGTTTCCATCCCCTTCACTCGAATCATGTTTGGCCGAACTCTTTAGAGAGGAACAACGCTTGGTGACTCAAACGGCACTTACACAGAATGCTCCTCAGGCTGCTCCTATCGATGTTGCTTATGTTGCCAGGGGTAAGCCTCAAGCCCGGGACCTGAGCAAAGTAAAATGTTTTTGCTGCCACAAACTAGGACATGTTTCCACTCAGTGCAACCAGAAGTTTTGTTCCTATTGCAAAACCAAAGGTCATGTTCTTTCGGAATGCCGGACGCGACCTCAGAATCGGGCACAGCAACAGAGAGCCTACTCTGCACATCTCCCTGAAGCTCCTTCACCAGTCATGCCTGTACCACCTGCTGCATCTTCTTCTTCTACCCTCACTCCTGAACTAGTCCAGCAAATGATCATAAATGCTTTCTCTGCCCTTGGCTTATCAGGTAAACCAAAATCTTCAGTATCCACCTAGTATATTGATTCAGGGGCCTCCAATCACATGACACACTCTACTGCCAATATGACTCATATTAAGGAGTATGATGGAGACCTCTGCATCAATACTGCTGATGGTGGCAGTATTCCCATTTCTGCTGTTGGACAGGTTCCTCACTCCTTACCCTTGCATAATGTTTTTCTTTCCCCTCGCTTAACCACAAATTTGTTATCAGTTGGTCAACTTGTTGATAGTAATTGCTCCATCTTGTTTTCTCGCTCTGGTTGTGTTGTGCAGGATCAAGTATCGGGGAAGGTGCTAGCGAAGGGCCCTAAGCAGGGACGACCGTTTCCCCTCCATATTTCGTCAAAAGAAAAGCTCCCTTCGGAGTCTGTTTTGTTTTCCCATTTGAGTCATAATAAATGCCAGTTGTGGCATAATCGTTTAGGACATCCTAATTCCAAAACTTTGATGTTTTTATTAAATTCTGGTTTAATTAATGATAATAAAGTTTCTTTGAAGGATGTTTCTTTTAATTGTGATAGCTGCAAGATGGGGAAAGGGAAAACCCTTCCTTTTCCTCTTCATGATTCTTTAGCAATGAAATGTTTTGATATTGTTCATAGTGATGTGTGGGGTATTGCACCTGTTATCTCTCATTCTCATTATAAATACTTTGTTACATTCATTGATGATTATAGTCGTTTTACTTGGATTTATTTTTTGCATGCTAAGTCTAATGTTTTCTCCGTTTTTAAAGTTTTCTTGTCTTATGTTGAGAATCAATTTTCCACTACCATTAAAATTCTTCGATCTGATTCAGGGGGGGAGTATGTTTCTAAGGAATTTCAAACATTTTTGCAATCCAAAGGCATTATCTCTCAGCGATCTTGTCCTTACACCCCCCAACAAAATGGTGTGTCTGAGCGGAAAAACCGACATCTCTTGGATATTGCTCGTTCACTTTTGTTAGCATCTTCTGTTCCAACTAGGTTTTGGCCCGAAGCCCTCTCAACCGCTGTGCATGTCATAAATCGCCTATCTTCATCTAGATTAAACAACCAGACACCGTTTTTTAGACTTTTTCACAAGAATCCACTCTATGATCATCTTCGTCCTTTTGGGTGTGTTTGTTTTGTTCTTCTTCCCCCCACTGAGCGCACTAAGTTAACAGCTCAATCCTCCATCTGTGCCTTTCTTGGTTATGCTCTTAATCAAAAAGGCTATCTATGTTATGATTCTAAAGCCAAACGAATTCGAGTGTCTCGCAATGTCGTGTTTTTTGAAAATCAATATTTCTTTCCAAGGCATGGTGATTCGGATGACTCTGTCTCGTTCTCTTTTTTACCATCTTTTTCAGATACAATGCCTCCACCTGTTACTCGTTTTAAGCCGAATTTTGTGTATAAACGACGGAATGTTACAGGTGATCCTGCCTCTGGGTCTCTCGCTACGCCTACCCTGATTGCTCCTGATCCTGCACCTGACCCACCTCCGGCGCCTCCTGCTCTTGATCCTGCACCTAATCCACCTCCGGATCCTCTTGCTCTTCGCCGATCCATTCGCCACATCAAGCCACCTGATCGCTATGGCTTTACTCATGCTTCATTATTAACCACTTTGTCTTCTGTTTCTATCCCTAACTCGTACTCTCAGGCAGTGCAGCATGATTGTTGGAAACAGGCTATGCAGGAAGAACTTACTGCTCTTCAAACAAATCATACATGGGACATTGTTACCTGTCCTTCCTCTATCAAACCCATTGGATGCAAGTGGGTATACTCGGTGAAATTAAAGTCCGATGGATCCTTGGATCGCTACAAAGCCCGTCTAGTTGCACTTGGAAACAGGCAGGAGTATGGTATCGACTATGAGGAGACTTTTGCTCCAGTGGCCAAAATGACAACTGTCCGTACAGTTCTTGCAATAGCCGCCTCTCAGTCATGGCCTCTATATCAGATGGATGTGAAGAATGCTTTTCTTCATGGGGATCTTAAAGAGGAAGTCTACATGCGTCTCCCTCAAGGAATTCCTTCTTCTTCCAAGACCAATGTTGCTCGATTACGACGCTCACTATATGGCCTTAAACAGGCACCCAGAGCTTGGTTTGACAAGTTCTGAACCACTCTCCTTCAGCTTTCTTTCATACAGAGCCCGTATGATCCTTCGATGTTCACACTTCATTCATCCCGAGGATCCACAATTCTCCTTGTGTATGTTGATGATATCATTATTACTGGCCCTCACAGTGATATGATCCGACAGATACAGGCCTCTCTGCAAGATAAGTTTCATATGAAAGATTTGGGACCTTTGAATTATTTCTTGGGTTTGGAAGTGCATCAATCAAAGAAAGGCTTGTTTCTTCATCAGCACAAATATGCTACTGACCTAGTGGATCTTGCCGATCTCGGTAATTCTAGCCCAGTCGACACACCGTTGGAAGTAAATGCCAAGCTTCATCAACAAGACGGCGATCTCCTTCCTGATCCTACATTCTATCGTCGTTTGGTTGGTAGCCTTGTCTATCTAACCATTGCTCGACCAGATCTCTCTTATGCTGTTAATCTGGTCAGTCAGTTTATGACGGCCCCACGGCATCATCATTTGGCAGCAGTCAAACGGATTATTCGATATATCCTTGGTACCTCTACCCGCGGCTTATTCTTTCCAGTTGGCACACCACTTACACTCACTGCTTATTCTGATGCGGATTGGGCTGGCTATCCGGACACCCGTCGCTCTACCACAGGATGGTGTGTTTACTTGGGAGACGCCTTGGTTTCCTGGAAATGTAAAAAGCAAGATAGAGTCTCCAAATCTTCCACGGAATCCGAATACCGAGCCATGTCTTCCGCTTGTTCTGAGATCCTCTGGCTTCGTGGGTTGCTCTCCGAGCTTGGATTCTCCCAGACTCAACCGACTCCGCTTCATGCTGACAACACAAGTGTCATTCGAATCACTGAAAATCCTGTGTTTCATGAGCGGACCAAACATATTGAAGTGGACTGTCACTTCATTCGGGATGAGTATGATCGTAAAATCATTACTCTTCCCCATATTTCCACTGAGTTCCAGCTTGCTGATATCTTCACCAAGGGCCTTCCACGACCGCGGCATGAATTCCTGGTTCGCAAATTGTTGCTGGTTGATTCACCGCATCAATTTGAGGGGGGGTGTTAAAGTATAAACTTGTATGAAGTGTACAGACATTACAGTACAAAAGAACAATGCAACAACATACTCATGCAGCAGCCACCACCACAGGGGATGCACCTGTACCAGAGGTGAAGGATGGCAGCAGCCAACCATTCTTCCTTGCATGCTCCACATAGAATATAAATTTCTCCTCCACATTCGAAATATAAAAAGCTAAATTATCAAGAGTATCCCTGATCCTTGCAAACCCTTTCATCATTTGGTTGATGGTGATCAGTCTTTCCCCAAAGCACTCTTGCAGCAGATCCGGCATCCCATCGTTCTTTTTCTCCATTGCCACAACCAGTGCTTTCTTGACTACCTCAAGATTGAAGAATGGCATCCCAAGATCACGAATGCACTGACATGCTTCCCCAACCACGCCTCCACTTTCATACTCATCCAGAAGCTTTGATATCTTGTCTTTGGCATCCTCCACTGCCCAACCACCGCCACAACCCCAGCAACTGAGAATTCTCTCACCTGCATGACGAGCAGCAAGCAGTGAACGAACCGTGTGGACAGTCTCGCTACCACTGCAATTTGGTGAGAGCTTACTGCTGATCTCCTCCAAATTTAAGGGAACCAGGACGTCATCAATCACTGCCTGGCCCAGAAAGAGAGCTAGCTCATTTGAAGCATCCAAAATGTCAAGTGCAGTATCCTATGCTGATTCTAAAAGTGTGTGGGGGCAATTCCCGCGGTACCGAGATTGTGCTAGCTTCAATAAAAGTACCGGCTGGGTTTGTCTTGGTGCCAGTTATATGCAGCTCGGCAACAGTGCCAGTTATATGCAGCTCGGCAACAGTGTCAGCTCTGCAACAATGTCAGTTATATCCAGTTCGGCAACAATGCCAGCTATATTTAGCTCGACAACAGTGCCAGCTCGGCAATAGTGCCAATTATATGCAGCTCAACAACGATGCTAGCTCGGTAACAGTGCTAGCTATATGCGGTTAGGCAACAGTGCCAAAACACGTCTATCTCAAAGCTATTTATGCTCTCGGTATGAGTACTGAGTTTCAGTCAATTACAATCATGCTCGTATAAAAGTACGGACACGTTGTAGGACGTGCTGTCAAATAGGATGTGCGCCTGATAGAAATAAGGAGTTGTCCTTATCTAGCGGTCGCATCAACAATCTTAGAAAGAGTGGGAAGTCAGGGTAAGGTCCGATGGGACTTTACTTCCAGCTACCACCAAGGAGTCAGGGTAAGGTCCGATGGGACTTACTTCTAACTACCTCAACTCAGAAAAAGTCTGATGAGACTTTCGGGTTAGTCTCAGAAAGGTACGTATACACATACACACTCCAAATCCTGCCTATCTCCTTACCACTCGCCCTTTGTTTAGTTGTTGAACTAATTTAGGCATCGGCGTGTCTTTGGCTGACTGCAGTCAGGGTCTCTGACCTTTGTTTCTCTCATTCCCTTTCAGATCTCAAGCATTTGATCCTTCCTAAGAAGTTTTACATCCATCTTAACAAGTCCGTATTAATTTTGGTACTTACAAGAAGCATCACAAATTCATTCACAATATCTTCTGTGGAGAAAATCTCTGTATGGAGAGTAGAAAGCATAACAGAAGTCATCTCCTTCTCTCTGTTATTCCTGTCCATGGCAAGCGTGATTAACTTCTTGAGAAAGACTGGGTTCAGTTTCGGAGCAGCAAGATCTTCCAGGCTTCGACTGAACTCGGGTATGTCATCTGAAAGAAAATACTCATGAATGATGATTACAGCCTCCTCCTTGAATAGTCTCACCTTTTCATCCTCCTCATCCCTGAACTCTCCCACTCAACCTGAGGACTTCAGAAATGAAGAATCCAGCCAACCTTTGGGGCAAGAGACTAGAACACAACAAATGGGATTTTCAGCGACGAAACTATTTGCGATGCAACCCAAAGTGTCCCAAAAAATAAATATTTTGCAACATAAAACTAGACCCGTCGCAACATGTTAAGTATTTGCGACACAAGATCCCAAGCATCACAAATAAATACTTTCAGCAATGAATAAACTGTGTCGCAAATAAATGCGTTAAAAAATACATAGTGCAAAGCAATTCGCGTGGCGGTAAAATTATTCACAATGCTAGATACACATTAGCGACACCATTATGTGTCACAAATAAGTGTCTCTAATAGGTTTTAGCTGAGATGGTTTCCTTATTATGTCGTAGAAAAGTTAAGGTATTTGCAACAGTTTTCTTTTTACGTCGCGCATAATATTTTATTCACGATGCTGACACTTTTTATCATAGATAGTTATTATTAGCGACCTCCATCATACAGTGCCGTAAAAATTTTAAGTTAAAGATTTTACTAATTTCTTCCCTCCGTGGCCATTATGAAAAAAAAAGTATACATTTATTTGAGACGCAATTTTGGTGTCACAAATCATATTTAGTTGCTATAATATACCTAATACATCGCAGATAATATTTTTTCTCGATGTGAATTTGAATGTGCCGCACTTACTTTTTTACCAGCGACATTGTTTTATGGTGTTGCCAAAAAAACAAAATTAGGGCTAATTCCCCAATTTGTTCCCTCTCTCGCACGCCTTTTTTTTTTTTTTAAAGGATTGGGGTCCCTCGCCTGTTGTTAATGGCGTTGTTATAAACGCAAGTCCCTTTCTCTGCTTCTCTCTCTCCGTCTCTCTCTCTCTCTCTCATTCCGGCATACGAAGAGGGCCAAACATCTGTAGCGTGATCGAAGAAGAAGAACCCAACTGGGGACTGCGCTGCCCCCGTGTTAGGCCCCGCCCCGGACTAATCGTAATTAAGACTAATTAATCCCAATTAGTGCTAATTAAGCATGATTAATTGTGCTAATTGTGATTGATGAACTAAATGAGTTGGGTTACTCCCAAATGATTGAATTAAGCTTAATGAAGTGAACTTGAAAGGGATTGAGTTGATTAAAAAGAGTTTAAACTCAAACAAGGTAAACTAAGGACCTTTTTGTAAATACGAATTTTCTCGTATTTCGTCAAATATGGAAATTCTTGATACCAACGTGTGTATCTTGAAGAATACGTCAACTTTCATAATACACTTAGTTTCAATTAACTTAAGGTTGATCAAATGGGTCTTCATTTGACCCAAATGGGGAATAAGAAAATAGAAGGGGACTTAAGTGCAAAAATCCCACTTATATAAGCTAAGAGATGAGTATTTCCTATTTTTAGCAAACCCTAGGCAACTTCCTTCCTTTCTCTTCCATTTTCTACACCAAGAGTGGAGATTGGGGAGGATTCCAAGTGATTTTGGGTGGAAGCATCATCATCTTCATCTTCTCCATTGGGATTACTCCATTGTTGAGAGTCTGGAGCTCATTGGGAGAGATTTGTGCCAAGCCAAGCCAAGGAAAGAGAGTTTTTATCAAAGAAGCTTAAGGAGGCAAGTATAAACATTACTTGTGAATGGTGTTAGTCATTATAGCATTTAATGGAGTTTTTATACATTTAGGTTTATGTATATTTCCATTGAATGTTGAATGGGTTGTGGTGGATTGATGAATGGATTAGAAATGTCATTAATGTGAGGATTAAATGATGAATGGGAAGTGGACAGGAGGTCCAAAATTTGATTGCAGGTGGTTGTGGTAATTAATGGAGAAAGGAGTAAAGAAGAGAGAGAGTTACAGAAATCCGGATTGGGTTTTCTGAAGCGTTCTCTCGAGCGAACTTGACGTTCGCTCCAGCGACCCACTCTGGATGAACGGAGTGAAGTTTTGAAGCGTTCGCTCGAGCGAACCACTCTCTGGATGAAGGCGCTCGAGCGGACAAAGGCCTGCTCGAGCGACCACCTCTCTGTCTGAGTCCGCTCGAGCGAACTTGGTTCTGCTCGAGCAAACCTGATGCTGGACAGGGCATTGATTGAGGCCGAAAATTTGGAGTTGATTTTGGATTTTGTAGGAAGCATGGATACTTTTGGACACTTATGAGTCCTCTAAATTAGCTTTGTGGCTAATTAGTGCAAAAATAGAGATTGATGGGGATTGTGGATAATGAAATGGGAACTGTGAGAATTGAACCCATGGATTAATAATGGGTCAACTGATAATTGATTATAGTCGATACCTCTATGAGTGTTAATCACGGGGACTCCAATGTACATATAAATACAAATGTGATGTCCATCGAGAATAACACGTACATTGGATAACCAATGGTTACACCCAAATGATGGGTAGGAACTGGAATAGAAATGAGTAGAATTGGGTAGTTAGTGATTCTCTCATGCCTTTTGTATTTTTATCACTTGATTCCAATCTCACAAGACTGATGTCATTATTGTTTCATTTCCATTGTTAAGAATGGAATTACTGTATTGAATTGAATCCAGAAATGAATTGATAATGAAATGTATTGACTCTTGAGTCTGGCACTACCTAGCTATTGTATGAAATTCTAAATGAATTAATAAATGATTATGTACATGAGGCCAGGGTCATGAATGGTGCGCCCTTCCGCCCTGAGCCAAATGACTATTCCTACTGCAGTAGATGGATTTGGGGCGTTCCGGAGCTCCGTGGTGATGCTAGTGTCCCTGGCCCGGACACTGGTAAGTCCCACAAATTCCGATCGTATCTTCGGGTACTGATTGATGCCTTCCATCTGAAAGATGAATGCTTCATTGGGAAGATGATATATGAAATGAAATGACATGGAAATAAATAGAATGAAATGACTTGAAATGAAAGTTATGGTAGTTGCCATCTTGTACATGTTTATTGATTGACTTATATACTCCTCCATTGTCTAGAATTGGAATTATTCCCTAAATATATTGAATGAATTTAGTAAATGTACTAACATGTGCTATCACAAGTTGTGTTTATGCTTTGTTGAACCGTCGTGTTCATTAGTGCTATTGATGGGATTATTGGCCCGATTGCCCATGCCGGCCCTGCAGCGGCCCCGGCGGCAGCGGAGGAGACCGTTGCGGTTCCTCCAGGAGGATTAATTGAATGGGACGGTCGGAACACTATCTGATATGGTTTTTCGAGTGCGCAAGTGGACTATCGATATTTTGGAAAATTCTTTTGAGAATTATTTTGTAATAATTGAAATACATTTTGGAAATGTAATATTTTGGGAACTTGTATAATCATCAATTTGCATAGTATTTAGATATGCTAAAGTTGATGAAAGAAAAAAAAAGAGCGATACATGTATAAGGAGCTTTATTTTGGTATACATGTACATTTGAGATTAATTATCAATGTGTATTTCCGTAAATTGTACAATTGACAAGTATGTATGGATGAATATATCCATTGTTGATTCTATTTTAGCTTAGGTTAATTAAGAGTTCAAGAGAGTAAGTATGATTCACAGCCCTGAATTATCGTAACTCGGGCCGGGTCGTGACACCCTCTGCAATATCTGTAGCGTGACTGCCTCAATGCTCAAATGTGCCATAAAACAATCCTAGCATCATAGATCAGTGGTGGGCCTTTCCGGGACATCGTATGTTGCATGTGCAACCAACCAGGTCTGATCAGTCGGTGACTGGTGGCCATTGTGATCTGCAACAACTGTGGCGGGCGTGGCCACCTTGCTTAGGAACGCCCATCTGGCCGATAATGCTTGACCGTGGGCTCCTCCAGTCCTCCGCAGTTATTGATTTTGAGACTCGGATGTTGTCATGGATAGTTGTGTGCCTCATGAATTTTGAATTAATTGATTGTTATTGGGGAGTTTGATTAATTTAGATATGTCTTTTCTTTATTGAAAGGTGATCCCTAGGTATGTTCTGGATACCTAGTATCCATAAACCTTTTATTCGAATCGGGGGTTTCTTCTTCTTCTTTTTGATTGGTTTTGATGGCTTTTGCTTGGGAGGGTGTGGTTTTTTACTTGGGTGCGATTTGGGCTGCTGTGGTCGTGGGGGTGTTGGTGGGGTGGACTTGGAAGCCAAGGTGGGCTAATTTGAAGAGAGGGAAATTGGGTTTTTCAGTGGAATCTGAAGCGTCATCGAGGTTGGAGGGATTGGGTTTATCTTCTTTGGGTTTTAGTTTTGTTCCGAGCTTTCATTCGATGAAGGTGCAGTGGCCGCAGAATTTAGTTGGCTGGCTTTGGGAGATAAGGAGAGACTCGAGAGAGCAGGAGCTGATTTTGAATGCTGGTATGCTAGTTTCTAGTTAATGTTGTTCTTTTTAAGTAGTAATTTTTGTGTGACTGGGTTGAATTCTATTGACCCAGATGTGTGATTTGATTTTTGTGATGTTTCTTTGTGCCTTGTGATATATCTGTTTGTCTGCATTAAAAAGATTTGGACTATTGATTGCTTTAAAAAAAAAAATGAAATCTTATCATTGCCATATGAAATGGTAGAATCCTTATGTTCTTCATGGGTTTTTGGATGTTCCTGAATTTTGGCAGAAGAAATGTATACCTGTTCTGTTGTGTATTTGGGTGCTGCGTAAAAGCAGGAAATTGTATTCCTTATGGCACTTTTTTTCACCTTTTTTGCTCATTGGCATCTGTGTGGATAGTGATTTGGAGAGAAAAGTATGAGGAAAACCAAAATCTAATGTGATTTTTGAGCTCCCTGTTGCCGCAAATACTTTACAGAATGGATAGCAGACTGTTCTTCCATATATGTTGGATCAATTTGAGCCTTTCTTTTGGGGGTTCTAGTATGTGGCTTCTTTCATTAGGATGATTCAGACTATTCTGGGTGGATAGCATTGCAGTCCATCATACTTACAAAGTGTTTTGGGGCAGGGCAGGTGAAGAAAAAAGGTGACAGCACGAAAGGAATTGCTAAGTTCCCATTCGGCTGCCCCAAAACACCTCTGGCTTTCATTGATCTTATTTCTATTTGGCCATGCCGTGTTTTACCTCTTTTTTATCCTTCCTCGGTAACATATATTTGAAGGGAATATCAGCCATATTTCCAATAACACCAAATACCAAGGGTGTTTTTGTGTGGGTGAGAACTCCACGTTAGCTCCAGTTCCAATCCAATTCCAGGGAAACATGGTAGAGGAGGAGGAGAGGAGAAAGATATAACACACCAAAGCCACTGTAAAACAAAAAAAAAAAAAAAAAAAATAGAAGGTACACACAACCTAATTCAGACCAAGATTCAAGCAAAATTTCTCTAATCAATGGCCATAAAGTTTAACATGTATTTGGTTTGTGCGTGTAGAGAATTTTATGTCTATAATAGACCATAACAGAAGGTGCCCAAAATTTCTGAGAGTGAACTTTATGCAAGCATTGGCCAATTCAATTCCAGAAAGTTCAGTAAAGAAGGAGAAGTGCATAACATACCAAAAGACCCCATTAATCCAAAAGAAGTGATAGCCACCCAGAAATATTTCAGACCCAAATCCAAAAAATAATTTATGTAATAAACACCAATAAGATTTAAAAACCAAAACCCCCATGAATCCAAAAAACTGAAAGCCAACCACAAACTCTTCAGACCAAAATTTAAAAAATAATTTATCTAGTGAACACCAATAAGATTTAAAAACCAAAACCCCCATGAATCCAAAGAACTGAAAGCAACCCATAAAATTCTCAGACCGATTCTAATCCCCATTTCCTATCCTATACACTTTGGGAGTAAAGAACTTTGTTTTGAAAGAAAATTTATACTTTGTGATGCTTTGAGATGTCATATCTATTTATACTTAAAGAATCTTGGGTTGAAGCTATGGATGGAAGAGAAAGGGTGAAAGGGTGCTGAAAATTAACCTCTGAATCAAATATGTGAAGGGTGTAAATAGAAAATGAAAGAGCTTCTGAGTCGGAAAATAAGAATAGATTCAAGGCTACTACAATTTGAACACATGGATTGCTAGATCATTCGATGTAATATCAAATGTGGCAAGGGCTATAGGATAGGAAATGGGGATAAGTTCTTCTCATCCCTATACACTTTTTGCCTAAACAAGAAAAGAAAGAAAGAACATGACAACTAGTAAAATAAATTAAAAAATTCAACTTCAGCATCAGCCATTAGAGAATCAGAAAGAAAGGATTAAGGAAAAGCACCTGATTGATTATTTGATTGGCATTCTGAAATAAAAGGAAAGAGGGAAGCGACTGTCCACTTTGATACTAGTAATTAGTAAATCTTACAATTCCGCTTTGACTCCTATAATCCAATGCTTGCATCAAATCACATGGTCTAGGCTATGCGAGAATTGCAACAGCTGAGTGAACTATTTTTAATTGTTGTTTTCTTTCTTTTTATATTTTTGGTGTTTCCTTATCACCATATATGGGGCAAGACACATTGTTCATTGGTTTTTCCTTCACATGGTACTTAGAAATGATCTCATCACTTCCATATCTAGGCGTTGGCAGTTTCACTTGCTTCCCATCCTAGGTGATGTTAATATGACTAGTTATAATGGTAAATATAGTTGTGTTTTTCTGAAGTGATGAACTAGACAGTACATTCAAACTTAGCATAAAGTGCTAGCCTCCTTCATAGGACATCAGATTTAGTGGCAGATTGGGAACAAAACCATTGTTCTGGATAATCTCTAGAGCAGATCAATTGTGGAGCAAAACCAGTTCTTGTTTTAGTTGACCAGGCAAAGGATAACCCGAGTACATGTTACCGCTGTTAATCACTTAACAGTGGGATGTTGCAGCCAAACACATCTACCTTTGGATTATGTTTAGATTTTTTTGCTACTTTTATAGATTTAGAGTTGTGATTTGAATTTATTATTTTTGTTCCCACTTCCTGCTTCTATATATATATTTATTTATTTTTGGTGAATATCTGCTTCCATAGTTGTTCAATACTTAGTGTAATTAAAACTCAGGTATTGGTTTGATTTAGTATACCATCAAAAAATAGTGCAACCATCATCTGGTGCAACTTATGTAAAAAGGAGTGCAACCATTCAATTTCAAACAAACTCAATGGTCTCGATATTTTTATAGATTTTAACATCTGTCTTGTTTTATTTATTTCAGATTGAAATGGGAGATGAAGAAAAAATAAGAACAAGCATAATTTTTTGGACCAGTTTGGATGACGCAAATCAATTTGAGGATGTTATATTTTATCGTGGGAATTGTTTGTTGTCTCTCCACGATACATAACGAAGACCGTCTTTCAGTTACCGTTTCTATGTTGTACTAAGACCAACTATTATATAGATTTATGTTTAATAGAATTTTATCAATATCTTCAGTAAGAATTTGTGATGAGGACAATTGTTTCATTGCACCCAAATTCAATGAATTAATTTAGTTTATGTTCTTACATCGATGGACTGTTATTTTCATACCTCAATTGCTACTTAGAGATATATGATTGTGATGATGATGACTTTGCATTAAAGATTTGTGAATGGATGAATTGTGAATGGATGATGAGATTATATTTGTATTGAAAGGTTATCAAAACGGGAAAAAAATTTATATTTTTTGAAAATATTAGAAGAAAAAAATTTATAAAAAAATTATTATTTGCGGCGCTTTTAATGTGTCACAAATAATCCAATGTAACAAGATGAAGTTTATTTACGGCACCACAGTAGCGTTGTAAAAAAGGTTATTAGCAACATTATAAGTGCGTCGCCATTATTGATTTATTAATGACTTTATCGAATCGTCGCAAATAAAAATTATTGGTGACACAATTTTGCTATTGCAAATATTATCTGTGATGCTTAGAAAACGTCGCAAATGATACTTACTAGCGACTCTTTTAAACTATTGCAAATATTCTCTCATATTGCTACGTTGCAGTCTTTAGTGTAGCTAACCTTTCTGCGACCCCTTTGTGAGTCGTGACGCTTAGTATTTTGCATTGCAATTACTTATTGCGATGCTTTTTATATTATCTACGACAGTTTTTTGGTGACAGTTTTTTTGGTGCCGCAAAAAGCTAAATTGTAGTAGTATCAAGGGAAGGGTCATCAAGACCGTCAGCAAGTCGACCAAATCCTTTCACCATCTGACTCGAATTGATCAGGCCTTCTTCTGCTGCCTCTTTCAACAAGTTCAAAATAAGTGGTTCCGCTGTTCGGATCTCCATAGCAAGGATCAGAGCTCTCTTCACGACTTATGATGGAAGAAGGAAACACCCAGCGGAAGAAGGAAACACCCAGCTCCGCCTAAGTTGTATCTCCACTCTCAACATATTCTCTCAATAGGTCACCAATCTTTTTCTTCACCTCTTCAACAGTAACATGGATGTGCCTCCCCATCGCCGCTCCACGAGCTCTCCATGGTGGGAGGATGTTGTAGAGAACCCAGAGAATGGCTGGAATTATGGGTAGAAGGAGAGCAAGGCCGGGCCGCGGTTATCGCCTTGGGCGTCGCACTGCAAATGCTGAATCACAACTACTAAGGGATGTGAAGATGGCTCCTGCCAAGGCAGATCCAAACAATGAGGATGAGTTCACATTGTCAAGGGATTTGGAGGGGGTGAGGCCTTTGGGGAGGTTTTGGAGTGACAGTAGAGAGATTGGTTTTATGGTTCGCTTGGAAGGGATGACGTGGTTTGGTGTTTTCATGCTCAAGCACTTGAGATTGAGCATGGCCATTGTAGATATTGTTGCCATGGATGCTGTTGGGTGTATGGGCTTTGCCCTTGGGAGGTTTTTTGGTGTTCTGACTTCTGAGGTCGAAGGAAGAGTTCTAAGATATTGGTATTGTCTTTTTAGAGGGTCATTTGGTGTTGCCTTTTGGATTCTCTCCTTATCTAAAAGAGGGTCATTTGGTGTGATATAGGCCACACATTGCCTTTGCCCCCCACCACGACCATCTTTCTTATCATTTCTCAGCATGTGTCAATCCAAGTGCGGGAATTCTCCAACGCAATGTGTCCATTATTTTAGAACCTGAAGTAGCCCCCATTTCAGGACGCTTGATTTAGTACCCAAATTATTAAACATCGAACTTAGAAAACTCAAGCAAGTCTCTGCAGCAACATCGAACTCACTTTACTCATCCAAAGCCTCCCGAATGCCATGCTCTTAAATTCATGCATTAATTGACCATTATATGTAGATAATTGATTACAGAAAATGAATTATATTTTATTGACATGTTTTTGGATGCAACTGTGGATAGGCCTCGTTGTCAACCTTCTTTTTAAATATATATATTTTAATGGAAGATGCCCCAAAACCAACGAATTGGATGATCCTGACCATCTGACTGTAAGCCTTTAAATGTGGACTACTGGTTGCAGATCTCCATTTCATTGACTTAATGGATGGAATTGTCCAATACAGGAGATCATGTCCTGTTCTAGAATCCACACAAATTGGGTTATAAAAAAAATCACACAAATTGACAGCTATATAACCAAAAAGCAGTGTTTCTTGTATTATTAATCGCATATGCTGCATATCCCACTAATCATGCAATATGATTTATCTTTAAATAAATAAGAACTTTTAAAGGAAATGGTAATTTGGACATTTTAGGTCTTCAAACTTGGAAAAATGACCTATCACATTATGAAAAAAGAATGTGGATCTAAATGTCAGAAAGTGAAATGTTTAGGGTCGACATGTCGCTAACTGTGGGGTAATTAGCCAAAAGTCCCTCAGCACGGTCTTATAAGGCTTCCAGTCCAATAACTTTTTCTCTAAGGCCTATAGTCCATGCAGAGCTAGATACGCCGCATCAGACATTTTTATGACTGATTTGCCCTTTTAACTGTTTAGGCTTAAAATTTTGAATTTTAAAATTTCAAATCTCCCATTATCTCTCATTCCTAGGGCAAGGTAAAACCCCTCTCTGCTCTTAGAGCAGCAAGAAATGTTTAGGGACATTCTTGAAGAGATCGATTGGGAAAGCTTCCTTCAATCCATTCCAGATCCATTTCTTCTCTTCACAGGCGATTTCGATGTCCACCAAACAGAGCCTCGTTGTTCGATCCAAGAATCCGCCATTATTGAAGCTTCAAATCTATCTCTGAATCTCGATCCTCGTGGTTCGGTGACATCGACCATTTTCTTCTCGAGGAAGACAACATAGCCAAAGATAATTATGATTTCTTAGAGGATTACTTCTTTGGAATTCTTCTCTATTCAATTGATGATCAATCCAGAGAAGTTTATCCTCGAAACGAAGAGATTCTTAGTCCTGAAAGTGAATTTATCGAGGAAAAGGAAGAAGAGGCCAAAAGGATCCGAACTCTGTTTGAGGCTCGGTCGGCCATCGCTGATAGTGGAAGAAGAGGAGGAACCGCCATCACTAGTTCCCATCGCTGCTTGCCTTCACCGCTCCTGGAGAAAACAGGAATCCTGCCCATGGATTTATCTGAGTTTTTGTGAAATTTATTTGAGTTTTTGTAAAATTTATGTGAGTTTTGAAATTTATTTGCATCTTTTCAAACTTATTTACGTTTTTTTAAATAAATTTAATTGAGTTTTGGCAAAAATACTTAAGTTTTTGGCAAAATTTTTTGAAATTTGGAAAATTGGTTTATATTAGTTTTGGCAACTATATTCACGTTTTTTGAAATTTATTTGGGTTTTTTAATTTTATTTACGTCTTTTGAAATTTATTTGGTCTTTTGAGATTTATTTACATTTTTTAAAATCTATTTGAATCTTTTAAAATTTATTTGTGTCTTTTTAAATTTATCTGCATTCTTTGGAAATTTATTTGTGTCTTTTGATATTTATTTGCACTCTTTTGAAATTTATTTGCATTTTTTTAGATTTATTTGTATATTTTTTAAATTTTGAAAATCTCATTAATGGGATTTTCATTAATCGTGACCAATTGAATAGTAGTTGACCATTATTAATGGCATATCAGACTAATCATGGGATATGATTTATCTTTAAATAAATAAGAATTTTTAAAGAAATGGTAACTTGAACATTTTAGGTCTTCAAATTTGGAAAAATGACCTATCACATTATCAAAAAAGATTATGGATTTAAGGTCAGAAAGTGATATATTTAGGGACCTATCACCGGATGCCCCTATTATCTTTGTCAATGTTTACATGTGCCAATCACACTATTCACTGGAATTGAGCTCTGAGATTGGTTAGAGGGTTCAAATCTAGCAGGAGATATTAGCATGGCTGAAAGAGGACCCATTTGGATTGACACTTCGGACACCACATAAAACTCGAGAAAATCCACTTATTAGGCACCCGTTGGTTGTTGGCACTAGTCAAGAATCCTCCCAAAATTAAAACAATGGATATGATGGGCCCCATGTTAGAAATCTTGTGACCCACCTGCCATGGGCCATGTCAGATTAAGCAGTTGCTAGACACCAAATCTAATCTCCTACTTAAAATCTTAATCCGTGACCATAGGAGATTTTGGATTGGTATTCAACCAGGGGCAGACATAGGTTGGAAGGACCTGAGCCAGTCGCCCCAGGTCCGTTTTTTTTTTTTTTCCTTTTTTGATAGAGTTATGGAGCTTGAATGGGGCCTTGGAGCTAGGGTGGACCCACGTTGGAGCAATTTGGACGATTGCCCCAGGTCAGAATTGAAATCCCCATAGAGTTTAATGGGGCTTTGGAGCATGCCCCATATGTCTAAACTTGTCGCTCCACATATGTCTAAAGATAGCCCCACATATATAAAGCTTCGTTGGTAAAAAAGAAAAGAAAAGAAAAGAAAACATTGTGGCAACACATCACTCCCTCTTTTTCATCATCTTCTTTGATTGTCGATTGAGCTCCTCGTCGCCGGTCCCTGTGTTTTGTATAGACTATTGCATCTTCATCTGCCAAACATATCTAGTATAATCCTTCCTAATCACTCCATACCTGAATCTGAAAGCTTAATATTCAAATCCTAATTTCAAACCTTGAATCTCCAAACCCTAAGCCCTAAACCTTCACATTTGAGTATATAAACAAATCCAAAGATGACCAAATACATTACCGTTATCATCTCTTCTTATCCCCCACTGTGATTCAAAGATAGAAGTTTACTCCAACGATTGGAGGCTTTGAGAAAGTGAAAAGAGAAAGGATGGGTGTCCTCAAAAAAGTTTTATATTCAGTTTTTTTTCACACACCCACTCACCTTGAACTTGCAGCGATCTCTATTGGGCATTGATTTTGACATATAAATTTAGTTAAACATGATAATGTGTGTTTGAGTATCTATAATTAAGGTTAGAAATATTTTTTTATCCATCTAATGATTTTTTGTACTACTTATTAACATCCTAATTCCTAACATTTTCATTGTCTAATCTTCAATAATTATCATGCATCTAGTTGAATTCCACGAGTTGTACATTTTCTAGAGAAAACCTTGTAGGTGCTATTTGGTAATGCGAAAAGTCTAGCAAAATCTAGCAATTTTTTTTTTTCAACTAAGTCTAGCAAGATTTTAGCCCCACCCAAATGAAAATCCTGGGTCCGCCACTCTATTCAACTATTGACATAACGTATTACTCCTTTGCTTATCTTCCCATCCTATAAAGAGATGTGGATTTTCCTACCAGAGCAATCTTCTCTCATGCGTGACCCTTCTTGATTGCTATCTATAAGAAACATGGGAACTGATCGTAAGATTCAAACTATGGCCAACAAATAAGAGAGAGAGATGATGAAATGACAGCAAATGTTAGCCCCCAGTGGAGTAGAGATGTCTAGTTCTATGTTCTCTGCTGCAATTTGACCACAACCTTGCAAGTGCCAACATTGGCTAATTTAGACTTGGGCAAAATCCTTTAATTAGTGGGCTTCTCTAGATTAAAGTTCAAGACCAAAAACTAAATTAATTAATTATATGAAAGCTGTAGTTTGCTTAGGAAAAGACCAAACAGTTCTATACGGAAAACTTAAAAAGCAGAGGGCAAATAGATTGGCAAAACATAGTTACAGACATTAAAAAGAAAACAGGGACAGTGGTTTTAGATATTAAGGTCTGCAGTACCGAAAGTCCATCGACTTCCATTTTTGTGCGGCGAGATCATGTCTTGCCCGACCCAACCCGCGTACAAGTGTCTGAGGGCTTCAGCCCCCACCTAGCCCCGAAATATAAAAAAAATTCTTTGAGTACCACCTGAAAATTCTAAAAATTAATATTTTTTTTTCGTTTCTCCCTTCTCCCAATATTGTTCTTGCGTAGAGCCCCCCGAAGGAGAATTTCCCTGGTCCAATAGTGGGCGTGATCCACCTTTCCTAACCCACACTTTCCTGTACATTATGGAAGATGAAGGCAAAAATGAGGCATATCTATCTGATCTGAAACGTTGGAAATATCATTTGACGATCTGCTTGATCTGAAACAGACTTTCCAGATCAGCCGAACCATCTGCAGCCTTATGACTGCAAATAACAACAATGGCGGATTTAGATCTTGAAAAGTTGAAATGGAAACTGAGAAGGTTAAAGCTTAATTATGAATAAATTGTGTGCATCTCCTCTTCAAGATTAAAGAGTTTCAAATAAATAAATGCATTGAATGTAAATTTATGAGAGAAAATCCTCTCAATTTATACAAACCAATAATTTTCAAATTCAAACTAAACCATCTCTAACGTATCAATTTCTAACATCCCCTCGATTACTTTCTGGGAAAGGATCTTTAATTCTTAACATGAATAAAATAAAACCTGAAAGAAAATGATAATTTTTTTTAATAGAAATGACCATTTAAGTGTTCTTGGTGAGCACCGTATGTTCGTGGATTCATCATTGTTGTAATCTGCTCCTTTTGAGTCGTCACCGTCGGAGGCCCACTAGATCAAATCCGTCACGATTTCTTTCATTAGCTTTGATTGGGCAATTTGGTAAAAATAACGAGATCTTAAGGAATGGGTAGATGGATGAAAGATGATGTTTGATTTTATTGAAAAGAAAAAAAATGAAAGTGATTATTCTGGACGCATGAAGGATAGGACTATGCAGAATAAATACTTTTCAATACTCTCATTAGGTGGAGCCCAATTCTAATATTTCATCCTACTCTAAATATCTAACATTTCATCCCCGCAATTTATTTATTTATAGGAAAGGATCTGTAATTTTTAACATAAATAAAATAAAATCTTTTAATCATGAAAAAGCTAGGTAACTGCTAAAACCTAGAGGGTTAGTAGTGCCCAACAGAAAAGCTATCAAATTATTAGCTTTGCCATCAGTATAAGTTCGAAAACACAATTTGAATGGACACAATAAATACTCAAGGTCAAAAGCATTTTAAGGGGTTACCCAGCCCTTGTGCAAGATTTTGCACAAAGGCCCATAGTTGAACCAGTTGATCCTGAAAGATGAGCACCTCCACTAATCTTTGTTAAAGGCATTGACGATTACCAAGTTGCTACATGCTAGATAATTACCATCTCTAATTTTGCATCAACTGTAGATTTTAGTTCCCAACTCTTTTGTGGGAATCACGAGAATCATTAAGCGGGTCATCGCATTTTCAGATATTCTCTAGTTTTTTTTTCCTTATCGAACTTGGTGGACTTCATATTTGTTATAATTGCTGATGGTTTCAAATGTAATGATTTTGTGTCTACCATGATTGAAGCTAGAAAAATCAAGAAATAAAAAAAAAAAAAAAAATTTGCAAGCAATTAGTTTAAAACCTATTTGGTTGAATTTTATACATA
The DNA here is from genome assembly GCA_029852735.1 of Persea americana. Classification (NCBI taxonomy): domain Eukaryota; kingdom Viridiplantae; phylum Streptophyta; class Magnoliopsida; order Laurales; family Lauraceae; genus Persea; species Persea americana. The sequence goes on along the minus strand of CM056820.1, from coordinate 26,612,183 downwards.
GATGCAAGAGTGGTGTTGAACATAAAATTCAAGACCGATTATCTTTTACTATTATATATATATTTGAAGTGAAATGGAGTCGATTGCAGAAATCGGACAATTAGATCAATTGATTTTGAACATTTTAAAACTATTTTGACAATCCCTTACATCTACAAGAAATGTTTCCACTAAAGTATGGGACGGCGGCTCCAATGCACTTTACTCTTCCAACTGCCCTTCTCTCTCTTTTTGTAACCTGACCCTTTCCTTAACTTCTCAGTACATAACTCCCCCAAGCCAACATTTCCTCTTCTTCGCAGCCCTTTAACTTCGCATAAACCACTCCTTTCTCTCTCCTCCTGAGTCACGATGCGCTCCCTCTCTTGCTTCGGTTCTATCTTTCTCTACATCTCTGCATTGTTTTCCTCTCTTCATTTCTGCATCTTCCTTGGTGAGATTATGTAACTGCAGCATAAGTTTGTTGAAATAAGCATTTGCGCAAATGGGTTGTGGACTTTTCGATGGTAATTTCTCTTTGGTTGAAATCCTGTGTCTCACCTCACCCATGCTTCCGGCAGTGATGGGAGTGTACTATGGGCCCCCAGCTACTGAAATGGGAACCCTTTGAATTGTTTTTAACTGCTGAAATAGTGAAATAAAAAAGGTGTTTTTAACTTGGAATTGTGACGCCGCACATGTGGAAAGCGGTGTACCCAGGATTCAAACTCTGGTACATCAATTGCAATGCCCGACATCTTTTCGATATTGTTCTTCAAAGAAAAAAATAGTCTCTGTCTTTTTTCTTCTTTTTTTTTTTTAAATTAACGGTTGTGCCAATCTCCATCGACTTCTTGATGTTAATCCCTTGGTTTTTTATTTTCAAAGTTTTAATTTGCATTTTCTTTGGTTTGCAGATCAGCTTCATGTATTGTCAGCTCTTCCAAGAGAAATCTCAATTCTGTCGAGCACACTGGTCATATTGGTTGGAGAGGGTATGGAATTTTATTCATTTTCTTAAGTGGGTTTTACTTATTGAAACAATATAATAAATTTGAGAATGTCATTTGGATCTCAGATCTTGAATTAATCCAATTTTTGTTGATTACAACCTTTATTTTTCTTCAAAGAGTGAAGAGTTTACTCCTATACAGAAGTGTGAGTTGCCAAATGCCTATAGGATTTTCACAAGTTGCCAAATGCCTATGAGATATTTTCAGAGGTTAGCCTCTGTTGTTGTTAGATTCCGATCCCGAATCACCTTGGCCTAGGGTAATCTCTGAGGTGCGACACGCATACTCCCGTGATATTGTACCTGTCTCGAGTCAAATGTAACACACGAAGAAGAAAATAGTCATTTTTCCACTTGTGAGTCAAGCTCACTAAAACCTGTCAATAACATTTAAATAGCGCAAGCTGTCAAACATTTCACATCAAAGTATCATTTGCCATTCAGTCCAACTTAACATTCCAGATTACCAAAGATATATACATTGATTAATCAAAAGAGGGTTTATAAAAATATCCTGCATCCTATACCAAAAGTATAATCCAGAATATCTTGGGAAAACTAAGTATGACTCACACAAAAAGGAGCTAGTCACACTCTACAATTGAGTTCTCAAAAAAAAAAAAAATTTATTATCGCTCTCCGATGGAAGTATCTACATAGGGCAATTTTCTGGCCACTTCTCTAATCCTGGAGGAACCTCTTCTATCTCATCCTCTCCCTCCTGGAAATCCTTAGGACCGGGAGTTGCACCTGCGTCTGTTTCACCAAAGATAGCATCATGAATTCGACGATTCAACAAGTATAGGCATTAATAATAAATCACATGTTGTATCAAATCGAATAAAGACAATTGATTAAAAGATGTTAATATTAAGTATACTAGGCAATTGTGTAATATCGAATAATCATGCTTCATTAATCAATTGGAAAATAAAACACACTAATTGACTACTACATTAAGCTCATCTTCTTAAATAGAAAGCAAATCTAGTTGGAATGTCGCCAATGGCAAGGCCAAATGCTAGCTGGCTACTCGGTTCTGGAGTTCCGGTGCTCCAAATGATATACTGCAGTGATATCAAATAATTAAACCAAGTTTAAGCTCGTTGGGCATCACGAGGTCGAAGCTCAGTAGTGCCAAAGCAATCGAATCGAATAAATACACACATGAGTAAGATGTTTACTAAATTTCCATCAAATCGAATCAAATCATAATATTCAGAATATTTCACACATAAACTTACTCAGCTCGAATTCAATTGAATATGGTATCATTGTACAAGCCTAACAAAATATAGTATGACGACAAAAGGAAATAAACAAATTATCCATATACATTATTGTTTGAGTTTGGAAGGTGAAGTTGAATAGAAAATAAATCCCAATATGCACATGCATTGATTAAGGAGAATCAATGTAATTTACTAGGCTCTCGTCGTTCACATTCTCACATGATGAAGTTTAGAGATTCTGTGTATGACTATCTTTAATTTGGTGCCACTTTGTATAAGTGTAGTGCACCGGGTTCTCCTAGCCTCATTCATGACAAGGTGTTAGACGAAAGATATAATTCACATGAGATGATCTTATTAGCCTCAATGATATCTCACATGGTTAATTACCATTGGTCTGTTGAACTCGTCAAAGGTGCCATTTTCTAGAGTCCTACAAGTACCTCGGAGTCCAAGATCCTAATTGGTTTAGTAAGTACATAAAATAAGGGTATTCGTCGACTTTTAGTGAGCTTAAAAAGTAGTTTTGGTCAAAACCCCATCTTGCTACAGCGAGCCTCAGTGAGCTCCACTCTCGCTATAGCGAGGGGCTCACTATAGCGAGCTCTATCCTCGCTATAGCGAGGGAAACTTCTGTGTCCTCTCGTCTCTCCCATTCGTTTTGTTTTTGCAAGCCTCCACCTATTTTCCATCTATATAGAAAAGCTACATGGTCTCCATATATAAATGCACATGTTACCCATCCAATCACCATCCATTTCAAGCCTCCACCTGCACACATGTTTTCAAAATATAAATGCACATGTTTTCCACCTACACTTTGCCTGCTCCACATGCACACACGTTTATAAACAAATTCCACCTGCACACATTTATATACAATATCCCACCACTCATTCCTTCCAATCTTTTATATACCATTTTCCAAGCAACCCTTTTGAAGTTTTGACCAAAGAGGCTAATCAAAGGAGAGAAATAGAATTTGATACCCAATCAAAAAAATTAAACAACATGTATTCTTAATTTAAGCTCATACTTGTCTCAAATTAAGCCTTCCAAGCTTCTTCACTAACCTAGATCAAATGACTCAAAAACCCCAAATGTCCACCCTAATCACAAATACAAAGAAAATGCTAATAAATATGCATGAATGGTTATCAATGAGTCTCTCGACTCTATTTTAACTCAAAACATAAACCAAAAAAATGGGTTTTGATCCTTACCTTAGCAACAAATCCGAATTTGGAGTTGGAGAAAAAATGGGATCTTGGAAACAAGAGTAGAAGCAGATGAAGAAGACCCCAAGCCTTACTTCTAATTACAAATGCAGCTAGTCCTTTTTGAAACTTTGGAGAGAAAGAATGAAAATGGAGAGAAAGAAAAAGCAAGAGCAAGCACAGTCGAATGAATGAAATGAGTTGGGTTTTGAGATGATAAGGTTGCCCATTTTGCACAAAAGTCCACTAAATTTGTGTATTTTCATTTTAAGTCAAATGAGGGCCCACTTCTTCAACGAGTGATCAAATGAAGTAACATTTGATACGAAAATCGACGCGTTCATCAAGAAACACGCGATGACGCCAAGATGACATACATATGATGCAAAATGAGAAAATTGATAATTACAGATAAGTCATTGACTCAACCCAACCAAGTCACATCGGTTCAAACCACCTAGTCAAGGCTCAAGACTCAACTAACTCACCTATAAGAACTATTTTACATAAACTACCTTAATTAGTAACTAAGTATGATTAAATTACCTAAAACATAATTAATTAGTACTAAACATGTTTAATTCAGGTCGGGGTGTTACAGTCGCCATGTTTGGCGATTTCTATACTAGGAGTTTTACATGTAGTTTAAGCTATGCATATCCTGTTAGCAATTGATTCTGAGTAACTTGTAAATGGACATGGAAATGAATGTGAATATTATATAAACATTTCTTTAGCTTGCTGATTGAAAATCCATGATTGCCTAAATGCCCATTACCTTATGAAAATGAATGAGGAGAAAAATACACAAAAATTTTATGTTTTTCAAAGAAATGTTAAACTTTGATAGCAGATCCAACTCCTCCTTTTTTATTTAACCCTCACAAGTTAATGCAAATATTGGCATATTTTCTTAGAAAACCATAATATATTATTTAATTAAAAAATGCTTCAAGCTTTCTAAGTATTATTCTATTGTAAACAATTCTTATGTCATCTTGGTGGGCTCCACAAACAACGTTTCAACCAAGGTGGGGACTTTCAGACAAATCACAATCATTCATCCTTGATATATATATGGGAGCTGCTCTGGTGAGAGGACCTCTCACCAGTTCCATGAGAGAGGAGCATCCCAGCCTTCCATCCATCGTTCATAACCAACGGTGAGATGATGAAAAGTCAAAAAGCAGTGCACTGTCATCGAGGAACCAACACAGCCCATTTTTGCATGACATCAGCGCACTGTTCTCGAGGAACCAGCAGCAGCCCATCTTCCCAAGAGCAGCGCACTGTTGAGAGGACCCATTTTACAATTTCAGATTTCCGTCCAAATCTCACCGTCCAAAACCCTCTCCATTCTCATCTCTGAAAGAAGCCCCAAACGCTGCGCTCCTCCATTCTCTTCGCTACAACGATCGAGTGACAGTGCTGCTGCTGGTCCATTCTCAATTGACTTCTCTGAGAGAAGCCCCAAGACTCCATTATCTTCCCTGGGGAAAGTCCGACAATGCTGCAACGATGGATTCTTCGACACAGATGATGGATTCCTCATCGCCGGCGATGGATTCTACGATGCAAGTTTGGTCGGTGAGTTTTCTTTCTATCACTGGTATGATATGGCTTTTTTGAGACTTTTTTTTCTGCAATTGATGCAATCTTCGTTTTGGAGCTATTGTAGACCATCCATCACCTATTGGACGATGCTATCTGTTTGACTTTTTCTCTGGTGATCTTCTTCATTTTATGGGTATTATTAGGTGGGTGATGATGATGAAGCCACTAATGTTAAAATAATGGTCCATTTTAACATTTACTTGAACTTATAAAAGTTAAAATACTAGTAACATCTCATTTACTTTTTCTGTTTGACTATCCATTTATGCACTTTCCAATTTATCTACAATTTTGCATCAATTTCTTTAATGTTGTGAAAACCAACAATACTAGTAGCTCCATTAAATACCCGAGACTAGAAGAAATTGCACTGATCAATTAATAGCAAGATTTGTGTTTGGCTTGATTCAAATCCAGGTCCTGGCCATTTATTTGAAACTAGGTTAGAGTCTTAATTTTGATTAGATTTAATTAGGTGAGGTATGGGTCTAGGAACTTATACTTGATTCAGGTCATACTCTACTTACTTGTCCCTAATAGAAATCCTTAAGGATTCATATGACCAGACCTATTGTTAAATTGACTTTGTTTTGTACATATATGTGAAATTTTTTTGTTTTGTTCAGTAGTTGACTTTCTGTCATGGGTCATGGGTACATAATTTTTTTTAATTATTAATACTTGGTTTAATTAGAATGATGTTTGGTTGATGATGCATTATCTAGATGTTAAATTGTGTGCATAGATGTGTAAAGTGCTAGTGATTTGATATAGAACATTTACTATGGGAACCTCCGTCTGCAAATCTACAGAAACATAGTTCTAATTAGGATGTGGGTTATTATTGCTTTTAGTTATTTTTGCATGTTTTATTATTGCTTATCTGTGATCTGTTCTTAATTTATAACGTCATTTAGAAGGAATCAACTAATATCGCTGCAACAGAGTCTTTGCCTCAATCAATTCAAATGCCTGTGATGTATTTCTCACAACATATGCCTATGATGCATTCATCACATCAGTCGCAAATTCCAATGCCGTAGTAGATGCCCCTCATAGCTGTCACGAATTCCTTAGCCCAACCAATTCAAATGCCTGTGATGTATTTCTCACAGCAAATGCCAATGATGCATTCATCGCAATACCTGCAAAATCCAACCACACAACAAATGCCAATGATGCATTCATCGCAATACCTGCAACATCCAACCACACAGCAAATGCCCTGCATTGGTGGCCCGGAATGCCCATCTCATTCAATTGAGATGCCTGTCTACTCATCGCAACATGTGCAACATTCATCCACTAGTGCAAGTCAGGTAAGTTTAGTTTCTTATATTTTCATCGAATAACATGTGCTTCTTATATTCTCATCTAATGTTTTTTATTTATATTTTTTGTGTGCATCTGGAACATTGTTTAGAATGAATCAGGTGCATCTTCAACAATTATATCATTTGTTCCAGATGTAGAAGAGGAATTAATACCAATAGTAGGGATGTTAGTGGATAGCATAGAGGAGGCTTGCAACCTCTACAATATTTATGCTAAAGCTGCCCGGTTTAGTGTAAGGAAAAGCTCTGATGCAAGACGTAAAAACGAAGTTGTTTGGAAGAAGTTTGTGTGTTTTAAAGAAGGCCAAAAAGTAGAGAAGATGTGCCACACAAATGTTGTACAGAGGCGTGTTACAGATACTCGAGAGAATTGTGGGGTTGAGTTACAGGTGAGAAGAAATGCAGATGGGCAATGGGTTGTGTGCAAATTTGTGATTGGACATTCTCATATTTTAAGTTCTCCTCGAAAGGCTCATATGTTACGATCACACCGTAGTGTGATTGAACCGAAGAAAATTTTGATAGATTCACTTAGTGCTGCAAATATACGAACTTGTAGTCAAATGGATATATTTGAAGTTCAAGCGGGTGGTCGTGCTGACATGGTTGGTTTCACATAAAAAGATGTCCGAAATTATGGTAGGGACAAAAAGATGAATAACATGGGCAAAGATGGTCAGAAATTATATGAACATTTCAAGCAGCTAAAAGAAACAAGTCGATGACTAATTTTTTAAATAGAATCAAATTCAGAGGGGCATGTGAGACATGTGTTTTGGACGGAGCATATCTTTCGAGCATCATACAGGGAGTTTGGGGACGTCGTTGGATTTGACACGACATATCAAACAAATAAATTTGACCTAATTTTTGGTGTATTCGCAGGAGTGAATCACCATTGGCAGGCAACAATATTTGAATTATCTTTTTTACATCTTAGGGCCACAGTTCAAGAGTCTGCAATTTCTCAAAGATTAGCAGGAGATGATTCATGCTCGTTTGATGAGGACGATGTTTCTATCAATACAAGTTCGAATGATGAATCTGAGGCTTCATTTTAGGTTTGGATCTCTACTTATCATTTTAATAGAAATGCTTTATATAATTACAATCTTATATTTTTCCTTACTTTCTCCACCACTCTTGTTTTTGCAGCATATGAGGCAGTGATTCTATAGAATGGAGCAGCAATGTAAGTGGACCTGAAGCTCATAGAGTGAATCCAACGATCTACAAATAACTACAGTGATTCTAGTGTGATTGATCTAGAAATGATGTGTGATTTAGATAAGGCAATGTGTGGCCTTGTAGCTCATAGACAGTAAACACATTTGAAACTAAAGTTATTATTGTTTTATCTATGTCAGTGTCTTTGTTTTTGTTTTTATGTGGATTGGATAAGTTTAAACTCATGCATCAGAGCAAGGGAGGTTGACTCTTTTTAGAAGAGAATGGAGAAATGAATGATGTACTCTTTTTATGTGTTTCTATGTCATGTGACATTGTTTTGTTTTCTTCAGTAGTTGACAGCTGAAAAATTTGTGTTTGGGGTGCCCACTGAAGAGGAGTTTAGTACATCGAGGAATTACATATGTTTATTTTGTTTATTAGTTGACAGTAGTTGAAAGCAGAAATAGAGTGAACAAGAGATCAGCAATGAAGCTCAACTGAAGTGGGGACCAACGGCACTCTTTGCTCTTCTATTTCATTGTTGTTCTTCTTGCTATTGCTGCTCAATGTTGTTATCATATTCTTTAGTTGCTACTGACTTGCTGCAGCAGGAATCACTGATTACAACTGAGGCCCTTTATTAATTTTTATTGGACTCTAAAGTGCTTGTAACAAAGTATTCCCAGAAGCTTAGCTAATCACACCCGCGGCTTCAACTCTGTGGTCTAAATTTTTTGATCATTGCATTTTATTTTGCCTCCCCAACCCAAGAGAAATTTCTTGGTTCCACGCAATGGGGTAGAATATACCCATGTGGACAATGGAGGGGCTTCTTAGAGGTGGTCAGCTTTTCGGTCCTACCTAACCGATATGTTACGTTTCAGCTTGCCGAAACCAATTTTACAAGTCACAAACCAAAAAAATGATGATATTTCATTTGGTGATCCGTAGGAAGGCCAGAAGCAAGAGGTTTGCCACACTTCATATTTGGACAGTCCATGGGAGGAGCAATTGCTCTTCAAGGTTCATTTAAAACGACCACAAGATTGGGATGGAGTTGTTCTTGTGGCTCCAAATTAAGTGTAAAGTACCTATTCATTCTCATGTTGGTATTCAATTGTTTGCTCCTAGATCTGATCAGATCACTTAATCTATTTAATGTATCGCAATGGGGTTTAGTACAGAAGGAAAATTTGTCATGTGTTTGACAAATGATTCATTCACCCAGCTGATCACAGCATATTACATTAGATGTTCATGTTCTCAACTACACCCATTTAAACACAGGTTCATTCACAATATCATTTACACCCGGAATGATATGTAAACTAAAATACAGCACGTGATCACCAATACATGACATATAACTACGAAAATGTGATGTATTTTGCACAAATACTGATTTTTTAAATTTTCGCTCTCAATATGTGCACGCATGAGTCGGTTTTGTGCCTCAAAAGCTTCTTTAATTTCTTCAATAGATGACATTAGGTTTCCATTGGGTGTTTCAATGCTTGAGTTTGGTGGATGCTCCCTTGACACTTTATCTTTCCAGAAAAATGCATCACATCCATCGTCATCCTACAATCAAATGAGATTTTTCTAGCAAAATGACACTTAAATCACAAATTGAATATTTCAGTAATTACAACAAATATGATCTTTTATAGATCACTTACATTCCAATATGGACATCTCCAAAACTTTCGATTCAGATTGGTCTTCGTATGACTTCTAAATAATCTCGTGTCTTCACTCCCACAGGGGCATTTTGGAGCCCAATTAGTGTTCCTGGAATTGGATGATGACATTTTGTCCAACCACTTTTAACCTACCAAGAAAGAGAGAAAATTAGAGCATGCCCAATTAGTGCAATATTCTGCAACGGACTGCAGCAAAAATTAAATAAAAAGAGAGATTCTGCAGTGTAGAAGATCCGCCCTACCAAACAACCTGGGAGGTCAAAGGCCACTTCTTCTAAGCAAACCTGCTCTACTGATGAAATTATTACCATCAAATAGTCTCCTTATGAGAAATTCCAATCAAATTAACGCTGTCACTATTTTTTCTGCTAAAAGAAAAATCGCTGTGAATCATCCATCAAAACACAGGCTATACACTCATGACGAAACTTTGTCAAATCATGTGGTTAGGATCATTCACTTGGTCCAAAATACACCACAATAAGTGGGGCCCATCTTTAAATGACCACTTATATGAGAAGTTGAGGTCTTCACAATGACATTGGCAAAAGAAGACATGGGAACCGAACCAGATGTGTAGTGTTTCCATTGGGTCCTATGTAAAAAATGGTCAATCAGAAGCAACTTTTCCATCATCTTTTCATTAACAACGTAAGATCTTTCTGTGGCTAATTGCTTGATTTGGAATGAAACAAAAAAAAACAAAAATCATGGAATTCTGAGATGGTTGCAGAAACAGTAAGAAGAAAAAAAAAAAAAGAAGAATAAAGAGAAGACAAGAAGAGCTAGAAAACGTGTCTGGCAATGTCCGGAGGTTTCACCGTTATCAGTTTTTGAAGGACTGCCGGAGCGAGTGCAGCGATGCCTGCCGGTGAAGAGAAAGAGAAAGAGAGACTCAAAGATATGAACCAAGCGCCTCCAGGAGCTCTTGTTGAAAAAGGGGGCTTTTGTGAAAATGCCCTGAAAGATATGAACAGAAAATAATTCTGATCTATCACCTCCAATTGAAAGAGTCTTTTTGAGAAAAGGGGCTTCTAAAATTTTGGGCGGTGAGATTTGGGCGGAAATTTGAAATTGTAAAATGGGTCATCTCAATAGTGCGTTGTTGCTGCTGCTGGTTCCTCGAGAACAGTGTGCTGACGTCTTGCAAAAAGGGGCTATGTTGGTTCCTCGATGACAGTGCACTACTTTTTGACTTTTCATCATCTCACCGTTGGTTATGAAAGACGGATGTAAGGCTGGGATGCTCCTCTCATGCAGCTGGTGAGAGGACCTCTCACCAGAGCAGCTCCCATTTATATATATATATATATATATAAAAGATAAAAGAAAGTTTGATATACTTATTATCAAGGGGCAGACAAAGTTGGACAAAGTTTTTTTTTTTTTTTTTTTTTTTTTTTTTTTTTTTTTTTTTTTTTTTTGGGGTACAAAAAGTTGAGCGTCATTGCACATGCAGTCTTGGGACTTGAGTTTATGGTTTCTTTTTTCTTTTTCCTTTTTTTTGGTTGCTTTTGATCAAAAGGATCTAAGAGAATTACACAAAGAATCATACATGTAATTTTTTCATATTTTCTTTATCGTGGTGTTGTGAATACTGAAATATGAAATAAAGACAATGGAGTTTTTCAAGTGATATCTGTCTAATGGAGGAAATTTTTATTTCATAAATTATCTTTCTTCTTCACGCACTGAATATGATGATGATGATCCAATCATATAAGATCAAGCTTGTAGATTACATTGAAATTGTACCCCAAATGGCTAAAACAGACGTATTCATTTTTTTTTTTTTTTTTTTTGCGCTAAAAGACATATTTAGTTTGAATTCACCCATAATGATGTTTGATTGTTTTGTTTTCATTGTTTAGCTGTATTTCTTTTTTAGTTGCTTGGTTGTTGTTGTTGTTGTCGTTATTTATCTTTTTCCTTCTTTTCTTATTTTTTGAAAGGATATTTTTCCTTCTTCTCCTTTGCATCACATTCTTTGTTTGTAAAATCTTCAATATAGAAATGTAAGATTACATAGTTTTGAAACTTTTGCATGTGGCATGTATTATTTAAGTATTCAGAGGTTTTCATTTGGTCATTTTAGCTTTCTTTAGAAAATTTGAAATTATTAGATCCCACATCTAAAATGGGGCTTCTCAGTCTAGATATGAGCCCTTTAGTTGGTGAGTTATTGTTCCATCCAAGTGGATATCAGCATTTGGAACTCTATATTTTCCTTGCCACGGCTCCTTGGGAGCCTCAGGTTATCCTCTTTTGCCCCTCTCTGCTAGATATTTATCAGGTCTCTTTGCATTTCAAGCATTAAGGGGAATAGGAAGAAGAGAAACTTGGAACATTCCAAATTGAACTAGAATCATTGACGTGTTATTAATTGCTCTGTTGCTGATAATTGCCCGAAGTATTGGGATTGTCAATCATATGATTGGCAATGCGTATGACTTTTAAGGCATGATCTAACCATGGTAGCCAATCATATCAAATCATTGGACCATGTATATGGTACATATCCTCTGGTCAATTTTCAATTCCTACCGCTTTCCAATCATCACACGAGGCTGTAAGTTTACGTATTTAGTGAAATTCTTATTTACTTTTCACACACCTTATATTGACATGCCTAAGTTAGAGCACATCTATGGCAGTGTGTTAATTGGTGGGTCAAAAGTCCAACCACTGTGAGGTTCATATTTCATGTCAAATTGGTTTCCATGATGTTTACGGTTCAACTTTGCTTTTCATGTGGCTCACTACTTTTGCCAAATTTATATGCTACAGTAACATCCCTTGAGTTATTGTTATGCTTATAGACATACCTCTAAGCTCATGAACAACAGTGGAGTTACTAAATTTGGGGAGCCGATACACCCCGGCCCAAACTAATTGTGATTAAGGCTAATTAATCGAGATTAGTGTGAATTAAGCATGGTTAATTGGGTTAATGATGGTTAATGACCAAAAAGAGACAAATTAGTTTCAAATGATTGAATTAAGCATAATGGAATGGATTTAAATGAAACTAGGTTAATTAAATTGAGTTTAGGCCCAAACAAGGTAGAACAAGGATTTTTTCGTAAATATGGGTTTTTACGTATTTCGTCGAATACAGAAACTCTTGATACGATCGTGTGTATCTCGGGGAGTACATTAACTTCCATAATAGACTTGAATCCATTTGACTTAGGGTTGGTCAAATGACCCTTCATTTGACTTAAGTTGTAAGTGAGGGAAAAGAAGGGGGCTTAAGTGCAAAATCTTGTTTATAAGGTTTGGAATGAACCTTCATTTTCCAAACCCTAGGCTCATTCTCCTTCTCTCTTTCATTTTCTCCATTGAGTGTGTGGGGAGATTGGAAGGTTTTCAAGTAGTCTTGAGAGAGGACTTCATCTTCTTCATCTTCTTTATCTTCTTCCTCAAGTCATCCTCCATTGTTGAAGTGTTTGGATCTTGAGAGAGAACCCAATCTTTCTTATTTGGATTACAAGTAAATAGTTAGTGTTTTTGTAGGATTTTGAAGTTCCCTTGAGTGTTTTTGCATGATTTTAGCTTGGTTAGCTCATAGGAAGCCATTTGGCTTGTTTTAATGGATTAGGGTTTGAATTTGGGGGAATGTTGATCTCAAATCAAGCCAAGCAAAAGGGGGTTTTGTCACTAAGCTTCAAGAGGGGCAAGTATATACATTTACTTGTGATTGATGTTAATTATTGTAGATATTCATAGAAATTGCATTCATTTGGGTTGTGTACCATTTTCACTATTGTTTAGAATGGAAATGATTTGTGGAGAATGAAGGAATGAGTTTAATGTATGAATGAGATGGGAATTGAGGAGTGGACTAGAGGTCCAAGTTTTATGCAGGTTGTGAATGAATTGGGGCAAAAAAGGATGGAGAAAAACCTTTTTTTTTCGGACTGAAAGTGGGTTTCAGAGCAGGTCTGATCGATTGGACAATCCTAACTTGGACAATTTTTCTGTCCGATCGATTGGACATGGCGTTAACTGGAGCAAAATTTTATATTTTTGTTTGGTTTAAGAGTGTTTCTTATAAGAACAAGTACTCCCTAAATTAGTTTTACGACTAATTATGGGGTGATTCGAGAGTGTTGAGAATTAAGAACAATCGAAAGAGAATTTTATGATTAAATCATTGTTCTAATGGCTAATTGGTTATGGACTAAACCTCCATAGGTGATGATTACGGAGACTCCAATGTACACAATATATATAAATGTGATGTTCATCGAGAATAACACATGCATTTGATAACCAATGGTTACACCTAAGTGGTTGTTTAGAACTAAGATAAAAATGAGTCGAGTTGGAATAGTTAGTTATTCTATCATTGTATTGTATTCCGTATCAATGTATTCCAATCTAATGAGATCGATGTTATTGTTATTCCTTTCAGTTATTAAGAATGGAATTACTGAATTGAATAGAATCCAAAGATGAATTGCTTATAGAAATGTATTGACTCTTGAGTCTGGCGCTATCTAGCTATTGTATTAAAGCTCTAAATGAGCTAAATGAATTAATTAATGAACAAATGACTATTCCTACTGTAGTAGATGGACTTGGGGGCGTTCTGGAGCTCCATGGTGATGCCAGTTGTCCCTGGCCCGGACACTGGTAAGTCCCACAATTCCGATCGCATTTATGGTACTGATTGATGCCTTCCATTTGGAAGATGAATCCTTCCTTTGAGGGAAGATGGTGAAAGAAATGAAATGAATGGAGCTTAAATGAAATGAATGCTATGGTAGTGGCCAAATTGTAATGTCTATAACTTGACTCTAAATGTTCAAGTACTATTATGGTACGAGTTGTCTAGAATTGTAGAATTGTGAATTGATATATTGCACAGATTATTATATGTGTTATACGTGTTAACATGTGATATCACAGATATGTTTATACATTGTTGAACGGGCGTGTTTATTAATGTTATTTATGACATTACAGGACCGATTGCCAATGCCGGTCAGCAGCGACCCCAATGGCAGCAGAAGAGACCGCTCCGATTCCTCCAGGATGATTGATTGAATGGAATGGACAGGATACCATTTGACATGGATATCCGAGTGCGAGAATGAGTTAGAACATTTTGGAAAAATGTTTTGAGAAGTAATTTTGTATATTCATTTTGAAATGTAATTAGTTGTCACATGCATTGTGTTTTGAATATGCAATGGTTGACTTAGATAGTGATATGAGATGTGTATATTGAACTTTACTACTCGTACAATTTTAATTGGTATCCTCAATATATATGTTTCCGTAAAATCATATAATTGACAAGTATGAATGAATGATATCCCTTGTGGATTCTATTTTAATTTCGGTTAATTTAAGGTTTATGGGAGTAAGTATAGGATCACGACTCCGGATTATCGTACCTCGGGCCCAGGTCGTGATAGGAGCGCAAAATGGTTTTATTGTTAACGAAAAGTAATATAAAATTGCACACAAGAGATTATGAATAGTAAAGATTTTAAGAATTTAATATCTGAATATTCTAAAAGCTATCTTGCATCTTGTTGGATTGTGGATGCACATTTGATTAATATCTAGATCCAGTCCTTTGAATTCTATTAGATCTGGCCCAAATGTAGCCAATTGGGTGATATAACTCTAAACAGTTCATATTGTGCATGATATCCAAGTTCATTGACAGTCCTATGATAGAGCCAAAAGCATTGTTTAAAGGCTCTATAGTATGAAACAATGGGTTGCCCTTACATGTCATGTGCTTTCTTTTTCTTTTTTTGAATGGTTACTATCATGAAATAAAGCAAACAATGGGTTACACTTACATGTCATGTGCTTTCTTTTTTATTGGATGGTTACCTTCATTAAATAAAACAAACAATGGGTTACACTTTGTCATGTGCTTTCTTATAGATCTTTCCTACTGTCTATGAAATTCTTTTGAAAATATTGTTTATTGCTCATTATAATTTGTCTATTGTCCATTAAACATATACATATGGCCTATTGATAATGGTTTTTCTTAGTTATCATTTTCTGTAATGGATGTTGGAAATATGTTGCAAGTGGTTGTCTTTTTAGGGTGATAAATTGATATCATTGGTGAAGTTGAAAGTATGGAGAATTATGGAATGATATTGTACACTTAAATTCATGTTTAGTGTTTTTATTTATTTATTTATTTTTGGTGACAGAGAATCTACGACCACTAGAAATGTTGCTGCTTGCATTACAAATATCACTGATTTTGACTATTGCTTTTGCTTCATGATTTTCTAGGCAAAAAATTGATTGCTATAGAAAAGATAGTGAAGGGATTTGACAGAAACAAATGACATAGATATTTTGCGAATTGTTCTATGTTATTATTGGGAATGAAAAAAAAACTATTTTTATTAGATAATGTTATTGTCTTTTTTCGTGTTCCCAATACATTCTCTCCATAATGGACAATCTTTTATTTGTTTATTATTATTATTTTTTTGGGTAGGTTGAGCTTTTTAAGTCCGTTTTTTTAAAGCAATAAATTTACTGTCATAAAAAAAAGGATATTTGTAAACATACAAATGAGAGCTCTGCATTGCATAATCTAAGGCTTCCACAATTCATGTTGGTTTGTTCTTTCCATAACCAATTATATGTAACTTGATTAGGGGGCAAATTGGCTTGATTTTTCAGGATGTTAATTTAGCTCTTAGATGAAACACCCAATCACTTAGCAGTAACTAAAATAAACGAATTCCAAATGAAATACCACCATAGATTATGCTATGGAAATTGCATCACCTCACATGCTTCCACATTTCACCTTTTCACGCATATTAAACAGTACGTTTAAGTGATTCTTCTATCTTTTTTTACAGGAAAAAGTATCCATCATTCACATTGTAACTCAAGTACCTGAGGGTTATAGTTAAGTGCTATATTGGAACATTTACAAATTGTTGAGTATATGAATAGGATGTGAAAGTTGTGCAAAATTGGGATTGAGTGAGAATTGTAGCTTTAATTCCTTTTTCATGATGTACGTGGCTTGCTCCATTTTGTACTTCTAAAGTCCAACTCTTTCAATATTATCATCATTTGAAGTTTCTAAGAAATTCATCTACTGTTGATCGGCAGATCTGATGATCTACTCCACGATTCCATAGATTGCTCAATATATTTACTTTTTTACAGAAAATAAAGAAGCGGGCTGAACAATAGCCCATGTTGAATGAACCAAGTTCAGTGTGTACCAAGAAAATCAAATCATGTGGCTTTGGATTGTTCAATCACTGTGATTTTTTCACCATATAACATAAACTTTGGTTTCCGCTATGGTGGTTTGTAGATTTTGAACTTCCTCTAATTGCACATGCAGATTTTTTTCATTTCTTCCCTACTTCTTTCGACATTTGAGACATTTCTTCCCTCTGCATCATATGCCCAATCACTTCTTTTTTTCGAACTTACAAGTAAACACTTCTGGTCACAAACTTCAGTATTTAGGCTCTCTTTATTTTCAATTTTTTATCTACTTACAAAAGTCTCGTTGGTTTTTTCTTGTTTTTGGAATCTCGTCTAGTTCGATTTTATTTTCTATACTAACGAGATTTAATTTTTATGTTTTAAAGGAATTGATTTAGTTGTGATCTTGTATAGAATCTAACATGATACCTATTCACGCTATATGTGTTTGTTGAGTTATCTAAGTTTAAGATTTTGTTGAAGTACTTTGCACTGTATTGTTCATCGAGCACAGTTATTGTAAAATCATAAATTGATAACTATTTATTGGATATGTGTTTTTTTAGCATGTCATGTGTATGTTAAAGTGGGGTTTAGGGGATTTCGATTTATAAATTTTGCGGAGATTGATTTTGGTTTAGATATTGATGGATTCTTAATTTTTCTTTTGAAAGCTAATAATATATTATTTTTTTATAACGCAAGTATCCTCATGGTATTAACCTGTCAAGACTAATCCTCCGGGCACAGAAGCTCAATTCATACATGCACCAGGGCAAAATAATAATATATTGTGATCGCTTAGACATCTAAATATATGATTTATTTTTGCATTGTATGTGTTTGTTAAAATTTATATGTTGCCAAGCATTGTATCTAGAGTAGTGGTCAAGTAGAAATCTTAATCTTCTCTCTGTTTTGCTTTGTATCTATTTGTTAGCATTGTACATGTCTGTTTAAATCTCTGATCTAAAAACTATTCTTGAATCATGAACAATTTCTCTACTTAGATAGTCAACTAATCAGCTTATTTTATGACTTTTTTAATTAATAGATATCAAAATTTAATTCCTTCTTATTATCTTTTTTATACTAATATAAATAAAAAGGCGTAATTTCCTTAAATAACAAAAAAACGATTTCCCGTGCTAAGCACGGGCCTGCTTTGCTAGTTTATAAGAAAAGCAAAGCAAACTGCTAAATAGAATTAGAAAACATGTGAAAAGTAAAAAAATTGTATTGACCAGCGTTATCTATAGGTTGAACCTCAATCTGTGTCCGATCCATTTTCGGAATGGGTCACATAAGCCCAAACCAACTACTAGAAAAAGGGGTATTAGAGGCCGCCAAAAAACCGTCGCTAAAAGTGAGGAGGCGGTCGCTAATAACCTTTAGCTACGGTTCACCGATGGCCAATAGAGCGATGCAATAAACTCATCGAAAAAGAGTATTAGCGACTGCCACATTGCAGCTTCAAACTTTTTAGCGACGGCTTAGCGACAGTAAAGAAAATGGTTTGCCAAACTTTTAGTGGCCGCAAACGCCGTCGCTAAAGCTAGCAAAGGTGGTCACTAATAGTTTTTAAAATTTTTTAAAACCGTTTGTGACCACCAATTGTGGCCACTAAATCAAGAAAAAGGCGGTCACTAATACTTTTTTTTAATTTTTTAATACCTTTTGCGACTGCCAATGGCGGCCGCTAAAACCTACATTTTTTTTTCATTTTTAGCTAATTTTCCAATTTTGTTGCTACTTTTTATAGTTGTACCTGAATATATTATATACAACTACTACAATCAGTTAAAAATACTAATGACAAAATAAAGTCTTATACTAATGATTTTCAAAACATTACAAAAGTTTCAACAAATTATATTCATTACAATTCCAGCAAAAAAAAAAGAAAACATGTTGTCTAAGTAGGGTGCTGTGATTGGTCCAATGCTCTCAAACCTGAAGACAAAAGGGAAATAAAAATTAATAGTTAATTTTAAGAATTGGAAATATATAGTAAATATAAACAAAATTAAGAATTAAAATTAAAATTTTGAAAGTTAAACCTACGTTTCAACTTTACGAGCAATCCGGGAGTCCAATTCTCATGCCGTCCATTCCGGCAAGTCAAGAATGACTAGGAGCTCGTGCTCGTCCGGTTTCACGGGCGACGGAGCTCATTTGCCGGGTTTGCGCGCTCGGAGGTTATTTTCCTAAGTTTTAAGTTCACTTTTAAGGCGAAACTTACGTTTTAACTTTATGAGCAATCCGGGAGTCCAATTCTCGTGCCGTCAACTCCGGCAAGTCACGAATAACTAGGGGCTCGTGCCCGTCCAGTTTCATGGGCAATGGAGCCCGTTTGCCCGGTTTGGGTGCTCGGAGGCTATTTTCCTAAGTTTAAGTTCTCGTTTAAGGTGAAACTTACGTTTTAACTTTATGAGCAATCCAGGAGTCTAATTCTCGTGTCGTCAGTTCTGGCAAGTCACAAATGACTAGGGGCTCGTGCCCGTCTGTTTCGCGGGCAACGGAGCCCGTTTGCCCGGTTTACACGCTCGGAGACTATTTTCCTAAGTTTTAAGTTCACATTTAAGGCGAAACCTACGTTTCATCTTTACGAGCAATCCCGGGGTCCAATTTTCGTGCCGTCAATTTCGGCAAGTCACGAATGACTAGGGGCTCATGCCCGTCCGATTTCACGGGCAACAGAGCCCGTTTGCCCGGTTTGGACGTTCGAAGGCTATTTTCCTAAGTTTTAACTTCATGTTTAAGGCGAAATCTAAGTTTCAACTTTACGAGCAATCTGGGAGTCTAATTCTCGTGCATTCAGTTATGACAAGTCACGAATGACTAGGGGCTCGTGCCCATCCATTTTCACGGGGCAACGGAGCCCGTTTGCCCGGTTTGGGAGCTCGGAGGTTATTTTCCTAAGTTTTAAGTTCACGTTAAAGGCAAAACCTACATTTCAACTTTACGAGCAATCCGGGAGTCCAATTCTCGAGCCGTCAGTTCCGGCAAGTAACGATCGTGTTCGTCTGGTTTCACGGGCAACGAAGCCCGTTTGCCTGGCTTGGGCCATCAGAGGCTATTTTCCTAAGTTTTAAGTTCACGTTTAAGGCGAAACATACGTTTCAACTTTACGAGCAATCCGGGAGTCCAATTCTTGTGCCATTAGTTTCGGCAAGTCACAAATGACTAGGAGCTTGTGCATGTCCGGTTTCACGGCCAACGGAGCCCGTTTGCCTTCGTAGCTCGGAGGCTATTTTTAAGTTTTAAGTTCACGTTTAAGGCAAAACCTACGTTTCAACTTTACGAGCAATCTGGGAGTCCAATTATCGAGTCGTCTGAATGACTAGGGGCTCATGCCCATCTAGTTTCACGGGCAATGGAGCCCGTTTGCCTAGTTTGGGGGCACGGAGGCTATTTTCCTAAGTTTTAAGTTCACGTTTAAGGCGAAATCTACGTTTCAACTTTACGAGCAATCCGGGAGTCCAATTCTCGTGCCGTCAGTTCAGCAAGTCACGAATGACTAGGGGCCCATGCCCGTCCGGTTTCACGGGCAACGGAGCCCGTTTGCCCGATTTGGGCGCTCAGAGGCTATTTTCCTAAGTTTAAGTTCGCATTTAAGGCGAAACCTACATTTCAACTTTACGAGCAATCCAGGAGTTTAATTCTTGTGCAGTCAGTTACGGCATGTCACGAATGACTAGGGGCTTGTGCCCGTCCGGTTTCACGGGCAACAGAGCCCGTTTGCCAGGTTTAGGAGCTCAGAGGCTATTTTCCTAAGTTTTAAGTTCGCATTTAAGGCGAAACCTACGTTTCAACTTTACGAGCAATCTAGGAGTCCAATTATCGTGTTATCAGTTCGGCAAGTCACAAATGACTAGGGGCTCGTGTCCATCTGGTTTCACGGGCAACGGAGCCCGTTTTCCCAGTTTAGGCGCTCGAAGACTATTTTCCTAAATTTTAAATTCATGTTTAAGGCGAAACCTACGTTTCAACTTTACGAGCAATCCAAGAGTCCAATTCTCTTGCTGTTAGTTCCGGCAAGTTACGAATAACTAGGGGCTCGTGCCCGTCCGGTTTCACATGCAACAAAGCCCGTTTACCCGGTTTGGGCGCTCGGAGGCTATTTACCTAAGTTTTAAGTTCACGTTTAAGGTGAAACCTACGTTTCAACTTTACGAGCAATACGGGAGTCCAATTCTCATGCCGTTAGCTCCGGAAAGTCATGAATGACTAGGGGCTCGTGACCATCTGATTTCACGGGCAACGGAGCCCTTTTTACCAGTTTGGGCGCTCGGAGGCTATTTACTCAAGTTCTAACTTCACGTTTAAGGGGAAACATACGTTTCAACTTTACGAGCAATCTAGGAGTCCAATTCTCGAGCCGTCAGTTCCGGTTATAACTTTCTAAGTTTCTACATTTATATGTTTCTAACTTTTTAAGTTTCAAAATCTATAAATTTCTAACACAACTTAGAAAATTTATATACATGTTGAAATCTTGAATTAAAAAAATATTCATACTTGGTCAGGATCAGTTGAGCCTGACGGATCATGGTTGCCCTCTCCAATCGAGTCATGTCTCGCCCTGTGGCCGCTGCCAGCTTTAGGTGCTTGTAATTATTTATTATACAGTTAAAAATAATTAAAAAAAACATAAATTTTGACACATCAATGACATAATTGACAATTTAAACGTACAAAATGTTTTCTTACTAACCTGAGTAGTGGGTGGTGGGTCTGAAGCAATGGGGCCGCGACTCTGTGATAGATGAGCCTCCAGCTTTGTCAACTCCACTCTCAACTCGGCCCTCATCTTTGCCCTCACCTCATTTGTCACCTCCTCTCTGATCGCTGCCTTCATGGACAGCAGCAACTCCTCGACCTCCTCATCTGTACGGAGGCGCAAGCCCTGGGAGGAGCTAGCACCGGATGACTTCGCTTGCGCGATGTACTATCGTGGAATGGTCATCCCATACTTGAGCGTGTATCCGTGCCCGTCCCGGCCAATGACGGAGTGGAATATCTCATCCCTCCACGATGGCAAACTGCACTCCTCCTCGGGCAACGCCTCCAGGCGTGACTGAAACTAGGCTTGCGTAGTTGATTCATTTAATTTATTATCATGCATAACAAGACATAGTAATAGACAGATAATTTAAGTGGTTCAATATAAAAACTTACGAAGATAGCTGCAACCTCCGGGTGGCGAGGATCTCGAGAACGCATCCAAACGGACATCCTGTCGGAGGGACCCCCCTTGGCACGCAACGGTTTGGTGGAGAGTTATATTATTAGTATAATATCATACAAAATGACAAAAATATAAATTACATGTACAATCTAACTTTTTACCTCATGGCGGACCTGGGTGATGTGTCGAGTTCCCAACCTATGTGAGGGACCCTGCATTGCGCAATTCGGCGCATTCGTAGCTGCCTCTTTATGTTTTCAATATTTATTAGTTAATTTTTGTTAGTTACGATAGTCACTAGTAAATTGTTAAAATAAAAATAAAAAAATTACAAGTTCTCACCTTTGCCTCTTCGCTCGTCCAATACCGGACGAGCTGAGTCCACTGATCTGGGAGAACGCCCTTCGAAACTCGCTCAAGTACGTTCGGGGCATCCTGATGTGGCTTCCAATGCTGCATCTTCATTTTATTTTTATGATCTTTCCACATCTTCCGGCACTTCGACATGCAAACTGGCCAGAAGAGCTCAGGACATGCCCTCAAATTGTCCTGAAAAGGACAAATAATTCTTCATTAAGTTATGGTTTAAATTGACACATCCTGTGGAAAAATGTCAAATTATTACCTTAACCTGCTTCCACATTTGATCTAATGTCTCCATCGGGAATGCATCACAATCAAGTGTAGTAAAAGGGAATGCATATGGATCCCGGACCATATGTCCCAAATGACTGATGAGCTGGCGAGCATACAGACCCACCGGATAATATGTCTCATCAAACTCTTCGTCAATGGGTGATCTGGAATTCCACGTCTGGATCCCTCTAGCAGGGCCTCCTCCCCTGCTGGAAGATGGGCCCATGCTCATAGAATCTGTTCAAATTACAGACAATCTAATTAAATAAAAATAAAATAATTTGTTACAATTAAAATATTTTAATTAAATAAACTTATACCGGTCTGTGTATCGACTGATGCAAGCTGAGACGGTGAAGCTGAAGCAGTCGACGCCGAATGCCCCATTGGGGTGGATGGGGATAGTCGATCAATCGGGGGCGGCACGGCGACGATCGGTGAATGGGTCGATGGACTCTGTCCGGAGGGCGATGGCCTCGGCCCGGAGGTCGATGGACTCGGATGAGAGGTCGATGACCTACTCGGTGGGGCAATCGAACTAGGCTGGGCGGCACCCGGTGTAGGTCTAGGGTCCCCAGATGGCATACTGACTTGGGCCTGGCGCAGCAGCTCGTCCATCGTCTGCGGACGATCTCTCCTCTTTCGCCCTAACATATATGTTCAAATGTTTGTAAGGTAAATTAATTTAACAAGATAATTAAAATTAACAATTAAAAATTATTTACACTAAAATTTAACATTGGTGAATTAGTTCACAACCGTTCCCTGTTCATGTAAGTCAACTGTATCTCCTTCAATTGTTTCCCGAACCCAATTAACATCTTCATCATGTTGAACAACTACATTCTGGTCAAGAACTTGTTGGGCGAAAGCATCAATATCTGGCTCATCACATTCAATCTGATACACTCCCCTCCTTGACATTTTAACTGCAACCTTCCAGTTAGGATCTTTCGGATCTCGGACATAGTAAACTTGCTCTGCCATTGAGGACAGTATGTAGGGTTCGGCACTTATGCGATCATCACGATGTAACAAGTTGTTAAAATTTACCAATGTAAATTGATAATTATTTGTTTTCACCCCTCGGATGGGATCCACCCAATCACACTTAAACAATAGAATTTTTAACCCGTGATTGTATACAACTTCAACAATATCCTTCGGAAGGCCATAGTAGTAACCAGCATCG
This sequence comes from Persea americana, assembly GCA_029852735.1. NCBI lineage: Eukaryota > Viridiplantae > Streptophyta > Magnoliopsida > Laurales > Lauraceae > Persea > Persea americana. Next base: position 26,588,676 of record CM056820.1, on the reverse strand, counting down.
ACAGATGGACAACCGATCCCACTATTTTGCGTCGCTCGTTTCTCATCTACATCCTTGATGCGAAATCGAAAACCATTGACATCACAAGTTGTGTAACGTTGGGCCGTGTTCATTTCATCGGTCAAATTAGGATCGTTGGTTCTTTGTAACTTACACACCTACACAATGTATGTAATCACTGAATATCACTACATGAAAGTAATATGACAGGAACAAGTGGAAGTACTCCTAATGATTGAATACGTACGTGATTCTTGAACCATTCGTGAAATGATCGATAATGGGACTGATGAATTTGATTCTCTGAAGCATGAGGCATGTCCCGTTTGAGCTCATCGATGTGTGTCCTGCGGTGCATAACACGTGTTAATGACAAGTATAATAATTTAGGCAAAATATTGACAAGTTACTCTTATGAATAAGTGATAACTTACTGAGTCAAAGCCACAACATATGGGGTGTTGTGGCTTCATTGGTTAAGTGTATGGTCAAGTGAATCATGACATCAAAAAATGCAGGTGGAAATTTTTTTTCTAAATGACACAATGTAACAGCAATCCTCTCTTGCAGACCATTCAACTCATCTATTCTGTGAACTCTATAACACAGTTGTCTGAAGAAGTTACTAACTTCAATCAACGGCGCTACAACACTCTTAGGCAAACAATTCTATATGGAGATAGGCAGTAACTATTGAATGAGAATATGATTGTCATGACTCTTCAAACCCTGTAATGTTCTTTCTTTCATGTTCACACGCTTAGCGATATTCGAACAGTACCCGTCAGGAACCTTGACACACTTCATAACAGAGAGGAAGACATCTTTTTCATCTTTACTCATCGTGTACTGCGCAGGAGGCATGTATGCCTTGTTGGACTCTCTAAGTTGCAAGTGCAATGGTTTTCTCAAGCCCATTTCTTCCAAGTCACGGCGTGCATTGACACCATCCTTCGACTTCCCCTAAACACCGAGAATGGTCCACAATATATTATCACGGTCGTTCTTCTCGATGTGCATAACATCTAAGTTGTGCTTGAGTAAGTTATCTTTCCAGTATGGTAGATCGTAGAAAATACTTTTTTTCTTCCAATTATGACTTCGCCTTTTATTTGCACCAGGAATAGAAGGCAGCAGGGGGGCAGTAAATCTTGAAAATCATACACAATACGTATTTGCTCCTGCTCGAGCTGTGACAACAATTCAACTCCCGTCATTGTTCATGGTGCTGGACCATATTCTCAAGTGCCATCAAATGACACTTTGTCCCTCTTGAACCTATGCAATGGAGGCAGAAAACATCTATGACCCATGTATACCCATTTTCTGCCGTGCTTCAACCAAGTTGACTTCTTCTCTTGATTGTAACAAGGACATACAAACTCTCCCTTTGTGCTCCAACCCGACAAGTTAGTGTACGCTGGGAAGTCGTTGATTATCCACAATAATGCGGAGCAGAGTTTAAACATTTCATTGCTTTCGGCATCAAATGTCATCAGACCATCAGCCCATAATTCATTCAATTCATCAATCAAAGGTTGCATATATACATCAATCTTGTCCCCTGGTCCTCTTGGTCCATCAATAAGTGTGGATAGGATCAAAAAAGGCTGCTTCATACACATCCATGGTAGGAGATTATAAGGTACCAAAACAACTGGCCACGTACTGTGATTTGCCCCAGTCATGGACCTGAATGGACTAAAACCATCTGCAGCCAAACCAAGCAGCACACTGCGACAATCCAAGGCAAAGTCTGGATTCCTCCGATCGAAGTCTTTCCACGCTGGGGAATCCATTGGATGGGTTTACTTACCAACGTCCCTGCTATTCTCGGCATGCCATCTCATCGGTTTAGAAATATTTGATGACATAAAAAGCCTCTTCAGCCTTGGCTTAAGTGGGAAATATCTCACTTGCTTTGCTGCCACCCGTTTGCCCTGATTGATAACACTTTCAGAACTATTTTGACGATTGTAACCAACCCTGTCCTCCTTCCATCTCGAAGTCTGACACACAATGCACATATTAAGATGGGCATTCTCATTCCTAAACAACATACAATTGTTTGGACATGCATCCAAAGTCTTATATGTGAAGCCAAAATTTTCAGTTAACTTGCGAGCCTGATAGTAGGACTCAGCAAGTTTTGCACCGGATGGAAGCACTCAATGCAACAACTGGAGGAGCATATTGAAGGACCTGTCAGACCACTGATTCAGTGCCTTTAAATGTAACAACTCAACAATAAAGGACAATTTACTGAAGTCCTTGCATCCAGGATACAATTCTGTCTATGCATCGTCTAGAATTTCAAAATATCTCAAGGCTTCTTCATCGGCACCGGAGCGAGGATTACTCCTACCCGCCCCCTCAGTCTCACAGCTTGTGTATTCGGGTGCCAAACCGCACGCGATATCATTTAGCATCGCGATCATCGGATCAGTCTCTGACATAACATCCACCTCAATTTCATCTCTTTCCTCTCTGTGACAAGAAACATACTCTTCTCCATGTCTTATCCAATTCCTGTACTGCTTCAAGAATCCGTTTAGAATCAGATGCTCTCGGACAAACTCTCTTTTGTAATGATACCGATTCGCACATTTTCTACATGGACAACTGATGAACTCATTGTCAAACCCATTGGTAAATTCCATGAAATGGTTAATCCCATTCCTAGACATCCTATTCGGTAAATCAATCCAACTCTTGTCCATATCGGTAACTATTTCTGTGGAAATCTAAAATGAGCAAGCACAATTAGCCGAATTCATAATATTTAATTTTATTTTTAATAATTGAATTATACATATTTAATTTACCAATTTAAATTTTATATTTTATTTTATAATTGAAGCTAGTTCTAAATTTTAGGAGTTTTTAATATTATTTATTAAAAATATTATTTTCCATGAAGGATAAAACAAGTGACAATTCTATTAGTACATCTCAATCAACAATTCAATAACAATAAAATTTAATAACATTTCTACGAACCAATTGAATTATAATACTAATATTAAAATTTAATAATACTAAAATTTAAAACAAGTAGAAGAAGCAGATTGCAAGCATACTAAATCAATTAAGCAACAACCCCCAAAATCAAACTCTCCTTCCCAAATTGATAGAAGAAACACTCATTCTCTCATCTTCAAATTCAACCAACACAACCCAACAAGAAAAACTAACACAACAAACCTAACAACTCGCTCAAGTTTCTAATGGCCAAACTATTAAGTAAATTAAGTAGCAAACAAATAAATCAACAAAAACTCACATCATTCCAAATGAATCAGTGAAATCAGCCCACCCAAAAAAAAAAAAAAATAGCAAACAAATCAGATAAAAAAAAAACAGCAAGCAATTCAGAAAAAAAAAAAAAAAAACAGCAACCAAATCAGAAGCAAAAACACCAAAGACACAATTGGGGGGAGGAAATTGTGGTGCATACATCACTAGAAGCAGTGTTTGTGCCATCTAAAAACAGGCCCTATGTTGAATTACTTGCACATTCATTGTCCTACAAAGCAAAAAGCAGGTTGCTGCAAAAACCAACACCCAGATCCCTGTGCTGTATGACACTTACAGCTTAGTTAAGACCTCGAGTGTTAGTGATCCTTCCCAGGAATCTAGACTATAAAGGTTTCTAGGGTTTATAATGTTTGGATAAGGAAATAAACTATTAAAAAGATTTCATGGAACCCCCCCTTTTTTAGAAAAAAAGTTTTCCATGCTTCACGTCTCCTTGCTTCTTTTGGAGTCCCCTTATCTCTCTAAATCCAACCTGTTAATTCTTGTTTCCGAAGTCAAAGAACCTTTAGTTATTCAACCAAAAAAAAAAAAAAAAGAAAGAAAAGAAAAGAAGAAATCATCAGGAATCCTCTGGAGAGGTCCAAAAATCCCACAATGTCCAGATGTACCAGTATACCATCATACGACAAATTAAGATAGATTAATTTCCTAGCAGGATCCGATCCCATGACAACATAAGCATCGGCACAGTTCACTGATGTTGGCAGTAGGCACCGGATTCCAATCAGCCTAAAATGAGGATAAGAGCTCAGAAGATCTCATATTTGGAAGTGATTTCTAAAAATAAGGAAAGAAAAATCAAATCGCCCACGACTAGATCGATTGCAATGACGATCACTTCGAAGCTCTAATCTACATTTCAAAAAAAAAATAAAAAAATGCAAGATCTGGAAAGAACTGGAAAGTGGGAATAGATCATTAACATACCTGGAAATGATATTGATGCAAAGCGTACGGAAATAAGCTTGTTTCAGAAGCTGTTGTTCATCTTCGAGGTTTAATGGCGGAGAGAAAACAGAGGAAGAGTAAGGGAAAGAGAGAGATTGTTGGTGAGGGAGAGCGAGCAGCAGCGGCGGTAAGGGAGAAGGAAAGACCGGCGGAAAGGGAGAGGGAAATAGAGAGAGAGGGAGAGAGGGAAAGGGAGAGGGAGCGAGAGAGAGGGGATCGGTGTCGGCTCCGACGTAGGTGGGCTCCAGCGGTGGCGTGGTTGGTGCGGCGGGACAGGGCAGAGCGCGCGGGAGGGCACAATGCAGAGCGTGGGAGGGGAAAGAAAAAAATGAAAAGAGAAAAGTGGGTTTCGGGGGCGAGGGGGGCGCGGCTTAAAAAGCCTTTCGCGACCGCTATTGCTGCTGCCCAAGGTGGTCGCTAATAACCCTTTTGCGATGGCCAGTAGCAGCCGCCCGCTTTTTCCTACGCTAAAAACTCATTTTCTAGTACCACACCCAATGTGGGTCAATTCCATCCAAACTACATCACCTCCATCTAGTGTGAGTGAACGTGTGTAACCCGATAAGTTTGGGCCAAGCCTAATTCATTTCAAAAAATAGTGATGTATCTTATTTGGTTAATTATGGTCCAAAATAAGCTCAACACAAATCTGGTCTCATTCTATATAAAGTAAACTATTCCTAGTACAAAGATTTTAGGAAATTGTTTAAACGGGTTTAGATATGCAGATCAACCCTAACCCAACCAATTTATGCAGGTCATATGGGTCAACCCTTAGCCCAACTAGTTTAAATGAGGTTCAGATTTTTCTGACCGAGAGCAACCTGTATTTATCGCTGGTCTGATTATTGTCAGATACAAGTGGGGTCAGCAGGTTGGGTCTATTTCTGCCACCTCTAATATTTGTTCTATCTTCTTTTAAGACATAATTATAAACAGGCTCTTGATCGTCTTGCTCAACCAGCAGTGTTGGGTTGGACCTGAAAGTCTCGTCTTACTTTTGAGGAGGAAAGAGTACCTACCATATTATTGCAGGGAGGTTTTAGTCATTTGGCCTTCCAGCCACCCACCCTACTAAGCAAGCAGCTCAGGGCTGTCAGAATTAATAAATAAAAGGGTACTTAATGACCTTTTGATTCACAAGAAATAACCATTGCAATCTATCACGGATAAAATAGATTGCACTTCTTGGGCTATCCAGAGTGGAGGAAGAAAGATGTGAAATGAATTTTGGCAATAAAATGGCCATTATTTTATAAACCACCTTAGGTGTACGTACCTGAGTACCTCCTCTTAACTTTTATCTTGGTTCATCTACGCTGTACATTGTGTGTGGATTGTTATAATCCTGTATCAGACTGATAGAAGCAATCAATCAATTTTGTCCCTTTTCCACGTGGAATGGCCATTATTTTATAAAAGATTTCTAAATCCACCACTCTCATTTACTTGATATATCTACCCTATATTTCAATTAAGGCTTCTTTTGTTGATTTCTAAATCAACTTTTGCACTGTGAGAGTATGCCCCGAGTGTACTCGAGTGGAGGATGGAGTAGAAGTGTTCTCCTTCGCATGGGGGATGATGAAAAAGGAAGTAGTTGGAGCAAATGCAGGCGGAGCAGCCAATGCAGAGAGGACCCAGAATTATGGACTGATAGATTAGGCTAGTTCAATTAATTGTATAGTTTGCAATACAATCCCATGTAATCAATGAGGGAAAAAACGCAGCAACAACAACAACAAGGGCTTTTTCGTACTTCCACTGTAGCCTACCTACCTACCCTTCCCATTGCCCGAATCTCCTGCTATAAAATGTCGCCTTCTTCTCTGCACTCTTACCCGCCAAAAAAAACCATTTTAACCCAAATCGATCGATCACTCTCTCTCTCTCTCTCTCTCTCTCTCTTGTGAAAAAGATGCAAAGAGGTCGGATGATGATCGAAGAGCCCATACGGCTTGTTTCTGTTCTCACACCTACCAAATCTGTAATCTCTCTCTCTTTCTAATTGATTGATCGGTCGATTGATAGAATCAATGGAATAGTAAGCCTGATTTTCCCCAGTTTTAGTTTCTCTGTGATGGATCTTGTTTGCATTCCCGCTTAAACAGAATTCGGACTTGGTTTCTATTCTCAAGTGATTTTACCAGTGTTCTGTTCTTCTCCTACTGCTCATTCTCTATTTCTGTATGTATTCTCTGTTTATTTATAAGTTGCTGCTGAGTTGAATTCCTTTTGTTTGAACCTTTCTTTTGAAGAAGATTTTAGAATTCAAACTCCTTCGTTTTCTTATGTTGTTTGATGGCCAAGGATCCTTTTTTTTTCCATTTTCTTTGTTATGTAATGAATGTCTTCTTCCAAAGAGAATTTTACTGTATTCGGTGTGATGGGTTTTCTAAATCTCATTTTTCTTTCTTCTCTCTCCTGTATCAGACTGATAGAAGCAATCAATCAATTTTGGCCCTTCTTAATGTGGAATGGCTATTATTTTACGGAAGATTTCTAAATACACCCATCCTATTTATTTAATATATTCACCCTGTATTCTAATTAAAGCTTCTCCTATTGATTTGACCAGATTGGACAGTTGGATGGTAACAAGTCTATAGGTATCATAACTCTCTTGACTTGACTCTTGACCTAACTAAATTATAGATACTCTACAATGATGGGGGTACCATCACTCATTTTTTGACTTGACTCAAAAATAGGTACTATCTCTTGACTTGACTAAATTATAGGTCCTCTACAATTGGAATTCAAGGAACTTGAGAGCTGGTGTGGCCTATCAATAAAAAACCTAAACTCATTAAATGGGTTTCTTCCTCTTTTATGCGATGGCCCATTGAAGGACCGATCACTAATAAATATTTAAATATATGTTAAATATTATAATGCATATAAAATTTTATGTGAATCCCATAATCTTAGGAAGCCAAATATTATATTAATTTTTTGCTACTTCATTAAATTATAAAAAAGATTTGGTTATCTCTATTATTCCATAATTAAGGTCCAATTATAAAATCTAAACCAGTAGAATATATCTTTCGCAAGTAAATTAGTGGTGGCCCACATTTCAAAAAAAAACTTGTGTATTTGCCTCCAATAAATTAATTAAAATGTAAAACATAAAATTTCACCCATTTATCCTTTTGTGCTTTAATCATATGAACATTGATAATCAATATAATGGTGGATTTTACTCTGATTAATCTGGAATCTACCCCACAACTTATGTAAAAGAGATGAGTGATCGAGATTTCTTAAATAAGCCCTAATGAAAATCCCGGTATAAAAAGACACATTGATAAAAAAACACACTGGGTTTCTTATAAATTATCTCAAATTATATAAAATTAGCACATCAAATTGGAATTTCAAATCAAACAAATTGAAAAACAAATTAAATAGGCAAACCCCATCAAAGTATATCGCCACTTGTTAAAGCACTAATTAATTAATGACCCCATGATTATTGACCAAATAATTTTTTTTTGATACACCCACAATATATCACCACTTGTTGTAGCACTAATTAATTAATTAATAATTGTTAATTAGCAAAAAACACTCCACTTTTAGGCATAATTATCTGCCAAGTTAAAAAAAAAAAAAGATTTTTGTGTTGTTAACTATTTTAATGATCATAATGTTAAAATATAACTAATTATATATCTTTTTGGATATTGTGAATTATGCAGACATTCAAGCTAGACTCAACCTATTATGAATGCCATCACCTTTGACTAGCTTTATATGTCGGATTCTAAATTTTAAACCATATATTCGAAACTCTGTATTAAATCTTAAAACACTGGATTATAACTACTAAATACTAATAACACAAAAATCTTCCTAATCTCAAAAGTCTTGGGTATTTAAAACAAATTTATTCAAACATATTAACACATGTTACATTCCTAATCTTCCAACACAATAGTTTCAGAAGGAAATCTAGAATGTATATACTGCATGAAGGCATTAATTCGCTACGCATACGGGGTAGCCGATGTAGATGCACAATTATGCCTGAAGTGAACCCATTGAAGCATAATGGGAGGCTGTAAGACCCCGCCCCGAGAGTTTCCGATTAGTGCTAATTAAGACATGCCTTAGTTATAAGTGTGATTAGTGAGTTTTGGTTAAGATTAGATTAGAATAGCTTTTATATAGCTTCAGATTATTTTGGGAACTCTTTTGTTTTAGTGGGACCCTTTAGGGGGTTCCTTTATCGTGTTTGTGTGATTTTGGGATTTATTGGATACTAGGAAAAATCTGTAACTTGCCCCATTTAGTTTATTTTATTATTCCCGACAACTTTCGTATTTGCTCCATTCCCGTTCGAGACCTCTAGACCTTACTTTGCTAATGATAAAGGTAAAACAGTCTTTTTACACAAAATCTGGACACTATTTTAAATGTTTCTGAAACTCGTAAAATATATACTTTTTGGAAACTAAAAATTTCAAGGAACAATTCTTCCTACTTCGTCGAATCCATCCAAGACCCGGAAGTCGATGTTTTTAATCCCACAAGATTCTTTAGTAGTGGGACACATCACCACTTTCTATAAAAGGAGTCGTCTTCTTCTCTTCTTCCTTTTTCTTGCAACTCTCTTGAGATAGAGGAGAGTTCCAGCCATCTAGGGTTTGCTCCCTTTTCTTCTTGCTTCTCCATCTCCAAATCCATACCAACCTATTGCTAAAAGAGAAATGGAGACCATCTTCTTCTTCCTCTCCATGAAGGCTTCACATTGGTACCATTTGTAGAGAAACCACCTACTTCAAAGCCCTTGTTGAGCAAGCTTAGTATTTTTGAAGACTTTCCATGTAAGCTTTTCCTCCTATCTCTTAGATTTGTATTCTTCTAGCCATGGAGGTGCTTCACCTTGATTATTGGAAGCTATCTCCTTCTATTTCTTATTTTGACATTCTAGAGTTGTGATGGATGTCATTTTGGGGGATTTTGTGTAGATTGTGGATTCTGAGCTAGAGAGTGTGCTTAGAGCTTGATTAGCATATTTGGAGACCAAGGCAAGTGGATGAATTGATTTGATTTGAATGAGTTCTTGTTTTATTGAAAATGTGAATTTTACTATTCATCTTCCCCTAGTTTCCTATGTTTCATAATGCCTTTGGAAATGTATTTATTGATAAGATTTCCTTTCAATTAATTTTATGAGAATGTATGCATTCATTCATTAAAACTTCTTTTTGCCATTATGGACTTCTTAAATGATATTTGTACTTGCATTGAATGTGGTTGATATTGGAAGGAGAATTAATGCCTTGATGGAATGGTGGTCGGAGGAAATGTTGAATGGAAGGGAATAGACCCATTTCCTGTCAGGAAATGGATGAAGTCGAAGTGGAATGGTTTGAGAAAGAAAGAGAATAAATCTGCACCTAATGTGTAGTTCCCGCAGCTGGGCGGTCACCTTGGCTGCTAGCCGATCCAGATTCCGTTGCAATTCCAGAATGCTCAAATCCTGGGCGAGCATAGGCGGCTAGCCGACCTTGGGCGCAGCTAACCACCCTGTGACCGCCAGGTAGCCGAAATGCGCGATCAGAAACACAGAATGTTGTATTTTAGCAAAGTGAACCGCGGTCAGTCAGCGGCTAATCGCCGAACCCCTCAGCGGCTAATCGCCGAACCCCTCGGCGGCTAACGGACAGGTGACCAAATTTCACCCAGAATTCCTGAGTCTTTTCTATTGTTTTCAGATATGGTATTTAAAAGTTTGGGTGGGTTGTTCCGATGCCCTACTACCTTGGAAAGACCCAATGGATGATATAAGGAGATTGACTTAGAAAGAAATTCCACTTCGGAAATGTATTGGGAATTTCAGATTCATTAATTTGCATAAGGAAACTTGGTATGTCCTCTATCATTCGAGTACCATACTAAGAGCAATAATAGATATACAATATCTTTATACATGTTGTCTGAATACGGAAGCCCCAATATATAGTCCGTAACTGTATAAGGATTCATTGCATTGTTTTACTCAGATTATACCTATCTTTACCCGATATCATTGGTTTTATCTCAAACTCTGATCTATGCATCCGACATGTCCTGCCAGCCCCGTATATGTATGAAAAGATAATGATATGAAATGTGTGCCTACGAGCATCATACCCCGCCTGCCTGAGTGTTTTACACTAATATAGTTATGTACATATTTTGATTTCTCATGTAACCTATGAGTCGGCACCACTAAGTTTGGACGTCCTTGTCAGTCTGATCAACTGACTTGGGCCTCCTCCTTGTGCTCCCGCTAGTTGCAACTTGGATTCTGTCCTGCCCCGTTACCCGATTTCATGGCCGTGGTCTTATCTAGCTATATGTATATGTATATAATGTTGGTTCTCGTCACTTCGTGTGCTCAAGACCAATGCACTAAATGTGCTCTCACCACATTAGTGATAGAGAGGATTTAGCTTTAGTGTGGTTGCCATCTAGTCAATTCCTGTACCTTGAATATCCTATATGATTTATATTGCATCTGTACTTTAAATGAACCATGCATCCTGTTTGATGACAGTTATTGTTTTAATAAGATTTCGTTATGTTTAAGATATGCTTTGACTTCTTTCATGGTATTATCTATTCACCCACCTGCCAGACCGTCTTGTCTAACCCATTTTTGTGGTACTCAGGTCTAGCCCCCGTTATTGCCTTTGAGGAGGAGCTAGAGGAGGCGGTCGGCGAACCGCAATGATTAGTGGAATGCCAAGCTGACAATGTCATTTAGACATTTGGTTTAGCTTTGAGCTGCGTAACATTTTGGGGAGATTATAGAACGATACATGATTTACACTTTTGGTTGTACTGGCTTTTGTTGGCAATTATTTTTTTGGGGAATGTTAACTTAACTGAACTTTTGTTTAAACTCTAACTTTATATTTTGGAAATGCTAATAAGATCATTGCTCACTCTGACATCATGTCATTTATAGGTATTTATCAGTCTTGCATTGTGGAATGGATTACGAATTTAGTTTGCTACACGCTTCCACATCGAAGTAAATATTTTATGAGTGTGTGTGAAATCCTCAGCGTAGAACCCTGTGGGAGATTAAATGTGTATATTCATATAATCATGATCATCCACTGTGTCGCGGGCCCGAACTCCAGTCTGGGGTCGTGACAGAGGCATCAGGTAACCATCTGTCAATGCAACCTGGACGTAGTGATTATTATTTACGTACCCAATAGCGATAGCAACATGTTGATACGACGATGGTGGAGTAGATCGAAGTGGCAAATACGTAAAGCTCTGTGCAGTACTTAAAACGTGTAATATCACATTGAACTTCGAAGCAATTAAGAGACCATGCTCAATCGGTGCTCCTCTATCTAATGCAAAAGGTACAGTGAGTTGTAAACACCAGTCCACTGGTCATCACTATTAAATACTGCAACATACTGCGTCTTGAATGTGTGCAACTCTTCTATTAAGTTATACCAGATAGTTGCCCATGCATCTTCGTGAAGACCAAGACAGACAGCTATCGCCCGAAATCCTCAATTTCTATCAGGTTTTATGTCTTGTACATGCATAATGTAAGGATGCAGTATAGGTGGAAACTGACGAACATAGGCATGTACAGAGTAGTTATAAATAGAAGAGCAACTATATCTTGCTGGTTCCTGAAACTGGAAAATATCTGGCTCAACAAACTCAAATGTATCCGTATTAGCACGAGGTGATATGTCTTCCCTGTCCTTCGAGTCGGGGCTTCCAAACGAATAATTGTTTCTACTTGGTTCCCGAGAATGAAGGGAATCAGACTCAACGAACACTAATGCAAACGGATTAACACGAGTATTTGTTGCAACTTTTTTTTTTTTTTTAGGATGGGCATCCACGAGTATTCATCTTAACAGCAGGTTCACGAATTGAAGTTGTTGATGGTGTGATTATCACCCTCAACTTCCTTAAAAGACTGAATTTACCATACCTTGTTTGCTGCTTAAACTGTTCCATGAACACTTGTAGCTCGACGTCGCAATCGATGTCATCGTCTTGAAGAGACACACATGGTGATAAGTCAAGTTTTCTTCAAAATTTATTTATGGAATCAATTGGTATGGGATGAGCATCATTCAAATATATTGCTTGCTCGTGCACACATGGCAGTCTGTAGCTCGTATGAAGTCGACATCCGCATTTGTAGGAAACTTCTCCAACATCCTTAAACCGCTCAAATTCCTTCAAAATCAGATGTAATGCGCTGCTTGAAATGAAACCACATAATTATTGGAAGTGCAGTATATTGAATCGATGCTGGACGATAGTTTTGCTTTGCTCAATACTCGCTTTGATAGCTATGTCCTGTGATTGGATGACTTGGTGAATAAACAACAGCGATGTCTCCAAATCTAACTGTGATGACTCCAAGTATTGTTTCAGCTTCGTAAGCTGGCTCTCGACCCTATTAGTTGTCTGGTTCCAAAATGCAGATATCTGTCGGTCCAGGTGGATACAAACATCTCCTTATACGGTGTCAACCATACATCCTTAAGATAATTAATCATACCTGGAAAGTTTTGTGACACTACCTCAAGCTCTGCCAATTTGCACACATACGCATTCTTAGTTTCAGATTCCAGTGACATATTCCACATTTTATAGAATGCATTCCAAGATTTGTTGTCTGTTATTGATGGCCTGCACTTGCTCAAAATACTCCTATAAATGTGCCACCTACAGAGTAGTTTCTTAGCCTCGGGAAATACCTGTGCAGACACATTCATCAAAGCCAACTCTCTCTCCGTGACAATAACTCGTGGACCGATGCATCCATCCATTGTTAACTGCAGACACCTTAAACCCCAAGTATAATTGAACACTTTTTCTGAGTGCATGAACAAAAATGCTATGCAAAATGTCATATTAGTTGCAGTCACGCGGACAATCTCAAGGAGAAGCATCATATACCTGTTTGTTTTATATGTTGCGGCCATCAATAACACGTGCGGGAATGCATGCCATCGCTCTAATGATCCTGGATGTGCGAAGAATAAATCTTCAAGCTCATTGGTTACAGCATTTGTTCGACTCTCGAAAATGTATCCTTCACGTTGTAGGAATGACATGACAACTTGCATATGGGTTTTACCGGTTTTCTCTGCAGTCCGAAATTTCTGGCGTGCATTGTATATGGTCCTAACGGTAGACACATTGTCCGGATTCCGCTTCTTCAATGATGTCAAGATATCTCGTGGCTTCACATTTTTCGTAGACAGATGTACCATCAACTGGATTTCGGATTTAGAGAGCTGACCGGGGTATGGGTGTCCCTCCATATATGATGCTGGGGCATGGTTATGTGTTCCACATACCACCCTTGCCATCCAGTCACCACCTGTTCATATTTTCACCCCTTTCACTTTGAAAGGACAATCAATATTTTTTGTGCCTATAACCTTTGTGGAAGTTTTCTTGCTTCTGTATGTGCCACCATGATCACATTGGAACAACAGTTTAGAACTCTTCCCGATTATACTAGTCTCTGACCTTTTAATGAGAATGATATATCCTAAATTGTGTCTAGTATTTTGAATCCAATCAATTAGAGATTGGCGCGAAATTGTATACCTGGAAATGTATTAATTCTGTTCGAAATTAACAACTATTTATTAAAAATTGACAAAATAAAACATAATTGGAATTGAGTTAATATCATACCATATCGGTGGAAAATTCGTTTGTAACATTTTCATCTACATTTTCGTCCTCTTGTATTATTTCGTTTCTTCACCTCAGAAATGGTGTATGCCAAATAATGTCTTAATGGTAAAAATTCATAACTCTTTCATATTTTATCATGACCCAAACCCAAGATGTCATAGGCTCACTTGGCCAGTACTAAAGGCCAAAGAACTTTGTTTTTTCAGTTTTGCTTAGTGTCAATTGACAAGATATTATTATACGGCATAGGCTGGTGCTCACATCTGCCCACTTTAGTTTCAGGGAATATATTCTTTGTTAAAATGTGTCTATTTAGTTCCATCAGGCCTATGTGCATTTTGTATTAGTCTATATATACATAGATATGGTTCTTCCTGGCAATATGCGTACCAGCAAAAGATATGAATTTTGGGTCGACTGAGGATTTGGGCCAATGATCTGCAATTGTCAAGTGGTTCAAGTGATCAAGTAAATATACAATTCTTTAATTATTTCAAGAAATATTTTTTTATTAACTGTAGATGCTTAAGACGAACACTCGCGGACGCCCATCCTCGAAAAAAAAAAAGTTGCAACAAATACTCGTGTTAGTCCGTCTACATTAGTGTTCGTTGAGTCTGATTCCCTTCATTCTCGGGAACCAAGTAGAAACAATTATTCGTTTGGAGGCCCCGACTCAAAGGACAGGGAAGAGATATCAACTCGTGCTAATACGGATACATTTGAGTTTGTTGAGCCAGATATTTTCTAGTTTCAGGAACCAGCGAGACACAGTTGCTCATCTATTTACAACTACTCTATACATGCCTATGTTCGTCGGTTTCAACCTATACTGCATCCTTATATTATGCATGTACAAGACGTAAAACCTGATGGAAATTGTGGATTTCAGGCGATAGCTGTCTGTCTTGGTCTTCACGAAGATGCATGGGCAACTATCCGGTATAACTTAATAGAAGAGTTGCACACATTCAGGATACAGTATGTTGCAATATTTGATAGTGATGATCAGTGGACTTGTGTTTACAACTCACTCAACTTTTTCGCATTAGATAGAGGAGCACCGATTGAGCATTGGACGACCATGCCAGACATGGGTCTCTTAATTGCTTCGAAGTTCAATGTGATATTACACATTTTAAATGTTGCACAGAGCTTTATGTATTTGCCACTTCGATCTACTCCACCATCGTCATATCAACATGTTGCTATCGCTATCAGGTACGTAAATAATAATCACTACATCCAGGTTGCATTGACAGATGCTTACCCGAAGCCTCCCATTATGCTTCAATAGGTTCACTTCAGGCATGATTGTACAGCCGCATGGGCTACCACGTATGCGTAGCGAATTAATGCCATCATGCAGTATATGCGATCTAGGTTTCCTTCTGAAACTATTGTGTTGGAAGATTAGGAATGTAACATGTGTTTATATGTTTGAATAAATTTTTTTTAAATATCCAAGACTTTTGAGATTAGGAAGATTTTTGTGTTATTAGTATTTAGTAGTTATAATCCAGTGTTTTAAGATTTAATACAGAGTTTATAATATAAGGTTTAAAATTTAGAATCCGACATACGAAGCTAGTCAAAGCTGATGGGCATTCATAATAGGTTGAGTCCAGCTTGAATGTCTGCATAATTCACAATATCCAAAAAGCTATATAATTAATTATATTTTAACATTATAATCATTAAAATAGTTAACAACACAAAAATCTTTTTTTTTTTTTTTAACTTGGCAGATAATTATGCCTAAAAGTGGAGTGTTTTTTGCTAATTAATAATTATTAATTAATTAGTTAGTGCTATAACAAGTGGCGATATACTTCGATGGGGTTTGCCTATTTAATTTGTTTTTCAATTTGTTTGATTTGAAATTCCAATTTGATGTGCTAATATTGCATAATTTGAGATAATTTATAAGAAACCTAGTGTGTTTTTCATCAGTGTATCTTTTTATACTGGGATTATCATTAGGGTTTATTTAAGAAATCTCGATCGCTCACCTCTTTTACATAAGTTGTGGGGTAGATTCCAGTTTAATTAGAGTAAAATCCACCATTAGATTGGTCATCAATGTTTATATGATTAAAACACAAAAGGATAAATGGGTGAGATTTTACGTTTTACATCTTAATTAATTTATTGGTGGCAAATACACAAGTTCTTTTTTTGAAATGTGGGCCGCCACTAATTCACTTACGAAAGATATATTCAACTGGATTAGATTTTATAATTGGACCTTAATTATGGAATAACAGAGATAATCATATCTTTTTTTTTAATTTAATGAAGTAGCAAAAAGTTAATATAATATTTGGCTTCCTAAGATTATGGGATTCACGTAAACTTTTATATACATTATAATATTTAATACATATTTATATATTTATTAGTGATCGGTCTTTCAATGGGCCATCCCATAAAAGAGGAAGAAACCTATTTTAATGGGTCTAGAATTTTGATTGATAGGCCACACCAGCTCTCAAGTTCTCAAGTTCTGTGAATCCCAATTATAGAGTATCTATACTTTAGTCCAGTAAAGAAATAGTACCTATACTTGAGTCAAGTCAAGAGATGGGTGGGAGGAAAAAAAATGAGTGATGCTATCCTATGGACTTGTTACCATCTAACTGTTTAATCTAGTCAAATCCACAAGAGAAGCATTAATTGGAATATAAGATGGGGTATATCAAATAAATAAAATAGGTGTGTATTTAGATAGCCCCTTTTATAAACCATACCTCCTCCTAACCTTTATCTTGGTTCGTCTACGTCGTACACCGTGTGTGGATTGCCATAAGTCTTATACACTGATGGAAGCAATCAATCAATTTTGTCCCATCAATTTTGTCCGTTTTTCATGTGGACTAGCCATTATTTTATAAACCATCTGAGGTGTACGTACATTCCCTTTAACTTTTATCTTGGTTTATCTACGTCGTACACGGTGTGTGGATTGTCACAATCCTTTATCGGACCGATAGAAGCAATCAATCAATCTTGTCCCTTTTTCATGTGGAATGCTAATCAATCTGTACCGTCTGCTTGCATACCAAAAGGATTGTGCTTTATTCTTCTCAGATAGTCTTTGGGTTGGCATGATGTAGAAGCAATCAATTTGCCATGTTAACATGAACAATAGCCATTTGAGCAAGTTAAATGGATCAATCTAATAATTAAGTGCAAATAATGAGTACATAACTTCATGCAATTCATTCTTAGAAAAGGTCTAGTACATAGAGAGAACAAACTAAGATTGACCACAACAAATTGTTTGTTTAACCCTACAAACATGAAAGACGCCAACATTGGAATTTCATTGCAGCAGACTAACCGAATTTTACGAAGACTTTACACCCACACCCACTTCTTCATCGAGACAGTCCATCTGAAGAAGACCAATTCGAGGATGAGAAATAAGCACGACAGACCTTTATCTTCCCTCTGCTAGAGATTCACATGTTAGAGATCGGTTAGAGTAAGATTCCTTATACATATAAGATTTAATTTAGCTTGGGTTTAAAAATTAATGTGTATAATGTGTATAAGTGGAGAGGATTCCCTCTCAAGTACCTTGCTGCATAATTTATTTATGTGAAAATCTTTAACCTCCGACTTTGAGGAAAGTATTGCAACAAAAGGGATATTTTGCAATCAAAGTAAGATGACATGACATTAATAATAAATGCATGACTGGTAATCTCAACAGAAATTATATTAAGGAAAAATGTTTATTACCGAGTTCGTCTATAAGATTGAGGTGAAGGTGCAGACTAGAAAGCAGAGTACACAGATAAGATGGTTTGCACAACGGCAAGTACAAGGAGAATACCACCAACCACTATTCCGAGAACTGCCCAGGGACTGCTGCAATAGTTGTGCATCAACACCGCCCACCACTTAGGCCATGGGTTTTTCTGAAACTTATAGACGTCTTTATACAGACTAGCTAAATAATGGTCTTGTTTAACAAAAACGTCTCGGTTTAGATCGTTAAAAAAATTAGCAGCTTTCATGTCGCTGCCTAAGAAGTGACGGATAATGCCTTGTTTGTGGAGCAATGCGACATCCGCAGGTGTGTTTACAATGAAATCCATGAATTCAACATATGCGGTGAAACTTTTGTCGAGCTCGTTAAAATTAGGGTACAACTGCTCAAATGCGACAAGGTTTCGAAGTGTAGACATGCTATTAGAGTCAATGACCAAAGGTGGAATCATCATCTTTCCATTAGTAATATCGAATTCAACATCCAAGCTGCTGCTGCTTCCCTTCACTTCTTTTTTCTCAAATTTTACACCTGCCCGGTGTAGCGAAGTAACGCTCGGGGGTTGATGATCTGATTCGTCCCCATCAGTAGAGCTGGGGGAATCAATTGGGATAAGGAGGGCTTCCTCCTCAGAGTGCGCAGTAGCGCTGGGGTGTTGGTGTATAGGATGGTCTGGTTCCTCCCCATCAGTTGAAACAAGGCTGGGTGGTGTATATAGAGAATGTAAATGATATAAATGGAGCAGATGGTGGACTGGTTCAGGTCGGAAATTGACTTTCTCCTCACCAGCCACCCAATTGAGATAATTGATGGCGAGATCCATGAATGAAGATGGGTATGGGGATGGTGTAGTGAATTCGAGGAGCTCAAATATCTTGACGAGAATAAAAAATGGAAGTTGGTTTTCTAACAACAGAATATCATATCGAATAAGATCGTGCATCCCAACAATGCTGTCCAGCTCCAGCTCCAGCTCATCGCGGAAGCCGTAATAAAATTGTAGAAGATACCCCACAAGGAAGCAACCATCGATCAGCATCATTTCCACAAACTCTTCACTGTCAATGTAAAAGTCGTCTGTATAGTAAGTTCTAACTTTTGCCTCCTCCTCCTTGATCACCTCGATATAGCGCTCCCATGGGATTTCTGGTCTAAAAGAGAGGATCGCTTCTAGAAAGCTCCATTTGTACTTCTCCATGGCCTGGAGCCTTGGCTCGCCGTGGTGGTAGGGGCCAAAGGAGATGATCCGGGGCTCATAAGCATCGTTTTCACCCATTCGAAGTCTTTCGGGGACTTTGGGGATGGTTAAGGTGCTTGAGTCCCGTCTCTTGAGATGTTTTGTTATAGATTCCTCCCAAGCATTGAAAGAACTATCTGCCATTGTTATAACACTGGTGTGTTGACTTGTGCCAATGCCGAAGGAGATGATGATACCATGTTAACTTATATTATAGCCAAACATAAACAAAGGAGGGTCAGGCTGTTCTGTCCGCATTCGCTCTGTGCAAGATGACCATTTACTCGAGCCGATGATAGGCACAAAAGGAGACACCCGCCAATAATTCAATAGTTAGGCCCCACTATGGCGATCCTCCTCTGATTCGAAGCCAGAGGCTCGAGGCTCGCGTGCATCACGTTTCTTTGTCTCATAGCTCAGATACTCATTTACTGCTTCAGCTGTTTGTTTCCTCTTCTACTGTAATCCACTTAATACTCTACTCGACTGCTATGTAATGTAAGAAAAACATCACTCCTCAGAATAAAAAAGAAGGAAAGAAACGGCATATATTCATGAGATTCGTAGGACTAGACATGTGAAAGACCGAGTTTTAATTGGGATAAACGGGAATCCTGTTGCTGGTATTAATATGTGTGCACCGACATGCTTTTACAGTTCACGTACAAAAGTCTCAGGCACACATTTTTAAAATCCAAGCGAGTCGTCAGCCATGATGACGCCCTATGTATTAGTGATCAACGTGTAGATTGTTAGTCAAATATACACGGGAGGCAGTCCTACGGATACTTTATTGGGCCCTATCACGAGACTCACTGGTCATGGGATAATAGGGATTGAAAGATCAAAGTGGAGCCAACTTACTTATCAAATTTGAAATCAATTTAATATTTCTAACTCCTTTATCTATGGTTCACAAGTTTAATAGCTTTATATCAAAGAAGAAAAATTAGCCCTCAATCAAACGGTCTAGTTCATCTGAATCCATGTAAATTCATTGAATTCAGTGTCTATAAAGGAGTTCTGAATGAGTGGTCAATTTGGATGAATCATAAAGTGGATCACAGTGGATATTCTAAATGGTGTGGACTTTAAAGAAGGTCCTTGCATGACTACCTCCAATATAAAATTATCTTAATTGGTTTTGACTATACTTGAAACACATGCTGGACTTCCTTTCTTGTGCTGGGATAGAAATGACAGGAGCCCCTCACTTGTGATGAATTTAATAGCTGACCCGTTGAAGTTTCTTTCATAATTTAGATACAGTAAATATAACTGTTGTTAAAGCTGATGAGACCAGCTCGGGTTTTGAAAAGGTGGCCCACTATCCATTGAAGATGGGTGCCGCACGATGCTATCATGCAGTGGAGCTCCACTGCAGTTTCGCACTCTACTGTACTCCTATATGAGCCTCACTCAAAAAAAAAAAAAAAGGAAAAACAATATATCATAAGACAAGAGTCCACAGGGAAGCAACATGTTAATGACCAAGTATAAATTACTACCTTGGATAGGAGTCTGAGTGTATCAAGTGAAATCATCTATTCAAAATCTAAATTACTAGAAATGAACAACCTCTCTATTTTTGGGACATTCTTAAAATCTTAATCCTAAGAAGTTGTTCCCGCTCTATGATCTATTTGAAGGATAAATCATATGGTGGGACAACTCCCATGAGAGTAAGATTTTAACTTAGGGATGGCAACAAAGCGAGTTTAGCACGGGTTGCGGTAAACCAAAACCAACCCCATCTCAAATTTTGATCATCCAAATCCGACTCGCCCCATTACGGGTCACTGGTATGTGGCTCCAAACCCACCCCCCTTGATGTGTAGGGTCAAGTTAAATTTGAAGTTCGGGATTTCTAAAATATATAAATTATGGTAGTGAATGTGCTAAATTTCGAACACAACACTCTAGGAGACCACTCTTGTTAGGTCAAAGGCCTTGTGGATACCCACATCATTATATATATCCAACACATGCATCACCTTTTCTTCCAGCATACCTTATGTTAATGTCCAACACCACCTTGCAGTACATGATTTGTTCTTTAATCTTCATAATAAAATATATAATATTATATATACACGGCGGGGGGCAGCATAAAACAACAAAACCTAAACTCAATTCAAACAAAAAAAACCACCACCAAACCCATCCCTAACCATAGCGGTTTGGGAAAGGTCACAACCCATTGCCATTCTAATTTCAAATATCTCATAAATTGAGAGGGCGTTTATTTTCTGTTGCTCGAATTCTAGGTAGGTCAGCCCAAACCACTGTGGGGTTTGACTCATTTAACTGTAGGATTGATTTACCAAAAAAAAAAAGTCTAAATATACCAACCCTATATCCCATATGAAAAATGCTGTTTGGACTAAACTCCCAGCCAGAATTTTGACCCGAATTCCAAAAATAAAAAGGTAAAAAGATATTTGAGTAAGTGAGTAAAAGCCATTTGAAAGTAAATATAATATTATAATATAATTGGAGCAAAAATTCGGAGCAAGCGTACGTGTCCATGTATCATTTCTCATCCCACGTCCCAGCAAACCCAAAAGAAAAGGTAGGTTCTTTCTCACAATAAATGCAGATGACCAAATGAGAATGAGACAGAGCAAGGACCCAGGAAAGTACCAGATTACTTTTTGACCCTCACTTTCTTATTCTTCAAAATCTGCTTTCACTAACACGTTGGTTGGAGTAAAACTCCAGTGGGCCCACATGTGAAAATCAAAACTACTCAAATCAATAATGAAAATGATCGTGCTTTTATCCGTAGGATCAATTGGATCAGTGGAAGAAAAAAGAGAGCAAGGGACCATTGTGTCAAGATCCTCTTGATTAGAATATTCAAGATGTCAATCTAGTGGGCCCTTTGGTGGGGATGATCGGCCTCTATCTATCTATAAAATATGTGGCCTTAGAGGGCTGGTGAAAGAAGAGAATATATATATATATATATATATATATATGATCAAAACAAATAGGTAAGTATTAGCTAAGGGACCATTGTGTCCATGATCAAAGCATATAGATTGGTGGACCGTGTATAGGTTAAAAAAAATACATGGTACGAAATGAAAGATATGATTGAAATGAACATTTTTACCATTGTTTCTTACTTCCCTACCAGTCGTTTATACCTAGATTTAATGGATAATGGCATGATTAATTTAACCATGCAGCCTACTAGATGAACATCTAGATTAATTTGATGAAAAATACAGTGGCACCCATCGCTTGCTTTATATGTTTTGACTGATTTCTTTTTTTTCTTCCACAAGTCTTTTTCAGCCATATATATGAATTTTCAGCCATATATATGAATGGTTAGGTGGTATCATCATTTCCCTCATAGGGCCCACAGATGGAAACCTAGACTAATTTGATGAAGCAAAAATAGACACTATGGTCCCCTCAACCTATAACCATTGTCTCTTCTTCCACCAAACTTCTCATAGGCCGCATATCGAATAGATAGTAGTAGGATAGTTTCCACTAGAGGGCCCAATAGATTGACGTCTAGATTAATATGTGAAGAAGTATATATAGGCACAATGGTCCCCTACCCAGGGGCGGACCCAGAAATTCTTCATTGGAGGGGCCACTATGTAGGAAAAGTATTTTAGAAGGGTCACATATAAAAAATAAATATAGTTTTTAAAATATATAGGGGCTTTTTTATTTTTTTTAGGGGGGCGAGGGGGGGGCCGCCATAGCTCCTGCCAGCCCCACTCTGGTTCCGCCCATGCCCTTACCTATATGTTCCTACCATTATCTCTTTTCTCTTCTACCGATGTTTTTAGGCCATTGATCTTATGGATATAGGGCCTTACACATATGTATGCGGATGAAAATGTTATAAATAAATATAATAACTTTACATCTGAGTTTTACTGGCTTTCTCTACAGTTCGAAATTTCTGGCGTACATTGTATATGGTCCTAACGGTAGACACGTTGTCCGGATTCCGCTTCTTCAATGATGTCAAGATGTTTCGTTGCTTCACATTTTTCGTCAATATATGTACCATCAACTGGATTTCGGATTCAGAGAGCCGACCGGAATATGGATATCCCTCCATATATGATGCGAGAGCATAATTATGTATTCCACATACCACCCTTACCATCCAGTCATCACCACCTTGATATAAAACTGTTAAACTTGTAGACTATGAATGAAGATGATAGAGGTATTAAAATGATTTCAAATTTAATAGGTAGGTTGGCCATATATATATATATATATATAACTTGACCAAATGAGCAAAATACATTGAAATTCTAAACCGTCAACCCATAAATTAAATTGATTGATCTCATAATACAATATAAACCCAACCCAAATCCAACCCAACCGTAACTAAGGTTTCTTCGATAGAAAAAAAAAAAAAAGGGGAGAACCACTAACCCTATGTTTGGGAAGGGGTGACGGGAGGGGAGGGAAAAATTGAGGGGGAAGGAAAATGGAGGGGAGTGGAGGGGAGGAAAAATTAATTTTATCTTCTCTTATTTGGTTAGTAAAAAAGTAGGGGAAAGAAAAGTGAAAAAGTAGGGTTTTGTTTGTTTATGAGGTTAGAGGAAAAATTATCAATTTACCTTTACTTTGTGAAAAAGTGAAAAAGTGATAAGGGCATTTTAGTAAAATTTCCTCCTCTCCCCTCTTTCCCTCATACTTTCCCCCTATTTTTAAGGAAAAAATTTTAAGGTGGGCTCCACAAAAATTTTACCCCCATT
The DNA here is from genome assembly GCA_029852735.1 of Persea americana. NCBI lineage: Eukaryota > Viridiplantae > Streptophyta > Magnoliopsida > Laurales > Lauraceae > Persea > Persea americana. Next base: position 26,564,945 of record CM056820.1, on the reverse strand, counting down.
TTCCCTCCCTCCACTTTCCCTCCCCCATTTCCAAACACCATCAATTTTTACTTTCCTTTTATTTTTTCTTTTTTTTTTAATTTTTCTCCCCCTCACTTTTCCCTTTTCAAAAGAGGGTAAGAGAGTGACCCTTTTTATCTTTGTTGGCATGTGCCATGAAAGAAAAGAGACTGAGAAGCTCATTGATTTAGTCAACAGTACCTGTACCTGTTTTTTTTTTTAATTGAAGATGATGAAAGCCATTGTCACTGGCATTGATGATGACATGACCTTTAACTTTCTCTCTATCCTCCCTCAGCTTTTCACTGGGTGTACACCCAACAAAAACAAATTAGGCAGCCTTTGGTCATGCGCACACGCCAGGAATCCTTCCAAAAGTTAAAACAATTGATATGATAGGCCCATGTTAGAAATCCCGTGACCCATCTGCCATGTGCCGGGTCAGATTAATCCATGACCATAGGAGAGTTTGGGTTGGTATTAAACTATTGATATAGAATCTTACTCCTGTGCTTATTATCTTCCCATCCTAGGAAAGAGATGTGAAGGTTCTACCAGAGCAATCTGCTCTCAAGCTTGACCTATATTCGAACTGTAGCCAACCAACAAATAAGAGATTGATGATGAAATGAGAGCAAATGTTAGCCTCCAAATGGAGTAGAGATTTCTAGTTCTATGTTCTTTGATGAAATTTGACCAGAACCTTGCAAGTACCACCATTGATTTAGACATGATCCCACCTTTCCTAACCCGCCCTCTCCCGTTTCTTATGGAAAAATGACGGCAAAAATGACGCATATCTTTTTTATATGAAATGTTGAACATGGTATTTGATGATCTGATCTGAAACAGACTTTTCAGATCAGCTGAACCATCTGCAACTATATGACTGCAAATAACAACAGTGGCAGATGTAGGTTTTGAAAAGTTGAAATGGAGACCAAGGGGTGGTAGCTTGCTTGGCCAATGACTCGGCGCCTCAAGAAACAGAGTCTTGTATTCAACTCTTACATTTGTTGGCCACCTCCTATGGTTATACCTAGTTCATATGGATTTCGGGCTTGGCGGGTGGGAGATACCCTAGATTATAAGGAAAAAAAAAAGTCCAAATGGATACTAAGAAGGCTAAGGTTATGAATAAATTGTGTGCATCTCCTGCACACCTTTACATTAGTGATTGGACGGAACTAAAGGGCCATTGCCTTATAAGATTAAAGAGTTTCAAAGAAATAAATGCATTGATTGTAAATTTACCATGACTTAAGTAAGAGTTTGAAATAAATAAATGCATTATATACATGTAAATTTACCTTACAGTTACATGAGAGGAGATCCTCTCAATTTATACACACCAATAATTTTCAAATTCAAACTAAATTTATACGAGTTGCAGTTGCTCCCTCTTGCATTTATCATTCATTTAATTCTACCTCAAGGGTCAGGTAAGTATTCGGGTTAGTGGTGTACAAAAAATCTGCCGATTCGTAAAATCGATCCGATCCGATCCGCAGATTTTTTACCGAACTAAAAGTAAACTGATTGGTGACAGATTGAAAATCTTATAATCCGTTAGCAACGAATCAGTGGCGGATCTCACCCTTAATCTGCGGATTCAATTTGATCCGATCCATTAACATAAAATATTAAATAAAAAGGACTTAAGAGGTCTAAATATAAAACAAGAAAAACCTTCGAGGGTTAAAATGTAATTCACTTTTATATAAAAGTATAACAAATGAAACCTTAGACCAAATTTCACCATAGCCTTGAGAGCATGCTCTTCAAATTTTCACTAATCAATATTTGTAATTTGTATTTTTTTGTAGATTGTTAGCTTGTATGCTGAAACTCTTTATAACATATTTAATATCTTTCTTTAATATTATAATTCAACGGATTAAACGAATTAAATCGATCCGACCCGGTTCTCCACGGATCGAACCGGATCAAATCAGTTTTTAACAGCCATGAATTGGTGACGGATTTGGCATATTCCTCACCAATCCGATCCGCGTACACCCCTAGTCAGTATCACTTGGATGCAATCAAATATCATTTGAAAAATCATACCCAAGTTGTAACTTTGAGGCCCACCAGATATATCGATGACCTCACTTTACTTTTCTTTTTTTCTCTTTTTCTTAAGTTGTAGAGTCCACTACTAATAAAAATAAAAAGAAAGCGAAAAACAAAAAGTTTTAGCTTCCACCAAGATATCACTTTCTTACACACCCTATCATTGACTACCAACATGCCACTTCACATTTATAGCCTTCTAATGTAGTGGATTGCCACTTAAATAACATTTTATACGGCATTTTCTTGATTCGACGAGTAGTGCCCAATAGAAAAGCTATCGAATTGTTAGCTTTGCCATCAGTATAAGTTCGAAAACACAATTTGAATGGACAAAAAAATAACTCATGGTCAAAAGCTTTTTAAGGGGCTACACTTGTGCAAGATTTTGCACCAAGGCCCATAGTTGAACCGGTTGATCCTGAAAGATGAGCACTTCCACCAATCTCGTTAAAAGCATTGATGATCACCAAGTTGCTACATACTAGATAATTACCATCTCTATCATTGTCGAGAAATCAACTTCCTTGGATAGAGCCAAATCTCTTGTAGCAGACTACACACTAGATTTGTACAGCTCCCTTTCTAAGCTTCTTAGATGGAAGGTTTCTGACCCTATTTTGAATCGGCAGGGCATACTTAGTTCCTGGATGGCTGGATGGCTTCTATTCTGTTCCTCTGTAGGGGGCCGGCTTCGGTACAGCGTTGAGATCGACATGTCCTTTTACATTTCAAAAATGTAAGTCGCACGTTTTGGTAATGTTTTGGTAACTGTTAAAAAATTAATGCCTTCGTATTTTTTTCCATCTTTATCCTTTTCAAAACTCTTGCCCACCCAAGCCTTGAACTGTGTATTTTCTTTCTGACCTTTCTCCTCAACCTCTTTACCACGAAAATATATTCATGGCCCATCATGTCTCTCTAATGCAAACCAGTCAAATTAAAAGTTTTCTACTCTAGCTCTTGCATATCGACTTGAAGTAGGACCCACTTTTAAACTGATTATATATAAATATGATTAAAATTAAAAAAATAAAATAAGAAAATGCATCACATCAAGCACTAGCGTTGATAACGCGGAACCAAGATTATTTTTGTTAGGGGGTACCTAGGGACCCACTGATCACGAGACTTGTGGGGGATGAAAATAGACATATTAGATGAGAACTAGTGTGACCCCTACAAGTTTGGGGTCAATCCCATGACCCTAACCCCTTCATCCGTGGCCCACAAATCTACAGAATTTATATTAAAGGAAATAATATGACCATCGATCCAACGGTCCAATCCATTCGGATAAGCGAGAATTCGATGGGTCTAATTTGCTTAAGGGGGTCCCATGTGTGTGGATGGTTCAGATGTATTATAAAATCAACCCTAATATGTTGTCCCTCACCATAACATTGCGAAGGATGAAGGATGCTAAATGCGTATAAATATTTCTTATATATATGTGTGTGATGGTTATCAAGTGTGTCCAGTGCGCATCTTGTGCACCAGGGGTAGGGCCCACCTGATGGTCTATCCAAATGGACCACACCCTCCCTGAATTTCACATGGGGCCCACCACTACATATATCGAATGTATTATACACCGTTGGATCGACTACAGACCCATTCGAATGGATTGTACACCATTGAACTTGTGGCCTCCGAATGAAGATGATAGGGGTAAGGGATGGGGCTAATTTTTTGCAAAGATGAAGGGTCAAGGCCTGTTGACGTTTTGTATAGTAGTTTTTTCCCTTTTGGGGCTCATGGCCTTCTTTTTGGGTGCTTTAAGCTCATGTTTCTTTTTTCTCTTATCAAAACAATCTAGCAAAAAAAAAAAAAAAAACCTAGTAGTGAAGGCTTGTACTAAGCTTGGGCCATGCTAATAATATATAAGTGACTGATTTTAAGATAAGAGCCATTTTAGTTGGTTTTGGAAATGAAAGAAAATTGTTTAAAATCACTTGTAGATTTCAGTCTCCAACTCTTTTTTGGAAATCACGACAAGCATTAAGCGGCCCATCACATTTTTAGATATTTTCTAGTTTTTTTCTTTATCCAACTTGGTGGAGTTCATATTTGTTATAATTGTTGAATGGTTTCAAATGTAATGATTTTGTGTCTACCATTATTGAAGCTAGAAAATCACGAAATAAAAGAAATACGCAAGTAATCAGTTTAGAACTTATTTGGTTGAATTTTATACATAGATGCAAGAGTGATCTTGAACATATAATTCAAGACCGATTCTCTTTAACAATTTATAAGAAAAGCAAAGCAAACTGCTGAATAGAATTAGAAAACACGTGACAAGTAAAAAACATTGTATTGACCAGCGTATTGAACCTCAATCTCTGTCCGATCCATTTTCGGAATGGGTCACATAAGCCCAAACCACACCCAATGTGGGTCAATTCCATCCAAACCGTATCACCTCCCTATAAGTTTGGGCCAAGCCTGATTCATTTCAAACAATAGTGATGTATCTTATTTGGTTAATTATGGGCCAAAATAAGCTCAACACAAATCTGGTCTCATTCTATATAAAGTAAACCATTCCTTGTACAAAGATTTTTGAAAATTGTTTAAACGGGTTTAGATATGCAGATCGACCCTAACCCAACCCATTTATGCAGGTCATATGGGTCAACCCTTAACCCAACTAGTTTAAATGAGGTTCAGGTTTTTCTGACCGAGAAGGACCTGTATTTATCGCTGGTTTGATTATGGTCAGATACAAGTTGGGTCAGCAAGTTGGGTCTTTTTCTGCCACTTCTAATATCTGTTCTATCTTCTTTAACAGATAATTATAAGCAGGCTCTTGATCTCCTTGCTCAACCAACAGTATTGGGATGGACCTGAAAGTCTTGTCTTACGTTTTAGGAGGAAAGAGTACCATATTATTTCAGGGAGGTTTTAGTTATTTGGCCTTCCAGACACCCACCCTGCTAAGCAAGCATCTCAGGTCTGTCGGGATTAATAAATAAAAGGGTTATTGACTTTTTGATTAACAAGAAATAGCCATTGCAATCTATCATGCATATATAAAATAGATTGCACTTCTTGGGCTATCCAGAGTGGAGAAAGAAGGATGTAAGGGCGGAGTTGTGTTAGGGCCCCGGGCCGGGGCCGCGTGCCCCTGCTCCGCCCCCCCCCTCCCCCCCAACCTGTAGGCTTTAGAAAGTCCTCTTGTAGGTCCAAAATGGCCCGCCTCCACCCCAGCCCAATCCTCTTGTAGGTCCGAAATGGGCCGCCACAAGGTTTTTGAAGTAAAAAGAAAATTAAAATAAAAGATGATCAAACTTCTGAAATAACTATTTTATATGATTTCCCATATAGTCTTTAATTTTCCATGACATCCATTTTACAATAAAATAAAACTGAAATGAATATATGATATATGGAATTGATCAACAAAAACAATAAGTTTCATAATTAATAAGAAAATGATAATTTTATTGAAAAAAAAAACTTGCGACAACAGCGTGTAGCTAAAGAGGAGGCTGTGCTACCATGCACACTTGCCAAGGAAGAAAGGGTAGAGTCTGATTTTTCTTTTCTTTTTTGTGTGTATTCTTTAACTTTTATAAATCGTGATGCAAATGGAGTGGAATACTAAGATTAGCCCCATATACTAAAAACCATAATCATTAACACAAACATCCTTGCTATTTATGAGATACCTCAAAATTTTACCTCATTCTGGGTTATTTCCACGGTCCAATTGATTCTCTGATAAAAAAAACACAAAATACTGGAGTTTTCTGAATTTCACCCTCAATCCGTGGATTCAATTCGATCCGATCTGTTCACATTAAATATAAATTAAAAAAAAAACTTAAGGGGTCTAAATATAAGTTAAGAGGTCTAGATATAAAAAAAAGAAAAAACTTCAGTAGTTAAAATGTAATTCACTTTTATATATAAGTATAACAAATGAAACCCTATACCAAATTTCACCCAAGCCTTGAGAGCATGCTCTTCAAATTTTCACTGATCAATAATTGTAATTTGTATTTTTTTGTAGATTAATGTTAGCTTGTATGCTGAAACTCTTTATAACATGTTTGATATCTTTCTTTAACATTAGATTTAAAGGATTTAATGGATTAAACAGATCCGATCCGATTCTCCACGAATCAGATCGGATCTGTTTTTAACAGCCATGGAATATTGGTGACGGAATCCAAATCTATCAATCCGAGGTAACGGATTGGTGACGGATTTGGCCTATTCAGCACTAATCCGATCCGCGTACACCCCTAATCCGTATCACTTGGATGCAATCAAATATCATTTGAAAAATCATACCCAAGTTGTGACTTTGAGGCCCACCAGATATATCAACGACCTCACTTTTCTTTGCTTTTTTTTTTTTTTTTTTCTCTTTTTCATAGTTTAGTGTCCACTACTAATCAAAAAAAGAAAGTAAAAAACAAAAAGTTTTAGCTTCCACCAACATATCACTTTCTTACACACCCTATCATTGACTACCAAGATGCCACTTCACATTTATAGCCTTCTAATGTAGTGGATTGCCACTTACATAACATTTTATACGTCATTATCTTGATACGACGAGTAGTGCCCAATAGAAAAGCTATCGAATTGTTAGCTTTGCCATCAGTATAAATTCGAAAACACAATCATAATGGACACAAAAAATACTCATGGTCAAAAGCCTTTTAAGGGGCTACCCTTGTGCAAGATTTTGCACCAAGGCCCATAGTTTTACCGGTTGATCCTGAAAGCTGAGCACCTCCACCAATCTTGTTAAAAGCATTGATGATCACCAAGTTGCTACATACAAGATAATTACCACCTCTATCATTGTCGAGGCATCAACTTCCTTGGCTAGAGCCAAATCTCTAGTAGCAGACTACACACTAGATTTGTACGGCTCCCTTTCTGAGCATCTTAGATGGAAGATCTATTTTGAATCGACAGGGCAGACTTAGTTCCTGGATTAGCTTCTATTCTGTTCATTTGTAGATGTTGGGTTTTGGAATTGGACCACTTCTGGTGCCCTGTTGACGTTTTGTATAGTAGCTTTTTCGTTTTTGGGGCTGATCATGCCCTTCTTTTTGGGTGCTTAAATCTCATGTTGCTTTTTTCTCTTATCAATACAATTTAGCAAAAAAAAAAAAAAAAAAAAAAAAACAAAACAAAACAAAAACCTAGTAGAGTAGGCTTGTACTAATTAGCTTGGGCCATACTAGAAGAATATATAAGTGACTAATTTTAAGATAAGAGCCATTTTAGTTGGTTTTGGAAATGAATGAAAATTGTTGAAAATCAATTGTAGACTGATCAGTCTCCAACTCTTTTTTTGGAAATCACGAGAATCATTAAGTGGCCCATTACATTTTAAGATATTTTCTAATTTTTTTTCTTCATCGAACTTGGTGGAGTTCATATTTGTTATAATTGTTGAAAGGTTTCAAGTGTAATGATTTTGTGTCTGCCATGATTGAAGCTAGAAAATCAAGAAATAAAAAAAAATGCAAGTTATGGGTTTAAAGCTTATTTGGTTGAATTTTATACATAGATGCAAGAGCGATATTTAACATAAAATTCAAGACCTATTCTCTTTTACAATTTAAAAGAAAAGCAAAGAAAACTTCTGAATAGAAATAGAAAATACGTGACAAGTAAAAAAATTGTATTGACCAGCGTATCTACAGGTTGAACCTCAATCTCTGTCTGATCCATTTTCGGAATGGGTCACATAAGCCCAAACCACACCCAATGTGGGTCAATTCGATCCAAACCGCATCACCTCCATCTAGTACCGGTAAACATGTGTAACCCGATAACTTTGGGCCAAGCCTAATTCATTTCAAACAATACGGAAATATCTTATTTGGTAATTCTGGACCAAAATAAGCTCAACACATGTATATCTGGTCTCATTCTATATAAAGTAAACTATTCTGAGTGCCGAGATTTTAGAAAATTGTTCAAACAGGTTTAGATATGCAGATCGACCCTAACCCAACCCATTTATGCAGGTCATAGGGTCAACCCTTAGCCCAACTAGGTTAAATGAGGTTCAGGTTTTTCTTACCGACCTGTATTTAGTGCTGGTCCGGTTTTGGTCGAATACAAGTTGGGTCAGCAGGTCATGGGTCTTTTTCTGCCACCTCTAATATCTGTTCTGTCTTCTTTTTACACATGATTATAAACAGACTCTTCATCTCCCTGCTGATCACCCAGCAATGTTGGTCTAAGGGTTACTTTTTAGGAGGAAAGAGTTCCATATTATTGTAGAGGGATTTTAGTCATTTGGCCTTCCAGCCACCCACCCTGCTAAGCAGCTCAGGCCTGACAGAAATAATAAATAAAATGGTTCTTGACTTTTTGATTAACAATAAATAACTAGCTATTACAATCAATTTGCCATGTTAAGCAAGTTCAATGGATCAATCTAATAATTAAGTGCGAATAATGAGTCCATAACTTCATGCGATTTATTCTTAGAAAAGCTCTAGTACATACGCAAAACAAACTAAGATTGACTACAACCAACTGTTTGTTTAATACTACAAACATGAAAGACGCCAACTTTGGAATTTTATTGCAGCAGACTTACAGAACTTTAAGAAGACTTTACACCCACAGCCACTTCTTCATCGAGACAATACATCTGGAGATGACTGATTCAAGAATAAGCACATAACAGACCTTTTATCTTCCCCCTGTTAGAGGAGATTGATATGTTAGAGATCGGTTAGAGTAAAAGTTTGTATTAGTGGGAGAGGATGTTGCTGTGAAGTTTATGCAATGAATTTGTTTGTGTGAAAAGTCTTTTATCTTCCTCTCCAACTTGAAACCTAGCGACTTTGAGGAAAAGTATCACAACAAAAGGGATATTTTGGAATTAAAGTAAGATGACACAACACTGATAATAAATGCATTACTAGTAAATCTCAATGGAAATTTTATTAAGGAAAAATGTTTATTACCGAGTTCGAGTTCGTCAATGGGATTTCGATGAAGGTGGAGACTAGAAAGCAGAGATTCCAGAAAAGATGGTCTGGAGAAGGGTTAATGCAAGGAGAATGCCTCCAACCACTATTCCAAGAACTGCCCACGGACTGTTGCAATAGTTGTGTATCAACGTCGCATGCCACTTATGTCTTCTTTTTTGCATAAAGTTATAAACATCTTCATACAGAGGAGCTAAATAATGGTCTGGTTTGACATAAACTTCTCGGTTTAGGTCGTTGAAAAAAATAGCAGCGTTCTTGTCGCTGCCTAAGAAGTGACGGATAATGCCTCTTTTGTGGAGCAATGCGACATCCGCAGGTGTGTTGACAATGAAATCCATGAATTCAACATATGCGGTGAAACTTTTGTCGAATTCTTTAGAGAAATTAGGGTAGAACTGCTCATATGCGACGAGGTTTCGAAGAATAGACATGTTATCAGTGTCAATGACCAAAGGTGGGATCATCATCTTTCCATTACTAGTATCGAATGTAACATCCAAGCTGCTGCTTCCCTTCACTTCTTTTTTCTCAAATTTTACACCTGCTTCGTGGAGCACAGTCACGCTGGGGGGTTGAGGTTTAGGACCTGATTGTTTGCCACGAATTTGGACATGGCTGACTTCGCCGGGTGGTGAATATAGACAATGTGAATGAAATAAATGGAGCAGATGGTGGACTGGTTCAGGAGGTGGGAAATTGTCTTTCTTGTCATCCACCCTACTATTGAGATAATTGATGGCGAGATCCATGAATGAAAATGGGCCTGAGGGTAATGTGAATTGGAGGAGGTCAAATATCTTGATGAGAATAAAAAAAGGAAGTTGGTTTTCTAACAACAGAATATCATATTGAATAAGTTCGTGGATCCCAACAACTACGCTTTCCAGCCCAATGAAGACATTGTAATAACATTGTATAAAATACCCCACAAGGAAGCAACCATCGTTCAGAATCATTTCTACAAACTGTTCGCTGCCAATGTCGAAGTTATCTGTGTAGCAAGCTCTGATATTTGCTTCTTCCTCCTTGATCGCATCGATATAGCTCTGCCGTGGTCTGGGTCTAACAAAGAAGAAAGCTTCTGTAAAGCTCCATTTATACTCCTCCATCGCGTGGAGCCTTGGCTCGCCGTGGTGGTAGGGGCCAACGGAGATGATACGGGGTTCATAAGCATCTTTTTCACCCATTCGAATTCTTTCGGGGACTCTAGGGATGGTTGGGGTCCGTCTCTTCAGATGTCTTACAACGGAATTCGACCATAACATGAAATCAATATCTGCCATTGTTATGACACTGGTGTGTTGAATTGTCGTGCCTATGCCGAAGGAGATGATGATACCATGTTTACTTATAGCCAAACATAAACAAAGGAGGCTCAGGCTCCATTGTCCGCATTTGCTCCGTGCAAGATGACCATTTACTTGGGCCGACGGTAGGCCCCACTATGGCGATCCCTCTCTGATTCTAAGCCAGAGGGTCGGGGCTCGTGTGCATCACGTTTCTTAAGTAGGTGTCATCTCCCTGTTAACTCATTTATTGCTTCGACTGTTTCCTTCCTCTTCTTTTGAAATCCACTTCTACTCTACTCCTACGTAATGTAAACATCACTCGCCAAAATAAAAAAAAAGAGAGAAACGACATATATTCATTAGATTCATGGATAGGACTCAGCCGAGTCCACGGGGAACCAGACATATGAAAGACCGAGTGTTAAAATTCTACATGGAATGGATAGACTGCAGAGTCCGAGTGCATCAAGTGGAATTTCACACTGGAGCCTATCTATTGAAAAACTACACTGCAAGAAATGAAGAACCTCTCTGTTTATGGGACATCTCTAAAATTTTAATCCTAAAGAGTTGTTCCCGTTCTATGATCCATTTGAAAGATAAATCATACGGTGGGACGACTCTTATGAGAGTAAGATTTTAAATTAGGGACCGCGACTAATCGAGTTTTGTGCGGGTTGTTGTAAATCAAAACCCACCCCATATCAAATTTTAATCATCCAAATCCCAACAATGGTGTTGTGCCTATGCTGAAGGAGATACCATGTTTACTTATAACAATCATGTGTAAGAGGCACCTGCCAGTAATTCAATCGTTTGGCCCCCACTACGCGGATCCACCCTGTTATCCTTGGATTTCTCTGATTCTAAGCCAGAGGGTCGGGGCGTGCATCACGTTTCTCAAGTAAGACTCATCTCCCAACTACTCGTTTATTTCCGCAAACATAGATTGTACTTGTAGTTAGCAGGCCCGGTCCCACGGCCCCCTCCAGGGAGAAAGGTAGCTTTCCTTCGGATCTCCTTACCACTGGGCCACACCAAGCTAAAAAAAGTACTCATTTGTTTCTTCAACTGTTCTCTCCACTTTGACTATAGTCCTCTAATGCTTTTATTGTTGACATGCAAAAGTCCTCAGTTGGAGTGAAACTTCAAATTAGGTCCTATCTATTGAAAATAGGACGGGCTAGAAATAAACGTACACTAAGTTTATGGGATATTTTCATATTTTACTACTAAAGGAGTTGGTCCCACCTTATAATTGACTAATGATACAGTTGGACCAACTCCTGTCCAAATAAAATTAGATGATATAGTACAAAATGTAACGGCAATTATAGCCAACAACTTGAATATTCAATATGTATATAGGCCACACCATGGGGTTCCACTTATTTATCTTTGGATTTGTTTGATTCAAGGCAGAGGAAAGAACTAGACAGGTGTGCATCGGTCTCTACCCCGAAGTCTCACTGTCAACCATTTATTGCTTTCAACTGTCATGTACTTTTATTAAATTCCTCTTCTATTTTTTGGGCATAACTACAATATTGCAGGGCCACTGTAGTGTAGTCTCTTCAATCCATGGTGGGGCCAATATTTTCAAAATTCAAGCCGGTCATCGGCCATAATACCCTGTATAGTGATCAACATGTAAGTTATTACTTAAATATATAAGATGGTCACAGTTGGATTTGACTATATTTTAAACACATGCTGGATTTGCTTTCTTGTGTTGGAATAGAAATGATGGGAGCCCTCATGTGTGATCAATTTAATGGTTGGCCTGCTGATATTTTATTTGATAATTTAGATACAACAAATATAATTGTTGTAAGAGCTGTTGAGACCAGCTTGGGTTTTGAATCTTACCCCCGCCATGCATCGACGATGGGTGCCGCACCGTACTATCATGTAGGGCCGCTTCATTGTAGTTTTTTACTCTACTTTACTCCTATATGAGCGTCACTCCCCACCCCCATAAAGAAAAAAAAAAAAAAAACAAGTATATCAGAGGACTTGAGTCCTTGCAGAAGCAACATGTTAATGACCAAGTTTAAATTACTCCCTAGGATAGAGTGCATTGAGTCCGACTACATCAAGTGAAATTCCACAGTGGGGCCTATCTATTGAAACCTAAACTACAAGAAATGAACGACCTCTCTATTTAAGAAGCATTCCTTAATTTTTAATCCTAAGGAGTTATTCCCACTCTATGATTCATTTGAATGATAAATTATACAGTAGGACAACTCCTATGCGAGTAAGATTTTAAATTAAAGACGGTAGCTAGGCGAGTTTTGTACGGGTTGTGGTAAATCAAAACCCACCCCATCTCAAATTTTGATCATCCAAATCCCATTGTTATAACACTGGTGTTTTGCCTATGCCAAAGGAGATACCATGTTTACTTATGACAGTCATGTGTAAGAGGCAGCGGCCAATAATTCAATATTTTGGCCCCACTGTGCGGATCCACTTTGTTATCCTTGGATTTCTCTGAATCTAAGCCAGAGGGTCGGGGCGTGCATCACGTTTCTTAAGTAAGACTCATCTCCCAGCTACTCATTTATTTCTGCAAACATAGCTTGTGGCTGTAGTTAGCAGGCCCGGTCCCACAGCTCCCTCCTGGGAGAAAGGAAGCTTTCCTTCGGGTCTTCTTATCAGTAGGCTACACCAAGCTAAAAAACTACTCATTTATTTCTTCAACTGTTCTCTCTTCTTTTCCTATAGTCCTCTGATGCTTTTATTGTTGACGTACAAAACTCTTTAGTAGGAGTGAAACTTCAAATTGGGATAGAAATAAACGCACACTCAGTTTATGGGATATCTATTGAAAATAGAACGGGATAGAAATAAACACACACTCAGTCTATGGGATATCCCCACATCTTGCCACCAAAGGAGTTGGTCCCACCTTATAATTGACCAATCATATAGTGGGACCAACTCCTACTCGAATAAAATTAAAGGATATCGTACAAAGTGTAACGGCATTTATTTCTAGCAACTTGAATACTTAATATGTAGGCCAGACCATGGGGTTCCACTCATTTATCTTCGGATTTCTTTTATTACCATTTATTGCTTTCAACTGTTTTTCACTTTTATTAAATTCCTCTTCTACATTTTGGGCATAACTACAACATTGCAGGGCAGTTGTATTGTAGTCTCTTCAATCCACGGTGCAGCCCACATTTTCAAAATCCAAGCCGGCTCTCAGCCATAAGGCCCTATGTAGTGATAATGCGTGAATTATTATTCATATATGTAAGATGATCACAATTTGATTTGACTATATTTGAAACACGTGTTGGATTTGCTTTCTTGTGTTTGAATAGAAATGAGGACGATTGGCCTGATGAGATTTTCTTTGATGATTTAGATACAATAAAAATAATTGTTGTTAGAGCTGATGGGACCAGCCTGGGTTTTGAAAAATTGGCCCCACCATGCATTGAAGATGGGTGTAGCACCATACTATCATGTAGTGGCGCTTCACTGTAGTTTTGCACTCTACTTTACTCCTATATGAGCCTCACTACCCAAAGAAAAAGGAAAACAATATATCAAGGATAGAGTGCACCCGGAATTACTACCAAGAATAGAGTGCACCGAGTCCGAGTGCATCAAGCGGAATTCCACAGTGGGAACTTATCTCTTGAAAATCTATACTCCTAGAAATGAGCAACCTCTCTATTTCTGGGACATTAATAAATTTATAATCCCAAGGAGTTGTCCCCACTCTATGATCCATTTGAAGGATAAATCATATGGTAGGACAACTCCTATGAGACTAAGATTTTAAATTAGGGACGGCAACGAAGCGAGTTTATTACGGGCTGCAATAAACCAAAACCCACCCCATCACAAATTTTGATCGTCAATGGGTCACTGGTATGTGATTCCAAACCCACCCCTGATGTGTATGGTCAAGTTAAATTTGAAGTTCGAGATTTTTAAAATATATAAATTTTGGGAGTGAATGTGCTAAATTTTGAACACATCACTCTAGGGGACTGGTCTTGTTAGGTCAAAGACTTTGGGGACACGCACATCATCATATACATATATATGGAACATATTCATCACCTTCTCTTCCAACATGCCTTTAATTAATGTACAACACCAACTACACTACATGAATTTGTTCTTTAATTTTCATAATAAGATATTTAATATTATATATACGGGGTGGCATAGGATAGAACAACAAAATCCAAACCCACTCCAGGCCAAGAAAACCATGAACAAACCCGTCCCTAATAAAAGCCGGTCGGGTCCGGCCACAACCCATTGCCATTCATATTTCATATAACCCATAAATTGAGAGGCCATTTATTATCTGCTGCTTGAATTCACTGTAGGTTAGCCCCACTGTGAGGTTTCACTCATTTAACTCAGGGTTGATTTACCATAAACACAAAACTCGGTTTCTATAAGCCCGAGTATCCGGACCTGTCTGTATCTCGTTTCAGTCCCCCAAAGTATAAACTCCCAATTTCATTTTTTTTTTTTTTTCAGTTTATGTCACTTTAACAAATCTCATTTACTAAAATCCTCATCTTCTATACTCCAATGGCATGTCGTCTTTTGGGTTCTCACCTTATCTAAAGAGTCATTGGGTATGATATAGGCCACAGATTGCCGCCCACCAACATCTTTCTTATCATTTCCCTATCCTAGCAGGAAATATTAGCATGGTCGCCACAAGCAATTCACAGACAACACTGAATTAGACTTGAGGCAAATGTTAGCCTCCCAGTGGAGTAGAGATTTCCAGTTCTATGTTCTCTGCTGGAATTTGATCAGGACCTTGCAAGTACCACCATTGAATTAGACTTGAGACAAACCCTTTAGTGGGCTTCTCTAGATTTAAGTTCAAGGCCAGAAATTAAATTAATTACTCATATCAAGCTGTAGTTTGCCTTAGAAAAAGACCGAACAGTTCTATATGAAAAGCTTAAATATAAAAATGCAGACCGCAAATAGATTGGCAAAAGACATTAAAAAGAAAACAGGAACCGTGGTTCTAGATATTATATAAGCAGTCGCGGACCCAAGGTTCGACGATGGTCAATTGAAAAGTCAATCATTATTTCACTATACGATTTTAACGTTAGCAATGGCAAAAGAGAAAATGTACTGTATTTACCAAAAAACTAAAGACATCTAATAACATTCTCTCATCAAAAGTCGTATTTAAAATTATGCTCGATGGTTCTCCATGTTTTGAAAGCGTTGCATGATTGTCTCATCGTCAATACGATTAAATATGTCCTTTTCAATATACAAGAGTAAACAATCACACAACTTTTCTCCGTGACCCTGGGTCTGCAGGAAGATCCGCAATGTTCACAACCACAACTTTTCTTTGAGGTTTATAGCATTTGATCACCGTTATCACTCTGTAGAGTTTAAGGCTGTTTGTCATCACCTATCTTTCTTTTATAATATTTTTCCATATCTGGTGCAAATGGATAAAGAGAATAACCAACAAGACCTTGGGTAAAATAATGTGCAAATAAGTCAACTGCTATCCATTTTAGATGATGAGATGTGTCAATCTCATCGAGTGGAACCAAACAAACCCAATTTATTTCACTCAAAATGACCCTAAACAAATCATCATTTAAGTACAAAAAGCATTGCTTTTATATAGAATCTAATAAAGAAACTCACATATGACATATTTAAGAAATCACCCTGACTCAATGATCTTATAAGTGGAGCTGAAACATCCTAAGTTGAATTATTTTCAATAACGATTTGGGTATGTCACAATAATTGCCTATTGTCATCTGAAACACGTCAGACTTGGTCATTCAGGCTCCACAAGAAAAAAAAAACAAATAAAGGGACTGGACTGACTTTACCCAAAAAAAACAGAACTTGGCAAAAATCCAGTTGATATAAAACGACCAGGGGTAACAATTGCGAAGTTCAAGAGTGCATAGAAATGAGTCCTAAATACTAATTACAGTACCAATACTATCAATTTCATCTTCTCAATTGCATAGGTTCTATCTTAAAATTTTCTCTAAGATCTTATGATATGGGTTTCAGTAAGTCCCAAATGTATAGTGAGTGTAACGCCCAGTCATCATCGTATTAAAGCCCAAAGGAATATCGTTCGAACATAACTCAAACAAAATGTGGGTAACATGAGCAAGCTCAACACAAATTCAATCTATTTAATGAAAAGGTTGAAAATTTCAACCCAAACATAAATCACAAGTTAAAAGGGTCAATTCGAACTTATCATTAACAGGCAATGCGCCGGTTGGGTTAGGTTAGGTTGTAAGGTTAAATGACAACGATGCGCTCAAGGCAAACTCGACCCGTTTATTAATTGGGTGAGATGTTCCCACCCGAAGATCAAAAGGAAATCCAGTATGATGGTTTTATGACCGTATTATTTAATATCAGCACTACATGAAAAGGAAATCTCAGTACATACATAATTCTAAGAACCAAAGTGGTAATTCCAAGAAGCAACAACCGCGTTGAAAGAAACCACCCCATCAATCCACAGCCAAACCATCGATCTCTCCACCAAGTACTCCAAAGATTGATATCAGTGGGCCCTCTTATAAAATTCATAGGAAGATGATGATGAGAGAAGAAAGAAAGGAGTTGGATCTTTGACAACTCTTAAAATTCATTGGTGGGCGCTCTTATAGTATTGGAAGAAAGAAAGAAGTTGGCTCCTAAATGGGAAAGATAATAAATGAAGGTTGAATAGGCTGAATGACTGCCAGCTTGACTATTTGTTTTCATTGGATCCTAAAGAGGGACAGAAATGTCCCTTTTAAAGAGGGGATCGAATTATGTAGAATGTCTCATATACATATATATATATATATATATATAAACATATATATATATATATATATATATAAACACACGGGGGCATTTCAACAAACATTTCGGTATCATAAATTAAATAAAACAAGCAATACCAAAGTGAAAGCAACTTATGGTGTTGTTTAATGAAACCCTATCATAATCTTTAGAATTTGAAGTGATTTGAATTGAATTGGAAAAGCGCACAAAATCAAAATATGAATAAAAATAATACCTAATATCTTCTGATATGGAATATAAACAATGCTTACATTCAAACTTATATCATTCATGACACCTCTCAATTTGTACACACCAATAATTTTCAAATTCAAATTAAATTTATACAAGCTGCAGTTGCTTCCTCTTGCATTTATCAATCATTTAATTCTACCTCAAGGGTCAGGTTAGTATCACTTGGATGCAGTCAATTATCATTTGAAAAATCATACCCAAGTTATAACTTTGAGGCCCATCAGATATATCGATGACCTCACTTTTCTTTTTCCTTGTCTTTTTTGTTTTCTTTTTTCTTAAGTTATAGAGTCCACTACTAATAAAAAAAAAAAAGAAGAAGAGGATTTTACCGAAAAATGAACCGTATTTGGCTGTTGCAAGAAATAATGAATAATATGTCCTGCTGGAAGAGAACGTTCATCTCGTCACTTTTTCCTTTTTTATTCATTTTTCTTACAAGGGACGATAGCGTTGCCTAAAAACAGCATGGGTGATGCTAGCGTCCCTCTTCGCGATATATCCCCTGGCCCGAATCCAACTTTTCCTCATCCCGTTTCGGACCTTCTTCGCTACTTATTTCTACTCCACCACTTACCTTTTCTTACACATACACCCACATTTTATTACTCATTTAGGTCATTTTCAAAGGTTGTTTGCCTTTATTGAAGAGGTTGGTTGTCTTCTTTAAACTAGTTGTTTCTCTATATATTAAAGGAAGGGATTAATTCCCATTTTCTAATGTGTATTCCTTCTTATTTCCAATTCGTATCTTATCCCTTTTATTTCTGTAGTTTAGGAACTGTACACATATTTCCACATAGTCAATTATATCTTGTCTCTAGCCCTAGGCTAGTCAATTATATCTTGTCTCTAACCCTAGGCTTTTTGTTTATATGTTTATTTGGATAACAAAATTTACATTTCCATGATTAGGATGTTAGGCGGCGATTTAATAGTAATATTCCACTATGATGGGGATTTTGAGTTTGATATGATTCGTCCACTTTACAAAGGTGGGAAACAGAAGATGAGGTTCATTAAAAGCGATATAAAATTCAACTCTCTGGTAAACATAGCTCCTAAAGGACCAAGGTTAGAGGAAACTTGTGATAACATAAGCATGGGTTATTTCCATCACAATGGTCACGTGTTTTAATGGGTGGCAATAAAAGATGATAATGATATAAGGTTCATGTTGTCAGTCTCACGAAATTATTCAAATGGGATTTATTTTTACATAAGGAGCAGACTACTTCGTTAAGCTGAATGCTTGGGAGAACAAGCAAGGTATTTACCACGAATGCTCTTCATTAATTCATATCCAATTTAGTCACTTACTTAACTTTTAAATGCATATATGATTCAGTCACTAACTTAGCCTTTTGATTTATTGTATTTATTGAAGGTCGTATGGGACGGAGAAGCGCTTGATAAGAGATGATAAATTTGCTGGAATATGAAGCAATCATAATGCCAAGCGCAAAGTAATTCATGGTGGGAGGACTCCTATGAGAGTAAGATTTTAAATTAGGGACGGTGACGAATCGAGTTTGGTAGGATTGCTGTAAATCAAAACCCACCCCATCTCAAATATTTGAAGTTCAAGATTTTTAAAATATATAAATTATGGGAGTAAATGTGCTAAGTTTCAAACACACCACTCCAGGGGACTAGTCTTGTTAGGTCAAAGACCTTGGGATACCCACATCATCATATATATTGAACACCTACATCACCTAATTCTCTTCCAGCATGCCTTATGTTAATGTCCAATACCACCTGCGGTACATGAATTTGTTCTTTAATCTTCATAATAAAATATATAATATTATATATATGGAGCGGGGTAGGGAAAAACAACAAAACCCAAACCCACCCCGGGCCAAGAAAACCACTACCAGACCCATCCCTAACATGAGCGGTTTGGGAAAGGTCACAACCAATTGCCATTCAACTTTCAAATATCCCAAAAATTGAGAGGGCGGTTATTTTTTGCTGCTCGAATTCTCGGTAGGTTGGCCCATTGTGGGGTATGACTCATTTAACCGTAGGGTTGATTTACCAAAAAAAAACAGCTGCTTTTATATAAGCCGGAGTATCCAAACCTGTGTGCATCGCGTTTCATTCCCCTAAAGTCCCAACTCTCAATTTCATTTTTTATTTTTTCAATTTACTTCTCTTTAACAAATCTCATTTACTAAAATCCTCATCTTCTTTACCCCAATGGGGTGCTTTTTCTTTTGGATTCTCTCCTCATCTAAAGAGTCATTTGGTATGATATAGGCTACACATTGCCGGCCACCCACATCTTTCTTATCATTTCCCTATCCTAGCAGGAAATATTAGCATGGCTGCCACATGCAATTCACAGACAACGTTGAAAGAGGGACCATTGGACTTCCTATGAGCACATTTGTATATATTGGCACTTTGGACACCACATATATATGACTCGACAAAATCCATTTGGGCACCCTTTGGTCATGCGCACTCGTCAAGAATCCTCCCAAAATTTAAACAATTGATATGATGGGCCCCATGTTAGAAACCCTGTGACCCACCTGCCATGGGCCACGTTAGATTAATCCATGACCATAGGAGAGTTTTGTAACACCCTATCCCGAGGTAATTAAGATTAACACTAATTAATCGGGATTAATGCTAATTAAGCATATTTTTTTTTGAATTGATGTTGATTAATGGCCGAGTTGAGTTGAAATTATCTCAAATGATCAATTTGAGCTTAATAAAAAGGTAATGAATTAACGTGAACTAATTGAAGTGATTTTAGACTAAATCAAGTGATACGAGGACTTTTTCGTAAATACGAATTTCTGCGTATTTCATCGAATATGGAAACTCTTGATACCCGCACGTGTATCTCGAGGAGTACGTTAACTTCCATACTAGGAGCGATTTCATTCGACGTGAGTTGGATCAAATGACTATTCATTTGACTTGAATTGTAATTAAAAAGGTTGAGGAGGGTTTAATTGCAAAAATGGGCTTATTTAGGTTGAGATGAACTCAAATGAGTTCATTCTCTCACTCCCAGCACAGCCAACCTACGTTTCCTTTCTCTTCTTCTTCTTTGTTCCAATTTCTCTCCATCAAGTGTGGTTTAGAAGCTTGACAAGTGAATTGAAGAGGATACTTCATCTTTATCATCTTCTCAATTTTCTTCTTTGGCTTGTTGGAGTTGAAGCTTGAGAAAGAGCTCAAAGTTCTTTTCTATAGAGCTACAAGTAAGTATTTTGACTAGTTATAGAACTTCCAAGTCCTCTTGAATGGTTTAGAGTGTTTTCTATTGCAAAGAACTCATTGTGGATTTAGTTGTGGTTTTAGGTCCAAAAGAGGGTTTCAATTGGGGATTTTCATCTTAAACTCAAGCTAAGTAGGTTTTCGCTAATTAATCTCCAAACAAGGTAAGTGTACTCAACTCTCATGATTTAGGATATTAATAGACTTGTTTGAACTCAAAGAGTTCAATTCCAGAAATTCCATTTCAGAATTTTCTGAACTTCTGGGCGCAGTTCGGTCAGCCGAATGGCTGACTGACTCTTTCTGGGCTGAATCTCGCAGGAGATTACAGCTTCTGGAAAGCTGCCCAAATTGAGTTTGATCAGCCGAGGTTGTAACTCGGTCGACCGACAGTTGACCGAACTACCTGACTGAGTTTGTCTAAGCTCTCATCTGAGCTCTCTGGAATCGGAACTGAGGGGTAACCAAACCAAGTTTGGTTAACCGACACTGTAGCTTCGGTTGACCGACAAGGTGACCGAATTCCCTTGGAAGAATGTCAGAAATTGTATCAGAAAACTGAGCTTCTGGAAAGCTGACCGACAGAGTTCGGTTAGCCGAAATCCAGAGTTCGGTTAGCCAACAGGTGACCGACGAGGTGACCGAGCTTGAGGAAATTTCGGATTTAGTTTTTAATTTATCTGAGTAGAAGCCTATTGGCTAAGGCTAGTGTTAGTGGCATTTTTCTAAACCTTCATGGGTGTTCGTTAAGGTATGCTAATGTAAATTTCACTAAAAGTGATGTCATCAAGAATAACACATACATTAGATAACAAGCGTTTTACCAGAATGTTTGGTTTAGGAAAATTTAATTGGGTTTATTGTTTTGAATTGATTTATTCTTTCGAGTCTAACAATGTATTATAATTGTTACGCTCCCTGTTGAGCCGAAATGAATAATGAATTGAATTAATGAAGTGAAGGGAATAATGAAATGAAATAAATGAATAAAGCAATGAATTAATGAAATGAATTAATGAACAATCCTACTGCAGTAGATGGTACGGAGCGTTCCGGAGCTCCGTGGTGATGCCGATGATCTCTCATCAAAACACTGGTAAATCCCACACATTTGAAAAGTCACGTAATAAAGTGTATAATATGGAAATTGAATGAGTCCTTTCTTAAGGCAGGGTCATGGAGGGTGCGCCCTTCCGCCTTGTGCCAATGAGGATAATGATAAGCCACTTAATAAAGTACACTCACTGATATTGAATGCTTCCTTTAGGGAAGAACTAAATGAATGAATAAGTGCATGTAAATGTTTATTGATTTGAATTGTTTAAAATTGATAGACAAATTATTAGCATGAAATTGTGTATACATTGTTGAACCGTCGTGTTCACAGTGTTATTGATGACGTTACAAGCCAAGTTGCCCGTTCTGATAATGCAGAAGCCACACCGCCAGCGGAGGAGGCCAATCAAGTTCCTCCAGGAGGACTAAATGAATGGACCTAGATCGAAGGGTAATAACATTAGAATGTGTTAGAGATATTTTGAGAAATACGTATATATTCATTTTGAATGTAAATGTTATAGTCAGCTGCATTGTATTTTCAATATGCAGTGTTTGACTTAAACATTAGATGAAATGTATATAATAAACTTTACTTTTATGTAAATAACTTGTACGGTTTAGATTGATTGTCAATGTATATATAATTTCTGCAAAAAATGTAACTTTGACAGGTATGAATGTATGATATCCCTTGTGAATTTTGTATTGACTTCGGTTAATGCGAGGTTTACGGGAGTAAGTATGGAAATCACGACTCGGGGTTTAGCCATGGTAATCCTAATCTCAAGCCCGGGTCGTGACAAGTTTGTAAAAAGACGTGAAGTTTCTACCAGAGCAATCTTGTCTCAAGCGTGGCCCTTGGGATTGCTATTTATAGGAAACATGGGAACTGATTATAGATTCAAACTGTAGCCAACCAACAAATAAGAGATTGATGATGAAATGAAAGCAAATGTTAGCCTCCAAACTGTTGTAAATACCAACACTGATTTAGAATTGAGGCAAACCATTTAGTGGGCTTCTCTATATTTAAGTTCAAGGCCAAAAATTAAATTAATTAATCATGTAAAAGTTGTACTTTTGGCTTAGAAAAAGACCAAACAGTTCTATACAAAGAACTGAAATACAGAAAAGCAGACGGCAAATAGATTGGCAAAACGTAGTTACAGTCCTTAAAAAGAAAACAGGAACCGTGGTTTTAGATATTAAAGGCACTTAATTATGAATAAAAGTGGCAGATGTATTCACATACTAAACCATATGACTGCAACTAAACACAGTGGCAGATGTAGATCTCGAAAAGTTGAAATGGAAACTGAGAAGGCTAGCTCCTTAATTACGAATAAACTGTGTGCAACTCTTGTTCGCCTTTACATTGGACGGGAACTACAGGAAAATTGCCTTACAAGATAAAAGATTTTCAAATAAATAAATGCATTGAGTAATAAATTCACCTTAACTTACTTGAGAGGAAATCTTCCCAAAAATTCAAACTAAACCTTATTGGTAAGGAATCCTACTGTGACCCATTTCTAACAAATCAATCTCTAACAACCCCTTCCATTACCTATTGAAAAGGATTTTTAGTTGTTAACATAATAAAAATAAAATTCTTAGATCCTTAAAAAATAAATAGTAAAGTTTTTAATAGAAATGATTCTCATGTCTTCTTAATGATCACCGTTTATCCTTATATTCTTCACTGTTGCAACATGTTCGTTTTTGAGTCGCCAATGCACTATGTCAAAACAGCCAAAAAACCAGTCATAGACTGTGGTTTTTGAAAAAAACGACGGCAATAGCTGTCGTTTTTTGTGTTTTATTTTGAAAAAACGACAGCCCAGGGCTGTGGAAAATTTAGTTTCTAATACCACATTCAAGGTCTGTTGTTTTTTTAAACTGAACTTACTATGAGATAAAAAAGGACAGTCGACGGCTATGGTTTTTCTATTTTCCCTGAAAAAAAAATAAAACATTTCAAATATTAAGCCTATTTAGTATCAATAACAATCCATTTAAGCAATTCAAACAACCATATCCATCAACAATCTAAAACTCAAACATCCACATATTAGTCATCCAAACAATACCCAAATAACAATATAATTTCATTAATCAAAAGCACATGCAGCCATATAATATCCAAAAACAATAGGCCAACCTGTTTGGATCTTCAGAAACTGGGTGCAGGCAAACCTGTTTGGACATAAAACTTGGATGACATGAGTTATCTTTAAATTATTTCCCACGACCAGTTATAAGCCAATAAAGTTGCAAGCACAAGAGAGTCCCAAGCATCCAAACAGAGGGCCACAAGTAACATGTGATATAAACTTGATTCAAACATTTTTGTTTATGGTGCAAGTTCTCTAGAGAATTCTGAGTAGCCTAGGCTATATAAGTCTTGCTAGAGAGCGGGTTGTTGCACCCCTATATGAATCATAAGATTTGCATTAAGTTAAGATTCTTAAACAAAGCTCTTCTATTTGATACAGTAACAAAAACTTCTGCTTTGAGTGCCAAATGGTGGGACTGTGAAAACTGTTTGTACTAATTTATTGAGTGATGTCCTTGTCAGTTCTCCCTCTCAAAGGCAAAGTGCATGATAATATGATATTGCTAACCCTGAAAAAGATTTTACTGAAAACAATGATACTTATATATGGGTGTGTGTTGAATCAGTCTCCCTTTGGAGTAGTTGAGTGGAAAGTGTCACAAATCAAAACGCACATGATCGACAATGAAGCAATGACCAAAATAAGGACAAGAAAAAAGAAAAACAATTCTGTTATTTAGTTTTGTTTCATAAGGGGAAAATGTGCAATAAAATACATGAAATATAAACCAATTTTAGTTTACGATTACTGATGTGATTTTTAGATCGAAATGAAAGGAAAGAAATGTATTAATTTAAATCAATTGCTAGCTAATATCATATCTTTTAGGTCAGCTGTTACTTAGAAGAAAGGTTGATTAATGTCAACTTCATTGAAATTACTCAACCGTGTCATGTACTATATCCTAAGCATTTTTATTGTAATTCGTAACTGTAGTTTAAGAATAGAGGAAAATGTGGATAATAGCTCAATTTTCATTACAATAATAAATGGTTTTACAACAACAATGCTTATTACACTATAAACAATTAAAAATATATATAGTAGACCCAGGCCCAACCTTTAATATGCAGTAGCCTGTCCTGGACCAGTCCATGCACACCCCTAATTTGGGACTTAAATATATGTAGTAACCTCCACGGGATCTAAAAATGGTTTATGGCTCTTGTAACTCAGATTGAAGCTCTGAATATGATCAAGTGAACCTAAAAATGGTTAATGGCTCTGTATTTATGGCTCTCTAAAAATGGTTTATGGCTCTGTATTTTGAAGTCGACTAGAAGATGAACAAAACCCAAAACTTTCCACAATTTTCTGAAACCGCTTGGTTGAAAAAAAAAATAAAAAAAAGCAAGAATAGCCAGAAAAATCACTGAATTTGCAGCTAATGCATAGTAGAAACATTTCCATGAATTAATCATATTCGCCCCTAATATTCTACAAATCTGGGACCACCCTTAGATGATTTCAGCATGTTAAATCATGGCACAAAATTCACAGAACCTGTGATGTCCACAGCCCATTTGGGGTCCAGATCATAGCCATTTCACAATCATCTCAATTTATAGAAATCACGTATTAGAAATATAATTACACCACATACCAAGGCTACCGCATCATGATCTAAATCTTTCTTTGCAATTGAAGGGTTATCCTCATACAAGCTAGCAACTCTTTCCTGCAAAAATAATTTGTTTTTTTAGAAAAAATGAGAGATACATTAACTCACATGTAAATTTCTGATTTCAAATTATCTGCCAAATAAGATGCAACAATATGTGATTATAGTATGTAGCATAGAGCACAGCCTGCACTTGTAAATCAACAAATAGACTAGCAGGAACTAGTAGCCAAGTATTGTTATGATTTAAGGCATTAAATTCCTCTGTCATTGCTGCATGCCATTTTGGGTCTTTACATGCTTGAGAGTAGCAGGTGGGTTCAACAGCAGGTGTAGACAAATCTGCTAACAGTCCCTTGGGTAGAAGAGGTGACTGCGCAGGGGAACATAGTGGACTAGAATTTATTCTTGGCATATCCATATCCATCACAAAGTTAATTAGAACAACATTCTAAACCCAAAATCATTGGGCCCCAATCCCCAATCCCACATGATGTGAAGGCCAATCAACCCTCAGGTTGAGGATCATATAGTTGCTCAAGACAGACTCTATTTAGAACCTTACCTTGGCAGCCACATGAAAAAAGTAATCGTGCACATTTGACATAACTTTTGGCAAAGAATGTAACAGGGACATGTCTGAATTGGAAGAACGATCATCAGTATCTGAGAGGAGTAGCTGTTCTAATTCTTCAATCCACTGCTTACATTCACCAAGGTACTTCTCAAATCTAGTGACAGTATTCTGTAAAAAAGGAGATGGCCTCCTTGGAAGCCCACTGTAGAATTCAAAAACTGGTACTATAGAGCTAGACATTGGTTGAGTAGTCGTGCTAGGAACAATTCCTGTTCCTGAAATCTGAGTGGAAGCTGTAGTATTTGAGGCACTTGCTACATTTGGATGAAGAAACCTTGGCCGAAGCATCATAAATGAGCAGACTGCAACCTCAGTGTCCCTCAACATATCTTTAACAATTGTCATAAGCTCTTGCAACAAGATTTTCTCCCTTTCCACGGCAGTACTAATTCCCCCAAGTTCCTGTTAAGGGGAAAAAATCAAGTATCTCGCATCAGTTAACATCCAAAGATGAGCAGGTGATTAAAAACCATGCAACAGAATTGTTCAGTTTGCAAAGAATATGGCAGAGAATGTTCTTAAATTTCTTTTTTTTTTTATTGGTATTAAATTTCATAAAGAGAGAACAGTTTGAAGGGAAGTGAACGAGGAAGTAGATAAACTGGCAAAGTCGGAGGAATGTTCTATAATTGTTGATGGATTGTTAGATTTTGTATAATGCATATTATAGGAAGCTCTCTTGGTACATTCTCATTTTTACATTATGAATGAAATATTTTTCTTCTTCTTTTAATGGTTTTATATTGAGATCTTTGTTATTTTAGAGAGAGAATGCACACAGCATCACTTTACCAGGCAAAATACATGATTCAAAAAAAAAAAAAAAAAAGATATCAGTTCAGCCTTTATGGAATCAATTACTGAAAAAATAAACCTGTCGGATTCCCAATTCCCCATTACATCAGGCATTTTCAGGAATGGCCAGATCATACCTAATGAGTCAAAGATAGATGGGGGTGTACTTTAGATACCATTTGAACGTAGCAATGCAAGTGAAGTACATTATGATGTCAAAGATAAATGGGGATGTATTTTTATGCCTTTTGAACATAGCAATGCAAGTGAAGTACATTACGATTTATAAATAAGTGAAGGAACAAGAAAATATCCATAATAGAAGTTGAGACTTAAGATTGCCTTTGCAAGGAAGGAAAAAGGAAAGAGAACATAAATGATAACAATAGTAGCAGTAGCAGTAGTGCTAAGGATGATGATTATGGCAACGACAACAACAATGATGATAATAAAGCGCTAGAACCAAGTGGATACCAATACATACTTGGTATTGAGGGGCGAAAATTCGGACAGATTGGTTAACCAAATTGTTCAAAAGATTGAATAGAGGAATAATGTTTGATGAGTGAAGAAAGAACACATTGACCCCATTCTATAAGAACAAAGGTGAAATTCAAAACTACGCAAATGATTGGCTTATCAAACTTATGAGTCACTGACTACCCCTTCTACAAGAATAAAGGTGAAATTCAAAACTATGCAAACAACTGGGCCATCAAAGTTATGAGTCACTGAAGAAACTCTAGGAGAAAACTATAAATCAATGTGTGTGTGTGGTCTTCTTCTTCTTTTTCTTTTTTTTTCCTTTTTTTTTTTTTTTTTTTTGTGTTGTTGTGTGTGTGAATGGTATTGACATGCACGTATTTTAAAAAACTAACCGGGGTTTATGCCATAAAGTTGTATTACAATAGCCATTTCTTAATAAGACAACTAATGAAAAGGTTGAAAGAAGAGGGAAAAACTGGCATATGATTTTTTTTATTTTTTATTTTTATCTTAAAGCTGTTGATGGCATGGTGAAACAGTTAATCTGGTGGAGGTTGAAGGAAAAAAGGCATTCCAAATGGGTATATCTGTATCATAAAATAGAGCAGTAACAAGAGTAATAACTGTGTGTGTCACAATTGAGTTTCCAGTTAAAGTTTGATTGCAACAAGGATCTGCATTGAGAACCTATTTACTCACCTTGATTATGAACAACTCAACAATAGATATCACTGCTATAATCTTGGATGCATATCATTTGCAAACGATATAGTACTCTTTCAATCGAATGCCTTGGTGCCATCATCCACGCCTTGCTTTGAGACATTTTCTGAAATATAAAATCTATAGAATATGACCCACATAATATGTTTTATCAATATTCAAAATGAAAAATAAAGAAATACAATCCAAAACAATAAATAAAAGAGGCCAAAAGATGCATTTTCTCCTTTCACAATGATCGAGTATGCAATGTAATGTAAACAAGCATATTATGAAGGCAAAGTAATCCTTAGCAAAACATAAACAAGTTAACTTAGAAACCTAGAGATGGTCCCTTTGTCAAATTCAACAAGAGCCAAAAGAATCCAGGACTTCAATCAAGTTGAGAAGCTGAAATTTATAAACAAATCATTTGATGTTGAATTTTCAGCACCTCTCGATGGCATCAATGTCATCAATGTTGAATAGGACGGACATATCTCCAATACCAAACACAGGCTTTGGTATCTTCCCTGTTCCTTATCGTTGTGTTGGTGCTTTTTAATGATATTTCCGATTTACTAAAAAATATATATCATCCTGCATGCATAAATCTTTATAGAAATGTCCTCTTAACATGAGATTTATATTTTAGGATTGATGTAGGCTGTTTTACGGTTGTTGCTATGAAAGACAAGTATTTTGCATATGGTTTTTTGGTGTTTTCGGTTTAATGAAATTGTGGTCAGCAATTTTAAATTGGATATTTCCAATACAGCCAACATGGATATTAACAGCCTCATCTCATTGTTTTCCTATTGGAAAATCCAACTGAATTTTTCTCAACATGAATACCTAAAAGCTAAAACCCAATGGCAGTTTGGTAGAGAAGACCCAAAGGGAAAAAGTTTTGGATCCATTAGCTTGGATTTTGGGGATATGATACCTAATTACATGGACCCTTTCTACAGAACCCTTACAATATTAGTTGTTCCGCAGTAAAAATACCCAACGCACCTTGTGTTGCTCTTCCTCCTTTTCAACAATGGTTAGACCCTGCACCAGCAATTCACAGATCCAATGTTCTGTTAGGACTTTGTTACCAAGGACCAAAATATACAAGATGGAACATCACAGCTTTGAAGGATTGTTTACTTGAATTTCACCCAGAAGGCCTTTTTGGTGAGAAAAAGGTGTGTTCCTCTAGTACCAAAGAGAAATCCAAGCCCAATTCTCAGCTGTGGGGTGGGTGTTTATGAGGAGATGTGTGTGCTCTCTTGTTGGGGTTGTTTGTTTATGACGTTTTTGCGTTTTGTTTGTGGGGTGGGTGTTTATGAGGAGAGGTGTGTGCCGTTCTTTAATCTATGTTGTTCTTGAGTCACAATTCCACCTTTCAAGTAATATTCTAAGTACTAATAAAAGGGAACTATGGTTGATAAAAGCTTATTAACTTTTGTAGGTAGGCAACAAAGGCAGGCATGTCAAGCGTGGTAATTTATACATTATCAACAACCAACCAAATAAGGTCTTTCAAGTATTTTCATTTTTTTCTGTAATTGTTTTCCAATTGAAACTCAACTTTAAAAAGAAAGAATGTTAGTAACATTTAACTTAAATTACATGCTTTACATAACTACACATCTTCAATAAAAATAATTATTATTAGAGCCATCTCAACGTTTGATAATAGAAGAAGTCCATCTGACTTTTTTGGATAGCTCAAACTCCTGTAATATCAATGACAATTATAATATATTAAGTTGGAAGGTTTTAGATTTAATTTTGACTTTACCTTTTAATTATGACAAGAAGTTTTTTTCAATTTCTACAACTTATAATAAATTATTTCCAGTTTCCGCATACATACTCTCCCTCTACTTTCCACTAATATACTTTTGCTACTTACGGACTCCCATTTTCCCCCTTTCCCAACATACATTGCATATCTGTTATTAGCATGGATTTTTATGCTAATTAATATAATATATTGGACAAGGAGGAATTTTGGGTGAGATCATGGGGAGCCCATATTTCTCCAGCCTTAACTTAAGCCTTTCCCTTCCCCCACTGCTAAAAATGGCATGGAAGCCAGAGCCCAAATCTATTATTTGGTCTAAAACTAGATCAAAGATGATGGTAACTAGAATAAAAATCTAAAACCAAGAGAGAATAATATAAACATTCTAGTCTCTGGTCTCTAACCGTCCAAAACCCAATCTATCAGGCCTTGGATTTTCACATTTAACAGGCCCAAACCATAATCCTCCACCTTCCAGATCATAGACACTTGTGCTCTTGCCACTCTAATGTCTCCATTTGGGGTGGGGCTGCCATCATTCATGCCCTCTTAACTGCTGACACCAACTGATGAGTAATTGGCGTTGGTCATTCTTTGAATAAAGACCAAGACTTAACATTGGCAGGACTCAAGAGAGAAATAGGTGTCATCCAAACCACTTAAATACTAAAGAAACTCAAAGGAAGTACTGCGAAGCTAAGCATATGCAGATTTATGAAATGACATACAAACCAATGAAATTCGCACAGGTCAACCCAATGAGTTGGTAGCTAAAGCTTCTCAACATGAACATGTTAGAGGGTACTCTCAAATTTCAGTCAAGAGGGAGTATCTTGAATGATACATCCACAAGCTTATTAAGTTCCAAAAATGCTGACATAGTTGATAGTTAGAATGGTGATTTGTACTTGCACTAAGAATAGGATTCTGTGGCTGAAAGTCTTTATAGATTTAGGCATTTTTTAGTTTGGAAGAATCTGATGAAGCACAGCACACTCAAAGAAAGCAGAGAAGAAGGAGGAAAGGAAGCAACAGAACCTGTAGCAGGGCAATAGAACCGGCAGCAGGGCCCCAGCACTCCACTACACCAACACCAAACTAAACTTCAAAAAGCAAAGCACATCCCTAGAGAGGAAGCCTACCCAGGAGCAGAACCAAACAGCCTCAACAACTAGAAAAACATAGAACTCCGATTTGGAGATACATACAATGAAATCTGGAAAAAAAAAAACACGTAATTGCAATCATACTGTAATTCAAACCAAACCCTAGGTTCTTACGCACCCCCACAAATCCTTTAATCCTTTAAAACGCAGAAATATTTGAAACTGAATCATGAGATCAGGAAAAAAAATAAAGAGGGGAAGAAAATCACGTGCCTTCTGCAAACCACAAATGCTTAGAATCTCCGCAAGAGGGAATAAAAACGAAGCCTCATCAGAACAGATGATCGTTGGGTTCTCTTTGATTCTTTCGATGTCTCAGATCGAAAGAAATGGATTTAAGTTGGTGACAGAATCACAAAGCACAGCCTGCGCACAGCAAAACACAGCGTGACACATCGGAAATCACATCCTCCAGCAGATCATGAAGATCTTCAACTACAAACACCAAAACCTACAACTCCAAGCCTCATTGCAAAATAAGAAAGATCAAACAACAACGAACCAAAACCAAATCAAAGACTGCATTTAAAGGAATAGAACACACCTGATTGATTAAGATCGGCCTGATCTATACACTCAGATGAAAGAAAACCCAAAAAACAGCCGCTGGGGAGATGAGGACCTGAGTACACCAGCCGCCGGCCGAGCAGAGAGAGGGTTGAAGCCGGAGACGAGCACAGAGGGGAGACGAGCAAAGAAGGCTGGAGAGCGAATGAGGTATCAAAAAAAAAAAAAACTTAAGATCGAGCAGCTGTAAAGCAGAGGGCGAGAGGGAAAGACGAGAGGGCGAGAGGGAAAGAGGGCGGGGGCGGGGGCGGGGAGTGGAATAAGGAGCGTAAAATGTTTGGTCTCGTTTTTTAACTTAAAAAACTACGACAGGAGCAGCTGTCGTTTTTTGAAAAACACGTGCCCACAAATACCACTGGCCAAATATGTAGTTTTTAATGTCACGTTGGTGTCGCTGTTCGCCCGTTTTGACGTAGTGATGATGCACTTTTCTTATCCATTTTTTTTTCTTAATTTATAGAGTCCAACTATTTATAATAATTAAAAAAAAAAAAAGATAGAAAAACAAAGTTGCAGCCACAGGTGGAAAATATATGACCCGATGATCGATACTAAGATGTGCAACACTTTAACTGTAAGACTACGGTGTCGTTAAGTAGTAAAGGACTAAATATTCCGGATTAACGATCCCACTGATAGAAGATGGAACAGGCCGTGGATCCAATTAAAGTAGAGTTGAACTAAGATATAGCTAATATAGACAATTCAAACTAAACTATGCAATGGAAACAACTAATTAACAATTTAAAATATGAACTTAATAAGATCTAAGCTAATCTAACAAACTACACTATATTAGTCGATGAATGGTGGTGGGAATGGAATATTTAAGGTAAAGATGTGGTGTAAAATGTATAGGATTTTAAAACAAGTGATGTGAGATTTAGATCTAACAATGTATAAGCAAATATAACAAATCAAACAAAGATTTAGATTAACAATAATCAAAAGAAAGTATTAGGCAATCCAAAATCTACTAAGTATTAATTAATCCAATCAATGCATGTTTTAACTTAACTCCCAAATCTACAATCCAATTAGCAATCTCTTGCCTAATTGGATTGGATGATATACCAATGAAGATCAAAGTAAAAAAAAAATCAAAAGCCAAGATCCTAAATCATCATCTATCTACCCTAATAATCAATTATTAAAATCAAGCTACAAAAGATCAAAGATAAGGGTTTTAGAGTATGCTATGTGAAAGACCTTAATCCAACTACAAAGCATCAATTGAGATTATCCAAGCAACAAGTGTATAGATAAAGCATGAGATATGAGAGAGATTAGAACAATTAGATCTGAAATTTACTAACCGATCAAGGAACAAGTAGGGAACTAAAAGTAAAACATGCTTGGAATTGAACCAATTGCATTACTTAGCTTCAAGGGGAGAGCCTAATCCAAGAGCTTTAGCCACTAAGCATAAAAAAAGAGCTCCAAATCTTCATTAATGATCTTCAAATACACACTCTTCCTAGATTAGTTACAATTAAGCTCCTCATTACAATATAAAAGTATAAAGAAGGTAAAAAATAAAAATGCCAAAAGATTGCATCTCTCTACAAATACATTCCATTTTAAAAAAACATTGAGGACATTTGATTGGCTCATTTTCTTTCACAATGATTGCTTCCATTTGATTCGTTGCAACTTGAAGGTATTTGATCACATAACATGTTTCATACCCACCCAAACTCTAACCAATACACCAACCACTCATTTGTGTTTGAAAATAACTTCTTTTATTCTTAAAGCCTTCTCCTCTTATTTTGGAATTCATCAACCTTTCTTAATATTTCTTCACCAATATTAATCATGCCTTACGACAATAGCTGGAAGGTTGGGGTAGTCGCGGGGTCCACCTACACGAGAAATTTAATAAATACGCTATAAAAAATTATCGGATTTATGCATGAAAACTTTACCGCTTCGTATCTTCCTCGTTCGAACTCATATGAATGCAAATGAGTAGCCGATTTCGCTCGGAATTCTACGTCAATTGCAATGATACAAAGAAATGACGTCATTTTACGAGTTAAAATGAAGTTATAAGCAATTATAATCCGATAATCCGATAATTCGAAGGAAGGATAAATTCTCCATGTAAAGCAAATGATATGCACATGAAACGCTAATAAAACTTGGACTAATGAGGGGTAAAATATGTAATATTTAGCACTCATCACCTGACCTGTCAACCTGACCCTAACTCGACCCCGATATTTAATAAAAATGACCTTTTAAGTGTTTTTGGTGAGCATCGCATGTTCGTGGATCTATCATTGTTGCAATCTGCTCTTTTTGAGTCGTCAGTGCCAGTGGCCCACTAGAACAAATTTGAAACGATTTCTTTCATAAGATTTGATCGTACAATATGGTAAAAATAATGAGATCTAAAGGAATGGGTGGATGGATGAAAGATGATGTCTGAGTCTATTTAAAAAAAAATTGACCATGATTATTATAGACGCATGAAGTATAGGACTATTCATAACAAATACTTTTCAATACTCCCATTGGGTGGAGCCCAATTCTAGCATTTCATCCTACTCTAAATATCTGACATTTCATCTCCTCAATTTATTTATTTATAGGAAAGGATCTATAATTTTTAACATAATTAAAATAAAATCCTTTAATAATAAAAAAAAAAACTGGTAAACTACTAAAACCTAGAGCGTTAATAGAGGTAGCATAAATACTTTTAAATACTCTCCTTGGGTAGAGTTCACTTCTCAACAAATTTAAGTCTCTCCTATCCATTTAAAGTAGTAGGGCCGAAACTGCACTGGACCAGTTGTAGTTGCTTCCTTTTGTCATGCCCAAAAACTCGACTCTTACAATTGTCCGACCTCGTGGAGTGTGATTTTGGGAATAAGTAAAAAAAAACCAAAAAAAGATTCCCCCTCCCCCAGGATCCGCGCATGTGAGGAAGACAAAATTTCCAAACACATCATAAATATTTCGTGAAAGTTTACGTGGCGTTGCGACTTGGAGCCCGTGGCCATCAGATTTCGTATTGCACACAACCATTATCATAAAGCCATCAAAGTGAAGGCCCATACTTAGACTGGAATAAACCATAATAACAAAATACAGAGCTGATGATAACAGGATAATTCTTTACTCAAGCATGTTCAAGTTATAAATTAAATAAGTGCATTAATTACAATCCCAAGGAAAAAGGCTAACAAAAGCCGTACAAAAATAACAAGCTAAGAACAAATACTACCCAGATGTAACTTAACTCTGGAGTCAAGCACAATGTCTACATGACATCACCGGCATAACAAACCTACAATAAGCGGCTCCACAGCCATCTACACGCGTACTAGCTCAAGACAAGAGACCTGCCACCTAGTGCCCCAAAGTGTAGTATATTAGACACGACGGTCTGGCAGGTGATTAACATAGCTAACAACTTGAGATAATGTATAAAAATCCATTTCTTAATACTAAAGCATAATTGAAAATCCAAAGTCAATGATAATGAGTTTGCAAGATATGCATAACGAAATCAAATACTCGAAATAGGAAAACATACTAGTAAAAACTGACGGAGCAGATGGCGACCGCACGGAGCTACATTCTCCCGCCATCGAAGTGACGAGAGCAACAAACTGATAACCGTCGCCAAACTTGATGGTCGAAGCAGACAAATATAAAAATAGCAACCCAATATATAGCTGGGCATCAAACAAAATCCGCCGCAGAACGGATGGTATATAGACAAAATCTCTGCAGTTGGCAAAAATATTTAAGGATCTCAGGCCGGATGATCAAACCGACCTGGCAAACCAAACTGAGTGGTGCCTACCAAAAATCCATGCAAATGCTTACAATTTAGCAAACCATATTTCGACTTGATAAGGGCCTACTCTTGCATACTTAACAGATCGTACATACGGAAGCAAAAAAAAAAAAAAAAAGAGTAGCCTTTTCAAAACGCACATAACGTGAAGAACCACACAAATTCATACTTGTGTAAACCAATGCCTTTTCAAATCAAAATCTTTACAAATCCAAACTTTTGCAAACCAATGCCTTCTCCAAGTCAAAAGCTTTACAAATCCAAACTTTTGCAAGCCAATGTCTTTTCCAAGTAAAAACCTTTAAAGATTTCCACCATCATGTTTACTACTGAGAATTACAACAAATCCTTATCCCCAGTGGATTTTGTAGTAAAACAAGTAAAATCAAGTATTTGGAACTTAAATAGATTCATTTCAAACGATACCAGAATTAACCAATGGGTTTCAAACACGCATCCCGAAGACATGCTAATACCATTTCACAACATAACAAAACTGTCCATTTTCCTTAAAACATGTGAAACTAGACACGCCGGGCAAAACATGTAAAATTTGTCAAATCAAGGCCAATCCGAGAAAATCGGGCATTTCCAAGTAAAAAACAATACATGCGGTGAAATCCTTATCCAACCTTTGATTTACAAACATGTACATCACACATATGCTAATACCACACCATTTGACCCCTTGTGTATTTGAAGCATGAATGTCGAATATTGTAAATAAATTGGAGCGCCTAAGAGTAGACGACATTCCAAGTTCCAAGTACACGCTATCAAGTTGATTGCTCTCAACATATCCGTGGTTTTTATCTCCATAAAATTCCATAAAAAAGTCCCATTTTCCAAGTAGTCGGTGCGCAAACGACACCCTCTCACATTAAAAATCCATTGGGATTAAGTTAAGGTTCAATGTTAAGGTCCAAAACTAGGTCCACAACCACTTAAGAATCCAATTAAGTTTATTCCAACATCACTACACTTGGTTCACCTAGGTACGATGTCGGTGGCATAAGTTATATGGCTAAATTTATTGATTCAGATATCCCCTACCTTACCCAATCTCTAATCATAAAATTATATACACCAATGGATTCTACATTCTAAGAGCTTTCCAACGATATATAGAACTCCAAAATTGGAAGTAAGAATCAAAAGTTATGGCCATTCGAAAATCTGCCAAAATCCATAGAAATCTGTCCACATTCGGCTAGCCAAACATATGGCAGAAGGTAGCTGAAAAACCCTTTAAAAACATGGCTTATGGAACAGGTGGCCGATGGTGGCCGAATGTCCTTCGGCTGGCCGAATTGTAAGCGGATTTAAAGTCTGGAAATGCCTTGTTTCGGTCATTTATTCTCCCTTTTCAAAACTGATCATTTTCCAACTTCCACCTGCATTTCCAAAGCCTACATGCTCTCCAAAACTTCCATTCTTTAACACTTTCAAAGCCAAAACCCATCATTCTTAAATAAAACATTCATTTTCCATCCATTCCGTGAAATCATTTTTAAGAAGTAGAATCAAGAATTAAACGGGAACTTTATAAAAGCTAAAATAAGAATCCATAAAATAACATTGAAAGTGTGGCGTGCAATGTACGTATTTGATGCTAATAACAAGATTGGCTAATAAACAAGATAGATCAAACATTTACTAGATGAAAAACATGATTTATAATAAAATACCCAAAATCAGTTACATGCACAAGAATAAACTATGTCAGTCACTTGCCTTAGAACCAATGGGTTCCAAATCACTAGCTCTCCCAAACATCTCCCACCAGCTGGAAACACTCAGCTAGAAAAACCCCAAAAATCCTACACAAAAACCCCCAAAATCACAAGTCAAGAAAGGCTTAGAATCATGGTTTGCATGTTCGAATATGTGGACCAAATGGGCTGCTAATCCTCATATTAGAAGCTGGAATCCATGGTTGACGTGAAGGAGCTCAAACATGACAGAATTTTTTATGGTAGATGGGGCGGCCAGCAGTGGAAGAACCCAAAAATGGGATGCATGGAGGGTGGACGATGAGAGCACGCGTTGGCGACGATTGATTTCCAAGTTACCCAAAGTTTGGTGAGCTTTGGTGAGAAATGGAGGAAAAAGAGGGGAAGAAAAGCTTCAGCTGAAGCTGTCTAGTTGTAGGATCGAAATGAAGGAGAAGGTAGAGAGTGAGGGAGATAGGGAATATATATAAGAGGGAAGAGGATCCCCTGGTTGGTCCAAACAGGGATCCTGTTTGGACCAACCAGGGGGTGCCACATGGAGAAAAAAAGTCCAATCACCCATCCCATCTCCCCTTAAAAAAAAAAAAAAAATTTCCACCCCCATGTGGCACCCCCTGGTTGGTCCAAACAGGGTTTCCCTGTTTGGACCAAACAGGGGATCCACTTCCATATAAGAGAGGTGGGTACGGGCCCCACAACTTATTAGAACTTGATGGACTTGGAAATGGGCCTTTTAAGGTCAAAAGCATTTTAAGGGGCTGCCCTTGTGCAAGATTTTGCACCAAGGCCCATAGTTGAACCGGTTGATCCTGACAGATGAGCACCCCCACCAATCTTTGTTAAAAGCATTAACGATCACCAAGTTGCTACATACTAGATAATTACCATCTCTATCATTGTCAATAAATCAACTTCCCTGGCTAGAGCCAAATCTCTTGTAGCAGACTACACACTAGATTTGGACAGCTCCCTTTCTGAGCTTCTTAGATGGAAGGTTTCTGACCCTCTTTTGAATCGGCAGGGCATACTTGGTTCCTGGATGGCTTCTATTCTGTTCATTTGTAGATGTTGGGTTTTGGAATTGGACCACTGCTAGTGCCCAGTTGACGTTTTGTATGGTAGCTTTTTTTCGCTTTTGGGGCTCACGCCCTACTTGTTGGGTGCTTTAAGCTCATGTTTCTTTTTCTCTTATCAATACAATTTAGCAAAAAACAAAAAAAAAAAAAAAACAAAAAAAAATAGTAGAGTAGGCTTGTGCTAAGCCTGGGCCATACTGGAGGAATATATAAGTGACTAATGTTAAGATAAGAGCCATTTTAGTTGGTTTTGGAAATGAATGAAAATTATTGAAAATCAATTGTAGATCTGATCAGTCTCCAACTCTTTTTTTGGAAATCACGAGAATCATTAAGTGGCCCATTACATTTTAAGATATTTTCTAATTTTTTTCTTTATCCAACTTGGTGGAGTTCGTATTTGTTATAATTGATGAATGGTTTCTAGTGTAATGATTTTGTGTCTACCATGATTGAAGCTAGAAAATCAAGAAATAAAACAAAAAAAATGCAAGTAATCGGTTTAAAACTTATTTGGTTGAATTTTATACATAGATGCAAGAGTGATATTTAACATAAAATTCAAGACCGATTCTCTTTTACAATTTATAAGAAAAGCAAAGAAAACTTCCGAATAGAATTAGATAATATGTGACAAGTAAAAAAAAATTGTATTGACCAGTGTATCTACATGTTGAACCTCAATCTGTGTCCGATCCATTTTTGGAATGGGTCACATAAGCCCAACCCACAACCAATGTGGGTCAATTCATCCAAACCGCATCACCTCCATCTAGTACCGGTAGTAAACGTGTGTAACCCGATAAGTTTGGGCCAAGCCTAATTCATTTCAAACAATACGGAAATATCTTATTTGGTAATTATGGGCCAAAACAAGCTCAACACATATCTGGTCTCATTCTATATGAAGAAAACTATTCTGAATGCCAAGATTTTAGAAAATTATATTGTTCAAACAGGATTAGATATGGAGATCGACCCAAACCCAACCCAGTTATGCAGGTCATAGGGGTCAACCCTTAGCCCAACTAGTTTAAATGAGGTTCAGGTTTTTCTAACCGACCTGTATTTATTGCTAGTCCGGTTACAAGTTGGGTCAGCAGGTCATGGGTCTTTTCCCGCCACCTCTAATATCGTATCTATCCTCTTTTAACACATAATTATAAACAGGCTCTTCATCACCCTGCTGATCACCCAGCAATGTTGGGCTAAGGGTTACTTTTTAGGAGGAAAGAGTTCCATATTATTGTAGAGGGATTTTAGTCATTTGGCCTTCCAGCCACCCACCCTGCTAAGCAGCTCAGGGCTGACAGAAATAATAAATAAAAGGGTTCTTGACTTTTTGATTAACAATAAATAACTAGCTATTACAATCAATTTGCCATGTTAAGCAAGTTCAATGGATCAATCTAATAATTAAGTGGGAATAATGAGTCCATAACTTCATGCGATTTATTCTTAGAAAAGCTCTAGTACATGCGGAAAACAAACTAAGATTGACTACAACAAACTGTTTGTTTAATACTACAAGCATGGAAGACACCTACTTTGGAATTTTATTGCAGCAGACTTACAGAACTTTAAGAAGATGTTACACCCACAACCACTTCTTCATCGAGACAATACATCTGGAGATCACTGATTCAAGGATGAGGAATAAGCACAACAGACCTTTTATCTTCCCCCTGTTAGAGGAGATTGATATGTTAGAGATCGGTTAGAGTAAAAGTTTGTATTAGTGGGAGAGGACTTCCTCGCATGTACGTTGCTGTGAAGTTTATGCAATGAATTTGTTTCTGTGAAAAGTCTTTTATCATCCTCTCAAACTTGAAACCTAGCGACTTTGAGGAAAAGTATCACAACAAAAGGGATATTTTGGAATTAAAGTAAGATGACACAACACTGATAATAAATGCATTACTAGTAAATCTCAATGGAAATTTTATTAAGGAAAAATGTTTATTACCTAGTTCGAGTTCGTCAATGAGATTTCGATGAAGGTGGAGACTAGAAAGCAGAGATTCCAGAAAAGATGGTCTGGAGAAGGGTGAATACAAGGAGAATGCCTCCAACCACTATTCCAAGAACTGCCCACGGACTGTTGCAATAGTCGTGTATCAACGTCGCATGCCACTTATGTCTTCTTTTTTGCATAAAGTTATAAACATCTTCATACAGAGGAGCTAAATAATGGTCTGGTTTGACATAAACTTCTCGGTTTAGGTCGTTGAAAAAAATAGCAGCGTTCTTGTCGCTGCCTAAGAAGTGACGGATAATGCCTCTTTTGTGGAGCAATGCGACATCCGCAGGTGTGTTGACAATGAAATCCATGAATTCAACATATGCGGTGAAACTTTTGTCGAATTCTTTAGAGAAATTAGGGTAGAACTGCTCAAATGCGACAAGGTTTCGAAGTCTAGACATGTTATCAGTGTGAATGACCAAAGGTGGGATCATCATCTTTCCATTAGTAATATCGAATTCAACATCCAAGCTGATGCTGCTTCCCTTCACTTCTTTTTTCTCAAATTTTACACCTGCTTCGTGGAGCACAGTCACGCTGGGGGGTTGAGGTTTAGGACCTGATTGTTTGCCACGAATTTGGACATGGCTGACTTCGCCGGGTGGTGAATATAGACAATGTGAATGAAATAAATGGAGCAGATGGTGGACTGGTTCAGGAGGTGGGAAATTGTCTTTCTTGTCATCCACCCTACTATTGAGATAATTGATGGCGAGGTCCATGAATGAAAATGGGCCTGAGGGTAATGTGAATTGGAGGAGGTCAAATATCTTGATGAGAATAAAAAAAGGAAGTTGGTTTTCTAACAACAGAATATCATATTGAATAAGTTCGTGGATCCCAACAACTACGCTTTCCAGCCCAAAGAAGACATTGTAATAACATTGTATAAAATACCCCACAAGGAAGCAACCATCGTTCAGAATCATTTCTACAAACTGTTCGCTGCCAATGTCGAAGTTATCTGTATAGCAATCTCTGATTTTTGCTTCTTCCTCCTTGATCGCATTGATATAGCTCTGCCGTGGTCTGGGTCTAACAGAGAAGAAAGCATCTCTAAAGCTCCATTTATACTCCTCCATCGCGTGGAGCCTTGGCTCGCCGTGGTGGTAGGGGCCAAAGGAGATGATACGGGGTTCATAAGCATCTTTTCACCCCTTCGAATTCTTTCGGGGACTCTAGGGATGGTTGAGGTCCGTCTCTTCAGATGTCTTGTAATGGAATCCACCCAATCATTGATATTAATATCTGCCATTGTTATTACACTGGTGTGTTGAATTGTCGTGCCTATGCCAAGGAGATGATGATACCATGTTTACTTATAGCCAAACATGAACAAAGGAGACTCAGGCTCTATTGTCCGCATTTGCTCCGTGCAAGATGACCATTTACTTGGGCCGATGGTAGGCACAAAAGGCAGCACCTGCCAATGATTCTAAGCCAGAGGGTCGGGGCTCATGTGCATCACGTTTCTTTGTATCATCTCTCAGTTACTCATTTATAGCTTCAACTGTTTCTTTCCTCTTCTACTGTAATCCACTTATACATGTGGAAGACCTCGTTTTAATTGGGATAAACAGGAATCCTGGTGCTGGTATTAATGTGAGGCCCCACTCCTTTTGGGCTCTCAGTTTGGTTTGAATAATTATAAATATAATATTAGCTATTTTATTATACTATTTAATAGGATCTAGTGGGATAGTTATTATTATTCTTAAGTTTTAGAATTATGATTTTTATAGATATAGGGCGGCCATTGTAATTTATTTAGGGTTTTAGTTAGATTAGACCTTAACTAGTAATTAAACTTTAATAAGAGGGGTGTTATAGTTAGGAAGCTTCTACAATTCCCAAAATTACCAATTGACCCATATTTTTATCCTCTCCTCTATTTAAACCATGCATAATGACTTTTTAGTAATCAATCACCAACCCTAACGTATATATACATTAACTGTTGTAATGAAATGTAAACCTAACCCTACTTCTCCCTCATTTCTCATTCATCTTCCCTACCACTTACTCTCTAGAAATCCTAATTCCCAATCCCAGCAACAAGAAGGATAAAGGATCATCCCCAATTGCAACATCACCCCAACATTAGCAACTTGGATCTCTCTTCATTATTCAAATTTCCATTTCTTTTTATCTAAGGCAAGTACATTATGCTAGACAGCTCGAATGCATGTTTTCTTTCTCTTGATTCTGCAATTTCAATTCAATTGATGTATGTATGTTTAAATCTGCCATTTGAGCTTGGTTTTTTATGGTTTATGGCCATTGATGGATGGATTTATCTCATTTGGAAGATCAATGGCTCAAGGATGGATGGTGAGAGGTGTATTGGAGTGCTTTTCTTGTTTATAAATGTTTCTATGATGATTGGAAGTTGTTAGTAGTGTTTTGGTTGGAATTCGGATTGGAGAAGGAGATTTACTGAAATCTAGGATTTTACAGCAGAGTGTATACCCGGTCAACCGACCTGTAGCTTGGTCGACTGGCTACATTAAAAACTAGAAAAATCAGGTCTCAGTTATTTTCTTCTATGAGACTCTCAGTCTAGTATGCCAGGTCGATCGGACCCTGTGCTCGGTCAACCGGATACACAGGTTTTGCAGAGAGCAATAGGGACTTGAATTTCTCAGTCAGCTCCAGAATTCATGTGTTCCCGGTTGACATCATGGCCACGATGTTGACCGGACACACCGTGAGATTTTGGAATCATATTGATGCCCCCTAGTTGTTTGACTTCAGGTCCATGTGTACCTGGTCAACATCGTGGATGTGGACCTGGGGTTCAACGTCCAGTATACCCGGTCGACATCCCTGAGATGATGTCGATCGGAAACACTTAGAAATGTGGAATTCCAGCTTTTGTAAATTTCTGATGTTTGATGTTTGAGGGGCCCATTGACCATCCAAATAAACCTCCATTGATGTGCTACACACGAGTCAATGGTGTGGCACAACCTTGACTCGTGGGGACCACCAAGTAGGATTTAGGGATTAGAATTATTAGTAACTCAACCCATAAACGTTGTCAAGGGTGACCGTAACTTTAGGAGCACCAAACATCACATCTTTTGGCATTTGAGACTGCAGTTAGGGATTTAATCAATTGACGAGGCCCTGAATATGAGAGTGGACCATTACCTAGGTTAGACCCTTGCCTTATTCCATTTGATTCCATTGCTTGAAGGTTATTATGCATTGTACTTCTCTCATGTCCTTATTATTTTTATAACCCTGTTAATTAAATGGAAATTTGAGGACCTGAACCTAGGACAACGTAATGGTGACCCGGAGATGTAATCAGTGATAAATAAACC
The DNA here is from genome assembly GCA_029852735.1 of Persea americana. Classification (NCBI taxonomy): domain Eukaryota; kingdom Viridiplantae; phylum Streptophyta; class Magnoliopsida; order Laurales; family Lauraceae; genus Persea; species Persea americana. The sequence continues at coordinate 26,521,333 of CM056820.1, read as the reverse complement.
GTGTCTGTAGCTAGGTAGGCCCTTATACGGCCTAAATTGGGTATATGGTACCTTAGAAGGGGGGGTCAGTTATGACGAATTGTTAACTCATTGTGAATGAGTATGGATTGGTTACTTGTGGAATGAATATGGATATTGTACTTATATTGTTTTAGGCCATGGTTTGTGGGCCTTAGTATGGATCCAATGATGATTGGGCTTCGACCTAGATTTGGTTGTGTTCTATGGTATTGTACTTAGACCTCTTAGAGACTTGGTTAGAACCCTGCTCGTGCAAGGCAAGTTTAGACAAACACAGACCTGTATTTGTTTCCTGGGTCGGTACTAAATATTCACTCAGTTGATTTAAGCTCAGCCTGTTGACTGATCATCAATGGTATGAGCTATATTGGTTTTGATTAGAGCTATCATGATGAGCTATGGCTCGACGGACGGTGTGATACCGGGTCCGCTCTAATGTGATAAAGGGGTGTGATTGGTGAGATAAAGGGGTACGATCGGTGCGATAAAGGGGAGTGATCGGTGTTATTTATATATTGTTATTAACAGGGTTGTTATCCCTTGCATGGTTACCTTACTTTTCCCCGCCGCGACTGTTTACAATACTAGAGGGCCGCGGCATAATATCCCGCGGTATCCAGCTTGTGTGAATGTGCTATATTATTATATGTTAGATTAGATTACTTACTTATTATGATTCTAAACTGCTCTATACTGCTCAATTGCCTAACTTATGTTCCATTGTTATTCTTATGATTTAATGATCGACTCTATTCTATTTGATGCATACGTCTTGTGTTATCTGTATATAGTGCATTACCAGATCCTTGGATTTGACCCACCTTTGGTGCTTAGGTTTTAACCTTGACCCCATGGGTGATGCGTACATCGAGGCACCTGTAGTCGGCAACTACGAGTGGGGACCGATTGACTAAGTGATTGAACCGGAGGATCGAGTGCCTATACCGGGTGTTTGAGAGTAGTTTGTTTTTGGGATTCTGAGTGGATATGTAGCGAGTAGGGAAATGGATTGTTATGTATAAACTTGTTATTCACACTTTGAGATTTTATTAGACTTTAGCCCTGCTTTATTTGATTCATTTTATATGATACCTTATGCTTCCGCGAATGGTATATTGTTTCCGCTATCTTTTCTCATGCTTCCGCAATTTAACTGTTGAATATCTTATTGTTCAAAAAGTTTTAAAAATTTGACCTTACTGAAGACTATGATCTTGGAAGTTCTCGGATTTTCCGGAAAGTAGCGAGCCAAATTTGGGTACCTTAGTGGAAATTCAAAATTGGGGCGTTACAATTAATATGGGTGCACTGGTATGCTTTTACAGTCGACATACAAAAGTCTCGAGTTGATGAGTCAAATTCCAAGTTGGGGGCTTCCTGTTCAATTGCACAGTGGGGCCCGCATTTTCAAAATCCAATCGAGTCGTCAGCCATGACACCCTATATAGTGATGAACGTGTAAATTATTATTCAATGATCACAATTGGATATGACTATATATATTTGAAACGCACGTTGGATTTTATTTTATTTTATTTTTTCGTTCGACTCATATGCTGGATTTGCTTTCATGTGTTGGGATAGAAATGACAGGAGCCCCCCACGTGTAATCAATTTAATAGTTGGTCCGCTGAAATTTTCTTTGATAATTTAGATATAGTAAATATAATTTTTGTTAGAGCTGATGAGACCAGCTTGGGTTTTGAAAAGGTGGCCCCACCATGCATTGAAGGTGAGCATTGCGCAATATTATCATGTAGTGTTGCTTCATTGTAGTTTTGCACTCTACTTTACTCCTATATGAGCCTCACTCCCAAAAAAGAAAAAGAAAAACATTATTTCATAGGACCCGAGTCCGTGGGGAAGCAACGTGTTAATGAACAAGTTTAAATTATTACCTAGGATAGAGTGCATTGCGTCCGAGTGCATCAAGTGGAATTCCACAGTGGGGCCTATTTATTGAAAATCTAAACTACTAAAAATGAATGGCCTCTCTATTTATGAGACATTCCTAAATCTTTAATCCTAAAGAGTTGTTTCCTGTCTATGATCCATTTGAAGGATAAATCATATAGTGGGACAACTCCTTTAAGACTAAGATTTTAAATTAGGGACGGCAACGAGGCGAGTTTGGTACGGCCGGCGGTAAACCAAAACCCACCCCATCTCAAATTTAGATCATCCAAATCCGACTCACCCCATGACGGGTCACTAGTATGTGATTCCAAATCCACCCCTTGATGGGGAGGGTCAAGTTAAATTTAAGTTCAAGATTTTTAAAATATATAAATTATGGTAGTGAATGTGCTAAATTTCGAACACACCACTCTAGGAGACTAGTCTTTGTTAATTCAAAGACCTTGGGGATACCCACATCATCATATATATTGAACACATGCATCACCTAATTCTCTTCCAGTATGCATTATGTTAATGTCCAACACCACGTGCAGTACATTAATTTGTGCTTTAATGTTCATAATAAAATACATAATATTATATATACAGGGCGTGGGGCAGGATAAAACAACCAATCCTAGACTCAATTCGGACCAAGAAAACCACCACCGACCCAATCCCTAACAAGAGGGGTTTGGGAAAGGTCACAACCCATTGCCATTCTAATTTCAAATATCCCATAAATTGAGAGGGCGTTTATTTTTTGGAGTATCCGAACCCGTGTGGCAAGACATAATACTACTTACTGCTAGGACAGGGAAATGATAAGAAAGATGTGGGTGGGCGGCAATGTGTGGCACACTGGAGAGAATCCAATGAGGTTTGCACTAATTTTTTAAACAATTCTGACATAACAAGCTCTGCCTAGGCAATTATGATGTTGGCCCATCTTCAATCGAAATATTGTCTTTAACATTCCTGATAAAGCAAATAATTTTCCAAAAGACAGCACCCCATTGGAGTAAAGAAGATGAGGATTTTAGTAAATGAGATTTGTTAAAGAGAAATAAATTGAAAAAAAAAAAAACCTTTGAAAACAGTAAATGAAATTGAGAGTTGAGACTAGGGATGCAATTTACAGACAACATTGAAAGAGGGCCCATTTGTATTGACATTTTGGACACCACTTATGGCAAAACAAAAACCATTGGTCAGGCGCACACGTCAAGAATCCTCCCAAAAATTAAATCAATTGATATGATAGGCCCCATGTTAGAAATCGCGTGACCCATCTGCCATGTGCCAGGTCAGATTAATCCATGACCATAGGAGCGTTTGGGTTGGTATTAAACTACTGATGTAACATCTTACTCCTGTGCTTATTTTCCCATCCTAGTAAAGAGATGTGAAGGTTCTACCAGAGCAATCTTCTTTCAAGCTTGACCCTTGGGATTGCTATGTATAGGAAACATAGGAACATGTAATATATTCGAACTGTAGCCAACCAACAAATAAGAGATTGATGATGAAATGAGAGCAAATGTTAGCCTCCAAATGGAGTAGAGATTTCTAGTTCTATGTTCTTTCCTGCAATTTGAGCAGAACCTTGCAAGTACCACCACTGATTTAGTCATGATCCCACCTTTCCAAACCCGCCCTTTCCCGTGTATTATGGAAAAATGACGGCAAAAATTACGCATATCTTTTTTATATGAAATGTTGAACATGGTATTTGATGATCTGCCTGATCTGAAGCAGACTTTCCAGAGCAGCCGAACCATCTGCAGCTATATGAATCTAAATAACAACAGTGGCAGATGTAGGTCTTGAAAAGTTGAAATGGAAACCAACTGGTGGTAGCTCGCTTGGTCAAGGACTCTGCGCCTCAAGATATAGAGAGTCTTGTATTCGACTCCTATCTTTGTTGGCCACCTCCCATAGTTTTGTCCAATTCATACGGATACAAAGGCTTGGCGGGTGGGAAATACCCTGGATTATAGGAAAAAAAAGAAAAAAAGTCCAAATGGAAACTGAGAAGGCTAAGGTTATGAATAAATTGTGTGCATCTCCTGCTCACCTTTACATTAGTGCTTAGAAGGAACTAAAGGGAAGTTGCCTTACAAGATTAAAGAGTTTCAAATAAATAAATGCATTGAATGTAAATTTACCATGACTTAATTAAGAGTTTCAAATAAATAAATGCATTACATGTAAATTTACCTTGACTTACATGAGAGGAGATCCTCTCAATTTATACACACCAATAATTTTCAAATTCAAACTAAATTTATATGAGTTGCAGTTGCTCCCTCTTGCATTTATCATTCATTTAATTCTACCTCAAGGGCCAGGTCAGTATTAGGGTTGTACAAAAAATATGTCGATCCGTAAAACCCATCCGATCCGATCTGCGGATTTTTAACCAAACTAAAACTAAACAGATTAGTGATAGATTGAAAATCTTGTAATCCGTTAGCAACGGATCAGTAGCGGATTTCACCCTCAATCTGCAGATTCAATCCGATTATATCCGTTAACATTAAATATAAATAAAAAAAAAGACTAAAGGGGTCTAAATACAAGTTAAGAGGTCTAAATATAAAACAAGAAAAACCTTCAGGGGTTAAAATATAATTCATTTTTATATATAAGTATAACAAATGAAACCTTAGACCAAATTTCACCCTAGCCTTGAGAGCATGCTCTTTAAATTTTCACTGATCGATATTTGTAATTTGTATTTTTTTGTAAATTGTTAGCTTGTATGCTGAAACTCTTTATAACAGGTTTGATCTCTTTATTTAACATTAGATTCAACGGATTAAACCGATCCGACTCGGTTCTCCACGGATTGGATCGGATAAGATCGGTTTTTAACAGCCACAGGATTGGTGACAGATTCCAAATTCATTAATCTGTAGGTAATGGATTTGTGACGGATTTAGCCTATTCCCCACCAATCCGATCTACGTACACCCCTAATCAGTATCACTTGGATACAATTAAATATCATTTGAAAAACATACCCAAGTTGTAACTTTGAGGCCCACCAGATATATCGACGACCTCACTTTTCTTTTTCCTTTTTTCTCTTTTTCTTAAGTTGTAGAGTCCACTACTAATAAAATAAAAAGAAAGTAAAAAACAAAATGTCTTAGCTTCCACCAAGATATCACTTTCTTAGAAGAGGATCCCCTGTTTGGTCCAAACAGGGAAACCCTGTTTGGACCAATCAGGGGGTGCCACATGTGGGGGGGAAGATGTCCAATCAGACACATCCCATCTCTCCCATGAATAAAAAAAAAATTTCCCCCCTCATGTGGCACCCCCTGATTGGTCCAAACAGGGGATCCGTTTCCCACTTTCTTACACACCCTATCATTGACTACCAACATGTCACTTCACATTTATAGCCTTCTAATGTAGTGGATTGCCACTTAAATAACATTTTATATGGCATTTTCTTGATTCGACGAGTAGTGCCCAATATAAAAGCTATCGAATTGTTAGCTTTGCCATCAGTATAAATTCGAAAACACAATCTGAATGGACACAAAAAATACTCATGGTCAAAAGCCTTTTAAGGGGCTACCCTTGTGCAAGATTTTGCAGCAAGGCCCATAGTTGAACCGGTTGATCATGAAAGATGAGCACCTCCACCAAACTCGTTAAAAGCATTGATGATCACCAAGTTGCTACATACAAGATAATTACCATCTCTATCATTGTCGAGAAATCAACTTCCTTGGATAGAGCCAAATCTCTTGTAGCAGACTACACACTAGATTTGTACAGCTCCCTTTCTAAGCTTCTTCGATGGAAGGTTTCTGACCCTATTTTGAATCGGCAGGGCATACTTAGTTCCTGGATGGCTTCTATTCTGTTCATTTGTAGATGTTGGGTTTTGGAATTGGACCACTTCTGGTGCCCTGTTGACGTTTTGTATAGTAGCTTCTTCCCTTTTGGGGCTCATGCCCTTCTTTTTGGGTGCTTTAAGCTCATGTTTCTTTTTTCTCTTATCAAAACAATTTAGAGCAAAAAAAAAAAAAAAAAAGAAACTAGTAGTGAAGGCTTGTACTAAGCTTGGGTCATACTGGAAGAATATATAAGTGACTAATTTTAAGATAAGAGCCATTTTAGTTGGTTTTGGAAATGAATGAAAATTGTTTAAAATCAATTGTAGATTTCAGTCTCCAACTCTTTTTTGGAAATCACGACAAGCATTAAGCGGCCCATCACATTTTTAGATATTTTCTAGTTTTTTTCTTTATCCAACTTGGTGGAGTTCATATATGTTATAATTGTTGAATGGTTTCAAATGTAATGATTTTGTGTCTATCATTATTGAAGCTAGAAAATCAAGAAATATAAAAAAAGGCAAGTAATCAGTTTAAAACTTATTTGGTTGAATTTTATACATAGATGCAAAAGTGATATTTGACATAAAATTCAAGACCGATTATCTTTTACAATTTATAAGAAATGCAAAGAAAACTTCTGAATAGAATTAGAAAACATGTGACAAGTAAAAAATTTGTATTGACCAGTGTATCTACAGGTTGAACCTCAATTTGTGTCCGATCCATTTTCGGAATGGGTCACATAAGACCAACCCACACCCAATGTGGGTCAATTCAATCCAAACTGCATCACTCCATCTAGTAACCCGATAAGTTTGGGCCAAGCTAATTCATTCCAAACCATATGGAAATATCTTATTTGGTGATTAGGGGCCAAAATAAGCTCAACACATATATATCTGGTCTCATTCTATCTAAAGTAAACTATTATGAGTGCCAAGATTTTAGAAAATTGTTCAAACAGGTTTAGATATGCAGATCGACCCTAACCCAACCCATTTATGCAGGTCATAGGGGTCAACGCTTAGCCCAACTAGTTTAAATGAGGTTCAGGTTTTTCTAACCGAACTGTATTTATTGCTGGTCCGGTTTTTAGGACGAGTTCCGCCCCTTGGGATAAAATCAAGGTGCGAAGGTTCTCAGCATAACTGCCCCCAGGATACAATGGCCTTTCTTGTTCAAGTCCGGCACAGTCGGCCTGAAACAGAGACTCCTTCACAGAATGCTCAGACAGAGGGAGGGAGTAAAAAAAACAGAGAGTCCGTTTTCTTGTTTTTTTGTATATTTTTCAATGACAGAGATGGCCCTTTATATAGAGATTAGTATCCGTTGGGCCATTAATCTTCAACGTTAAAACATTAAAACCCCTTAATCCCTCAACGTTAAAACCATTAAATCAAAACATTAAAGCCATTAAATCAAGACGGTTTATTCAACATTTAAAAAATGCCACCCGGCCTGGATTTGCACTCCCCCTGCGCGTGATATACACACAGGATGCGCGTCGAGGACGCACGCCCGGTTAAACGTTTTCCGGACCATCCACCCCGGGTCAAGCCCGACTCGCGTGCGCTCATATGGCTCATGGCAAAAGCCTTTAAAAGTTCCTAGGAAGTATAGAAATGAAAACACTTATAAAGTCTCTTCAAAAGTTGAACTTTAGCAATGTGGGATGACTTGTTTCCAATAGCCTACACTACCCATAAATCAAAGGAACAAAAGGACAAAACACTTTTACAAAAAACACCTTTTGAATTTTTTAAACACCCATAAAAAACCAACAATCTCCCCTCTGTTTCAAAATATTCAATGAGCATCTCTCTGGTAAGGTGACTGAGCTTGAACCCCACCGTCATGATATAATTTCAAACCTTTAGGAGTTGGAGTGAATAAAATCTTGAACTTCAACTCTTTATATCAGTTCAGAATTATGTCAAGATTTGATCTTGGAGTCAAAAGGTCAGCATTTTACGGTCATGTGCTAAATCCCGGATTTCGTGAGTGCTCTAGAGAATCTGCCCAAATTCTCATAGGAAGCGGCCCCACCTCCACACTCATATAGGTGAGTCTATCAAAAGTCCTCCTGCAGCTGTGCACCCCACCATATAGGCTATAGATCTCATTAAGGATTAAATCCAACCTCATTCGCTACAGGTAATGTACCAACCATCAAGTAATCTCACAGAATAGGGATGAGTATAGAGTAAACATACTCTACATGCCAGTACTTCACATCATCTGGATAGCTTGTTCTTCCCATTAAACCTATTTCTCGGGATCTCCGGTCATTAGGTTGGGTTCCTGCTATTGATGATTTATGGGCTTAAGACCCATCCCTTTAGTTGTTTCTTTTATTTTCTCCCTTGCAAGGCCTTTTGTCAAAGGATCTGCCAAATTATCTTTTGATCTCACATAATCAATTGAAATTACTCCTCCACCGAGTAATTGTCTTACATAGCTATGTTGTAGTCGCACTTGTCTAGACTTTCCATTGTACGTGGCATTATTTGCAGTAATAATTGCTGCAGTGTTATCACAATGAATAATAATGGGAGAAATTGGTTTAGTCCACAAAGGAATATCAAATAATAAATTTCTAATCCATTCAGATTCCATCGCAGCAGCTCCCAGAGCTAGGAACTCTGAATCCTTAGTTGAATGAGAAATTGTAGTTTGTTTCTTTGATTTCTAAGATACTGCAGCACCTCCCAAAGTGAAAATATATCCACTTGTAGACTTAGAATCATCTAAGTCTGAATTCCAGTCAGCATCACTATAACACTCAACTACAGCTGGATAACTAGAATAATATAATGCATAGTCTATAGTATGCTTTAAATACTTAAGTACTCTAAATGCAGCATTCCAATGTTCAACACCAGGGTTATTGGTATATCTACTCAATTTACTGACTGCATAAGCTATATCAGGGCGAGTACAATTCATAGCATACATTAAGCTACCAATTACACTAGCATAATTTAGTTGAGATACACATTCACCATCATTTTTCACTAATTTAATACTTGGATCAAAAGGAGTAGACACGGGTTTACAATCAAAATGATCATATTTTCTCAATATTTTTTCAATGTAATGTGCTTGGGATAATTTAATTCCAGAATCATCTCTTATGATTTTAATTCCCAATATAACATTTGCTTCTCCCAAGTCTTTCATATCAAAGTTGTGTGAGAGAATACTTTTTGTTTCTTCTATGCTTTCCAGGTTAGATCCAAATATTAGCAAAATCATCAACATATAAGCATATTATTATTGTTGAACAACTATCAGATTTATAATAAATACATTTTTCAGCTTCATTTATTCTGAAACCATTAGAAAGAATAACTTCATCAAATTTCATATGCCACTGTTTAGGTGCTTGTTTTAGCCCATATAAGGACTTTATTAATTTACACACCTTATGTTCTTGTCCTTTTATAACATAGCCTTCTGGTTGTTCCATATAAATTTATTCTTCCAAATCTCCATTTAGAAAAGCAGTTTTTACATCCATCTGATGTACTATCAAATTATGAACAGCAGCAATAGCAATCAAGATTCTAATAGAACTGATTCTAGACACAGGTGAATAAGTATTAAAGAAGTCTATTTCCTCTTTTTGTCTAAAGCCTTTGGCTACTAGCCTGGCTTTATATTTCTCTATTGACCCATCAGGCCTAAGGTTTTTCTTAAGAGCCCACTTGCACCCTAAAGGTTTAGCACCTAAAGGTAAGTCAGTTAATTACCATGTATTATTAGTTAAAATGGATTATATCTCATCATCTAATGCTTCCTTCCAAAAGGTAGCATCATGGGCATTCATAGCCTCCTGAAAAGTATATGGATCTTCCTCTATTAGATATGTTTCAAAGTCAGGACCAAAACTAGTAGCAGTACTCATTCTCTTACTCCTTCTAGGTTGAGATTCTTCTTCTTCAGGAGTTCCAAAAACTCTTTTGGATGGAGAAGGTTGTGATGTAAACTTAGTCTTAAAAGGAAAAGGGTTTTCAAAGAAGTCTGCATCTCTGGACTCAACTAGGATTAGGTCTTCTAATTTAATGAATTTATAGGCAACACTATCTTGTGCGTAGCCAATGAAAACACACTCCCATGAGTGAGGTCCTAATTTAGGTCTTTTTGGATCTACTATCCTAACATGTGCTAAACACCCCCCAAACCTTAAAATATCTAAGGCTAGGCTTTCTCCCTCCCCAAATCTCAAAGGGTGTTTTATTTGTTTTAGAATGTAAAATTCTATTTAAAATGTAACATGCAGTCAACAAAACTTCACTCCACAAGTTTTTAGGACTACCAGATGCTATTAACATAGAGTTAACCATTTCAATCAAAGTTCTATTTTTTCTTTCTGATACCATTTTGTTGGGGTGTATAAGGGGCAGTACGAGTTCTCTTAATTCCTTTAGATTCATAATAGTCTAAAAAATCTTCTGAGGTGTATTCACCACCTCTATCACTTCTGAATGTCACAACCTTTCTATTCAATTTATTTTCAACTTCAGCCACATATAACTTAAATTTAGATAGTGCTTCATCTTTAGTTCTTAGTAAGTATACATAAGTATATTTAGAACAGTCATCAATAAAAGTAATAAAATAGTATTTTCCACCTCTTGTCATAGTATTACTTAGATCACATATATCAGAATGAACCAACTGAAGTAATGTAGATTCCCTTTCTATATGCTTAAGAGGCTTACGAGTAATCTTTGATTGAGAACATATTACACATTTCTTATGTTCATCATTATATTTATCAATCAGCCCATCATTACTCATATTTTTCATAGTTCTGAAATTTATATGACCTAATCTACCATGCCATTCATCAACTGAAGCAATAATATAAGCAGGAGAAGATGCAATATTATTATTGACAATATTCAGTTTGAACATACCCTCACATGCATAACCCATACCAACAAATACACCTTTCTTGGTGATTACAAACTAGTCAGATTCTATTACCTGTTTAAATCCAGCCTTATTCAGAAGATAACCAGACACAAGATTCTTTCTCAGTTCTGGTGCATGGAACACGTTCAGCAAGGTCACTGTCTTCCCGGAAGTGAACTAAAGTTCAACCTTCCCTTTACTGATTACTTGAGTAGTAACGGTAGTTCTCGGAGCGAGCTTACAATCATTAGTGACCTTTTCATAGGTCTTGAACACACCTCTGTCAAAGGTGACATGGGTGGTTACACCAGTGTCAATCCACCATCCTTCGCTCTTTCCTGTGATGACTGCATTTACCTCAGAAATAACAGCAACAAATTGTTCCTCTTCAGTAACATTAGCTTGAGGCTTAGTTGGCTGAGATTGTTGCGGACATTTCTTATGGTGGCGACATTCTCTTGCAAAGTGTCCCGGCTTGCCACAAATGAAGCAACTGCCTTTAGCCTGTGGCTTGACAGTCCCTTGATTTTTATTGAACTTTTTGTTCTGGTTTTGATTTGGATTCTTCCTCTTAAAGGATGGGTTACTCTTCTTATTCATGCCTAGAGGTCGATCAAACTTCCCTTTCTTTTCATTATCAACTTGGGGTTTAGATTCAGCTAAGTTTATTTTACCACCATTCTCAGCCAAATCTTTTTTATCACTAATCTGGGCTTCTTCCTCAATTCTCAAGTAGCGCTGAAGGCGCTTTAAGGAATAATCTTTTCTTTTGTGTCGAAGGGTTTTTTGTATGTCCTTCCAAGTCGATGGCGATTTTTCAATTACAGTAGCCACTTGGAACTGTTCATCAATTCGGATCCCTTCCTTAACAATTTCATTAACAATGGTTTGTAAGTCATGTACTTGAGGAAGAATAGGCTTATCATCTGCCATCTTAAAATTCAAATAGCGACCAACTGCATACTTCTTTGCCCCAGACTCCTCTGTTTTATATTTTCTATCAAGAGCTCTCCAGAGGTCTTTAGCAGATCGGGCTTCAGAATACATGTTGTAAATATTGTCTGCTACCAGGTTCAGAATATGGCTTTTGCACAAGTAATCGTGCTCTTTCCATTTCTTTCGTGCATAAGAGCTGCCTGGTCCTTCTTCACGTTCAGGGCATGATTCGGTAAGGACATAAGCAATTTTCAAGGATGTCAGCAGAAATAAAACTTTCTGCTGCCAACATCGAAAATTAGATCCGTCAAAACTGTCCAACCGAATTAGGTCCTGATGCATGAATTTGATAGCGGAAGTAGCCATAGAATCGTCCTAAAATTGTTAATATAACTACAGAACAGGAGATTCTGTCAAACCAAATTTAAATAAAACAATGGTACCCGATTTGCTAGCGGAAGACGAAGAGCAGCAACGGCAGCAGATCTGTGGCCGATGTACGTCTGATGACGCTCTCTTTAGGACGAGTTCCGCCCCTTGGGATAAAATCCAGGTGCGAAGGTTCTCAGCATAATTGTCCCCGGAATACAACGGCCTTCCTTGGTCAGGTCCGGCACAGTCGGCCTGAAACAGAGACTCCTTCACAGAATGCTCAGACAGAGGGAGGGAGTAAAAAAAACAGAGAGTTCGTTTTCTTGTTTTTTTGTATATTTTTCGATGACAGAGATGGCCCTTTATATAGAGATTAGTATCCGTTGGGCCATTAATCTTCAACGTTAAAACATTAAAATCCCTTAATCCCTCAATGTTAAAACCATTAAATCAAAACATTAAAGCCATTAAATCAAGACGGTTTATTCAACGTTTAAAAAATGCCACCTGGCTTGGATTTGCACCCCCCTGCGCCCGATACACATGCAGGATGCGCGTCGCGGACGCACGCCCGGTTAAACGTTTTCCGGACCATCCACCCCGGGTTAAGCCCGACTCGCGTGTGCACATATGGCTCATGGCAAAAGTCTTTAAAAGTTCTTAGGAAGTATAGAAATGAAAACACTTATAAAGTCTCTTCAAAAGTTGAACTTTAGCAATGTGGGATGGCTTGTTTCCAATAGCCTACACTACCCATAAAGCAAAGGAACAAAAGAACAAAACACTTTTACAAAAAACACCTTTTGAATTTTTTAAACACCCATACAAAACCAACGCGTTGCTGTGAATTTTATGCAATGAATATGTTTATGAGAAAAGTCTTTTATCTTCCTCTCCAACTTGAAACCTAGCGACTCTGAGGAAAAGTATCACAACAAAAGGGATATTTTGGAATTAAAGTAAGATGACACAACACTGATAATAAATGCATTACTAGTAAATCTCAATGGAAATTTTATTAAGGAAAAATGTTTATTACCGAGTTCGAGTTCGTCAATGAGATTTCGATGAAGGTGGAGACTAGAAAGCAGAGATTCCAGAAAACATGGTCTGGAGAAGGGTGAATACAAGGAGAATGCCTCCAACCACTATTCCAAGAACTGCCCAGGGACTGTTGCAATAGTTGTGTATCAACATCGCATGCCACCTATGTCTTCTTTTTTGCATAAAGTTATAAACGTCTTCATACAGAGGAGCTAAATAATGGTTTGTTTTAACATAAACGCCTCGGTTTAGATCGTTGAAAAAAATAGCAGCGTTCTGATCGCTGCCTAAGAAGTGACGGATAATGCCTTTTTTGTGGAGCAATTCGACATCCGCAGGTGTGTTGACAATGAAATCCATGAATTCAACATATGCGGTGAAACTTTTGTCGAATTCTTTAGAGAAATTAGGGTAGAACTGCTCATATGCGACGAGGTTTCGGAGTTTAGACATGTTAAAAAGTGTCAATGAGCAAAGGTGGGATCATCATCTTTCCATTAGTAACATCGAATGAAACATCCCAGCTGCAGCTGCTTGCCGTCACCTCTTTTTTCTCAAATTTTACACCTGCCTCGTGGAGCACAGTCACGCTGGGGGGTTGGGGTTTAGGACCTGATTCTCCGCCATGATTTGGGACAAGGCTGACTTTGCCAGCCTGTGGTGTATAGAGACAACGTAAATGATATAATTGGAGCAGATCGTGGACTGATTCAGGAGGTTGGAAATCGTCTTTCTTGTCATCCACCCAAGTATTGAGATACTTGATGGCGAGATCCATGAATGAAGATGGGTATGAGGATGGTGTAGTGAATTCGAGGAGCTCAAATATCTTGACGAGAATAAACAATGGAAGTGGTTTTCTAACAACAGAATATCATATCGAATAAGATCGTGCATCCCAACAATGCTGTCCAGCTCATCGGAGACATCGACATAAAATTGTAGAAAATATCCCACAAGGAAGCAACCATCGTTCATAATCATTTCTACAAACTCTTCACTGCAAATGTCAAAGACATCTGTATAGCAAGTTCTGATTTTTGCTTCCTCCTCCTTGATCGCATTGATATATCGCTGCCGTGGGATTCTTGGTCTAAAAGAGAAGAAAGCAGCTCTAAAGCTCTGTTTATACTTCTCCATGGCATGGAGCCTTGGCTTGCCGTGGTGGTAGGGGCCAAAGGAGATGATACGGGGTTCATAAGCATCTTTTTCACCCCTTCGAATTCTTTCGGGGACTTTAGGGATGGTTGAGGTCGGTCTCTTCAGATTTCTTGTAACGGAATCCGTCCATGCACTGATATTACTATTTGCCATTGTTGTGTGTTGAATTGTCGTGCCTATGCCGAAGGAGATGATGATACCATGTTTATTTTTAACGTAGTCAGGTATGTATGTAGGTGCCAAAGCCAAATATATAAAAAAAAAAAGGAAATTGGAACCTTTGAGTGGGTCTACGCACTTGTCCACCACATCATCACCGTGGACAGCCCATCGTGCACGCTGCGCGACTTACACAACCGGCTGCCCGTGGTGTGACATGACAATCCATCGTGCAAGCTACGCAACATACACGATGGGCTGCCCGTGGTGTGACATGAGTGGTCCACTCACCGTCACCGTGGAATTCTACCTCCCCAAACCCAGACTCAGACAAAGGAGGCTCTTCTGTCCTCATTTGCTCCGTGCAAGATGAACGATAGGCACAAAAAGCTAAGGCACCTGCGAATAAGGTGACTCCTATGTAAGATTCATCTTTTACACTTTTACCAAAATCATCTTCTACTCTACTCCTATGTAATAAGTAAGAACCTCACTCCTGGCAGAAAAGAGAGAACCGCATATATTCATCGATTCATAGGGATGGTTGAGGTCTGTCTCTTCAGATGTCTTGTAACGGAATTCGCCCAAGCAGTGATATTACTATCTGCCATTGTTATAACACTGGTGTATTAAATTGTAATGCCTATGCCGAAGGAGATGATGATACCATGTTTACTTATAACATAGTCATGTATGTATGTAGGTGCCAAAGCCAAATATAAACAAGAAGGGAATCGGGATCCTTTGAGTGGATCTACGCACGTGTCCGCCACATCATCACCGTGGACAGCCCATCGTGCACGCTGCGCGATGTACACGACGGGCTGCCCGTGGTGTGACATGACAGCCCATCGTGCACGCTGCGCGACGTACATGACAGGCTGCCCGTGGTGTAACATGAATGGTCCACTCACGGTCACCGTGGAATTCTACCTCCCCAAGCCCGGACTCAGACAAAGGAGGCTCTTCTGACCTCATTCGCTCCATGCAAGATGATCGATAGGCACAAAAGGATAAGGCACCTGCCAATAAGGTGACTCCTATGTAAGATTCATCTTTTACACTTTGCCAAAATAATCTTCTGCTCTACTGCTATGTAAGAAGTAAGAACCTCACTCCTAGCAGAAAATTAGAGAGAACAGCATATATTCATAGATTTATAGGACTCAGCCGAGTCTGAGTTTTAAAATACTACATGGGATGATGGGAATGGATAAATAAGAATCGTGCTGCTGGAATTTGATCAGGACGTTGCAAGTACCACCATTGAATTAGATTTGAGACAAACCCTTTAGTGGGCTTCTCTAGATTTAAGTTCAAGGCCAGAAATTAAATTAATTACTCATATCAAGCCGTAGTTTGCCTTAGAAAAAGACCAAACAGTTCTATATGAAAAGCTTAAATATAAAAAAGCAGACCGCAAATAGATTGGCAAAAGACATTAAAAAGAAAACAGGAACCGTGGTTATAGATATTATATAAGCAGTCGCAGACCTAGGGTTCTTTATAAAGTGGGGCTGAAGATGGTCAATTCAAAAGTCAATCATTATTTAATTGTACAATCTTAATGTTTGCAATGGCAAAAGAGAAAATGTACTGTATTTACCTAAAAACTAATGACATCTAATAACATTCTCTCATCAAAAGTCGTATTTAAAATTACCCTCGACGGTTCTTCATATTTTTAAAGCGTTGCATGATTTTCTCATCATCAATACGATTAAATATGTCATTTTCAATATACACAAGTAAACAATCACACAACTTTTCTCCGTGACCCTCGGTCTGCGGGAAGATCTGCAATGTTCACAACCACACAACTTTTCTTCGAGGTTGATAGCATTTTATCACCATTATCACTCTGTAGAGTCTAAGGCGGTTTGTCATCACCTAATTTTCTTTTATAATATTTTTCCATATCTGGTGCAAATGGATAAAGAGAATAACCAACAAGATCTTGGGTAAAATAATGTGCAAATAAGTCAATTGCTATCCATTTTTAGATGATGAGATGTGTCTATCTCATCGAGTGGAACCAAACAAACCCAATTTATTTCACTCAAAATTACCCTAAACAAATCATCATTAAAGTACAAAAAGCATTGCTTTTATATAGAATCTAATAAAGAAACTCACATATGACATATTTAAGAAATCATCCTGACTCAATGATCTTATAAGTGGAGCTGAAACATCCTAAGTAAGTTGAATTATTTTAAATAACCATTTGGGTATGTCACAGTAAGTGCCTATTGTCATCTGAAACCCGTCGGATTTGGTCATTCAGGCTCCACAAGAAAAAAAAACAAATAAAGGGACTGGATTGACTTCGCCCAAAAAAACCAGAACTTGGCAAAAATCCAATTGATATATAACGACCAGGGGGAACAATTGCGAAGTTAAGAGTGCATAGAAATGAGTCCTAAATACTAAATACAGTACCAATACTATCAATTTCATCTTCTCAATTGCATAGGTTCTGTCTTAAAATTCTCTCTAAGATCTTATGATGTGGGTTTCAGTTAGTCCCAAACGAATAGTGAGTGTTACGCCCAGCCATCATCGTATTAAAGCCCAAAGGAATATCGTTGGACATAACTCAAACAAAGTGTAGATTTTGGGTTGGTTCCAAAATTGTGGGTAACATGAGCAAGCTCAACACAAATTTAATCTATTCATTGAAAAGGTTCAAAATTTTCAACCCAAACATAAATCACAAGTTAAAAGTGTTAACCCGAACTTATAATTAACAGGTAATGAGCCGGCTGGGTTAGGTCAGGTTGTAAGGTTAAATGACAACCATGCACTCAAGGCAAACTCGACCCATTTATTAATTTGGTGAGATGTTCACACCCGAAGATAAAAAGGAAATCTCAGTATGATGGTTTTATGATGGTATTTTTTCACATCAGCACTACTTGAAAAGGAAATCTCAGTACATACATAATTCCAAGAACTAAAGTGGTAATTCCAACAACCAGCAACCACGCTGAAAGAAACCACCCAATCAATCCACAGTCAAACCATCTCTCCACCAAGTACTCCAAAGATTGATATCAGTGGGATCTCTTATAAAATTCAAAGGAAGAAGATCATGAGCAAAGAAAGAAAGGAGTTGGATTGAAAGAAAGAAAGGAGCTGGATCTTTGACAACACTCAAAATTCTTTGGCGGCCCTCTTATAGTATTCGAAGAAAGAAAGAAGTTGGCTTCTAAGTGGGAGAGATAATAAATGAAGGCTGATTAGGTTGAATGACTGCCAACTTTTTTTTTTTTTTTTTTTTTATAATGCAGGTTCCTGTCCTTTGGGCCAGAATAATTCCTACAAGCCCAAGAGAGAAAATTGGGTAAAATTCCCCTATGTCCCTAGGGTGGTAGTGTAGTTTCGAACATACGACCTCTTGGTGCAGACCGTGATCCTAGGCTAATGAGCAACCAAAGTGGTAATGCCAACTTGACTATTTGTCGGGATAGAAATGCCGCTTTTAAAGAGGGGAATTATGTAGAATTTCTCATATATATATAAACATACGGGGGCCTTTCAACAAACATGTCAGCATCATAAATTAAACAAAACAAGATATACCAAAGTGAAAACAACTTATGGTGTTGTTTAATCAAACCCTATCAGAATCTTCAAAATTGAACTGATTTGAATTGAATTGGAAAAGCGTGTACAAAATCAAGATATGAATAAAAGTAGTACCTCATATCTTCTAATCTTGATTATAAACAACGCTTACATTCAAACTTACATCATTCATGAAACATTACTATCGAAATTGGTCAATCCCAATTTATTTTTTTATTTCAATAAGATTTGTTATTTTGAAAATAAAAGAAGAATAAGGAAAAAAATCTACCCTAAAGGAGATTGAGGGAGAGGGAGAGGGAGAGAGAGGGATGAGAGGAATACCCGCCGGAGAAGATGACAGTAGTTCAACAATAAAAGTTGAAATGGGAACTAAGATGGCTAAAGCTTATGAATAAATTGTGTGCATCTCCTACTCACCTTTACATTAGTGCTTGGACGAAGCTACAAGGAAGTTGCCTTGCAAGATTAAAGAGTTTCAAATAAATAAATGCATTGAATGTAAATTTACCATGACCTATGTAAGAGTTTCAAACAAATAATTGCATTGCATGTAAATTTACCGTGAATTACATGAGAGGAGATCCTTTCAATTTATACACTAATAATTTTCAAATTCAAACTAAATTTATACGAGCTGCAGTTGCTCCTGCTTACATTTATCATTCATTTAATTGTACCTCAAGGGTCAGGTCGGTATCACTTCGATGCAATCAATTATCATTTGAAAAATCATACACTTTGAGGCCCACCAGATATATCGACGGCCTCACTTTTATTTTTTGTTTTCTTTTTTTCTTAAGTTATAGAGTCAACTACTAATAAAAAAGAAATAAGAGGATTTTACCGAAAAATGAATCGTATTTGACCGTTGCACGAAATAATGAAAACTATTTCCCGCTAAACAAGATTGATCATCTCATCACTTTTTCCTTTTTTTCATTTTTCTTACAAGGGACGATAGCGTTGCCTAAAAAAATCACACACAACGCCAGCGTCCCTCTTTGCAATATATCCCCTGCCCGAATCCAACTTTTCCTCATTCATTTTCCCTCATCCCTTTTCAAGCCTTCTTCTCTACTTATTTCTACTCCACCACCTACCTTTTCTAACACATACACCCACCTTTTATTGCTCATTCCATTTCAAAGGTTGTTTGCCTTTATTAAAGAGGTTGGTTGTCTTCTTTAAACTAGTTGTTTCTCTATATATTAAAAGAAGGGATTAATGCCCATTTTCTAATGTGTATTCCTTCTTATTTCCAATAGATAATATCCACATGCATATATGCACGTCAGTTGTATCTTATCCCATTTATTTCTGTAGTTTAGGAACTGAACACATATTTCCCCATAGTCAGTTGTTTCTTGTCTCTAACCCTAGGCTTTTCTATTTATGTTTATTTGAATAATAAAAATTACATTTCCATGATTACGATGTCGGGCGGCAATTTAATAGTAATATTCCCCTATACTAGGGATTTCGAGTTTGATATGATTTGTCCGCTTTACAAAGGTGAAAAACAGAAAATGAGGTTCATTAAAAGCGATATAACATTCAACTTTTTGGTAAACATAGCTCTTGAAGCATCAAATTGGGAGGAAACTTGTAATAACATAAGCATGGATTATCTCCATCACATTGGTCACGTGTTCTCATTGATAACAATAAAAGATGATGATATATGGTGCATGTTGCCACTCTCACAAGATTATCCAAATGGGATTTATTTAAACATTAGGATGAGACTACTTCATTCAGCTGAATGCTTGGAAGAACAAGCAAGGTATTTGTCACAAACGCTCTTCATTAATTCATATCCAATTCAGTCACTAACTTAACTTTTTAATTCACATATGATTTAGTCGCTAACTTAGCTTTTTGATTCATTGCATTTATTGAAGGCCGCATGGGATAAAGTAGCGCTTGATAGGAGATGATAAATTTGCTGGAACAGAAAGCAGTCATAATGCCAAGCGCAAAGTAACTCATGAAGGAGATACTTCGTATCCTACTGTAAACCTCGGCGAAGACAACGACGTTCATTTCTCAACCAGAAATATCCTTGGCAGTGATTAAGTGGGCCAAAACAGTGGTAGAGTCCTACAAGATGGTGTTGATGCCGCAGAGACTGTTTCGCTCAAAAAAATAGAAAAATAAAAGATTGAAAATCCGCTGAAGATGCTTTCATTCATTCTTGAACATTACAGAAAGATATGAAGACGACTTGCACATATACTTAGTTGTGCAGGAAAAGTCGTCTCCACTTTTTTTTTACATGGGTTCTCTTGGCTTCACCTTCTGAGTGTGGGTTGTTTACAAATTTTCATACAACCCCCTCGCCAGGCTTAGGAGATCAAATACAAATGAATTACAGATTGAAAAAAGAGATGAAGAGGCTGCTGCCTTCGGGAGTCTGCCGGAGACAATTAAAGAAGTCTGCAACGTTGTTCCTTTCGCCAATCTTTGTAATTCATCACCATTTTTTAGAAAGAAGGATTAGAAAAGAAGCTCACTTCAAAACAATGGAGGCAATCTTTGTCCTTCTACCATAATGAGGGAAACAAAGACTAACTTTCAGAGCCCAAATAAAGAGAGAAGTGCTCATTGCTGCTTAGCTCTCACCTTGCGAATGGAATAGAGAGAGAGTCTTGAAACAATGGCAGAGTTTCTGACCTTCTTTGCGCTGGATTCTCCGCATCCTTTTGTAACACCCTGTCCCGAGTTAATTAAGATTAACTCTAATTAATCGAGAGTAATGCTAATTCAACATGTATTATGGAATTCATGTTGCTTAATGGCTAGACTTTGGCTCAAGCGGTCAAATTGAACTTGATGAAAAGAATAGTGAAGGTTCTGAATGGAATTAGATTGATTTTAGGCTAAATCAAGTAAAGGAAGGACTTTTTCGTAAATACGAAATTACACGTAGTTTGTCGAATACGGAAACTCTTGATACTCACACGTATATCTCGAGGAGTACGTTAACTGTTGTAACTGTGACGATTCCATTCGACGTGAATTGGGTCAAATGACCATTCCTGTGACTTGAATTGTAATTAGAGAAATGGAGAGGGGGTTAAATGCAAAAGTGATATTATAAGATGAGGATGAACTCAGTTGAGTTCATTCCTCCAGCAGCCGATCTCTCTCTTCTTCTCTTTCTTTCTCTCCTTCTTCTTTCTTCCATATTTCCTTCCTTAAGTGGTGTGCTTGGGAGACTTGCAAGGGCTTGTGAAGAGGACTTCATCTTCACCATCCTATTCTCCATCTTCTTTCTTATTTTGTTTGGAGTTTAAACTTGAGAAGAGCTCAAGCCTTCCATCAAGAAGCTACAAGTAAGTGTTGAGTTGAATTCAGCACTTTCCTGGTTTCAGTATTGAGTTATGGCTCAAAGCATTCACAAGAATTCTGTGTTGTGGATTGATTTTGGGTTTTAGGTTCAAAAGAAGGTTTGGCTTGAGGAATTCCACTTGGATGCAAGCTAGCAAGGGAGATTCTTGTTAATTAATCTCCAAAGAAGGCAAGTATACTCAATTTCATTGATTTCAATTGTTAGGTGAATTGTTAGAACTCAAGAAGTTCAATTACAGAGAATTCGGTTCAGAAGTTTTTGAACTTCTGGGCGCAATTCGGTCAGCCGCCAGGCTGACCGACACCTAACCGCGAGCTGACCGACATAGGTCGGCTAGCCGAAATTGTGAGTTCGGCTAGCCGTGGGTTGACCGCAAGGTGACCGAAAATCTTGTCAGGATTTTCCATCAGAAATCGAGCTTCTGGAAAACGAACCGTAAGCTAACCGAATAAAGTCGGCTAACCGAAATTTGAATTTCGGCCAACCGCGAGGGTGACCGCAAGGGTGACCGAATTTGGACAAAGTGTCCTGTAGAAATTGAAATTTTGGAGGCTGACCGAATGTGGTTCGGTCAGCCGAAACCCCTAATGCGGCTAACCGCTAGGTAACCGCCGAGGTGACCGAAATTGAGGGAATATCAGAATTGATTTCTGATAATTTCCTAAACCTTCATGGGTGTTAGCTAAACTTATGTGAATGTACATTTCACTAAAAAGTGATGTCATCTAGAATAACACCTACATTGCATAATGAACGTTTCACCCGAATGTTGTTTTAGGAAATTAATTGTTTATGACTTGAGTTGGCTTGTCCTCTCTCGTCTATTACTGTTATGCTCCTTGTTGAGCTATCATTGAATAATGTATTGAATTAATACAATGAAATGCAAGGAAATGAAACGAAAAGAACTGAAATGAACAAACACTGTAATGTATGAAAGATTAAGTCTGCTGCAGTAGATGGAGCGTTCCGGAGCTCCGTGGTGATGCCGGTGATCTCTGATCAAGACACTGGTAAATCCCACACATTTGATAAGCCACCTAATAAAGTGAGTAACGATTTGATAAGCCACCTAATAAAGTGAGTAACGATTTGATAAGCCACCTAATAAAGTGAGTAACGATTTGAAAAGCCACTTAATAAAGTGAGCACTAATGAGTCCTTGAAAGGCTGGGTTGTGAATGGTGCGCCTTCCGCCTATGCTATAGGACAACGAAAAGACACTTGATAAAGTGTACAGAAATGGAATGCTCTCTTCAGGGGAGACTCACATGAATTGCATGCTTCCTTCGGGGAAGAATTATATGAATTGAATTGAATTGAATTGATATGAATAGTATTGTTATCTATATTGATTGGAATCAAATTGCTAACATATGAGTATCATAGAATTGTGTATACATTGTTGAACCGTCGTGTTCACAGTGTTATTGATGACATGACAGGCCCAGTTGGCCATTCCAGTGGTACAGAGACCGCGCCGCCAGCGGAGGAGACCAATCCGGTTCCCCCAGGAGGATTGAACGAATGGACGTAATCGGAGGCGACCGGTTTCGAACATTTTGGAAACATTTTGAATAGATTCATTTTGTTGTAAATAGTGATCACCTGCATGGTATTTGAATATGCATGGTTGATTTAAATAGGAAATGAAATGTATAAGTAAACTTTACTTTCTGTAAAGCATTTGTACATATTAAAGTTGAATGTCAATGTATGTATAGATTTCCGCAACATAATGTGCATTGACAGGTAGATGTAAGATCCCTTGTGAATCTCGTATTGACTTCGGTAAATGCGAGGTTTACGGGAGTAAGTATGGCATCACGACTCGGGGTTTGGCCGTGGTAACCCTAATCTCGGGCCCGGGTCGTGACACCTTTATTGCCCTTCCAAGTCTTCATTTTATAGGCTTTGAGGAGCCATAACCGTCGGAGATCATGGAAGAGTGGAGGTGGTTTTGAGAGCTGCAATTAATGGGAATTGTAACTGTTCCTCTTTTGCAGGTCCCGCGGTCATCAGAAAAAGGAATTGGCCAGAGATCGTTGGTGATCGTGGGCTACAAGCAACCAGAAGAAGCTCGATGGTCAATGTGTGAAGGCATGTATCGTTCAGCACTCATCATCCAGGTGAAAATCAACGGCCACATTGTTCCGCTGAGCGCCAGAATGTTAAAGGC
Organism: Persea americana; assembly: GCA_029852735.1. Lineage (NCBI taxonomy): Eukaryota > Viridiplantae > Streptophyta > Magnoliopsida > Laurales > Lauraceae > Persea > Persea americana. The sequence goes on along the minus strand of CM056820.1, from coordinate 26,497,836 downwards.
TGAAACTGCAGGTGAACCATATAAATAGTGACCGTAGAGACGCTGCTACTATGGCCGGTCAGGTCCAGCGGTCAAATACTATGGTCAGTCAGGTGTCCAGCGGTCAAAAAATGTCAGTTTTGCATGGAAATGAGTATTTTTCCTTAGAAAATTATGATACATTGACAATGAATTTTTGTATGCCAACAGAAATGGATGAGGAGATACAGGTGGCCGATGTAGAATCTAGGAATCCGGCCAGCAGTGTTGATGTCAGTGCATCCCGTGGAGTAAGAGGGCTTCAAACAACGCTTAATGTCGGGGAACATTCCATTCATCGTCCTTGCGTCACTTTCAAGGACAATATGGCACTGCAGGAGTTCATTATGGACTTGGATCAGAATGCCCCTAGGGAAAAGTGGTTAGGTTGCGAATTTTCGAATTGCGAGAATCTTAGAAGGTCTCTGGCCAAGTTCACAATATACACCAACTTAACCCTCGAGAACATAAGAACAAGTCAAGTGATGGTAACTGCACGCTGCAAGGATCAGGATTATCCATGGCGCATACATGCATCTATGATTGAGAGTGGACCACTCTTTAAAGTCCGAACATATAATCCAGTCCATAAATGTTCAAAGCCAATGATGGGTAAGGCACGTCCGTAAGCATCGTCAGAGCTAATTGCAGAGTACATTTTGGATAAAGTCTACCTAAATAACAACATTAAAACGAAAGAGATAATGGATGATTTTCATATGGAGTTTGGAGTTACAATATCATAAAGGAAGGCACACATCACCAAAGATATTGCACTTTGCATGGTTCGAGGCTTGTATGAAGATTCCTTTAAGATCCTACCTTTGTATTGCACTGAGTTGAGGATGGCAAATCAATGTACCGTGACGAACATATACACTACGAATGATGATAGATTCAAAAGGTTTTTTCAGGCATTTGGGAAATGCATACGATCCTTTACTTCATCTCTTAGGCCAATGGTTACAGCGGATGGATCACATCATCGTGGAAAATACGCAAGTGTCCTACTGATGGCTATAACACTTGATGCAAATCACAAACTTTTTCCTATTGCATTTGCATTGGCAGAGGCCGAAAGATGCGACAGTTGGGAGTGGTTCCTCACGAACCTTTCATTATCAAGTGACGGCCTACAAATATGACCATCATTTCCGATCAACAAAAGGGCCTCTTTCTTGCACATTCAAACATTCTTCCAAGTGAAACTCATTGCTACTATTGTCGTCATCTGGAGGAAAACATCAAGTCAAACTTCAGTGACTCTACACTTGCGATAAAATTTTGGTGCGCAGCCAAGGTTTATTGGGCTTATGAGCACGAATCATTCATGGAAGATATTAAGATGGTGAATGCTGAGGCGTATAATTATATAAATGCATTTGGTAAGCACCATTGGGCAAATGCATTCGTCGGAGGCCGTCATTATAATATGCTAACAAGCAATACCGCCGAAGTAACCAACAACATGCTTAAAGACATCTGAGTTCTTCCAATTGTTAAGGAAGTGGAGGAGATTAGGGTAAAGTTGATGGATTTGTTCAAAAAATGACATTTGGCGCCTCTAAACATCAATAGTCATTTGAGTCCTTATGCCGAGGAGATCTTCGGCCAAGAAACAGAAGAGGCTTGTAGGCTACATGTTCGGGTGACTAGATTAGACGAGTTCCAAGTTCAGTCATCCAATCATGTCGATGTTGTTCATTTAACTACATGTACTTGCACATGCCGTAAATGGGGAATCCTAGGAATGCTCACATGCCATCGCATCGATGGGAGTGAGACACTACAATCCTTATAATTATTATGAGAATTGGTTTCTAAAAAGTGTCTACCTATCCACTTATGGTGGGGTTATTCACGCCACTCGTGATAGCAAACAGTGGGAGCACACATCCATCGAAAGGGTCTTGCCTCTAATTGCCTCCAAGTGGCCAGGCAAACCGAAGAAAACCAGATTTTGCACTGAGGATAGTTACAGACAACGTAGGGTAATGACATGATCTAATTGTAGGCAAAGAGGACACAATCGACAAAGTTGTATCTAATTGTAGGCAAAGAGGACACAATCGACGAAGTTGTTGAGATCCGCCTCCCCAATGAATTACATGGGCTGATGTGTTGCTGTGACTTGTATTTTTTATTTTTATTTTTTATTTTTTTTAACATCAGTTAGGAGGGAAGTGTCTGAAGGGCTGTTATGAGGGGAAATGAACATTGGTACTGTTTTGATGGAGTTTTGTATGTGTGCAGGCCCACTGTTGGGGGTCTTTAAAAAAAATGAATTTGTACCGAGCAACGCTAGCATCGCAAACACCATTACTGATAGACGAAGCTAACATTGCTCGTTACAAAGTTCTTTTTTTTTTTTTTTTTTGGTACTATCTCAAAAGCCTCCCACTTCCATTTGGTTGGACATGATGATGACGTATATTGTTGTCGTTTGTTTGTCGTTTAGTATGTTATGGTGTGCATTCCCACAGTGGTATGCAAACTTAAAATAAATGTGATTGTTAGTACGTGACGCTAGCGTCGTGTTAAGTTCACAAATTTGTAGCATTTTAGGAATTTAATTAGGTAAATTGCACCAATTTTCATTCATTTTCACCATTTTGTGCATTTTTACCTAGAATTTGGATTTTTCATGTCTTTTACACATTTTCTGCAATTTTTGATATTTTATTCGAAGAGTCTAGTTGGAGTGAAACTCTATTTGGATGGATCCCACTTTAAGTTGGCTCTTCAGCATTTGATGAGTTTAATTAGTATATGTGGGAAATGATAAGACCTGCAAAACCACAAGAAAATTCAAAATCAATAAGGTCCCACTCACTTTCGGGCAGCCAAGGGGGGTCTACTCGTCCTTGCATTGTCATTGACATTTTCTTTGTTGATAATTCCAAGCGTTTTGAAGAAATTTTCAAGAAATCCAAGATTTGAAGAAATTGTGACTATAAAAGATTTTCACCAGTGGCAAAGGGACCCACATCTCATCAAGTTCAAAGCCAATTCAAAGGAAGAAATGAACGTTGCAAGATGTGCCAGCACTATGATACACGTACCATGCATAATTTTTATGAGTACATCACTCTTCATCTCATGGCCAATATAATATGTGCTGTTTACCTCATTGTAGCAATTAAATATAAATTTAGATGTAAACATGGAACATCAATTACATTGCAAAGGAATGACGATTTATGGCTACAAGAAGTTGGAAAGGAGAGTCAACGTTCTTACCCATTCATTAAAATAAAAGAAGAAACATGGTTGGCCAATGATACCCATATTCGAAAAACTAAAAGGCAAGCCTCCAACCCATACCACATGCTCACTTCCTATTTTCAACCAAGCTTGGAACCCAAGAAAACTACTTGCTATATGAAAGAGAAATTGTATGGAAACACGAGGCTAGCAAATTCTATAAGTCTTGGACGTAACATACACCTAGAGGAAGCCCATTTTCTCTTCTCTCCAACGTCCAAGATCCAGCCCCCCCCCCCCTCACGTGAGAGTCTCTCTCTATCTCCTTCCCCCCTCTCTATCTTCTCTCTCTAAAAAGAGAAAAAAGAAAAAAATATGTGGGTATTCTGGAGCCCTGTTCCAGAACTAGGTTAAAAGAGTGTGAGAGAATATTGTAATGGCCATAAAGTTCACGATGAGAATCACATCTTTTGCAATGGAGGAGTAGATCCCTGGATCAGAATATTAGATGAAGTTTAAGTGTTTCTCATCGTTATTCTATGTGATATGTTTTTCTCTTGCGTATTTATTATAATAATAAATCTGCCTTCTGTCATTGACAAACTCTGTTATTCAATTTTTTTATTTGAACAATACTTTAATCATGTGTGTTTTCTTAATAGATTATTCTTATATTGAAATTCTTTGATAACCTATCTTTGATTAATATGTGATATTTAGTTAAGTTTATAATTTCATTAGGTGAAAGAGATTTTTTCCTTAAATAAATTGTAAAAACTTGTGCTCTTTGATAGACAAATTTTCCCAATCAGAAACATTGATTTGTTTCTAATTTGAAGGATTTTGGGGACAAGTTTATTTTATCAATTACATAGAATGATGGTGGGACTACTTAATAGATTCATGACATTCTGATATGCATTTTTGCATATTTTATTTCTGCACTTTAATTCTAGAATTGTTTCTTCAAGCTTATTATTGTTTATTTATTTTTTTTATCTCTCTTATCATTATCATTGATAAAAAAAAATTAGATTCTAGTAAGAAAAATTTTAAAAAAAGGGATTTCAATAGTGCACCCTATGGATTCGACCTGTACTTGCCACCGTCTCGACAACACAGCTATGCACTTGTAGTATTAAATGATTGGATTTAAATTCACATCACGTTGCACACAACATTACTAATAGACAACGCTAGCGTCACTTGTTACAAACTTTTTTTCTTTTTTTTTTGCATCTTCTGCTTCATAAGCAGCCTACTTCCATTTGGGTACACAAAGTCAATGTTGCATTACATTTTTCATTCTGTAACTCAACATTCAGCATTCAAAATGAACAAACAATTCAACATCTACAATCACAATCATTCACCAATACATAGAAGGACAAATATCCACCGACATTCAACCATCTAATCATTCATCCAGACAAAAAAATCAACAAACATCCACCATCCTCGTCATTCATCCAGACAAAAAAAGACAACCATCTACCACCCTCATCATTCGTCAATGGGCAACCACTGGCTATTCATCTCCCAACTTCTGCCATATATGTCTACAACAATCTTCGACCTGTAATACGGTATGTCTACTTGAGTGAAATTAATTGGGCGGCCAGATGCACAGTGGTCTGCTAATGTCAATGCAAATACACCACAATCATTTCCGTTCTTTTGGTAGGGTATATCTTCATTTTGACGAGGAGAGGCCACACGTGAGTAACATACCATCTGTAGTACAAGAACTACTTACCCAAAACATCAATTTGCATGTAGATAAGAGTACATTTGGCTATAGTTAATTGCTTTCCATAAATAAGAGCACTTAAAGAAATAAATGAAGAACTTACAAACTCTTTGCAAACTAGTAACGAAAAGCAGTCCTTGTCATACTATTGTAAAAGTCTCATCTCCTATCTTGACAATTGCCGACCAACCACATTAAGTGAGCTTCATGCCAAATAATGAACTTTAGCCTCTCATACTTTGATGCCATCTTTACCCGTTGATATTCTCTTCTAATGCTTTTTACGTTGTTTTCTCAGCACCAACACTGATAATTAAAAACGGAAAGTCACACAAACAGCAACACTTATCGCGAAGTAATTGTGAGTTTAAACATAGTAGGGAGGTTAGCAATTTAAACTTACACAGACGCTAGAATCGTTAAAAAAAAACATCCAAATACCGATCCTTTACAACCTCGAACCACCAATACATCAAATTGGTGTCAAACCACATATCCAACTCTAGTGCATTCTTCAAGGCATTTGGTGTCACCATCGTGCAATAAATTTCAAGCTCATCCAGTCTGTGAAATGTAAACATTTAGAACAGTTAAAAAAAAATTCAACAACTTACAAGCATAGAAAAGCACCAAGCAGCATGAGGATTTTTGTTCAATACTTTTGTTCGTAGAATCCAAGGAATCCTCCTAGAAGAGTGATTTCTGACGTGGTCAGAACATAGTCCGAATGCGCTAACGGATGTGCATATTCCTCAAAATATCAAGGAATTTTTCTCTCCCGATGCAATCGTTTTATCCGCCATATCAGTGTGTTGATGTCTGACATTGGCGTGTGGACTACGATCAACATCTCGGGCGTTGCATTAACTTGAGTGTTAAAGATTTCTTCAACGCATAGCACGACTGGATAGGCAAATGCAATATCTAGCCACAGAGAAGTTGTTGCAGAATCCACTTGGATGGGCTCGTCTAAATACTCAACCTTCTTGGCAGTAGGCAAAAATTTCTTAGAAAACCTTCCCTTTTGCACAGCACGTTTTCGTTGACTGGAAGGCGTATCTTGCAATGGATTGTACTGTTATAATAACATGCGGAACAAAATAGAAATTAATTTAACCCATAGAAAATATTTTAAATACCTTCTTACTCTCAATGTCTGACTGGGAAGTGGATAAAGATTCCGTCCCAACATTAACGAATGTAGAGGTAACTGAGTCTCTGAATTTTTTTTATTTTCTTCCGCAAACGTGTGGTGAAATCCTCCAATTTTATCTTCTTTCAGTCTGCTCGGAAACATGATCACTGTAGATGGTCCAACAAAGCATTTACCTATATGACGAAGTAATAATAAAAGAACTAGTCATCCATGAAGTTAGCAACATAAGATTGGCCGGAGCACAATCATTGGAAAAAAAATAGAGGGCCCTCATATGTATGGAAGTGTTGGATGACTCATTGGTCTAAGTGCCGTTTCCTGTCCCTACGGGGGTAGGTTTCTTTTTTCCATTTCCTTTAGGTGTTGTCGGTTGGGTCATCTCAGGTGTATGTAATCTTTCACCACCTTTGCCACAAACAACTTTCCGGACTGTGTTAAAGGAATACCATATGAAATAGGATTCTCGATGCTTTTTGGAAGTGTCTTTTGGCCCGCGTGTAGAATATTCTCCCTCCTTGTATCCCATAGTTTAATGGCTTGATTATCATATTCACTACAATCCATCTCGCATCTCTCTAGATGTTCTGCTCACGTAAATGGCAGATCGAGTGGCAAGGGGACAACCTTTTTTATACCAAGTTATTTTGCAACACATTCGGGATTGTGCCTTTCTACTACCCAATAATAAAGGAGTACAGTCCTCGAATTGAACAATTCCTTGTCATGCTTTGGAACTTGTTAGAACAACTTCTTAGGCATCGTAGCATACGGCTGCCGGTCGAACTACAACATTAGAACCAAACACTCAATAGGAAATATTAATGTAGGCAACATCAGGAGTTATTTGGGTATGGAGGCACAATATCAAACTGAAACATTTTATTACCCCATCCTTAAGTAAGTTGTTGATGTGCAACCGGATTTCTTTCATATTTGTAACCTGTTTTCTTTCAAGCAGTCTCAATTCCCAAGTCTTAAGTAGTGGGAACTGTAGATCCTTCTTCCAACTGGGATCAGGTGTAGGACATCTTCCGATAGACATTCTTGAGTATGCCCATATCTGCAAAGAGACTAAATGAAAGCCATTTAGAGCATAATATATATAGGTATTTCAGATTCAAAGTAAAATTAAGAACTTTAGACCACCTGTAACAACTGAAGGGGCCCTATTAGAATCTTTAATAGTGTAATCTTTGCACTAATTCCTTTTTCCCCCCTCGTCTTCTTCTTCTTCTTCTTCACCTTTTAACAAGGTTGTGGCCCTTGTAAGCATCCTGTAGAGGCTAAAAAGGCATGCTAGACCCCATGCATAGTGCTTAAACTCCCTAAAGAGCTCCAGTTGCCAAGCTGGCCCTCGAGCACCGGACGAATTAAGAAATATTTTCCATAAACCAAAAAAAAAACAAGTAAGCCGTGGTCTTATAGATCTCGTTCTTCTTCTTCGAAAGCTTGAAATTTTCTTCTTACCATTTGAACTTGATTATAATGCCAATGGAATCTTTGCCAGGTCGTGGAGCCATACCAAGCAACTCCATCCACACTTTAGGGACTTTGGCAAGTAAAAATGTCCTTCCCGTTACGGGTGGACCGTCGATAAGGAGCCCGTAGATATATGCAATGTCTTCCTAAGTGATTGTGGGTTCGCCGGTAGGCAAATGAAATGTGTTGGTTTTCGGCCTCCAACTCTCAACCAACCCAGTAATGAGGGCATGGTCAATTCTCATGTAGTCTATTTCTTAAAAGTGAGATAGACCAAGCTCCCTCACAATGTCCTCCTGCCTATCCATTAGAACCCATATTTTCTTATCCGGGTTCGTATTTATACATCAATAAGCATGTCGTTTAACACCATTCATTTTGGCCTTTGAGACATGTGAGACTTTTTCATTATACAATTCTCCACTATCATCATTTTTGTGTCTTTTAGCCATCTATGCAAATGGAAAAGATGTAAGAATCACATAGAACGTATCTAAAAAGATCGATGTATTATGACACCAGAATATAACTCTAATGCAACCAAATGAAAAAAGAATAAAAGGACAAGAGCATGTTGAGGAACCATACACTAAACCTTATGTCCCCCACTGTAGTCACATATAGAGTAATTATATGAACCTTGGCATAGGAAATGTGCAGCATCCTTAGCACTCACACATACAATTGGAGTCATGATTTTGGTAATGTGGACAAAGATTATCCCCATATTAATGCATCTCACCCCATAATTTTTCACAATGAGATAATCATAATTCTAGACAAGCCCAAAGTACAGTTGAAAGGTGCTCAGTGTCAAAGTTGTGCCATTTTTTTTCCTTTTTGGCTAAGTTGGAGCACTATCCAAGAGTGATACTTTTAACTTACAAGACCCAGAGTGATACTTTTAACTTACAAGACCCAGAGATCAATCACTGGACATGTGTGTGATATAAAGGTGCCAACACCACTCAACCATGAGAGTGTTGGCAAGGATATGCTTTCAAGTCATTTTACCATTCGAAAGAGAAAAATAATCAAAATTCATAAACCTAGCCAATCAATGCAAGGCCATGGAATAACAGTGTGATCCACCAAAGCAATAGTATAGACCCCACACACCACCCCACATTTACAAACTCAAGGCCCTAGGAAACTACACATAACTTCGCATTGGAGATCAAATAATTCCACATGTTCCACAAAAATGTCGAATGACCTCTCAAGCATTATAACGAACACCTAACATACAATTTTCATTTCAAGTATTAATATAGTACACGAGCTTATACCAACCATTTATAATTTGAAATACATTTTGAACCCATCAAGTGTTAATACAATACAGAATAACTTATACTCATTAATCAAAGAAAATATAAGAAGCATGTCACTGTAGAGAGAGAGAGAGAGATAGAGAAAGAGAGAGCCCAAACCATTCAAACCACAGACATCAGTGCTACACAACTCGAAATGGATTATTGGGAAGGAAAACCAATTGCCACCAGCCGTTTGCATCAAACAACTGATTTGAAACCATTAAGTCAAAAACACACAACCAAACAGCACAGCAAACGAAAAAAATGGTGGATGAAACTTCCAATAAATGGTACATTTGAACATACCTACTTCAAGTCGATGAACGATATCGGAACAAAGGTGGTAGAGAAGGGAGAAGAGAGAGCACAAGAGGCAGGGGGCAACAGCATCGATACAATGTGGGAGAAGGAGAAAACGAAAAAAATGGGAGTGAATGACAGAAACTAGGGCTTTATGCTATTTATGAAGAGCAAAGCTAGCTTCACTTCATCTTAAATTGAAAAACGCTGGCGTTGCTGGTCCCTAAGTATAAAAAAAAAAAAAATGAAACCATCCTAACGGACCACATTTGTGCATTAGAAAATAGTTTTCATTTTTTCGTGCAACGGCCAAATACGGTGCATTTTCCGGTAAAATCCTCGAAAAATAAAGTAAAAAAAGAAGAAAGAAGAAAGCCGAGGCTTCCACTAACGTATCACTTTCTTACACACCCTATCGGTGACTACCAACATGCCACTTCACATTTATAGCCTTCTAATGTAGTGGATTGCCACTTACATAACATTTTATACGGCATTATCTTGTAATGACGAGTACTGCCCAATAGAAAAGCAATCGAATTGTTAGCTTTGCCATCAGTATAAGTTCGAAAACACAATCTCAATGGACACATGCAATACCGAAGGTCAAAAGCTTTTTATGGGGGCTACCCTTGTTCAAGATTTTGCACGAAGGCCCACAGCTGAACCGGTTGATCCTGAAAGATGAGTACACCCACCACCTTGTTAAAAGCAATGATGATCACCAAGCTGCTTCATACTAGATAATTACCATCTCTAATTTTGCATCTTTGTCTAGGCATCACCTGCCTAATGCATTCTTGGTCCACCATGCTTTTAACTCATCAATCAAAATCATACGCCCAACATAACAGTGTTATCTACTCTGGATGACTCACATCAATCTCAGGCATCATAAATGGCATGATCCGGTGTTCAGCAAGCAAGCAAAAAAAAAAAAAAAAAAACACCTAGGGAACAAGGGGTTGCCCACTGCCTACGGTGTGACCCCTGGTTCCTCTCTTCCTGCAGGAGGCTTCTATGCTGTCATTGGGGCTCTCTTCTTGCAGAAGCAGGCTTCTTTTAAAAATAAAAAAAAGGTGGGGGCAGCTGCAACACACAGCAGTTTCAAATTACAGACACGGCAAAAATGATACAAACCATGACTAATGTCGATCATCCTGCATGTAAACTGAAATTTTGAGAGTAGCACTATACACAGATTCTATCGATGCATCTCCTGATGCATAGCCTGAAGAGGAGCCAAGCAATCTATCACAAGACACTACGTAGACAGTAAAAACACAACCAATAAAAACAAGAGTAACTAAATGAACTTCTGTAAAACAAATCCTAAAAAGAGCACTATATAGGCAGTAAAAGCACAGCCAGTTTAAAAAGAGAGTACCTAGATGAGCTTCTGTAAAACAAATCCTGAAAAGAGTACATCAAATTAAATATATCCACTTTTCCTATCCTTTTCCCCCCATTTCCACTACTGCTGGTGCAAGCAGAATGGGGAGAACCAAATGGCCCTTCTTCCACATAAGCAGGCACCAAAAGACGAGACCCTCTCGTGGATAACCAAAAAAACTTCAATAGAAGAAACTCATATTGCCATCCACCTCTCAAGTGTACAGACATTAAAGTACAAAAGAGCAATGCAACAACACTCATGCGGCAGCCACCACCACAGGGGATGCACCTGTACCAGAGGTGAAGGATGGCAGCAGCCAACCATTCTTCCTTGCATGATCCACATAGAACACAAATTTCTCCTCCGCATTGGGAATATCAAGAGCTAAATCATCAAGAGAATCCCTGATCCTTGCAAACCCTTTTGTCATTTGGTTGATGGTGATCAGTCCTTCCCCAAAGCACTCTTGTAGCAGATCCAACATCCCATCGTTCTTCTTCTCCATTGCCATAACCAGTGCTTTCTTGACTACCTCATGATTGAAGAATGGCATCCCAAGATCACGAATGCACTGACATGCTTCCCCAACCACGCCTCCACTTTCATACTCTTCCAGAAGCTTTGTTATCTTGTCTTTGGCATCCTCCACTGCCCAACCAGTGCCACCACCCCAGCACCTGAGAATTCTCTCACCTGCATGACGAGCAGCAAGCAGTGAGCGAGCCATGTGGACAGTCTCGCTCCCACTGCAATTTGGTGGGAGCTTACTGTTGATCTCCTCCAAATTTAAGGGAACCAGGACGTCATCAATCACTGCCCTGGCCAGAAAGAGAGCTAGCTCATTTGAAGCATCCAAAATGTCAAGTGCAGTATCCTCTGCTGATTCTAGAAGCATGACAAATCCATTCACAATATCTTCTGTAGAGAAAATCTCTGTATGGAGAGCAGAAAGCAGAACAGAAGCCATCTCCTTCTCTCTGTTCTTCCTGTCCATGGCAAGCGTGATTAGCTTCTTGAGAAAGACTGGGTTCAATTCCGGAGCAGCAAGATCTTCCAGGCTTCGAATGAGCTCGGGTATGTCATCTGAAAGAAAATACTCATGAATGATGATTACAGCCTCCTCCTTGAATCGTCTCACCTTTTCATCCTCCTCATCCCTGAACTCTCCCTCTGAACCTGAGGACTTCAGAAATGAAGAATCCAGCCAGCCTTCATCGACTGCCTTCGGGGCAAGAGACTGGAACATAGTCTTTGCAGTGGGGATATCAAGCGAAAGGTCATCAAGACCCTCAGCAAGTCGACCAAATCCTTTCACCATCTGACTCGAACTGATCAGGCCTTCTTCTGCTGCCTCTTTCAACAAGTTCAAAATAAGTGGCTCCGCTGTTCGGATCTCCATAGTAAGGATCAGAGCTCTCTTCACGACTTCATGATGGAAGAAGGAAACACCCAGCTCCCTTATACATCTACACGCCTCCGTTGTATCTCCACTCTCAACGTATTCTCTCAATAGATCAGCAATCTTTTTCTTCACCTCTTCAACAGTAACATGGATGCTGCCTCCCCATCGCCGCTCCACGAGCTCTGCATGGTGGGGAGCAGATAGGTAACTCTTTTCAGCAGTCTGTATAACCTGAAGGCCTTTCGAAGAGTCTGGGAGAAGCTTCTTTGCTCTGGTGAGGAAAGCTGGAGGGAGTATGTCATCAACCACTGCACGTGCAATGAACAGGGCTAGGATGTCAACTGCATCCACTATGTCAAGCGCCAGATCGTCAGCAGACTCGAGAAGCATGACAAACCCTCGAGTTATCTGGTCAGAGCTTATTACGTCAGCATACAGAGCTGAGAGAAGAACAGATGCCATTTCTTTCTCTTTGTCATGCCTGTCCATTGCCATTGAGATAAGTCTTTTAACAAAATAGTGATGGTACTCAAAAGAACCGAGATCTCTAAGATCTGAAGCTGCCAATTCGACATCACCAGTGCTGAAGTATTCCTCTATGATGGCAACAACAACCTTCTTATAATCATCAAAGGGAGTGGAGACAGTGGTGCCTACGAGCTGATAAGGTTCCTGCATCAACAAGAAGATAAAATTTCAAACCACTTACACCAGATTAATTCAAACAAAAAACCATTCAATTCTCAGTCTTTTGCTAAAATGAAGTGTACATCTGTTCCATTCATATCAGTTTAATATTGGAAGCAACTAAAAGATCCACAACATACAGGTATAAGCAATATCCTACAAGCTACAGCTAAGCCGTGGGACCAAACCGTATTATTGCAGACCATCGTTGGGACAATGGGACCTACCTTTTTAACTGGTTAAAAACAACATATGCATAAATTAGACAGCACCGATAAGAGCAGGAACCTACCTCTCCACTGTCATAGTTTGGATCATTTCGATCAAGTTGTGAGTCCCCATCAGTGTCAAGTAGTTTTCCCCATGTGCCTTTGCCACCAGCACCATCTGAAAAACCAATAACAAAAGGATTGAATATAATTCTCAATAATTCAGTTACTTCCCCATAGAGGTCTTATAGAAAAAATATTTTAACAAGCAAGCCCATATAAAACTGATGGATGTAAAAATGATTGCGAGAGTGCTTAGCAGTTAATTGTAAACTTATATTGGATATGTGTATGTAAGTTAATAATAAAGTAGTATTCCATGTGTAGATTACTCACATGAAAACACTCTCATGAAAAATGAAGCTCATATTAACTAATGAGCTACACTCTTGTGGTGCCCACCAGCGCCCCAGCCTCCCATTGATCAAGAAAACCTCCCTCCTAAATTTAAGCGGGCATAAGGAAACTCTAATAATAAGCTCTTACTTTCTGATTTAAAGCTTATTTACATATTAGAGCATTTGGTAAAACTCCAATTGTATTTTCTATTTTTAGATCTTATATAAAAATTAGAGCCTTTGCCACTAAAACAAAGGTGCTAAGAAGGACTGCTTTTTCAAGAGATTTTTTAGCTAAAGCAGATGGAGGTGAACAATGCAAAATTTAAAAGTACTTTTGACAAAAATGACCTTATAAAATTTTCAAAATGATGCTCACTTTGATTTTTTAAAAGGTAGACTCCAATTACCATCATTTCTAAAGGTGGACCCCTATTACCTCGTGAAATAAGAGTTTTTTTAACGATTTTACCAAATTAGAGCTTTTGTTTTAGACCATAATCTAATTAGCTCTTATTAATTAGACAAAAGTTTCCCAACGGCCCCTAAGAATCATACAACTTATTTTCATCAGTGGATTGAGACAACCCTTTTTTTAAACATTTTGAACCATTGATTTTATTTTCATCTGGAACCATCAGTGGAATAGGGTTTTTTTTCCTTTATTTTAAATTGAATAATTCGGAACAGCAAAAAATATTTAAGACCACAAATAGTAAATTTTTTGGGAACAAAGAACAATTCCATCTACAGCACTATGAAAATGTAATTTCAGTAACAAAGCTGCAAACATAACAAAATTAGTAATTAGAACCTGGAAGATGCAGCACAGTGAATTATACAACTGATGACAAGATCAATTAAAAATTATTAATTAGAAATACATCAAAAAAGGACAGCATTTTCCTCAATAGTAACAGTTAATATTTCAGAATTCAGAACTAGAAGAGAGAGCATATAGGCAAAGAACAAGTCAGCAAGGAGTCTATGCTTGTGTGAAGACCCAAGAAACTGAAGCACCCAAACTCCATCCCAACATATGCCAGCCACAAAGTACAAGAAAGAATCCAGGTTCTGTGCTACCTTAAAACTCTGTACATAATAGTATAAATAAAACAAAATGCAAATGTTGTCTAAAACACGAATATTGATATGATCATATGAAGCACCCAAACCTGCAGGAATAGCAAGTTTGCTCTTTATCTAAACTTCATATAAACCTCTGTAAGAAGATACTTACACACCAATGGCCCTTCATCGGGATGGTCCCAAGTTCCAATCATATCATCATCAGCCTCATCCCATCTATTTGGGGTTGACTTTGTGAGTTTGACTTTTCCACTCAACTGTGTTTGCAACCATACATCCAGCAACTCCAAACATTTAATGGCTTCCCTTTTTTCGTTCATTCCTTGAACATGTAAACCTTTCAATACATCTTACAAGGCCCTTTCGCGTCTTGTCCCATGCCAATCAAACAACATTCTTTGGCTTCAATTTTTTCCTTCATTACAGGTGGGTGGGATTTTCTAAGGGAGAAAGTTATTGGTATGCTTACAGAATTTCTCATAAGGGGTAAACTGAAAAGAGAGAACAATGCAACCTTTTTAACTCTCATTCCAAAGGTGCAAACCCATTGGTGCTGCATGATTAAAGACCTATTAGTGTGGTGGGGTGCATATATAAGTTGCTTTCCAAGGGGGTGTGAATTTTTTGTAAGTTTTGTACAGGTATTGGTGTTGGTATTAAGGATCCTAAAGAAATGGAGGTTTTAGTGATTTTTAACGAGCAGAGAAGGGGGGGGGGGGGGGGGGGGGGGGGGGGGGTGGGTTTGTGTGGTGGTGGGGGAGGGAGGGGGGGCGGTGGTGGTTTTGGATGGGGAGGGTGGGGGGTGGGTTGGGTGGCAGCGAAAGAAAGAAAGGTATCTCATAACTTGCTCTTTAACATTACTACCATGGTTACCAATAAAAAAAAAAAAAAAAAAAAACCCCTTGTGGTGGGCAAAGAAATTAGAGAAAAATTAAAATGAGATGGAATAGAGGAGAAGAAGTTGCAATTGGTTATGAGGAGTGTAGCTGTAAAGTCTAAGTGGGAAAGAAGAATGGGGATCAAACGAAAGAGTATATATACTAGGCTTGAAAGAATATAAACTGAGCTCTACAAAGAAACTAGGGGTGATGTTTCAGGAGGAGAAAGAAGCTCTCTAGAAAAGAGTAATTGTTTCCATATATGGAGAGGGTGAGGGAGCTAGGCTGTAGGTGAAGTCTTTAGAGGTTGGGGTGTGGGAAGTAATTTCTATCATTATTGTTGAGTATATGTAGGATTGACTTTAAAAATGTGGTGGGGCCCAAGGTAGGTGTATGTGGGTTGGTGGGGTGTGTGTGTGTGTGTGTGGTTTGTGGTGGTGGGCAGGGGAAGGTGGTAAGTAGCCATACCCCATAAGTTTATAAAGGTCTTTGTCAGTGTCAAAAGAAAGGAAATAAATGTCAATGTCACTATAAACTCTTCTGACAAATATGTATATATGCAAAAATCACTTTGACAAGTGAATTTGGACACATCCATTTAGAATTCTTCTTGACGTTATTTCAAATGGGCCCAGTTCCACAATCTACCCTTCATGCCCGTGGGCATGGCAGACATCACTCACACCCTACAGTGGAGTTTTGATGGTAAGCAGCAAGGTCTGTATCGTTGGCAATTTGAGATGGAGCATAAACCCTTCAATTTCATACATTTTTTCATTGTGCATAGAAAATTTGTAGAATGAATATTTCTTCATCGTAAATTCTCAAGATGGATCTGGAGGGTTACATAGAAGGTAAGTAAAGATAGAGGTTCATTTCCAATAGAAAGCTTGCAAGGGCATATTCTTTGAAGGCTGCTGGCTGTATTGGTAATAATCTATTTTCAAGGCAATGAATGACAACTTCAAAAGGAGAAGGGAGTGCATATGCTACATATAATAATGATGAGTTGAGAATATGGGCATGAATGAGAGACGAACTTGAATATTATAAACTTTATAATTTCTACGTTAATTTGGAAAGGAACATTAGAACCGTTCGCGTTTTCTCTCCATTCATATACACCCTTCCTGAACTGTGATCTCATCTCTTTGTCAATCTCTTCTTTTTTTTAATGATATTCTATGCATTTTCTTACATGAACATTCGATGCAATCAAACAAACCCTTCCACCTCTCTGTCCCTTCACAATTTTCCTGTGAAAAACATTTCTTCTTAAAAACCCTATATCACAAGGCACTCTACCTTACAAATTTGAAGGTGGAGTTGAACCAGAACTTGATTTGAGACTGGAGATGGGTGGAGTCAGAACCAGATCTGAATCAATCTGAGGGGTCCCATGCTGGATCTGGATCTAGATTCATCCTTCAAAAAATAGATCCGAATCCAGATACAAAATGGTCTTGCCTCAAACCTGACTCACTCACGACCGTAATGTTATGGGGGATCTGAATCTGAATCTGACATACTTAAGGTGCCTTGGACCATGGCTGATATGGTGAAAGAGGTGCTAGATCTTGCTCAGCACCTCAATACCCTTTTCCATCATGCCGAACATAGTTGCAAACGCAAAGGCAGACTTGCCAGTAAAAAAAGAAATTGGGAGACATTGCTTGGCTTTTAGCTCATGAGGATATTTAATCATCTCCTTAGCCTAAATCTTGTGTGCTCTCTTATGGTTTGCTTTTTTGTCTTTCTGTGCCTTGTGATCACTATAGTTCGAACGTTCTTCTTTTGGCTTAATTTTAATAAAGTTATTCATAAAAAAATGTGATGCCATGTGTTCCATGCATCTTGACTTGTTTCCATTCTATGATCGATCTCACTTATGGTTCAAAATCGCAGTATTTGCCGACCCCAAAAACTGATACGTTATCGGTCACGGTTCGCTGTCCGTTGCAGCGTAAAAAAAAAAATAGTCCAAAAAATTTGAAACAAATTATCCAAAAAAAAGGATATTGTAAAATGCTGGAGAATAATTTTTTTCCATTAGTAACAACTATAAATCAAAATATCGGCCCTCTTAAATCATAACATCTTGTGGTTGTATCGCAATTTTGTATGAAACTGTTTAAAATTAAATAGAGTTATGTACATATTAAAAGTAGTAAAAAAATGATACTTCAATTTTTTAAATATTTTCACATATTTTGTAAGTATAGTGACAATGGGCCGACTCTCATGGTAATAAATATTCATAATTACCCTCTAGCCTTTAGAGAGGGAGACATGTTTTTAGTGGTTTATAGTTTTCTTAAATGGTAAATGGCATAATAAAAGGTCCCATTAGCATCATCAATAAGAATCACATCAAAATCTGTCACTTAAACCCTCTTATAGATCTCTCAAGGCAATTGTTCTTTTATCTAACTAATAAGAAATTAATAGATCTCACAGTGGGGCTTACCAATTGACAATCTAAGCCATTAAAAAAACTTCCTCACTTTCAGGTCAGATTTGGTCTAATTTTACTCTAATTTGGATAGACCCATTGATTAATAGCATTAAACTAATCAGAAATCCAATCAATCTGACGGTGGGCAGTTTGTTAGTGACGTGAAAATTTACAAGGGCTCATAATAATGGGCTATTTACTTAGAATGTCTTGGATTGTTGACAGGTGGGCCCTCAGCATGGAGAGTCTGTAAAGTAGAGAGATAAAATGACTTGGATTATTAACAGGTGGGCCCTCACCATGGAGAGTATATACAGTAGGGATATAAAAGAATCCAGACTTGGAACATCTTGGGTTGTTGACAAGCGGGCCCTTCGCCATGGAGAGTCCGTAAAGTAAACATAGATGAAAGTCCAGACTTGAAACATTTTTAAAAGGAGAAAAGGGCTTTCGCCCCTCTCATTTGATGCCGAAATAGTGGGAAAGAAAAGGATGTAGAGGAATAAGGAGAAGATGATTCGGCAACAAGGAAAAGAAGGAGCAATCCTGTCTCCCCCATCCTATTTTTGTCCCAGCCTAATCTCTATATGTGATTCGATTTCTTCAACACCTCTCTCACTCTCTGTTTTTTCTTCTTTTTTCTACTTTTTGCAACATGGATGATGTAGGGTTTCTGCAACCTTCTACTATCTCTACCTTTATATCGGTTGAGACCGATATTATCAAGAAATCGGCCGATAATAGGCGATTTCTTGGCGATATTTTTACTGATACGATACCGTGAACATAAAATCGGTTCGGTCATGGCCAATACTAATACGTATTGGCCGATACATACCGGTATCAGCCGATGCGTTAAACCATGATCTCACTAAGTATTTACAGAAGCGAAAACCCTATATCCCTTCTCTTAACCCAAGATGTGACAACTCTTGGCTGATAGCTTAAGACCACCCACAAAGAAATGAACTCCCTATTACAGACTCACCACTCATATAGCTTCATCTTCCTTCAATAAATGGAGAGGACATATCAGATTGTACTTTCTTCGTTGCATCCTTTTTCAAGGTGTTAAGTAGTAGAATGGTTTGTAGCTACTGATCCCTCGCATTTGGAATATAAAGGCTCATAACTAGCCCATGATTTCTGTTGGATGGCTCTCCCTGGAGGTATGCTCACTTTGGACAATCTATTCAATGCTTGCTTTGTGCTCAGCAGATGCCGAATTTGTGAGTTCACTTAGTGCCCAACTGTAAGGTTGCATGGCTCTTGTGGGCATAAGTTCTGAAGTGGATATGTAGGTGGGTGCTGCTTTGTAGTCTCCATGGTGTTTTTTTAGACTTGGAATTTGGTCATCAGCTCGACATGGGTAAAATCATGTGGAAGGCCTCTTCATGGCAATTATATGGGCAATTCGGAAAAAAGAAAAATGCGGCTTTGAAAGAAAATCCTCCTGGGATGATACGCTAAAGATTAGGTGAAATTTTATGTTACTTACTTGGGTCTCTATCCTGACATAGTTTCATGATATCTCTGATTTCTCTGACCATAAGGAGTTGGAAGCAAGTAGCCTTCTCTGCTGATATAAAAAGGTGGGTCCACAATACAAGAGGCGTTGATAGGGCAATGCATCACAGCAGATCTTATCCATTTCAGGTCCACTAGGTATGAAAATAAAAAAGGAAAAAATGTTGCCTATGAGAATAGGTCTTCGAGAAGGCTTTTGTCTGTACCTTCCAAGGATCAAATTAGCAGTTACGGCGGGCGTAACATCCAGTGGTCAAAACGCTTTGTAGTGGGTGATACGTAATGGTGTAGCAATGTAAATTTTTTTTATAATCAAAGAAATTCGAATATTATATAGCAGTCAATCGTGTGTTTCTTTAGTGATTTGGAACCAATGATCAAAATAGGGATTGCGGCGGGTGTAACAGCCAGTGGCAACCAAAACACCAAATAGAGAGTGATACGTTGTGGTTATGGCGATACGTAGCGGCAGAGTAGTGTAAATTTTTTAAGTGGTCCAAGGAGTTCAAATCTTATGTAGCAGTCAATCCTGTATTTTTTAAATTTTTTTAGTGATTTAGAACCATATAAAGGCAAAGACAATTTTAGGAAAGGTCATTACGGAGAAGAAATAGGAAAAACAATGTTTTGAATTAAAGCTACTTGGCTCTACTAGGTTTTAGACCGTAGCACCGCTATTTTCAAAATATCGTAGTGGCCTCAACCGCTACGGCCAATAATGCAGTTGTTATGCTTTTTTGAACCATGGTTGGAATCATATGAGAAGAGACTACTTTATGAAAGGCTATTGGGGAGAAGGAAAACAATGTTTTAAATTAAAATTGCTTGGCTCTACCAGGTTTTAGACCATAGCACTGCTATTTTGAAAATAGCATAGCGGCCTCAACCGCTAAAGCCGATAATGTGGCCACTTTGAACCATGGTACCTTCTAAATATCATGGTGGAGGAGAGGGTCTTCATGCACGATTCAATTGGCCTCTAGTCAATGCAAGCCTCTGCCTTTGAGAAAATAGCAGATGTTCCAAAAGAGATTTTGGATCTTAGCTAGACATCTTGGAGCATCCTTCCATGGTGTCAAGAGAGATACAGTAACAGCAGCTGTTCTAGCAAGGGAGGTGGCAGGTGGCAGTGCTTAGTTTTTTAGTCCTGATATAATATTGTATTCTTAATTAGCTTTTGTGTTGCTTTGCCTTCTCATTTTATTGTTGGTGACGCAGTATATCCCACTGACACTAGATCTCTTTCTTCTATTAACAAAAATTAGCATTCAAAATAAGAAATAATGATGATAATGATGAAGAAAGGAGAGGGCGCTATGGATGGATGCCTCCACTTGGCACATGTTAGAGTTAGGTCACGTTCGGAAACCAAATCCTCATGGATTCCCCACTGGTTTTCCCCTATGATTAAAATCTATGTTTGGTAATTGAAAATCCTTGAGGATTTGGGCCCATGGAAATCCACATTTTTGAGGATTTTGAGGTCTCGCCCCACCCATAGGATTGGAAATCCCCAGTTTCGCAGAGCACCGATACCAATTTTCCTCAGCCATACAAACCAATGTCAATTTGAAATCCTGAAATCTGCAGCAATGAGAATTTCTCAAATCTACAGATTCCTCACCTGTTACCAACGTACCAAAAATGGCCTTAAAAATCATGAAATTTAACCAAATTATCCACCACCTGGACCACCTTACAAGTGCTCTTAAAGCATAAAAAAGAATCAAGAAATGTCAACCTAAGAACAAGAAATTATCATTCAAAAAAAAAAAAAAAAACCCAAACCAACACTGCAGACATCAACAGAAAAACATGAACACAGGATACATGCCAATTTACAGCAAACATAAATATAGAAGCCAACATCAAAGGGAATAAAAAAAAAAAAAGCACAATGTAATCAAAACGCATCCAAAAGCGACTTACCCTTCTTCACCCGTATAACCTTTCCCGAATGCGACCTCCTCACATGCCTCACAGCAAAACCAACTGTAGGGGCCTTCCCACCAGTGGCAAGCTTTATATTATGATCCAGAAGCATCGACGACGTCGGCGGAGATTTCGGCGACGAGGACAAAACCTCAGCATTCTGCGACGCCACCTTCAACGTCTCCCTCTGCTCCTGAGTCAGAAATCCCTCACTCGACGCCATCTACAATCATAATCATCCACACATTACAAATCACCAACAGCCCTCCCAAAAAAAAAAAACAAACTCAATAGAAATCAACACAAACCTTACCGCCAAATGAGAGATTGAGGGAGAGGGACGCAGAGATTCTTCAAATAGAGAGAAAGCTTTTCAACAAACGAACAGAAATAGTATATACAGAAAAAGCTTAAAAGTTGCACAGAGCTTGATCTTTCTTCTCGACTGCGCGCTTGATCTGATCTTGAGGCGAGGCGGAGGAGGGAGCAAAAACTGGTGCTCCGATATCCGAATCGAACACAAATTGCAGCGATGAAGAGATGAATGAATGGAGGGAGCAGCAAAAGATCAAGAAGAAACCCTAAATTGAAAGAGAAAGAAAGAGAAATCTCTTAGCTCTCTGTGTTCACAACGGCGGGGGATAGAGATGGGAGAGGAGGCTGGGTTTTGCAAAGAGGGAAAAGAAGAGGGTTTTCTTTAGGGTATTTATAGGGCGAGGGCTTCCGTTTTGTTTTTTCTCATGTGCAGAGGTCACACACGAATGCGCAAGTTTTGTGCCTATCTATTCGTGAGTACACGTGGTATTGTTGGTCGCTTTTTTGAAGGATAATTTTTATTTTTAAGAAAATTAACTTTTAGTTATGGGTTTTAAAATTGAGAATGTAAGCACAATATATTTTTACATGTTAGAATGGTGAAATAGATGGATAAGGTGGCTCTAATGTTAATAAATATATGTGGATGGAGGTATTTAGGTGTCTAGCTAAGGGCTTGGTTCTTTATTGAAATTGAAAGAGGTTATTTTTGGAGAGTTTTATAAAAAAAATTTGTACAAGGAATTTCTGATTTTTCTTTTGTACTTGAATAGCCAGAAATTACAGTAAAAGGCGGAAGAGTTGGAATTCAAAAAATGTCATTTGAGAATTTTTTTTTTTCTTTTTTTATGTGATTGAGATGTTGGAATTATAATAAAGAAGCGTGGCATTTTGCAAATGTTGGAGACAAGCAATCACATCATGTAAAAAAACTATAAAGATACCAAAGATTTTTCAAAAAGAAACAAGCCTTAAAAGACAATGATTCAAATGGATGTTTTTTTTTTTATAGAGAATTTCTTACAAAAATTATTTGTTAGGCATTTTTATAGAAATTTCAATCAAAGTTCTTGAATTAGTGATTTTAATAACTCAGCATTCTTAAATGTCTTCTTTAAGCTTTCAGCAAAATTGCCTCACATTTGAGCATTTTAAATGTTGGTTGTAGAGACAAATTTGGAATATGTACAAAGGGACAATATTAGGAGAATTCATGATTCTTTCCAATAGAGTTTCTCTGAATTCCAGCAAATAAAGATGCCCTAGTTAATTTTTCTTTCATCAAACAAAAGTGAAGCTTGATGAGAGTGATTTATTTTATATAGATATTCTAACTTATTATCTTTTTTAAACAGTGGATTGACTAGAATCAACTCCATAGAATGCGTTTTTATTGCTGCTATCTTACGAAATGTAAATATTTAAAATATGTTAATGAATATCAAATAACTCGGTTTAGTCAACTTGTTATGACGATGGTACAAATAGATCAATGATGTTAAGTGAAGAGTCAAAATAACTTAAAATGCTTTTCTTCTTTAGAAATGAAAATTGGTTGGATTCTAGGCAGTTCTAGACAGAATCAATTCTAGACCCAAATACATGCATATTTATATGTATCAAGTCCGCACTAGCATACATCTAATATTAGAGTGTTTAATACCCAACACTAGACTTGTACCTAAACAATATTGTTAAGGCTCATTCCAAAAAAAAACAAAAAATTCTCCCTTTGTTATTTTTTAACCTCTTCTTCCTTGGTTTTTATTTTTATCCCTTTCTTCGCAATTCCTAGTTTGGTGTCTGATTTACGGCAGCCAAAGAGAGCCTCTAGACTCGGTCCTAGTCATGGACTAGAGGTAAAAGAATGGATGAACCTCTTTTGTAACAAATACCAAAATGCATATTAATAATTTGTTCCATAGGTATTGTAGGTTGTACCTGCAACTCTAGTATTAAGTTCTCTGCCGTTGTGAGAGCACTCTAAATTTGGATATCTCTTTGCAATTGATGGTGGAAACGGTACTTTTCAAGCTACTGCTAGAATATGACCTTGAAGGTGATATTATATTTGTTATGTGCAAAGAGATTGTAGACTCTGGAAAAGAAATGGGAAAAAAATGGAGAAGAGAGAGAGTTTGAGTTCCAAAGAGTGAAAGACGAGAGGCAAGAGAAGCCAATCAGTTTCTTTTTTTTGCACACGATACGAAGATACGGTAAACTTATCGTTCAGAGAAGAAGACGAGAAAAGCTTTTAGCAATGAGCCCTAATGAAATTGTTTGGGGAAGAAGACTCTAATAAAGGTTCCTTTTTTTGAAATGAGCCCTGAGGATATTATTCTGGTGCAATGCCCTATATGAATGTTTTAGGGTCTTTCTTAATCAATTTGTATAGTTAATATTTATGACTACTTTTTTTGTAAAAATCCCTATAAAGTAACTTAAGAAAATAGTTTTTACCCAAACTTTTTCAGCATTTATTTTTAAAGAGATAAAAAATCATATAATTGATCTCTATCTAGTAAAACCATTTCATTGAGAAGTAAAATACACAAGATCTCAAATTTCAAAAATAATATGGAGAAGTTTGTTTGACTAAAAGAAGTATATATGCATCTTTGCATTTGCTTTTTTTCTTGGGGTTTTTACCAAAAGCATCATCAAATATCACTATACCTCGAAAAGCATCCTTAAATACATGCAATGATCAAAAGCATCTAATACTACATACTCTGGATTTCTTTTAAGACCAAACTGCCCTTCCAACCCCTTTCTTTCTACATCGAAACTTGATTTGGCACATTAAAGTATTTTGAGGCTCGTTCAAGCCCCTTCCCATGACATCGAGACTTGATTTAGCAGGGCACATTAAAGTGTTTTGAGCCTAGTTCAACTCCTTTCTCGCGATATCGAGACTTGATTTCGCTACATTAAGGCTTGATTTGGCACATTGAAGTATTTCGATGCTTGTTCAACCCTTTTCTCGTGACATCGAGACTTAATTTCGTGACATCGAGACTTGATTTAGCGCATTAAAGTATTTTTAGGCCTTTTTCATTTTTTCCAGTTCTCGAATTCGCTAGTTGATTTTTTTCCCTTTTCTCAATAGCACTTAGATCTCCCAATCTTTGAATTATAGACTTCTAAAGAGCAGATCTAAGGGCTAATGAGAAAAGGGGAAAAATCAACTAGCGAGTTTGAGAATTGAAACATAAAAAATAGCCTAAAAATACTTCAATGCGCCAAATCAAGTCTTGATATTGCACGAAAGGGGTCGAACTAGCCTCGAATCAAGTCTCAATGTCACGAGAAAGAGGCTGAACTAGCGTCAAAATACTTCAATGTGCCCTGCCAAATCAAGTCTCAATGTTGCAGGGAAAAGGGGTGATTTAGCCTCAAAATACTTCAATGTGCCAAATCAAGACTCGATGTCGCGAGAAAGGGGTGTGTAATTTGGTCCGGGTATAATCAGAGTCTGCTGTATGAGATGCTTTGGGGCATTACATGTATTTAAGGATGCTTTTGGTAAAATCCCCTTTTTTTCTTTTTTTTCTTTATTTATTTATTTTGCTTTTTGTTTTTGAAAGGTAGGCGGAGGTGGTGGTGATGGAGGGGATGTGGAACCCAAAGTGTGGCTCCTCTTGCCATGTGAGAGAACTACCTGTGATCTCCCACATTCTAAGGAGGTTTGATAAGATTCAACTCGTGTTTATCATTGTATTAGAAGTTCTACTACTAATCAGATGAGAAGAATCCTTACATGATTGGATTAGACTAGGGAACTCTCTAAATCTCCATAAAAGATAAAAGGCCCTAATTTAAATCAATCATAAAGTTTAGGAAATTGTCTTAATCATAGTGATCTAAAATCTCACACTATCATTCGTTTACATCCACGGTGAACTCATTTGGTTTAGCAAGGAAGAGGGAGAGATAAATAAAGGATGAAAATCTCATATTTCCTCCATATCACTTATATCGTTCTCTTTATTTTCTTCTTCAACTTGAACTAGGGAACCATGGATGAATCTCAAGGATCAAAGAACAATTGATTGTAAATAAAAATAAATTTAAGAACTTATCTAAAAAATGAGTTACTCCATGCGTTCCGTTGCTTCACCCGCTACCGGCCACTGTAGAATAAGGGTAAAGGGAACAAAAATGGAAAAGAAGTTGACTGATGTGGGAAGTGATAGGGTTTCATTTTTTGGAAAAGCTTTGAAAATCTTCCTGAGTAGGGCTTTGCTATTATAAAATTCTCAAATGCCTCTTGAAGAAGAAACTAGGGTTTCATTTTTCTTCATATGCTGCAATTATATAGGATTATGAAAAACAATTAAAATACCTTTGTAACAAGAAAGAATTACATTACATGCCACTGTCTGTAGATAGGCCTTATTGATCCAAACTGAGACCCACATTTTATTTATGTTCATGCAGGGGACAAAGACTTGCCTAGGCCCAAATAAAAAATGGGTACATAATAGGGCCTTCAAAGGATTGAGTAAGGGGTTGTCCTTACCCTACCCTTACAGGTTGGGCCCAGTGCACACCAAAACTTCCGGAGGTCTTGCACTACCTAGGTCCTTACCCTCCCTTATAGGGTCTGGCCTAGAATCTGAAGAGAAAGAAAAATCAAATTTCAGCTATCTAGCACTGTTGACTATCCTCCTTTATTACTTTGGCCTGACAATGCAATGTAAAAAGCAATATAATGGAGTTAAATTTTATTTTTTTGCTAGTTGGGGTGTGGTAGAGGGTAAATAAAAATAAAACAATATAGAACTATAGATTCAAGAAACAACATAAGAATTGGAATACACAGAAAGTAAATGGTTAAAATGAACCTATTTATTTTCATGGAATTGGGATGCATTAGAAGCGGTTGATTCAAACGATCTTATTTATTTGCGTGGACTAAGTGTAATTTGTTTGGATGGATTTAAAATACATCGGAAATCATTGTAAAATGGCTTTGTTGTTCACATGGAACTAGAATACATATGACTCCATTGACAAATGACTCAGTTTTTTGCATGGATGGGCTTGCATATATGCATGAAATCGACAAACATAGGAGGTAATTGATTCAAATTAGCTTGTTTGTTTACATCAAATTAGAATACATATAAATTCATTGATAAAGGGCCTTTTTTCGCTAAATTGAAAAAATATATTAAAAAGAAGATACAAGATCAAAAGGGGAAGAAGGGCCACAAATGAATATATAAAAAAAAACCCAAAAAAAAAAATCAACATTGTACCCCCCAAAATAATAATAATAAAAAAACCAGCAGAAAAGTTGACAAACAAAATTAAGGATTTTGAATGTTGGCCCACTAATAAAGCAATCCATGGCTGGGCTAATGGAATTTGAACATTGGCCCATTGAAAAAGAAACCCACGGTTATGCTTATGAAAAGCTTTTTGATCTAACAGACTGAAAGCAATCTGCTTCTTAAGCTCGATCACGAGTATGTGAGGGAGAGCGTATGGTTAGAGAAGACAAGCTCGCATCTAGATATTCAGATAATGTGACAAATTGACAAGATGACGGCACCCAAAGTACCTTCTTCCATAGTGATGCTAGACCAAATAGTTAAAGTCGATAAGCATGAAGGAAGAGGATGGTTGTAAAAAATCAGGACGAACTGCCAAATTTCCTTGGCAAAATGATAAGAAAATCAGGACGAAAATCGCCGTTTTTCAGCTGTTTCTTGGTCTTTTTTAGTTCTTTTTTTTCTCCTATATTTTTCTTGACATTTTTCCTCATTTATTGGCTTGATTTCTCTGAAGAAAACCTGACAAGAAGCCGTGCAAGTCAGAGCACAAAGTTTCTTATTTTCTGAAAAGCCGAAGACTTTGTTGCCGATTTGCCACCAGAAGATGAAACTAGGTCAAATGATATCGAAATAACCTAAAATTTGAGGTGAAGCCTCTTGAGTAGTAGATAAGACCAACCATAGGCTTTTATTTGAGTTTTGAAGCCGTATGGGGTCCCGTCGCTAGTAGGCTTGATTTTGCCGCGAAGAAGATGCCGTGCTTTGATGTACAGTCAACTGATGCCCAATTGACCTTAAATTTGACAATGAGCTTATTGGAGTCATTTTAAGACAATCCATTAGCTCCAATTGGGATATCATAGTCCCGGGGAGCTCCGCCGCCGGGAGGCCTGATTTTGTTTCTGAGCGTCAAAGTCTGGTCAAACGTTATCGGAATGACTTGAAATTTGACGTGTAGCCGTTTGGAAGCATCTTGGAGTCACCCATGTACTTTATTTGATGAGTGATGTTCTCGGTGGTTCTCGCCACCGAGAGGCTTGATTTTGCTGCTCGAGAGTTAATGGAGGGTCAAACGTTGTTGATTTGACTTGGAACTTGACATGGAACCTTTTGGAGGTATTTTGAGACCATCCATTAGGCTCTGATTGAAAGGTTTGATGTCTTCGATACTGTCGCCGCTGGGAAAGCTGACTTCGCTACTGTTGTTTCCTTTTCGGGCCAAATGATGTCAGAATGGCTTGAAATTTGATGTAGAGCCTCCTAGTGGCATTTTGAAGCGAACTGTGTGCTCTTCTTTGTGTGTCAGGGTTTCTAACTTCACCGCCGCCGGGAGCTCCTGCTCAGCAGTTGGAGGAGTGAAGTTAGGCTAAATGATGTTGAAATGGCCCGAAACTTCATGTGTACCCCTCTTTTGGCTGTTTTGAATGCTCTTACAGTTTTTGTTTGATTCTGACAAGATCTTATGTTTAAAGTGGCATTTGCCTATTTGTGGTAAGATGCGGCTCCATGTAGCTTTTTTATGTTAAAGAGGCAATGTGACATTTTTGGTGTCAACAAATGCCCCCTCAAGGTACAGCGACGATAGCTTTTGCGGTCGATGTGCCTCGAAGAGAATTTTGAAGGAGAGCTTTTGGCTTGACAAAGAGTCTTGAGCAAAAAAAAAAAAAAGAAATTTGATAAAGTAGCCTTTTGAGTTTCCAAGGGGATTTTATGGTAGTGAGAGGGATCACGTAACATCTTAAGGCAAAGTTTTGAAAATGACATGAGGGATTTGGTTGGTTTTTTTTTTTTTTTTTTTGGGTTTTGGGTTTTTCTTTTTGACCTTGTGAGCCTAAAGGCTTTATGTGGCGCATTAGGCGATCAAGAAAGGTTTTTTTATTTTTGACCTTGTGACCTAACAAGCTATATGTGGCAAATTAGGGGGTCAGGTTTTGAATTTTGGTTTTGACCTTGTAACCTAACAAGTTGTATGTGGCAAGTTAGGGGGTCGAGATTTGGTTTTTGGTTTTGGCCTTGTGACCTAACAAGCTGTATGTGGCGAGTTAGGAGGCCAAGGATTTGGTTTTTGGTCACTCTTTTGGACAATTTTGGGTTCATTGGAGTGATTTGAGTTTTTGTGGAATGTCAATTTCAAGATTTTGGCTTAATTTGGTTCATGAGGTTGGATGGTTTGGATTTTTGGAAACTCATGAGGCTTGGATTTTTTATTTTTATTTTTATTTTTTGTATAGTCCAATCAACTTAAAAGAGGCATGGAACTATTTTTTAATGCTCTTAGTAAGAGGAATTTTTTACTAAAAGCTACTTTTAGTGACTAGGTGGTCAAACCTGGCTCATATGGGCTAACCCATGGGACCTTAAACTTCTAAAGATGGCTTAGATCTCATGTGGTGTTATTTTTGTAGAGAATATTTAAAAATATCTCTTTTGGGTAGAGAATATCTAAAAATATCTTTACTTGGAGAGAATATCTCAAAGCATCTTTCTTAGGGAGAAAGTCCCTCAAAGAATCTTTCTTTTGGGAAGGTTGCTAATTTTTAGCACTTACCTCATTGGTTTTCTCCTTGTTTCCTCTTTGGTTTTGCTCTCTTCTATAAAAGCAAAGGGAGGTTGGATCTCTTGCTCTTATTGCTTTCTTCTCGTAAAAAGTCTTCAAGAGTGCTCCAAGATCAAGAACATTTTCTTCTTCAAGGATCTTCAAGTTCTCCTTCTTCTTCATCCATGGCTTCAAGTAAGTTTTCTTCCTTCACCAGAAACTCCATGTAGAAGTAGAAAAAGTTTCTTTCTTTTCTTTTCTTTTCTTTTGTTTTTCTTTCTCTTTTTTTTTCTTTTCTTTTCCACGTGTTTTCTTCTCTCTATTTTTTTACACGTGCCCCTTTTTTTCTTCTTTCTTTCTTTCCTTTTTTTTTTTTGTTTTTTTTTTTGTTCACGGTTTTTCTTCTATCTTATTTTTTTTCACTGTTTTTTTTTCTTTTTTTTCTTTTCTTTTGGCTGTACGGATAGGTCCGTATGCACCTGGCCGTACTGCCACGTGGCAGTGGGCCATGGCCTGTGGGCTAGCCCAAAATTTTTTTTTTTTGAAGGGGTTTCTTTCTCTTTTTTTTTTTTCTTCTTTTTTTTTTCACCATGATAATGAGGTTTATGCAATCCAAGCATTTTTTTTTTCTTTTGATGTATCAAATAAAAGGCTAGGGTTTCTAGGTCAAGTCAACATGAATTTTGACTTAGACAAACTTTGATTGATTTTGACCAAGTTGGGTTGCAATTGGTCAAACTGTGGTCTCAAGGTTTTCCTAACATCTAATGCATGATGATTTTCCTTTTTTATGCATGATTTTTGGTAAATTGAATTGGAAGCATGATAATGCATACTTGAAAATCTTTCGCAAGTTTTGGGGGTTGGAGCTCGCAGCAATCTTGAGCCCTTTTTCTGATTTTGAGGAGATTTGAGGAGCTTTGCAAATTTTGGAGTCTGGAGCTCGCAACAATGTTGAGCCCTTTTCCGATCTTGTTGAGATTTTGAGAAGATTGCTCGATCTCGCAGCAATGTTTGAGTTCAAGCCTTCTTTGAGAATCCTCCATTTGAACATGAGCCCGCAGTGATGTTGAGCTCATCTTCAAGCTTCCTATCTTTTTTGGGGTGTTTTTCCCTTTTCTTTGAAATTGCCCCAGAACCATCCCAAAATTTCGCCAGATCTTTTTTTAGCAAAATTTTGTCATTTTGATGATTGATGATCTTTTCTTTTCCAACCTTGGCAGGTGGTTCCTCCAGAACGAACAATGGAAAGGGCATGTTACTGATGCGCCTCGCCGGGCTGCCCATCCTCGGCAAACTCTATGAGGAGTTTATGCCCATTAACAGCGTCATTGAGGAGCAGTCTAAGGAGTTCAGGTTTTTGTACTTTCAGCTCGTCGCCTTCTATGATTTTTTGAAGGAGAATGAGGGCTCAAAAGTCAGGTCTAGCAGTTTGAAGAGTTTTAGCTCTTTATCTCCCAACTTCTTTGACATTGGGGGGTCTATTGATAGCATGACCCAGGATGCCAGGGCTAAAAACTCGGGTTTGAAGAAGATCTCCGTCATGTGAGAAAATTTGAAGAAATTCTTCGTAAGCACATACGCCATTTATTCCAACATTGCACTGCAGAGAAATCTCGCTGTTTACCTCACTTATTGGCTGGGTGAGGCAGTTTTTTACTGGAGGAGATGGAACGCACATCAGGCCGCATTGTATTTTTCCAGGTTGTCAGATGGCGTTTGGAGAGTGGCTTGCTTTGGTGCCTGCTCTTTACTCCTATCTATGCACCTAACTGCATGCTGCTGCTTTCCTGGTTTGGCTTGGGCTCCCTATGAATAGGGTATTTTCAGCCCATATTTTCTATTCGTGGTATGTGTACCACTGTCCTGGTCTCCATCGATTAGGCACTGCACAAGATGATGATCCTTTTATGGTTCGGTTGGCTAGAGGGACAACCATTTCCGAATCTCTTTTGTCTGCCCGTTTGAGGATCCGACGGTTTAGGGACGTCGAGATTGGGCAATCTTCGGTGAAGCTTTCTCCAGATTTGAGGATGAAGGCTTTTGATTTTGATGTCTCCGATGATTCGACCATGGCAAGGTTGGGGAGACACTATTCTTTAACCAACGCAAAGAAGGGGTTGCTTTTTAACATATGTGTCGGAACAATGGTGTACCGTAGACATCTTTTCGTCGACATCCAGCCGTATGTCCCTTCGCGTTTTGCACTGCAATTGGCCTTCTCTCAAGGCGTTGTTGGAGCGCCTTCAAGCATGGTGAAGCGTTTTGGGGGTTTACGGGATGGGAGAAATGCTTCGGCCTTCTATAGTGCAGAAAACACTACCACCATGATTTCATATCCTGAGCTACCCACTTTCTAGACTGTTGGCTTCACAAAATGGTCCGTGGAGAGCTTTTCAGTGTACCGGGGGCTTTCCAAGAAGGAGCTTGATATAAAGTAGTCTTCTGGGAAGGGTCTTGGTAGATCAGATGGCGTCCGATGAGAGAAAGTTTTGGCTTTCCTTTCTGGAGAGAAGCATAAGATAGGCTTTCTCGGAGAGCATGATGTCATCAGATCAGGGGCTGCTCAAGAAGTTTCGGGTGAGGTCTTGAAACAGCTGGAGGAGGAGGAGGCTTAGATCGACACTTGGATGCAAGTGGAACGAATGAAGGCTCCTGTGGAGTCCACTGGCAAGAGCAGACCATCCAGTGAAGACTCTAGTGAGAGGCCTGAATTTGATAGTGGGGCGGGTACTTCAAGCAAACCAACCCATAGAAGCAAAAGGAAGAGAGGGCAACGCCGTAATAAGAGATGGCATGAAAGTTCTCCTGATCTGGAAGTCCCTCTTACCATTGCCGAGGAGGTGCCAAAAGATGTTGACGAGCCTCCGGAAAAGAGGAGCCGAGAAGAAGAAACCGTTAATGATGGTATGATTCTCCTTCTTTCTCTTTCCACTTCTTTCTTTTATGAGAGGTTTTTGTTTTTATCTGCTGCTTTCTTTCTTTTTGCAGAAGATAATGATTTGGTGATGCCCGAGGTTCCGGCCGATGGGGCGGTGACGGATCTGATTATGGGGAAGAACCAAGGGACTCTAAAGTGGTTCCAGAACCTTCACCTGGTATGATTTTCTTTTGCTTTTTTGCCTTTTCTCTTATCTTTGCCGCCACTTGCTGACATATTTTTGTTTTCTTGCTAGCTAACTTGCCATAAGATTTTGACGATTTTGAACCATCCATAGATGCAACTTTTGACGATGCTTCGGATGAGTTCATGGAGGCAGCAGAGAGTATTTCGCCGGTCGTCGAGAAAGGTATTTCATAGTAATAATCTCAATAATGATTTTCTTTTTTTCGTTTTTCTTTTTTTTTTTTTTTTTTTTGACAAGATCATATTCATACCTTTTCCATCTTTCATTGGCAGGTTGTGAAGCAACAGGAGAAGTTCCTTTAGGGCCAGAGCAAGGGAGGCCAGCAGCTGATCCAGAAATATGGACTTCTTCTACTAGTTTTGGTGCAGCAAAGGTGAAATCTCATTATGAGATTTGTTCACCAGCTTCTTCAATTGGAAGGACTTTATTGATTACTCCTCCAACTGGACATGACATGCTCTGTCAGCCAATGGAGAGGGGCGAGCCTTCATTTGGGCCGTCTCTTCAATATGCAAAGAGAGTGCTAAAAAGCGTCTTGAGTTCCTAGATCGAGACTCTTTCTTCTGGTCACTTGGAAGCTGGGTTTGGCATGATCAAGCATGTGCGGGACATTCTTGCTGAAAACGAAGAGGTCAGTGTCAGATGTGAATTTTGATCCCCCCCGAGAAGGGAATCGCCATTCAACAGTGTGAGATAAAAAAAAATACATCGAAAATGAGGATTCTGACCACCCTCAAAATCAATCGCCAGTTACGGATTCGGCCGTAACACCGTCCTTCGACGAAAGCGGAAAGAATGCGGGAGGAAAATGGGGTGGGTTCTTCTCTCGTCTAACGTGCCGCCGGCGACACACGACGGTTGTCTCGTCACTTAATTTGGGTCTTTCAATTCGGGTCGAACTTAGGTCAAGGGTCAAATTATGGGCTTCAAGATGGGACCATAATGAACTAGGCAGGGGAAATCAACATCCAGTGTTGAACAGACTAATTAAAGTTAAATCCAAGTATCCTAAGGGATAAGCGAATTAAAATGAAAATAAACTAAGAAAATAAGGGGAAAGGTGCCAAATATTTATAAGAGGATCAACCCCATTCCTGGGTACCCCCTTCAATGTCCTTTGACGACCTAGGGTTTAAAGGTTGATTCTTTGAATCAAAAGAATGATGCAAACGAAACTTCAAGTTGTGATTTCTGTGGGTTTGCTTGCGATACGCAGGTGATAAAAGTGCATGGCCGATGATGGGCCAGAAGTAAAATAAAAATGGCCGATGTTGGGCCGGGATTGATTGAGGGTGGCCGATGATGGGCCGGTAGTAAATAAGCTGATATTGGGGTGTGTGAAATCACTCGTCTCCTTTCATCATTCTCATTAATTTAGGTTCTCGGAATCAGCCTCTATTTCCTTTAATCATTGAGTTCAGATAAATATTTGGCACCGGAGGTGGAGGAAAAGAGAAGAAAATATTTTTGTGATTGGTTTTGTTGTTTTATAGTTTTTTTGGATTTTAATAATTGGGGCTAGAAGGGCCTAACTAGGAGAGTTCCTACTTGGATTCAATCTAACTATTCCATTTCCTTAATGGACCTCTACCCTATCCTAAGGTCCTAACCGCCCACATCCGCTCTCCCGGTCCCTTAACAGGGCCTGGAGAGAGAGTGGCGCCTAATCAGTTGAAGTTTAAGAAATTAGGGTAGTCTAAGCTGGCTAAGGGGAGACCTAGATCTAGGTCCGGGGTCTGACCTAATCAGTCTAGGCTACTGTATAATTTCTAACTCCAATTTATTAATATTTTTTGTTTCTTTTTTTTTTTATATCTTTTACTTTGTTTTTGGTCTTTTTGATTTTTATTGTTTTTATTTTGGTTTTTGAGTTTATTTATAGGGCCTAAGATCCTAAATTAATTTATCCTAATGAAATGGGAAGAAGAGGGGAGTGAATTTCTAATTTTTTATTAAGAATTTATTTGAAATATCCTAAATAATATTTCCTAATCCTAATGAGAGGAGGGATGAGAAAAAGAAGTCAAGTATTGGATTTAGCCTAATTATTTCTAATTAGTAGGGTAGCTAAAATTCTATTTTTAATCTATACTTTTTATTTTATTATTTGGTTTTGTTTTTTTGGTTTTGGGGTTTTTTGTTTGTTTTTATTTTTTATTATTTTTAATAAATTATGCAGTCCTAAATTGCATCTAAAGAATATGAAATAAAATTGTAGCTAAGTTATAATGCATAGGCAGGTTGAATGCATGAACACGTTTTAATGCATGAATCAGGAACAAATTAAAACAAGCCATGACAAAAGGAAATAAAAATGCCTATTTAAATGAATGAACATATTAACTGCATGAGCACAATTTATACATGAATAATGAGGTAAAAGATAAATAGAGAATTAAGCCTAATAGAATAACGTAGTCTCAAGCATGCATGTATGGGTTGGGTTTGGAAGAGTGGGTTCTGAAATGGGTTTGTGAAAGTGGGTATAACAGTAAGGGGTGTGCGTGAGTATGCAGTAGTGAAATGAATGGTGTAGTGAAGTGGACTCAGGCGTGAGTGCAGTAGGAGGGTGCAGTTGCAGGTGGGTGCAGTTGCAGGTGGGGTCAAGAGAAAGAGGAGGAAGATGAAAGGAAAAGAAAGAAAGAGGTGCAGTGGGTGCGTGCAGCCGCAAGGGAGAATGCAGTGGGGAGGAGAAGAGAGGAAAAAAGAAAGAAAGAAAGAAAGAAAGAAGAGGAGGAGAAGGTGTGCAGGCGAGAGAGTGCAGTGTGTGCGCAAGGGAGGAGAAGAAGAAGAGAATGAAAGAAAAGAGAGAAAGAAAGGGGGTTAGTTCAGGGGGGTGTGAAAGAAAAGAAAGAAAGAAAGGGGGTTAGTTCAGGGGGTGTACAGGCGGAGAAAGAGGAAGATGGAGAAGAAGGGAAGAAAGGAAAACGAGGGGGGTGCGATAGTGATGCACAACAGCGGGGAAAGAAGAAGTGGGAAAAGGAAGGAGGGAGGAAGAAGAAAGAGAAAGGAGATGGGGAGGCGGCGCTGCTGCTCGTGGGCACAGGGCTGAAACAGAGGGGAGAGAGCGAGGGAGCTAGCGAGAGGGAGAGAGTGGTCGAAGCAGAGAGAGATAGAGAGAGACCGACCAGGAAGGGAGAGGGGTGAGAGTGAGAGCGGAGAAGAGAGAGAGTGGCAGAGGGAAAGAGCGTATGAACAGAGAGAAAGGAGAGATAGAGAGAGGAAAGAAAGGAAAAGGAGAGAGGAGGGATGCGTGCAGGTGTAGGTGCAAGTGCAGGTGTGTGTAGAGGGCGATGAAGGTGTGTGGTGGGTGGCAGTGGTGCGTGTGGCAAAGGGACGAAGAAGAAGAACAAGAGGGAGAAAACAGAGGAAGAGAGGGAGGAAGAAGGAGGGAGAGGAGAGAGGTGTGAGTGAGCGGGTGCAAGTGGCAGAGAAGGGGAGGAAGGGCGTACCTGGCGAGGAAGGAGGAGGCGGCGTCCAGAGGATGGAGAAGGTGCTGCAGAGGATGCCGCGTGGGTGGCGTCTGGAGGAGGAAGAAGATGCTATGCTGGCATTGCAGGGGTTGCTGCGGAGGTGCAAGGTGCTTCTGTAGTGTGCTTCAGGCGTGCGTCTAGGGGCTGCGTGCGAGGGAGAAGGAGAGGTGGGCCTACGCGGAGATGGAGAGGGTGGTGGTGATGAAGAAAGGAGGTGCTGGTCTGGGAGATGGGCATCGTCTGAGATGGGCCACGTGCAGGGGCGTGGTGGCGACTGCTGCTTGTGAGGGAGATGAGCGATGGAAGGAGATGGAGAGGTGGGTCTGGCACAAGGGAAGAGGGAGAGGCGCTGTGGAAACCGGAGATGAGTGCTGGCGTGGCGGTGCTGCGTGCGAGGGAGAAGAAGATGGGGAGTTCAGGTCTGCACGAGAATCCTGAGATGGAAGGTGATGGATGCTGCGAGAGATCTGGAATGGAGGGGAAGATGAGAGAGATCTGAGGAGGAAACGGGCGCAGAGATGGAGATGGGGAGCGAGGCCGGAGAGGGAGAGGTGGGCCTGCGTGAAGATGGAGATGAGAGGTGTGATGGATGATGAAGAGATGGGTTCTGTGTGAGATAGGAGATGGACGTGCGTGAAGGGATGGAGTGATGGGTTCTGCCTCTGCGTGAGATGGAGAGATCGGATCCAGGGGCTTCTGCGAGCGTGGAAAGCGATGATGGAGATGGAGTGACGGGTTTCGGTGGAGATGGGTTCGCTGCGTGCGTAGAGGAAGATGATGAGAGGGAATGATGGGTGAGAGAGAGCGATTCAGGGAGTCTAAGGTCTACGCATGAAGAGGATCCTCCTAGATCTGGGATGCGTGGGTTTTTTTTTCAATCGAAAACTGGGAGAGAGGGGATAAAGCCTAGAGTTTGAAATTGAGAGGGATAAGGCCTGGGAGTTTGAGATTAAGAGGGAAACAGAGATATCAGGGGGGATGGAGATGGATGTGCGCCTAAGATGGGCCCTGGGGAAGATATGCGTCTAGGATGAGAGCCCTGGGGGATAGAGATTGGCTCGAGGGAGTTGGAGATGACGAGGGAGAGAGAGATCCTAGGAGGGAGGGGAGAGTTTCCCGGTTCTGGGACATGTCCTCTCCCATGCAGCTAATGGGCCGAGTTGGACGGGTCAAGCTCGGGTCTAGTATGGGTTAGTTTTGGCGTTGGGTATGGTGGGTTTGGATCCATGTTTAATGGGTTGTGTTTGGGTTAAGTGAGGTCTGGACTTGGCCTAATGAGTTGGATCGGGTCAGGTTCAACTTGGACTGGAGTTCATTGGGCCAGGCCTGGTGGGTTTGGATTTAAAAGAAACCGGTTTGGGTCGAGAAGGTGGGGTCCGGTGGAGATTGGCCGGGTTATCATTACTGGGGCCCAGGTTTCGTAGATTTCAATCCGCTCGTTGGATTTCGACGTTCTACATATTGACGAAAAGCTCTCGGCGAGCAGATCACGATGAACCAATTTTTAGGGCAATCAAAGGTCCATAAATGATAGGTGATTCTTCACGCGGGCGCCGTGGGGGTGTGGGACCCGCTATCATGACTTTTGATCCGCTCGTCATATCTTGGAGTTCTATATATGGGCGGAAAGCTCTCGACGAGTTAATCATGATGTGCCAATTCCCTGGGTGATCAAAGGCCTAGAGACGATAGGTGATTTTTCACGCGAGCGCCCCGGGTTATGGGACCCGCTGTCATGATTTTTTATCCGCCCGTCAGATCTTGGAGTTCTATATATGGGCGGAAAGCTCTCGACGAGTAGATCATGATGTGCCAATTCCCTGGGTGATCAGAGGCCTAGAGACGATAGGTGACTTTTGACTCGGGACCTAATCAGGACATCATTAAATAGGGTGGACTGAATTGCCCCTCATAGGGTGCCAAAACGAGGTGTCTACAGTCGGCCTGGACATTGCAAGTGCCAAGGCTTTTGTTGATGAAGTCATTGCTTTGGACGATAAGTGGACTGAAACCAAGAGCTTCCCAAATGGTGACTTTCTCAATGAAATGTTTTTGAAGCCTTCCGGCGAGGTCAAATATAAACTAGATGAGATCTCGCAGACTCAGAAGCAATTCATTTGGGATAGGAACGTTACCAAGTTGGCTATCATTGAGTTGACATAGGACCTACATCGTCTTGATAGGAAGGTCATCGAGGCCAGGCAACGCTTTGAGCTATTGGAAGAACAAGTTGCTGCCAAGTGGACTACCATTGTGGAAGCTCTGCTACAGAGGGGAATCTGATTCGCCAAGTTGAAGAGGCTGACAACAATCTCCAGAGGAAGACTCGGGAGTATGAGCAATGGCAAATTCTCTGGGAAGAGCTTCCTCGTGCTGAAGATGGGTCGCGGCGTTCTGCCACATTTTATGGAAAGATTTTGAAGAAGCGTGGACTGGAAGCTTTGGAAGCTAAGGCCAAAAGTTTGCTTGAGGAGCTGAATCTTTTGTTAAGAACCATGTTAGACTAAGCTCTTGATTTGGAACAAACTCTTTTCTTCTTTTCTTTTAGTACCTCCATGTATAAACATTTTTGGTACCTCTTATTTTTTGTATTCCCTTTGTTTCACTTAAATTTGTTTTGATGAAAATAAGCAAAAGTTGAATGAGAATATTTGTTTCAAAATTTGATCAAAAGGTTGTCATTTTGTGACAATCTTTTGTCAAAAGGTTGTTTTGGCATGAAAGCCAGATTTTGTGGCGAGAAGCCTAGTTTTTTATGGCTCGAAACCCAAATCTCGAGATGGCATGAAAGCTGAATTTTGAGATGGTATGAAGCCAAATTTTGAGATGGTATAAAAGCCAAATTTGGTTTTTTTATGGCATGAAGGCCAAAATTTTGTTTTTGACATGAAAGCCAGGTTTTGTGGAATGGGAGCCAAAATTTTGTGGCATGAGAGCCGATTTTTGTGATGGTATGAAAGCCAAAAATTTGTTTGTGGCATGAAATCAATTTTTTGTGGCATGAGAGCCAATTTTTCTTATTTTTCAATTTTTTTAAAACCAAGTT
This sequence comes from Persea americana, assembly GCA_029852735.1. Taxonomy (NCBI): domain Eukaryota; kingdom Viridiplantae; phylum Streptophyta; class Magnoliopsida; order Laurales; family Lauraceae; genus Persea; species Persea americana. The sequence goes on along the minus strand of CM056820.1, from coordinate 26,458,860 downwards.
TTGTTTTGTTGGCTTGGAAGCCAGATTTTGATTTTTGGCATAAAAGCCAGGTTTTGTTTTGTTGGCGTGGAAACCAGATTTTAATTTTTGGCATAAAAGTCGGGTTTTGTTTTGTTGGCGTAGAAGCCAGATTTTCAGTTTTCAAAAATGCAAGAATCGACTAAAAGTCTCCTCCCTGCTTAATGGAATTGCAAGTATCGATGGAATGTCGCCTCCTTGCTCATTCGGTTGCAAGTATCAATGGAATGTCGCTTCCTCGCTGTTTGGGTGCAAGTATCGACCGAGCGTCGCTGCCTTGCTGAATAGTTTTGCAAGTATCAATGGAATGTCGCCTCCTTGCTCATTTGGTTGCGAGTATCGATGGAATGTCGCTTCCTTGCAGTTTGGGTGCAAGTATCTACTGAGCATCGCTTCCTTGCTTTTTCAAAAACTTTGTTTTGCGGGTATCGACTGAATGTCACTTCCCCCGATTTTTTGAAATTTTGGTTGTGGATATCAACTGGAATGTTGTGTCTCCACGATTTTTTTTTTTTTTTTTTGAAATTTGAAATTTGGGTTGTGGATATCAACTGGAATGTTGCGTCTCCACGATTTTTGAAATTTTGCAAGTATTGATGAGGTGTCGTTTCCTTGCGGTTTTGAAATTTTGGAAATATCGAATGGGGTTCGCATCCTTCCGATTTTTGGGTTTTGCGAGTGTCTACAGAATGTCGATTCCTCGCTGTTTTTTTGAAAAACCATTTTTTGTTTAAAGACACAAGGGTCGTAAATTTTGACTCAAAACCATTTTTGGTGGTAAAAGCCAGAGCAGACTTGGGTGGAAATCCCTGTGTCCTGATTTTTGTTTCAAACCATGAATTTTGGGTTTAAGGATCGAAAATTTTGGTCAGGTTAGGGAAGAGGTTCTTAGACTTGGATTTTTGGATTTGATTTTTTTTTTTTAACAAGGAAACATTGAAAGTATGCATTGTTTTGAGGTTTTTTTTATAAATTTCAACGTAAAGATGAAAATTCCAAAAGAAGTGGGTTTAACGAGCAAATACCTAGGAATAGGCTTTAGCCGCGTAGGCATCGCAATCCGGCAGAGGAAGTCTTCAAGGGTAATACCGTTTCAAGAACTTGCCTTGATGGGCAGCATACATCTGTCACCATATTTAGAAGAGCATATGCGCCGTTGGAGAAGAGTTTGTCGATTACGAATGGTCCCTCCCATTTTGGTTCAAATTTTCCTTTGGATTTGTGGGCAAAAACCATTGGCCTTTTTATTGCAAGAACCAAGTCACCCTTTTTGTGGGCGCATTGCCTAACTTTCCTGTTGAAAGATCCTGCCATGCGTGCTTGGTAAAGCTTAATGCTCTGTAGAGCTTCGAGCCGTCTTTCATCGAGATTATCCAGCTCTTGGAGTCTCAATTTGACATTGCTTTCTTGAGTCATGTCATTTTGTAGAGATACCCTTAAGGAAGGAATTTGCACTTCCAAAGGGACAACAGCTTCACATCCATAGACCAAGGAGAATGGTGTGTTGTGGGTTGGTCCTTGAACGGTAGTTCGATAGGCCCACAAAGCTTCTGGCAGCTTGTCACCCCAGTCTCTTTTGTGACTAGAGACAATTTTTTTGAGGATTTTGCAGAGTGTCTTGTTGAAGACTTCTGATAGTCCATTCGCTGCCGAATTACATGGAGTCGAAGGACAACTTTGGATTTTGTACTTGTCGCAGAACCTGTAGAATCTGTGATCCCGGAATTGCGGTCCATTATCATGGACGAAATTTTTAGGTATGTCGAAGCGACAGATAATGTTGGTGCGTAAGAATTGAATGATTGATGAGGTCTTCATTTCACTGAGTGCAAATGTTTCTGACTATTTGGAGAAATAATTCGTAGCGGCGAAGATGAAGCGATGGCCTTTGCTTGAAGGGGGAGAGATATGGCCTATAATGTCCATACCCCAGGCTTCAAAAGGCCACGAGATCGCTGTAGGGTGAAGCCATTCTGGAGGCATGTGTACATAATCTCCACGAATTTGGCATTGTTGGCAGTACTTAGCAAATTGCATTGCATCAGCTACCATGATAAGCCAATAATAACCTAACATTTTTATCTGATCGTAGCGCTTAGGACCAGCCTGATGGGCTCCACAAATACCAACATGAACTTCTTTGAGTGTTTCTTCTGCCTCTTGTTCTGACAAGCAGCGTAGAAGTACTCCATCTTCAGGTAAGATTCCAAACATAATGTAATCAATGAACGGATCCCTCCAGTCGCCGATTGGAGGTCTAAGGATGGAGATCCGACTTCCAACCACTCAGTGGCATTCAGTAACTACTTGGTGTGAGTTGAGAGGAGGGGGAATCCTTCTTTCACACACTTAGACTTGCATGTTTTCCCCTTCTTGGATTGCCATAGATGCAGCAAGTCCAACCAGGGCATCTGCACGGATGTTTTCACCTCTGAGGATGTGGGTGATGTGATAGATGTCAAATTTTTGACAAAGCAATTGTGACTTGTTGTAGTAAGGCAACAAATCAAGCTTCCTGACTTCAAATTTCGGATTCATCTGGTTAACGATCGGTTGAGAGTCCCCAAAGGCTTCCAGTATGAGAATGTAGGATTCGAGGGCGAGCTCCAATCCTATGATCAGAGCTTGGTATTCAGCTACATTATTTGAACATGATTACAGTAGCGAGAATGCGTGTGGAATCATGCATTTGTCGAGGCTAATAAAGAGGATGCCAATTCCCGATATCGACTTTCCTTTTTCATTTGTCCTGGTTGCACCATCGAAGTACGTGTGCAAGGAAGCATTTGATGAGGAAGTCTCCACATTGTAGACAGGTTCGTCTGGAAGGTCATCCCTAAGTGGAGAATCCTTAGGCAATGGATGCTCTGCGAGAAAGTCTGCTAGAGTTTGGCCTTTGACTGCCTTTTATGGTACATACCTAATGTCAAATAGTGACAGAAGGATGGACCATTTTGCCTGTCGAGCATTGAGAGAACCTGCTTTTGTGACAAGGACTTTTAAAAGATTGATCATCGAGATCAGGTAAACCATGTTGGACAGCAGATAATGACGTAGCTTTTATACAGCAAACATCATTGCGAGGCATTCTTTCTCGACTAGAGAGTAGCAATGCTCTACACCTACCAACATGCGGTTGAGGTAATATAGACCAGCCTCTTTTCCCTCATCGTTTTTTTGTGCGAGTAGAGCTCCCAAAGAATAGTCGAGGGCACTTGTGTACAAGATGAATGGTTTTCCAGTTGTGGGGGCTGAGGTAATATCATAGCCTTCTGATATGGTACACTAGCATTTTTCAGATCAAATAGCATGATAGTGTAGCAATACATGCCAAATGGGGTCCAAAATGATGTGTGTTTTTCATCTTTAGGATGCATTTTTATCTGATTATAACAAGAGAAGCCATCCATGAATGTCATTCGCTCGAATCCATAGGTATTGTCAATCATCACCTCCTGTATGGGGAGCGGGAATTCATCTTTGGGGCATGCATTATTCAGGTCTCTATAGTCAATACAGACCCTAATCTGGCCATTTTTCTTTGTCACGGGGACGATGTTGGCCAACCATTCAGGATGCTGTTCCTCGCGGATGAAGCAATGCTTTTGAGTTTCTGAACATCTTATTCAATTTTGTCCATCACGTCACGACATAATCTTCTTTGGCCTTGTTTGATAGGCTTGATATCTTTTGGCATGTTGAGTTTGTGGACTGCTATTTTGGGGTCTAAATCAGGCATTTCAGCGTAAAACCATGCAAAACAATCAACAAACTCATGAAGAAAAGAGAGATACTCGGGTAACTCATTATCCTTTTTATTCTTACTTATGAATACAGGACATGGGTTATCTAGTGTTCCCAAGTCTATCTTTTGGACAAAATATTCTATTGGAAGGTTTGAAGGTAGTTCCTCCACAATATTTTCGGAAGCTTCCAACACAACAAGACCTTCTAGAGTTTCAAAAGCATTTTCAGACCAAGGCTCTGCTTCTATCCATAAGTCCTCTTGATCGACACTCTTTTCAAGGCTTGCTATGAAATGGTCTCAATCACCTGCTGAAATTGAGTTGATGCAGGGCACTTCTTTTGGAGACGATGGTTCTTCTGGATCAAAAAACCGTTTGTCTGTGTCATTGGACAATTCCTCTTCATCATCAGAGAAATCGTACCAATTAGATGAACTTCCTAGATCCTTGAGGGTGACTCTTCAAAGAGATATCCAGGGAGATCGATGTCTTCATCGACACAAGATGTTGAGGCTTGGTCTGCAAAACGACTTTGTAGCCTTTGTGTCAACTGTCTCAAAGGAGTGTCAGGATCATACCCCAACCCATATGAAAACTTGTCTATATAACGGTAGAGTTTCCAATCCTCCAGCTGGCTTTTGGTCAGGGTGGGTTCCAATGGCGTGAGTATACCACGGCCACCTCCCAAACCGATTAAATTCTGAGCGTCATAGCCCATTTTCTTCATGATAACTTGTGCCATTGGACTGTACAAAGATAGTTGAGGCATACCTTCATTTTGGAAAGGTTCAAGCAAAGAATTTGATGAAGAAGCTTCCGATCTATGGAAGAAGATTGGCTTTCCTTCTGTCGAAGTTGCTGGATGACGAAGGAAGCAGACGCAGGGTCTTCTATATTAGAAGGTGTCTCCATCGGAGTGTGAGCGGGCTGAACTTGCTGAGTATCAGCCTGGCTTGACGGTGTGTCCTCTTCTGGCTCTAAATCCGAATCCATGTCTTCTATGATAGACACGAAGGAGACATCAAACTTGCCCCCAGACTTTTGTTTTGTCTTTTTTACTTTGGTTGTGATTACCAAAGGCTTTGAAGATTTGAGGCGGACAACGAAGAGAGATTGATTACTCTCTTCGGATTTGCCAAAAGGTTTGTTTTCATCCAGTGATTCCTGAGGAGCCTTACCTTTATCTTTCTTCATCCACTTCTTCTTTTTCGTCCTTGTACATCGGAGATTCTGCAAAATGAACTTCTTTGCCTTTGAAAGGCTTTCTATCTGCAAACACTCAATGTATCAAGCCGTCGTTGCCAACAAACTTTATGCACCGATGTAGAGTTGAAGGGATGACACCATTCTCGTGTATCCAGGGGCGTCCGAGAAGGATGTTGTAGCATGAAGGTGTCTTTATTGCATACACAGTGACTTCAGAGATAAGATCTCCAATTTGCAATCTGAACCTGATTTTACCGATAGGCCTTTGAGTGCTTCCATCGTATCCAAAGATGGATACGGATGTGTGACTCGGCTTGCTAGGCGGGATACCCAGCTCTTCGGGTGCCGAAATAGAGATGAGGCAGAGTGCAAAACCTGGGTCGATCTGGACTCTGTGTATTGGCATCTCTTTGATGTACCCTGTGAAGTACAGCTGTCGGTTGTGCTTTGTCTCACCTAGCAGGAAGTCTTCCTTATCAAAGGTGATGATTGCATTTGCTGGCTTTTTAACCAAGAGGCGTTCAATGCCAGATTTCTCAGCTTTCTTCGTTTCTTCCTTTGAGGAAGTATTTGATTTTTTAACCCTATAGTCCATTTCAATTTGTAGGACTTGTGGGGCATGTTTGTCGACATCCGCATTCAGCATTTGCAATTTTGAAATGAGATTGCCACGAGTGTGTGGAGACATTCATAATAAATCAAGGATATGTAGTCGTGCAGATATGTGTTTGAAGTGCTCAATCAAGGCATACTTGAAAGCCTCATTGGGGCCTGCATTTTCATTATTGTTGCTACTTAGGGCGTTTACAGCTTGTTTTCCAAAAGGATTTACATAAGAAGAAGAAGGTTGGTTGTAATCATTGTGGTAATTCCGGCCAGAGCGGATACCTCTACCAACTTCAAGAGCTTCTGGAGAAGGGACTTCATTTGGAAGATCACCCTCGGAATCAAGGGGTTGATCCTTCTCATTTGCTGAAGACACGTTTCCGCAGCAGCATTGCCGTCTTCAGTGATTGCATTGCATGGAGCATTTTCCGGGAACAAGTCCTGAACAACATCCAGCAACTTTTCTTCCTTGTTGAATATTTTATCGGTCCAAACATCACCTATGAGGTCGGGTATCTGTGACCAATTGACCGGGTTTTCTTTGAAGAAGACTTTATCGGCTGGAGCTTCTTCAGGGTGATCAATCGGAAGAGGCTTGAGTTCCGATGTCACAGTTTCAGGAGATGAAGCCTGAGAAAGTGATACTTCAGTGGAAAATACATGAGAAGATGTACCCTCGGAAGATATACTACCAAATGTGGTCTGACAGTATGTGTCTTCGGCAGATGAGGCCTCAGGGGAACTGTCATCCCGAACTATTGCATTACAAGCAACTCCGATAGGAGATGCCCCCAAAATGGACTGTTAGGATTCAGACTCGTCCTCAGATGTAAGAGGATCATCAACCAATAGCCTTCTTCATTTTCAAGAGTTACAGGAGGAGATTCTTGTAGATTTTCCGGGACTTCTGGTTCTGGATTGTCAAAGGTGATGACTCCGTTTTTCAACATCTCATTGATTTTCTCTCTCACAACGAAGCATTGATTGAGAGGATGCGAGATCATCTGACGGTATAGACAATATTAAAGATCGTTGGTTTTGCCAACATCTCCGGGTCTTTTGGGGTTAGGCAAAGTGAGTTTGTCATTTGCTAAGAGAGCCCCAAAGATTTCTTCAACATCTTCATCGAATAGGTATTTCTTCTCTACTCGTTCTTTGAATGCATTAGAGAGTTCAAGTTTTTTACCTGCAACTTTGTTTTCAAGTTTCTTTGGCGGTTGAGGAGCTGACTTGGTTTGCACATTGAGAACCTCTTTTTTCTTTGGTTTCAATGTTGTAATGGCGGTTAGCTCGTTCTTCAATGATTTCTGACTGTTGAAGTCTTTGATCACCGTTTCAGCCTCCATAGATGCTTTTAGGAGTTCTCCCTGGTTCTTTGATTTTTTGTTGATGATCATGGAGTGGATCCTTGTTCTTATGTTGTTACGGCAGATGTCAACCAGTGACGCTTGTGGCAGTACGTCTGAGCATTTGTATACCATTGCCTTCTACTTGTGAATGAAGTCGTATGTTGACTCATTCTCTCCTTGTTTTAGGCTGCAGAGCTAAGCCATAATAACAGGATGATCCTCACCTTTGAAGTGGGTCAAGAAGCTTGTCTCTAGTATAGTCCAATTTTGAATGGAGTCCTCCGGCATAGTGGAGTATCAATTAAAGGTCGTACCTTTTAGGGTACTTGCAAAGAGATGGATCTTGAGGGCATCTTGATCCGTAATAGCTCTCATCAGGATCTTGAAATGGATGACGTGTTGTCTGGTTGAACCTTTCCCTGTATATGTTTGGAGAGTAGGTTGTTTGAATTTTGTAGGGAACGGAACCGAGTCCATTCATAAGGGATATGGTGGCCTGATTCCATGCTCGTTTAGTGTATCATCTTCTTTTGCTTTAGTGAGGATATCGTCAACGTCTTTTTTAGTAAAGGTGCATAACTCATCTTCTCCACCGTTTGCCTCATCATTTAGAGGGACTTCATTATTTGGTGGACGTTGGAAAGTGAGAAGGAGGTTTTCCATCAGAGTCTCAATTCTCTGATGTCCTTGCTCCAGCTGCTGGATGCGTAGAGCCACGTCATCGTGCAGCGGAGGTTGCTCAGAGTTTGTGACCAGGACATTGACCCTTTGAGAGTCGAATGAGGATACCGTCTTAGTGACTGAGCTAGAGCTCATTCTTTTGGATGAAGAGTCCAAGGAATGGTCACTCCGATGTCCTTGAATTGAAGGAGCGGGAGAGTCCTCCTGATGTTTTCGTATCCGGGAGACGCTGCAAGTCACCGGCCGTCTGACATGAATTTTAGTTGCTAACTTCTGGCGTCTTCTGATTTTTCCAATCATATGGACAGCGCAACTTGATCAGGAATTTCTTTTTTTACCTATTTTTTAGAGACTTGAAGTGTAGAATGCTGGGTTCTTTGCTTCTCTAGTCTTTTTTGTCGATACGTCGCGTGGCGACGTATACAACAAGCAATTTGAGCTTCAGTTAGCTCTGGCTGGGCTCTAGCAATGAAGGACGTAGTCATTCGTATGTAGCAGCCGAGCTTATCTTCTTTGAAGCTAGGCATGGACAGGATCTAGATGCAGTCCTTAGCCTGTCGCAATGAGGCTTTGAATTTTGTGAGTTCGGCCCCTGTTGAGATGAATGGTCAAACTGAGGGAGTGTAGGCCTTAGCAGGTTCTTGCAGAGGCCTTGTGAACCTGCTAAGGCCTTGTGATGCACAACTTGATTTTGGACTTATAGGAGCAAGCCGGTTCGTGCTGAGTTGATTTTGTTCGGCGAATGGTAGGTCTCTCCTCTTTCATGTAAGAGAGAGGGTAGAACCGGTTCTCCTTGAGAGGGGCCAGGTAAGCTAGCTTTGTAGATGTTCGTGACCTTCTCTGTTTTGGTGAAGGTCTTGGTGACCAAGTCTTAGGGTAGACCTAGTTTCTTGTAGGTTGAGGCTTCGCGGGATTGCCGCGGGCTTCAGGCTTCTTGATGATCGCCTTTGGTGTCAAGGTTGTGACATGTCCAGAGGCGATTTTCTGCTTCTTGGCAGGTGTAATTTCTTCCACGGGAAGTGGGAATGGTCCCAGTGACCCGAAGACTATGGTCCGGGGAGTTGAGGTCGACCCGGTATTTTGAGAGTTGCCGAGAGAGGTGACGCTTCGGCAGCTAGCAGGGCGCTTGTAAGTGTGTTTGTTTTGCTTCTCTTGAAGCATGACTTGGTACTTGTTCTCATCAAAACTGATGGTCAATGAAGCTACCATCGTTAGTTTTTGGAAAAACTTCTGAAATAAGACCACATCCATTAGTAAAATCAGCTCATTAGCATTTGCATGACCCATTGAGGCTCATTTAACACCTATGATAAGCCCTTTTACCCTTATTTATGTTTACTCTTAAATATGAAAATACTTTTCTTTCTTTTTTCTCGGGTAAATTACTCAACACCCTTTCCAAGTCCCTCAGCATCAACACGAGAGCCATGAGTTTGCTGGTTTTTTTATGTGTGTGAATGGCAATTGTTTCATAAAAAGGAGAATGATGATAATTTTTTAATTTTGTGGAGTCCTCAGAGTATGGTACTCAATTTGAAACTTAAACACAAGCACAACAAATTGACAAAGTTGGGTTTCTCTTTTACTAACTTCTAGATAAGTACGCAGTCTGGGGTCACCAATGATTTTGGGTCAACACTAAACTCTTGTTCAGCCTGACAACTGTGAATACCCCTATTACGTACCAAGATACCCAAGTTTATGGGATTTAAAGGATCTAAATAGATCTCTAGTCCTAAATACAAATATCCTTGGAGAAACCTTTAACTTATAGGAGAGGGGATACACAGCCTCACCCAGTCTAATATTTTTTACACCTCTTAACAATCGAATCTTCAAATGCCTATAACTTTTGATCCATCTGTCAAATTTCCATATATAATATATAGTTGGAAAGGTCCTTTTGATTAAATATTCGTAAAGTCCATGGCTGTCACAATCAAAGCCATATTAGGGAGTTATAGACTAGGAAAATTACCACTTTATCATTTTTTAGGTAGGAAAGGTGGGCCGGCCCCATGGCCAATTTTCGGTCAATCTTGGGCATGGACATTTGTTTCCTTTATCTAATTCACTGATTTGGGTGGGTGGGGTACTACCGTACCCTTAACAAGGCCTCATATTTCCTCCTTTTTGAATTTCTGTAAACTCTTTGGATGATTGTAACTTTTGATATATCGGTCGGATTTTTATCCAAAATATATGAAGGAAAGCTATTTCTAAGTGTCTTTTCCTTCCTCCTTATCTCTGTAAAATTTTGAGGATTTTATAGAAAAGTTCACGGTAGGTTGTTGACGAAAAAGTCTTTCCCTGCTCGGGGCAGCACAAATGGGGTCCGTCAGACATTGTTTGTTTGTTTTTTAAAAAACTTGCATTGCTCTTCTCTGGCGTCTCCCCATCTCTTCCTCCTCCATTACCGTCCTTCTTTTTTGGGTATAGCGAACCCAAGGTCCGTGTAATCCAAGTGAGGGAGATTCGGCAGCTGGTGTAGAACGTGAAGGAGATTATACATCCATGCAATCCGAGTCTTGCTGCTTTAATTGAGTTTAAATTGCAGTCGTTGATAGCCGCGGTGATCGAGCTGTCGTCTAAGAGGAAGGAAATGGTGGGTTTGTAGAGACAACAGTAGCAACAACAGCATCAGCAGCAACAGATGAGTCAAAGCTCATCTGAGTTGAAGTTGTATCTCTATTTTGGGGTGGAGAACTTGTTTTCAATGCCAACTACGCCTACTCTGAACTCAGTGAATCGGTGTTTGAACTGGGTCGAAGGTACCCAAGATGAAAATCGCCATCTCCATCTTCAAACTAGCTAGTGCTCCAACCAAAGCTGCAACTCCAACTCTCTCTCTCTCTCTAACCCAGCAAAATCAGCAAGAGCAGAGAGACGAAGAGGGTATCCATCTTCTAACCCTTCTTCTCCAATTTGCCAAAGTGGTGTCTACAGACAACTTCAAGGAGGCAAACCAAATGTTGATTGAGATTACGGAGCCATCGACGCCTTTCGGCACGACAGCGCAACGGGTCGCCGCCTACTTCTCCAAAGCCATGACTGCTCACATCTCGGCCTGGTTAGGCCGCCTTTTGTGAGATTGACTAGTTTGGGGATTTCCATGGAAGCGATTGAGGTGACTAGGAAAAGGTGGTCGGATTTTGTTCAGACGCTTGGGCTTCCTTTTACGTTATTTCCTATGGCGGAGAAGGAGGGGAACTTGGATCTGGAGAGGTTGAATGGAGCAAGAGGGAGGTTGTTGCCGCTAGCTTCTCAGATTTCTCCAACCATCTTTCCCAATACGTACAAAGCACCTTGTGACGAGGAAGAGATGGGGAAGGACGCTAGCATCACCCTATGACGAGGAAGAGATGGGGCAGAGACGAGTGACGCTCCTCTCAATACTCTAAAAATGAACTCTGGGGCTTTTTTTTTTTTTTTTTTTTCATGCTATCTGAGTTAGAAGAGACTTTTTCATGCAACGGCCACCTACCGAGAAATTTTCTATAAATCCTCTAAAATTTTTGTATCGACATTGTGGAGGGAAGGTTTTCAATTTAAAAAACTGAGCTCTTCTCTCTACTTTAAACCATTTACAGTTAATGAACCTGATTGTTGAACGACTTTGATAGTCATTGAAACCCTTCAAAGATATTACCGATCATTTGTCTTTTACTCATGGGATATCACCCTAATTGGTCGTGGCCATTTAAATTAGAGTTTCAGCTGCCCCACCAAATTTTAGGGTAGATTCTCTTTGAGATATTCAACACTGAAAAGAAAGTCGAGCTTGAATTGGACATGTACATATATAGGGTCCTTGGATCATATTTGACCCGACTCATTGCCAATCCTAATTGAAACTATTTAAGCAATCATGGGTAGGCTAATGGAAGGATACATATTCATACAAATGATCACTTTGTTCTGTCAATGAGCAATTACAAAACAATGAAAAAATAAAATAAATGGCCACTTTTCAATCCAATTGTGCTGGATGTGAACTCCCATAATTTGTACCACTTTTTCAATGGTTTTGATCACTGGTAGGTGGACTTGTCCCAATTGCCATATCATAGTTTAACCTCAGGCCCGATTTATTTAAGGGAGCTCTATTGGCACACAAGAAATTACTCTCCCCACATGGAAAAAAAGAAAAAAAATCCTAAAGTACCCCTCCTCCTTCCCTTGTCTTCCCTCTCCCTCCCTCCCTCCCTCTCTTTTTTTATCTCTCTGATCGGGAGGGCCAGACATCACTGTGGGAGGGAGAGGAGGGAGGGAGAGGGACGGAGGAAGAGAGAGAACAAAGGGGCCGGGAGGAAGAAGAAGAAGAAAAGAGGAAGACGAGGAAAAAGAAGGTGGGGGAAGTGGGCGGGTGGGGTGGGCAGGGGGAAAGGGAATCGGTGGGAGCGAAAGAAAGAGAGGAAGGAAGAGGGAGAGAAAATAGGGGGGCGGCGAGGGAGAGAAAATAGGGGGGCTGCCAGCCGGTCTCCCTCCCAGCCAGCGACTGGGAGGTGGGCTGTAGAGAGAGGGAGGAGGGTGGAGGGGGGGAAGGGGAGGAAGGGTACTCCAGGGGAAAAAATTGTTTTTTCCTGTGTGGTGAGAGTAATTTCTTGTGTGCCAATAGAAGCTCTTTTTATTTAATTTCTTTTTGGTGCATTGGGAATTTAGCAAATACGCCTCTATATCAATGCGGATTATTGCCATCCCAAGGAGAATTAGATGAAGTAGGCCTGAAAATAAGTGTTAGCTGCTTGGTTTTTTTGAATGTTTGTGGCCCACAGTAAATTAATCAAACCACTTGTTGATGGTACGCAGATAAAAAAGGAAAAAACCTACAATTCAATTGGCTACAACTTACTAAGGAGTATAGATCCTATAAGATGGACTCCAAAAGAAATACGTGATGCACTTGTGGGGCCTATTTATAAAAAATAATATCATTCACTCGTCTGTCATATTTCACTCTAGTAGAATTCAAGCTCATCATCGTATTGTAATATTTTATTTACATGTTTTTAGCCGTGATTAATCTTACAATGAGCCCAAATTTCATTAGAGTAATGTTGGTGAAGCCCCATGGGTATCTATTTTGAATGATTTAGATTTTTTTCAAAGTGAACTTTACTCTTTATGGAATTCATAGAATTCCATTGTGAAGAATTTGTGAGTTTTCTAACATGATCTTCAATTTATATAAATGATTTTGGGGCAATTTGATTTGGAAATCGAGGTTCAATTTGACAATTGAACTCTCAATTTTGACACATTTTAACTTTACATTCTCAATTCGCCGTGCACTCTGATTAAAATTCTTTTTTTCAAAAAATAAAATAAAATACGGGTGAGGATGGGAAACTAAAGCTTGCGAAAGAAATGAGTTATGGATTGAAATGAAAGAACATGTTTTATCTATATGTTAAAAAAGTTATTGACGATTGACAAATGTCACTCATCTAATCCAGCAGAAAGAATGACAGCAAGTTTCGTAACAAAAAATAATAGTTTAAAGATGAAATATCATAAATGATCGACAGATGACACTCATCTAAGCTATCACCCAAAAAATAAGATAACAAAGTGTTAATATGTCACATTAAAGTTAAGTTGTTCAAGGGTCAAATATTAAGGCAAGTTAAGTCAGGTTGGAAGGTCAAATATCATGTTTCGATTTAACTGTACTCCAATCAATTGATAAATTAATAACTTTGAATAACTAAATAGGGTTCAAGTTAGGTAATCAGTTGGGTCAAGATTACTATTACTACTACTTGTATATTTTAAAACTTTCTCCAATTAAGAGGTTATGGTTATTTTATCAATGATATTATGCAAAGTTATTATTAATTATCACAACTTAAAAGAGTTTATAAAATTCTCTCACTTTAGTTTCATTGGAAGTGGACCTATACTTGACCCAAACTTAATTTGTTGCCATCGACCAAATTTTATTTGATATTTTTAAGTTTGTAGCGATCTTGTAATAGTTGTTTATTGGGTCCAGATTAAATTGACTAGGACCAATCCATTATAACAGGCCCAACTCTTAACTTTATTTTTTGTTGAATGTATTCATTACTACTGATTTGACCACACATAAACAATAACCCAAATTGGGTAATCCCGAACTTCAAATTAATAGATTTTTTATGGTTTATTTATAAATTTGAATGATTTTGTTATTTCTTTGTCAAACACTATTGTATAATATATCAAAATTGTTGATTTTGGCCGAACCAATTTCAATCTTGACCTCTAAATTGTGAATTTATATTATTATTCTTTTTTTTTTCCACTGCTCAGCTATTTAAAGGTAATTTTAGTCATTTTTACTTAACTAGATATAGTTAAGATAACTATTTCATTTGTTTTTAAATCCCATTGATCAAAATGGATATAAATTAGACCCATCTATAAGATTGGTCATTCTTAAAAGATTTGATATAAACTAAAAGAAATACCAATATACTTGACGTGCAATGAATAATATTCAATATCACATAAAACTTGTATTTAATTCTTACTTCTCATAAAGTTTTATAGTTTAATTACTTTTTGTTTTTCTAAATTCTGAACATTGACATCAATAAAATTTTAATTATAATTAATTCATATAATTAATGAATATGTCTAAAATTGGCCCCCATCAATACAAGTATGACAATTTTTTTTCAATCAACTTAAGACTGCACTAATCAGTACCAAATCATCAAGGTGTAGTAGTCAATGGCTGATAATGCACTTTTAAGTCCCAGTTTCAGTAAATCAATTTTCGTTTTATGGGTGCCACTGAAGAATCACATCTTCAGTTTGCTAATAGAATCTGTTGCAGCAACTGGTAGAAGCCCCACTGCATACTTTCCTATATCAGCTCAATCCCCTGAACTTCTTGGCAGTTGACCACCGGAGGATCCAACCCACCAGCCGAGACCTTCTTCGTTGCTGCCTCTTCTGTTGCCAAGCCTATGCAAATGTTTTAATACACAGATTCCATGAGATTACATACCATCATATTTTCAAATTGACATACAAGTACAAAGACATTACATAGAACATGACAGTGAAAAAATAGAAACTCCAAGAAGATCAAGATTGAAGCATCAATATGTTGAAAACTATTAACTGCAGATGTTTTGAAGTGTAGCACATTCAATCCGTGTTAAATGTCAATGTCCTGACACTTCATCTCATGCCTCTGGAATATTTGGGTTTATTTCCACTTTTTAAGGTGGATGGGATGTATTATACTACATTGTGGAATAATGCCGGATCCAAATGGGTGGAAGAGGGAGGGGATGCCTCTCTCTGTCACGATGAACTTTTCCAATAATAAAGCTTGTTTACATTTAAGTGGTTAACCGCGCCATATATGGGTAACACATGTCGAGCTGTTTTGGTGCCTTAAATGGAGAATGTAGCATGAAATTTTGTTTTTTACTTTCCTGATTGATAACAGGACCAGTCAATATGATGGTCGATTCTCTAACTTCATCAGCATCAGAAGGCATAGGAATTATGGTCGATGACCGATTTAGGGGGAAAATAACTAGGTATGGGTAGAGACGTACTGGCAGTCTGACCCACTTAAGACCTTACAGTTTGCAGACAAGCTCCTTTCCTATATTTCTGATAGCTGGATATGATCTATTACAAACTATTTTAACATTTTTAATTATTTTTCTTAAATATGTTTGTTAACTATAAATATGAAGATACAGTTGACCTTATATCAGACATTGATTCCATCCTCATGCACCAACCCATACTCGTGGAATTGAAGGATACAGTTAACATCATAATTTGCACTGTTGGAAAAAAGATGATCTAGGTATTGGAGTTCATGACAATGATCTTATTTTGGGTGTCCAGCTATTTCCAAAATTTTCTTTGTTGAGGGAGGAAATTGCTGTAGAGTTTTGTGGAAAAAAAACAAACTGCTTTGGGGTTGATTGATTAAAAAGGGCAAAAATAGATATTAGAGATTTTGGATGAAAAATGTGAAAAGAAAATGCAAATTAATAATCAAATAAAAAGAAAAATTAATACCTTTCTAATCCGAAACTTGGGAGCTCTCCAACAGCGCAGCTTCGAACTAACCATAGACTCATTGTTTGATCTGAAAATAAAGAAGGAACAGAAATAAAAAAGCGGAGGAAGAGATATCATTACAAAAGAATTGACAAATATAGGTGCAAGTATTACAGTCCAAAAACAACTATAAAGTGGGCCCACCTTTCATGAAGGCAAACTCTTAAATGATTTGTATCAAAGCCTCCTCCCATGGACGTAGAATTCCACTTAGATCGGAGTCATTCACCACTGGATTAAAGCCCAATGAAAAGGGATGATCAATAAAAGTGGGCTAATTACTTTCCCAATGCTTCAATCTAGAGTGAATGACCACGATATTAGAGTGACTTTCAGAACATCTTATATTATGATGAGTGGATTTGATCAACAGATTGCCTTGATGAAAGAAAAGAACATGTTACTGAAACAGCCGGACTGTACTAAAAGCTTGGAATGCATCCAGCCGCATATAATGATTCCTCGTGTAACAGAATCATCATCATCATCAACTCTTCAATCTAGTGTGAATGACCACTGCTTTAGAGTGAGTTCCAGAACATCATATATTATGAGTGGATTTGATCAACAGTTTGCCTTGATGAAAGATGAGAGCATGTTACTGAACTGGCTGGACTGTACTAAAAGCTTGCAATGCATCTGGCCGCATATGATGATTCCTTGTGTAACAGAATCATCATCATCATCAATGCAGTCCAATCAATCAAGCGTCAGCTTTTGTGAGTTCAACTTTTGCACTCAACCTTATTGTTGTGCACGTGCGTGCGGAAGCACAAAACCTACGATCGATCAACCATACCACACGAGAGACTAGAGGATTTTACGTGGTTTAGTAAAACCGCTTACATCCACGGCAAGAGAGCAACAATTCACATCTTGACTCTCTTCAGAGTCTAGGGTTACAGATTACATCATATACATAATCTTTGTTTTCTTAGCCCCTAAGAAAGCCCCGGTACAAAGACCAAAATACCCTTAACTCCAAACCCAGTCATTGGCTAACCCAATGGACTACTTCTGTAAAGCCGGAACACAAGGCATAAACCCAACAGTCTCCACCTTGGCTTGAATTCCACACAATTCAAGCCGCCAGGAAATAAACAGCAATCAAGCCGCCAGGAAATAAACAGCAAAGTCTTCCCGTACCTCGCCGACAAGTACACTCTCTTCAACACTGACACGTTGAACCAGCACTTGAACTCTAGGCAAAGCTCATCTTCTCGTCAAACTTCCCCCCCCCCCCCCCCCCCCCCCCCAACAAACTTTTACACTCCGTTAACAACATAATGAGTGTTTTCTAGATCACTCACTCTATATCCGCCAATCTGCCCAAATTTTTGCACCATGTTGTAGATCTCGTTACCACGAGCACATAGGATCAAGCGGATCTGAAATCCAACTCTGGATGGCTCTGATGTTGCAGAAACAAGTCTATAGGCTCAAACGGATCCCCGATCAGACTCCTGATGATCCAGATATCGCGTAAAGAAGTCTTACACGTCGATCTCGGTCAAAATCTGTTCTGCTACCGATTTTCTGATGTGGTGCTGACGTCAACACTCAAACTGTTGGGCTTTTGCAATGCGGGTCAGGCTGACTCGACATGACTTGTCCCAGGTCGTTTTCTCCCTCGACCTGAAATAGAGATCGCAGCTCTTTATTCTTCAATCACAGCAAAGCAGCAGCGACGACATCATAGCACCAGCCGCGTGGAGTGCTGTCAGCAATGGGCTACGGAGAATCCAGATCTTCTCCAGCAACCGAGTAGAAGGCCACTACCGAAATTGTTGTGCGATCGATGATTTTGTCGTTGGATCTTTGGAGTCATGCAATCCGTGAAAAGATAGAAAACGCAAAGAGGAAAATCATTGCCCAGGGTTTTTGGTTGCTACTAGTAGAGAGAGGAGAGAAGTCATGTCTGGACTTCTAGTTAGACCTGCTCGAGATCAAAGGTAGAGGGTTTGAAAAGAAAAGGAAGGCTTTGCAATGTTACCCAGTTGGAAGAACAAGAAGAGAGTCAAGATGTGAATCATTGTTGGTTTTAAGTCTTGTATTCCGGGATTACCGGAGTGGTCCATTGGGTTAGCCAATGACCGAGTTCAAGGTCAAGGGTATTTTGGTCTGGCTAAGAAAGCAGAGATAATATATATATATATATATAATGTAATTAGTAACCCTATACTCTGAAGAGTCAAGATGTGAATCGACGCTCTTGCCGTGGACGCATGCGGTTTTGTCTAACCACGTAAAATTCTCGTCTCTCTCTTGTGTGGCATGATTGTTCGATCGCAGGTTTGGCGCTTCTGCGCGCGCGCACAACAAGTGGTATCAGAGCCTGGGCTGTGTTGTGCGATCAATGGTTTTATCGTTGGATCTTTGGAGTCGCGCAATTGCGTGAAAAGATTGAAAACTGAACGAGGAAAGTCATTACCGAGGGTTTTCGAATGCTGTTGGTAGAGAGAGGAGAGAAGTCATCTATGGACTTCTCGATTCGATCGGCTTGATCGAAAGTGGAGAATTTGAGGAAAAAAGGGCTTTGTCCTTACTGCCCGGTTTGGAGAGAACAAATGAAGTTTATCGCACTTGGCCTGTGGTGGCCATCATCTGAGAAAGTGGCGATCCAAAACCTTCCCCGATCTTCTTTGTTTCTGGCCTACATCCAGTGACAGGGCTAAGAGTCTAGATCCTCTATGCATCTCCGCTTCAACGCCGGTGGCGGCCTTCTACTCCGGTGACGTCAAGTCTAGATCCTTTCACTCTCCATCCTCAGTTTCAAGAAGTAGAGCCACGATTTCTTCCTGCAACTTTGTTTCTGCAACAACCACCGATGGCCCGCCAAGATCAACGATCTCCTTCTCTGATCTTCTGCAACAGTTCTGTAACCCAAATCAGAAACGTAATCCTCTCCTCCCATCACTTCTCTGATTGGGAACCCCAATCCTCTTTGATCTTCTCCAATGGAATCGGGCAACAACAATCCGATCTGTGTGACCCAGACCAGATCCTTTTCTTCTTCGTATTCTTTTTCAGACTATGGCGCACCACAGATCAAGTTCGATGAACTCCTTCTATTCTCTGCAAAACGTAGGGGTGTAAAAAAAAACCGAAAAACCGTCTAACCGAACCGAACCGAACCGCGGTTAATAACCGTGTTTCACGGTTCGGTTACGGTTACGGTTTTTGAAATCGAAAAACCGCGCTTCACAGTTCGGTTACGGTTTTTATCTCGACTTACGGTTATTAACCGCGGTTAACCGTTAACCACGGTTCAGTTAACCGTATTCCCAAAACACACGGTTAACCGAACCGTTTCACTAATAAGAAAAAAACTTAAGGGCCTAAATGTGATTTTTTTTTTAGAGTAACATATTATACCATTCTCTAACTATTATTTTTTTTTTTCACAATAAGTCTGATTAATAAACAACAAAATTTTCATAAAAAATTTTAAATGACAATTAACCGTAACCGAACCGTTAACCGCGGTTAACCGCGGTTCGGTTTTTAACGGTTTTTAATGGTTCGGTTATGGTTACGGTTTTTAGAAACAAAAAACCGTGAAACACGGTTCGGTTAACCGTTTTCCTAAAAACCGCGGTTAACCGAACCGTTACACCCCTAGCAAAACGGGTAGCAAGGGCAAAGCCCTTTTTTCCCTTAAACCCTCCACCTTCGATCAAGCCGATCGAACCAAAAAATCCAGAGACTTCTCTCCTCCCTATCCCAGCAGCAACCGAAAACCCTAGTTAAGGATTTTCCTCTTTGCGTTCTCGATCTTTTCATGCGATTATGTGACTCCAAAGATCCAATGACAAAACCATTAGTCAATGACAAAACCATTGGTCGCACAGCACAACAAAGGCTTTCATACCACTTACTGTGCGCGTGCATGCGGAAGCGCGAAACCTGCAATCGATCAACCATGCTACAGAAAAGAGACTAAAGGATTTTACGTGGTTCGGCAAAACTACTTACGTCCCCCGCAAGAGAGCAATGATTCACATCTTGACTTTATTCAGAGTCTAGGATTACAAATTACATCATATATATAATCTCTGCTTTCTTAGCCCCTAACAAAGCCCCGATACAAAGACCAAAATACAAGTGACCCTGAACTCGGTCATTGGCTAACCCAATGGACCACTCCAGTTAACCCGGAATATAAGACATAAACCCAACACTTATTTAATGCCATGTTTTCAAATTTGAGCATTAAGCATGTTTCCAAGTTTGAACAGGAAGTATAACTATGCCTGTATACAATCAAATACAAACACGGTTGTTCAGTTTCCAACTTTAAGCAAATATAAGCCAACTTCCCCTATATATATATTGCGCATATGAAAGAAAGTAGAGAAAGATGAAGAATGGATATAATGGATCAAACAAAAACTTTCCTTGATAACTTGCATGACGTCACTGGATAAGGCTAAACATAATAACCAAGATATATTTGTGTTCCTCACTTACTATTTCTAGCATTTGTTTATCAATTCAACATAACTTCTAAAAATATATATAGTTACCGAAAGGCCATTTCTCATTCTGCTCCATTTGTTTCTAATCCTGGCATGTACAGATGAAACAGCTGAGCAATTGTTTTACTAACCAGGGGGAATGTTCTCCTACTAGCTGACTGCATACTTCTCATATGCAGTCCAGCTGGCAGGGCCCACTTGGATGCCTAATTATCAGTAGGGGTGGGGTACATTGGATGATCTCCTTATGGATAAGGATCAACAGAAAAAAAAAAAAAAATTGCCCTGTCAAATCATCCTAGCCCTTGATTTAACATCCATAAAGTCTAGCAGTCATTCAAACATAGACTTCTTTGAGATTTAATCCAATGGTGGATAGAGGTTTGAAGAGAGTGAAATTGGGCCTCGTGCCGGATCATGTGGGGACGAGTGTGAAAGGGCCTGCAGTGATCAAAGGTGGCCCCAAGTGGGCCAGGTAGAGCTGGACTGGATATACTATTGCTCTTAGGAGAAAATTTTCTCCTGTAACCAGAGTAAAAGTAGTAAACAACTATATTAAACCTGCCATAACCAGGTTCACTACACCTATGGTTATGTTATAATGCACAACCTCACCTGACACCAAATACCTAATGTGCACTATGATTGTCGCCCAAAACTGAGGCTTCCCTCAAAAATATAAACCACAAGTAGAAATACTCTGTCCAGAACAAGGACTTATAATGATATCAACAACAACAAAGTTGTCTAAAAGAACGTGCAAAAGGGAGTGGACTGGAGATCACTATCAATACCAGTTCTCAATTAATTTCCTGCACAAGAATACCATTCAAGCTAAAACTCGCAATTAGTTCATAAAGTTACAAGTTCAACCTGTGCAACGGCACCAGCATTTGTGATGAAGCATTTTACTGTTGAAGAAAAAGTGAATAGACATTTTAAATACATATGTTATCCCTAAAAATAGCCAACTCAAGACAGCATTCAGAAAATGAGAGTTACTCATATTATTGAGCACATAATAACTTGCAAATACAATCACTTTTATCATGCACCTAAATTCTCAACTCCGCATTGTGTTAGCAGGAAAAAACCCAAGGAGTCTCATGGGAACCAACAAGGGCCTCACACTAGCAGGGTTCACATTGAGCCTGCCACATCTGTTCATATGAATTTATATCAGGCTGAAGGTAGCAGCGTTTGCAGAATACAAAGTATTGGCAAAAGCCAATGGAACCATGAATCAACTTCAAAGCATGGCCATGTCTGCATCAAAGCTTTGTCAGTTACAATGGGACCCTTTAAATGTATTTTGTCCCAGATACCAAATGGACCCTCAGATACATGTTGATCCCAAGGTCAAGCAGTTTGTTAAGAATCACAAATTGAAATCATGCAGTAAGATTAAAAGGGGAAGGCTGCTTACACATTCTCATCCCCGGAAGCATTGGAGCGAGTCACTTGCATTTTTGAACCGGAACACAGAATGTATGGATCATCTGTGCAAAAATATGTTCCAATAGATAATTTTTTGGGAATAGATAATTCAACTTTGTTATTTGGATGAAACCTTAAACAGATTGTACAAGCAGCATCTGGAGACTCTAGCATTCTCTTAAGCTCCAGGGTCTTTGAGAAGCAACTCGGCTGTTTTTTGGGTTCTTGAACGCCAAGATAGTGGACGTCCTGGCTTCCCATTGCCTTCGAAGAATCAATTTCTGAACCACAACCATTTGGAAGGTCATCCTTTACAGTCTTATGGGATGCAGTTATACCTGTGCTTAGAGAATTTCCTTCAAGGTTTCTAATAATCAGTGCATCTTTGTGGTGAAAGCGGTTTACATTACGATCCCCCCATTTAGCATCTGTCTGCTGCATTGCTGGTGATAAATGGCACCTAAGACGAGATGAATGAGTATCACTAGGTGTTTCTTGTTTTAAACATGTGTTGGAGGATAAAGAAGAATTGTCTGATTGGTAGTCTCCATCTACAGTGCTTGAAAAGGACCTCTCTTGTAAACCACATGAGCAATTTAACAAATTAAATGCAGGCTTCTTCACTTTGGAATTTCTCCTCCCAGCACAGGGCCCAAGACTGATTCTAATCTCCACATTGCAACCCAACACGAGCTGAAGTGAACTAGCAATAAGCTTCCATGACTTCTCTGCCCTGGATACATGATTTGGATGACCAAATTCTACTTCTGCTATTGCCAGACCTGAAATTTAAAACATTCTCACTAGATAGTACCTTCTTGATCATAAGACTAAAAATCATTTGAAGTAACTTAAATGCTATGAAGAATACCCACTAAATCTGAATACCAAAATAGCAGGACTTTAACCTCATAATGATTCAATGTGAGATTTTTTTTTTTTTTTTTTAAGTCAGGCAGTTTCATGAAACTAAAATAACCAATAACATCGAGGAGCTATTGCAAGATGATACCACCTCTATATGATAATTCATAAATTGTTTATATATTATAATAGTTTAAAAAGTAAATATATGAGTAACTATTTGTAAGATCCCTGGCCCTAATTTATGTGGTTAGCGTAAGTAATTGTCATTATAACTAGTGAATCATGTTTAGTGGCTTAGCAAGTCAGTTTTAGTGTCAGGAGCTAAGTCCGCAGGTTTCATAGCATCCGGGGCAAGTTTGAGTGAAGTAGGGGGTAGTTTGCAATTTTGGGAAGTTGTGAGGGGTTCATTGCAATTTCAGGATTTCGGCAATTTTGGGTGCATTGGGTAGATTTCATCTTGGACATCATTTTCCATTAGGGTGCGTCGGGTAGATTTCATCTTGTACATCATTTTCCATCAGGGTGCGTCGCAATCCAGCGGCCCGAAGCCCATCAAGTTCCCCATTATCATTCAAGTCCTTATAGTCACCTAAGCCCTTATGTGTAATTCCCAAAAACTCCCAACAAAACCCGCCACTGATCATCCTTTCTCCCATTTCCCTCTCTTATTCTCTCCTCTCCTTCTCCATTTCTCCCTCACTCTCGATTGCTTCCAAGCTTCTCCAAGCCTAGTGGACGTTCTCCAAGCTCACCTCCATCACCTTCCACAAGGTATTCATCTTTTTCACTCATTTGGAAAGCCACTTTCCCTAATCCCTTTTAGTTTCCCTTTTCCCTATGCTAGGAGATATGCACGTTAGCTTAGACTCTTGTTTTCCTCTTGTTTTGGTTGTAGGAGTGAGCTCCAAGCTCTTCTAGTGGGGTTGGCTTGTGTAAGAGTTTTGAGGATTTGGGTACCAAGCTCCAAAGAGGGTTTTTCTCTAATTGACTAATATTTGTATTTAATGTGATATGCATGTGTTTTTAAGTTGATTCCAGGCAATTAATTCATGTATCTACTTCCTTCAAGCTCATTTATGTCAATGGTAGGTTTGTGGAGATTTAATGGTGTTTACATTTAACGACTTTAATGGACATGTTTAATGTGAGAAATAGGGAGTTTAAGAAGCCTATATTAATATGCCCAAGACCCTTTTGTTGTAAGTGAAGAGAACTCCACAAATCTGATGTGAATCATTTCAAAAAACGAATTTCTAGGAGCCTGGTCTTACGGCTAATCGTAGCCCCAGCCAAACAGAAACTCTAGTTCTGTCTAGGAGGTATGACTAACAGATTTTGAACTATGTTGAGCCCACGCCTAGCCGTGTTGTTGACCGTGGAGACCCACGGTTAACCGTAAGACCCATGCGGCTAACTGTAAGTCCCCAGTTGGTCCCAGAATTCGGCTCTATCTAAGTGGGACTGACGGGATTTGAACTACGGTGAGCCCACAGTTAGTCATGTGGCCGATCGTAGAGACACCATGAACCCTTTTTGTTTGCATGTTACTGTAAATGCTGAGAGTTGTGACTGACAGGCCTCAAGTTACGGTGAGCTCTCGGCTAGAAGACCCCACGGCTAGCCGTAAAGGGGTTACAGCTAACTGTAAGGCAAATCTTTCCAAGGTTTACGACTTTGAATTTTTGGAACCCTTACCCTATACCATGACCCTTAGCCTAGACTAATGATGAATATGATTAAGACTATTAGTAAGGGGACGTGTGAGCGTGATATCCTCTAATGAGTCGTCCGGTGGAGCATGTGAACTGTATTGAGACAAGTGAGTGGCTTAGTGGATATTTGGGATAGCGTTGAACTACGGGAGCACCAATGTATTGTATGGTCTATCCAGGACCCGCAAAATCACTAGGTTGAATGGTGTGGTCTTTCACATGTGAATGGCGATTATGACCCTAGATTGGCTATTGTAAGTACCCTGTTGATTCACGAATCATTGGGATATCTGTTGTGTTTATATTTCCGCCTTGAACATGACATGAGCATGTATCCTTCCTCTTTGTCGGTTATTGTTGAGTGCGAGTCAATGTGAACTTAGTATGGACTTGCAACCGTTGGCCATCCCTTAGTTTAGTTATCGATGTCTCATGGGAGATGCTCTGTTTGGATGTGCTCCAAGCTAGTTGTTGATTTATCTGTATGGCTTGTAAAGGACTACTCGGGTTTTGAGGTTATGTGTGATCTTCGGATGGGTTTGTTATGTGTAGTAGTTCCTCTTAGCTTTGATTGCCACGTTTCGGAGTGAGAATCTAGCCGGACACCGTGTGTGTTATCTTTGAGCCGTTCAAGTGAGACACCACTTGGTTGTTTTCGTCTCCCACGGTTTGATTACCACCCTGTGGCAAGGATTGTTGAAAGTCCGGGATCCGAACCGGAGGGGGGGCGGGGGTGGGGGGGGTGGGGAGGGAATAGGGTGAGCTTCTAATTAGTGACCAATTATGCGAAATTTTAAAGTTCTTTAAAATTAATTAGTCACAAGTGATGATATAAAACTAAAGTGCGAAAGCTAACAAAAATAATCATCACAAAGCATTCACCCTAACACAATGATTTATAGCGGTTCGGCCTCAATGCCTACATCCACTACCGGCTTGTGATCCTACACCCCACCGGATTTCCACTATCTATGCTTTTCAATAGGCTAAGCAATAACCTTTACAAGATGCTTTTCTAAGGCTAAGCAATAACCTCTATACTATGCTTTCCAAGGCTAATCAATAACCTCTTGGGTTTCACGGTTCACCCCTAACCTTTACACTTATGCTTTTCTAAGGCTAAGCAATAACCTTTTCAAAATATTGGATTTCTCAAAGAAGTGTCTACACAAACACTTGCAGAGATACAATTAAAGCTCAAATTACAATGCCTCTTAATTAGGCTGATTTGAAAGTGTTTATCTAATTCACACCACACTTTATGAAATGCAAAGATGAATGCTTAAAGTGTTTGGGTGAAAACTTCAATCAAGCTAAAAAACAAAGCTCAAATAATGTATTCTTAAAGCACTTCAAAGTTTAACGCACATAGATAGATTGATTGAAGTAAAATGAAAATCACATGCTCTTTTAAAGGACAACTTGTAAAGATATCACTAATCAAGGTTTGCAAGCTGTTTTGAAGTTTCAAGTCTTTAGAACATGCAAAGCATGAGAAAAGTTGTTTTAAAAAACAAAATAGTTTTCCTATGATTCTCATGTGCTTTGAAAACAACAAATAATGATTCAACCAAGTGAATGAGTCATGCTATTAAAGAAATCAAAGATTTAGGCAAACCATGATTAAAGAAACCAAATTGAGAATAACTTCGAGCTTGTCAAGAAAAATAAAAGATTAAACAAAGAATCTAAAAGGCTAAACAAAGATTTAATCTCTTCAAATGATGAACTTAGAGAAAAGGAAGAAACAATAAAATGCTCTCTTGTCGGTTAACCAACATTTGAGGTTCGGTTAGCCGAACTCAACGGTCAAATTCCCAACGGTCATATTTTTCCAGACCACGTACACTATCGGTTCACCGAACCAGTTCGGTTGCCTGAATTATGACCGATAACCTAACCGAACATACAAAAGAGTTAGAAAACAAGCTCTCTGGTTTATGAACCAAACTTGGTTCGGAGAGGGTCTGAAGCAAGTTCGGTTGACCGAACCTTGACCGAAAACCTGACCGACACAAAATCTGCACATTCTGGAAATGGAACCGAAGTTGATTCGGTGAGTGTCAGTTCACCACTCAGTTAGCCGAACACTGACCAACAGGTCACCGAAGGGTAAGAAAGTGATTTGCTGATGACCTGAAGAACTGACTTGAAATCCCTTTAAAAAACTGATCTTGAAGAGTTGTTCTAACGATGGGAATTTGAGTCAATGAAAACATGTTTGAAAGCATGATAAAATCAACTAAAAGATGCTTTGATAAAACAAGGTAGATTCACCTCAAGGTTGTTTTTATTAAAACATGATTCTCAAGAAAATGATGCATATGTGAAAACTTCAAGACATGATATGAAATGAATGCATAGGCTGTCATCAAATTGCAAATTATTTGGATCTAACAATTGTATCATTATGCATGCATTAACTGTCTGCAGATCCGGTTATTTGAGGTGGTCGTATGCCACTAGGGCACTGCATACTTCGGTGTGAGATTTACATAGGTGCACTGATGTTTTTTTAATGGGCTTTTTCCCACGCACCATCATTTTTGGCTGGGCTTTTTCCCACGCTCCATTACCAGGCTTGCCTGGGCATTATGTTTTCAGTCGAGCTTTTTCCCGTACAATTAACCTATGTGGATTGCCTATTTTGTTACAATTCATACTTATCTGATTCTTGTGGGATGGTGTATATTCATGCACAACTGCTTAGCTTTTACATTATTGCACTCTTATGATCATTATTGTCTTTATTCATTATTGATGCATCATATTATGTTATTTATATTTGTTTACCCGCCAGATTTCATAAATCTGATGATGTTACATTTGGTGCTTAGGTACCGAGACCCTTGTTGAGCCGGAGGCTGAGGCGACCCCAAAAGATTTGCCAGCAGAGGAGTTCAAGGAGTTGTGTGCCGACGACATAGTATGGCATCGTCATGTCCTGCACGAGAGAGCCACCACATGTCACATTTTGGATAGATTCTTTTTGGACATATATTTGATGTACATCTTTTGTTAGGCTAGTGTTTTTGTTGATGACCTTATAATTAAACCTTAATTTTTTGTATTTTGCAACTTAAAGTTAAATGCATCTTGGTTACTCGTATTTGCTCTATTTTACTATTATGCCATCTAAGTTGTGTTTTTAAGAATGGACGCATCCGCATGTTACTTTATGATGATGGACACTTATCTCTAGCTCACCGCGGCTTTAATCCACCCAATTGGGGGTGACAAATGCATTATGTTTTGGAAAATTTTAGCTGCCCCTGGAATTGGTTAGTCGTAATCAGATCTCGGTGACGTGAGGCTACTCAAAGTGGACTTGACATAGCTGGCGAGAAAAGGTGAATCTGGCTTTTGAATTGTCACAGAATGTGGTTAGTGAACACCATGCAAAATTCCTAGTATTATTCTCGTTCTTTTATCAATTAATATTTTAAATTTTTAATAGTTGATTATAAAGAAGGGGCCATCTACAATTGGAAAAGGGAAGTGAATTTACATTTTGGAACCCTGCCAACTCCTCTCTTCAATGGAAAAATAAGGAAAGTGAACTCTCATCCAGATTCTGGACCGATAGATCACTGATAAATTCATATGATATTAGTAATGTTGGTACTAGCAGCAGCATGTGCAACAGTAGCAGTAGTGTAGAACTAATTATAATATTAATAAAAGACATATTCAAACTCCAAAACAAGCAATAACTCCTGTTTACTTATCTTTATTCTTTTATTTTTCTCCTTATTCGGAAATGGAACATCTCTTCATGGCGATTCACTTGATTCCTCAATAGAAATCAACTACTAAATTTGTAAATCATGTTTTCCAGATTTCATTTGATTTTTCCAAATTCTATCCAAAGTGTTAGGAATTCAGCTGACACATACCCCCTTAGTGTCTCATCTTATGACGCAACCAACATGTTTCAATTATCATATTTAGAATGAATTTGATAAAAATGTTCTCATCATGAAAGACACGATGAGAGAACCTAACCACAAGCCCCTTGGTTTCTGAAGCAACATGTTACAATTAGCAGATTTAGAATGAATTTAATAACAATGTCCTCATTATGAAAGACATGATAAGAGAACTTAACCACATGCCATCTAACTAAATAGATGCACCAGTCATAATGAAGGCCGTCCTACTCCTAATGGCCAAAAGCAACATAAATCTTTGGCTCAGGATGGAATGAGTCTGCTGCCACCAGAATGGTCATGAGCATGGGAAAATTGATAAGATACGAGCACTGACTCAAGGGGATGTCAGCTTGAGGGCCACATCTTTGGCTGACAAGGAACCACAGAGGATAGTGAGATGACAAGATCCTTGGCCAAATAAGGAGTTAAAAGGAAGACCCAAATGCAGAAAGCTGTAAAACATATCCAAACTTAACTAATTCAACTGCACCAACCAAACCAAATGAATCAACAATGACAGTGGCAACCATATGACACACCACCTTACCTCCATAAAAACATGCCCCAAAAAAGCCATTTGAGGCTCTTTTGGAGATTTAAATGACACTCTTTTGGAAATTTTAATTTCTCTACAGTGGTACTTTCATATCTTTCCATTCCTTCAATAAAATTTTAGAACAAACTAAAAAAGACCTCTGTAAAATCAGATTCCCAAAAGATCAGATAACTAGCTCACATACAAATAAAAAGAAAAACTGAAAAAGAAAAAGGCAATTGACTCTTTGATAGCAATGTGCAATTGCATATTGGCTAGTGGCACAGCTGCACATATCCCAATGGCCTAACTCATAATAACTAGTACCTGTTGTGAGACAGCAAGATAAACAAATATGGATCCAAACAAAAAAGTCAATCTAATGTTAGAAAGAAATGAACACAACCATGCATTACATAGTAGCAAGACACAAACTTCTGGATATACCTTGGCTCATAAGAACAGACAATAACTTTCCCTCTTTCTGTAAGAGTCTTCTCAGTGCATTTGATTGGCAATTTTCTATGGTTCTCCTCCATATAGCTTCTAATTTTTCTGAAGCTTCATCATTTAGGTCTGACTGTTGGGATTCATTATGGTTATGTCTGTAAGAAACAGAATGATCCCGGCCCTCCTTCGGAATAGATGTGCCGTAAAAACCACCATCTGCATCCAACAATCACATAACTTGCTTAAAAAATTACAATAATTAGCACTGTCACTTATTGAACTATATGAATATCAAAATTGACACCATTTTTACAACCAATGACCAACATGAAATGAAAATTAAAAGAAACAATTCTGACAAAACTCACCTCTCTTGTGTGCCATTTTCAGGCACATCTTTGAATCATTTCCACCCAAGATAGCAGATTCTCCCATGCTTAACTGTAATAGCGCCACTGTAAGCCATGTTGTTTGATTCTTTGATGACCTCAACTGTTTTTCAGTTTCAGAAAGTATTTTTAAGGCATGCCTCAGTTTCTCCAAGTCCGCATCAGCTACTACAAGAAGTATATACATTAGTATGGCAGTAAATACATCAAATATACATATCTCTATAAATAAATATATAGATGGATAGACAGATTTTATATATACATATATATATATATATATAATAAGAGAAAGGAAAAATAGGGACTTATATCATGTCAAATGTATTAAGAGCAATGACCAAAAGGTTCTAGTGAAGGACAACAACATCAAAGAAAGGTGGAGGTAATAGTTTACCATGCTTTTAAATGAAGACTATATAGGAGACATGAGAACAAAAAATGATACTTCAATAGCAAAGCATACCTTTTTCCGTAGAATTAGGGTGGTGGAAGTGAGGAAAGCATTAAAACAAATGAAGAAAGGAAAAGCTACATGTCTAGATGACATCCCAATTGAGGCTTGGAAATGCTTAGGAGAAGTTGGGGAGATTTGGTAAACTAGACTCTTCAATATAAGATATTAATGCTCAGGAGAAGTTGGGGAGATTTGCATGATAAGTGTTGTAGTACCTCTATATAAGAACAAGGGAGATATACAAAACTGCAACAACTATCATAGGATTAAACTTATGACTCATATTAAGAAGCTATGGGAGAGAGTTATAGAGCAAAGACTAAGACAGAAGACCCAAGATATCTTTCTTCTTCTTTTATTTTATTTTATTTTATTTTTTGAAATGGTAACTTGTATTGATCAAAAGCTTTAAAGTATAAAAGAGCTATACTGAGAAGCGGCTGGGGTAGCCCCAGAAATACAACCACCGCCCAAAAAAGGAGAAGCTATACAAAAGGGCAAAGCAAAACAAAGGCTGAAGAGAGCCAAATCAAAATAATACGACTTCCCTCCAGTTGAAACATAAAGCGTGAAGGGAAAAGTCCCGAAATTCTGGGAGAATGGAGACCCAAGAGGCTACAGTGAATTTCATTTTGAGAATTAGGTCTTCTTGGGAGGAGGAGGTCCCTTCAAAACATCTTATGTTACTCTTTTCCAAATTGTCCAGATGAAGACCAAAAGTGACAAGCGCCACATGATCTTCCCTTTTGATGTAGAGATCGGGCATACTCACTGATGAAACATCTCGGGGAAGGATAGAGGAATAACCCAGCTATAGTCGAACTCCTTAAGGATTGCTAACCAGATAGCTTTTGTCTACTTGCAATGAATGAATAAGTGGTCAACCGAGTCCTCGTCGGCTAAGCAAAGGGGGCATCCTCGTCGGCTAAGCAAAGGGGGCAAGCATTCACTATAAGCATTTTCCGGCGACGAAGATTATCCATAGTCAAAATTTTATTCTTGAGAGCTAGCCAAACGAAAGCAAGGACTCTGGGAGGGGCCTTAATTTTCCAGAGGGAGGGCCAACCTCGATGAGAAGTCGGGGGACCTGCATGAAGGGCGGTGAAGAAGGACGAAATGGAGAAAGAGCCACTGCCGGTAGGGGCCCAACATCTGCTGTCTTGCACTTCACTGTTAGTAGCCAACCTGCTAAGGACCTCAAAGAGATTGAAGAGGTTTGCTTCCTCTGACTCGGAGAGATTCCTTCTAAAAATGGGGCACCACAGTTGATGACTGCCATTCGTGTCCAGGTAATCTCTGACCCTGGCTTTGCGGTTTCTAGCGCATCTGTAGAGATCAGGAAATTGAATTGCTAAGGGGAGTTACCGGCCCAAATGTCATGCCAAAAAGATATTTTATCTCCATTGCCAACATGGTAGCGGGTGGATTGAGCAAAAGAGTCTTTTATAGAGCAGATCCCTTTCCAAAAATTTGAACATTTTTGGGATGGAGTAGAGATGTCCCATCCGTTAATTAATTTGGTTTTATGCCAAGGAGATCAACGATGGAAGCTATCTTCTCACTTATGCAATTAATGGAAAAATGAAAAGGACAAAATCTGCAAATGGTCTTCATCGATTTAGAAAAAGCCCATGACAGGGTACCTAGAGATTTAATTTGGTGGATTTTAAATAAAATAAATGTTCCAAGAGGTTAAATTGAAATTATTAAAGACACTTATGAAGGAGCAATAATGAGTGTGAAGACTACTTGTTGAGAGACGGAGGAGTTCCTAATGACCATAGGTTTGCATCAGGGGTCAGCCCTAAGTCCTTATCTCTTTGCACTTACTATAGATGAGTTAACTGCTCATATTCAAGAGGAAGTACCTTGGTGCATTTTATTTGCAGATGATTTTGTAAGATACCATATACCAACCCAAAGCTTAAGCTCATAGGTGGAAGGCCCAAACAAGTACATTAAGCAATGTCCAACTCAGGACTTAGGCTACGTGGGATGTAAGACGACCCCCCCCCCCCCCCCCCCCCCCGGTGCATGACCAACAGATTTCATAGACAGGCCTGCCATGTGGGCTACACAAGAATGACGGGATCGAAACCCGCTCCGACACCATGTAAGATACCATATACCGACCCAAAAGCTTAAGCTCGTAGGTGGAAGGCCCAAATAGGTATATTCAGCCGAGACCATTAACTTCTTACTCAATATCACCGGCTTCTATTGAGCCATACAAGTCAACAAATCTCCACCTTGGCGAACATTGAAGCTGATCCTCATAGCATAGAACACGTCTCACCGACTCCACCTGCCACTTAGGGCACTCGGCAACTGGTCACACTGATCAAGTTCAAGCAATGCTTAAAATTCACTTTAACCTATTTCTTCACGAATGCACCAAATCGCTTGTACCATTGTCTAGAAGCTTGCTTTGACCCGTACAATGATTTCTTTGAATTGCATACATTATCAGAAACCTGAAGCTGCACATCACCTGCACTAGAAGTTCCTTCCTTTTTCTCGTAGAACCACTTGCATCCGATGGCCTGATTTTCCTTATCAAGAGACTCCATCTCTTTAGTCATAGTTGCTGTATGTTGACTACTTTCCAACCCTTTCATTAATTCAAGAGACTTAGTCGTCAATGCGTATGCAACCATATCATCACGGCCACTGTTTGATGTCAACGCGTACGTCATCATATCCTCGAAACCATATCAAACTGGCGGTTTTCTTCCTCTTTGCGGTCTACCTATTTGCGGCATCTACTGCTCTGTCCGCTACACAGGCTGACTATCCCCTGTATCCCGGGAGTGACAAATTTATGATCACCGAACTTGGAAGAAACTTGTTCTTGAATTGTAATATTTGTGTGTCTCCTTTGGAGATCGAGACCCAATATATAGAATATTACATGCCTCAATCAAGGCGTCTAAGTTAGTAAACTAGCTAATTACATCAATTGCTCTTCTAACTTTAGGAAACTAACTAATTTACAAGAGAAAATCTAATAAAGAATATGTACAGCTATTACAAGTTGACCCAATCAATATGCACGTGGGACATGATATTCTGGACATGATCTTTTCATGGGCCTTGGGCCTGGGCCTGTTTAACACCCTCCCTCAAATTGATGTGGGAGAATCAACAAGCATTAATTTGCCAACCAAAAATTGATGTCGAGGACGCGGAAGACCTTTAGTAAAGATATCAGCAAGTTGAAGCTCAGTAGAGACATGCGGAAGGCTAATGACATCACGCTTAAGCTCATCGCGGATGAAGTGACAATCAACCTCGATATATTTAGTGCGTTCATGAAAAATCGGATTTTCAGTAATCCGAATGGCACTGGTATTATCTGCATAGAGGGGGGTAGCTTCTTCCGCTGGAAAACCAATGTCAGAGAGTAGACCTCGGAGCCAAAGAATTTCAGAGCAGGCAACAGACATGGCTCGGTACTCAACCTCAGTAGAGGATTTGGAAACTTTTTCATGTTTCTTGCATTTCCAGGAAATTAGACTATCTCCCAAAAACATGCACCATCCTGTCGTCGACCTGCGAGTATCGTGACAACCGGCCCAATCAGCATCTGAATAAGCTTTGAGAGATAGAGGATTGTTGGATGGAAAAAACAACCAGCGAGTCGGTGTGCGAATGAGGTACCGAATGATGCGGCGAACAGCAGCCATATGTAGATGACGAGGAGCAGTCATGAACTGACTCATGAGGTTGATCGCATAGGAGATATCAGGACGAGTGATCGTGAGATAGATCAAGCTACCAACTAACTGGCGATATGCAGTAGGATCTGGAAGAAGGTCACCTTCCTCTCTACTGAGTTTGACATTCAGTTCAACCGACATATCTACTGGAGCTGAAGCAGTAAGGCCAGCCAAGTCAATGAGGTCAACCGTGTATTTGTGCTGATTGAGAACTATACCTTTAGGGGATTGATGGACCTCAAGACCAAGGAAATAGTTTAAGGGGCCGAGATCCTTCATGTGAAATGTTTGATGAAGAGAAGCTTGCAGATCCTGAATCATATGTGCATTGGGAACAATAATGACAATGTCATCAACGTAGAGCAGTAGCACAGTAATCCCGGATGGAGCATGATGTAAGAACATGGAAGGATCATATTGGCTCGGATGAAAATCCAAGCGAAGAAAAGCATCTTGAAATTTCTCAAACCATGCGTGAGGAGCTTGCTTTAGACCATAGAGGGAGAGACGAAGCTTAGCAACCATACCCTGCCTGGATAAGTACCCCTGAGGCAGACGTATATAAACGTCTTCTTTGAGATCACCATGTAGAAACGCATTTTTGACATCCATTTGATCGAGAGGCCAAGACTGAGATGTAGTAACAGCAAGAATGGTGCGAACGGTAGTCATCTTGGCAACAAGAGCAAAAGTTTCATCATAATCAATACCATATTCCTGCCGATTTCCAAGAGCAACGAGGCGCGCCTTATAGCGATCCAATGTGCCATCAGATTTTAACTTGAGAGAAAAAATCCACTTACAGCCAATTGGTTTGACACCCATAGGAGGTGGGACAACATCCCACGTATGGTTTTGTTCCAAAGCCTCTAATTCATCTTGCATTGCTTGGGTCCAACACTGGTGCTGCACAGCCTGAGAATAGGATTGGGGAATGGAAGAGGACGACAAAGTTGCCATTAAGGAAATATGAGAGAACCCATAGCGGTCTGGGGGAACCAAAATGCGAGTGGAGCGGCGCAATGAAGGAGGTCCAGACGGACCAAGGGCTAGAGGCGGACCAAATGCTGGAGGAAGATCAGGAGAGGGACTGCGTGGAGCGCAACTGTATTCCATCTGTGATACACAAAATTAGGGTTAAATCGAACAATAGATTTGTCGTCAGAAAAACTAGGTAAGGAAACTAATGTGGAGTCGTCCGGAGGATCTAGGTGTTTTTGAATATTTGTTTTCAAAAAACACAACATTCCTAGAGGTACGGATGCGACGAATGTGGGGATCATAGCAAAGGAACCCTTTTTGGAAGGATGCATATCCTAAAAAAACACACTGAGCGGATTGAGCTGTAAGTTTGGTCCGTTCAGAAGGAGGCAAATGCACAAAGCAAACAGAGCCAAAAACATGAAGATCATCATAGGATGGAGAGGTCTTGCATAGTCGGAAATATGGGCTCTGATTTTCAATCGAAGGGGAGGGCATGCGATTAAGAAGATGAACTGCAGTAGCCAATGCCTCAACCCAAAAACGGGAAGGAACTGATGATTCAAGGAGAAGAGAACGAGTGATATCAAGGAGATGTCTATTTTTCCTTTCAGCGACCTCATTCTGCTGTGGAGTATAAGAACAAGTTCTTTGAGAAATAATACCTTTGTTTTGCAAAAACTGTTGAAAATCAGACATATATTCCCCACCTGAATCAGAGCGCAAGATTTTAATGCAGGTGGAAAATTGATTTTCAACATAAGCCAAAAAAATTTTAAAAACATGAAAAACATCAGATTTGGAATGCAGAAAGTAAACCCATGTGAACCGACTGAAATCATAAATAAAAGTCACAATGTATTTATAGTTAGCATGAGAAAGAGCGGGAGCAATTCCCCATACATCGCTATGAACCAATTCAAAACACTAAGTGCTGTGTGAAGTGGAAATAGGAAAAGGAATAGTTTTGCTCTTTCCCATTTTGCAAGTAGCACAATCAAAAGGCACACAAGAAGATAAACTAGTAGTTCTATTTAATAAACCAGAATTAAACAGAAGGGACAAAGCTTTTGAATTTGGGTGTCCAAGTCTTTTATGCCACAATTGGCAGTTATCTCTAATGGAAAAACAAAACACATCATTGTCAAATTTATTTCTAGAAGGCGTAGAAAAATCCAGCGGAAACAAGCGTCCACACTTAGGCCCCCTCGCGATCTCCTTCCCGGACATCTGGTCCTGCACAACACAACCAGAAGAAGAAAAAACGATGTTACAATTATTTTCAACAAGTTGCCCAACGGACAAAAGGTTGGAAGTTAAAGTTGGACACAGATAAACATTGGTCAATGGAAGGGGACCATGGATGTCACCGACAGCCGTAATGGGCACATGGTCCCCGTTAGCAGTTTGTATTTGAAGAGGGCCAGTGTATCCTTGCACATTGGAGAGCGGTGCGCACGAAGACGTCATATGATTAGACGCCCCGGAATCAAGGAACCAAGTAGAAGATGGAGGGGATGTACCTGAGAGACCAAAAGCAGAGAGGGCATTGACAATCATCTGTTGAACCAATTCAGGAGTGAGAGAGGATGAGGGCCCAGGCTGTGAGGGTGCAGATGTAGGAGCAGGCATAACCGAAGATGCAACATACGCATGCGAAGGCTGATACTGGGAAGTCTGAGGCTGAGGTGATGGACGTTGTGGGCGGCGGCGACATTCAGAGATGATATGTCCCGACTTTTTACAATAACTGCAGACCTTCTGTTTGCATTGAGTTGCAATGTGGCCAAATTTTTGACAACTGTAACATTGCGTTCTGCTCAAGTCGCGTGGCGAAGGCTGAGAAGTTTTATTAGCTGAGAACGCGACAGAATAGGTCTCAATCGTGTGTTGCGCTAGATGAGCCGAGGTCGCAATGCGCTGTTCTTCATAGGAGTTCATTTAAGCATACATCCAAGGAAGGTAATGGCGTCCGATTCATCAAGGCAGATCGGACATTTTCATATTCACTACGCAGTTTCATCAAAAACTGATCCCTTTGACTAGAGGCCTGAAGATCTTGAATAACAAGCAAAACATCAGCAACCACATCAGCATACTTTATGCCATCGTATTCCGACCACAGTGTACGAAATCCAGAATAGTAATCTTGTATGGACAAGGTTCCCTGTGCATATTCAGCAATCGCACATTCAAGATGAAATTGACGTGCTAAATTATCTTGATGGTATACTTTCTTCAGATACCCCTACATGTCTTTTGAAGTGGGGTAAGGTTTGAGATTCATGATTAGATGTGGCTCGACAGAGCCGAGGATCCATGATTTTATCTTCGCATCTTTAGTAAGCCAAGAGGAGATTTTCTTCTCATCTTCAGTGGGTTTAGGGTCAGATCCAAAAATATACCCCCATAATTCCTTAGCCTCAAGGTATATCTGGAACTGAAACGACCAAGCAGGGTAATTTTTTCCAGTAAAACGGACCAAGGTAACTTCAGATTTTTCCATCTCAAGGTGATACTGGTCAAAGATTGATTGATCAGTGAAACAAAACTATCAAAAGATATGTAGGATGCCTTCACCGAGTGTAGACAACGCAATCCAACCAAACAGGAAGGAACAAACTCAACACAACACAGAATATGTGCAAAACAGGGCCCAGACGACCCTGTCAGAGGCTGAAAATCCACTACGTGACCCCACTGATGATCCTAGGCAAAGATCAGAGGACTGATCTGAGTGGGCCTACTATTCTGTCTTTTAAGGAAACAAGATTTGTCTGAATCTGCTGAAAATCCAAAATTCTGGACGGTCTTGATGAAAACAATCTAATTTTCTGAAAAATACTTGAGAAGGAGCAGAACACCAACCTGGATGTGCTGAAAAATCTGGAAAAAATCACCTATATCTTCAGAAATACTAGGCGACCAAGTCTCTATGGGTTTCAGAGGTTGATCTGATGATCAAGGGTGGGCCACCAAGAGAATAGCACCGTTTTCTCTGCCTGCTTTCTCGCATGGAGCAAAGCATCCTCATGAAATGTAACATCCCTGTTGATGATAAATCTATGTGAATCCTAATCAGTACACTACAACCTATATCATTTTAACCCAGAAGCATATCCCACGAATATGCACTTCACAGCCCTTGGTTCTAACTTATCGGTTTTCACATGAACATAAGCTAGACAACCGAAGATCCTCAAGTTTGAATAATCAGCTAGGTTACCTGACCACATTTCTTATGGTGTTTTGCAACCAATCTTTGTGTGTGGAGACCTATTTATCAAGTAGCCTAGAGCGTGTACTGCCTTAGCCCAAAAGTCCTTGGACAATCCTCCAGTAAACAAAATACGAGCTCTTTCCAAGATCGTTTTGTTCATCCTCTTTGCAACTCCATTTTACAGCAGAGTCTTTGTAGTGGTGTAATGTCAAACTATGCCATGATCCTTGCAATAGTTCTCAAACTTTGTTGATCTGTACTCCTTGCCATTATCTGTCCTCAACTTCTTCACCCTCCAGCTAGTCTGTTTCTCAACCATTTCCTTCTATTGCTTGAATGTAACAAAGGTTTGATCATTTGTCTTCAAAGTATAAACCTAGACTTTCCATAAATAATCATCAATAAAAGTCAACATAAACCGGGACCCATCCTTGGAATAAACCTTAGAAGGCCCCCATACATCTGAATGAACATAATCAATGATACCTTTCGTGCAATGAATACCTGTCTTGAAACTGACCTTTTGATGCTTTTCGAAGATGCATTTCTCACAGAAATCCAACTTGCCTGCCTTCGTGACACATAGCAAATTCTGATTGCTCAGTATTGTCAATCCCTTCTCACTCATGTGACCCAAGCGCAAGTGACATAAATGCATTGAAACAGATTCATGGTCATCGGAGGAAGACACTGCAGCTATACCTATAACAGTATTTATAGACAAAACATACAAATTTCCAAATCTGTTGCCTCTAATAACAACCAGAGCACCCTTCACAACCTTCATAACTCCACCTTCAACTGAAAACTTACAACCGTCAGAGTCCAAGGCACCAAGAGAAATAAGATTCTTTTTTAGATCAGGAACATGCCAAACCTCTACCAACGTTCTGATGATTCCATCATACATCTTGATTTTGACTGTTCCAATCACAGCCGTCTTACATGCAACATTATTGCCCATCAAGAGGCTACCACCGTTGATTTCTCTATATGTGGTAAACCAGTCCCTATTGGGACACATGTGGTAGGACCAACCTGAATCAAGAACCCATTCACCCTGACGATGAATACTATTTTCAATCACAGAAAGTGCATAGTCGGAACCATAATCTGATCTTCCATCTGCAACACTGACTGAATCATCAGATGACAAATCTTCTACTTCTTTCCCCTTCCTCTGCCTTTTAAGACAATTTTTCCTGATGTACCCTTTTTTATGGCAATAATAATATTCAATGTTTTTCCAGTTGGATCTAGACTTAGATCTATGTTTGCCCCTACTACTAGAGTCATTTGTTCTTCCTCGTACCACCAAACCCTCACCCAAACCATCATTTTCAGCCGCAACCTTTTTCTTCAACTCCTTAGAGTTCAAGGCTGCCTCTGCATCCTCTTCGGACAGAGTATCTTTACCATCATACATCCTGGTATCAACAAAGTGTTCATACGAGGGTGGTAACGAACACAACAGCATAATAGCTTAGTGCTCATCATCAATGTCAACATTGATATTTTCCAGACCCATAATAGCTTTTGTGAAAGAATCAAGGTGGGTTGAAATAGACGTACCTTCCTGCATTTGTAACGTGAACAACCAATTCTTCAGATACAAGCGATTCGTGAGAGACTTCGCGATGTACAAGTTCTCCAACTTCTGCCATATGCCAGCAGTACACCATCTTTCTCTTGAGCAACCTTTCGCATTACACCCTCGCTAAAAAACAGCAGAATCTGTCTGTACGCCTTTTCCAGCAACTCATCCTTCTCTTCGTCTAACAATTTTCCAGACAGAGTATTCTTTCCTTTCAAAGCTTTATGCAACCCATTCCAAACCAGCAAAGCATGCATCTTCAAACGCCAAAAGACTGAAGTCGTTTCCATTGAATTTATCAATTTCAAGCTTTGCAGCCATTCCACGAATCTTTCACTGCATCTGTGTAGATCTGGTCACTACAAGCACGATGGAAGAAACAGATATGAAACCCAACTCCGACGGCTAAGTGTCTGCTCTCCAATCAATCAATCTCCTTCGTTGACCATTGAACAACCAATCTTCTTCCACAACTGCGTAGATTTGCTTGCAACAAGTCCATAGGTTCAAATCGATCTTTGATCAAACTCTGGATCGTCAAGATATCGTGAAAACAAACTCCAAGCGTCAATCTGGTCAAAACTGCGTTGACTTACAAATCTGTTGACGTCAGTGCTATACCAACGCCTTTTTACTTTCCTTCTAGGCTTCTACACAGCAAGTCGGGTCAAACTTGACCTAACTCGAACTCAACCTGAAACCGATCCAATAATGGGTCCTCTTCCTCAAACAGAAGCTGCCTGCTATATCTCTGCAACCAGAACCGACCGAGCCAAAGCCTGGATGTGGTCGTCTTTTTCTCCGGCCACGCAAGTAGCGTCAGCGGCCGGCGACGATGAGGGAGGCAGCAGTAATAATCTCTGGCGATGGACGGCGGCGAACAGCAAGGGCAGATGTCTGGAGAACACACAAGGAACCAGCCCCATCCCGTTCTTCTCTGCTGCAACAAATGAACCTAGGCACAAACAGAGCACCTTCTTCTTCCTGTCGTTTTCCTCGACAGCAGCCCAAGTCCTCTCCTCTGGTTCGAAGACCTGAAGGGGCAGCAGCGACAACAGGGCTTCACCGGAATATTCAGACAGCAGCAATCCAATCCCCTTTGATGTCTTCTTTCTTCTCTGACAAAGGACTACACCAGCGATGGCTAGATCGTTTTTCTCCTACGATCGGACTGCTGCAACCGGTCTTCTTCCCCAGAAATCACGTAGAAACCTGTGGCCCACTGCACCATCTCCAATCCTCTGTCTCTCTCTCCAGAATCATAACAAAGTCCATATGGACTCTATCTTCTTCGATCTATTCACTACAATAGATTCAAGCCGGAACTCCTTGCTGCCTGCAAGTCCCCTTTTCTTCGATCCACGCTTACAAATCCGATCCGTCGGATTTCTTCCGATCACACGCACAACGCTCTGATACCAGTTTGTTGTGATCTAAGGCCTAAAAGAAGATCAAGCACATACAAGAACACGAGATTTACGTAGTTCGGCTTTTGTCCTACGTCCACAGGGAAGATGGGAGAATTTCACTATGCATTCAGAAGATGTGTACATTAATAT
The DNA here is from genome assembly GCA_029852735.1 of Persea americana. NCBI lineage: Eukaryota > Viridiplantae > Streptophyta > Magnoliopsida > Laurales > Lauraceae > Persea > Persea americana. Next base: position 26,417,845 of record CM056820.1, on the reverse strand, counting down.
CAGCCTCAAAACCTTGGTACAACCAGAACAGACTACTTCTAATCACAATAGACCTATAACAAACCTACCTCTAATCACAGTAGAACAAGCATGGTACCAGGACTAGGTCAATCGAGACCATTAACTGCGTACTCAATATCACCGGCTTTTATTGAGCCATACAAGTCAACAAAAAATCTGGCTATGAAGGTTGATGGCCCGCCAAGGGGAAGGGGTACACTAAAGAAGACGCAGATGGAGGTATTAAACATAAATATGAAGAAGTGTAACTTATCTAAGAATTTGACTCAAGATAGATCGAAACGGATAAACAGAATTTGTGTAGCCAACCCCAACATAGTTGGGACAATGCTTTGATGATGATGATGATGATGATGATGATGATATATACATACATACACATATATATATATAGAGAGAGAGAGAGGGACAAAAACTTACTACTGAGGTGAAAATACAGTAAAAAGGGCGACCACTTTTGACCAAAGTAAATACACACCATCAGATCAGACCCTCCCATGAATTGGCATGAGAGAAGTAAAACACCCCTGAACAAATTGGTGCTCCCAGTTGGATTGAATCATTCCACGAGTACATTTGACTCTGAAAACTGTTACATTGTGATCAAATTGCTTGATGGAATGGGTCAAATCCACATAGATCTTGGGGACCATGCTAATTCGTGGGGTGTGTTGAAAGAGTGAAAAATAATATAGTATACCATGCAAGAAGCAGGAACAATAAAATTTGTGTAGGTCACCCCATAAAATTTCTGCATTCATGTGTGTGGGCAGAATTCTCACATAAGAAATTGTAGGGCCCACTTGGGCCCCCCCATCCACCCACACCCTCAGAAAAAAAAAAAAAAAGGAATAAAGAAAAACATTTTAACACTTCCCCTTCCAAATAATTGGCATTCAGATCCAGTTGACACTCACTAAGACATCGAGTGTCACTGTTGAATGAAAAGACCATTTGAAAATTTTCGGGGGTTCAGTCTGGTCCAGTAGACAAATTGAATCTGTTTAGTTGAACTGAGCAAAATTTGACAACAACGCCACTGCCGGTCCGTTTGAGTTACACACTCCAACAAAGCTGAGAATATATACTCTCCCAATGCATTGAAGAGGACATCTCCAATGTCAGCTAGGCCAAGTTTCCTCTTGGCAGCTTCAACCACGTTCGTATTCAGAAATTCGTAATGAAGAGCCATCCAAAACGCCATTGAAGTCATCTTACGAGCACTAATTCCAATTCCCCACATTAAAACCCATAATACTATTCGTATACCAATTACCATCTATCGTTACTTCGTCATGACCAATCTGAAACCTAAATAAAAGAGGAAAGTTTCAACAGATCAACAATTGGCTATCAAAACTTTCCACTCTTTTGAGTACGCTTCAAAAATTTTAATCCCTTAGTTATGTGTCTACACTATCTATCTTCAATTTCACTAAAGAATCTGCTTACTCATTAGTGCTTCTATTTATGCATACAAACGATAAGGAAAGAGAAAGATCCAAGTCCTTTACTTATAGCTATATAGCTAATTGCCACTGTCAAAACTCAACATTGTTCACCTATCCTATCACAATAGAAAGAATATTCCAGGCTTTTACCATTCAAAAAAATAAAGAAAGAAAGAATATTCCAGGCTTCAAGTGCTCACTGTTGGGTCTTTTACTCATGAGTTTGGGCCCCAAAAAGCACTTTATTGGGCTTTATATTGTCAAAAGAGATGACCCATTAGTTATACTAGTGGGTGGGCTTGCTTGGAAAGCAAGTTAACCACGTAAAGGAGTAAAAAGGCACTTTTTAAAAGGGTTTTATTAGAAAACCAGGAATAGTGAAAAAAGGGAGGGTTTTTTTTTTAATTATTATTATTATTATTATTATTATTTGCATCCCTCTCTCAAGCTAGGATTTGAAGAAGAGAAGATCAAGATTGGACGGGAGTGAAGATCTAATCCACTTAACTCAAGGAGCAATAGGTTTGCCCATTCCATTGTTTGGTTTGGAGGAGTTCTCTTTTCCCCTTTTGAGGTATTCTCTTTCTCTTCCTTTCTAGTTGTTATCCACCATGGAGTTTGGTGATCGTTATTGATGTAGGATATCCTCGAGAAGACTTAGTGATCCCACTAGTGAAGACATGCACGTGCAAGGCACGTGCTGTCCAAACATATATATGAAGAAAATTACAGCTCACAATGCTATTTATTGTATTACAAATGAGCAAATCCATATTGCTAGATTGAAATACTTTCAAGTATTTCCACGAAGCACAATATCGATAAAAAAATAAATGGGTGACGGCAGATATTTGCTCTTGTTTTGGAAAGGGTTCCCTTTCTATAGTTTCTTCTCGACTTTAATCTCCTCTCATCATTTTTTTTTCTTTTTGAAAAAAAAGATAACATAAAATCGTATTGGAAATAAGCATTACAAATAGAAGTCAACAAAGCTTATTATTACACATGCATGTACGACAGTAGGCAACTTGGTCCATCCTTAGCCAACTAGTCCTTCATATTCTTAGCCTCACAAAACCCATTAAGAAACGGTAATAGTATCAATTGAATCAAACGTTAAGGAATATGCATAAAATTCAAAACATCACTATTAAAAGAAGAAGCAAGAAAAAGAGGAATCGAAAGGTGTGGAAATCACATTCAGATGTATAGTGACAAAAGTTCGAGTTTATCAAAAGAGGAGCATAAAAGAAAAGGAGTCTCAAGCATTTGGCTATTTGAAATTTGAGACGCCTACTTATCATTAATGTTTTATCAACACTTTCACATTTTATTTTACAAAGATAATGTAAATCGAACTCAATAGCATGCCATTCATATAGTGCTACAAGTTTTTGTCTGAACATATAATTTTTTTATAGCTTTACCTTCTTTCGGATTGAAAAGTTCTACTTTATTCCCATTTCCGCTGCCATTATAATTTTTCCTTTATTACTAATTCTTGCATCACGTCTTTTAGATTCTGCACCACTTTTTCATCTATTTTTATTTTTATTAACTTTTAACCATATTTATTTAGATCAATATCTTATCTCTTATATAGTTTTTATTTAATTTATGTTTGAAAATAAAATTGTTATTTTCCATTCTCAACTGGCTGCTCTTCTTTTATTGACGAGCTTTTTATCTATTTAAATTTCAAACTATTTTGATCTTTTATTAAGGTGTAATTTTTCTCACGTTTTAAGTCTCTCATTGACTTGTGCATTTTTCACTGACCTGAATTTTTCATTTCTCCTCACTAATAGGATTGTTAATTTTTTTAATAATTAATTTATGTTAATAAGATTTTTAATCACTTATGACTTTTTTCACAATCTTAAGAGAAAAAATTTTAAGTTTCATTTGATATTAAAAAAGATAAATCTGAAAATCAAATATCATAAGAAAGAGATTAATGGAGAAAAGAAATAAACAGAAATAATTATAAGGGTAACTAAAGATATTCCAAGTGTTTTCCAATAGAAATATAATTTATCAATACAAATTAGATTAAAAATAAAGAAGAAAGGAATGAAAGCATCCCCCTAGCCGATAATGATAGAAGGCAATGGCTGAGAAACATGTCCCACCTGGATAAGTGGCAATTCATGGATATAGTGACATGTGCAAGTAAAACATACACAAATAGGAGATGTGTGAATTTTCATCCTATACAAGTCATCCCAAGGTTGCAATCCAACCACACATCCTCCACATGTAGGTGAGCCATCAACTACCCCACATCATCTCGTGAATGGAAAATCCCCAAATCCTAGTACCCTAAGGGCACGTTTGGTAAACGTAGAAGAATCCTCTATTTAGAGGATTCTCTCCACCTCCAAAGAAGGCCATAATCCTCAAATAGGATTCCCAAAGAAAGTTCCATATTTGGATGGAGGGAGGATTCCTACAAATTGTAGAATGTATGATCCAATGGTTATAAATATGTTTTATACAAATTTCCAAAATCCATGAAAAATCAAGATCTCAACTTTCACCTCAAAGTTGTTTGTGGTCATCTAGAAAATCTGAACGGTTCAGATTGTGCAAAGGGGGCCCACAAGAATAAGAAATTAATATTTTAGTACCTAGACTTTTTTGCAAATATCTCAAGATATAGTAAGGATCAACGGTTGAAATTTGGTCGACTAGCCGTGTTTGACCTTCTAGAAATAACTACTGGTTCAGATCATGATTGTGGGGCCCACAAGAACCAGAAAATCGGAAAAATGGATTAGATTTAATCCCCTATTTTGGCCCATAGCAAGTAAGAGGAGACAGAAGAGAAAACGTGGGTTTTCTTCATACCTAGAAGATGGTCTTCTAGATGCCAGAAAAAAGGAGAAAGTCATCGAATGTTCTGGCCATGATATGTAAGTTTATCATCTAGATGTGGATCTCATGAAAGTTGTCGACAAGTAGATTGATGTTAGTTTCGAAGAGGAGATCAATTGTTTAGGAGAGAAAACTCTGATAGGTTTTGTTTCAGTTTTCTTTGTTTTTTTGAAGGCAGTGCAGAGCCTCTCAAAGAGAAAATGAAAATCTCAAACACCTCTCGTGGGGCCCACTATCTGTGTCCTGATGCATAGGATTTGAAGTTCGGTGGAGGTGAGATGATGGGCAGCTATCCATTTTGATGACATGCATGTCATGCTCTTGTGGCGCCCACTACCTATATACATCACTTTAATTGTGATTTGAAGTTCGATTGTGAGTGGGAAGAACCGGCATATGTCGATTTGGATTTGGTTGAGTGGGCCCCATATTGTGGAGAGAAAATTATAAGGGCCAAAGAAATAAAAATATATTTTTATTAAAACATTATTGATAAAATAAATATATATTATTTAGAAAAATGGGTTGGGTCGTCCTAACAGTACCCACATTTAATGAGGTTGAATCACTAAAAATCAATATATGAACCTGATAAAAGTAGAATCAAGAATGGTAAATGAAAAATTATTTCAAAAGAAGAAAAAATTATTTTAGTCTTCTTATTCGTCAAAAACTAAAAAAGAAAACAAAAAAAACATCAATGATTACCGAAAACATTTGGAATTTTTTTTATTAAATAGGTTGTCTTACTTGGTTTTGATGATGGGTTTGAGAGGACTATCCACCGTAAAGCTTGATGGATTTTACACATGGAGAGGTTGAGGAAGAGGACCATATAACAGTATTTTGAGAAAGGAATTTTGAGAGGGTTAAGGAACTCGTATATTGATGGGCTTATCTTATCACCTCCGATCTCGATAAGAGGATTGGTTAGACAGATTTTAGGATGGATTAAGGTGATGTGAGGATTAAGATAGGAAGATAAAGTAGAAAAGCTAGGAAAAGAGAGATTTAAGAGGAAGTTAGAAGGATTTTAGAAGTGTAGTCATGGAAACATAATCTTAAGTTAACTCGAGATTTAGGGAGGAGATTTGGGAGGTGTAGTGGCCTACATCAAAGCCAAAGCTGTGTATATTTTTTCTTAAGCATTTCCTTGAAAGGAGAACTCCCAACCTGCTGACATGACACCCCTCAGTGCACCACTCCCCTATTGCTTTAATATATAAAGGGTCGTATTAGGTCTAGAACACACCAGAAATCATTGAAAGCGATACATGGCAAGTGGAAATAGTCCTTTCAAAGTGTGATATATGAGAGGTTTCATTAATCTCAATATGGTTTTAGGATATAGTTGAGGACCTCAAATGTACCAAAGCAAAAACCTTTCCGTGGCTAGCTCCATATTGAGTTTCTCCATTATTTTGGCTTTATTTTTCCAAAAAAACAAACACACAAAATATAAGAAAATAGTGGGTGTCCCTAGTTTAGCTAGGTAGGTTGGGGACACCAACGTCCTATTAGCTTGTAAAAGTGCATGAGCTCAAGTCTTTCTAGGAAAACAAAATGGGTCTTCATCTTTAATTGCTTTTTTTGAATATTTCTTGGTTTAAATATCATCATCATCAAAATCTTGTCCCAATTTATATTAATGGCTTCAGCCGCATGAGGGCCAAATCCTCGAATATGTAGCACTTCATTGGATCTATTCTTACTACCTTCATTTGTGTCCTCTTTGGCTTACCCATTTTTGAGGAGGCATCAACTTGCATAGATAAGTTTTTTTTTTCTTTCCACACATTGTCCTTTGGTCTACGTTGGACAATGTTCAATTGCACTTCATTTATCACGTATTGATACTACCTATAGATGTTCTTGATCGAATGTGCTCATTTCTAATTTTATCATAAATCCATTTAACATTCTATCTCTGCTATTCACATTTATGTCAAGTTGCTTCATGCCTCAAGTCCAGATAAAAGAGAAGAATTGTGTCATGAATTCAGTTTAAAAATAAATTAATAACAAAAGGAGAGAAAGGAGGTAAGAATGGACTTGCAATACATTTGAACTCCCAAACCAAGAATGGGAATGGTTTCATGCAATGGCATCAAACCTTGCATGTGCTGGAGAACTTGGATCAAATTTAAAAGTGATTATGAATATAAAATTGAGGAGTTGTTAGGCCCTTTTTTTTAAAGAAAAAAAATAAAAGAGCCCAACAAGTCAAACTTTTGACCAATAGACAAATAGATAAGAGAGATCTATGCAATTAGTCAAGCTGTAAAAACGCATTTTATCACATACATGCATGAATTGAATGGTGTGGGGTTAAAGGACGCATGCAAAAAAACACATGTGCCACTTGCAAGCCAAATTGCTTGATTGCCCCTAGGTGGAACCCACATTGGTGAAGAGAAAAATTTTAAGCATGCCACTTCTTCCCTTCTATAAGGGTAGTAAATTTTCAATGGTGAAAGTTGTGGACTTTGGTGCTAGGGTTTTTCCCTCTACAAATTGGCGTGCTCTTGCTCTCTCTTTTCCATTTTACTACCATTAGATTGTGGTTGTGTTGTTCAATATTCTCCATTGATTTGAATATAGAAAGGGAAAGGTCTGTTGCTTTTCCATTAAGATCCTAAAACTCAACTCCCTTTTTTTTTGGTGTGGCACATCCCATCCAACTTGGAAAGAGAGAACACCCAAATGAACCCTTAGTGAATGATGTAGAGTTCATACTTTTCCTCTGGTATGACATATGGTCCACTCAAAAACAGATTAAAAACAGAAAGTATAATGTGCACTATAAGAACTATGTCCATGCTTTTTAGAAGAATGATGTAACACAACCAAGAATTAAGAACCCAAATTGGGAGAACCATCATAGCCATGTTGGATCAGATCAACCTAGGTATGCTCAAGAGTAAACTGACGGAAGGAAAACAATAAATCAGAAACTATCTAACTCATTGAAGGAAAACAAACAATAAGAAACTATCTCACTTACAAGTAGGTTTTCTGAAAAGCTTCCTTCCAACTAAAGAACTTCCCGATTGCCATCTGCCAGCAAGAATGTCCATGATGAGGTTTGCTAGTTGTGAAATTAATTGCATTGGGTCAACCCTAGATTTCATGAGCTCCCTAGCCCTCCTAACTGTATTTGAAGTGTCTGATGACAAAGCTAAATCCAGCAAATCAAGCAAGTCATCATCAGAAACAGTTCCTATCTGCATAAGGAAAATAAAGAAAATCATGGGACTGCCTACCATGCATCATACAAAAAGAAGATTAACTCTACAATTACAGTTGAACAGCATATTTCAGATTTGTTTGGGTCCAGATTCAGGTCCACGGTTATGGACTCATCAGAAAATCAGGTAAGCTACTGGTGTACAGAATTTAATCAGAACAAGGTTCAGTCCACCATGTACCCACCACTACAAAACTTGTTTACAGTCCACAGCTAATATTCCACATTGAATGAGGGGAAATTGACTGGCAAATATCTTTCTTTTTTTTTTTTGAATGGCAAATATCATCCAGTAGATTGGCTAATTGTCATATCTCATACCAGAAATAAGGACCACCAAACAACATGAGCAGTATGGAACACCACCGTTTGGTCAAATTCATACAAGGGCAGTTTTTGGGACCAAAATGGTATAATAGAAGGCTCCATATTTCTTCCCACCAAAACAGAAGAAAGCACGTTAAATCTACTCACAAGTTCATATGCTAGAGAAATTGTGATTCTTTTCCCAAGCAAACTTAGTTGGTCAAGCATTGTCTCTGCATCACGAAGAGAACCATTCGATTTGGCAGCGATAAAGTCCAATGCTTCCTCTTCATAGTCCAAATCTTCTTCAACACAGATATCCTGCAACCTGCTGACAATATCTGTATCCCTTATCTTTGGGAAGTGGTATCTTTGGCATCGCGACACAGCACTTCGTGGTAGCTTATCTGGGTCAGCAGTAATCATTACAAAGACTACATATCTAGGAAGTTCTTCAATGCTATTCAGAAAAGCAGACCATGTATCCCCACACAACAACTGGCACTCATCAATTATGAAAACCTTATATCGTGAAGAAACTGGAGCAAGAGCCGCATGCTTAAGAAGGGCTTTGATCCGTCCTGTACGGTTTGTTTTCACAGCATCTACTTCTTTGACATCCCTAACCCTTCCAGAATAAAACAATACACATTCTCGGCAGAAGCCACACGGCCTTAGCTCCTCAGAAGAAAGACAATTCAAGGCTGCAGCAAATATCCTAGAGGTTGATGTCTTACCAGTACCGCGAGGACCATGAAACAGATAAAGGGGAGCAACCTTTCCTTTTAAAATGGCACTTAGAAGAGACTCGGTGACTAAATTCTGTCCGACCAATTCATTGAAAGATCTTGGCCTGAATTTCTGACTTAAGCTTCTCGGACTATCTGAATATGATGACAATTCTCTCTTAAAATATTCAGACCTCCTTTCCCGACATGAATGTGTTGTCTCCCTCCCATCAGCTGATAGCAATGGATGGTCTTCCACATCAGGATGAAAATTGGCGTCCCTAAATTTTGGCGTCCTTGACCAGCAGCAACTGATTCCGCATCTGCGGTTGTTTGCATCCACAATATCCACCCCCTCATTAACAAGGAGTGGCGTGCTCATGCTCGATCCATCCATCCGAGGATCACCCATAGACAGGCAGGGGCTTCCAACAGCTTCTTCCCCAACCACAGATGATTCCATTAGCTTACTATATCTAGATTTCCTCATCAGCAATGTTGTATCTATCCTTTCAAGATGTGCCAACTCCACCTTCGATTTGCCATAATAGTTCACATCCTCAGACAAATGGCTGCTGGAATGAGGGGTCCATGTCAAGTCCAACTCTTTTTTCCTATGATCACTATCATGTCTTTCATCCAATGATCTTTCTTCCATTATCCCATCAAAACTTGATCTAGAGAAGCCTGATCCTTCAACCCATCTGGTTTTCCTCCGTAAATTTGGGCCTCTAATTCCAATTCCATTGGACTTCTTCACCGAATAGAATTTCAAATCAGGTCTTCTCGAACTATGATCTGATTCGGGATCACTGCATCTCCCATCTGGATGATAATTCTGTGATCCAAGAAGACTACAATGGTCTAAACCATCCCAATCACCAACATTTTCTATCCCAAGAGAGACCCCATAGCAAGAACTTGTTTCCCAACTAAGATTGTCAACTACAGCAGAGAACTTGCTGATAGAATTGGTTGACGGATCCCTCAGAGATCGAACTCTCCTGAGCGCAACAAGGGCCTTTGAAAGAGGGACGTCGACAGAGTGACGCCTCACATCCGACATTTTATCAATGATTAGCCACTCCACTCATCCAAATTCCATATCTGCAAAATGAAACATTTGAAGAAAAGAAAACTGCAGTTCAGACAGCGTAACTGCCCCCACTAACTAATCCAAATGTCATGTCTGCAAAAATGCAACATCCAAGGGGACATGTCTCATTTTCCTGTAGTTTTCATTGAAAAAGGACAATGATCAAAGGGGTGAAAGAATGAAGGGTCAATCATAAACATATTGAAGTGAAAAAAAATTTCCTACTTTTCATTGCATTAAAGTAAATCCTACCACAGGTAGGAAAATTAGAACAATGAAACTAATCCTGCCTGTAGGAAAATTTGGTGCTTTTCACTGTTGGCTATACTGTTCTACCCATTATCTTATTATATCTTTCACCCGACTTCCACTTCCACTTTCCACTTCCTAGATAAATAACATAAGAATGCCAATGCTAAAGAGGAAAAAAAATGTAATACTCCATCTTGACACATTTTTCCATGATATCAAAACCTACAGTGGCAAGAGAAGAGGCAAAATACAATTCAAATAGGAAAAAAATATAGAAGGACCTGAAGCCTCAACTCTCAACCTTGTAGAATAGGAGGAGAAGGAAGTCAGAATAGTAGAGCAAAAACAGAGATTCTGGGAATCTCTCCTATTTTTCTACAGCAGCCAGAAGCAGAAATAGCACAGTACTTGTACAGAAAAGATTCTTCCATTCACAGTATAACAGAGAACAAAGGACCTGCATCCTCCCAGAAAGAAGCAAAATCAAGTAAGAGAACAGACAATCCACTTGCAGAACCATACCACATTATCAAAAGTATCAAAGAATCTCCCATACCTATTCTCATCAACCACAACACCCAAAACTACCAGAAGAAAACACTGCCCAAACAGAATAAAAAGAAAAAAGAACAGAACTTTCATCCTCCAAATGGGAAACAACAAAAACTTCAACTAAAAACAAAATGAACCCATGATAGAAAAATGAGCAATGCATCTCCAAACCTACTCATTTTCCACCCAAAAACAAACCCACACCAGAAATTAAGAACACTTAGCCCAAAAGGAATAACAAGAACAAATCTTTTATCCTCCAAACAGCAAACAATGAAAAATCTTAAATTAAAAGAAACCCATGACAGCAAAATGCAGAAAGGATCTCCAAACCTCCTCATTTCCCAAAAATAGATTAAAAAATCAAAACTCTGTGGGCTGAAAACAAAAAAAAAAAAAATGAAAATGAAAATAAAAGAATGGGTCAGTCATCAGTTTTAGAAGTAAAAAAAAAAAAACACACAAATCCTATACTACAAGGAAAAAAAAAAAAAAGCTAACCTGTTAAAAAAAAAATGCAGCTTCACTTTTGAGAGAGGGTGAGAGAGAGAGAGAGAGACTCCAGACAACAGAAGTTGAGAGAGGTTGGGTTTTGAAGCTTTTGTTGGGTACAAGGGGAGTACCGGAGTAGTACGGGTGGCAAAATAGTAAATAGGGGTGAAGTCCAAGGGCGAAACCACTGCCATCTTTCTCTGTGAGAAGCGTTGACAGAACGGAGATTCCACAGCTGCTCGTCTGGTAGCACCAAAACGTTACGTTACGGAGCTACCCGCCTCGGAACTGGAGTCGAGGGCTAAAACGGTCATTTCGGCCTCTGACAGAAGCGGCTTCTCCTATTACATATTTGAAAAGCTGTTTGTCTTCCGGTCCGTCGAGTGTGTAACGGATATTTATGGAAGTTGCCCTTTTGCTCTCTTCTTTACCTTTGTAAAGCTGATTCCTGCTGGGAGTAGGTTCTGGTGGCACTTTTGGGCTAGTGGGGTTCACGGTTCACCTCTTTTTCTGAACTCTCGATTAGAAAAATGATAAAAGCAAGTGCCCCATCTATGGTCAAATTCTAACCCTTCACACATGGAGAATATGTCCAATTCCTGAATTGGATAGATGGAAAGACCTCTTTATCAATAGGTTCATGTAAAAAATCTCTTCATCTGCTTGATTTAATAAATTTCGAGTTTATTGGTCTTAACTATAGAATATTTTAGAAATTTAATCCAACGGTAAATAAAGATTTGATTAATGTGGATACACTAGCAGAAGGCGTGGGTTTCATCTTATATTTCAGTCCCACCTCAGACTTACTTAATACATATGCAAAGCATGAACTTGGGCATGGTACTAGATCAAGGGAGAAATGATTTGAAAAGAGGCAATCAAAAGTGAACCCTAGAGAGATGGAATGCACATTCATCAATTTTCTCATCAGAGGCTATTTTTTTTTTAGCTCCAAGAAACTTCTTAGCCTTTGTTTAAAAATCCCCAATGAATGTGAAGCCCCATATGATTTTGGACCAGTAGTTTGTCCAGCCTCATTCTAATTAATTCATCACAATCCTTAATTTAAGAGCATTAAATCCCATCGCCTTCAGGTAACACAGATTCATTGGTAAGTGTATACACAATAAATATAGTAATATTATGTTTGGGAAATGATCATGACAGGATAGTGCTTCATGGTAGGGCAGAGCTACCATGCAGCATCCCTGCATGGCAGTAGCCCATGTTAAAAACATGGTTGGGCTCCACCTTGAAAATCCAAACCCCTGCAATGCCTTGAGACCCATTGTGTACTTTGTATCTTAATATTCAAAATCTATTTCAGTGAGCCAGCTAATGGATTGATCACCGCATTTCATATATAAGAGGCTCCTTCCATTTCTACCCATTAAAAGTATAAAAGTAAAGAAAATTAAACAAAGATTCCAAATTTAGTTGATCTAACGGTGGTCATCTCACTAATTTGAATAATAATCTAACATTTGGTCACTACTATGGTAGTAGGGCTAACAAGAGATTTAAATTTTCCAAAGGTGGGCCCTATCTATATTCTTAAAATGGGTGTTATAGCATACTACCATGCAGCGTTCTGCCCTACATAACAACTGTTGGGGCCCATCTTGCGACCCTTCCGAATGGGCCACACACAAAAAACCCCTGATAGTTACCAATTTGCATGGATTAATTTGTACGAATCTGAATGAACTGAATTGTTGGATTTATGCTCAAATTTTACTTTTTATATATAAAGTTGTTAAATTTGTGGACTAAGGATGAAAGGGTTAAAGGCATAGATTGACTTGAAAATTGATATCTTGAATGGTCCCACTTGGATCTTTGCATCCCCCTATCCCATGATATGTAGGCTCCCAAGTGGGTCCCAACATTTGGTATGTACCTTGGAATAAGGATGTAAAGACCGCCCTTATAGAATTACTTTCCTATTTTAAACATGTCAATTACCTAATCAAAATTTCAAATAATAGACTTGAACACAAACCTAAAATTTCTCAAATCACAGGAGGTCCATTGACGTCCATTCAATCAACAATAAAACTACCTAAATCAGTGCTAATTCATGTGGGAGTGGGGTTGTTATGTGCGAAGGGTCAGGATTTGATCATAGATGGGCTACGTGCTTCTACGCCTTTTCTAATCCATAGTTCAGACAAAAAAAAAGAGGTCAGCCCCACTGCCCAGAAGTATCACCTAAACACCTAATGATAGAAAAAGCATCCAAGTGAGCTCCACATGCTGGACCGTGCAGAAGCGAACATGGAGTCTGCTCACCCTTGAAATCCTCCTTTCTTTAAAATTAAGGGCTAAGTTCAGTTGATCAAATTAATGTTGGGCCACCTTAATCGACATCTAAATTTATTGCCAAACACTAAGGTAGGCAGTATAGGATGGCATCTTTTTCTGAACCTGGATTAGAAAAATGTAGAGGCAAGTGGCACATCTAGGATCAAATCCTGACCCTCCACACAAAACAAACCCCCTCCCACATGCACTAGCACTGATTTAAGTAGTTCCAAGGACTGTTTGGTTGCAACCATTTTGGGACAACTATCAGAATTCCAAAATGCTGAAAGCAGGACCCTCCACACAAAACAAACCCCCTCCCACATGCACTAGCACTGATTTAAGTAGTTCCAGGGACTGTTTGGTTGCAACCATTTTGGGACAACTATCAGAATTCCAAAATGCTGAAAGCAGAAGTAACATTCTAAATAACCAAGATTCTGAGAAGCCAAAAATGACTTTTTACATGGTCGGCTTAGTTAATTCTTGCCATTCAAACCCGACAAATAGGAGATTTTGTTAATTCTTGCCATTCAAACCGAGCAAATAGGAAATTCAGAATTTCTAATTACAGTAGCTACACTTCAATCAGAAATGCCTGAGAAGGGGAATTTCTGTGAGAAATGCCTTCAACCAAATAGAACCTTTGTTGGACCTCCTAAAAAGGGTTGTGATCTACAAAATTTCAGGTATGGTCCCTCTTTTTGGGTTGATTGATACTTGGGTATAGGTTCGATTTTCAAGTCTAAGTGATATGTATAAAATATTGTATATCATAAAATTAAATGTTGAGTTTCTTGTGTGCACAGTGCACCTGACAAATGAATTTGTATTACTTGACGACTTTGGAATTTAAGGCTCTTAAATTGAGGATTAGGATGAATTAATTAGACTGAGAATAGACCTACTCCTTGTCCACATTCATATTTGTGACAAGCAGTTGGGCTCTGCATTCAATGGGTGTTTTTAAAGAATGCCTAAGAAGTTTCTTGGGCCTCAAAAATAATTTTCAAGATGCCTCAATTTTTTCCTACCATCTGTGTGCGGCCCCTCATTGGGCCCACTTTTGATCATTGTAGCTCCTTTCACACTCTCTTCCTGATCTAGCATCATGTCCAATTTTATGCTTATCAAATCTTTACCCACCGTTGAATTGAGTCTCCAAGAAATCTATGTTTGAAAGTCCATTAAATCTTAGGCATTTGTCAAAGCAGGGGCTAGGATAATCTAATAGGGAAGATTTTCACATGAACATTATTGGTAAAGAGACCTTTTCAGCCATCCCACTCTAGTGTTGGGATAGCATTCAAGTGGGCTTTGCGGCCTGGACCGCATAAACACATGCAGTCTGCTCGTAGGTGAAAAAACTCCCTCCCTTAAGTCCTTAAAATTAAGGGCTGTGATCTTTTTATTGAATTGAAAGTGGACCATCTTAATCCACATATAGGATCCAGACTTGTTCCAAATTTTAAATTAAAGACCCAAATTTGTACCCATACCCCACTCTTGTCCATGTTAGAGGGTTTGTACCTCATGGGCTCGATGGGCCCAAATCCAGGCCCAATCACTGGTGAACTCATATAATATACTTAAAAATACTCAGTATATGAAAAAACCAAAAGACCATAAATTCAGATTGGGTATTTGGGCCTTCAGCTATGAAAACCATGGATCTGAATCTAAATTTAATTTGGGTCCATGCAGAGGAACTGAACTAAACCTGATTCAAAAATAGGGCCTAATACTAGGGAACCCATTTTCATTTTGGTCCTTGAGGTATTCGGGATCCATTTCCATCGCTAGTTTCATTGCCTTGTGATCATTTAGTTAATGGATAATTTATGAAAAATGCATTTTAGATATTAGATAAGATAATAATAACATATATGGTTAAGATGGATCGCCTGAGTCGTGGGTCACAATCCAAGCCCAGCTCAATAAATGGCAAAAGATATGGCTCCTTAATGAGCCCTAAAGCTCCAAGCCCAAGCCCATGCACTTTCATACCAACGTAATAAAATCACACTAAGAGCATAAATAAATAATAATTTACTTTCAATCATATCCGACGTGGAATTCTAGTAATGAAATCTAAAAGGTTTTTCACATTTTGAAAATTTCCAAAATTCCCCCATAATTTTCAAATTTTCAAATGAACTTTCAGATTTTTCTATATTGGGCACAACTATATCCCTACATGGTCAACTATTCCTACCCATTCATCCAAGAATTGGTACCAATCTGAACTTGAGAGCAATCCAACCATCCATCATATTTTATCACAAAGAGTCTCCATCGTTGAACCATTTGAACTCTGAATCCCTAAATTAAGACTGGTCATCTGATAAGATTGATATTTGGCCCACCAATTAATCTACATCATGACTCCTTTAGGCTTTAGCCCATGAATGAATTAAATTAGACCCATAGGGAAGTTTTTTTCAAAGAACGGCTAACATTATCTTGTTACAGTCATGAATAATTTAATACCTTGTCCATGCAGATCCTGGTACTCAATCTACTGTAATGTTCCACATGGTAAAGCCATTTAAAGCCTCAAGCTTTAACTGGATCATCAAACATACGGCCTTTCTTTGTTGGTGCCATATCTAGAACCCATGACCCAATGGTCTAAACCATAGGTGCAAACCATCTTGACAAGGCAGAGATTGGCAGCGTATGGCCTTTCTTATCCAACTCTACTAACACCCTCTCGTGCAAAATTTTTATTCATCAGTCTTTGTGATTTTCTAGCTGCCAACTTATTGTTTTCATTTACTGTGATATCATTGCTAGTCGTTGACTTGTTTGTGCAAAGAGAAAGGATTAATCTGGGCACCACGTATTTATATTTTCAGGAGAAAAAGGACTACATAGTATTCCTATTCCTCTAGTGAGAAATTGAAATCAAAATTAAAATCCTCTCCATTGAAGGAAAGCAATACAATTTCCCCCCTTTTCAACAATAAAAATATATCATATCAAACATCAGAACAATATACTACATCACAAATCAAAATAATTTTCCTCTATATTGCAGAATCCTGATTTAGTGGACAGACACACAACCTAACAAATGCTTTCTAATTTTCTATTAGCACACCCTCGTACCTATGTCTCCTACTTATTTTATATGCAAAAATCACATCTCTCTCTCTCTCTCTCTTTCTCTCTTTCTGCAATATATTCTGTTAGTCACATGAGGGCTCACTTTCTTCTATCGAAAACTGGGATTCTGTTACTTAACTAGAAGATTAAAGCACAAAGTTTATATCATTATATGAGCCCGATAAAGAAAACTACGCAACTGTAAGGAATATTTGGTGTGGACCAAGGTCTCCATCCTTAATAACTTTCAGAAAGTAAAAGATATAAAGCAGTTTAGAACCAAAACCAGGATCTGTGACTGCGAGCACCCCAAAAATGCCATGATACAGTGAGCATGAAGGCCCACACCAGTGATCGATCAAAAAGTATTGTGCCATGCAAATCAGATTCATGAAAAAGGCTGCCTCATTAGACCACTCCTGTAATGGTTTTAAGGCACCATTGATGAGTTGTATTTAAAATGATGGATAGTTATAGTGAGGCCCATGACAAATTTTTTTTCTTTTTGCTGGCGGAGGGAGGGTTCCTAACCCTTTGGGCTGGACTAATCCCTCCGAGCCCAGAGAAAAGCATAAATAAAACCCTTGTAGCTCCCAGGCGGTAGCACTAGTGGGCTCAACATTCCGTTCCTAAATAGGGGAGAACCGGTGATTGATATCAAGACCTCTAGCTCCTGAAGAGAGAGAAACCGTTGTCCTGACTGCTCGGCCAATCCCTTGGGGTTGACGCCCATGACATTCTAAACAGCCAAATGTTTACTACAAAAAAAAAAAAAAAAAGAAAAGAAAAGAAAAGAAAAACAGCCAAATGTCTATATTTAATTATCTTATAAAATCTTGAATTCTAAAGAAGCAAATGATAATGTAAACACACTTCATACCGTAATACGGTACGCTTAGGTCCACCTATCACCAATATGAATTGTTGACACTCATGGAACCCCACTGAATTGCACAGAACCCCATGGGTTTGAACTTTGAACTCGTCTAAATGGACTGGATCGTTATATCAAGGGTCAACTTTTTTTTTTTTTTTTAAATAAAGCCGTTAAACTTGTAGGCCACAAATCAAGGGGCTGGAGGCCCATGTTTTATATCCACCATCTACCCATATGGATCTTTCCATCTCCCTCGGTCCTGTGATCAATAGGGCCCCATCTTGAACTGTAATAAAACAGTACATGCACCTTGTAATGGAGCAGGGCCTTTTAAATAAGCTCATGTTTAGTTATTTTATTGAAAAAAACTCCAAACTGCAATAAGAAAAAGTTTTGATGACCTTTGCAGTGAATTAGGAAACCTAATGTGAAAACAAATAAGGCCAGTAAGTACTTGGTGTCCCTCCTAATTATGAACCCTCAAAGAAACTGTGATTTTTTATATGATATTACAAGCTCCATGATCTTTTTTTTCTTCTACTTATCAGGTGGCTTGGACTTTCGCACCCACACACTCCACATGTCTCTAACCAGCAGATCGGGATAGCTCCAAGATCCATATATATGCATTCTTACAAGGGGTATTAGTTTTTTTTTTTTTTTTTGTTTTTTGAAGGGGGCCACGAGTTGCAGATGATTTTGTGTATTCAAAAGTTAAGGTCTTCCCACCCCTTGGTGCAAATCCAAGTATTGTTACAGTTCAATTTACTTAGTTGGTATAGCACATTGGCTTTAAAATTCAATTTATTTAGTTTGCATGACACATTGGCTTTATAAATGATCTAAACCCACTAATTTAGGGATTTGGTTGCATAGGTCCTAATTTTTTTTACCAGAACAAGCACAATGATATATTATTTAGATCAAGAATTAGGAGGTTCTAGTCTAATTACAACCTATTTGATAAGACTTGAGGAAATAAGCTCATTGAAAGTTACATTTTGGCATTTTGTATATGTACTCAAGGCATGCGGAGACAACTTGGGCAGTAGGCCAGAAAACAATGAATAATTTTATGAAAATGTGAAAACATTAGAGGTTTTATTTGTGTAATTTGTATTCTCAAGCTTTTTTTTTTTTTTTTTTTGGTTGGGTGATCTTGAGGCTCAAGTTTTTGTATATTATCATATATGAATTTTTTCTTCTAGCTTGAAAGAGGAGATCAATTGGGCCCAAAAGAAAGATACACAGAAAGGGATCTGTAACAAAACAAACAAAAGGTGGAGCTCCAAAAACATATCTACAATATCTCTTGTTCTCAGCCATCCTCCTAGAGTTGCTGCATGTTAAACCTCCTGTGAAAACTGATCCAATATTACATAGTAATGAGTTGGTAAAAGCAGTGAGAGTTGGGGCAGCTAGCTTTGCCATTTGATCAGCCCTCCATATGCTGTTCTTCTGGAAATATGAGCCATTAATGTGCAGTAATTCTTCAGTTCGATGGTAATCTTTCCACAGAGTCATCAAGTGCCAATTTAGATTTCCTGATTACTGGAGGGTCTCAGTTATAATGGTGAAGTGCCGCTCAATGACCCTTTTTTTTTGCAAACCCTTTTTTCCCCCAAAAAGGCCTACTAAGAGGGCCCAATATTCAGCCTCCAGAGGGCTACCTGCCGTGATTTGGCTGGAAAAGGATGCCAATATATTGCCTTCAAAATCTCTAAAATCTGGTTGTTCATGTGCAGAACCCATCAATTTAGGGTTTGTCAGGGTCATTGTTATCATCATCATCAAAGCCTTGTCGTAATTATGTTGCGTCGGACACACGAAATGTGTTTCTCTATTTCGATATATTTTGAGTCAAATCCTCATATAAATCGCACTTCTTCAGATCTATTTTTATTACCTCCATCTACATACTCTTTGGCCTACTCCTTCCCTTTAACGAGCTATTAACTTTCATAGCCAAACTTTTCCTTATCGGCATTGTTGCAGACCTACATTGGACATGCACAAACCATCGCAAACGGGTTTCTCTAATTTTATCCCCTTTTGATACCACCTCTTAATGCTCTCGAAAGCGCTCATTTCTAATTAGGGCTCGTTAGTGTATGCAATCTTTTTCATAATTATCCAATTTAGCGGAAAAAAAAATATGACTAGAAAACAACAATAAGGTATAACCTGATCATCTGGCTACCAAACCGGCAATAAAAGCCAAGGAATCCATCATTTTTAAGGCTCCATTTTGTTCTCTCACATTTTTACTCGTGTTCTTGTAATTAATTGTCTTTAGAAGTGGGTGAATGATGCTAATTGAAACTGAGCTATTATTAGGGGAGTTCATGGACTAGGCCCAACTGAGGCATAGCTAGGCTTGCCTGACTTTCGAAATATAGGTCCATATCCAGCCCAAGCGTGACACAGGCCATAATCTCAGGCCCAAGCCTGCCCATTTAGTCTATCGGGCCAGGCCGAACGAGGCCTTTATTAGTTGTTTAGGCATTTTAGCAATTCTTTAGACAAGTTTATCACTAAATTAGCAGTGGGTTGGGTTGGACGAGGCTCTGGATTTTATCACCTAACCCAATCCCAGCCCAAATATTAAACGGACCTATATTTTGCATCCAGCCCCAACCCAAAGCGGCTTGGCCCGCATTGGGCTCGGCTAGCCCAGCTCATGAGCACCCCTAAAATTAAGAGTTTTCATTTTAGACCTTGATCCAATTAACATTTAGACATAAATGTATACCTGTCACATCAATAAACATGCTACAACATGGTCAATTCTATTGAACCCACAAAATATAAAAAAGAGATGATTGCATATTAGCCATCCACCACTAACATTTTCTGTTGTCTTGATTTAAAGCCAAGACTAGATGATTAAAGAGTGAGTGTGAACCCATTTTCTATAATGGCCCCACTTTACTGAGCACTAGTCCTTGTGGGCCCCACCTAGGGAAGAGACCAAGGGGTGTTTTAAAAGATCTCTCCCACCTACTTGTCCATGAATACCTAGGCCCGGATCATGATCGTAACTACTTGATGAATGACCCATAAAATTTTTATCGTTCAATTGAGTGTACACTCGATCCAACGGTTTAGTCGATTTTAATGGTTATTAAATTTGGTATCGGTGACTATCAAGAGGTCCCTATTTTATGTCCACTTGAATATATCAAGATTTGCCCACCTGATGTGATGATAATGTGACAGTGGTGAGGATTTCCTTTTGATGTCTAACCTTCTAATCCTTGGCATTGCTCTACCCTTGCCCTACTCTATTTTTCCCGCGCAAGCAACCTGTAGTTGAAACAAAAAAAACTGTTAAAAACCGTCTAAAACCCTAAATCTCTCCTCCCTCGACGATCTCGAGGGCTTTCCTTTGGACGCTCCGAAACCCCCATTTCACGACGAATGATCCCATGTATTCTCCCTCTCTTTCTTCTTCTCGGTTGCATAAATCCCCCGATGTTTCTCGTCCCTTCTTTCGAAACTCTTTCTTCGATTATTTGGATTCTATTTTCATTCCGGCCTTCAAAAGCATCTGGAGTTTCTGGATTCTCTCTCTCCGTGGCAAATGGAAATGGAACGCCAGTACGGACTCTCAAAGGTGAGAATATGGAGGTTTGCTTTCTGATTGTTTTATGGGTTTTTTTTTTTTTATGATGATGATGATGATGATGATGATGATGTTGGGTTCAGGGTTGGAATTGAATTCATTGGATTAATGGAATTTAAGGGTTTGGATTTTGTTTTCCATCTGACTTTGATTAAAAATCTCAGGGGGTCATTATGATGCTGTTCTAGATGAAACTGAAAAATGGGATATCCTTTATGTCTCAATCCAGAATCTCCCAGATTACTTTCTTGCAGTTCCAAGGATTTAAATGTAGAAAACCTATATTTATTGGATGCTTTGGTGTGATTTGATTTCCCTTCGAGTTGAAATGGTGTGAATTGAGCCATATCAATGATACAAAGGGGCCGCAGAATAAGAAATGAGATTGCAAATAGTTACAAATTAAAAGTCTTGAGAACTGATAATATTTGAACACATAGGCAGGATGCATGATCATTCGGTTGGCGAAGAATCTTGAGCTGTGCTAAAATAGGAATTGCTGGCCACCCTATGTGTTTCTTCACAGCTCAAATCGTTTTTCTTGTCAACAGAGAAAAAAGATCATCGTTTATTTTTGTTGTTGCAGGTTTGACCTTGAGCATATCTGATATAAAATTGCAATTGAAGCATTTCACACTGCATCCTTCACTAGGACTATTAACTATACCATAGTTATCTTGTTCTATCAGTTAAAACAAAATTATAGGTTCCTCGTGATGGGATACTTCTAAATTTCTTTTAATATTTGATAATAGTCAAGGTTGGGTCAGCCCAACTGTGACATGTGCATATTATATGTATACATGCACTTAAAATGCAGCATTCAATCTTTTTGTTCATGCAGGAAATTTGTTTTAAAATTTAGAGTTCATGGTTGAATTAAAAATTCTTACTCCTAATCTTAATTCTTGATTCATTACTCCCATCCCACCCAATGTATTGTAGAAACAAAAAAGCTGTAATAACATTCCATAGATTCAAAAAGGTTTAAAAAATAATGCTTCCTTTTAAAGGTACACCCCAATGATTCATTGCCGATAAAATTTAGAATTCAACGGTGGGTTTTTCGCACCCCACCGTCTGAGGATCCGGCTAAGAGGTTTCAAAGGCCACCCCAACCCGATTTGGAGGCGCTCCTGCCCGACGGGTTCTTGGAGCAAACCAAGGGGCGGGGGCTGGTGGTGAAGTCATGGGCCCCGCAGATGGCGGTGCTGAGTCACGACTCGGTGGGCGGGTTTGTGACTCACTGCGGGTGGAACTCGGTGTTGGTGGCTCTGACTGCCAAGGTGCCAATGGTGGCGTGGCCGCTGTACGCCGAGCAGTGGCTGAACCGGGTGGTGCTGGTGGAGGAGATGGCGCTGGCGATGCCGATCGAGGGGGTGGAGAAGGGGTGGCTGGTGGCGGAGGACATTGAGAAGAGGGTGAGAGGATTGATGGAGTCTGAAGAAGTGAAGACGTTGCGAGAATGGACGACTGAGATGAGAGACAAGGCAAGGCTACATAAGTGGCCAGTCATTTTATGAGAGCATTATATTTTTCTATCCTTGCATCCAAAATCAAGATGAGAAACATTGGACCTTCAAATGAAGTTCAAAGCTATTTGTATCAACACAAATATGGAAATTGGTATTTTAAGAATCAGATCTACTTTGATCAATTTCTTAATTTGAAGCAAAGGGAGTTGTCAGTTGATGAATATACCTATCGATTTCAAGAACTACAACATCTATGTGCATTGAATGAGAGTGAGTCACATGATGTTACTCGTTTTATGAGAGGTCAAAACCCTGATATAGAGGAGAAAATGAAAATTTGCCAAACTGTCCAAGATGCGTACAAAGAAGCTATCAGTGTTGAGCACATGTTTCGACAATCTCACATACAACAACAATGTAAAACCCCAAAAAAGTGTCATTTTCTCAAGATAGCAGAGAATACCAAGGAATGATGAATATTTGATTGCCTCCTTTGAGGACCATCTCATTATATTGATACCAAAATGCCCAATCTTGGGCTACAATCTTGTAAAATACAGTAAAGGAATCTCCTAAAACAGTAACTAACATCTGTACATGATTTTGACTTAGTCTTATGTACATAATTGGGTTGGGCTTTTCTATTTTACAAGTGGGTCATAAACTTGGGCCTTGATTGTTCATTAACACCCCCCCTTAAATTGATGCTGGAGAGTCAACAAGCATCAATTTGCTAACCAAGAATTGATGCCGTGGTCTTGGTAGGCTTTTGGTAAATATATCTGCAGTTTGGAGAATGGTGGAGATGTGAGGAAGATTGATGGTGTCTCGCACATATTCATCACAAACAAAATGGCAGTCCACCTCAATGTGCTTTGTACGCTCATGGAAGACTGGATTTTCAGTAATTCGGATCGCACTTGTATTATCAGCATAGAGTGGTGTTGGTTGACTCTGAATAAACCCAAGATCTGAAAGCAAGCCTCGGAGCCAAACTATTTTGGAGCTGCCCCCACATCTCTTTCCCTTCCAAGATAAACTTGAAATTGAAAAGCCTAGGATGGGTAATTTTTTCCCGTAAAACGAATGACAGGAAGTTCTGATTTTTCCATTACAGCAGATGTGCAAAACACTACCCAGAACAAGACAGTGTAGAGAAAAATCCAAAATACCACCAAAACAGACTAGATACGTGTAGAATAAGTTCAGTACTACACAATCACAGCTGCAAGCATAAACAACCTTGAAGTAATAGTCTTCCTGGGCTGATTTTCAAAAAACCGTGCACAAAACATAGTTTATAACAGAAAAAAACAGGTCAGATGACCTTGTATTTGTGAACTGAATAGGCAAGTAGGCCCCAAAGAATGATCTGATCACGGATCAGTGCTGTCAACAAACTAGGATTCCTGTTTTCTTATAAGAAACTTCAAGTTTCATCCAATTTGGTTGCAAATCCATGACATAGTGCCCATCTGATGAAAACTAGTACACAAAATTGAGAAATCACAAAATCGATCAGACGGCCTACCTTTGATGAGCCAAAAATCCTGAAAAAATCTTCTAAATTCCTAGAACAATTAGTCAACCACAACAGGTGTTATTCCTGCAGTTGCCGTGATGATCGTAGGTGGGCCTCGCCAGATCTAGTATCTGAAGACGTGACTGCTGACTGCTGATATGGACCCAAGATGTCGAACACAAGATGGATGGGACAAATATCCTCTGGACATGAATGGATGATCGATCAGAGAACAAACTCTTTGTGGCTCTGATACCATGTCATTTTTCTCAAGATAGCAGAGAATACCAAGGAATGATGAATATTTGGTTGCCTCCTTTGAGGATCGACCATCTCATTATATAGATACCAAAATGCCCAATCTTGGGCTACAATCTTGTAAAATACCATAAAGGAATCTCCTAAAACAGTAACTAACATCTGTACATGGTTTTGACTTAGTCTTATGTACATAATTGGGTTGGGCTTTTCTATTTTACAAGTGGGTCATGACTGATTGTTCATTAACAGAAAGAAGGTCCCAACAAAGAAGAAGAGCTCATATTGTTGAAACACATTTTGCAAGAGAGGATAATCCTAAGCTTGTCATACATCGACTTCTCACCGCAAATAAGATCGAAGAAGAATGGAGAAAACATACAAAATTCCAAATACGTGTAAGGTGTGAAGGCAAGTTAGCTAATTTAGTTATTGATCATGGCAGCGCGATGAACTTTGTTGCGCAAGAAGTGATTAACAAGCTTCACTGGCCAATTGAGAAGCTCTCAAAGCCTTATAGTGTTACATGGGCCAATGATGTAATCATTCCGGTAACTCATCAATGTTTAGTATCTTTCAAGATTGGCAATTATGAAGATAAAATTTGGTGTGATGTGATATGTATGAATGTCACTCATATTCTTCTTGGAAGACCATGGCTATCTGATCTAAATGTGCATACTGACAAAGAGAAGAACATACATTCTTTTCTTTGGAAATGACAATGGATCGATCTCATTCCATTGCCATCGACAATGCCTTCTCCATCTACATCATCACTTCCAATCAAAGAATTAAAAGGTGAGCAGAAAGAAGAAACAAAAGTCGCGGTTGTATCACAAGAGTTACAAACCATGATAAAAGACATCAAGGATGACATTGAACAGCAAGATCAAGAAATTGATGACGTCGCAACACTATTAGATGAAATAGCATGCAAGACTTCTAATGTGGAACATATTTCAGAAGAGCCAGAAAACACAGGGACTAAAATTATTCCTATATAGACTGTGCTGATCAAAAGAGTCAAGAGGCAAGTGAAGACGGACAAGCGCACATTGAAGACATAGATCTAATGAGCCACAAGTCTAAACATTCAGTAAATCTCATGGTAGTTCAGGAGACAACAATAGGAGAACAAATCGTTGAAGTCCCCCAGATTGACTTCATCTTCGGGAATCAACGATGGATATTCAAAGATCATGATTTGTTGGTACACATGCAACAATTAAAGCATCTAATGGTCCAATCACAGATCCAAGCAAAATACAAACATCAAAAGAATCAACACCTCCAATCTACTTCTAACTGGAGTAAGAAATCAAGTCGAGTTCCCAAGCTATGTGAAGAATATGAAGATCAAGAACTTCAAAAGTTTGTACGCTTGATTTTTGAACCAGGTGGAAATTTACAGAACTCGAGGTCGAGTTCTCTCTAAGGCGAGGAGAAACTGATGTAGGCCATACCCATGGTCTGCCAACTAATTGGGCCCAGCCCACAAGCCCAATAGGACATCCAGTTAGTTTGAGTTTTAATTACTTAAAGAGTCTTATTTAGAGACTTATTATTTTTTTAGAAGTCATTAAAATTAGGATTTTTATTTTATTTGGATTGTTAAGCAAGTTTTTTCCTTTATTGTTTACGAAAGCAGAGTTCTATTAGGAAAGGGGATGTCTAACCTTTCCTATAAATATGTAATCCCTCCATTAGGAGAGTAGTTCATCATTATTCAATAATAAAGATTGGTTTTATTGGTTTTCACTCTCTTTGATGGAAGAGTGCTATCGAGTTCTAAGAGGAAATCGGCCAACTCCCATATGCGGAGTTGGTCCTCACTAGAATCCATCTCGGATTCGGCAAACTCTCTTGTAGGGTTTCTCTACGCCCATTCCATCACCGCTTGCGGATTCAGGCTGCGTAATCTATCTATCCCCTTTCTTACATAGAGCGGGAGCTGAATGGGTTTCTATGTAAGCACTAGAGGGTTGGGAACTGGAGCAAGAGAGAAAACCCTTTTTCTCTATCTCTCTACTTATGTACTCTTGCTTACGGCTTTTGGATCAACCTTTAGATACAACGGCTCTAGACGCACCATGACTCACCTCATACACAATTATTAAGAGGCATATGTACCTGAGTAATTATGTATATGGGTGAATGATCTAGTGCACACCTCCTAGTGGGGCCACGTGATCACCGATCTGAATGGACCACGCAAACCACCCACTGAATGTCACTGATTCCTTTTTTTTTACATTGATCTTAATGGATTGGATCGTTGGATTGACGGTCTCTCTCTCTCTCTCTCTCTTTTTTTTTGCTTGATAAAATCACTGACTTTGGGGCATCGGATCAATTGGTTAGGATGATTTGATGGACCTAGAATTTTACATTGAGGTAGGGCCCATCCAAATATTTTGATGCCTCGCCTTCCCATCCCTAGGGCCCACCAAGATGTGCACGGTCGGGTAGTATAGACACAATGTGCTCACCAGCGGGTGTCCCTTATGGACCCTCCACTTGCACTTTACTGTTGGGCCCAGTCGGGGCCACGCCAATCATAAGAGAGGTGGGGGATCGAAAGATCTAGATGGGACTTCCATGCATGCTAAATTTTAACTTTGTCAGATCATTCTAACCCCTTGATCCATGCCCTTCAAGTTTAATGCTTTTAGAAGACGTCTTTTGTTTTTTAGGATTTCAAGCCAATGACAAGTAATGGTTGGATGAGTGCCAAATTTGTGCCATGGTTGTTAGTTGGTGTGAGAGGGTTGGATTAAACCTAAAAGAGGGGTATGCATAAGTTTCTTTCATAAAAGAAGTCCTTAGGTGAGCCTCAACCTCTCTATAGATGTATTTATATATAAAGGAATTTTAGGTGAGCTCATGCAAAATAGCTTAGATGTGCACAACTCACTTGAAAAGACCTCCTATGATCAATCTGAATGGGACATATACTACCGCCCCCTGAATGTCATTGATCCCATGTTTTTACACCGACTTGAATGAGATTGACCATTGGATTGATATAAAAAAATATGTATTCTAGAACTGTAAAACTCGAGGGCCACAGATTGATGCAGTGCGGTCTAAGAAGAATAGGGTCCACTGATGGGCCCCACCAAGGAATCTTCTATAAATTTTATTTTCTTAATTAGATCCATAATTTTAGTTGATTTGATTTAGTTACAGAGATTTTAGTAATTATGTGGAGAGATTTTAGTAATTCTGTTTCATTATTTAGGCTATTCCTCTATTATTTATAGAGAGGCACTGTTGATGTAAGGTATGCCTCTTGAAAATAAAACACAGAATTGCTATCGTGAATTGTTTCTCTTTGGTATTCTCCTCTGAGTTGCCTTAGGGTTTGAGTCCAAGGACTCGATCGTGCTGTTGGAGGAGTCGATCTTCGTTGATCATGGCTTGGGCTGCACCACAGATCAAGGGAGAGGATGATCTGATGGACATGAAATTTTGTACATTGGTGGTTTACATCCAGATCTTCCAATCCCCGACTTCCCATGAATTAATGTGGCCCCAAGTGTGCCCCACAAGGCCGCGTGCAAATTTCTTAGATGAGCTTGTGCGCAATTGAAAAGGAATCTTTGTGTAGATAGACATATATAGGTAGATAGATCTCCCAATGATTTCTATAAGAGAGAGAGGTTGAATTTTAATGTGTTCACCTTGTGGATACTAAAGACCCGTCCTTCGTCCACCTTATGGGGTGTCAAAATTTGTGAATATTTCCCATTAAAATACTTGAAGCATTTCTCTTAGGGTTTTTTTACCGGAAAAATCCCCTTAAGACTCTTAATAGACAAAAAAGGACCTAAAACTTTGTTAGTAACCAGATCGAATTTCCTGCCACACTTTGCCCCTTTTTTTTTTTTTTTTGCATGATGTCGTTGCTCGTGTACACCCATGAGTAGCGTTATCGTTGCTTATTTTCACTACTACATATATACCGACTCAAATTCTCTTTTCTCATTTGTCATCTTTTTTGTCTCGAAAGAGAATCTCTGCAACCTTTTTATCTCATAACCCTTTTTTGGCTTCTTTGGATTTGTTTTTGCAAAAAAAAGGTGTTTTGACTTAAAACTTGAAAGGTGGCCGGACTCTATTATAGTGGTTCTCATGTATTGTCTGATTCATATTTTTTACTCCATTAAAGAGTTTGGTGTACCGTACTACAGAGGTCGGTGGAGTCATTTTCCTTTCTTTAATGTCATAGTGTTTCCGTCATAGGAGAATGGGCACTGACATTGGCATTTGTCCAAACTGTGAATAGCTTACATGCAAATGTGCAATAGCCTGCTTTGAGTATAGATATCGCTGTTCATAGCAGTTAAAAGTCAATGAATAGATGTCATTCTGGGACTGGTAGTCTGTGTTGAGCATGGATATCACTGCTCATAAGGGGGTTTGAAAAAAAAACCCTCTGACATTCAAGGATCATTACCGAAGTCACATCCCTACAATGATCAATTGACCTCAATCTTTATGTCTAACCTAGCTAACTACCATTTCAATTTCACAGTTACCATCATATTCACCTCTACATTCATCTTCAGATCCGCAGACCTCTTCACATTCACAAACAACTTGACAATCATAGGGATTGGAGACATGGGGAGAAGGAACAACTCATATTGCAAATCATAGGGTTTGATTCTAATCCAGAGGGTTTGGTCTTTGGGTCTGTAGAAGTTTTAGAAAACAGGGTGCTGATCTCTATTTTGCAGAAGCTGGAGGAGGGGAATGCTGGTTTAGCCGGATCTGGCCTGCACGATTGCTGCCGGCCGAGAAGAACCGTTGCCTGCCGAAGGAGACTTTGGACTTGCTGCCACCGAGAAGGATAAAGAAGACAACAGTGTGGGCGTTGCAGATCGAAACCGGAGAAGGTGACTGCTATGCTGTTGTTGTCTTCGATCTGTAGAGCAAGAGGGTCCAGCCTGCTACGCTGGAGAAGGGTAGCATTGGTCTCTATTCAGTGGCTGTTGCAGGGACGAAGAAGGAAAGAGCAGAGGCTAGTGTGTGGCTAGACGGTAGGGAAGCAAGCATGAAATACTTGCCCTATCCATGGCGTGGGATGTGTTTTTATCCCATGGCAGCGAGCAACGATATCGCTTCTTATGAAAAACTTTAAAAAATAAAAAAACTTGAAAGGGCCCATGGGACTACTCCGGGCCATAAATTTCTTAGAGGTCCTTTTTGGCCTACTAAGGGTTTGAGGGGATTTTTTCGGTAAAAACCCCTTTCTCTTATATATTTGTATATTATTTTAGTTAATTCTAAAAAAGTTTTAAAATAATTTTGTGAATAAATTTATTTTTTTTCTTGTAGAAGATGTACATGAGCTGGAAAAAAATATGGCTCAAGGGCAAATTCTTCAAGCTGCAGAGCTGCAACCTTCCCTGCATCATACACCTTGGGCTTGCTTTATAACATTGGCCAGTGGATTTTTCAGATTTGGGGACTGGTTACTAGGACTTAGCAGTTAGGCCCCTCAGTTGAATCCATATTTGAAGCCTAGATTGCTGATTTCGACTTGTTAAACAACCCAAAGCTGTAAATAAAGAGCTAGATTAACTTGGCAGTTGCACTTTTCTCCATAAACAACAGCCTCATATAGATACTTCAAATGGCTTGTATAGCAGCAAGATATTCTAACTGGTGCAGTCCTTAATCACTACTAGTTAGTTTTCCTTACAAACAAAGACCAGAGGAAAACATATTATTGACTCTTGCCAAAAAGAAAAAAAAATTGTAAATTTTTCTTAGAACAAAGATCCGAAAAGGTGACATTTTTAATTAGTAAAAAACTTTAGCCATTTATCTTACACTACTGTTTTGACATTTTCTTTATTAAATAAAATGTGACTCCATTTTCTTATTAGCAGAAAATTCATTCACAGATGATTGACTTGGATGGTCCATACCGCTTTCTCTATTGTTCAAGTAGGGGTGATATAGACGGTGTCACGCAGGAGTTAGAAAAAGGAGTGTCTCCAAATTCAGCTGGTTATGAAAAGAGAACAGCACTTCATTTGGCATCTTGTGAAGGTTGCACTGAAATTGTCAATTTACTTCTTCAGAGAGGAGCTGATGTGAACTCCATGGATCGTTGGGGTCGCACGGTGAGTCTGTGTGTGTGTGTGTGTGTGTGAGTTACACATTGGGGCCCACCTTAGAGCTTAGAGCAAGATATAAGTCACAAAGAGGTTTAGCACAAGTCTTTAATTGTGCATTTCTTTCCCACTCCAGCTCCCTATGAGTTGGGAACTATTTAAATATCATATTGATTCAGGTTTCCTTTACTGTAAAGCCCTAAGATCCATTGTTTAAGAACAGTCATGAACCTTAGTGGCTGAGATTTACTGTCAATAAATTACTGGCTGGGATTTGTTTTGTTTTATTTTTTAAGAGGACATTAAATATGCATCATAATCCCTTCAGCCAAAGGTATATTTTGTGAATATTGGAAATTTTTGTCGAAGTTTTCCATGTGAAAGCATTAAATATGCATCAAAATCAATTCGGCCAAGGTATATTTTGTGAATATTGGAAACTTTTGTCGATGAAGTTTTTTTGTGTGAAAGCGTATGCTCTGCATATTATGTATGAATACCATGGTTTTACAGTTTTACTCGAGCACCCACCCAGCTGAGTTGCACACTACATAATTCCTTTGAGAAAGGGGAAAAATTGATATATATATATATATAAATTATATTTCCAATTTCATCTTGTTAAGAAGATGTGGGAGGTTCTGGTGTCCTTTTGCACTGATTTTGGAAACTATCAAATCACTTTTTTTTGGGATGATTTTAGCATTCAAAGATCTGATGTATTTATTACTACTTAAATGAATTCTTAATGGTAAAAACATGTGTCTTAAAATTTTGGATTAATGAGACATCATTTTCTACTTTTTAAGATTTGTTTATCATTGTTGAAAAGTATTTAAGTGGACTTCGCTCTAGGGTTCAACTCGGTCCATATTGGCCAGCTTGACTCAAAGGATGTGCTCCCGGGAGTCTGAGTTTTAAGTCCATGGTGAAGTATGGGCAAGAGGTCTATTTGTTCTCTGACCTTGTGCTTGTACAATCTTCCTTTCCACTTCCACAAACTTTCTCTACTACTGCTGCGATATTATTTCTGCTGTTATTTGTTCTTTGAAGAGTGGTGGTTCATTCATGCTATTCCAAGCACCTGGTTCTGCTGCTAACTAAATAATGTAAATTTAGATTTGCCACAGCACCGAATATCACTATTGCAGTAAATCTATAGTGGCTATGGCACCACCTATTTGGATGGCGCTTAACCAGATGAATTAATTGTAGACCTATGTTCCAATAGGCCGGATTTATTTGATTTCTGTTAACATGGATGGTGGCAGTTCAATACCTATTTGATTCTCTATATATGAAAACATTCCATCCCAGGACTGGTTTATAGGATTTGCTTGTGGGAATTTTTTAGCCAAATAACCATTGGGGCTGAGGATAATATCCAGATCTTGAATTAACCAGACCTTGGAATGGAGGCAACCAACATCTATCCTTACAGTACCCCACACTTACAGTAAGTTCATGTCCCCGCTTACAGAATGGTACTTTCTGTGCACAATGACATAGCATTTCCTATATCCTAAATAATAACAAAGATTTTCATCAGAGGAATTACCAATCCTACATGTGATTTGAGCAGCTAATTACTGCACATTGCAAGTTATTATAATTATATATGATTTATCTATAAGATAGAGACATACCAAGTAGAAACATGAAAAACACTGCCTGACTAGATAAACCTAGATTTTTTGACTATTTGATATTATAGTCATGCATATCATCAAAGCACTACAAACCCTAATGTATTTATAGCTTATGAAAGGATAAATGAACAGATGAGAAGAATCCACCCAATCTGTGGGCTGTTACAATCTGGAAAGGATATGAGTTTATCAAATTAGTATAGTATACTTTTATTCTACCGAATTACACTGGTCCCCAATGGCTGGGTTTGTGTCCTTGGGACTACTTACAAGTCCCCGTCAAATTGATGTGTGGTGGATCAATTAACATCAATTTACTAATTAAGAATGGATGTTGATCTCATTTCATTGGCTTGGTGAACAGATCTGTAATCCGAAGATTTGAAGTTAGGTGTGGAAGTGTAATGAGATGACACTCATAGAATTCATGGAATGATGACAATTCACTTAATGTGTTTTGTCCTTTCATGAGATACTGGATTTGTGATGATCCGAATGGCACTAGTATTATTAGCATGGAGGATAGGACAAAATGAAGGAAATCCAATTTCAGAAAAAAGACCATGAAGCCAAGTGATCTTTGAACAGGCTGATGACATTGCTCGATATTCTGACTTAGTTGAGGATTTAGAAACCTGTTCCTTTTCCTTTTAAATTTTTTCTTTTTTACATTTCTAGGAGATTAATGACTTCACTTGAAACATACATCATCCTGTGGCGATCTCCTTGTATCTGGATTCTGGACAGCCTGCCCAATCATCAGCAGACTTGCTTGACTTCACTCTGTGCTGGATGAAATTCCAGACCATGGGTGAAATGGTAATTTCTTGATTTTGAAAGTTATAAGAAGGAATTGTGAAGTTTCTAATTGTGATTTTAGTTGTGGAAAGAAGTTTTATGTCATTTTCTTTTTCCATAATATACCACCAAGTTATGTGGATCTGTTTCTTTTTAAAAGCTAAACTGAAATCAATCTTTATCAATAAGTTTTCTTTGTCAACTTCACATTCTAGACCATAATAGTTTTAGGACCCGTTTGTGCAATGTGTTTCAGCTGAAGAGAATCACAAACATGTTCTGCTTTTCTGCTCCACCTGTCAGCTATTTGGTGCAACGAGATTTCAGCGAGGAAACCCTAAAAATTGCGCTATTTTTCTACACTATCATGGAAAACCGATTCCTATGGGGGAGGGAGGATTAGGAAGCACATTGCTGTGGAAGAGGAAACATGACAACTGCACAAATAAGTACTTAGGAACATGGAAAACCTGTGCTTTCATTAATAAATGCTAGTTCATATACATGACTGCCAATGCTAGGCTTTCGTTATAGGTATGCTACTCTGGGCATGTAGAATCGTCTTGTTCACATTATGAATTGCCTGCATAATTTCATCCTTAGCCTTTTTCAACAATTGAAATGTGAAAGGCTTTTACTCGTTTGTAGCTTTTGATATTATTTGGATGTGCTGACTTGTTTTTTTCTGTAGCTCTGCAAATTTTCTTTGACATCTACAATTTGGTCACTGGTTACTTAATAGTCCCACGAAATTTGTAATATCTGCAAATTAAATTGGTGGCATCTTGGATGTTGAAGATAGTGACATAATTATAAACTTGCAGCCACTATCGGATGCTCGCAGTTTTGGTCGTGAAGAAATTTGCAACCTACTGGTGGCACATGGTGGAACTGATCCGGTAATTATTTTGGAAGTGTGTGTGTATAAAGATTTTATTCCATTATCTATATAATTGGTAAAGAAGTACATTATGATTAACATATTTTTCTAAGATCAGTGAAACAGTAAAAATATGATAAGCTGCTAGGATGTGCTTGTCCTCTATATGTTCACGGTTCTTCTGTTTGTTTCAAATTTATATGTGTTTTTTTGTTTTACCTTATGATTTGCAGCAGATAAAATGATTAACGTATTGTTCTTAGATCAGTGAAATGGTAAAAATATGATAAGCTGCTAGGATGTGCTTGTCCTCTATATGTGCATGGTTCTTCCGTTTGTTTCAAATTTATGTGTTTTTTCACTTTATGATTAGCATTTGATGTTTTATCTATCCAACCATCCATTATTCATTATAAATATTTTTTCAGTCTTATAAAAAATCAGCCCCACCAGATTATCCTAGCCCTTGATTTAACATGCTTAAATTTTAATGGCGTTTTAACCATAGATTTTTTTGAGATTCAATCCAACTGAGAGTGCAGATTCAATGACTGTAATTAGATGAACTAATGATTGCTTACTCTGTTTTTATTTTATTTTATAGGCAGGGCACGACTCCCAGAATCCATGCTATGAAATTGATCATGCTGAGGTGGACATGGATGATAAAACTCTAATTGGAGAGGTGATTAATGTTTCTGTGAAATTCTCATGCCAATTTTAAGGAAGTACTTTTAATACATCTTGGATCTACTACAAGTTTTGCACGACAGGAATTTAGAGGCATGCATGATATTTTCCACATCACTTCTGCTTTTTTAAATTGCAGCTCCTAACATTATTTTTAAAATGGTTATCACTTATTAGGGTTTCTATGCTTCTTCCTTTACCCAGAAGTCACTTGCACGCAGAACACACTTCTTTCTAGATGCAAATATGTAGTGGTCTATTAAATAATGTAAGATAATTAGAAATGTTGGGAAACATGAGAGAAAAAAAATACCTCTTGGTTTCAAACTTGTGATGGAATGGTTAGGAAATATTAAAGTAAGATAATAGGAAATGTTTGTAGACATTAGAGAACAAATACCACTTTCGATCAAGCTTGTAATGGAATGGGAAGGAAATTACAGAGATATTTTTAAAGATCATGCATCTTTTCCAACTGAGTAAATTTTGTGGACTGTGAATGTCAGAGTTAAAGACCATGAGATACCACAAAGAGATTCCTTTCGTTACCTTGGCTATAATTAGTAAGAACGGGGAGATTGATGAAGATGTCGAACATAGAATAAAAGCGGGATGGTTGAAGTGGAGACTTGCTTTTGGAGTGCTTTGTGACTACGAATGCCAACAAGATTGAAGGGAAAATTTTACGGGACAACGATTAGACCAGCCATGACCTATGGAGTAGAATGTTGGCCAATCAAGAAGCAACACATGCATAAAATGGATGTAATAGGGATGAGAATGTTGAGGTCAATGCGTGGTAAAAATTGGAAGGATAGAATTAGAAATAAGCGCTTTCGA
Organism: Persea americana; assembly: GCA_029852735.1. Lineage (NCBI taxonomy): Eukaryota > Viridiplantae > Streptophyta > Magnoliopsida > Laurales > Lauraceae > Persea > Persea americana. Next base: position 26,382,663 of record CM056820.1, on the reverse strand, counting down.
GAGCATTTAGAGCCTAGGGGTAGCATAAATAGGGGATAAAATTAGAGAAACCCATTTGAGATGGTTTGGGCATGTCCAACGTGGGCCGGCAACAGCGTCGGTAAGGAAAAGTTTGGCTATGAACGTAGATAGTGTTATTTTGTGAATATAGAGCATAGAACACGTAGAGAGAGAGAGAGAGAGAGAGAGAGAGAGAGAGAGAGAGAGAGAGAGAGAGAGAGAGAGAGAGAGAAATCGTGTGCCCCATAGGGTTCCATCACTTCCCATTATATAAGCCCTATTAACAGAATCCTAATACAAATCAAATCCTAAATTATAGCTACCTAATTGTACATGAGTTATGACTAGACTAATTGTAGTTTAACTAAAATACAATAGCTAATTAAAATAGAAATACAAGTATTGGGCCCAGACGGGCTTGCGTAGATGGGCTTGACTGACACCCCCCTCAAATTGATGCTAGGGAGTCATATAGCAACAATTTGGTAACCAGAAACTAATGTCGAGGCCGAGGAAGTCCTTTGGTGAAGATATCAGCAAACTGAAACTCGGTAGAGACTTGAGGTAAATAAATGACATGATGCTTAAATTCATCTCGAATAAAGTGACAGTCTACTTCAATGTGTTTGGTGCGTTCATGGAAGACAGGGTTTTTAGTGATCGTGATAGCCCTAGTATTATCAGTATGCAATGAAGTAGGAGAAGCTTGAGGAAAGCTGAGGTCCGAAAGAAGTCCTCGGAGCTATAAGATTTCAGGACATGCGGAAGACATTGGCCTATATTCAGCCTCTGTGGAAGATCGAGAAACACGCTCTTGTTTCTTGCATTTCCAAGAAATAAGAGAATTTCCTAGATACATGTACCAACCGGCAGTAGACTGACGCATACCCTGACAGCGCCTACTTAGCGCCTGCATAAGCGGTCAACTGAAGACGATTATCCTTGGGATAATATAAACCACGAGTGATAGTGCCCAACAAATACCGGATAATGCGCTTGACAGCAGTAAGATGTAGGTATTTAAGATGTCATGAATTGGCTCACAAGATTGATAGCATAGGAGATATCCGGTCAAGTGATGGTGAGATAGACAAGACTATCTACCAAGCGCCTGTAGGTATGTGGATTAGGAAGAAGGTCATCATCATTTTTACTTAATTTTAGATTGACCTCTATAAGCGTATCAACGGGCAAGGAGTCATGGAGATCAACAAGCTCAATAATATCATATGTGTATTTGTGTTGATTAAGAAACAGACTTTTGGGAGATTGATGCACTTCTAACCCCAAAAAATCATGCAAGGGGTCCAAATCCTTCATATGAAAAGAATCCTTGAGAGAAGCTTGGATAGACTTGATCATATTATCATCAATGCTAGTGATAATAATGTCGTGAACATACACAAGAAGAATAGTAACACCAGTAGATGCTGTTTCTAGAAAAGAGACGGATCGTAAGGGCTTTGAATAAAGCCTCTTGTGCATAGGTGGCCCCTAAAAGTTTCGAACCATGCCCCAGGAGCTTGCTTCAGACTATAAAGAGACTTTCGTAGATGACAGATAGACTTCTTAGATGGAGAGGGGACTCCCTGTGGTATCTGCATATAGACCTCTTCTTTTAGATCCCCATGGAGAAAGGCATTTTTTACATCCATTTGGTATAATGGCCAAGATTTAGAGGTGGCAATGGCGAGAAGTAACTGAACTGTAGTCATTTTTGCCCCAGTTGCAAACGTTTCCTTGTAGTCAATCTCATATTCTTGCTTGTTTCCGAGTGCCACAAGTCTAGCTTTGTGTCTATCCAAGGAGCCATTAGGTTTAAATTTGATTCAGTAGATCCATTTGCAACCGATGGGTTTAACTGTGGAAGGACAATCCACAATGTCCCATGTGTGATTCTGATCCAATGCATCCAATTCTTCCTTCATTTCCTGGTTCCAACTATCATGTTGGACTGCCTGCAAATAAGAACTTAGGATAAAGACAGAAGAAAGCGTTGTCATCAAGGAAGTGCGTGTTAATCCATACCGCTCAGGTGGTCTAGAAGCTTTGGAGGAGCGACGCAGGATATTAGGAGTCGTGGAACCAGTTGCCGGCGGAAGATGAGGAGGATGGGCATCTGCAGTGGTGGGTTTTTCCCGATGATGATAAACAAAGTCAGGATGAAACCTAGTAACAATTGTTTTATCTAAAAAACCCGGTAAGATAGCAGGAGAAGATGGATGAGGACAATCCAATTGAGTTTGGAAAAAATACTGTTATTCAAAGAAAATAATATTGCGAGAAACCCTGATGCGACGACCAATGGGATCATAACAAATAAAACCTTTTTGATTAGTGGCATAACCCAAAAATGCACATTGGCGAGCTTGTTCGGTTAATTTTGTTCGTTCCGTGGGGGGTAGATGAATGAAGCAAACACATACAAAGGTATGGAGAAGATCAAACACATGATGAAGACCAAAATTTTTAAAATGCGGTGTAAACTGATCAATGGTAGGTGATGGAAGACGGTTTATTAGATGTACTGCAGTGATGAGAGCTTTAGCCCAAAAACGAGGAGGGACTGAGGATTCAATCAGTAGTGTTCTAGTTACATCAAGGAGATGAGATGCCTGTTTTTTCGTTCCGCGACTCCATTTTGTTGTGGAGTATACGAACAGGTACGTTGAGAAATGATTCCTTTAGTCTTTATGAAAGATTGAAAATTATTGGAAACATACTCCCCCCTTGAATCCGAGCGCAAAGTTTTAATGCATTTTGAAAATTGGGTTTCAACATAGCTAAGAAAAAATTGAAATGCCTTAAGAATATCAGATTTAGAATGCAATAGATAAACCCAAGTAAACCTGCTCTAGTCATCAATGAATGTAACAAAGTATTTGAAATGGCTATGGGAAAGGTGAGGAGCAATGCCCCAAACATCGCTGTGAATTAAGTCAAAACATTCAGTACTTCGTGTGGTGGAGTGAGGAAAAGGTAAAGTTTTACTTTTTCCTAATTTACGAGCATTACATTCAAAAGAAACATAATCAATAGTTTTACTTAATAATTCAGATTTAAATAAAGAATACATCGTAGAAGCATTCGGATGACCAAGTCTATTATGCCACAACCGAGAATTATTTTCAAGAAAAAAACAAAATAACTATTGTAAAGATTTATTTTGAATAAATGTAGACACTCGTAGGGAAAACAGTCTGCCACGCTTAGGCCCCCTCGCGATCACTTCCCCCGACTCCCGGTCTTGCACAACACAACCAGAAGAAGAAAAGGAGACATTGTAATTATCCTCAACAAGTTGACTCACAGAAACTAAATTAGTAGCAAGATGAGGAGACACTAAAACATTGGTTAATGATGGCTAGGAGTATCACCAACAGAGGTGATGGGAAGACAGTCTCCATTTGTAGTTTGAACAGTAAGATTACCAGAGTAAGGAACAACATGCTGTAATTTAGTGGGTGAAGATGTCATATGGTTACTTGCGCCAGAATCTAAGTACCACGTATGAGAAAGAGACGAATCAGTACCTGAGATGTTCATGGATGCCAAGGCATTGATAATTATTTGATTTACCATTATCAGGAGTGAGAAGAGCTGGGGATGTAGAGTGTGATGAGGAACTAGGCTGTGAAGAAGAATCAAACTGTAGGGAATCACTGAAGTCAGAGGGTGTAGATTGTTGAAAAGTCACTGTGTAAGCACTAGGTGCTGATTGTACATTGTAAGTACCAGGGGCTAACGGTGCATAGTTGCGGGAGTTAGAGTTTCGAGCCTTCTTTCGACATTCTTCAATAATGTGACCAGTGGCCTTACAATATTTGCAGATTTTAGCTTTGCATTGATTTGCGTAATGACCATATTTCTTACAGTTATAGCACTGAACTTTACTGATGTTCCGAGAAGGTGGTCTGGTTGTAGCGGCATAGGCAAGTGGAGCCTTAGTAGATCTCTGTTGTTTCAGAGTCGTTTTGGTAACCAGACGTTGTTCCTCCCTCAGAAGTTCCTGAAGACAGTCATATAAGCTGGGAAGAGGAGCCCGGCTCATTAAGTTTGATCTAACGGTCTCAAACTCTGGATGAAGTTTCATGAGAAACTAGTCCCGATGGCTATTTCGCTGTAAGGGAAGTAATTCTGCTAGAAGAGCTTCAGACACAGTTGCAAACTTGATCTCGTCATATTCAGACCACATTCGTCGAAACCCATTGTAATATTCCTGTATAGACAGGATGCCTTGAGAAAATTGGGAGATGTCGAGCTCCAAGTGAAATTGGCGAGCAGCGTTACCTTGTTGATAAATCTTTTTAAGATAATCCCACATCTCACGGGCAGATTTGCAAGGTTTCAGATTGAGAATAAAATGGGGTTTAACTAATCTGAGTAACCGAGTTTTGATTTTAGCATCCTTAGTTTTCCAGGCTTAGATCTTCTTGTCATCATCCTCCGGTTTAGGTCCGGAACCATCCATGTAGCCCCGGAGTTCTTTTCCTTCTAAGTAGATTTGAAATTGGAAGGCCCACGATGTGTAATTTTTCCCATCAAAACGAACTAGGGCAATTTCAGATTTCTCCATGAAGAGAAGACTAGTAAGAATTCCAAACTAGAGTAATAATAGCAAGGAAGCGGTGCAACAGTAGAAGCAAAGTAGCAACAGTGGCAGCAGTTCAAGGAGCAGAACCCAGAATGGAAATATCACAGCAGCAGTGCAATAGTAATCCTCACAGAAGTTGCAGCAGTAACCAGCAGATTGGATGAAGAAAGAAACAGTAACCAGAAGCAATCAGCAGCAACCAGAGTGATCAGCAGAAACAGCAGCAAGAGAACAGAAACAGCAGAAACAAACCCATAGCAATCACAGCAGTGCAGGAGGAGAAAACAGCAATGCAGCAGCAATCAGCAGCAACCAGCAGCAAGAAAACAGCATGAAGAATGCCTGGAAATAGTGCACAGAAAACTGCAGCAAAACATCCCAGTCGGCAGAGTGAAGATCCACATGTGGGCCCCACCTGGTAGATTGGAGAGTGGGGATGAAGGGAGAGTAGTTTTATGCAACTACTGGAAGTGGTCCCACTCAGAACAAATCCAGATCCAGGATTTTGGACGGCTGAGATGAACACAAGTGGAAAAGATTGAATTTCCATAAAATTTGGTAGAAGACCTACCTCTGATGATCAGTAAATATGGAAAAAATCTTCATAAACAAGGAAAAATCCAGGAGACCAAGAGGGGCAGATGCCGCTGATGTGGTGATGATGATCACAGTTGGGCCATGCTTGATCTGAGATGATTGGGGATGATCAAGGAGGATCAGGCTGAAGGGGATGATCACAGATGATCAACTTGGCTTCCGGAGCTTGGAAGATGACTAGGAGATGATCACAGATGATCAACTTGGCTCTTATACCGTGTTATTTTGTGAATATAGAGCATAGAACACGTAGAGAGAGAGAGAGAGAGAGAGAGAGAGAGAGAGAGAGAGAGAGAGAGAGAGAGAGAGAGAGAGAGAGAGAGAGAGAGAGATGCAGAAATCGTGTGCCCCTTAGGGTTCCATCACTTCTCATTATATAAGCTCTATTAACATAATCCTACTACAAATCAAATCCTAAATTATAGCTACCTAATTGTACAAGAGTTATGACTAGACTAATTGTAGTTTAACTAAAATGCAATAGCTAATTAAAATGCAAATACAAGTATTGGGCCTAGACGGGCCTGTGCAGATGGCCTTAATTGACAGATAGCCCACCAAGGCGAAAGGGTAGGCCAAAGAGGACGTGGATGGAGGTAATAACAATAAATCTGAAGAAGTGCAACTCATTTGAGGATTTGAGTCAAGATAGATCGGAATGGAGAAGTGTAGCCGACCCCAATATAGTTGGGACAAGGCTTTGATGATGATGATAATGAGGTGGAATGTGAATCATATCTGTTTCTACTTTTCAGGCTATATTGACGAGATCAAGAAGCTAGATTGGAAGGAAGTGGATGTAAAATAGTGTTATATGATCCTTTGAGTCTATGCTAGATATATGCGATAAAGCTTCTATGATGAGGATGGTGATCCTTTTGATATCTGAATCTCCTCTTTAATTTTCTATTTCAGAGAAAAGGTTGTAATCAGCAATAAAAGGCGAGAAGGAAATATGAATATCTGTAGTTTGTTTGAGGGCATCTAATAAACTGAATTGTTTATAGTTTGCAAGAAATTAAGCACTTTGATAAACTTAATTGCATATGTAAAATGGTCTTCAGTGCATATTCCAAGCGTGCATATGTCATGCCAAAACTCAAAACATGATGATATCGGGAAAAAAGAGAGGAGATTCTTATCTAGAGTTCCACAGTTTGATGAGATTTTATCGTAGATGGAGACATTGCATGCAGTACATATTCATGGGAAGGGAACCGTGAAAGTTAATCTTGAATTCTTCCTTTATGATGATGAGGCTAATTAATATTAGTTCTTTTTCTGGTTTCCTTTTCCTGTCTTAGCTAGTCAGTATATTCCTCTCGTACTGCTTGCTCCTTTTTTTTTTTTTTTAAATGAAAGTAACCATTAAAAAAAAAAGAGGCTAATTAAAATTTAATTTCTTTTGTATATCCTTGCACATATTATGTTGAGTAAACCATTTGATACTGATCATTTAAAAGGCACTTCAGCCGTAAGCGGAAGAAAATAAATGATTTGGACTTGGAGTATAGTTTCAAAAGATTTCCTTATTTTCTGAATGTGTGTTAATTTAACTTAAATATGATTGGACCCATTTAAAAAAGAACTTATTATAATGATCATATCTAAATTGATCAATACTTCCATGCTTTTCCATTGATACTTGTTTACATTTGAAGTTTCCAATACATTATTTTAGATATTAGGGATATCTCCATGTGATTAGATGGAGTTTACAATCTTGCAAAACAATGGGTCAGGGTTGTTATCTTGGAAAACCCCAACACCAAACCAACCCCCCACCACCACCACCACCCCCACCCCCCACCCCCCCCACCCCCCCAGTAACATGACTCGAAGCAGCAAAATTATGGTTGTGACAATGAGCACCTTCTCTATCCTAGGGATTTTTTTTGTCAAATGTTGAAAATTTTGATAAGGGTTCACACTCCTGGTTTAATGGTTATTTTGCATAAGGAGCTATTAAAATTTGTTTCAAAGTAACAAACACCCGTTATATGCAGAAAAAGACTTTTTAATGGCCATAATATATACTTAAGTTCTATTCTAAGAGCAAATCATGATGGTATGCCTGGTAAGGGGATGAGTGGAAACAAACTCACAAAGCTGACTCAAGCCAAATGAGAGGGCTTTAATGATAAGAATGATGTTGATGTGACATAATGTTTCTCTCTCTCTCTCTCTCTCTCTCTCTCTCTCTCTCTCTCTCTCTCTCTCTCTCTCTCAGCACACACATCCCTCATGGTGACAAGAATGAGCACCCAATAGTGCTATGGATTTGTCTCTTATGAGTCATCATTCATGAATAAAAATTACAATAGTTCTCAATTATATATTCTAGTCATACTCTAGTTAATCTGACATGCATTTGATTTTCTGAGCTTTTGTTTAACTAAATTATGAAACCGACAGGAAGCATTTGCTGCAGTTTATTTAGTGAAATGGCGGGGTACAGAAGTTGCTGCAAAAACCATTCGTTCTTCCGTTGCGTCAAATGAGAAGGCGAAGTGAGTTTTATAATGTCATGGTGTGAATAATTTTTTATTTGCTTATTTTCACTCGCACGACTTTGTTACAACTGTTCCACTGAGCCCCAACTTTGTCACCATTGTTGGATTGAAGTTCCATTGAAGTGCGAAACCAATATGGACTACGATTGGTTGTTGGAAGAATAAAAATCTGCAACAATACATAATTGTGTTTTATCTTGAATCCTTATTGTGGGTTACTATACAAAATAATCCATTTCCCTTGGACTTACTGTATGACGTACTTAACATTTCCTTTTTCAGTTTTGACCTTGTACTTGTTGAATATTATTGAAGGACTGACTAGATAGGACAGAACTTAAGTATGACTGTTTTGGGAAGGATGGGGTGGGGGGGTGTGCGGGGGTGAGTGTTGGTTGTGTGTTGACTGGAAAAAAGATTATTGAAGGGGCTTTATTGTAGTTTTACTTGTTTCTCTCGGAGAGAGGTGCATCCTTAAGCATGAACTCTTCCATTTCTGTTGTTCATTTTCTTGTTGAGAGGTGCATATGTATGCATGATCTCTTCCATTTCTGTTATAGATTCTTTCTATGCAATTGTTCCAGGTTTTGGCTTTCCTAAGTTCTACTTTGTATCTGATGAGGTCAGTCAAGGTGTATGAGGACTGTGCAGTGATCTTGGATGAAGAATATTTGAGTGTGTTAAAGTGATATCAGTCCTGAACGATTATTAGATTTGTAAATTGCAACTGTGGGAACAAGATCCACATGTCCATCACAACAACAAAAAAAAAGAAAAAAAAAAACAAAGGCCCCATGATGGCATGGTGGGCCACATGAAAGTGGCACCATTTAACCACATGCACGGACATCCAAAGGATGATATTCTTGAATTTGGTGGCTGGTTTCATTCGTTTAGTTCACTTGACTTGATCTATTTGGGTTAAGAGAACTCAAGTCATAAGGTCACTTGATCTATTTGATATTCTTGTATGGGGTGAGCCTCTTTCTCATATATATTATGGAACTATGCATCATATATTATATCTTATTGACATGACTTTACATTAGAAAAAATTGTATATGGTTTTATATTATTTTATATAAGTTCTTCGCAAAGGGGTAGGCCGAAGGCAAAATCAATCGAATAGTAATGATAGATCTGAAGAAGTGCAACTTATTCAAGGATATGGCCAGGAACGTAAGGAATGGTTTAACATAATTCATGTAGCCGAGCCCAACATAGTTAGGAGTTAGGACAAGGCTTTGATGATGATCATTTTATATAAGTTCTTCATAGACAGGTGCCCTATATGTTTGAGTGAAAACTGTGGAATCATTATGCCATTTGAATATGCTCATCCCACTTCTTGCTTTGCCAACTAAGGTTTGATGATCTTAGAGCCACTTCCATGGTGTGGGAATTATCTTCATGTACATGGTTACTTCTTTAGGAAATGATGCATGAGTTTGTGACTATAATTGTCTATTGTTTTGCCTACTTTGATCATCTTAGTTCCACTTTCATGTTGTGGGAATAATCTTCATGTATATGGTTACTTCATTTATAGGGCCCGTTTGGCATTTTACTTTTAAAATAAAGTGGAGTGAAGTGAAATAAAAAGAGGGAATAAAATATAAGTGGGTTATGATGGTATTTTGTTTTTAGTTGTTTGGGTTGGAATATTTTTTACTTTTTGTATTGGGAAATGGAGTTTTTTTGTCTTTTAGTGAATAAAGGTAGTTGCTTTTTGACTTTTTTTAAAGAAGGAGGAAGTTTTGAATTAAAGGTCTTTTGATTTGATGCTTAACTTGACTTGACTTGACAAGTAAAATTATCAAATGGGCCTTAAAGGAAATGATGCAGGGGTTTGTCACTATTATTATTTAGAAAGTGTTTGTGACCAATGATTGGAAGATCTTGTGAAAAATGGTAATATTTATTTCCTTCTTTTTTGCTTTGATCAATGATTCAGTTTTAAATAACTAAATATGTATTCTTCAGAATCTTTCAAAATAAAAAAGAATGTATTCTTTTGTAGTTCTAAACACATTAGAGTCCTTATGACTAGCTAAGAAATTACTGTGCAAACTCTATACCAAACATTGTGTTTTTGGATTTAAATAACAACTCCTTAATGATACAATTTATCCTAAGGATATTTTTGTTATAAGTAACCTTTTCCGTCAATTGAAAGTTTTAGTTCACAATAGCCATGTTGGTCTTTGACGTCTTTACCTTTGTTGCAATACTTCATACTCTAAATTTTTTTTCATAATTGCCTGATCTTCTACTCCTGCAGGCGTATGTTCTTAAGGGAACTTTCTGTATGGCAAGGATTGCGCCACCCCAACATAGTGCAATTTCTTGGAGTTGTAAAGACCTCTGATCGCCTGATGTTTCTCACAGAATATCTAAGTAATGTGAGTGTCTCAATTACTTGTCAAGTTACGAGCCACCCCAAATTTGCTTTGATCTTGTGTTTTTCATTGGTATGTTAGGGAAGTTTGTATGAGATCCTAAAAAAGAAGGGGAGATTGGATCCTCTCACAGCTGTGGCTTATGCTTTAGATATTGCAAGGTAAGAGATTTTATCTTTCATGATACCTTGTTATAACTACTGATTTTGTGGCAAGTGTATATCCTACCAAGACATATCCCAAACTATCAACAAAACCAGATTTTCTTTTGCTAAGCAGATTTTTAAAGCTCGGCCTAGTCCAATTAACTCAGACTTAGCAGTGACAGGGTTGGGTTGGCTCGGACTTGGCCAATTCCTATAATGATCTCCAAGGTGACTTGGACTCGGCAATTACTGAGTCATGTTGGCTCAGACTTGGTTGAGTCCTATAATAATCTTTCTCCTCATTTTCTCTCAATTGTTCCTAGCCACTTGCTCATTTAATCACTATTAGTGCTTGTTTATTCCTACTCACAATCAGTGCTTGTTTATTCCTAGCAACCTGCTCATTTAAATAGGTTCCTTTTCACTTTCCACTCCCAACACCCTTTTCATAACAACTTCCATCTCCTAATATCCCCAGCCAAATGTTAAAAAATCTGAAAATAAAAAGAAAAAAAAATCATTTGGGATTTATCTATGCGAAATATAGATTTACAAGTTAGAAAGCATTTTGTAGGTCCACTTTGAGAAGAAAGACTTTTTTTTTTTTTTTTTAATCCCCAAAAATTTCGCAATACATAGGAAGAATATTGACAAAAAACCTCAAACCATTTGGCATTGATCAATGGGAAATATGAATCTAAAAGTTAAAAGGCAATTTCAAGTGGTTCATAAAAAATAGAAGCAAAAAAACTTGAATATCCGCTACGTAGAGCCCGCTACGCATGTGAGCGCCACTATTTTCAAAATAGCGTGGCAGCCTTGATTGATATGATCAATAATGCGACTGCTATGTCGCTATTTTGAACATGCCCCCAGCCTTACATCTACGTGCAGGAGAGCAATAGTCGGGTAAATCTATAGTTTCTTATGCAAAATTACAAGTTAAGAAAGTTAACCCAGAATCTTGGGCCCTTTGAACTCCGTGTCTTGACGTATTTGTATCACAATCACCATCATCATAAATCAAATTAAATGAGTAACAATAATATTTTAGGGCAATCCTAAATAATTCTTTGAATAATAATTTAAAATCTGAATCAATTTGAAACAACTAAACAAGTTCACTAATAACGAAATAAAAAATCTACAATCTCCAATGTCCGAATGAAATAACTTAATACAAAGAACAAATTCTCCTCAAGCTTCTAAGTATATCTGTCAGTCAAGAACGCATGCCAAAGCCTATATCTTGTTCATTATAATCTTGCAATTCAACATTCTGGTTACCTGGATTGCGGAAATTCACAAATCAGTACAAATTGAGTGAGTGGATTTCCAAATCTATTTAAGCACATGTATAGTATGTCACCATAAATAAACAAAATAGCATGAAGAGATAAGTAACATATGAGTTTCACATAATTACATTGAATCTGAAAGTTTTATGTAGGTTAAGGTCAGATTGGTCTTTTCCCATGGACAACTGCCTAACCGCTTAGTAGCACATGCCAACATGGTTCTTGCCCCAAAAGGTGCAAGGCAGAACCAGGAGTACCCATCAACAAACTTTGTGCACATTACAAGGTGACCACCAAAGATTGAATTCATCAAGGCAGTACTTGGAGAACATTCTCCCAAAGCTGACTCATAGTCAGAAACATCACTTTTTGGCCATTGGAAGGTGGACTTCTTCACCATACTGTGCTGAGCAGTCTAGGGGTCCACGGTCTAAATTTTTATCTGCACTTAAAATCTTACATTCAAAACAAGTCTTACTAATCTCCTCAACTTTTGTAGTGGGTTGGTTTTTGTAACCATTCCCTACACACTCTGGATTTTGATTGCCCCAAACCGCGTCAATGTTGGTATCCAATTTGTGTGTAAAGTTGGTCACACTACCATCCCCTTACAGATTTAACATAATATCAATGTTGACAAAATAACCAAAAACATATTCATGCATCCAATCCCATAGGTTATCACATTGTATCACAAAAGTAACAGGCTTGGATTCAAATCCTATGGAAACGATATCTCTAAACATTATACAAATAATTCTCATAAGAGACATGTTTCAGTCGCAATTTCAAGGGATAGGGTGTCCGCATCAAAATAAGGATGTGTGAATTATGAAAATTCATGAAACTATTAATAGTAACAAATTCAGCTGCGTAATTAGTGATTATCAAGCCTTTAATTGTAATTTCAGGAAACTTAGGGCACAAGGAATTTAATAAAACAGGTTCAGATGCGACAAGAATGGGTGTCATGCCCTTATTTGTAAATTAATAGAATCCTGGTACTCAACAAAACAGTCCATAAAAGCCCAGTTGTCATTGCCAGAAATTTCAGGGGCTTAATTGGAATTTTTAGAACACTTATACAACTAAAGGAAGTAAAGGACAAGGGCTGGTTTGAGATTTTCTGAATTCCTATAGTACTTAGATGCAAAATAGTATAATTCAGTCCTGAAATACCCAATTCTGAAGCCGTCAGTCACAGAAAGGGTGTCTCATGTGCTGTGTTTTGGATCAGTTGGATGGTGGGCCCAACTCGGCCCAACCCATATGGGTCCCATACTAATTAGGTCGCCCAAGGGTCGAGTTTCCATCTGTTGGTGTTGATCTTTGATCAAGTGCCCCATGTGGGCCCCACAACCAATTTTAAAAAACTGCACAATAATGACTGGAAATCTGTAAATCTTGGTTTCTGCCATGATTTCTCACTATTCCTTGGTCGAGCACCAAGGATAGTTTAAAGTAGGGGTCGAATATCCTAGTTCCAGTAGGAATACATGTCTAAGTCCAAGTCTCTTTTGGGACTTGTGTGCAAAACCATATTACTCCTAACCCTATGTTTGGAAAGGGGGGAGGAGAGGGGAGGGAAAATTTGAGGGGGAAGGAAAATGGAGGGGAGGGGAGGGGAGGGGAGGGGAGGGAAAATTAATTTTAGCTCCTCTTGTTTGGATAGTAAAAAAGTAGGGGAAAGAAAAGTGAAAAAGTAGGGTTTTGTTTGTTTGTGAGGTAGAGAGAAAATTACCAATTTACCCTTACTTTGTGAAAAAGTGAAAAAGTGATAAGGGCATTTTAGTAAAATTCCCTCCCCTCCCCTCTTTCCCTCATACTTTCCCCCCATTTTTGAGGGGAAAATTTTAAGGTGGGCCCCACAAGAATTTTACCCCCATTTTCCCTCCCCCCACTTTCCCTCCCCCCTTCCCAAACACCATCAATTTTCACTTTCCCTCCATTTTCCCCTCTTTTTTTTCCTCCCCCACTTTCCCTCCTTCCCAAACAGAGGGTAAGTCTACATACTTCTTATTAAAACATGGGTCCTACCAAGCTCTCTCTTAAATCCTTATAAAGGAGTAAGTCTGGGTCCTACAATTTAATTCCACCAATTAGGAAACAATCTTTTAATATGAAGGGGTCCCATCTAGAGGTGCTACATCATAGAACCCTACTGTCACTAGTGGTCTAGCCCAATACTCATGGGCCCACTCCGAAAAGGTACCTACTATAACCCAGTAATCAATTATATAATAATTATAAAACCCATAATCATCCTATTAAATTATTCTTTATACTTATTTGAGGAATTGACTTAGGATAGATCGGAATGGAGAAACAAAATTCATGTAGCCGATCCCAGCATGATCGGGATAATGCTTTGACGATGGATGATGATCACAAAATAAAATATGACGAGCCCAATAGTCCAAAAATCCAAGAGATCAGGAGGATTATATAATAATAATGATAATAATAATAATAATAATAATAATAATAATAATATTCTAGCCCCTAAGATAGGGCCTGGGGTATTACACCTTTGTACGGTGATGGAGGCTTGGATCATCTTCGACCCCACTTGATCCACGGCCAACTAGGTTTCACTGTCCAAAACGAGTGCACACTTGATCCAATGGTCCAGTTCACTTGGATGCATCAAAACATGGGCCCCACCATGTGTTCTAGAGCAACAGCGCTCAGTTGAGGCTGGCCCATATATATGTATATAATTCTATCAATTTTCTTAGTTTTCTAAAAAATATATATTAGATTTAGAAAGGAATGTAAAACAATGATAGTTTCATTAATTTATAGAAGTTTATACAAAAGATAATTTGAAGAAAAATCTTGTTTTAGAATATGAAATTTCATGTCATGGATAAGATTGCGTCTGTATTCATGGCCTGTATTTCAAATGTGCTGAATTGTATCCCCCATTGCCACATCCTTGTTCGTATCTCTATGTGGACCTTATAGCTCCTATCTGGCTTTATTCTAGTCTTTGGTGAAATGCTATTCACATGCCCTTGCCTTTAATAAATTCTGCAGGGGCATGAACTATCTTCACCAGCATAAACCACATGCCATTATACATAGGGATTTGACACCAAGGTAAGGAATTTGATATGACAGACCCTTGTAGGTTGCATTAGGTGTTTGGTTTGTCTAATACCTCTTCCATTCTTTAAGATCCTTTTACTTTTTTTTGTTAAACAGACACGTCTTGCAAGATGAATCAGGAAGACTTAAGGTTACCGAATTTGGTTTAAGCAAGATTGCGCAAGAAAAAGAATTTGACAGTTATAAAATGACCGGAGGAACTGGATCATGTAAGATTGGCCCGTATATCAACTGCTTGACTATTTGGCTTTCAGAAGGAAAAAAAATGCCCTTTAATTTGTGCTTGCATTTGTCAGATCGCTACTTGGCTCCTGAGGTTTACCGCAGGGAATCATATGACAAGAGTGTCGATGTCTTCTCATTTGCATTAATATTTCATGAGGTATTTCAAATATCAACAAAATAACTTTCTTTCTTAGCTCTTATTACATATTGGTATCTTAAAGCACCTTTTCATCTCAAGCCCCAGTTTTGGTGAGTGTTGAAATGTACCCCTAAGGCTTTCACTTCTATCAGTTTGACCAATTCATTTTAAGTGGATGGTTATCAGGTTAGACATGAATCTAGGGCAGCACAAAATATTGAAATCATGTTGGTGTATCATTTTCTGAACTCCTTCACCAATTCATTTTTTATATATTACTGATGCATTACGGAAGTCCAAAAGAGGCCCTGGGCCCACATGATGGGCCCAACCATCCAACCCAGCCCTTTGGATGCAGCCCACAGGCCCAAATTGGCTGAGAAAGCTACTGAGGAATTATTCTAAATTTATCTTAGGATTGATTAGGAATTGTTTCTTATTTTGTTATTTGATGAGAATTAGTAGTTTTCTATTTCTATTATAGTTTACTGTTTTAGTAGTCTTAATACATTATAAATACAATACATTATAAATACAGAAGCCCTCTATTGTAATCGGTATGCTTTCAATTAATGCATAGATTTCTCTGAGTTGCTCACGTGAGTTTTGGATTGTTTCATGGTTTCGTTTGTACCCTAGTTGCTGGGAATCCTCTTGGATTCGATCAATCTTTAGGGAGATTGAGCTATCAACCCGATCACGGATCTTGGCCGCGTCAATTACGTAGAAGGGAAAGGCAAAATAAATATGCTTTCATTTGAGAGGAACAATTTAGTTTTGAGAGATTGGAAATGTGCATTTCCTGATTTATATATCTGCATCTGTTGAACATTAGTTGGTTTAACTTGCAGTGATGGCTGTAGTTCTATTATGTTACATTTAAGAAATAAGAAAATGATGTGATACATGGCGTGCTATTGTTATTGCAGATGTTTCTTGGGGGACCCTCAAATAGGGCTGAATCACCAGAAGTAGTGGCAGATAGGCGGGCATATGAAGATTCCCGGCCATCTCTCTCCTCATATGTGTACCCAGATGAAATCAAAATGTAAGTAGCTCAAAACTTTAAGTTGCTTTTCTGCTATGCTATCAAATAATCATCCCACTTTGAGAGGTGTGAATCTTTGATGTATGTACATCTTTAATACCTATTCAAACGCAATGTAGAATATCCGTACATGATACGTCCTGATAAAAACATTATGCTTGTGAAGTTGTTACACATTTTTAAGGGCCCCATCATGTCCATTACCATTTCACCTTGACAGTTAGGACCAGGCCTCAGAGTCATGGTGTAATTGCAAGTTACCATACAATTGGTCAACAGATGCATGATACTTGGATTGAAATGTATTTCCGCTGCCTCTACTAACACCTTGAGGTTTGGTAGGATTGGCTAGTGGAGGAAATTTGATAACTTGGATCTCACAAAGATGTAAATGCATGTGCACATGCAGTAAACTGTTCTGCAGTTACCCCACATCCCTACATATATAAATTGTAATTGAGTGTTCTTTTGCACCTATGCACATGCCTTTGTGGGGGACCTATGATGTCCAAATACGGAATAAAGACGAGGAACACATCATGGATATGACAGGGACTTGTATTTTAACTATAAACATGAAGTATTAGACACTATGGTACAGATTTGTTATTTATTTTGAAGCATCTGCATATCATGGAAAGGGTCAAAATGATTCTAAACTACTACATTCTTTAATGACTTGCAATCTATGTAGACGTCTTGGTGTCAAGCCTTGGAGTCCTTTTAACACACGGACAGGTCCTTTTTGTCATATGATTGATTATTAGACAACTATGAATCAACGACTATTAGGTATAAACAATGTATTTGAAGGAATAGAAATACATCGGGATATTTATTTCGTAGTCCCTGCCTTTTGGCCTAATAATGAAGTCCTTGCATTATTGGGAATTATTCCTTCGTCCTCAAGTTTTTTCATTTTACTAAACATTGGTCCTTTATTGGAAATCAGTTTAAAAATGACATAGATGTCTTTTCCATACTGAAGTTAGCCATAACTAATTGATTTTGAATTTTTGACCATACGTAAATACAGTTCATCTATCCAAGAATAAGACCTGAACCCAAAACTGTCTCTCCCGCCTTTCCAAAACACATCCCATCCTCGTCTCTTCTTGTTTGGTGTTATTTAATGGAAAAGATTTTTGTCAAATTTCTTATACATGGTGAATCCCACCAAATGACAGATTAAGGCCACACTGACAGATATGGTCCCTCATTTAAGGAATGCTTCACATTACCAAACTGTTATTTGCTAGAGCCTGGATGTATAATATCTCTTGAATATTTTTATTAGTGTCTGGTTTTCATTTTGCTATGCTTTTGGATTGAAGAGACATTGGAACCTCACTAGATGAGCAGGTTGCCAATATTGATTTGATGTTTACAGTATCCATGTCCTTCAATGCATGTTAATTGCAGCTTCAGGCATGTTTAAGTGCAGAACGAAACGAATAACCTATTTGTCCTCTTGAAATATTTTAACTGATTGTGATTTAGGTACATCAAAACACACAGCATAGCTTATTATATACTTGATAATCTTCCCTGAAATGGGTTTACATCAGCCAACTATTAAATCTTAGTAGTTATTTCATGTTATTTTGAGACTTCATTTGTAAAACTATTGCACTTGAGGTGCTACCACTTTTTGCAACAGTCTCTATTCTGGTGTTTACACTGTTGATATGTAATTACTGCTGTTTTCCCACTTTCACACTTGAACCTCCTTCTTGTATGCTCCCGCTTTCTGTAACTCAGTTCTAGACTGTCTGGTACTTCAGTGATCATGACCACTTTATCTGATGGACCCACTTTGAATAGTAGGCAACCTAAAAGTCTCCTAGATTGTAATGTCCTGACCCCTGATTGTCATCATCTTTGATCACCGGCCTACAAATAGGCTGTTGAGAATACGACAATGGTTCATCAAATGGAAATCTTCCTTGAAGATTTTTGAGCTATCCATCATCTGCAGTAGCATCCATTGAAGCAATGGTCCTGAAAATGGATGCTTGGCAATATGCTTATGTGCCAAGGCTAGAGAATAATCATTCCTATAATTCCTCACTCATATATGTTTGTAATTTCATTGTTGTATTAAAAAAAAAAGATAATAATGTTAGGCTGCCAAGAGTCCTTGATGACATGTTTTTTGGGGGAAAAGTGGAAATTTTCAGGTAAATAGGGAAAATACTTATTCATCATCCAATTGTTTATTTTGAGTTCATGACGGATTTACTTCAGGCTACTGCGACAATGCTGGCACGAGAATCCAGATTGGCGACCCTCGTTTGAAGCCATCATCACAGAACTGGAGCACATACAGGAGATTTTGCAAAAAAAGAAAGCCATAAAATCCTGCTACACCTGTTGCATCCAATGATGACCATCAAAGCAGGGGCTTATTGTAGTTAATTTCTTAATTTCTATATTTTTCACTTTTTCTGTAATTAATAAACTTGTAGATGCTGTACTACTCAATAAAGCTAATTATTTTGCAACCATAATATGCCTCTTATTCTAGCTCTAGTAATAGCATACATTCAAAGGACATTATTTTGGAAAAGAAGTGAAATGCATTTAATTATGAAAGACAATGTGAAAGTTGTTCATGGGTCCTCAGAAATGTCCTCATCTCAACTCAAAATCATTAGGAATGGCCAAAACAAACTCAGAAAAATTGATGGTTTGAAAAGAGTGGCTCATGGTTTGAAAAGAGAGGAATTTACGGCAAAAAACCCCATCCATGGATAGAAGGGGTCCTTTGGGCCTCTTCCGTCTTTTTTTTTTTTTTTGTGTTCTTGTCGATATTGACCGTCATTGCACATCTACTAAAGCCCAAAAGGGAGAAACAACAGCCCAACCTGCAACCAGAGGGAGAAGCAATAACCGGCCTATCCTCCTTGTTTTGATTCTGCATAAGAGCTTCTCTGCAACCAGAGGAAGAATTAACAGCCCGGCCTACCCTCGTCAGCATTCTCAGGCATCGGCGCACCCGACCGATGGTGGCGATGTCTACAACCCCAGTTGGTCGTCTTCTCCGACTCAAACAAACAACAACACACGCAACAAAGAGTCCCGATCCTCTGCTGTCCCTTGTTCTGAACTTCTTCAGCAATGACGGAGAAACCGACTGAAACCGCCCAAGTCCGAGATTGTCTAGATCTACTACCTTGATCCGTTTCTTTTTCTTCGGTTCAAGCCAGTGATCCGGACGACTCCTCTTAGCAGTGATTCTATGAACAATGACTGAAACAGGACAACAACCCTTCTTATTCCTCGCTGACCATGGAGGTAAGCCTCGTCTTCCTTCTCTTGTTCTGATGAACCCGAGAGAGCCCGGATCCCTTCTCTGTGTCTTCTCTGGCGACGAGTACCAACTAAATATCTAGCAGCCTTCTGAATCTTCTACCACTGCACAAGAAAAGCGTTAGACGCCAAACAATTGTAGCGCCCCCTATCTTCTTCATTTGCAGTTACTACAACTGGGCAAAGCCTTCCCCCCCTTTTTTTTTTCAAATCCTCTACCTTTTGCAACAAGTGTAAGTGGTGCTCCGAGATCGAAACTCTCAGACCATCAATACCTTTGTTTGGAATTGGTGAGGTTTCTTTGAATTAGTGACGGCTTTGTCTAGGAGCATTCTTGAGGATGACCCTTTTGTTGTTGGAGAAATGGCTCTTGGTGATGTCTTCGACGTTAGTTTGATGGATTGCTAAAAGCATAGATGATACTTATTATGATAGGTTTCTTTAGAGAATAAAATGCAATGGCATGAGAAGTTGTTCATAGGTTAGTTATTTTTGGAGACTGAACATTGCATTACTATTGATTTGCAAACACTTCTTCTTAACAATATGTTTGTTATCAAGCATGTGGATTGTATGTCTCAACAATTTGTTTGTCACCAACCTATCAATTAGGATTCACCCTAACTGAAGCTGGCATTTCTGATGAAACATGACTTATGGTCGATATCGTCCATAGCCACTTAGAGGTAATGGTTGATATCCACCAACTTATCAGTCAGAAATCACTCCAACTGAAGATGGCATTTCTCCAGAAACATGACTTATGTTTGATATTGATCAGAAACCAGTTTTAGGTGATGGTCGATGTTGACAAACTTTTCAAAAGGATTCGCCCCAATTGAAGCTGGCATTTCTGTTGAAACATGACTTATGTTCGATATGGCCATAGCGCAAAACGTAAATAAAAAAAAATTGCAGCAACGAAGGACTTTTTTTGTTTGCAAAAGTTTAGTGGGACTTTTTCTGTGTAGCGCCCATCTATGGGGTTTTTTCTTCCGTAAATTCCTCTTGAAAGAATTTACATGTATGATGCTCCTTATAACCTATAAGAGAATTTGAATAACAGAAAAACGTGGGCTTGTTGAATGGTGGAATTTGCACATAGGAATTCAATACATTGGATTTTTTTGAAGCGGTTTAAAATGAAAATCAAAGGTGAATTTTTAAAATTGAGCTTCAAATAATCTTTCCTTTTATGAAAATAGAATCAAAGGAAGGCAGAATTGAATACAATTGGTTAAAAAAGAAAATCAAAGGTGAATTTTCTTAAATGAGCATCAAATAATATTTTCTTTTATGAAAATAGAATCAAATATTAGAAATGAATACCTAGCCTATGGTCTTCATTTTTAATCACTAAAAAAAAATTATGTATTTTATGCAAACAAACAGGCCTTAGAAAATAGCTCGGCGAAGCTGCAAGCAGAGGCCTAATACAGGATATCATTATCTGCTTTCAACTGCCTTGTGTATAATGGAATACACAGGCCGTCCATGTCATGGCCCTTCAACTCCTCAGCAAAGAGGACACACATATGCAAGAGCCCTAATAAAGGTACCAAGCAATATAGACATTTATTATCATCATCAAAGCCTTGTTGTTAGCTATATGAATCATGTTTCATCATGCCAATACATCTTTAGTCAAATCCTCAAGTAGATTGCATTTCTTGAAATCTATGCTTACTAACCTTGACATTTATACAAGAAAGAATCGTTGCAAGATCCCATAGCTCGTGGGTTCATTACTGACAATGCTTTTCAAGGAATGCTGCGCCATCAGGGTTAGGTCATTCCTCAAGAAGTGATCCCCTCATCACACAAACATCAGGCATAGTGGGTGGATATTTTTCATGTAATAGTGACTGACCATTCCCTAAAAAAGAAGTTTTGAACAAGCACCATAAAACACTTAAAAGATTCAGGGCCTCTCGAAGCATCTGATCCGAGCCATGGAAAGGGGAAAGAATCTGCTAATACAAAAAATATTAGGATAAGGCTTTGATGATGATAATGGTGATTATATAGATGTTATTGCAAACTAATTTCACACTCCACATTAACATGTTGCAAACCAGTCAAACCTTATCCCAACCATGTTGTGGTTGGCTACGTGAGTTCTATTTCTCCATCCCGGTTTATCGTGGGCTAAATCATTGGATAGGCGATGTAAATGGGTCCCCGATTCTCTGATCACTCAGAGATTCCGACCTGCTAATAACTGGGTTTGGATCCTTATTTAGGTCTCGATAAGTAAACAGGCCCGGATCGGGATCCATTTTTTGGGCCTGTGACTTAAATGGGTCCAAGCTTGGTTTCACATTGGTTCTGACCCGTGGACCTAGGACTCGACATATTACCTCAACTTTGGGAAAATTCTTCTAAAAGCTAGTTTTTTTTTCTAAATTATTCTCTACATGACCTGGACCGTCCCATATACGGAAGCGATTCTAGTTTTGTTCCACCTTCTCATTAACGATTTTAGTTTTGGAACCAAGAAACTAGTGTGCAACTAGTTCTGAGTTCAGGTCCGGTTCCATCTTCTCATTAATGGTTTCAGGTCTAGTTCCGCCATGGACTCAGACTAGAACCAACCCATTTACATCTTTAATTACACTTCTTCATATTTAACCTTACGACTTCAACCCACATTCTTTTCGCTCCATCCATTTTCCTTTGCTGGCCATAAACTTGCATAGAAAGACATTTTTGCACTAGTGCTATTACTAGCCTACTATGGACATGTCCAAACCATCTCAAACGTGTCTCTCGTAATTTATCACCTACTGATGCTATCTTTAAATTCTCCTAAATTCGTTCCTTTCTAATTCTATCTTTTCTAATTTTTCCACATTCCAATCCTAACCTTCAATCGCTGCAATATTACTCATTTTGTGTAATATTGTTTTACAATTTAGGATTATAAGAGGATTGGTGTATTTGGTGTTGTTATGGCTTCTAAAAGTAAATATTTGCCAAAAGTTCTAAAAGGTTTTACTAGTGCTATTACTAGCCAATATTGTTATGACTTTTATCTGGCAACTTTCGCATAAAAGTTCTAGGAGAAGTAAAATAATTGGTTCGTTTGTTGAAGAAGATCCTGATCCTGCAAAAAAGTCTTGCAATGGATGTAGATAACCAGAAGTATTACAGTTTTTACATAATTTCAATGAACCCATTAGAAGGCTGTACTTTTTCGACAAATGCCTCACTCTCCTTTATTAATCTCTCTATGAAACAAGAAAACATGATACATGTGCATGCATAAAAAAAATTACATCCACCCACATGCAGAAGATAACATGATACATGTCCTTGCATAAGTGAAAAATGCATAGCATCTGCATAAAAATTAATTGATCCCTAAGCAGGGGGTGGGGGGGTGGGTGGGTGAAGAAGAAATCACAAAACCATCATGAACATTTAGTGACATATAACTGCTTCTAAAAGACTTTAGAGAGGAGGAGGAGAAGAAATCACAAAACCATCATGAACATTGAGGGACATATTTTTCTTAACCATGCAATTCAACATTCAAAAATAAATAATTTGTGAGAGCAGTGGTGGAGCTCGGATTTCCTTGCAGAGGGAGCAAGAGACCGACATCAATGACAAAAGAAAAGTATAAATCAATTAAAAGTAATCCTCATCAGATTTAATTTAAATGGCCCATTATCATCAATAACTTTTAAAACACTCATATCACACAAATTTAGATAATGTATGTATACTTTCCAGTGGGCTCATTGGAGTTAAATTTTAATAGAAAGGAGGGTATTTTGGTGAGATTTGGATTTTTTAAGTGTAGATTTTTATTCTTTTTTATAATTTTATATGTTAATAATGTTATTAATTACATACTCATCCTAAGTTGGGATCATCTCCTATTAAAGTGAAATTTGGAGAAATCCCACTAGAAAGGGGTGTACTATAGATTTCCATTCCTTCATTTATGTTCCTATGAGATAAATATCCATAGAATTCGGACTTACTAAGGAGATAAATCAATACTCTATTCTTATCTTTTTGGATAAAAGAAAAATACAAAATACGTACCCTCATTACTTGGAGAATTTCTTATCTCTTGTGAAAGGAAAAAGAAAGCATGAGGGGCAAAAGCGTAAGATAAATGCACTCCTAATCTTTATCCTCTTACACAAAAGAGGAAGAGAAAAGGTCGAGAAGGGGCACCCTCCATCTGCCACTGCGTGAGAGGGCTCAAGACAAAGCAAAGAGTAGTTTTATGAAATTCTGTTTCCCTAGGGATAAATGCTTCTAAAAAGACTTCAAAGAGGAGGATAAGAAGAAGAAGAAGAAGAAATCACAAAACCATCATGAACATTCTGTGAAATATGTTTTTCGACCGTTAACATTTAAAAATAAATAATTTGCGAGAGGGCTCAAGACAAAGCAAATTATAGTATCATGAGATTTTGTTTGCTTAGGGATAACTGCATCTAAAAAGACTGCAAAAAAGAGGAGAAGAAGAAGAAGAAACCACAAAACCATCATTAACATTCAGTGAAATATTTTTCTTGACCATGCAATCAATATTTAAAAATAAATAATTAGTGAGAGGGCTCAAGACAAAACAAAGAATAGTATCATGAGATTCTGTTGGCCTAAGGATAACTGCTTTTAAAAAGACTTAAGAGAGGGGAAGAAGAAGAAGAAGAAATCAAAAAACCATCATGAACGTTAAGTGACATATTTTTTCGACCATGCAATTCAATATTTAAAAATAAGTAATTCACGAGAGGGCTCAAGACAAAGCAAAGAATAGTATCATGAGATTCTGTTTGCCTAGGGATAACTGCTTCTAAAAAGACTTCAAAGAGAAGAAAAAAAGAAAGAAAACGAAGTAAAAGAAATAAAAAAACCATCATTAACATTTAGTGACATGTTTTCTTCGACCATCCAATTCAACATTTAAAAATAAATAATTCGCGAGAGGGCTCAAGACAAAGCAAAGAATAGTATCATGAGATTATGTTTGCCTAGGGATAAATGCTTCTAAAATGACTTTAGAGAAGAGGAGAAGAAGAGGAAGAAATCACAAAACCATCGTGAACATTTAGTGACATATTTTTTTCGACCATACAATTCAACATTTAAAAATAAATAATTTGCGAGAGGGCTCAAGACAAAGCAAAGAATATTCATGAGATTCTGTTTGTCTTTTGTCATTAGGAAGGTGTCCGTGAAGTTTAGTGTGATTCCAAGTGCGTTTGAGCATAGCAAGGGGCATGTTGTAGTTTAGGGAAAATTGAGTGATTTTTCCGAAAATGTCCATTTTTCTCTATTATTGAGTTCGTTGGCAAGATCTCGTTGTGCTCGTCATTTTTATCTATTGGAACGTCATGATTTGACGACTGTAAGGCCCTTGTTTAATCATGTTTATGTTGTTTCACTCAATAAGGGCAAAACCGTCATCCCACCCCCCCTTCTTAGTCCTTTATATCCATCGACCCAGCCCTAATTTCCCCTTCTTTCATCTTTCTTGTTGCAACAACTGTTGAAGCCTTATCTTCCTCTTCTTCTCTCCATCATCAAGCTTTCTCCAAGCCAAGGGATTCCTCCTCAAGCCAAGCAACTTCACCTTCTTCTTCCTCTTGTCTTCTTCTTTCTCTAGATACTTTTTGGTGAGTTTTTTCTAGCCCTAACCCTTTCCATTCCACTCAAACGCTTCCCTAAGGTCTTGTAAGTGATTTCTCTCTTTGACTTTCTTCTCCCTTATGCTCTAGGTGCAGAATGGGGGCTTTTGAGAGTGGGTTTAGTGGTGAGAGTAAGAAAGGCATTCATCCTCTCCATTTTCCCACAATTCCTTCTTCTCCTTGGACAAAGACAAGTGACATGCATTGTGTATGTAATATGCTTGTATGTTCTTTGATAATTGATGATAATATGCTAGTTTACCCAAATTCCAAGTTTGTTATTGGTTTTGATTTTTGTTAATATGCTAGATTATGGTTTAATGGTGAATGGACCGATTGGATGATGGATGGGTTGATGAATGGATGGTGAAATGGGATGGAAGGTGGAGAGCATGGAGGCTCTATTCTTGCAGGTATAACCTTTGGAGAGGCTTGGGGAAGAAGAGTTTGAGAACCAGTTGAAGCAAAGCTAAATCCGCTTCATTTCGAGCAGAACTTGAAGGTTCGCTCGAGCGAACTTGACCTTCGCTCGAGTGAGCCATGTTGTTGGCCTAGGGTGGTCAGGTAGCATGCCTTCTCGCTGAACCCAAGTTTGTTTGGGTCGAGCGAGCTGGGTCACTGTCCCCTTTTTGGAAGAGTACTTTTAAACTTAGTTTGGACCTAGGTGTGGGACCCGTTGACCAATAAGGGGAAACAAAAATGGAGCATGTTTGCTTGGCGTGCGTTGTCGGTTGTCCGTGGATTTTGTACATTGTTTGTACCCTAACCAAATGCACGTGGAATTGAGTCAATTGGTGCCAACACTTCCGTACACCAGGGGCTCACCAAATTAGGTATCATTACCTCGGATTCCATACATACTCCGTCGAGGACGTGTACCGTGTACGAGGGACAACTCTTGACCTAGGATTGGCTCGTAACTTCTTCCTTGAATTGGAACATGATATTCGTTGTTCACGTACCTTGTACACTCTATCCATAAAATGCTTGTCTGACTTGAAAACATAACTTGCTGAGATTTAGGGCTTAGACCGGACTTAGAGTATATCTCTAGGTACCATGTTTATCTTGTACTTGATGGACACGTGTGGCGAGACTTGCATTGACGCATGGATGTTATTAGAGGACTACTTGGTGGAGATTCTTGGTCTTGCTTGAAAACTAGGCTTGTTTGGAGTAGCCTCATTATATGGTATTGTACCTTGGATCTAGCCAGATGTGCTTGTCTTGAATCTCATGTTAAGCACCACATCACTATACCTTATCTAACCACAGTAGAATCCACTGTGAGGAGGATTGCATTTATGACAAACTGCAGTTTGGGGTTTTCATGGTGGGCCGGTTACTCGGACATCGGGGTGGGCAATCGGCTTGAACGGCGTCTATGGTGTAGAATAGAGGGAGCAGGTTATGACTGTGCTGCAATTCCCAAGACATGGAGCTTGGATCCCCTTGGAGCTAGACTTTGGTATAAGTGGTTCGGATGTGATTGCTATTGGTACCCCGGGAGGTGGCTTGGACATCCTTGGAGTCTCCTCTTGCTTGTGCATTGCATTTTCATGTGTTGCTAGTTGCTCTTGCTATGCTAGGATTACTACTACTTGATTCTCGTATTATACTCATGCTTTATGCCTAACTTCATTACCTTGTACTCACATGATTATTTACTTGTCCTTATTCATGTGTTTGAAACATATTATATGTATTATACATTGCTTATCTCCTGCTCAAGATGTTGTTGACTCTCTCTCTCTCTTTGGTGAGCAGATGACACCACAGGTTACTATGCAGAGCTAGAAGGTGAGGAGATACCAGAGGATCCTCAACCGGCAAAGGAGGAACGAGAGTGGTGTACTGATTATGTAGAGTAATGTCATCTCTCCGCGCACGAGTGAGTGCATCAAGGCGACATCTAGCATTCCATCTTGGTCTTTTGATATTTTGGACTCATCATATTCATTTTGTATATCTTTTCTTAGGTTTTTGGGGATAGCCCTGTGTTTATGAACTATATATGTCCTTTCTATTTTGAAACTTGAATATTAAAAGGGGAAAGGAATACATACTCTTCTTTGGTATTTGTACAGGAATGATACGTATAATCTCATGCCAAGTCTTGCAGGGTATTTATTAAACGAGGTTCAACTGTACAATCCTCACAACGGACTTCGATTTTTGGGCATGAAGGGAAACCCTAAATCTCACACCCCATATCAGGTTTAATCACTAATCGGGTTTGGGCTATGACATACCGTATCTTGATCACTGTCAAAACTCAATACTTTCCCTTAATTGCTCCATATATTTATATCTATAGTTAAGAATTCATGTTGTGATTGTGATAAGTTTTACGCCAGATGTCAATTTGCCTCACGCAACCGTTCTCCTTTATATATGCTTGGAATATGTAGTCATAACAAACTCGCAGAGTTATAAATCCATATATACCTATATAACTTCTATAATGATTACAAATTTTTTGTTGGGGGATCTTTCATGGTCGTCTCCCTACTAAGAAATGTTTTTATCAATGGATGAATCAAATATCTCCTCTGTGTTTTCCGCCGAATGAATTGCTAGACCATTTTTATTTTTTAATTATTCCTTCAGCGGACCCTTTTTTTTAGTTGTCCCTTAAGCAAACATATTATGTCCTTATTTGCTAGGCCTATAGTTAATTATATAGCTTGAAAGTATCCTTTGTCCCTTGGTTTTGGTTTTAGGGTGCTGTTGTTCCTATGGAAAGCCCAAAACACATACACATACCATTTTCCCCCGGGATCTTGTGAAAAATACCCTTACAATTAGATACGATCACTGTGGATCCAATCTCTAAGTATTGATGGTAGAGGACCTCTCGCCCTTTTTTCTGACTTTATTATCCATTTTCTTTGATATTAATGAATGTTACACACTTTCTTCCTCCTCTTCTTCCCACTCTTTCCCTTCCCGCTCCTACCTCCACGGTTCTAAAACCGCCTCCACCATGTTTGTCATGTCATCTTACCTCCCCTCCCCATCACCCCCCTTGGACAAGCCCCACTTCAACCCCATCTCCAACCCAACTTTTAAAATTCCTCTTTTCTTTATCACCCTCATTAAAAATAAAACAACCAAATCTATCATGGAATGGAATCTCACACATCGATACACAGGTCCAAGATCTGGCACAGTATAATAAGAGACTCCTTTGGGCAACTTAAATAGTGGTATATGTTGCGGTATCGGCCGGGCCCAAAAATCGATACGATTTCGATATTTATTTAGGTGTAAATACCAAAATAAGTTAGAATATCAAAAAATTTATAAAATGCAACCATAATTATGACTTATGAGCTATCTTTAAGCGTGAGTTTTAAGAAAATAAAGTTTGTTTGTATCTAGTAAGGATACTATGCCCCCATCATTCTTTAATCCTCACTCAATTGTCAAGCATATTATGAAATTTAAGAGCACCAAGATACCGTATTATGATAATAAGATAAATCGCAAAGCGATTGGACATTTAAGGTTTACTAAAATGAGGGGAGACTAGAAAGACTGAATGCACAACTTAATTTCAAATGGAGTGCTGCTGGGCTTAATATCATCATCATCATCATCATCATCATCATTATTTCTACAGTATAGATTATAATAATATAATCCAAACTCCTGCACTACACTCCTGTACCAATGTTCATATTAATATTGTTGTTAAGGTGTGAAGATCCCTTGATAAGATGATGAGCTATCCTCAGTAGATTGAGATCACTGGGGCCCTAGAGAGTTGTGGGGGCCTAGGGTGGATTATCCTTTGCTCGTACCACAATTGATAGAGAGAAACTAGCGGCGATTGCGACAAGGGGTGTCCAATTATGGTAGTATCCATACATGGCCTGTTATTGGCCGACATCACCCCCAAAAGTACCTTCCCACCTCCTTGACCAGCGGCGCTATTACTGGTTCATGCCTTGGTCTGTGGGATATGTCTTACATAGCACGATGAGTATCTAAGTTGGTAACACCCGGAAAATACTTAACTGTCTTGGTCTGTGGGATATGTCTTACATAGCCACGATAATGATCTAAGTTGGTAACACTTGGGAAATACTTAACTGTCTCATACATAGTAGGCTTAACATCTCCATAATGACCACCATCCCCAAGAGAGTGAGGAGAAATTCTTGGTTATGATTAAGATGTAGAGATACTTGACTCACTCTCCTGGTCCACCTTTTTCCCCCTTGCCTCAGTAGGATCAACCGTAGAACTGCATTGTTGTGTGAAATTTATCTCTTGTAATCTTTCTAAGGCTTTCATCGACTTAAGCCTCTCCCAAGTAAATTCGTCAACCATCTAAGCTAGCTATGGATCTTTATCTAATAGTGGTTTTTTTTACCTCCACCAGCTACTCACCTAACACATCATCTCCCACCAAAAAAATATAGGCCGAATTAATTGGACATAAGTAATCACGCGGATCCTCAAATGCTCTTCTTCTTTGATTTCGATTTTGGAGCTTCAGGGTATAGTGGATATTGACCAATTTATTCAACTTTTGCATTCTTAATCTATTTCTTGGTCTCACGTGGATAAAGGAAAATGTGCTTCAGTTTCTTTCACAATTTGATGATGATGTAGTTTGATTAAGGACTTTAATTCCAATCATCCTTAGTGCTTGAGCACTCTCTCCATAATTCAACCACCATTCAGTTGAGAATCAAATAAAATAAGATTAAGTAATTATTTTATAGTTTTTGAATAATAAAAATATGATTTTACAATCCTTACCAGGATATGACTGCGTGATGGCACTTCGCACAATTGTAGTGCCAAAACTTCAGATACGTTCATTGTCTATATCAATCTATAGACATTAAAGTAGAAAAACAAATATCCAATGTTATGAATGATATATATTAAATTGGAGAAGGCATCATATAGGATAATAAGATATTTTTTTTTTGAATTTGCTTATTTGATAAGTGGTCCAAATTGCATCATCTATACTATTTGCTAATCTTTTAATTATATTTTTCAACCCCACATGAATTTCATCGGCTATAACTCCATTTGAAGACACATATCAAAATTATGGGTGGAAAAAGTAACCTTTAAAATGAATGAGTTTAAATCAATAATATGGTAAGAAGAACTTAATATAATAATGGACGTTCAAAAGAAAATAGTCTCCACTTACTAGCATTGTGTAAGTCATGAGGCAATTGTCGCTCCCATCGATCGTTGATGATCTTCAATATATTTTACAATATATACAGTTTGATTGAATAACCATCTTTGCTCTCCCGCCTCATGTAAGAAGCCCATAATTGGCTTATCATTGCCATTGACCAATCGAAGAACCTTTGTTAGGGGCTCAAAGAAATTTAAAACACCTTTAACATGAGGTTAAAACTTATTGGACTCAAGGATCTTGCATACTTAATTCTTGTGTTTGGGGACTTGACCTCCTTCCCTACTTTAATTCCAACCACTCATCTGATTTTATAAGTTGAAAAAGCCCTCCTCTATACTTGTAAATACTCTCATTGGCTATAAAGTGGGTGGCAAATCTAGTAATGTCAGGCCATAATAGTTCATGATTGCACGTATACTTTTTCATAATTAAAACAAGTCTATATGATTGACAGAAAAAATTAGCAATCTTCTTTGCCCTTTCAATCACTTGCCACATGACTATTTCTTTTGCAATTTCTTCAAGCATTAAATATATACAATGTGTTGCTCATGGAGACTGGAAAATCTTTGGACTTTATTTCATAAGCATCATTCCTGCTTTCTTCATATTTACAGTATTGTCATTAACACCCTAAACTATAAACTCTGCCCCAATAATATCAATCACCTCATTAAATAAATTATTAATATATCTCGCGTCTTGAACATATTCAATTGCATTAATAGATCTATAAACACTGTGCCCAAAAGCGAGTAGGCTAGCGTTTTCTGATTGTTGTCCATTCATCACACATTAGTGTGCATCCTCCCTCTTTCCATATCCTCTTAAAACCTCCCGCCCAGATCTGTAACTCCTCATATTCCTTTTCAACACAGATATGACCAATCTCGTAAGGGGTGGGTGCCTTTATTCATGGACTATGTCCTATTGTTGCATCTAACATAATTGTGAAATAAGGAGAGTCTGCCTTATTTGGTGGAATGGCAACGTCTAAAAAAGACTTTCGAGCAACTCTTACCAAATTATCCATTGCTTCATTAAACTTGCCCTTTAATGCTTTTTCAATGCTGGGCTACTTCGATGTTGGTTTCCTGTGTGCAAATGGGTCAGTTGATCCCACCACATTTGGCCTATGAGGTGCATGTATGGAGAGTTAATCAACTTCCTCAATGTCTGGTTCCCAATGGGATTATTTTTTACTATATGCCGGGCACAATAGACCCCCCAAGATGAGCCACCCTCTTCATATTGGTCACCTCTAGTGGCTCCCTCACATTCCATTTTCCTCCTCTACTACTTATAAGGTCTTTGACCTTAATAGGGTGTTTAATTTCCTAATATTGGCAACTAACCTAATTAATTGTGAATCTAGCTAATTAAGCGGGTTTAGTGGGTAAGCAAGTTTCTTTTATCATTAGTAAGATGATCCTGAAGTTTAGTTCGATTTCGAGTACGATTAGTCTTAATAGGGGGTTAGGTTGTGATTAATAGGAAAGCATTTTTCCGAAAAATTCCATTTTCACCGAAATTGGTTTCGTTGGAAAGATCTCGTCGCACTCATCATCTTTCGTTCTTGACTCGTCACGATTCGACTCCTCGAAAACCTTCAAATAATTACATTTCTATGAATTCACTCAAATGGGCATTTTAGTCTTTTCCCCTCATCCCTTCATTTTAAAACCCCAACCCAACTACTCCATTCATTCTTCCTCCTCCATTCCAACAACTCTAGCTTCTTCTTCTTCTTCTTCTTCTTCTTCTTCACTCCTCTTCATCTCTCTTCTTGCATGTGGAGATTGGAGGCCTTTCAAGAGAAACCAACCACATCATCTCCTTCCTCTCCTCTTCCTCTACCTTTAGACACAAATTTGGTGAGTTTTGCTCAATTTCTTCTCCTCTAATTTCCTTCCTCCTTACTATTAATGCCTTGCATGTTAATGGCTAATGGCTTCCTCTTCTTCTTCTTCCTTGGTATTATTCGGGTGTAGGAGAAGGGCTTTAGAAGGTGGGTTTGGCTAGACTGTGAGTGGAGAGCTCATTCCTCTTTCATCTTCTCTAATCTCTATTTCTCTCATTCCCTTTGGTGAAGGCAAGTAGATTAGCATTATGTGTTGATCGTGCATGTATGTTTACTTCATTCTTGTTAATGTATTGCTTAGATTTTCATTTAATGCCAAGCTTGATTACAATGTTGGATTTCACATGTTAATTAGGTAAATTTTGTTAATGGACTTGAAATGGAACGGGGTGGGTGTTTGGTGAATGAAAATGGACTATTTCAGGTATGGAAATGTGGAACTCTGAAGCCTAATGCTTGTGCCTCGAAATTGAATGAAAACAGCTTTAGAACTTCACAGTTTTGCACGGGCGGTCACCCCGCGGTCACCCCCCCCCCCCCCCCCCCCCCCCGGCTGGCTGCCTGCCAGAACAGAACCTGGGAAGGTTCTGTTTGTGCACTCGGTCACCTCGTGGTCATCCCGTGGCTGGCTGACCTAACGAAATCTTGTGCGAGTAGTATGTTTACTACACGCGGTGACCATGCAGCTACCCCGCGGCGACCTGGCAGTCAGCCGCTGACCCCTAGGGTGCTAGCCGCCTGTTTAAAAATCTATTTTGAAAATGAGATTTCTTCCCTAGGTTTTGACCTTATATGTGGGACCCCTTGACCCTACCCTTGCATGACCAATTGGGGAAAATAAAAACGGAGCACGATTGGCTTAGTGTGCTTCGTTGGTTGTCTGGGATTTTCCGTATATTATCGTAACTTGGCCGAATGTGTGTGGAATTGAGTTAATTGGTGCCCAACAACTTTCGTACACCATGGGCACGCCAAAGTAGGACACCATTGACTCATCCTCCATACGTACTCCGTTGGGGATACGTCTGATATACGATGGACAACCCTTGACCTAGGTTTGGCTTGTTCTTCACTCTTGACTTGTGAATCTTGTATCCGCAGCTTGTCGTACATTGTACACTCTATCTTGAATACTTGTATAACTTATAATTTAACTTGTAGAAATAGGATCTGACCGGACTTAGAGTGTATCCTTAGGTACCTTGTCTTGTATTGATGGGCACGTGTGGATAGACTTGGAAGAGGGTACTCATGGAACTTATAACTTAACTTGTATCTTGGCTTGACTTGGAGTAACCTTTGGCATGTTATTTTGTACTAGGAAACCTATTCATGTGTACTTTCTTGGAACTTGTGTCATGTACAAACCATCACCATCACCTTGCATTCACGACCAGCTGCAGATTGATAATTCTTGAGTGGGCTGGTTACTTAGACATTACGGTGGGCAGTCGGCTTTGGACTGCGTCCATGGCACGAATAACTGGGAGCGGGCTTGGACCGTGCTACTATTCCTAGGATCGACAGCTAGGATCCCCCTAGAGCCGGACTTCGGGTATTCGTAGTCGGTGTGGACGTCACTTATACCCCAGAGATGGCTTGGACATCCTCGGAGTCTTCTCTTGCTTGCTTGCATTGCATTTCATGGATGGATACTCTTGTTTATCTTGTTAGGATTTATCTTGTTACTCGATTCTCTTATTACCCATGCTTTATGCCTAGCTTGTACCTTGTTATCTTATAATCATGTACCTGTCTAAATTCTCATTTGAAACATGTTATGAATAATGTATAATGCTTATCTCTTTGCCAACATATTGTTGACCCTTTATTCCATGGTGTGCAGAGGACACATACTACTACTACGTAGACCTAAATGCCAATGCAATCCCAGAGGATCCTCAACCGGGAGAGGAGGATGAGGTACGAGAGTGGGGTGCCGATGACGTAGTTTAGCGTCATCATTCTAGGCACTAGTGCACGTCACACGGGGATATCATCATCGTACCTTCCATCTCATCTTTTGGAGACTTCTATACTTTTATACTTACCATACTTATGTACATCTTTTGTGTATCTTTTGTACCAGGACCTAGGTTTTTGGGGTGGTCCTGATGTTTATAAACTTTATATGTTTTCTCTTTTGAAACTTGAATATAAATAATGGAATGAAATCTATACTTGCTTTGATATCTCTACAGGTTTAATGAATGTGGTTACTGGACAAGTCCCGTTGATTAATTTGTTAATGAGGCTCAACTACACAATCCTCACAGTGGACTTCGATCCTTGGGCATTAAGGGAAAAATAATAATAATAATATATAATAATTAGCCCTAAAATTCACACTCTGGATTCGGTTTAATTACTAATCGGGTTCGGGGTCGTGACACTACTCCTCAAGAGACCTCGTACCTTTTCCCCGAGCCGTCCTCATATCTGGATCCTCATCATGGTTGGAGGAAACTATTTTCTCTCCCTAAGCCTAAGTACTTTTTCTCTGGAGGCCTTAAACTCCTCATTTATTCTTCTTTCCTAGACAACCTTTTTTTGCTTTCATGCATCTAAGAGCTATTGCATTTCTTTTTTCATATTTGGTGGCACTTTAGGACACTTTGCCACTTGGCCCTACCTATAAGCCAAATGTTGCTCTAATCTAGTTATCCCTCCATTGATGGTTCATTGACAATAATTGCATTTAACTTTATACTTGCTTCCGGCTTCTTCGCCATGGCTCCGTGCCAAGTCTTTGTCGCGCCATTTTTTCTATAAAACAAGAAACACACAGTAGAAAAATGTTTCTAACATGTAATTCAACTATTCAAGGTTTAAAAACTTTTAAAATAGGAAATACAATTATAAGATGAACTCATCAAACAAAGTGATTAGAAAAAAAAATCTTAACATTTCAAAAAACCCTAAGCCCAAAATATCAAAGTGAGACTTCCTATATCTAGATCTAAAAATTATTAGCATAAAACAACCATAAGAAATTATCATATATGAAGTATACAATGATTATGCAACCTTAAAATACCATATTTATGGTGAAATCCTCAAAATACAATATATTAATATTAAAATTTTAAAATTTTAAAAAAAACCACATCTTGTAGATGAGTAGATCTATACATTCTACAACTACCTCTATTAAAATAAATTCATCAAATCAATTAATTCGAAAGAGATTCTTAACATTTCGAAAAACCCCCCAGCCCCAAATATCAAAGTAAAAATTCATGTATCTAGATCTAAAAATAATTAGCATAAAACAACTATGAGAAATTAGCATATATGAAGTATACAATGATTATGCAACCTTAATATACCATATTTATGGTGATATTCTCAAATATAATATATTAATATTAAAATATTAAAAACCCAGAAATAGAAAATTTAAAAAAAAATCCCACATCTTGTAAATGAGTAGATCTTACAGTCTACAACCAAATCTATTAAAATAAATTCATTAAACCAAGCATTTACATACTAATTAGATTAGAAAAACCCTCAAATACCAAAGAAAAAACCTCTTAGATCTAGATTTCTTGTCAATAGATCTATATAATCTACACACAACTAAGAAGACATAAGCATCATAAATACACTACAAATAATTAATTTGAAAAGAAGTAGAATATCTCAATAAAAAAACCAATTTCTAAACCCCCAATATATAGATCTAGCATCAAAATGTGTAGATCTATGAGAATGTACGAAATATATCCACAACAAAAAAGGACATGTAATCATCATTTCAAAGCTATTTCTAAAAAAATCTCTAAAAAACACAAAACAATAACTTTGGTAGAATTGTATTTAGATTTTCCCCTTAGAAATTTGTAAAAATATGTGTTTTTGATGGCTTGAGGTGTGTTGTAAGTATTAAGAAGGAAGATGAGTTGCTGGTGTTTAGAGGAAATGGGGAACAAGATGAGGAAAAGGAGGAAAAAATGTTGTAGGGTGGTTGGCTAAGAAATTTATATCATCCAAGATTGATAATTTGAAATTATCAGTCATTTCGGTCGATTATTTCGCAATGATTTGTCAATACGGTATTGATACCGATAAGAACTACATTACCGGCTCGGTATAGACCACTACAAACTAGTATTGGCCGATTTTTCAAACAATTGCCAATTCAATTACTTGGGTCAAGTGAAGACCCAACCCTGACTTGAGGCTGGGCTACTACTGGCTTTGCATGCTATGTCAAAGTATGGATGTTTCCTCAATATATTGATCATTATCCAAATAAATACAATATTTTTTTTTGTAAATAAATACAATATGTTGTGTATATCCACAGACACACAACACTATGGGACATTAGCATTGTTTGGAGAGTCCTTAATTTGGCACCACATTTTTGTCTCTCCACACCGCAAAAAAAAAAAAACCTTTTCCTAAACTACTCCTCCCCTCTCCTCCCTTTCCCTTTCTCCCTCCACCCTCTTCCCTCATCCTCTCCCTCCCTCCACCCCACCCCACCCTCCCAGTCTCAGTCTCTGGCGGGGAGGGATCAAATGCCTGCCAGCTAGCGGGCCTCCCTCCCCCTCCCAGCCGCCGGCGAGGAGGGAGATAGGGCAACAAGGCTGTAGCCGGGTTTCCACCTGGTGCAGCCTTGTTGCTTGATCTCCCTCCCCACTGGCGGCTGGGCGGGGGGTGGGGGAGAGAAGAAGAGGAAGGAAGAGAGGGAGAGAAAATAGAAGAGAGGAAGGGAGAGAGGGAGAGAAAATAGAGGATGGGGGAGTGAGGAAAAAAGAGGGGGAGAGAGGCCCGCTGGCCAGCCGGCCGGGGATCCCTCCCCGCCGAAGACTGGGAGGGTGGGGTGGGGTGGGGTGGAGGGAGAGGATGGGGGTGGTGGGAGAGAGGGAAAGGGGGGAGGGATAGTTTAGGAAAATGATTTTTTTTTCTTTGCAGTGTGGAGAGACAAAAGTGTGGTGTCAAGAAAAACACTCTTGTTTGGATGCTCTATAGTTGCATGTAATTGACAATATGAAAGAACAAAACTACTAAGACTTGCACGTAAATAAGGTTTCAAAAGGCCCGAACCCTTATCTATACATGTAACAAAGTTATCCAAAGAAGATTCACAACAATCATATTCCTCTTCTTTCTTTCTTTCTTTGTTTTTTTTTTTTAAGATCAATCAGATTCCTTATTGTAACTCCAAAAATTCAAAAAAATCAAAAATTCATTAATAGGGAAAATGAGAGAGATCAACATGTACAGATTGACAATAGGACTATTGTTGGCGCATAATCTAACAAGAAGAAAGGAGATGATGCCCTTTACGACGAAAATGAGGGTTTTCCTGAAAATCATATCCATAGGTTGGATTTTTTTTTTTTTTTTGTCTTTCACAAGTTTATCGAAATCCAATGAAAATTGAATACATAAAATTAAACATAGTAGGATTTGTTAGCGTTGTAAAGAAGATGGACCACGTAAATCATGAATATAGGGCCTACAAAATTTAATAAAATAATGTTGTTGATGGCGTTAAAAACCAAAGCCTTTGGCCATTCCAACATAAGCCAATTCTCAACTATAATCCTAAGTGTGCGGGCTTCTCTTCCCACTTGTGTGGACTTTCTTTCTGCGTGTGTGGACTCCTTTCCCACTTTAGTGGGCTGTCTTCCCGTATGTATGCGGGCTCTCACTTGGGTCCCAGCCCCTTGCTTGGGTTACAAAAAGAACAAGCCTACAATGAGGTATGCAACGTTTTCAAGCTAAGCACCTATGCTTGTTTATTTACAAGAATTCAACGAATTCTTAACTGGCAAATTCCAAAATTCTCCAAATCCCGCCTCCCACTGAAATTCCAAAACCCTCCTTGCCATGCGGACATTTGAAATGCAGAAGGGGATGAAATTTTGTGGATTCCAAAATGCCTTTTTAACGCCTTTTCATCAACTTCTCTCACACCCTTGCAACTCGAAAAACCTCTAGTTTCGAGATCAGATTTTTGCAAAGCATTTCCTCTCCCTCAACTACTACTACTAAGAGGTTTTGGCAGGAATGAGAAAAGTTAATATGGTATAAGAGCCAAGCCACCTGTGAGTTCGAATTGCTATAAGAACGACTTAACGTGGCACTAAGAAGAAAACAAACGTCGGTGTCATCAAAACTGTACCGAGCGGTTCCACTTGAGGAAGAGTATTGAAAAGTATTTCTTATCGTGTGCTATCGGCGGTAGGTAATTTGTGTTTCATCGGGACTCGGACTCGGACCCGTGGTTAGCCCCATGAAACAGGGGTGGGCTTGGGGCTGGTCCATACCCGATGTGGCCCACCCGACTTGCATCCCCTTCTTCTTTTCCCTCTTGCAAGGCCCTAAACCCCAGAACAGAGGGGAGAGAGGGAGAGAGAGTAGAGCGGCATCCAGAGGAGAAGAAAGCTACCAAGCAAAGACGGTATGTTTGGTTTCCTTGTAAAACAAAAACCCAACGTCAACTTCTCTCTTTTTCCCGTTTTCTGCACTGATTCTTCCTCTCTCTCTCTTTTTCACTAACCCCAGAGATATAGATTCTTCTCTTCTCCTGATTCGTTAAATGTCTATGGATTCTATGTATGTATGGTTTGATTCTGCAACAGTTCATGTGAAGTTGCTCGATTTTAGATACTTCAATTTGGTTCCTGGGTTTCTTTCATGTTTATTGAGGATGGTTAAATTATGGAGGAAATGAATATTTCTTGCTGTTTGATCCGCTTTTGACATGAATTCAGTGGTCCAATTCCATCGAAGGATTGGGCAGAAACTTTTCTGTCTTGGTTTTGGTTTCCGCGTTGCTTCGCGGGCAATATGTGATGCTAGTTTTGGAGATAATCACAGTAAGGGAGAAGGGGAAGAAGGTAAGAGTGATTTTTCGAAGGGAAGCTCGAAAAAAATGGACTTTAATGGTATTTTGCATGAAAATTTGATTAGAGAAGATGCCCCATTTGGGTTTTCGTCTATGGAGACGGATGCCAATGACAATGAAAGCAGTTCGTGGGAGGATGAAAGCAGTTCGTCGGAGTATTTCTCCGCACGCCAGCTGTTTTTCGAGGATCTCAGATTCAATGCTGACAAAGTGTTTGATGTACTGCAGCAAGATGGACCGGGCTTCGATTCTCGATCAGCTCTTGATGAAATGCAACTAGATGTCTCCAACCGCTTTGTCAGAGAAGTTCTTATAAGGATTTCAAAATCCATAAACCATGCGAACAAATCTCGGTGTGCTAAATTGGGTTACAAGTTCTTTGTGTGGTCCGGTCGGCAGATGAATTATCATCACACATCAAACACATACAACATGATCATGAAGATATTTGCTGACTGTGAGGAGTTCAAGGCCATGTGGAGATTGGTCGATGAGATGATCGAGAATGGCCTCCCAACCACAGCTCGCACGTTCAACATCTTGATATGTACTTGTGGTGAGGCAGGCATGGCGAGGAGATTGGTCGAGAGGTTTATCAAGTCGAAGGCATTTAACTATAGGCCTTTTAAGCACTCTTTTAACGCAATCCTACATTCTCTTCTAACAGTGAATCAATACAAGCTGATTGAGTGGGTCTACCAGCAGATGTTGCTCGATGGACATTCACCGGATATTTTAACTTATAATGTGCTCATGTGCGCAAAATATAGGTTAGGGAAGTTGGACCAGTTCCATAGACTGCTTGATGAGATGGGTAGGAATGGATTCGCCCCTGATCTCCATACATATAACATCCTCCTTCATGTGCTTGGAAAAGGGGATAAACCACTGGCTGCACTTAATCTCCTGAAGTACATGGAAGAAGTTGATTGCCAACCAAGTGTGCTTCATTTCACGTCACTAATAGACGGCCTAAGTCGAGCAGGGAATTTGGATGCTTGCAAGTACTTTTTTGACCAAATGATTAAGAAAGGGTGTGAACCTGATGTGGTATCTTACACAGTTATGATTACAGGTTACATTGTGGTGGGTGAGCTGGAGAAGGCTCAGGAAATGTTCAGTGATATGCTTGTTAGAGGACATCTCCCAAATGTCTTTACATACAATTCAATGATTCGTGGGCTTTGCATTGCTGGGAAGTTTGAAGAGGCTCGTTCAATGCTCAAGGATATGCAATCTAAAGGATGTAATCCAAACTTTCTGGTGTATAGTACGCTTGTTGGGAAGCTGCGAAATGCTGGAAAGCTTACAGAAGCACATGAAGTTGTAGCCGACATGGTGGAGAAGGGGCATTATATTCATTTGATCTCAAAATTTAAGGGCTATAGGAGATGTTAAAATGGAAGATTGTATCTGCATAGAGATTGTTCAGTTGTAACATCATCATAAAATATTTATACTAATTCATTGCAGCTTAGACCATTCCTTTTCTTCCAATGGGCATTTCAAATTGTGAAGCTACTGAAAGGAAGGTGGTTACCAATTTCTAGAAGCTGTATGTACAATTAGAATGACATTACATTTTTTTCCTCATCTCCCTATATGTTCTCAGAAAGCATGATTTAGTCCACAAAATGAAGCTAAACTCTTCCAGGGCATTTGAAAACATCTGGTCATTTGCAATTGTAGGTGTTTTGGCCTAACTCTATGACTCCTACTTGCCAGAATAAATCAATTTTGTCCCACATCTTCCAGGGCATGTGCATTTTATATTATTGATGATCTATGTCCATTATAGGACAATACCATTGGTTTACTATGTTATTGGTTTGTTACATAGTGAACTATGTTATAATAATATTTCCTGATATCATTTTGTTTGTATATTGAAACCAAGTACACTGAAAATTTTCTGTAATTTAGGACAGGGAACATATTTACCCAAGACTTGTTTAATCTTGCATGTATAGTCAACAACCAGTTCATTTAATCAAAATCAAAAGGATAAAGAGCTTCATGGTGACGGAAAACTCACCCTTTCAAAAAAAGAAAAAAAAAAAAAAAGCTCTAGATTTTGTTCATACTTGTCCATGAGTAGCCAAACTTAAAACATGTTTGGGTACACGAAGGACAAAAGAACATTGTTTTATTTATTTATTTATTTAAGAAAGGACTAAAGAACATTGTTCAAAATGATATTTTCCTCTATATTTTGTTTGAATATTTTCGCATGCAAGTGCCTTAGATCTGACCTTGAAGTTAAGAAATGGTTGTAATTCTTCTACCCTCTATCTTTGCTTCTCTTGAACTTCTTCAATCTAACTACTAGAACAGCTTTTGCTACATAGGCACAGGCATTTATTTCATCAAAGAAGTGTCAAATAGCAATCATCTTGGGCTTCTTTAACAATAGTAGGCCAATCACAGCCTAAATTCCATTGCAAATCCTAAGTGCCTCACTGACATTAACGCAGGAGCTAATGAGGGCAAAGTGTGCCCCATTTGGATCGTCCTAGGTTCTACTTTTGTTATGCACATTGGAGGATACTGACTGAAGCATGGGGTTTGAACAAATTCCGGGTTTGACCTCAGGTGTATTTGTCTTAATCTCTTGAGAATTGAGATTGATAATGCATGCATATAGCAAGGACACTTCTCAGGTCAGTTTTAGCTTCTGACCTCATTCTTTCCCATTTTGTAGTTATATTTGAGGACAAGACACTTCACTGAATTTTTTAAAATGGATTATGATGTGGATTACAATGGTAATAATGTCGGCGATAAAAAATAACTTCTCAGGTCAGTTTTAGCTTCTGACCTCATTCTTTCCCATTTTGTAGTTATATTTGAGGATGAGACACTTCCCTGAAAATTTTTAAAGTGGATTATGATGTGGATTACAATGGTAATAATGTCAGCGATAAAAAATTGTTAACACTTACAAGTTACAACTCTGAACAACGGTAGTGATATACAAATAATGCAAAAGGATAAGGCTAAGAAGAAGATAATATATATGATGGCGATAATATATATGACGTGGAAAAAATAATTCTCTTAACCTTATATGATATATTATAGTTATTGTGTAGTGTCTCATGCGGAGGACAATCTGGTGGAGGCATTTTGGCTGATTGGAGAGTTTCAACCTGAAATGCACCACTGCAAAGTGTCATTGGAGGTAACAGTGGACTGGCTATTTTTAGCTTCACGGGTTTTTTTTTTTTTTTTTTTTTTTGGAAATCAGTGGGCAGATACCTTTCTTCCATCCAAATCTTAATTGAATTGTTGAGTGAGCACGGGTCCATTTTAGGATGCTTCCAGAGACTTTGAGATCTGTGCACGAAAAAAAGTGGAGACCACCTTCTACAATCCTCATTACTTAAAGTGATCCTCTCCTTGTTCCATGGATGGGAAACTTTCTCTAATAGTAGGACATAGAATACGCAGTTCACTCCATTTTGTTTTCTTTTCTTATATTCTTCAGGCTTAAAATATATGATCAATGGGATGGAGGGTGTGCCCTATTGGAGAGAAATTTTACCCAATGCTAGATCAAGCGGAGAGGGTTTACTCGAGCAGTTTAGGTTTCTGAATGTGGGCACAGTTGTGTGAGTTTCTTTCTTTCATTTTTTTTTGCTTTTCACCTTTTGTTGTTGTTGTTGCTGCTGCTGCTGTAAAAGGCCTATTAGGGAAGCTGTTAGAACACGTTCATTCATTTCGAACAGCCTTAAAATATTCAGCAGGGCGTTAATTTGGGGTGGGAAAGGCAGAAAATGGCAGCTTTCGTCATACAGTTTTTAATTTCTGTTTTCCAAATGTAATAGAAAATTTGAAGTGCATTTGGTACGTTTGTGGGAAGGCCGGAAGGTGGTATGCCTGGGTCATCTATTATGTGTAGGCAGGACAGGAAGTGTTCCAATGATGACTTGGAGCAGGAAAGGTGAAAATGGTGCCCCACCTGACCCATTCCCCATTTCTTTTCCTCCACTTCCAAAGCTACTGGTTTTCATTCGGCTCCACTCTCCTATTGCACTACATCGAATATGTAAATTATGAAGTATATTCTTAGATTAGGAGAGAGTTCAATGAATGGGATGTGCTGCCTGTGTATTATAATTGCTTCATAGTTTGGCTGATGAGCATTATATAGGCTTTAAAATTTTTAGATAAATGTCCCCATTGCTCAGCCCTGTTGCATACAGCTCTCTCTAATTGCTTGTAGCATTCTAGTCTCTGGTTACAATTATCAAACTTTCCATCATGGGAGGGCCACTTGAAAAACTTCAAACCTTAATCCCTTTTTTTTCCCTTCCAAGTCTTGTTCTCTTGGAAGCATTTCCATTTCTGCATCATTTTGCTTGGTTTCCTTGTATTTCTGTTTCTATTACTATTCTTGACAGTATCTGTGCAAACAAACCCATTGAATAGCAAGGATCAACAATCGTTTTTCCTAAATGTTAGTTGGGATGGAGGCATTTTCACAGAATCGCATTTTCACGTCTCAGGTTTCCTTATATTCCGCTCTGGTTTCCTTATTATACTGTTAACAGATTTTGCCCAGACAAGCGCATCAAATATGCAGTGTCTTTCTAGTGCTATTCATTTACAGGTGTGAGGTTTCTTGGTGTCATCCAGTGCTATTGTAGTCTTGGCTGAGGCTTGGCTTGGGGGCTGTTTCAAAGGTGTGGTCTTTTGCTGTGGCAGAATGTTCTTTTTTCTATCCTATGGGCAGTTTTGAGGGAAAGGAAGGAAGCAGATCTTCATCATCTATTGAAGATTTGATTTCCAAGGCGGAGTATAGGGTAGCAAGGTGGATCTCAATGATGAAGGAGGGTGGCAACATTAAGTTGAATGACCTCATTTTCAATTGGGAAGCTTGTATGAGTTGGGCATTAGCAGGAGAAGGAAATTGGTTTCTTGGACTCCCCTGCTGCTTGGGGTTTTTAAATTTAATGTTCATGGGGCCTCTAGAAAAGGTAAGCTGGGGCTGATGGGAAGTGGAGGTGTCCTTCGCAATAGCAATGGTGAAGTTTTGTTTGTGCTCTCTAAACATGTGCGGGCTCGAAATTCTAAGAAAGCAGAGAACTTTTGCTATCTTGGAAGCCCTTTGGTTTTTTTTTTTTTTTTGGCTTTCTAAAGTTTGTTAGCTGTAAAGAGCGATTCTTCTAATAATCTGGTTGGTTGGATGTCGAGGAGTGAAATTGGGCCCTGAAGTTTTAGTTTCATTTTGATAAAATTAAGGGAGTATTTGCTAGTTTTCAAGCTGTGCATAGTCATGTGGTCATATCGGTTAATAGCATAGCAAATGCGGTAGCAAAAGAGGCAGTTGATAGGATTTCTCCTTCGGTGGGCTTCACTTCAAGTAGTTATAGAGAGGCGGTCGTTAGTAACCGGAAACACGAAAAGCCCGGAGCTATTAGAGGATGACACAGCAGTGTATAGAAACACGCCAAATGACCATATGTAGACAGAAACGTGTCATGACACCCTCGGCTTTGATGCCATGTTAGTAATTAGAAACACCAAAAGCCTGAGTTGTTAGAGAATGACATAATAATGTATATCGAAGGGTTCTAACAGAAATCCTCACCATGACTTGACCTGATATTGCATAT
Source organism: Persea americana (assembly GCA_029852735.1). Classification (NCBI taxonomy): domain Eukaryota; kingdom Viridiplantae; phylum Streptophyta; class Magnoliopsida; order Laurales; family Lauraceae; genus Persea; species Persea americana. Next base: position 26,338,101 of record CM056820.1, on the reverse strand, counting down.
TTTGTACTAGTGGTTAGTCAGGAAATCCTCACAAAAATCACTTGTCTGTTGTACATCGCCTCCTTAGGTACATAAGAGGAACTCTCAATAGAGGATTATTCTACTTATCTTTCTCTCCTCTACATCGTTTGAGGATATGCCGACGCAGATTGTGCCAGTTATCTTGATACTCGTCGTTCTACTAATGAGTGGTGTATGTTCTTAGGGACTTCTGCCATATCACGGAAATGCAAAAAGCGCTCTACCGTTTTCAAATCCTTGGCTGAAGCGCTATAACTTCTTGGTGGGCTATTTGGAAAGCTAGAAATGATTTTATCTTCAAGGATATTAATTTAAATCCCCAAGAGCATCATTGACAAAGCCAAAAGCATGTTTTGCCCTAAGAAGGGGCGGAAGCTTTAGTGAGATGGTTAGAAACGTTGGTCTTTTTCTTTTTTTTTCTTTTTTTTTAGTGTTTTCTAATGCTACCTCGGATGAAGCTACTTTTGGATATTTTCTATGGTGCAATGGATCGACAATTTATGTAGGAGGTATTAGGGGAGAAAGGGGTTGTCTCCTCCAAGGAGGCTAAAACAAGGGTGTTCCTGCTGCATTGATGGAAATAAATAGAGAGATGTGAAAAGAGTCCAAGTTTTGAGTAAATGTGAGGGAGGTGGTTCAACTAATCAATGGAGATCAAGATTGGGCTTTTGGCCCAATAATTCTGGGCATTTCTAGAATTTCAGGATCTTTTGACAAAATCTCCTTCTAGTTGATTTTGCACAACCTCAATTACGTACTTTCTTTTGCTGCTCTTGTTACTGCTTCCAGTTTGTTTTCTGTTTTTATCTTCTAGCTAATAATATATTCCATCTTTACCCCCCCCCCCCCACCCCAAAAAAAAAAAAAACCTATTACATCTTTATAATCCATTGCTTGAAATGAGAGATGGCCCATCATTAGCCAATTTATTTGGATAAAAAGTTTCTACCATGATTGGATGAAATAAAGACCGTTACTAACTCTGTTTTAGCTCCGCTGAGTCGAATTGAGTCTGAAGGAATTAAACAAGGTTCTTGCTTAAACACATTGAATAATCAAAGCAATTCACTTGTTGGCCTTCCAAGTCTATCTGAGGTTCCATGTTTTTAAACATTGGATTAGATAAAGTTGTATTATGCTTACAGGTGGGATGCATCACACGGCATGAGGCAGCCCAATCCTGGCCCATTTTAGATGAGATTTCGGCTTTTACAAGTCAATGACCTGGGATCAACCTGAGTTATTTATCCCAATGGATTAGTGGGGCTTGGCCCAGGCCTATCTGTAATATCCCGGCCCACTTGGTATTGAAGCTTTATCTTCAAGATGGCTGAGCTTCTTGGTTTGTATGCTGGGCTGAGCCTGAACTGTTCCTATAACTGAGATAGACAGCAGTTCAAGGAGTCTTGGGCCGCGGCGCAACCCCGACGTCTACTTGTATGAATTTATGACCACAATCATGATGTAACTACAGTTGTTCACTTGCATCATTGGATGATCAGGACCATTCATTTTGTGGGCCCTCCATTGAGCATTACCATGCCGAGCGAGTCATGTGAGGGACAACTCTAGGAGTGGGCCTTTTCTAGGGGTGGCGTTCAGGCCCATTGCGAGGTGGAATTTAACTTTAATTCTTATGAGAACTTTCCAAAACCCCTTCCCATGAATGTCAGATGCATGGCGGGCTCTACCCTATTGCATTAACAATCCCACACCCAAATAAAGGAAAGAATTAATAAAATTAAGAATCAACCACGAAGAAACAAGTAAATTCATTTACATGGCAAAAATCATTTTTCTTTGTATCTAAAATAATATATAATAAGTTCAAATTTTATAGTTTGTACTTAAAGAAAAAGCTGCTTTGTATAATATTGGATGAAACTGACTTTTGAAATTCAAACTCAGGGTTATTTGATCACTAAAAATAATTACACATAAGGTTTTTTTATATTTAAAATTCAAATCTTCATTTACAAAAGAAATGAAAAAATTCCATTACATCATCTCCCTTCAACAATGCAAACACAGATCTTCTAGTGAAAGGAGAAAATTTTAAATAGAAGAATTTGATGTAAAACATTGAGATTGTGGCAAATACCGATGAACATTAATTTTTATATTAAAAATAAATAGCCTAGAAAAAATTTCATCAATCGTCCACGAGTTTCTAAATAATCTTTATCCTCTTTACCCGACCAATCAATTTAGAGTTGCCTTAAAAGGAGAATCTTTGCGCCTTCATCTACCTATATAATAAATAACTATAATAAAGTGAAAAGAAACAAAATACTCCACAGAAAATATCACATTCCAGTTAAAATTTTTATAAAAGTGTGGGAGGAGTTTCTAGCCATAGGAGTTATTGAAGATGTTACAAAATTGAATGATAAAAACTAATGGGAGAAGAGTTGTTAGAAAAGTTATTAAATGATAAAAAAAAACCACGGTCAATTGGCAATTGGCAAGAAATTGGAAATCAAATCCAGTTGGCTTCATATATATTATAATTGGATAATAATGGATTCACAAACGAAAGTCTTTCGGTGACTAGGCGCATTGACGACTGTAATCTCAGGTGCCTGTTTCTTCTGCATCTTCCCATCTCTTTCTTCCTACTTCCTATGTGAGAGAGAGCGAAAGATTGCTTCTTTCAAGAAAGTGGTCTATATCAACCTCTGCAACTTGATAACTCTATAGACGGAAGGAAGGAGAGAAAGAGAGATGGGAAATCCCTGGATAGCGCACTTTGACTCGTCCAGCAGTAGCAGTCCCAGCTCGACCAGACCTTCAAGCCCAGGTAAAGAAAAAAACGAAGAAGGGACAAAAAAAAAATCAAATTTTTTGATGGACCCAGATGAGCTTTTCTTCCTCTTCTTCTAAAATTCCAGTTATTTTTTCATATGGGTTGTTTTCTAGCCTTTTCAGTTCCTAGTTTGAGTAATTCAAGATCTCTCTCTGTGTTTTCCGGAAAGAATTCATCTTTTTGTGTTTATTCTTCTGGGTCCTTCTATTTCCGTGATATAGAAACAGAACTTGACATGGGTTGCTTTCTAAAAATCCCGTTCTCCTTTTGCTTACATGTGATTTCTTTCAAATACAATCTTTTCTCTGTGACTCTGTTTTTTCATGTGCTGCTCTGTTTTCTTCTCCCATTTTGATTCACAGACCTCTCCAGTTTTGCACAATCTCACATGGGTTTCCTTCAAATCCTCTGTTCCTCTTCTCTTATCTTAAATTTGCAGGGATTACAAAGAGCACCAGCAATGAAGGGACGCATTCGGGAACTGGGAGTGCATTTTCGAGCAGTTTGGATGAGGTTTCCCCAAACGGACAGATCCTTCCCATTACTCCCACTTTAAAGACTTTCGGTTTTGCAGAGTTGAAGAAGGCGACCAGGAAGTTCAGTCCCGATCCACTTCTTGGGGTGGGAGGTTTTGGGAGGGTTTTCAAGTGTCGGATTGATGAGAAGACATTTGCACGAACCAAGGCCGGAAGTGGGATGGCTATTCCTGTCAAGAAAATGAATTCCGGCTTGCAGGTAAGGGACGAGTGGCAGGTATTTTCCATTCAATCCAATGTTTGTTTGGCAAAATTTGAGGGAAAAGCGAAGAAAGGTAAAACGAAGACACATTTATAGGGCTAGAAGAGAAAAATGGGTTGGCCTGCACGGAAAAAACCGTGCTAGGGCCGACCCATTCTTCAAGTTATAAATGAGCATCAATGTTTTTTCATTTATTTTAATAGTTTAATTTTATTTCAAGTTAAAGAACCCAGACTCCATAAAGTCTTTTTTAATTTATATAAAAGAATTAGAAGAGGCATGTGAGCGGCCCAACCCAATTTTCACCTCTACATAGGGCCTATTTGGTTTCTTGGAATTAGAATTCCTAAGAACTTTAAAAAATGCATTCTTAAAAGTGGTTAAAATTGAAGAAATAGAGTTGAAGTTGCATAAATGGCCATGAAATTATATCTCCTTTTATGGAAAATGATTGAACATGATTTCTCACCCATCACCCTAGGATATTAAATTTTCCCATTGACGACTTTACTTTTTATCATTCACCCCTCACCTCTTTACTAATCTTCAGTTTGAAAGTCCGGGATCCTTATCTGGGGGGGGGTAAATAGGGTGAGCTACAACTTAGTGACCAATTATAACAAATTTTAACTTCTTTAAAATTAACTAGTCACAAGTGATGATTATAAAATTAAATGCGGAAGCTAAACAAAAACAATAACCACAAAGCATACACCATCACACAATGATTTATAGTGGTTCGGCCTCAATGCCTACATCCACTACCGGCTTGTGATCCAACACCCCATCGGATTTCCACTATCTATGCTTTTCAATAGGCTAAGCAATAACCTTTACAATGATGTTTTTCTAGGCTAAACAACAACCTATTAATATGCTTTTCTAGCCTAAGCAATAACCTTAATAAGATGCTTTTCAAAGGCTAAGTAATAGCCTCTACACTATGTTTTTCTTAGGCTAAGCAATTACCTTTACAAATAGAATATTTTCTCTCAAAGTAGTGTCTACACAAACAGTAAAAGAGATACAATTTAAAGCTTAATACATTTGCCTCTAATATATGTTGATATGAAAGTTTTAAACAAGATACAAACATACATCAACAAGTAGCTAAGGTAAGTGCTCAAAGTGTATGAATGTTTACTTCAATCAATTTCTAAAATGAAGCTCTTAAATGAATGCTTGATGCATTTAAAAATTTAAGTATAGAAATCTGTGATTGAAGTGATGAACTAATCACATGAGTTAATCAAAACAACTTGGAAATACATTCCTATCAAACTACACAAGTTGTATGAAAGTTTAAAGGTCAAAACACATGTGATTGAGACCTGAATGTTTGCAAAACAATCTAATATGCTTATGTGATTTGATGTTTGCAAAACAACTCAGTCTAAGCTAGAAATCATGCTGAAATAAGGTTTCAAAGATTTTGAACATGCATGGATTTCAAAAGGATGTAAATCAAAGCTTAACTTGGAAAGATATACCTTTATCTTAAGCCTTTTGGATTTCCATTTCCTTCTAGCCTCTTCAGTTCATTCCTCTTTCTTAGGCTTCAAAACATCTCTAAAGATTCAACCAAAAAGCCTCATAGAAGAAAGGAATGAGTTAGACTTAAATATAAAATTTTTGTCCAAAATCTAGTTCACTCGGTCGACATCCCTGTTTTTCCGGTCGACAGGGTCCAACGATCATATTTTCCAACGGCTAGTTTACCCGGTCGACCGGATCCTCAGGATGTCGACCGGGTACACTGGCTTGGCTGCAGTTCCTTTTGTATTTTGAAAAATCTGAAACATAAAACTAGGAACTCAGGGCTAATGTGATTCATGCATTACTTAGGATACTAAAAATGAAATTTGTATGCAAATCATTAACCATGATGCCTCACTTTATTTTACAAAAACATGCATGAAGAATTAACCTTTTGAGAATGCATTTTAAGATTTAATGAAAATTTTGAAAATCAAATACATATGCAAGTCTAGCCTCCAGATTTCAAGGTCCAAACTACAATGCAAGCGTGTGTGATCAGATGTAGGTGAAAGTGATAGTGCATCCATCAAATTAGCAACAGACAAAATCCATAACACTGTTGAACCCAATTTGTAATGCCAGCAAATTATCCTTTATTGAAATTTCTCATTTTATTTCTAGAAATAAAACTATGATGTAAGATGTCTCCCATAGTTACTATTTAGATCGTTTGCTAAAAACACCTTTCTTTCTCTCAAACACCGTTCTTTCTGTCATTCTGTTCATGCTTCTGCGTAAATATAGTTTATTTTATTTTATTTTATTTATTTTTGTAATTTCATGATTTTAATTCTGCTGGTATGTGCTTTTATTTTAGGGATAATAGCAGAATACCTGCCTATACTTTGCTAAAAAATAAAGACTATCCCCTTTACTTAGGTATTTTGTACTAAACCTATTTGTATTTTAAATCACAATGCAAATAGAAACGGCCGTGACGGAAAAGGTAGAATGACGAATTTACCCCTCAATATATAAGATGTGTCTAGGGCCTTTTTTATTTTTTAATCATTTTCCCTTTTTTGCTTGCGGCTAAGGTTCTTCTTCGTTGACAACTTTGGGAGAAACCACCCCTCTTCCCCGCAATCTTCATATCTATCAAGAAACAGAGTCTAGGGGTTGTTTGCATTAGTTACTGCATCCAAGCCCTGTTTCTGTTTACCTTCTCACCAACCCTTCAACTCCCATTCCCTTCTCAGCTTCTGCTTACAAATTGGAGGAGGAGGTGTTGCGGCCGGCTAAGATGAAGCTGACAACAATATCACGGAGGAGCTCGTCGGAGCTGTTGGTGCTAGCCATGAAATGGGAGAGGAGGTCGGTGTCGGCAGCAGGGCCAGCGTTTTTCTGGTCTTGGATGATCTTCATGGCGAAATTGTGAACAATAGAGGTGGCTTCTTTTAGCTTTTTCTTGGAGCTGATGTTAAGGAGCTTCTTGATTTTCCAGAGGTAAGGGATGGCATAGCGGAAGCGGCCGGAGCTGAGGGAGGTGGCGGTCTCGAACGCGTGGGTGAAGTCAGGGGAGAGCTAGTCGAAGGCGGCGACAGGGGCGGCGAGGCACATGGGGTCCTCATTGAAGGCGACCTTGCAGACATTGTCAAAGGCAAATCGCTCAAGGATGTCTTGTAGGTCGAGGGTTTCGTTGGTTTTGCTGGCACGGGTTAGTATCGGGAAGAGCCTGCCTGTACAATGGTCAGGTCTCATGCCTATTGCCAAAAGCATTCACCAGCTCAAGCAAACACCCACGCTTGTCTCCTCCGCATTGGAACCACTCAACCTCACCTCTTACTGCAGTTAACATCTCACCCATTCCATCTCCCTCTACGCTAAAATGCACAAGAACGGTGTCCCACCCAGCACATTCACCTTCTCCTCTAGTCTTAGCACCTGCGGCCGTCTCCCCGCCATCCAGGAAGGCAAACAGATCCATGATCGAATTGTTAAATCCGGATTGCTTTCCAACAAGGTCTTGCAGACCGCGCTTTTAGACATGTATGCAAAGGGTGGCCTTGTTGATGATGCGCGTTATGTATTTGATGAAATGTCAGATAGAGATGTCGTTTCTTGGACTGCATCTCGGTGTTGACCAGACTGGTGAAAGCTCAGGGACAAATAAGTCTTGTTCATAAGCTTTTTGGGCAAGTAATTTGCCGTCAGAATGCACCAGAAATTATTTATACGACCTACACCGTTAATACTAACAGAATACGTGAGTTTTGCATGTTAATTAGAACTACAGGTAGGTTTAGTACACAAGACCAAAGTGCATGGGGGTAGTCTGAAATATGACCAAAGTACAGGTAGCTATTCTGCTCCTATCCCTTTATTTTACTTATCTATGTTCCTTTTTCCAGACACAGGTGGAGTGGGGGATTCCTCCTGACCGAGTGGGGGATTCCTCCTGACCAGCGCTGGCAAGAAGTTGGAGGATGAAAAGACTCTGGCGGATTACGGAATCCACGAGGGGTCTACCATTCAACTTCTCCTCCGTCTCCGTGGTGGTCCTCCGTCTCCGTGGCGCCGTCTTCTGAGCTGGGTCTGTTCCTCAAAAGTGGGTTCTAAGTTTATCCAAGTTCTTATACCAAAAAAAAAAAAGTTTATCCAAGTTTGATCCTTTTTTTTTTTTTTTTTTCTTTTCTAATGTTATGTATGGGAAAGGGATTATGCATGGGAACGGGGGTGAACGTGGGATGGGGTGGTGGTGTTTAAGTAAATGGTATTCTTAAATAAATGAAGATGTTTTGTAGTTGTTTTCCCTTTCCCTTTGAGCGTTTTTGAAAAATTTACTGCTAATTGTTTTTCATGTGCCCCCGTGCTGGCGGGCTTGTCAACCTATATATGGTGGTCGATACGAACCCTTGTGTTCGTGTACCTACGCAGTTCAAAGCGAATTTTTTGTTTGGTTTATGGAACTCAATGATCTACCTTGATGTTGCAAGCCCCAATTCCGTAACATTGATGGGAGTGCGCTCTTCCGTAGCCGACTGGCTTGACCGTTCTCAAAGGAGATGTTTATATAAAGGAACTGGCTATACTGCCTTCTTGGCTTCTTGCTATGCTTTCAATGGGCTGGGATGGAATTCAATCTGACCTTGCAAGCCTCAAAGTGTGGATTTTTCATGGTTGGTGGGGAACCTTCTCATGAGTTAAGCTTGATGTAACTAATCCAAACATTGTGAGATTTTTGGGACACTGTGAGGAAGACAAAGAACTACTACTTGTATACGAATTCATGCCAAGAGGGAGTTTGGGAAACCACCTTTTCAGTAGTAAGCAGCAAACAATATTAATATTGTAATTGTAATTAACTGTACTTGGTTGGATGAGCTTTGATGCTGGTGACGGTGAAAAATTGGCACCGTAGATATTGTCAAAAGAAATTATGATTCAAGATTGAGATAACTAATACATTTAGTGATCATCATAAGTTGCAGAAATTGATATTGTGCCTAAACTTCATGATAATAATCAGAAAAACAAATCATCTGCCTGATGCCACAGTGCTAAAGCCAGTGGACAGCTGTGATCTTGTTTGAGTGACCGGATGGGCTTAGATCTCAACTTTCTTGTCCTTATTCTCAGCACAATTTTTTTTTTATTTTGAAATCCAGTAGGGTTTAATATCCATCAAGAAAATCCTGTTTCAATTGGTGAAAACTTATCCCAATGTAAGTTTTTATCATTCAATAGGAAATTAGAGAGTAGCTCGTCTTAATGGTTTAAATTGTTGGAAACACCTCAAGAGTACTACCATGTGGCTGTGTTGTGTGTCCCAACTCCTATATGTGTTTTTGTCATGTTTCAGAGAAACACTTTAATTTCTAACAGCTGTCACATTAATGTTATCATTGTCATGTTCGTTATTTTACTTCCTCATCAGATTACGGTTTAAAAAGTCTTAAACCCTACCATATAGATCGATTCACGTACATATGTTCTCTAAAAATTATGGCTCTAACCGACTTATGCATGTCAATGCAAATAGTACCCATGACATTGGAACAGTCAATTTTCTTATCATCGTGAACTACTCCACTTCTATTTTGGAGCGAAGAAAGCGCCCTCAATTCTCGAATCTTGTTGATAGTTCTGATCCAACAATGTATCTATACATTGCATATTTTACTTTCTTGCAATAGGAAGTGTGTGGGTAAAACACCGTGATGACAAAGTTAAACAAGGATCACGGCTAAACTCGCCGAGCTCCTCAGCCTATGCGGAAGAAGATCGTCAGCTCGGCAGGTCGGTCAATACCTCGGCAGCCCGGTAGATCGGTCAGTAGCTTGGAGGCTCAGCACCACAGTTCGGCAGATCGGTATGGGCGCCAGCCCGGTACAAGGGCGCGCCACGGCCAAGCCATCCTTAGTCCCAGACCGCAGCACTAAAATCAGAGTGGACCGCCACCTTCCTCCTGAAAATACGGCGCACCCTGACAGATATGGGCGGTCATTTATGGCGATAAGATTGCTCATTTATGGTGATAAGAGGTGTGCTTTATCACCCCTGTACGCTAGCCGGCTGAAGGCGGGGAAAGTAAGGTAGGGGTGTTGTCCGTTCCACCTACTGCTGCCTGTCAGGGTAAGGATCGATGGGACCTCACCTCACCTACCCCCACTCACAGAGAGAATGAACGAGGAACATTTGCCTATATATGCATGGGATCAGTCCCATAAGAGGTACGCAATACACTACTCACAAAGCCCCATATTGTCTCATTCTCCTCTTCCTTCTCCTGATTAGTTTTCTCAGAGCTAACTCAGGCATCGGAGTGCCTTCGGCTCACGGCAGCCAGGGCCTCTGACCCAAGTCTTTCTCCTTCCCTTTCAGGTTCTCGGAGTTCAGCATTCCCTGTCCTAAGAAGTTTAACCCCGATCTCATCTTCATCTAAGTAGGTGTCGTTTTTACCGCCTACAGTTTGGCGCCGTCTGTGGGAACTCTGAACAAAAAGCTTGTAAACACCATGCCTCCGAAAACCAGAAACGGCGAAGGACCCTCCAGGGGCAAGGCTTTGTCCCTACAGCCTCCGCTGGCGCAGAATCTTCCACCTCCTCCCCCTCAGCAAAGGAGGTCTGGGGGGAGGTCTCCCACGGTCCAAACAGCGTCACAGTCCAGGGGAGTAACCATGCTCTCCCTTTGCGACGTTCCACCTCCAGAACAACCCCACCATAGCCATAGGCGGCCCGTGCAAGGTGACAAGTCAGTCACCAAACCGCAAGAGAAGTCAGCGCGGGCTGGATCACAGTCCCAGCATCAGGCCAGCCTTGATCGAGACGAAGACCCCCGCCTGGAGGACATCAGAGCACAAAACCGCCTCATCCAAGAACAGCGTGAGCTTATCGAACGGCTCACGCAACAGCTCGAAGGCAAGAAGGATCAGAGCCCGCCGCCCAGGCGTCCGGGCCACGGACAAGACCTGAGGCACGTCCTCAACAGTAAGAGGCGTGACCGAGACCAAAAAGAAGAAGGCTCCAGCAGCAGCCACATGCACGAGGGGCCGAAGAAGCAACGTCAGGTCTCGGAAGATTAGGAGCTGAAGCAGTGGATCGACCAGCAGGTGAAGCAAACGATCCGCCAGAATTTGGGGACTGCTGGTATCGACCGAGACCAGTATACCGCCTTTGAAGCTGAGGACACTGGCGCGTCTCCTTTCTCTAGGGAGATAAGAAAATATACACTCCCAGAGAAGTTCAGCGTCCCGAGGTTCACCCTATATGACGGGACCTCGGACCCTGCTGCTCACCTCCGACATTACGTCCAGAGGATGTCGGTCTGGGGGGATGACGATTCCCTGAACTGTCGAGTCTTTTCCTCCAGTTTGGCGGATCTCCCCCTACGGTGGTTCTGCTCGCTTCCCGAAGATTCTATCTCCAGTTGGCGACAGCTTCGGACCTCCTTCCTGGGGAAATTCCAGGCTCATCGCGTCATCCCGAAGACCGATGCCGACCTGATGGCCCTCCGAATGCAGGAGAACGAGAACGTCACCCAGTTCGCCCGCCGATTCTGGACTGTCTATAGCCAGATCGAGTGCGCTTCTAAGGAGCTGGCAGTGAGGTCTTTCCAGCTGGCTCTGCAGCCAGGCATCCCCCTTCGGGCACAGCTGGTCATGTACCCCGTGACCACCATGAAGGAGCTGATGACCCGAGCCAATCGGTTCATCTTGGCGGAAGAGGACGAGGCACGAGGTCGGGAAAACTTCGGCCTCACTAAGAAGAGCCAACCGGCCAAGGGAGATAACAGGCCCTCCCGAAGGGAGGATCGTCACAGGGATCCCTCCCCGGATCGGCGCAAGGCCCGGTCCTCGGAGCAGCGCCGAACCCCCTCTGCCTCGGCGTCGGGATCACGGAGCAGCAGAAGGTCCGGCCACGAGCCGACCTCCTACGTGGCAGTGAACACCATCTTCAAGGAGCCGATCTATAGGCTCCTCAACAAAATAAAGGCGCAGCCGTACTTCAAATGGCCGCGGCCAATGACGACCGACCCCTCCTCCCGGGACCAGAGTAGGTTCTGTGCCTACCACAAGTAGAATGGGCACAGGACCGACGAATGTAAGAGCTTCAAGTTCCACCTGGAAGACCTTGTGAAGGAGGGGCACCTGCGGGAGTACATCAAGCAGGAGGGCCGAGGTGATGAACGACCTCCGCGGCGGAACGCTGACAACCAGGACAGCGAGCCAGAGGGCGTTATCCACGTCATCCACCTCGCCGCCCCACCTAAGAAAAGCTCGCAGGCTCGAGCCGAGGCCAGGCGCGCCTCCTATCAAAAACAGGTGCTGACCGCGGCGCCAGAGCCGGCCGCGAAGAAGGCCAAAACAGAGGGGGTCAGAATATGGTTTTCTGACAAAGACCTGGAAGACGTCGAGCTACCGCACAACGACGCTCTAGTGCTCACCTTGAAGCTGCAAAACTTCTTGGTTCAGAGAGCCCTCGTCGACCCTGGCAGCTCATCCGAGGTCCTCTACTACGACTGCTTCAAGAAGTTGGGACTAAAAGACGAGGACCTCCAGGCAGCCCGCACCCCTTTGGTCGGCTTCAGCTCCAAACCTGTCTATCCCAAGGGCAAGATCTCCCTTCGAGTCCAAGTAGGTGGCGCCTGCAGGCAGGTCGACTTCCTAGTGGTCGATGTCCCTTCCCCGTACAATGTCATAATGGGGAGGACGTGGCTGCACAGCATGGAGGCAGTGCCCTCCACCCGACATCAGAAACTCAAGTTTCCTTTGGAAAACTGGTAGGGCCGGACTGAGGTGATCACCGTTCGAGGCGACCAGCACATGGCCAGGCAATGCCTGCTGGCCGTGCTGACTGACGAGGCTGGGCCGTCCCAAGTCAATGTGGCCGAGCTGGACAGGGAGGCCGAGCTCGGGGACGTCGGCAGGGCTCCGGCGCAGAAGAGCATTGAGGACCTCACCAAGGTCAACATCGACCCCGCCGACCCCGACAGATTCTTCCTCATTGGGAGCCAGCTCCCCGAGTCCGAGAAAACAGAGCTGCTTGACCTCCTCGTCGAGAATAAGGCGGTCTTTGCCTGGACACCCTACGAGATGCCCGGCATTGACCCGACAGTCATCTGCCATGAACTAAAGGTGGATCCCAACCATAGGCCCGTGCTCCAGAAGCCGCGCCGGACTGGGGTCCCGCAGACGGAGGCCGTGGTCGAGGAAGTCCAAAAGCTCCTCGAGGCAGGCGCAATAAAAGAGGTCCACTATCCGCAGTGGCTAGCCAACACCGTGGTGGTAAAAAAGAAGACGGGAAAATGGAGGGTCTGCGTGGACTTCACCGACCTCAATAAAGCCTGTCCCAAAGACAGCTTCCCTCTTCCGAAGATCGACCAGCTCATCGACGCCACTGCCGGACACGAACGGATGAGCTTCCTGGATGCCTACCGGGGGTACCATCAGATCCCCCTGTACGCGGCAGACCAGGAGAAGACAGCTTTCATCACTCCCCGGGGCACCTATTGTTACAAGGTGATGCCCTTCGGGCTGAAGAATGCGGGAGCGACCTACCAGCGGTTGGTGACGAAGATGTTCCAGGCCCAGCTCGAGAAGACGGTGGAGGTCTACATCGATGACATGGTCGTCAAACCCAAGAGGTCGCAGGACCACCTGACCGACCTCCGCCAAATTTTTGGCATCCTACACCAGTACCAGTTGAAGCTGAATGCATCCAAATGCGCCTTTGGTGTCGGTTCCGGCAAGTTCCTAGGAAGCCTGGTCACAAGAAGGGGGATCGAAGCGAACCCTGACCAGATCACCGCGATCCAGGAACTCCAGTGTCCGACCTCGGCTAAACAAGTTCAGCGGCTGACCGGAATGGCTGCCGCCCTGAACCGATTTATCAGCCGGGCTTCAGACAAGTGCAGACCTTTCTTCCAACTCCTGCGGAAGGGCTCCAGGTTCCAATGGACGACGGACTGTGCTCAGGCGCTGCACCAGCTGAAACAATATCTTTCTTCTCCACCACTGCTATCGACCCCAACTTTTGGAGAGGCACTGTTCCTTTACCTGGCAGTCTCGGACCATGCGGTGAGCTCGGTGCTCATCAGAGAGGACAACGGCCAGCAAAGGCCTATCTCTTACACGAGCAAAACCCTGCTGGACGCCGAGACCCGGTACTTGCAGCTCGAAAAACTTGCCTTGGCGCTCGTGAGCGCCTCTCGAAAGCTCTCCCACTACTTCCAAACCTTCACAATCGTGGTCGTAACAGAATACCCACTGAAGGCTCTCCTCCGGAAGGCAGATTTCTCCGGACGGATCTCCAAATGGGCTGTCGAACTGGGACAATACGACATCAGCTATCAGCCCAGAACGGCCATCAAAGCTCAAGTCCTAGCGGACTTCATTGTGGAATTTACTCCTCAGAGTTCGGCACCGACCACGCTCGACACCGAACTGGGGGGCGATAGGGGTGCAGAGGTCTCCACCGAGACGGAGCAAGAACAGTGCTGGAGAGAACTCCTAGACTCGTCCTGGAAAGTCTTCGTGGACGGATCCTCTACATCCAAAAGGGCTGGCGCTGGCATAGTTCTCCAATCCCCAGAAGGCCTCGTCATCGAGCAAGCTCCGACACTTGGTTTCAAGGCATCTAATAACGAGGCCGAGTATGAAGCGCTCATTGCCGGACTTAACAGCGCCAAAATCCTGGAAGCCCGGTCCGTGGTGGTTTTCAGCGATTCCCAACTAGTGACGAGCCAGCTCAGCGGAGACTACCAGGCTCGGGATGACAGGATGGCAGCCTACCTTGCCCGCGCCAGGGGGCTGCTCTCCCAGTTCGAAAGGGCCGAGGTCCGGCAGATCGGCAGAGAGTCCAACTCCCATGCAGATGCCCTCGCCAGCCTCGCCTCGGCTGTGGAGGCCGGTAATAAGAGAACTGTCGAAGTAGAAACACTGCAGGAACCCAGCATCAACCTCCAGCAGCCTCGGCAGCTCATGTGTCTTGATCTCGCCCCGAGCTGGATGGACCCTATCATCGCGTTCCTGAAAGATGACCAGTTACCCGAGGACCGGACTGAAGCTCGCAAGGTCAGGATGAAGGCAGCTCGGTTCTGGCTCTCTCCAGATGGCAAGCTCTACAGGAAATCATTCACAGGGCCCTACCTCCAGTGCGTTCACCCAGGCAAAGTCGACGATTTCCTCTACGAGATTCACGAAGGAGTCTGCGGCAGCCACATAGGAGGTCGGTCTCTTGCCTACCGAGCTATCAGCCAGGGTTACTGGTGGCCGTACATGCAAAAGGACGCCCAGCTCTATGCCAGAAAATGCGAGAAGTGCCAGAAATTCTCACTCTCTCCATCAGCCAGCCCAGGACCTGAGCTCCCTCTCCAGTCCGTGGCCTTTCGCCCAATGGGGCCTGGACATCGTCGGACCACTCCACCGAACTCCAGGAAACAAAAGATGGTTGATAGTGGCCACGGACTACTTCACGAAGTGGGTCGAAGCAGAACCCTTGTCCTCCATCACCGAATTGGACACGAAGAACTTTGTGTGGAAGAATATCATCACCAGATTCGGGATTCCCCGCACTCTCATTTCGGACAACGGTACGCAGTTCGATTCCAACCTCTTCAAGAGCTTCTGCCAGGAGTACGGCATTCGCAATATCTACTCCACCCCGGCATATCCCCAGAGCAACGGTCAGGCCGAGATCTCGAACAAAGTACTGCTCGATGGAATCAAAAAGAGACTCGACCGAGCCAAAGGTCGATGGGCAGAGGAGCTACCAAGTGTCCTATGGGCCTACCGAACTACTCCACGGCATTCCACCTCGGCTACCCCGTTCTCCCTTGCTTACGGCATGGAAGCAGTTATTCCCCTCGAGGTCGGCCTCCCGACCTTGAGGTCGGAACTCTGTGACCAGGGCCTAAATGATCTGAACGTAGCACGAGAGCTGGACTTGGCTGAAGAGCGAAGAGAGGCGGCAGCTATCCGCCTGGCCGCATATCAGCAACAGCTGGCCAGGGGATACAACCCGAAGGTCAAGCAAAGAAAGTTCGCGGTGGGAGAGTTGGTCTTGAAGAAAACACTTCCTGGCGACTGAGATCCAAATGACGGCAAACTGGCGCCCAACTGGCAGGGACCGTTTAGAATAACCTCTACAGCCGGGAGATCCGCCTACCGACTCGAAGATATGGAAGGGAAGCCGCTTCCGCGACCATGGAACGCGACTCATCTAAAAAAATTCTACTTCTGAAAAATGTATTCAAGAAATCAAATATCAATAAAAGGCAACTTTTCCAGATTGAGTCTTTGCATTGCTTCAAGGGTCACGGCGGTTCAACCCCTCTATTCGGGATATCAACTGTCAGCTCGGCGCCATCGCCAGCTTCGGCATAAACATCAGGGTCCGGTAACAGTACCACCCTCGCGGCTCGGCGCCTCTGTTCAGAGGGCCAACCGTCCTGAGCTCGGTGCCTTCACCAGCTCTGGCGGCACAGCCATAAGCATCAGGGTCCGGTAACAGTACCACCCTCGCGGCTCGGCGCCTCTGTTCAAAGGGCCAACCGTCCTGAGCTCGGTGCCTTCACCAGCTCTGGCGGCACAGCCATAAGCATCAGGGTCCGGTAACAGTACCACCCTCGCGGCTCGGCGCCTCTGTTCAGAGGGCCAACCGTCCTGAGCTCGGTGCCTTCACCAGCTCTGGCGGCACAGCCATAAGCACATCAGGGTCCGGTAATAGTACCACCCTCGCGGCTCGGCGCCTCTGTTCAGAGGGCCAACCGTCCTGAGCTCGGTGCCTTCACCAGCTCTGGCTGCACAGCCATAAGCATCAGGGTCCGGTAACAGTACCACCCTCGCGGCTCGGCGCCTCTGTTCAGAGGGCCAACCGTCCTGAGCTCGGTGCCTTCACCAGCTCTGGCGGCACAGCCATAAGCATATCGGGGTTCGGTAACAGTACCGCCCTCGCGGCTCGGTGCCTCTGTTCAGAGGCCCAACCGCCCTTAGCTCGGTGCCTTCACCAGCTCGGGCGGCACAGCCAGATGCGCATCAGGGTCCGGTATCAGTACCACCCTCGTGGGTCGGGTCCTCTTTTCAGAGGACCAACCGCCCTCGCTAAGCACCTATCAACCTGCTCGGCAAACTACTCGCGTCAACACTCAATTCCACCATAAGCACAACCAAGTTCATTCACAGAGCAAGTGGAAAAAAAAAAAAGAGTGGTTTCATTATGAAAAAATCTGTTCGGAATACAATGTATGGCAAAACAAAAAAATTTACATAGTTCAGGGAGCTGCTGCTCCCTTATTACAGTTAGTCCCGGCAGCACTCTCGCTAGGTACGGCTGGGGCAGCTTCGGGAACCACTGGAGGAGCGGGGGCGGCTGGAGCTGGAGGGACCTCCGAGGCTAAAGGAACAGGGGCGATTCCCGAGATGGCTCGCAGCTCCGAATCCGAGCGAGGAAACCTGGGGGAATTCTGAAAGATAGGGCTGTCCGGAGGGACACCAACCCTCCTTAAGGCCGCCTTCCACCCAAGTGCCCACGCCTTCTCTCGGATTCCTGGCAGTTGAGCCTTGTAGTCAGCTGCCAGTTTGCTGACCTCCTCGTTCATCACGGACTCGTGCTCGGCGAGGTACTCTTCCTTGAGTTTAGCTTCTTGATCCTTCAGAGCCCGCGCGAGCTCGGTCGCCTTCCCGTCCAGAGCCATCTCTAGCTTTCTCTCAGCCAGCTTCCTCTCAGAGGTGAGCCTACTGTTGGTCCCCCGCAACATCTTCATGTCTTCCTCCCTCCGCGACGACGCAAGTCGGACCTCGTCTAGCTTCCAGGACAGTTGGACGTTTTGATCCACCGCCTGCTTTGCTTCCTCTTTGAGGTGCTCGGCCAAGGCCCGCGCTGCGTCGAGCTCGGCAAGAAGATCTTCCTTTTTCCTCGCCTCCTCCTCCAGGGTCGCGTCCCTGGCCGCCAGGGACTTAAGCAGCTCCTCTTTTTCGGTTGCCCAATCTGCTGCCCTGGCTTCGGCTGCATCCAGCCTTCCCATGCCGGTTTGGCACTTTTGCAAGAGCTGCAGTGAGAACAGAATTGTCACGACATGAAATAAAGCAGAAAAAGAAAGAGAACATGAGTCAAGCGTGTACATACCGCTACCAATGACCGCATTGAGGACATCAGCAGGGATTCGTTATCCATCTGCGCCCACCTTGCCATGTCCTGGGGAAGGGCGCACGCTCGTCCCAGAGCGACAACCACTTCGGGGCTGACCGCTCGGTCCGACTCGGCTAGTTGCCTCCCTAGTACCCCCTCGATGTCCGGTCTCCAGGGGATGAAATCGGAGGGAGCGGCGGACCCCCCGACCGACATGGCAGGTTCCGGGGCAGATGGGGCTTCGACCCTGGGCCTCTTCTCCGGCCTGCGCTCCTCAACGACCTCGGCAGTATCCCCTCTGCCTATGTCGGAGTGGGATTCTTTAGTGATGATTGCCGGAGGGCTCGCAGGTGTTCCTGATTGAGCACCGTCGGTGGTTTCTGGAACCATCTCGGTCTCGGGAACGGAGACCCCTGCAGTAGCCGCCGCCGCCGTGCTTGGGGCGACGTCGGCACCTCGGAAGGGGACCGAGCTCTCGCCCATCTCTCCGAACGCAGCGGCGGCAAGGTCTTCCGCGACGAAGCGCTGGCGACGGCCGCGCAACATCTCGACCTCGGACTCTTCCGAGCTGGATGTGCTCCGGGACTCGCTGGAGACGACAAACTTCTGCCTCTGCCGTTTGCGCCCGGTGTCGGCTCTCCTAGCCGCTGCTGGTTCACGGACAGGAGGCTGTCCACCCGATTCTACCGGGGTGCCGCTGGGAATCGCGACAGTCACCGTCTCCGGGGGAGAGACCTCAGCCTGTACGCTTTCTGGTTCGGTGCTTTCCCCGTGAAGCACGGAGTCGATCCCAGTCACGCGCCTCGGGACGATGAACGACTTGTAGTGCGGCGTGTACCCCAGCAGCGAGTACGCGGCTCGGCAGTGATGGCCGTGGTACTTCCGCACCTTCTCGTGCCAATCACTGTTCACCTTCCACCGGTTCCTCCTGGCAAGCTCCCTCCTCTGTCGAAAACCTGCAGGAACAGAACAAAGTCAGCAAAAGGAAAGACATGATTAAAATACAAAATCCAGGGGAGGGGGGGGGGCCTCGGTTTTTACTTGGGGGGACTCCTATTTTGCGTGGTATCCGGGCCGTGGTGCTGGGTTCCGCCTCGCCGAACTCCCATGCCCCGCGAACGAAGACACGGTCCTCCCCCGCGTATTTATACGAGTCTTCCAGCGCGGTCACGAAGGCAGTCCGGTGGAGCCTTAGCCGAAGATAGTACGTATGCCCCTCTGCGGATTTGCAGAGGTCATACGCCTCCTCGATGTCCGAGACACCGAGGTTGATGGACAAGATCTCGTTGAGCCGCACTGCTCCCATGATGATCTTGTACCCGTTGGGAAGCAGCTGGCAGGGGCTCAACCCCCACTCCCGGAGACAGTCCCTGAGGAGTGGGTGGAGGGGGAACCGGACTCCTCCCTCCACGACGGACACCAGCCAAAACGGCATCCAGCCGTCGCTGTATGTGAAACCGTCGTCAGGGCCGTCTGGCCTGACCTCTACGGTCGCAGGGACCTTGTATTCCTTCCTAAATAGGCTTATGGACAGTGCGTCCCCTAGCCAGTGCCTGTGCACACCCATTCTCCACCCTAGACGGAGGACTACCCACCGGAAAGGAAGAAGACAGGGGGGAGAAGTCCTACGATGAAAGACTCTGCGAGCAGAATGGTCGCAGGCAACAGGAACAGTACTATTCTTCAGCAGGTTGCAGCAGGGGTTCTGAGGATCGAAAAGAAGGAAGACGGAGAAAGGAGCCCTAATTTATAAGGGATGGAGGCGCCGTTTCAGATTTCGAGAAAGGCCTTCAATGTGGCCCTACCTCGAGTAGCCCTAGAGTCGTCTCGGGCAGCCCAGTCGTCCTGCAGATTTGATTGCGCGCCCTCAGAAAGGCGACACGTGGCACCGGCGCCGCATCCCTAGAGGACTATTCAATGCCTCGACAGGCGAAAGGGCAATCGCCTCGACTGACGGAAAGAAATTAATGCAGCTCTCCACGTCAGCGCAAGAACTTATTGCAGCACTCCACGTCAGCAAAAGACGTTGGGTTGTCCCCACCGAACCGAGACCCCACCGTTTCGGAAGTACGGCACAACCGGCACTGTCAAAAGATTAGTGGCAGTACCGGCCTGACTAAACCACTCAGCTTCCGACCTGCTCCAAGGAGCCCACAGGTCAAAAGCTGGGGGGGAGATAATGGGTACGGAACAGCAGACGGAGACCACGGTCATGCACCGGGTCTCGGTCGTTGGCCGATGTCTCAATCCAAAGAACAACAAGGAGTTTGGCTGTCCGAACCGACAACTCAAAACAGAAAAGCGATGCAGCATTTCATCAACTACAAACATTTCACCAAAAACAGGGAAGAGCCAGAATGCGAGCAAAGTTTCAAAGTTTCTATTAATCAAAGCTCCTGATTACAAGATAAATGGAGATACAATCAAAGAAAGAAAAAATTACAAAAACCCTCAGAGGGCTGCAGCTTCTACATTGCAGTCGATCTCCGGAGGGACCTCGGCCGCGACCGCACTGGCCTCGGGAACAGTTGGGGCAGCTTCAGGGACGACCACGGCAGCTTCAGGAGGGACCTCGACGACTGCTGCCACTTGGCAGCCTTCGGGATCAGCACTGGCAGCAAGAGCCTCCTGAGGCGCCCCGGGTGCGGCGTTCGCCTCTGGACACGATTGCAAGGAAGGTTCAGAGGAGACCTGAGACACGGCTGCGAGTCCCGGGTCCGAGCAGGAAAATCTTGGGGCATTCAGGAACAAAGGGCTATCCTCGGGGACCCCAGCCTTGTGCAAGGCTGCCTTCCACCCGAGCTCCCAGGCTCGGTCCCGGATCCCCGGCAGCTGAGCCTTGTAATCAGCAGACAGCTTGCCGACCTCCTCCTCCATGACGGAGTCATGCTCGGCGAGGAACTCCTCCTTGAGCCTGGCCTCCTGTTTGGCCAGGGCAGACTCGATCTCGGCCGCCTTCTCCCTCAAAGCCGTCTCCAGGGAACCTTGCGCCTGGTTCCGCTGGGAGAGGAGCCTCCTGTTCGTCCCCTTCGCACTATCCAGATCGTCTTCCAGTCGCTTCACCGCAACCCGGAGATCGTCGAGCTCGGAGGAGAGGTGTTGGTTCTGGCCCTTCTCATCCTCCAGCTCGTCCTTCAGACGCTCGACCTCGACCTTTGATTCCTCAAGGTCGAAGACGAGGCCGACATTTTTGGCCGTCACCTCTGCCAGCGCCGCGTCCTTGGACGCCAAGGACGCCCGCAGCTCGTCCCTTTCGACTACCCACTCCGCTGCCCGTGCCTCTACTGCGTCGAGCCTCTCAATGCCCACCTGGCACTTCTGCAGCAGCTGTAAGATGAGAACCCGAAGTCAGTAAAACAACACCGGACTAAAAACAGAGGGAGGAACACTGCACTTACCGACACCAGAGATCGCATCGAGGACAGCAGGAGCGACTCGTTATCCATCTCGGCCCACCTGGCCATGTCTTGTGGGAGGGCGCAGGATCGCCCCAGCGCCGCGACCACTTGGGGGTCGGTCGTGCGGTCCGTCTCGGCCAGCGGCCTCCCCAGAACCTCCTCGACGGCCGGCCTCCACGGGGCCAAAGGAGGAGGCAGGATCGTCCCACCAGTGGACGGAGGCGAGGAAGGACCAGGCGAGGCCTCGACCCGTGGCCTCTTCTCGGGCCGTCCGCTCTCGACGACCTCGGCGGGGCGGACCCGACCTCCAGCCAGCACGGCATGATCGGAGGATGGGTCATCCGCAATCACGGCCGGAGGCGGCGCAGGGACGACTTCTGCCTCGACGGGCCGAGCAGCGTCAACCGCCCCGGCGTCCGGGGCAGAAGTGCTACTGGGGAATGCAGGAGGTGTCGCGACCACTGGCTGAGGAGGATCCTGGACCCCGCTTCCGATGTCACCGAAAGCTGCCGCGGACAGGTCTTCCGCAGCATAGCGTCGCCCTCGCTGGCGCAACATTTCCTCTTCCTCTTCCTCTTCCTCCGAACTGGACGCTACTAGCCTCGTTCGGGAAGACAGAGGCTTGGCCCTTGAAGTTCCGGCGGATTCCGCGGCGGAGGCTGCTGGAGCACTTTCTGCCGACTCGACCAGACGACCGGCGGGAATCGCGACGGTCACCGCAGCCGAGCTCGGTACCACGGTCGCCCCTGTTCTTTGACTCGCGCCTTCGCCGCTGAGGACGGAGTCTATCCCCGACACCTTTCTGGAGGTGTTGAAGGACCGATAGTGGGGGACGTACCCCAAAAGGCACCAGGCAGCGCGACAGTTGTGGCCGCGGTAGTTCCTCACCTGCTCGTGCCAGGCGCTGTTCACTTTCCAGCGGTTCCTCCTCGCGAGCTCCCTCTTTTCACGAAAATCTGCACAAATGAAATCGTGTCAAAAGCCAGACGGAGGAAGAAAGGAAAGAACTGCAAACCGAAAGAACTTCGGCCTTTACTTGGAGGAATCCCTATTTTTTGAGGGACCCGGACCGTGGTAGCAGGCTCTACTTCGCCGAACTCCCATCCACCTCTGACAAGCACTTTGTCTTCGCCAGCATACCGATTGGAGTCCTCTAGCGCGGTTACGAACCCTGTCCGGCGGACCCGCAGCCGGAGGTAATAAGTATCTCCCTCTGCGGATTTGCAGAGGTCATAAGTGTCCTCAATATCTGGGACACCAAGGCCGATTCCCAGGATCTGGTTGAGCCGCACTACCCCCATTATGATTTTGTATCCATTGGGGAGTAGCTGGCAAGGGCACAACCTCCACTCCCAGAGGCAGTCCCGGACCAGTGGGTGCAGGGGAAAGCGGACTCCCCCTTCCACTACAGATACTAACCAGAATGGCATCCAGCCGTCACGATAGGTGAGGCCGTCGTCGGGGGTATCCGGTCTGACCTCCACATTGGAGGGGACCTTGTATAAATCCCTAAAATGGACTATGGAGCCTGAGTCTCCTAGCAGATGTCTATAGACTCCCATTCTTGACTCAGACAGAGGCCTATCTAAGAAAGAAGACGAAGAAGAAGAAAATGGAGAAGACTCCTACTAATGGAGATTGCCCAAAGGACGCAGGCACCGGAGAAATTCTCTCGCAGAACGCAGTAGAAATCTGAAGAAAGCAGAGGAAAGTGGAGACGAAGAAGACGCCCTGATTTATAAAGCTAGGGGGCGTCGATTCGACTTTCGAGGAGAGCCTTTAAGAGGCATCCCCTCAATCAAACCCTAACGTCCCATCTCGCAGCCCTAACGTCTCCTCGAAGTAATTGCGAGACAGCTAAAAGAAGGGGCACGTGTCACCACTAGCGCGATATCCGAAGAATATTGAATATCCAGGACAGGCGAAAAGACATCTCCAGAGGGTCCGCACGATAGCAGTAACCGCCAGACCCAAGGGGGCCCTCCTGATCCAAAGCTCCTTCGTCCCGGTACTACCACTCTCACTTGAGCTCGGTAGAAAAACCAGCTATACGGTCATCAAGCTTCTGACCCCTTTGAGTCAGGAGACTCTCAGAAGTCAAAAGCTAGGGGGCAATTGTGTGGGTAAAACACCGTGATGACAAAGTTAAACAAGGATCACGGCTAAACTCGCCGAGCTCCTCAGCCTATGCGGAAGAAGATCGTCAGCTCGGCAGGTCGGTCAATACCTCGGCAGCCCGGTAGATCGGTCAGTAGCTTGGAGGCTCAGCACCACAGTTCGGTAGATCGGTATGGGCGCCAGCCCGGTACAAGGGCGCGCCACGGCCAAGCCATCCTTAGTCCCAGACCGCAGCACTAAAATCAGAGTGGGCCGCCACCTTCTTCCTGAAAATACGGCGCACCCTGACAGATATGGGCGGTCATTTATGGCGATAAGATTGCTCATTTATGGTGATAAGAGGTGTGCTTTATCACCCCTGTACGCTAGCCGGCTGAAGGCGGGGAAAGTAAGGTAGGGGTGTTGTCCGTTCCACCTACTGCTGCCTGTCAGGGTAAGGATCGATGGGACCTCACCTCACCTACCCCCACTCACAGAGAGAATGAACGAGGAACATTTGCCTATATATGCATGGGATCAGTCCCATAAGAGGTACGCAATACACTACTCACAAAGCCCCATATTGTCTCATTCTCCTCTTCCTCCTCCTGATTAGTTTTCTCAGAGCTAACTCAGGCATCGGAGTGCCTTCGGCTCACGGCAGCCAGGGCCTCTGACCCAAGTCTTTCTCCTTCCCTTTCAGGTTCTCGGAGTTCAGCATTCCCTGTCCTAAGAAGTTTAACCCCGATCTCATCTTCATCTAAGTAGGTGTCGTTTTTACCGCCTACAGGAAGTTACAGTTATGTTACCTGCATATGATCTATTTATCATTGTGAAACACTATAAAATGCTGTGTCAACCTTGCACAGGTTCATTCCAGACAAGTCAGAGCAGCATCCATCATTTTCTTTTTCTTTCTTTCATTTTATTTTTATATCTTTTTCTATAAAATCTCCTCCATTATTCATGTTTCTAAAATGATGCACTTTATGTAGGAGGTTCAGCCTTTCAATCACTTTCATGGAGCATACGGCTCAAGATAGCAATAGGTGTAGCTCAGGGCGTTGCATTCTTACACTGTTCAGAAAGGAAAATCATATTTCGTAATGTTAAACCATCTAATATATTGCTTGATATGGCAAACTCTTCCATCCTGATTTCTTGGTATATAGAATTTTTTTTTTTTTTCCATTTCGGGGGATGGTTGATTTCTTAGTTTGCTTTTTGCCCCCCTCTTTTTTATTCTTCAGCAGAACTATGATGCAAAAATTTCTGATTTTGGGTTAGCGAGGAATGGTCGGCAAGGTGAATGATGCAGCAGAAACAATAGCTAACGTGAGGTGAAATAATGTATTATAGGATTACCTAACTGTATGGGTTAGCCAAGATCCTTTTAGGTCTCAAGGATATTTTGGTCACTTGTAATGAGGCTTTCTGAACACTTGAGGAGGCGTTTGTCTTTTATACATGAGACAGGAAAATGATTTTACACATGTAAATGTTATATATGAAACCGTTACATATATGAAAAACATTAGCACATTTGTCAAAAGCACCATTTTCACAGGAGTAAATAAGTACATCAAACAATTTTAAATGCATTTGCATTTTTTCAATGCGTTTTACAAATCTCTCGAAAATTCATGAAGACTTAAGATGGGAAACTACACATCTTTATGCTTAACATTAATATAAGAATATTGAATGGTTTGGATCATGAATGGAGGGCTTGCAATAGTGTAGAAAATGAGATTGTAGGTTGAAATACGTTGGGTGTTTCTCATGAATTTCTCAAAATCCATAAATATATATAAAAAATAAGAAATTAAACATCTCAGGTTTTCTTACACATATAAAGAAGATGGACGGCTTAGATCATAAATTTGGAGCCCATAGAAGTCAGAAGAAAAAATGTAGTTGATTCGGTCCAAATTCATAACCTATTTGGGCGTTCCCTAACTGTCGGGGCGGAACGCTGGAAATATGTAAAACTTGAGAAAATTTCTATTAAAATAAAGGGGGTTAGGTCTTGAGGTATGACAATGAGGGGTGAAAATGACCCCATTTTTCAGACTTAAATATTAGCCCAAACAACTTGATGATGTGAAAATGAATAAGCATGTAAATAAGTAGACAATATATATTAATTCAATAAGTCTATATGGACGGATTGGGTTGCCCGAATTGAGGACTGATCCGAGCTGGCAGTCCAGCCGGACAAGATGGACCTAAAAGGGTTTTCGCTTTTTCAAAGCCCGCCAAAACGAAAAAGTCGCTGGAATAATAGGTGAGAACAGAAAACCCATTTTCATTCCTTTTTCTCCTCTAGTTCTTCTCGCCTCCCTCGATCTCATCTCTCTCTCTCGCGCGCCGTCTCCCGACGGTCATCTCTCTCTCCCACGATCCTCCTCCTTGCCCATCGCTCATCACACCGGTCCATCTCCCTCTTGATCTCGGCACTCTCTCTCTCTCTCTCTCTCTCTCTCTCTCTCTCTCTTTCTCTCTCCATCTCACAATCTCGTGCGCAGACCCATCTCAAAGGCAGCCCCCCTCTCCAATCTCTCTGCTCTTCATCTCTCTCACGCTCGCGGACCACTGCCCCTTCTTCCTTCGCGCGCAAACCGCACCACCAGCACCAGCAGCGCAGAGCCCCTGACGGCTCTTCATCTTCTCCCTCCAAGCGCAGAAATCATCCCATTCACAGGTAAGAGCCTCTCTCCCTCCTCTCTGCATCACCATCGCATCCCTTAGCACCTCCCCTGCACGCCAGTGGAGTTTCCTGCGTTTTCTCTTCTTTGAATGGCTTTGAATAGCTGGTCTTTTCCAGCGTTTTCAATTGAATGAAAAATCCTGGGTTTGGTTGTTTGATGGGATTGAGATTTGGGGTTCTTCCTATTTGTTTCTTTTAATGGGCTAAAAATATTTGTATTCTTTGTTGTTGTTTCTAGTAGTATATATAGTATATGCTGAGTTTGGATCATTAATTCATGAACATTTTTCCTATCCATCTCTCTGCTATTTTCATTTACTTTGCTTACTTGGGTTTCAGTGTTGGTTAGGATTTGGGTTTCTTTCTACTTGTTTTATTTTAACTAATTTGTATGTAGTTTTTGTATTTTGTCTTGGTTCTTGGTTGTTTATTTAGGGTAGGTCGTGATTGGCTCATTGACATCGTGGGATCACTTGTTTTTAGTAAGAAGTGTGCTCAAAAATCAAGAGAACGAGGTTTAAGCTACCTAAATGCTAACGCGGTTTTACCCTACAATTTTTTTATAATAAGTTTTTTCTGCTTTTTTTTTTTTTTTTTAAATCTGTTCATCTTTTCCTTCTTGGTGTTATTAAATTTGTTTTCTTTTTAATTTTATTGCTTTGCTGGTACTTTTCCTCTTGAATGTAGATCTCTGTTTATTCTCTCTACTTTCTTATATATATTTTTAAATTGTTTTGTTTCATGCATGAAAACTTCATTTTTTTTAGTGCTGCTGCTGCTAATCAAAATGTTTCATGCATGAAAACTTCATCTCTGTTTATTCTGGATATTGTTCTAATCAAAATGCTGCCAAGACCAGTACCCTCTCGCGGGGGAAGGTGAGATCCAGGTTTTTGTAGTCATATATAGACTATGGTGTGCTTCAAAATGCTGATTTGGAGCAAAGGAAAAAAGATACAAGTATCCAGAATACCAGATGCAAATGAGCAGCGCTTTGATGCTCATGTAATCTTTCAATGCAATTTGGGTTGTCTTTAAGAAGCAATGAAATTCTGGTGTTGTCTCTCCTGCCAATTGTTCTAGCTGATCTCGTAAAGTAGCAACATACTGAATGGTTGAATGGTAAATTTAGATTCAACAATACAAAAAAAGAAAAAAAAATGATCAGTAAACTAGCAATAATATACATATTTATTCTTCTGAAAGTACCATCAAATCCATCAATAAGGAACTTAAAAGACCCAATTTCTGGAACCAAAAAGAATGCTAGAAGGTAACAAAAACTTAAGGATGCTGAATTGGAAAATGAGTGCAAGACAGCAAAAGGCTGATGGCAACAGAATGCAAATTGGGCTACCAGTTTTTGGTAGAAAAATGCCGAGCATTAGCTTCCCTAGATGCAACACCAATTTGGTTTAGGTGCTTCCCCACCATCTGCATCCATCTAATCCCACCATGGCATTAAGCAAGCATATTTAGCCCCAAATGCTTCAATTTATAGACTAGAGTTTGTTGGCTTGTACACAGTGGCTTAGTCTGTGTGCTTACATGGATGAGCTTTGCCTTATTTTGTTGTTGAGGAGAAGCAGCCAGCAACCTCCTTAAGTTCACTTCAGTCTTGCTGAATCCCCTTTCACTTCAAGCTTTTCCAGTGAATGAAAAACTTGGAGTTGTGTTATAAGCAGTGAATCTGAAACTTCTCTTTCACTGCTTTTTTCTGTGGTGTTACTTTTTGCAGGAATATCTGTCTTGGTCTTGAACCACGTCTGTATTGTGGGGAGAGCCTTCAAGAGAAGCTTGATGGCTGCTAATAGAGGGGAGAGGAGCAGTGACAGCAGCATTGGCATGTCAACTAATGACTTAGAGAACTTCAAGATGGTAGACAAGTGCAGGCTTCTGCCTAATTGCAATCACAGCTTCCACGCGCATTGCATTGATTCATGGCTGTTGAAGACTCCGTTTTGCTTTCTCTGTGTGAATGATGAAAGTTTCTGATGGGTTCATGCTTAATAAATGCTGATGTTTGCTTTTGATAACTGTTCTACATGCTGTAAACAGAGTTTCAATTATCAATGCTAGTTCAGTATATTTAGATTGTTGTTGTTGCTTAAATTGCCTTTTGAAGTTCTATATAGGCTTTAATATTGAAACAATTTGTCTAAACAAGACAAAAAAAATGAAAGCATCTACTGCTGCTGGGACTCATTCGAATTCCTAGATTTGATTGGATTTTAGATTTTTATGGTATTTCAAATATAGTGGGATTTCTGAATCCAAATTCACCTGAGATTCTAAATCATGCCATCCTGTTGACATCATTATGTTCAGATAACTACATTTCTTGAATTGTTTGAACTAGGACTTTCAATGTTGAGTTGTTAGCTACAGCAATTTTCTTCATATTTTCAAGTTCAATTAGATTCAAAAAAGCACTTGAACTATTAAGACTGCAGCCAACTTGTTACCTTAACAAATTCTGAGTAGGAACTCTATGCATGTGTCTTGCAGATCTTTCTTGACCGAGTTGCAAAAGTGCGCGGCTTGAAACGCATGCAAACGTTATCGTAATTAATTGAAAAACAACAGATTTTTATTACATAATATGTTCTTCGAAACCCCCAAATTTTGGGAAAAAAAAACCCTCAGGAAGCGGGCTAAAAAGTACCTTAAACAAGAGTACTCAGCTAGCTCTGGTGCAGATTTTTCTTGACCGAGTTGCAAAAGTGAGCGGTTAGAAATGCAGGCAAACGTGATCATAATTAACTGAAAATATAGCAGATTCTTGGTCCATAATATGGTCTTCGCAACCGCCGAATTTCAGAAAACAAAACACTCGGGAAGGTGGCTAAAAAGTGCCCTAAACAAGGGTACTCAGCGAGCTCTAGTGCAGATTTTTCTTGACCGAGCTGCAAAAGTGCGCGGTTTGAAACGCAGGCAAACGAGATCGTAATTAATTGAAAAATAACAGATTCTTAGCCCATAATATGGTCTTCGAAACACCTGAATTTTGAAAAAAAAAAAACCCTCGGGAAGCGGGCTAAAAAGTTCCCTAAACAAGGGTACTCAGCGAGCTCTGGTGCAGATTTTTTTTGACCGAGTTGCAAAAGTGCGCGGTTTGAAACGAAGGCAAACGTGATCGTGATTAATTGAAAAATAACAGATTCTTAGTCCATAATATGGTCTTCGAAACCCCGTATTTCGGAAAAAAAAACCCTAGGGAAGCGGGCTAAAAAGTGCCCTAAACAGGGGTACTCAGCGAGCTCTGGTGCAGATTTTTCTTGACCGAATTGCAAAAGTGCGCAATTTGAAACGCAGGCAAACGTAATCGTAATTAATTAAAAAATAGCAGATTCTTAGTCCATAATATGGTCTTCGAAACATCTGAATTTCGGAAAAAAAAAAAGCCTCAAGAAGAGGGCTAAAAAGTGCCCTAAACAGGGATACTCAGCGAGCTCTGGTGCAGATTTTTCTTGACTGAGTTGCAGAAGTGGGCGGTTTGAAACGCAGGCAAACATGATCGTAATTAATTGAAAAAAAGAAGATTTTTAGCACATAATATGGTCTTCGAAACTCCTAAATGTAGGAAAAAAACCCTCGGAAAGCGGGATAAAAAGTGCCCTAAACAGGGGTACTCAGCAAGCTCTGGTGCAGATTTTTCTTGACCGAGTTGCAAAAGCGCGTGGTTTGAAACGCAGGCAAACATTATCGTAATAAATTGAAAAATAGCAGATTCTTAGTCCATAATATGGTCTTTCAAACCCCTGAAATTTCGGAAAAAAACCCCCCGGGAAGCAGGCCAAAAAGGGCCCAAA
Organism: Persea americana; assembly: GCA_029852735.1. NCBI lineage: Eukaryota > Viridiplantae > Streptophyta > Magnoliopsida > Laurales > Lauraceae > Persea > Persea americana. The sequence continues at coordinate 26,308,411 of CM056820.1, read as the reverse complement.
AAGAGGGTACTCAGTGAGCTCTGGCGCAGATTTTTCTTGGTCGAGTTGCAAAAGTGCGTGGTTTGAAACGCAGGCAAACGTGATCGTGACTAATTGAAAAATAGCAAATTCTTGGTCCATAATATTGTCTTCGAAACCCCCAAATTTTGGAAAACAAAACACTCGGGAAGTGGGCTAAAAAGTGCCCTAAACAGGGGTACTCAGCGAGCTCTTGTGCAGATTTTTCTTGACTGAGTTGCAGAAGTGCGCGGTTTGAAACGCAGGCAAACATGATCATAATTAATTGAAAAATAATAGATTTTTAGTACATAGAATGGTCTTCGAAACTCCCAAATTTCGGAAAAAAAAACCCTCGGGAAGCCAGCTAAAAAGTGCCCTAAACAGGTGTACTCAGCGAGCTCTGGCGCAGATTTTTCTTGACCGAGTTGCAAAAGTGCACGGCTTTAAACACAGGCAAACGTGATCGTAATTAATTGAAAAATAACATATTCTTGGTCCATAATATGGTCATCAAAACCCCCAAATTTTCGGAAAATAAAACCCTCATGAAGTAGGAAAAAAAGTGCCCTAAATAGGGGTACTGAGCGAGCTCTGGTGCAGATTTTTCTTGACCGAGTTGCAAAAGTGCGTGTTTTGAAACGCAGGCAAACGTGATTGTAATTAATTGAAAAATAGCAGATTCTTAGTCCATAATATGGTCTTCGAAACCTCCAAATTTCGGAAAAAAAAAACCTTCGAGAAGCGAGCTAAAAATTGCCCTAAACAAGGGTACTCAGAGAGCTCTGGTGCAGATTTTTTTTGACCAAGTTGCAAAAGTGCGCGGTTTGAAACGAAGGCAAACGTGATCGTGATTAATTGAAAAATAACAGATTCTTAGTCCATAATATGGTCTTCGAAACCCCCGTATTTTGGAAAAAAAAACCCTAGGGAAGCGGGCTAAAAAGTGCCCTAAACAGGGGTACTCAGCGAGCTCTGGTGCAGATTTTTCATGACCGAATTGCAAAAGTGCGCAGTTTGAAACGCAGGCAAACGTAATCGTAATTAATTAAAAAATAGTAGACTCCTACTCCATAATATGGTCTCTGAAACATCGAAATTTCGGAGAAAAAAACCCTCGGGAAGCGGGCTAAAAAGTGCCCTAAACAGGGGTACTCAGCGAGCTCTGATGCAGATTTTTCTTGACCGAGTTGCAAAAGTGCGCAGTTTGAAACGCAGGGAAACCTGATCGTAATTAATTGAAAAATAATAGATTCTTAGTCCATAATATGGTCTTCGGAACCCTTGAAAGTTCGAAAAAAAAAAACACTCGGGAAGCGGGCTAAAAAGTTCCCTAAACAGGGGTACTGAGCGAGCTCTGGTGCAGATTGTTTTTGAACGAGTTGCAAAAGTGCGCGGTTTGAAACGCAGGCAAACGTGATCGTAATTAATTGAAAAATATCAGATTCTTAGTCCATGGTCTTTGAAACCCCTGTATTTCGGAAAAAACAACCCTCGGGAAGCAGACTAAAAAGTGCTCTAAACAGGGGTACTCAGCGAGCTCTGGTGCAAATTTTTCTTGACCGAGTTGCAAAAGTGCGCGGTTTGAAACGCAGGCAAACGAGATCGTAATTAATTGAAAAATAACAGATTCTTACTCCATAATATGGTCTTCGAAACCCCCGAATTTTGGAAAGAAAAACACACGGAAAGCGGGCTAAAAAATGCCTTAAACAAGGGTACTCAGCGAGCTCTGGTGCAGAATTTCTTTGACCAAGTTGCAAAAGTGTGTGGTTTTAAACGCAGGCAAACGTGATCCTAATTATTTGAAAAATAACAGATTCTTAGTCCATAATATGGTTTTCGCAACGCCCGAAATTTCGGAAAAAAAAACCTCTGGAAACGGGCAAAAAAGTGCCCTAAACAAGGGTACTGAGCGAGCTCTGGTGCACATTTTTCTTGACTAAGTTGCAAAAGTGCGCAGTTTGAAACGCTGGCAAACGTGATCGTAATTAATTGAAAAATAGCAGATTCTTAGTCCATAATATGGTCTTCGAAACCCCCAAATTTCGGAAAAAAAAAAACCCTCGGGAAGCAGGCTAAAAAGTGCCTTCAACACGGGTACTCAGCGAACTCTGGTGTAGATTTTTTTTGACAAGAGTTGCAAAACTGCGCAGTTTTAAACGCAGGCAAACGTGATCGTAATTACTTGAAATATAACAGATTCTTAGTCCATAATATGGTCTTCGGAACCCTTGAAAGTTCGGAAAAAAAAACACTCGGGAAGCGGGCTAAAAAGTTCCCTAAACAGGGGTACTGAGCGAGCTCTGGTGCAGATTTTTCTTGATCGAGTTTCAAAAGTGCGCGGTTTTAAACGCAGGCAAACGTCATCGTAATTAAATGAAAAATAACAAATCCTCGGTCCATAATATGGTCTTCGAAACCACCAAAATTTCAGAAAAAAAAACCTCTCTGGAAGCAGGGAAAAAAGTGCCCTAAACAAGTGTACTCAGCAAGCTCTGGTGCAGATTTTTTTTGACTTAGTTGCAAAAGTGTGCGATTTGAAACGCAGGCAAACATGATCGTAATTAATTGAGATATAGAAGATTCATAGTCCATAATATGGTCTTCGAAACCCCCATATTTTGCAAAAAAAAAACCCTCGGGAAGCGGGCTAAAATGTGCCCTAAACATGGGTGCTCAGCTAGCTCTGGTGCAGATTTTTCTTGACCGAGTTGCAAAACTGCGCGGTTTGAAACGCAGGCAAATGTGATCGTAATTATTTGAAAAATAGCAGATTCTTAGTCCATAATATGGTCTTCGAAACATTTGAATTTCGGAGAAAAAAAACCCTCGGGAAGCAGGCTAATAAGTGCCCCAAACAGGGGTACTCAGCGATCTCTGGTGCAGATTTTTCTTGACTGAGTTGCACAAGTGCGCGGTTTCAAGCGCAGGCAAACATGATCGTAATTTATTGAAAAATAGCAGATTCCCAGTCCATAATATGGTCTTCGAAACCCCCGAATTTTGGAAAAAAAAACTTTTGGGAAGCGGGCTGAAAAGTGCCCTAAACTAGAGTACTCATCGAGCTCTGGTGCAGATTTTTTTTGACCGAGTTGCAAAAGTGCGCGGTTTGAAACGCTGGCAAACTTGATCATAATTAATTGAAAAATAGTGGATCCTTACTCCGTAATATGGTCTTCGAAACATCCGAATTTTGGAGAAAAAAACCCTTGGGAAGGGTGCTAAAAAGTGCCCTAAACGGGGTTACTGAGCGAGCTTTGGTGCAGATTTTTCTTGACCAAGTAGAACAAGTGCGCGGTTTGAGACACATGCAAACGTGGTCGTAATTAATTGAAAAATAACTGATTTTTAGTACATAATTTGGTCTTCGAAACCCTCGAAATTTCGGAAAAAAAATTCCCTCGGGAAGCGGGCTAAAAAGTGCCCTAAACAAGGGTACTCAGCGAGCTTTGGTGCAGATTTTTCTTGACCGAGTTGCAAAAGTGCGCGGTTTGAAATATAGGCGAACGTGATCGTAATTAATTGAAAAATAGAAGATTTTTAGTGATAATATGGTCTTCGAAACCCCTGTATTTCGGAAAAAACAACCCTCGAGAAGCAGACTAAAAAGTGCTCCAAACAGGGGTACTCAGCGAGCTCTGGTGCAGATTTTCCTTGACCGAGTTGCAAAAGTGCGTGGTTTGAAACGAAGGCAAACGGGATCGTAATTAATTGAAAAAAAAGCAGATTCCTAGTCCATAATATGGTCTTCGAAACCCCCGAATTTCGGAAAAAAACCCTAGGGAAGCGGGCTAAAAATTGCCCTAAACAAGGGTACTCAACAAGCTCTGGTGCAGATTTTTTTTGACCGAGTTGCAAAAGTGTGCAGTTTGAAACGCAGGCAAATGTTACTATAATTAATTGAAAAAAAAGAAGATTCCTACTCGATAATATGGTCTTCGAAACCCCCGAATTTCGGAAAGAAAAACCCTCGGGAAGCTGGCTAAAAAGTGCGCGGTTCGAAATGCAGGCAAAGGTGATCGTAATTAATTGAAAAATAACAGATTCTTACTCCATAATTTGGTATTCGAAACCCCAGAATTTCGGAAAAAAAACCCTCGGGAAGCGGGCTAAAAAGTGCCCTAAACAGGGGTACTCAGCGAGCTCTGGTGCAGATTTTTCTTGACCGAGTTGTAAAAGTGGGCTGTTTGAAACGCAGGTAAATGTGATTGTAATTAATTGAAAAATAATAGATTCTTACTCCATAATATAGTCTTCGAAACCCCCCGAGTTTCGGGAAAAAAACCCTCGGGAAGCGGGCTAAAAAGTGCCTCAATCAAGGGTACTCAGCGAGCGCTGGTGCAGATTTTTTTTGACCGAGTTGCAAAAGTGCGCGATTTCAAACGCAGGCAAACATGATCGTAATTAATTGAAAAATAACGGATTCTTACTCCATAATATGGCCTTCGAAACCCCTGAGTTTCGGAAAAAAAAAAAAACCCTCGGGTAGCGGGCTAAAAAGTGCCTTAAACAGGGATACTCAGTGTGTTCTGGTGCAGATTTTTTTTTACAGAGTTGCAAAAGTGCGCGGTTTCAAACGCAGGCAAACGTGATCGTAATTAATTGAAAATTAACAGATTCTTAGTCCATAATATGGTCTTCGAAACCCTCAAAAATTTTTGGAAAAAAACCCCTCGGGAAGGGGGCTAAAAAGTGTCGTAAACAAGGGTACTGAGCGTGCTATGGTGCAGATTTTTCTTGACTGAGTTGCACAAGTGCACGGTTTGAAACGCAGGCAAATGTTATCGTCATTAATTGAAAAATAGCAGATTCTTAGTCCATAACATGATCTTCGAAACCTCCAAGTTTCGGGAAAAAAAACCCTTGGGAAGCGGGCTGAAAAATGCCCTAAACAAGAGAACTCAGCGAGCTCTGGTGCAGATTTTTTTTTACCGAGTTGCAAAAGTGCGCGGTTTTAAACGCAGGCAGACGTAATCGGAATTAATTGAAAAATAACAGATTCTTAGTCCATAATATGGTCTTCGAAAACCTCAAAATTTCGGAAAAAAAAAACCCTCGGGAAGTGGGCTAAAAAGTGCCCTAAACAGGGGTGTTGAGCGAGCTCTGGTGCCAATTTTTCTTGACTGAGTTGCACAAGTGCGCGGTTTGAAACGCAGGCAAACGTGATCGTAATTAATTGAAAAATAGCAGATTCTTAGTCCGTAATATGGTCTTCAAAACTCCCGAATTTCGGAAAAAAAACCCTCGGGAAGTGGGCTAAAAAGTGCCCTAAACACGGGTAGTAAAATGAAGTAAATGAAAACTGCAGAGAGATGGATATGAAAATGTTCGTAAATTAATGATCCAAACTTAGCATATACTATATATAATACTAGAAACAACAACATAGAATACAAATATTCTTTACCCATTAAAAGAAACAAATAGGAAGAACCCCAAATCTCAATCCTATCAAACAACCAAACCGAGGATTTGTCATTCAATTGAAAACGCAGGAAACTCCCTTGGCGTGCAGGGGAGGTGCTGAGGGATGCGATGGTGATGCAAAGAGGAGGGAGAGAGGCTCTTACCTGTGAATGGGATGATTTCTGCGCATGGAGGGAGAAGAGGAAGAGACGTCAGGGGCTCTGCGCTGTTGGTGTTGGTGGTGCGGTCCGCTCGTGGAGGAAGAAGGGGCGGCAGTCCGTAGGCGTGAGAGAGATGAAGAGTTGAGAGACTGGAGAGGGGGGGGGGGGGGGGGAGGGGGGAGGGGGCTGCATCTCTATGGATTTGCGCAGGGGATTGCGAGATGGAGAGAGAGAGAGAGAGAGTGCCGAGATCGAGAGGGAGATGGACCGGTGTGATGATCGATGGGCAGGGAGGAGAATCGTAGGAGAGAGAGATGATCGTCAGGCGACCGCGCTCGAGAGAGAGAGATGAGATCGAGGGAGGCGAGAAGAACCAGAGGAGAAGAAGGAATGAAAATGGGTTTTCTGTTCCCACCTATTATTCCAGCGACTTTTTCGTTTTGGCGGGCTTTGAAAAAGCGAAAACCCTTTTAGGTCCATCTCGTCCGGCTGGACCGCTAGCTCGGATCGGTCCTCAATTCAGGCAACCCAATCCGTCCATATAGACTTATTGATAATTGAATGATTTGTACTGGACCCAAAATTTCACCCTATTGAGCCTAACCAAAGAAAATAAAATTTATCAAAAAAAAATCATCAACTTCCAAAATGTAGAAGAGTGACCATATTGTAATATCCATTCGACCTTCAACCCTTTCTCATAAGCGTGGGCATTTGTCCATGTTTGGAATAATTTGACTCTTGTGTGCTCGTGTCATGTGCCTGCTTCTGAAATTCCATGCGATATCTTTTAATTATTGCATGTGTACCTTTTCTAATGCTGTCATCATTTGAGTCATGTGCCACTTCTAGTCTAGCATTGCATATCACATTATTTATTTCTAAACCTATCATTTATTTTTCTTCTCACATGGGAATCTCATTCCACACGCAAAACAACTCCATCATCGTCATTTACTTTGACTTTAACCAAGTAAAAGAAACAAGAAATTCTACTTGCCATTGTGATACACAGAGAAGGATAATGTGACGAGGGAAAATGTTCTCCCAAGAGCGCAGACAGCACATTGTTGACCGCTGTTTTAGCTTGTGTGACCAACTTAGATACCACCATCTTAGTGTGCGGAGAGTCAAACGAAAGGCCCTTGTGGATAAGGGTCACCCAAAAAATCAGACTAATCAAATTGTCCCAGTTCATGATTTAACAACCTTATAGTTTAATAGTGTTTTAACCATAGTTTTTTAAAAAGTTTAATCTAACAGTAAGTGAAGGTCCAATGAGTGTAAAATTAGGTCCGACATTGGATCATTGAATGAAGAGAGTGTCAAAGGGCTGCACGAATCAGTTGCACTAATCAATGGTGGGCTCAAGTGGTCCCCATAGAGCCCTAGGAGAAGATTTTACCTAGATGAGTGGTTAGATAGAAAGTTGACTATAAAAGTAAATAAAAGAAATTATAAACAAAGGAGGATTGCAATGACTATAAGAAACCTTTGGCTCGACTTTAAATCATTTGCAGGACTAAATGTTACCTTGCACATGACTTCAAATCATTAGTTGGACTTATGTTCTTCTTCTAATAGCTCATTGGAATGTTAGAACTTAAAAGAAATCTTCACCTAAATCAGCGGAAGAAAAAAGGGAGAAAGGGGTTAAATGTTCAAGGGGGGGCAGTAAACTTTGCTTGCATTTTCAGCATGTACAAGTGGGGCTGCCGTCACTCATTAATCCAATGGTTGGTGTGATTACAAGCAGGGTGGGGTCAGATCAATAGAAAATTTGTGCAGTTTGTCGTGCACCAGTGATGCATTTTCTTTCATTATTGTCTGTCTGTCGACCCAACTAATTAATGGGTTACAGTTTTTGCCAATGGGCCATCCATGGAAGGACCCATTGAGTTAATGAATTGGATAAGTGCAATGTGGGCTCACCTGACATGACTATAACCAAACTCTACATGCTCTCAAGCCCACAACATTCCTTGATGATGTGGTGGGGCTTCAGGTTAGGTGGATGCCAAAATTTATTATAATACATATATCGACAAGAATAGTGCCATGTGTCACCTGAATGATGGTCCCATGTGGCATGGTGTGAAACTCTATGGCAAATTATGTTGGGACAGTATGGTGGCCATGATTTATGTGAAGCATGGCATGCAATGGAGAAAGAAAGTGCTGTGGGCCAGTCAAAATCATGAATGGATTTTTCATTGGTAGAATTTTAAAACTCAGTCTGACTCGTCCTAGTCAGGATTAGTAGGTCACCTCAACAAGTATCAGACTCGCCCAGGATTCTGGAGCAGAGGACTTCATGATTTGAAATGAATTTATGAGGTTTAAAGTGCTAGCAATAAGTTGTGGGTTAGTGGGTTTAGTTATTTTTAATTTTTCGTGTGGTATATAAGTTGTGGGGTAATTAGGACTAGTAAATACCCAACCCTTAATTTAAGAAGAATTTGTGCTAAATCTATATGCTCATGACTCTTAAGCTGGGTCGAACCGGTTTTTAATAGGTGGGCCTGGCCTATCCCCATCAAAAAGCCAACCAAGCTATCCCAAGCCGGATCCTACTTCGTCCAGCATTGGCCAGAACATAGAAATTAATACAGTGTGCAAGATTGCGTAAGTTCGAGTTTCTTACTAGGCCACCATCCTAGAGCCATGTCAAGACCTAAATATCAGCCGCGTTGAAAATAAAAGCCCATACACCAATTTTTTGTCTTCTCTGGTGGGGGTCCATCAGATAATCGGGTAATTAATGGATATCAATTGTCATCCTTCCACCGTGGAATCCAACTGGATGCTTTTGTGTAGAATGAAGTGCAATCCATGAAGAGAATTTTCACAACCTGTTCCGCATTCAATGCAGTGAAATGAGGAACGGTTTGGCCTTCCTATCATTTCTCATTCAGATGCACATGGGCTGTTCTTCTGTGAACTGAGATGGTGTTGACAGTTGAAGAGCCGGTCACAAGTCAACAACAGATCCAAAAGCAAATCCTGTGAATGATGCAGCCGCCTAGCTATTAAAACTTGCTATATAGTTATGTTATAGATGTGGTGGACTCTACAATCTCCATGTCATTTTTCCGTTCTGATCTTTTGAGGTGAGTTATTTTATTTTATATTTTATATGATTTTAGGAGAAAGTAAATTTATCCAATTTCCAATGCACCAAGAAAATAAATATTGCAGTACAAAATGTAAAATTTTCAACATTCAATGTTACGGAATTTACTCATGTGCGAAACTTTACCATTCTCTCTTGTTTTATTTTTACCGTACACTTCATCTCACCTTTATTTAACCTTATTTTTATTGTGATATGATATTTATCTTTACTTTATTTTAGCATACATTTATGGTGATATGACATTTACCTTACTTTATTTTACCATACATGTAAAAGAATACATCATGATAGATTTGATGAAGTAAAGTCTTTACTTTACTCTTCTACTTTATAAATCTCATTTGGAAAGACTTTTATATTGTAGAAAGTTTTCTATGAGGAAAAGCTGTAAGAAAAAATATTTAGCTTAAAGAAAATAATCTTTTCTTCATATTTTTATTGAGTTATCAAATGTAAAGAATTTCTTTCTTTAGAAAATGAAAGATTACATTCTATAAAATCTTACTTTTTTGTATTTTTTTTTTTTATGCATCCAAGCATGCCTTATTGAAATTGAATTTCAAGGAATTTTAAGCAATTTTGTCTCACTGAGGGGTCATTTGGAAATTTCACATTGAATAGGAAAATGGTCCTCATGTGTAAATGACTCACATATGAGTCATTTTCTTATGCAACTAAGCCACATGTGAAACACATTCAATTGTTTGTCACTTTAAACCTCTTCACATGTGAATCTGCGTGCATCTGGTTCTCTAATTTTCTCAAAACTTCCACAATTTCCTTAAAATATATGATGAATAAACGCATGATACTCGACTTGCCTGGGTGAAAATGGCATTCTGAAGAGGGTGGACAGTTCGGATCGAGAAAGCAGTTCACGGATTTCTTATTTATAGATTTTAGGTTCTGCAAGCCCTTTTTTTTTTTTTTTTTTTTTTTTGAAAATATCTAAAAACCTGTGAGGGATTTAGACTTGAAATTTAACCACATGGAGATTTTGGTCATTTTAAAAAAGATCAATGGTTCAAATCATGATTTCGGGTCTCACATGCATGGAAAAATAGAAAAACCTGGAGAGGGCTCTAGGGATGTGAATATTTTGTACAAAATCAGTTGGCTCATCCAACGATTGTGTGCTTTATGTAAGTGTCTCACAACCCATGAGGAGTTAAGATGTAAAATCTGACCCCATAGCTTTTATTGGCCTTCTGAAGAGTTTGAACGGTTCGGATCAAGGAGATGGGGCCAAAGATTTCAAGAATGACCAATTTTTATGTTTGAAATTTTTATAAACATCTTAAGATTTAGGATGAATCAATGATTGAAAATTTGTACTCTAACTGTAATTACTCTTTTAAAGAGGATAGACTGTCCAGATTATTATTTCGGACCCACAAAAGTGTAAAAATTCAAAAAAACAACCCGGGTGGTGATGGTGTCCAAAACACTACACCTTGTAACAATGAGGTGCAGTTCATTTTACCCTCTATGAAGGTGTGAGAATTCTAGGCTCAAAATCACACCTATTTTCATGCCATCTTTACACCTAATTTACACATTAAATGTGTAAATGAGCACAAGCAAATATAAATGTGCGTAACTATTACGCATGGAAGTCATTTACCTATGTAAATAATTGCAAATAAATTACATAAAAGGGCTAAAATTAAATTAGCAAAAGGTGAGAAAGTACAAATTGCAATCAAATCGTCTTCTAGTTGGTGAGCTAGCTAGTCAATCTCAAGAACAGACGAGCCCAACTACATATTCAGTTTTCAACTCTTTGATGTCTTAATATTCCAAATGACTTTACCATGATTTTATAGCACTACAAAATCAAGCAAACTGAGGTGCCCTTTTTTTTTTTTTTTTACTGAAATTAAAACTATATGGGAAGAAAAGCCACTAAAAAAAATAAATATTGCGTGCAGACATGTTCTGGTACTGGTGGAAAGGAAAACATGACATGCCAACCAAGCTCATAGTCATGCTGGCCACCACCCATTCTCTTTGACAATCAGATGAATGGAAAAGCTGCCTCATAAGCACTGCGTGCCTAGGTACCTTCTGGGCTCCACTTTACAACTCTTCCGAATGGATCAAATCGACGCCCATTTAAATGGATTGAACCGTTGGATTGAGTATGTAGTCATTTGGTTGATGAAAGTTTATTGGTCGTTGATGGATGATAATTCAAGCCTTCATCTCCCAACAAGGAAGTGTGCTCACCTTATTCGGAATAATGGTGCTCTTCATCTTTGATTCAATGAGCTTCAAGTCACTCAATTAGATTGCCAAGTAAGTATTGTGAGCTAATCCGAGAAAGGACAGTACCAAAGTACATGTTATAATTTTTTTTAAAAGTAAGGTGATTTTACAAAAAAAAAAACTTTAAGTGACCACTGCACCAAATATGGAACTTTAGCCAGTAGTGCACCAAACTGGGAATCCGTACAGAAAAAGTAACTTTTTTCACCATTTTTTTTTGTGGTCGCAATCGACCTTCATTTTCTAATCGACCTTCATTTTCTGTGTTGTCGACCATCGCTATAACAGATGAGGGTCGCATTCGACCCTGAGCAGGCATAACCACTTTATCTTCTTCCTTCTTCCTCGAGTGTTTGAATTTTTTATTAAAGGAAGAGATGACTGGAAGATCTAATCTAGTAAACTGCCAATCGGCCCAAAAAATGTTGTTGGTCGGTTGGTCAAGTTAAAAAAGGTTCGGTCCCTAATAACTGTTTGTCGATTGGTTGTGCATCATGTGAATTGCTGGTGCCCTGTTCTCTTCCTCATCTCTGGTTTTCTTGTTGGTAGCATCTTTTATTTTAGGCCATTGGTATCTTCTTATATGGGCATGATTTTTCTGGCCCAAAGCACAAATGAGCGTGGATCTTAGCTTTTGAATTGTTCCTCCAATCCATTCTTCCATTTTATCAAAATCTATTTCATGTGATGTTGCACAAAACCATAACATGTTAGAATTTTGGATTTGAAATTGCAAGAGCTTTTTTCCGGAAGGATCTTCTATGAGAAATTTACTAAAAAAATAACTTTAAGTGGCAGATCTTTCAATCCTCTCTTCCTTTAATTGAAAACTTGAACACTCGAGGAAAAAGGAAGAAGATGAAGTGGTTATGCTTGCTCAGGGTTGAATGAGACCCTCACTTGTTATAGTGAGGGTCACAGTTGACCCTCAACACAGAAAATGAAGGTCGAATGTGACAAAAAAAAAAAAAAAAAATTGGTGAAAAAAGTTACTTTTTCTGAACGGATTCCTTATTTGGTGTACTACTTGCTAAAGTTCCCTGTTTAGTGCAGTGGTCACTCGAAGTTATTTTTTTGGTAAAATCCTCTAAAAACAAAGGTAGGAGCAAAGTACACACCTCTGAAAACTTATTTTATAAAACTATATTTACGGTATCTAGATTGATCGTTTTACATCTGATTTACTATGCCTACTTATCTCTCTGAACTTGCAATTGAGAAGCTAAATATAAAAGAGGAATGGTCGTATCACATTGATGCTTAACTTTGTGAAAGACTAGCCAAGGAGTCTCTATTTAGAATAAAAGCATTTGATTTTGATAGGCTTCTTACTGCATTAGCAATGAGAGGTTATGATAATTGGGTAAGATGAACGACAAGATTATAATGTATGTTTGCCATTGTTGTAGAAGACATCAATTAATCTCAATATTGGGTAACTCAAACTGTTCTGTCTGTCTTGTGAAGTGACACTCCTTTGGGAGTCTCCTAACCAAATGATTTAAGGACACAAATTGACCTTCTAATGGCACCACCATGTGTGCCCTCAAAAAAGTTCAAAAATAGAACCCACCTTCCAAAGTTCAAACCGTTCATAAATCCCTCTTGGGTCAAATTTTGCCGCAGTTGAAGCAAGGCATTGATCAGGTGTGAAACACACGATTAAAATAAATAGAAGGATCGGATCACCTACAAATAATTAACTTATGATGAGGCGTATTAGATGATAAGTATTGCCCAATTAATAGTTTTCTAGCTATGTTTCATCAGAAATGTGGCCTAGAAATGTAACAGGGGTTTAGATTGGTGTAAGATTTTCTGTTGCAGTGTTTTCATCATTTGAGAAATAGAGGTTTGTAATGCCCAGCGACAACTCAAAAGCTCCATAAATTAGAAAGTGTTGGCTTTATTGGTTTATTACTTCTCTAACCATCATATTCAGGTCAGGATTGGGTGGACATTTTCTGTGCTATACTTCCAATAATCTTGGGTGGGTTTGCTTTGGGATGTGGATGGTACACCGGTTTTAGGAGTTCTAGAGCAAAGAACTGTGATTCAACAAATCCTTATTTCTTCCATATCTAGGATTCCTTTGCATTTGCAAGATATTGTGTGTGGGCAGCTGATGGTGCTACCCTTTCTATTCTTCAGAAGCCTATTGATTCAGATTGGAAGCATTATTGCTGGGCAATTTGAAAGGGATCATGCATTCATTTTGCTCTCTCCATTTTCATGCTCTTTCTCCTCAAGAGAATAATATTAGTCAGAAATCAGGAGTCAATGTCTTGTTCCTTCCGTTCTTTTGGGCTATGAGATTGCCAAATTTTCAAGCATCTAGGTTAGCTTGGCCCGGGCTGTAGGCTACTTTTAATATGTTTGGCCTATTAAGGCCTTTGTTTTTTTCTTTTTGTTATATCCCATTGGAGCTCTTCTACCCCGTTGGGTGCTAAAATTCCTCCTGTATTTATGTGCTTTATGGAAAAAAGACATGTTGGACGTAAGTGGTTCACATGACCACACATCTAATAATGATAGGGCCCCACTTTAATATATATATATAAGTAATATTTTTGTGCATCTGATCGTGCACACCCGTCGCTGGGGTCCACTTCGGGCTCCACGACCCTTGGGACATGGGAAGATGGAACGACCAACTTATGATGGATATAGATATAAAAAAAGGGGGTCAATCTCATGCCTCGAACCCCTTGATCCATAATCCATAATTTTCTATAACTTTAAATTAAAGGGAAAGAGAATCGATCCTCCATCCAACGGTTTAATCTATTTGGTGACACCGCACCGCTATTTCAATTATCATAAAAAATATTAGAAAATAGAAATTGTAAATTGACCATCTTATTTACAATTTGGGTATTTTTAGACTTTTGATATGATATAATAATTGTATAAAATAATATAAAGGTTAAGGTGGTAACAATAGAGTTTACTGATGGATCGAGTTCCTAAACATTTTATAACCATGTGTTGTGCGGCTTAATGTGTCGGCCAGGGACATCACTTTCTATGCGAATTGCCATCAATGAAGCTTTACATTTTTTTCATGATTGATCGAGGTGGGCCACTTTCTCTTCCCTTTTAAGGGACAACTATCGTTTCCTTGATTTTCTTTTGACCTACTTGTCGGTATACATATACATATGGATGTACGTACAATAGTAGTTAGCACAAACAAGAAGATAAGGGCTTTTAGGCCAATCAAACCGGTTTGGATCACCCAAACAGTTGAGCCATGAGTCTCATGATCCATGGAAAGTACCGATCACTTGGCATCTAATAACCCATGTGTTGCACATCACAGTCTGAATGCGTACTCATACATAGCAAGTGAATGTACATTGCCTTTTTTGGAAGGTAACCATTAGTTTTCTTTTGTTTGTTCTGTCGGTGGGGGGATTAAATTTTTAAGAATTGTAACAACATGTATTCCTAGGAAGGTGGGTAAGATTGGAGGAACAAAGGTGAAGATTGATAGATGGCCGTCAAATAAAATGACTACCCATCTTCTATCTAGTCAATTAAATACTAGGGAAGTGTAGGTGGTTCTCCTCCAATTTGTAACATTGGCACTTCACCTCTTTAAATATTAGGGATGTAGTGACGATAAAGGTTTGTTCACTTGTTTGGAAACCTGCCCGTCATTCGGCTGCCGAGGATCAATCTCTGGGAATGCCGCTCTTTCTAGGTGTGTGGGTTTCTGTTTCCACATGTACAGGCTTTCTTAGACCCTTTTGGCAGTGGTAACACAAAAAAAAAAAAAAAAAAAAAAAAAAAAAAAAAAAAAAAACACAGCTCTTACTAATAACATGTTTAGGGTAAATTTTTTTTTTTCTTTCTTGCTCTTGTACTTACTCAGTAAATACTATACACAGTACCAAGTCCTTATCCAATGGACTCACGGATCAATTCAGAGTTTTATGGTTGACAGGGAGACCTCACCAATGAGCTACCAATGGAATGGGCTTGCTCAAGTTTTATATATTTTTAAATAATATATTATTCTAAAGTCGACAAATGCAAGACTTATGATTCTAATTAATAAGAGGATGGCTTTTTTCATACGGGCCTGCACATTGTGTAGTGCATATTGGTGGTGTCGTTTGTCATGCGAAATCCAATGATATTTAGGGGTATCCCTCCTTTGGTGATGGTCTAGATGCGCTCTCCAGAGGAGGATGCCAACCGAGCAAGAGAAAATCTCCATACAAGGAATAAGGTGCATTTCTCATGTGGTTATTATTAGATTGGCTATGGGGGCTGTTTAGTTTGTGTACTCTAAACTTCTAAAAGCATCTTCGACAGCTCCTTCATTGAAGATGTGGACAGGCAATATAAATTTTTTGACATGGAATACCACACCAACAGCCATGTCAAAAACGACATGAACACTTGACATGTTGACTAGAAATGCCAAATTTGACATATGGGAAAGGGCCATGCCAAATATTATTCTTGGTTATTTTATTTCAATAGGAACAGTCACTCCACTCCATATGCCAAATCTACTTAACATATTAAAAGAGATTTAATAAAAATAATAATAGAATAATCAATTTGGCATATGGGGTGGAGTTGTCACTTTTGGAGATGTCATATTCCAAAATGCCAAATTGCCAGATAAACTATCAAATGGAATTTGACATTTTCAAATTGACATATTTATTGAAGATACTCTAAAACTTTTTATCTAAAAAGTAGTAAAAGCTGAATAAACAAAGGTGAATGATAAAAAATTGACCTTAAGATAACATCTTCTTTAATTAAAAAGGAATCAATATAAGAGATGAAAACACAATCATCACTCTAGTAATTCAAATGATAGATAAATCATGGTCCCATCTACGTCTTCGCCTTATATACACTATCCCTTACCTATTTAGTAATTCTTTTGTGGGCTCCATTTGACCTTGACACACCACTATCCAACCTCATTCCCTCAAATTTCAGAAAAGCCTCAGCGTTTTTACACCTATCCAAATGGAACAATTGTTGGATTGAGATCATGCAAAATCTAAGCCTTGTGAACACGTTAAACTCGAGTGTAATGGAACGAGGGGTTAAGATGACGTGAGTGACTTAAAATTTCACATGCTGGTGGATCACATCCAGATCTTTTAATCTCCCACCTCCTTCATAATTTGTAGGGTCCCACGTGATCCTCACAAGGTCATCCACATGTTGGGTGCACAAAAGCAAACTCTATAAAATATTTTTACATATGTAAATCCAATTTTTGTATCCAATGAATGAAAAGGCACATCAACCAATGGTGAAGGGACAGTAATCAAAGTTCCAAACATGCTGAGTCCAAAATTGCACCCCGGTGGTTTTGGTGGTTAGTTTTAGTTAGCTGCAACTTGAGGGCATCAAAAGGCCACAAAATGGCAAGTTTGTTAAACCACCACACCAACAAAAAGGCCAAAAAAGAAAAAAGGGGTGGCAACAGGACACGTGGCGCGTGTAGGAGACACAGACGTTGAGAAGTAGCCATCAGTCACAGAGGGAAAGGACAGGATCATCCCACTACTTGGGATTGTAGAGAAGAGCAGGGCCCACATGAGAGCTTAAGATGTGATACTATTGGGGCCCACATGGTGGGACCCGGGAACTGATGCACATGGGAGAACGTGCCCTTTCTACGTCGACGTCTACATCACGGTATTTCAACCCCGGCGTGGATTGCGCCCGAAGAAAGGGGGTGTGCTTTGATTGCAGGAGGGAAAATTTTCTTTGACTAGTTTGATCAATGAAATGTCCATCAAGCCCTCTACTTTTTTATTTTTTTTTTCAAAAGTCAAAATAGTCTTTCGATTTTCTAAAAAAAATATGGATAATGTATAAAAGGAGTCTCTTCTCTTACAAAGAAGAGATCCTATGGGACATACCCCATCAGATCAGAATCATCAGAAAAAGAACCCACAGCCGCCAAGTACAAGCTAAAAACACAGTCCCATTCAGTTACAAACAAGCTGAGCATTGAATAGAGAAAGCAATGCATTCATTAAAACTCGATGCATTACTTGGAATGAATTCGTCAAATTCCTACTCAAGTGAAGCGAGTGAACAGAAATCTCATGAAATTGAATTTTTTGAATTTTCTAAGAACTTGTGCCACCTTCGTATAGCTTTAAAGCGCTCCATCGAGAAAGATTGAGTTGGGTCCTTTAAAATCTTGATTTAAGTGATTATCTCCTTCAATGGATATACATAGCACATTGTGAGGGAATATCAGCAGTAACTAACAAATACCCGAATAAAAATCCATATCAGATTGTAAAAGAACCTCTTCTGGTATTTCCTTATCCCTCCAAAATATTTCTACCAAGATATAGTGCATATGAGAAATAGAGAGGCAACATCCAGTGGTTCCTGGGACTCCTTACTATATTAGGGGTCTCCTTCTTTTCATTTCTAGATTATTGCATGTGTAAAATGATGCACATGTACCATGGTTACGCATCATCACATTTATTACAGGAAAATGGGGTAAATCTTGCCTTTCATTTACATGCATTATGAGGTAATAAAAGCTTATATATGCAATTTTAGCTCATGGGTGTTACAAAGTGGTCTAAATAAGTTTAGGGTTTGAACCCCTGCAACGATATTGTTGTGCACTTTCTGTGGGCTCCAAATCCAAGATCTGAGCTGCTGATTTTGTTTTTCTTTTTTTTTTTGTATTGATCTAATATACCCCAGAACTAGGGTTGGAACTAGAGTAGCGCTGGTAGGGGCTATGAACAATTGAAATTTTAAATTTGAGTTACTTTTCAATGATATTTATCATTGAGCATACTTAGGTGTCCCAAAAAATTTCCAACACCCCCCCCCCCCCCCCACCCTCAAAAAAAAAAAAAAACAAAATAAATACTTTTTAAACAATGGCCCTTCCAATCACTATATCTTGGTTCAGCCCTTGCTCCATGTACTTATTTACCATGTGAAAATTGTAATTCTCATAAACATGATAATGAGCTTCACATACACAACATTTACATATGTAAACCCATTTCTCAATCCCATGCATAAAAGGAAACCTACCTTTAAAGATATTATAAAGAGGTTTTTCCTTATAGCTTATCTTTAGAGATGAGTTTTCTCTCCACCTTCCAAAAAACTCTAATTTTCCATACACATTCTCAATGCCAGGGGAAATGTCAAAACTACCCAAACTTTTTATTGAGACATCCTCATTCCTTGGTTTTTACTCTTTTTTTTTTTTTTTTCCCCTCTTGGTATGATTTATATTTTCCTCTTTCTTCATCAAGCATTTGGTCATTGCACCATGTGCGGCCCACCTCTATGTGTACAATCCACCTTTACCTATTAAAGTGAAATACAATACAATGAATATATTTGGAGTGGTCATTTATATGATCAAAACTTTAAACAATAAAAGGTGGGGCTCAAATAGTTTAAAATATTTATAGCTCCATTTCTTCTTTTTGTACAAATTGGCCTTTTTCCATGATCAGTACATTTTCTGGATCATAACACCAAAAATCACATTAATTGATCAATAGTAAGGAAGGAAGGTTCATGAAACTTTAGTTGCTTGTCTTTATTATGGTTGATTTTATTGCATGAAAATAATTCTTAGAAATTATATGGAACCACTTTACCACTAATATGTTAGCCTGAACATATAACATGGCTTACTTATTTGCATGGAATTGAATTATTAAATATTTTAAAGAAATAAATTTATTATTGTTAAAATATGATCTATTAGTATGGATCTGAATTTCTAAGAATTCAAAATAACCCATTCTGCCATGAAATATAGGATCTATTCGTTCACATGAAACTAAACTCCTACAAATTCAAAGGAACTTATTTTACCATAAAATCCATTTTCTTGAGAATTTATAACATGTTTGTTTGCATGAATATAATTCCAAGAAAATCAAAGAAATCCATTTTATCATGGATTCCTCATCTTAAAAATATAATTGGAGATTTTTTATTTTCATTTAATTGAATTCTTAGAAAATGGTGTCGTCATCTTGTCATTTAAAAAATTTTTTTTTTTTTTTATAAAGTTATTAACCATTTCCTTCATTTGAAAATTAAGGTCAAACTTGAATTTAGCGTATATTATAATATAGGATAATTGTCAAGCTGCATAGTTCAAAGTCTATTGAGTGTTTTGAAAATTCCCAAACAACAATAATATTGAAATAACTTTTCCAGTATTTAAATCTAGAAATATTTTATCCTGTACATATCCATCCAAACATTCCCTAAGATCTAAAAGAATATAAGAAAATACATATTAGATCATTACTTTTTAATTATAGAATAATGCTATATATTTTCATCCAAACCCATTTACACCATTGCATTTTCAATCAACAAATGCAATAATACAAGTTTGAGTGCTTTCATTGACCAAATCACAACCTATTTACACGAATATATCTTTATTATGTTATAGCCCACACTATGGGTATTTTGGGTATTTTGGTCTAAAATGGTTTAATTGTAGATAGGTTGAAATATTCAGACTTTGGCAAAGTGGAGGAAGAAGTCATCTCGAAAGGTAAGTTATAGGAAAAAATCTCTATTATAAATAGAAATCCATTAAAAAGCATTCTGTTTTTTTGTTCCTTTTCTGTGGGAAAACGCATTGCACACAAAAATTACCTTTAAAAAAACATGTCCTTAAGACAAGGATACAAATGGGCATGACGCTGCCAAAATATGGTAGATCTAGATTTGAATTCCTCTTTCTAATTCTAAATATGAATTTGACACAAGAATTCTATTGTATTGAAATGAGGCATCAACTTAAGAAAATGGAGGCCAGTCTGAAATAAGATGTGGAGTGAACTAGTATTATTGGGTAGAATAGGCTTCAAATTAAAATTTTCAAATATACAAGTGCGCTTAAAAGCTAAGAAGACTTTCAAATATAAATATAATTCAAGCTACGTTGGCCTTTAAAACCTATATATTTTTAACATGTAAGAGTCATTGTTTAGGATTCGGATCCTCAAGTTGGAACATGCATACACGCATCTAGTTTTGAACCTGACTATTCTAGGTCTTGTTTGCATGGATCCAATTTCGAATCCTAATTTCTCCGAAATCCAAAAATAAATCTCAAACCCACTTTATCTGGAATCAAATACTCCGGATACTTAGATGATCATATTCCCATTTGTAACCCTACCTTAAAGCTCTCTTGGATGTGGAGAAAAGTTATGATCTAGATAAACCTTTTTTCCCTCTTCTTTGAAGTTATTTGAGGGAAGAATGTAATTCTTTTCTTGAGCTATTTCCTTTCTAAAGGAAAGTTCTTAGTAGGGCAGAAAAACACTATTTTCCTAGTAAAATCAATCAATTAATTATTATTTATTACTAAAAATATATATTTAATTTTTCTAATAAGTGCTTTTACTTAAATAAAAGTTTCAAGATACTCTTGCAAAACTTCTTTCAAATAGAAACAAAGGAGGGAAATAACAATTTAATTAAGAGGAGATATATAATTCTCTTCAAGGAGATTCTCCACCTTATGTCTCTTATAATCTCTCCAATCAATGAGGTTTCTTTACTTATCATTTTCTTCAAATTCAAGCAAAATTTAACTTTGTGCATTCTGTCACATGGAGAAATAACTCTTATGTGGAGTCCACCTTGATGTATGTGGATTCTAAGCGTGGATGGATGTAAATATCTTTAAGATTCAATATATGGTGCCAACCACATATTTAAGGAAAGTTTAACGATTATTTAAGGACAATTGTAAACCCATTAAGCTTTGGGACTTAGACAAATGTGATCACAATTATTACAATCGAAGTATGGTGAGGTAAAGCATCAAATTAAGAGAGAATAAAATATAAGGTGTTATGATGGTGTTTTATTTTTAGTTGTTTGGTATGTAATCTTTTTAACTTTTTATATAAAAGAATGGAGTTTTTTTTTTTTTTTTTGTCTTTTAGTGGAGAAAGGATGTTGCTTTTTTTACTTTTTTTGAAAAATTCAAAGGAAATTATGAAATTGTGTACTTTTGATATGACCCATTGTCATTTCTTGTCTGAATTCACTTTACTTTAACTTAATTAGTTAATTGCCAAACACTCCTTAATCAATGAAAAGAGCTAGTTTTAGTTCCGTTCACATCTAATTTGTGTTAAGTAGAGCATTCAAAGAGTCAAACCCAAGCCAAGTTGGGGTCTACCCTTACCCTACCCTCATATATGCAGGTCAGGCTTAGGCCCGACTGATAAAAGCCCTTAAAATCTTGGGGTTGATGTCTTTCTATTCAAATAAGCTTGTTTCTTTGCATGAAATTAGTTACATGAGAATTTTGTCAAATGAGCATGTTTGTTTGTATGGAATTTGAATATATACGGATTTATAATCAAATGGGCTTATTTGTTTCCATGGAACTGTGAGACTGTTTGTTTGCATGAATTGGAATACATAAGAAGTAGTGAAGTCAAGTGGAGCTTATTTCTTTCCATAGAGTTGGAACATATGGGAAGTAATTGAGTCAGAGGAGACTATTATTTGTATGGAATTGCTGTACATAGGGAGTAATTGATTCAAGTAGGCTTGTTTTGTAAGCATGGAATTGGAATGCTTAGAAATTCATTGTCAAATGATCCTTTTTTTTTTTCCTTTTGCATGAAAGTGAATACATATACAGCTAAGAAGTATTCATATTTATTTAATATAATTATAAAAATCAATTTGATAAGTTTACACAAGGACAGACATATAATGTATACAATGTCCTATACATTATGGACAAAGGCCATATACACAATATATTAACTAATAATGGACGTAGGGATAAGCTGAAGTGGGTGCTACCCCAGCCTTGCCCTTGAGGTTGTGGGGTTTTCAAAATTGAGCCCTATCCTACACTCTGGCTAGCTAGACAAGAAAAGAAAGCGCTCCTTTCTATGGGCTTTGGTGGGGCTGGCCTAGCTCCCATGCTAGAGGGTTGAATTGACATGTCTATATATTTAGGTAACGCCAATATAAAATGCTTACTATTGCAACCTAGAGGTCATGAGTTCTATGTCACATTATCAATAAAAAAGAAAAATGTTTAGTAGGCACTTATTTGAATTGTTTCCCTTTTTAATCACCTCAGGAATGATCATGATTTTTTATTTTTATTGTTATCCCCTTATTGAATCTCAACTTATCAAAATTATTTTTATGTCATGACTTCGCTTTTTAAAGTATGAATATTTGGAAATATAACAAAGTATGCCTTCGCCAAAAAGGAGGAAGAAGAGAGGCATATTTGAAAAAAAATGATTTTTTTATTTTTGGAGCACGTGAAGGTAGAACAATCATATAGTTTTACTATTTTTGTTATCTTGGAGTCCCTGATATGAGCTATTTTGATTTGCTTACATTATAAGCTACATCCACAGGGTCATGAATGATTTAACAAAACTTTAATCAATAAGAGACTAGCATATGGTATATGGGTTGATGGATGTGGAGACTGCGACGCGCAATTGGCGATTTATGTGTGTTCCGACTTCTGAGGCTTCGGGAATTAGAAAGCTCCACGGATCTCTTAACATTTATATTACCCAGGGAAATAGAGAATGTCCAACCCTAGGGTTCCCTTATCCTTAGAAAAGTCCCAAAGATTCATACTTACTCAAGACTTTTTCGCCAATAAACCACATTCATTTAATCCTACTAGGAGTCATATGTGAGGCCAAGTCAAGTCTTATTCCCAGTAGGAGTATTATTTCTTTTGGCTATCTGTTGTGCTTGATCTGACGTGGGACCCATGGCATGCGGGTCACACGATTTCCTACTTGGTTGACTTCAATCTTGCACAAGGAAAGCTAATAAGACTTCATAAAAAATAGAAATCTCTTTTTGACTCCTTTCACTTCACATCATCTATGTGAATGAATTGTATCTATTTCACTAAAAACTAATCCAAATCGGTGTTTGAATGCTTTAGATAGTTTGACAAATTAAGCTTAGTTGGATGTTTGGTTCATTCTACTTCTAAACTTTTTTGCCTCTTTTTCAAAAAATAACCAAAATCTAACTTATTCAAATTGGCATATATGTCTACTTTTTGCTTTTCCTTTCTTGACACGTTTGTGTGTACAACTTTTTCTTTATGATACATTTATTTGTATTATTTTTTACTGTATAACTTTGCCCATATAACATTTATAGCTCGACAATTCTCATTTTCTATCAAACTACCATTTGCCCAAGGGTTTCAATGAAATAATGTCATTTCAAACAGTTCTATTTGAATGAGCTTTATAAACACAGGAAGACTTTCCAAAGATGGTCATTCTAACTTGACACCGATCCAACCACTATAAATAAATGAATAATTTAAGACTCATGACAAAAGGTGCCGATGACTTGAAATCGTGGAGCTCGTGGAACCTAATGAAAGAGAAATGTCATTTGCCAAACCCTCATTCCCTCGTTGGATCAGTAACAATGGACTACCTCTGTCATATGAGGATCAAGGTTCAAACTTTGGTGTTTAACCTTGCACCAAGGTTGGAAAACCTTGATTCAGCCCCACAACTCAAAGACCTTGACTCAACGGGGTCGTTTTTTTCATTTGAACTATTTGAGAAATATTTAGAAATAGTTTAACTTTTTACAAAATAGAAATTTGTTAACTTTTATTCATGATTTAAATTAATAAATTTTATATATATTAAAAAAATACAAAAATAAGAATAAAATGAGAAATATCCTTACATTATTTTCCTTTATATACCCAATTCCCCCTAGTTTTGACTCAGCTCTTGTCCAAAATGAGGTGATTTGGCCGAGTCACAAGTCAACTCGGTAAATCTCCAATTCAAAATTGCATTAAAAGATTTAAAAAGAAAAATTTGCTTCCCAAGGAAACTAGTGATGCTTAGGCCAACCTGCTATTGGAGCATTAGTAAGGCATGTGCTTATGCCAACCCGCCATTGGAGCTTTAGTAAAACCATGTGTTTAGGACTTTAGGTACAGGAGTCTGGATCCTGTGAGGATTTCCTCACGGTGATCATGAGTATTTGAATTACAGTTTGCACGCAGGCTGCCTGCTATGCATCTGGATAGAAGCTATCTACGATAATGTAGGGGACCATGATTGGTCTATTCATCGTCACCGTGGGAAAAATTCTCACCTAGGTATAAAAGAAAAACTTGACTGAACTTTTTAAGTTTTATCCTCTCCTGGGACAGAGAAATCAGGGATACAGAAAAGCCTACTTCCAATTTAGCTATAACTTGAAAGAGTCCCCTCTAGGCTCTAGCTATAACTTCTGTCCAATCTTAATAATAGATTTTGTACCATAAAAAGGAGATAGATGGAAGAGACATCTTTCGGCTCTAACTACCTTCTAATCTTAGTAGAAACTCCACTGCATAATATGGAGATATATAGCTGCAAGAACTAGGGAACAGCTTGCCGCACCGACACAAGTCATTCAATGCTCATCTGGCAAAGCCTACAGTGTTGACACAACATTTTTCGGTGGAATGACACAGCTAGTAAAGATTGTTTGTAGCAACTTTTATCGTTTAATTGAGAATGCAAACATGCCTTTTGCATTTTCTTATTTCCTAATTTTAGATAGAAAGTTATATTTATGACTTCTTTGTTGTTGGATTTCTGAGGACTTATTTGTGGAAGGGGAGGAAAACAAATTCTACAGATTTTTGCTTTCAAGGGGAGAAGAATCTTGTCCTGTCCCTCCTATTAGAATTCAAAAACCCTCTCCATAGATAAAAATCCGTTTAATGTTTTTTGTTTATCAAGAAAGACGTGTCACAACACTAAAGAATAAAATAATAGGCTGCGTGAAAATTCAAAATAATTTTTCTCTCCATTGCACAAGTGCACCCCTCAAATTTCGAATCAAGTGGGTCTCATCAAAATAGCATCAGAGAAGACTGAGGAATGAATAGTGTTAGGTATAGATGTAGATGGACAATACTAATTTTGTTACACTTAATTAGTGAGTTAGAGGGTGTTTAGCTCCTTAGAATTTGCACGTTAATGAAACCCGGTGGACGTATTTTCCTTCTCCGGGGAATATTATCTTTATTAGCAGGTCTTTACTTTTGAGCTTATTTGATGAAAGGTGTCGCTCTAAGATCCAGATAATTACACCCATTCAAACATGGAGCCCTTTGGAATCTCAATAATAACACTATTTACATGAATTTGGGATTGTTAGCTAGTCTCTCTGCACAAATTTTCAGGTCATTAAAATCAAATTGGCGTTTAGGCCATTTGTATATATGGAACTCAATTCCTATGACTTCATGGTAAAATGAGTTGAAGAAGAGATATTAAAGTGGTAATGATTGAAGCATATAGGAGCGTAAGAAGACGCAGGGAAGCCTCACTTTTCTATGATTTGATTTGTCAGGAGTGTGTTTGATGATTCATTTTCCACCAAAGGAGATACTACTTGATGGCCGTTTGTGGGTCTTAGCCTCTGTTGACAAGAATGCATTTCTCACAACTGTATTGCGAATTCCTGTGTCATAATTCTTGCATTGTGGTTCCTAAATTTTTTCTTTATTACTCTGCCACCATTGCATTGTCAAGGTCTTATTGTCTATAACATACGCAACCAACCTTTGCTCACAATTGGGACCAACATAAAAGAGAGTACAAATACAGCTTTAACTCTATTTAAAGATTCTCTCCTCATAAATTGATATGGTTCTATTTATAATCTGAAATGGTCAGTTCTTTGTTGATTTTAGACCAGTGGGTGGGCCACTCCAAATCAAGGTAGAAATCTTATAAAGTCATAGAGAGACACAGAAAAGTAGTAAATCCAACCTCTTTGAAAATTATCCTTCCTTGCTTAACGGCCTCAAGGCCCTGAACTACCCTATGGTACCCACCCAACACCATAAATCACGAAGCCATGGTGGCCCACATGTTTAGTTTAATCACGCCCCTTTTCCCGGCTCTATTTCCTTTAAAACCCCCTCCCTTTCTTTCCAACTTCCTCATCTCTCTCTCTCTCTCTCTCTCTCTTTCTCTCTCTGAGGAAGAAATGGCAAGTCCTACAGTTTCTTTTCTCTTCTTCCTCATTGCTCTCATTGCACCAAAAGCCATTTCATCTTCTCCTCCAGCTGCATTAGCTCAAGACCCTGAAATTGTAGTAAAAGATGTAGAGAGGTAAGCAAGAATTAGCTTCTTTTTAGCACTAGTACTACAACAAGCTTGTGTGTGTAGATCTCTTCCATTGGCTCATTTTATGTTTTTGAATAGTACTAGACAGTATCAAACTAATGGGTCACATTTTTTCGTTTCAGGAGTATCAATGCCTCCAGGAGAGAATTGGCCTTTCTCTCCTGTGGGACCGGAAACCCGATCGACGACTGCTGGCGATGCGATCCCGACTGGGAAAAGAACCGGCAGAGGCTCGCCGATTGTGCAATTGGGTTTGGTAAGAATGCAATGGGGGGCAAGAATGGTAAGATCTACGTGGTGACTGACTCCGGCGATGATGATCCGGTCACCCCCAAGCCCGGGACTCTCCGCTATGCAGTGATCCAGGAAGAACCGCTGTGGATCATCTTCGACCGGGACATGGTCATCCAGCTCAAGGAGGAGCTGATCATGAACTCGTACAAGACGATCGACGGCCGGGGAGCGAGCGTGCACATCGCCAATGGGCCATGCATCACAATTCAATATGTGACTAACATTATCATCCATGGGATCAATATACATGATTGCAAGCAAGGTGGGAATGCCTATGTTAGGGACTCCCCTGGGCATTATGGGTGGAGGACTGTCTCAGATGGGGATGGTGTATCCATTTTTGGGGGTAGCCATGTCTGGGTGGACCATTGTTCACTGTCCAACTGCAATGATGGACTCATTGATGCCATCCATGGATCAACGGCCATCACCATCTCCAACAATTACATGACCCACCATGACAAGGTGATGCTACTGGGACACAGTGATTCCTACACACAAGATAAGAACATGCAAGTGACTATAGCCTTTAACCACTTTGGGGAAGGGCTCATACAAAGGATGCCAAGGTAAGGGGCCAAAAAATGGCAATTGGGTCTTGTTTTTCTATCATTTCCTCTCCGTTTTTTCTTACCATTTGGCTTTAACGTATGTTTCCTTTTCTTCTAGTGATGTGAGATGTGGTATTGATTTTCTATGTTTTTTCCGTTACTTTTCTCATGGCCACAGATGTAGACATGGATATTTTCATGTGGTGAACAATGACTACACCCATTGGGAAATGTATGCCGTTGGTGGGAGTGCGGCACCCACCATCAACAGTCAAGGAAATAGGTTTCTTGCACCTGACGACAGCTTCAGCAAAGAGGTGCCATTTTCTCTCTGTTTTCTTTTTCAATCTTTTGACCAAATTCATTAGGAACATCTTTTTGTTTAGCATATACATAGGATCATCTGTATATACAAGAGTAATGGGATCATCAAACCATCCTTTGTAGGCACTAGATGTGTTGTTTGCATGGAATTGAAATATATTAAAAAGTCATTATCAGATGGGCTTCCAGTTTAATTTGGATTTAAAATGCATGGGGAGTAGTGAGCCAACAGGTAAAGTTGCCTGACAAAAGAAGAATAATGCCATCTTCTTGATCATCATGGGTCAGTGGTCAGTGGTCAGTGGGCTCCACCACCCTGCCTTTTCCGGTGATGCGTATACACCATTACTAAGTGTATAAGTTAAAACATTCTAGGGAATTATGCCTTCCTTTATGAATAGATTGGTTCGATTTTAAGATTTTCAAGTTAGACACAAAGTTTGATTTGACACAATTGTTCTCCCAGAAAAGTAATTTAGATTAACACATAGCAAAATATATTTCTTTTTGGTCACTGTATTTCTTTCTTCCAATGCTTACTTAAATAGTCACCTTTTTGTCTCATTGATAATTAACAGGTAACCAAACATGAGGATGCTCCAGAGAGTGAATGGAAGAATTGGAACTGGAGGTCTGAAGGAGATCTGCTGTTGAATGGCGCATTCTTCACGCCTTCCGGTGCCGGAGCATCATCAAGCTACGCCAAAGCATCGAGCCTAGGAGCAAGGCCTTCCTCTCTAGTGGGCACAATTACATCGTCGGCTGGTTCAATCTCCTGCAAGAAAGGAAGGCGCTGCTAATCCTGCCCCTTCAGTGATGATAAATTGGGCCTGAAGACTACCAATTTATTAACTTGGAATAAGAGAAGATTTAGAGAAGGAAAGAAAGAGGGAATCTGTGTAATACTAGTACATCATAGTTAGTTTTTCTTTATTGCATTATTTTCTCATTTTTCATGATTGCAACCGCGGCCTGTTGTTCTTCTAAGTGCCATATATGGATTCAATTGGGAGCCCTGATGGGATTAGAGGCAGCAAGTGCAGAAGAGTTGATGGAATGGATTCTCTATGTATTGCCTTCACACAGCAAAGGCTTTCTTTCTCAATTAATATGACTCTTTGGATATTGTTTCTTGGGACAGTTTAATTCCATTGTGTACCTCTCTCCCTCTCTCTCTCATACACACCTAGAACTATGACTGAAGCAATGAAGTGGACAAGAAGAACCAAATAACCCATGTGGTACCTTAAACATCATTGGTGTCCATAGGTAGCTCGGGTCCGTTGCCCCACTTGGCTACTTTATACCTATATGTAGGCAACAAACGACTTCCTAAGCCTCCAAATTAATACTGTTCAGGTGTATTAAAAAGTGACTCCATATCTGGTGAGGTAAAATCCCACTGGAATCGTAAGTGGACAACTCCCAGTCTCCCATGTCACAAGGGGCAGCCTACTATATATCTGGACAGGAGCTGCCTGCAGTGGCGGACCCTGAGTGGTCCACTCAAGGTCACCAGGCATAGATCCACTCATAGGATCCCGATTCTTAACAAGTGCTATGTGTCCACTAGATTTTCAAGGGTATTTTGGTAATTTGAAGTAATATAAACTTTATTTAAGAGGGTTAGTTAGGGATACTAAAATAAGTAAAATCTGGGATGCATGAGAGATTTAATAAATTGCAACCTTGACCTTTTAGAGATGGTGAAAAATTGAAAGCAATATGCGGGTTCAGAGGCAAAAGCCCTGACCACTAGGTCTTCAGAGCATTTTTTTAGTTTAATGGAAGTACAAATTTTGTATAAGACGCTCTCTATGGTGTTTTTTTCCTTTATCCATTTGGATCCAGAGTGGTTGTACGTCTTTAGATCTACTCTTAGTATTTTCACCCATGTGTCCCCCTAAACCTACCCTTCTTCTTAGTGGGTTACCAACGTTCTTAGAATAATTTTTCCTAAACCTAAAGACGATGCTCCAACATAGTTGAGAGAAAAGGCTTTGATAATGATGATTGTCTAGATTTACATAAATCATTATAACCTCACAGGCATAAAGAGAGTGCAAACCCCATAGATTACAACCTAAATTTATCAAGGGCATATATGTTTGCAGTAGAATACATAGGACTCATACATGAGTGGTTAAAAATGAATATCAAAGTTTAAAAAAAAAGAATTTCTAAAAGTGAGCATCAAATAACCTTTCATTACGGAGAAACGTAACTAAAAAAGGTGGAAAATCAATACCAAGCCAGCACCATAGTACTTCAATACATGGGAAAGTGAAGGTCATTTCCATGTCATATCCTTCACGCCTTACCTCTTCTTTTGGTAGACCTCATTTCAGCATTAATTTCCATGTTCAATTTCTATATATTCTAATGTAAACAGCCGGGCTCTTCTTGCACAGCGGACCTGGACACATTGCAGGCCTTGTAAGCTAACTGTGTTCTTGGTTTGCTTGATTACTTCTGTTGATTGACCCGATCACAACAAATCAACAACTGGTTGCCCCGATCAACTCTCTCTGTCTCTCATTATCACACCGAAGTTACCAGCAATGAATTGGCAACAGAAAGACCCAACGGACCCATGTGCTAACTTGTATCATCATAAATGTCAACCAGATTTGCTAGCTCTTAATCCCACTTTTTTACTTTATTATCTGATCTACTACATTTGATGACTTGCCAACCACCAAAATCTGTTAATGGGTATGATGAGTCCTGAATGTTTTCACATCACAAAACTCTCCCTCCCTAACTGGGTGTTGGTGGGACATGCACATTGGCTAGGGGCATGCACATGCCTTTGGTTCTCTTCATGAAGACATCTATTGTGGGGGGTGAAGTCCCACCTGCAACATTGACAAAACCACCCCCAAGAAATTAGAGCCAACCCATATCTGGTCAGAGTAGTACTAAGAGTAGAAACCTTATCACACACACATGGTTGGTCCAGAAGTTTTTCTCTCATAATTCAAGAAGGTCACCTTCACAACACCAACAAGCCCAATGCACCAATCAAAGTTGTCTGGTGGCTCATGCTCAAGTTAAGCACATGCCAGCCGTCTGGACCATTGATTAACAGGGAATCTATGGAAGAAAAGAAGGCTACAAAGAATTTAATTGCTTGAATAATCTAATCTAGGTAAAATGCAGTTAATGCATGATCAGTGATCAGTGAAGCAACTTGAAAGGGAGTCGTCTGTCCTGGCATAAGGCATTTCACATCCATCTACATCAAAAGGTGTAAAATATGACGGCCTCTGGCCGACGGTTTTAAGTAAAAAAACAATGGTATCCATTGGGAAGTCCATCAACTTTTTCGTAGTTGTGTGGATTTAATTCAATATCTTTCTTTCACTTTTGATTAAATCTCTACAATTTCCCTTATTCTTGACGATCGATATTTATTTTACATAATTCCTTGATTATAAATTTGTGATAATGGTTTGATTATACGCAATTCCTAAAAACAAAGGGTCCATCATCTGTTGGGCGATTTTATTAGACCATCCGAGTGTCATCGTCATCATCGTCATTATCAAAATCTTATCCCAACTATGTTGGGATAAGTTACATGAATTACGTTTTTCCATTCAGGTAATCTATCTTCAGCCAAATTCTTAGATAAGTTATACTTATTCAGATCTATTAAACCATATCCAGGTGGGCATTACAAAATTACTGGATAATTCAATCAGTGGTAACATTTGCACTAAGAGTCCATCAATCAGATTGTCTGGATAATGCTCATGCACAGCAGTTGGACACCAGAAAGTGGGACATACACAATAGATTCGGCATATGTATCCTCTGCGTAATAACGGTAGACATAAGTGTGTGTTGGGTGGATGATGTGGGAATTTTGAAGATGATATGTGGTATCCCACCATGTGCAGTCTCCTTAAATGAGCAAAGACCAGCACTAATGGAAGAATCAATGGTCCTCAAGAAAACAGTAGAGAGTCATGTGCATAGCCCATATTTGTTGACCTTTCATCTCCAATTTCTGGATGCTTTTACACTGGAGTTAAAGGGGTCAGGCCTGCCATGAGTTGTAGCGAGGGTTGATTTGGTGGGCCACCAAATGGCAGGACTGTCAGCTTTAAACAAGGTGGCCACTTTCTTTATACTTGGATACCATTACTATAGCGTCAGATAATATGGATTGGGTCCTGAGAACGAGGCATATCCGAGTCTAGGTCCTGGTCGGTCTCGATCTTAGCATCAAGGGCTCAACCAATTATATATACACACACACGAAGCTAACTGTTTTCAAATTGGAATGAGCTTCAATTTGCTTCAATTAATTTTGCCTCGTCCAAATTAATTTTGTTCGGCCCCCATGCAATGCCCTCTTTTTTCTAGGGCAGGCAAATGGGTTGGGTTAGGCCTGTGTATTTTTAATAATCTGGTAAAAATTAATCATTACATGTGCCAAGACTCAAACCCAAGATAGTTTGGATTTTATATGGGTGATCCTACAAGTACACGACATAGAGCATTTTTTTGCTAATAATTATCAACAAAAGATTAAAATTAGTTAATGAGGAAGGGGCCCAAGCCCCACTTTGGAATATTGACTCGGAGTTGGACTTTATCTATAAGGTATTTATAAAAGCGAATATATTTTTAAAAAAACTGACCCCTATAAATACTGTTGTTATTATTTTCATAGTTATGCATTGTACTTTAAATATATGTGACAAACTTTTAAAACAACTATTTTATATGATTTCTTTTATAGTCATTAATCTTCTATGGTAACTATTTTAAAATAAAACTAGACCCAAATGAATATATAATGTATGGGATAAATTGATCAACAAATATTAATAAGTTTTATAATTCATAAGAAAATGACATCATTATTGAAAAATGACAAACCCACGACTAAAGAGGAGGTGGGAAACTTTCCATGTTACTGATGTGCTGTCATGCATGCTTGTCGAGGGAGAAATGGTGGAGTTTTATTTTTCTTATCATGGGTTTTTCTGTGAAGTCTCATTTTTATGTTGTATTTTTTTCCTTTTTTTTTTTACTGCTTATCATTATGAGTTAATTATTTATTTTACTTCCATTGGATTCTTTTATTTTTCTTTGTTTATGGATTTTCCTTATTTCTTTTGTGCCTTCAGATTTCCATTTTGGAGTATTGGATTATCATAAGTTAGTGTAGTTCTTCAAAATTCATTTTATCAATGTATTATCTATGGATCTTAATACATATAGGGAGGCAGTCTTGTAAGGACCATTCTTACAGTTTACTGTACAGACTGCCTATCCCCACCATGAGACCCCACTGGTCATGAGACAAGGGAAACTGAAAGATCCAAGTGATGCCAACTTACATATCAAATTTGAAGTCAATCTAATACCTCTAACTCCTTCATCCGTTGTCCACAAGTTTAATAGCTTTATATCAAAGAAGAAAAATTAACTCTCAATCCAACGGTCTAGTTCATCCGAATCCATGCAAATTCATGGGATTCAATGTCTATAAGGGGGTTATGAATGAGTGGTCAAGTTGGATGGATCATAAAGTGGGCCCCAATAGGCATTCCGAACGGTGCAGATTGTAAGGACGGTCCTTACAGGACCACCCACCTCCCCATATAGTATATATGTATATATATGAAATAACATTCATTTAATTTATTTTTTTATTGTCTAAGTCTCTCTTCTTCTTTTTTTATGATGGGTTTTCATGAATTTGTGGGTTATTTTGTCTTTTCCCTTTTGTGCTTCATTTTTTAGTTTTTCTTTCATGGGTGTTTGATTCTCTTTAAATTGCTTGTGTTATTGAATTGATTGTGGATTTTCATATCTACGTGTCCTTCAAATTTTATTGGATTTTATAATAGTTTAATTATTTGTTTGTTCTGATTTTATTTTTTAGTTTTCTTGGTCATTAGTCTTCAATTTCATGGGCTCGTGTTATTTTTTAAATTATTTGGTATTAGGTATTAAATTCTTATGGACTTCTTTTTCCACTCTCTCAAATTGTAACATTTTTTATTTAATTTTAAAGAAACTGATCATTAATTCTTTTCTAATAAATCTTAAGATTACGGTTATATTGCCCGTGATAAGTACGGGGCATGTTTTTCTAGTCCAAGTGAAGTCATCAGGCTTGGGTCTGGGGCAAGGCCACCTGGGGACCCACATGAAGACTATCCGTCAATAATGAGACTTTAAACTTGAAGACCCCCAAGATTGATCTCTGTTGCCCACTCAATTTTTATATTTGGATGAGACCACCCATATAAAATTTCGATTGAATCTTATCATCGTAACTTAATGATCCTTGGCCCTCAAATTTAAAAGTGTTAAAATGCATAATTTTTTATTTCATTGTAACGGTAGTTTATTTGGATCGGTGTAAAATCCATGGAATCCATGACATATGAGAGGGGGAGGAGGTGTTAGGATGACGGGCTTGGATTGATCATGTGGGTCGTAGGTGGGCTCCATGGATTGTCTCACACCATGCGAGAGACATCCACACAGGAAGCCATATAAAAAATATAGATGCCTATTTGGGTCATGTTCCCTGGGTCTAGAACTAGAGACCTAGAGTAGACCCAGACCCAAAATCATCAGGTCCATTCTGTTCAGTAGACTCAAATTTTTAATGATTCCCAAAACAAGCACTCAAATCCTCTTTGAAATGCAGTTGAATCTCTCTCTCTCTCTCTCTCTCTCTCTGAGCGGCTGGGAGATCAAAACAGGGAGACAAATCCAACTTTTTCAAAGAAATGAATGGCACTCATGGAAAAGTGGATCTCCACCTAACATCAAAATAGGAAAAAAAAAAAAAAAATCTTAAATCATGCTTTGTGTGGGGCCACATTTCTGTGGAAGAACGGCCTCATGTCATGAAGAGCCCCAAAAGAAACGGGACCACCACAAGAGTGAATAGTCATAGAATATGAAGACGTTTCGGCCAACCCCAACAGAAAGGGAACCAGAACGGCGGAAGCTTTAGGGCAACCCCAAACACTACATGTCTGCTTGTGCAGTGCAGCTTCTGGGGCCCTCTTGGATGCTTTCCTATGATTTAGGGTAAGAAGGATGGAAAGATCTACTTATGGACGAGGGTTATGCAAGAAAATCAGTCACATAAGATTATCCAAGCCATTGATCTTTTTGAAGTTCAATCCAACCGTGAGTAAAGGTTTGATGAGCATAAAACTGGAAATGGTGATCGACCATTGGAGGATAAAATAGTGAAAAGACCCACATTGATAGAAGGTAAGGCAAAGTGTACCCCATAGAGCTGGGTTGCTCACCCAGTCCATTCCTAGGAGAAAATTGTCCCAGAAAAAGGTACCCCAGGACTAGAGTGCCTGTGTAAAGTTCTGGGGCAACTTTAACAGAGAAGGGACCCCAAGATTGCATAGAGTGTGAAAAGTTTTGGGGGTTCAAACTTAAAAAAAAGTAGAAATCTCTACAGAATCTCCAAACAAACTAAATGCATCATCAAATCAGAGAGATCCTGAATCCAAAATTAAGCGGCATCTCTTAAATGCTTACAGATGCAATGAACCCCCCAGCCTGCATCAAAAACAGTTAAAACGGCCAGAATAAGGCACGAATTCATAGCACCAACCAAGCAGATCGCCACACTTAGATTTTCTACATATGATTGTAGCACTGAATCAAAACCTTGGTGGGATCGCCACACTTAGATTTTCTACATAAGATTGTAGCACTGAATCAAAACCTTGGTGGGACCCACAAAGACTTCTCCCACCCATCCACTAATCTTAATTGCAGACCAAACCATCACAATTCAGAACATTTTCTGAATATGATATTTGATCAGAAGCACCCTTAACATTCCCACCCCTCCCTCTTCAGAATTGATATGACACTCGTATCGGTATTTGATACGCACTTATAAATTTCGCATATCCTACATATTTCACGTAGTTCTTTTAGTTTTCTTTCTTTTTTCTTTTTTTTTTTTTTCTAATAAAAGATTTGTTAGAAAGGAACGTAAACAAATGACATTTTCATGAATTCAGTAAAGTCCTTCAAAACAATAAAATAAAATCCATGACAGCCATATTCGTAGCCGTGTCCTACATTTCCAAAGGTAGGAAGTCTAATCCCCAATCCCCATATCCATGCCATTATCTATATCCGTATAAGAAAAAATGCTCCATGATTTAAGTTTTCCCTAAAAAATTTAACAGAAGCTGCTATTTAGAAAAACATCAACCACCATAAAATAGCTAAATTAAGACACCATCCTCGAGCTGGATAGCCTAACAACAATGCACTTGTGCAAAAGAGCTGAAATGGATGGACACGTTTTCACCAAAAATCAAACTTGGTAGTCCGTATGAATCTACAATGCAATAGAGCAAAATCAGTTACAAGGTCAACCAAACACTCCAATGAAAGGAAGCCCATCAAAATCACAAAAAAACCCAGCCGCATTACATGGCCTAAAGAAGTGCATCAATGAGAACATACATTCCTCATCCACGCATTTCTGAATACCTTAAAAACAGACAATGCAAAAATAAGAATCCAAGAGAAGGATTCCAGGCTTCCAGCACCTTGAAAAGACCAAGAACATTGTTTGTATCAAAGAATATTACAAGTATGCAAGTACCTTTTAATCTTGCACTGATTTACCAAACATTTAAGTCCGGCATAGCAACATAATCAATTTTACAGTGATAAAACTGAACATGGACTGTGGCATAACACAAGTCACAACCAAAACATAATCTTAAAGCACGCAGTATGGCATAACACAAGTCGCAACCAAAACTTGAGTCCCTCCATCAAGGGAGCAATTACATAAACGCAGGACCTTGGGACCCTCCAAACCTCATATACAAGACTGTTTATAAACTCAAAAGTTTACATTGGCCTGACATAAAAGAGACAACTCTATCCCCTACTGACTGAACAGCAAAACACATACATGAAATACCCATAAAAACAACAAAAATAAAACAAAATACATGGAGCACCACTGACATTCAACACCTCCATCGTGAAAAAGAAAATACATTTAAAAAAAAAAAAAAAACAACAGCCATATCCTCCAATTCATAGAATTGAGTAGCACCATTCAATGCAGACTCCCAATCATCCAATACTGATGGCTCAACCACAAGCAGGCATCTACCCAATAATCAAGATTCCACACGTGAGTGAAGGAGACTTGCAAGAAGAACAGTGCCAGCAGCTGCAACAGTAAGAAGATGATTGCAACTGTATGTAATCTGAAAAGGAGTTCCTATGTTTACAGTAAAGGAAGTTTCTATGACAAAACTAGTTTTCAATGATTTTGGAACTCCAATTACAGATGAAGGGGAAAACCCCATTGGTATAGTGAATGAAGTCAGCAATTCGTCGCCGGGATAAAGAGCTAATATCCAATGCTACACATCAGCCTTTCAGTTGCAAGGCAATGTTGGGCATTACAAGGTACTTTGGGACACTCCAAACCTCATATACAAGACTGTTTATAAACGCAAAGTTTACATTGGCCTGACATAAAAGAGAACTCTATCCCCTACTGACTGAACAGAAAAACCCATACATGAAATACCCATAAAAATAATAAAATAAAATAAAAAATACATGGTGCATCACTGACATTCAACACCTCCATTGTGAAAAAGAAAATACATTTGAAAAAAACCAAAATCCATATCCTCCAATTCATAGAATTGAGTAACACCATTCAACGCAGACTCCCAATTGTCCAATACTGATGGCTCAACCACAAGCAGGCATCAATCCAATAATCAAGATTCCACAAATGTGAGTGAAGGAGACAAGAAGAACGGTGCCAGCAGCCGAAACAGTAAGAAGATTGTAAGTGTACGTGATCTGAAAAGGAGTTCCTATATTTACAGTAAAGGAAGTTTCTATGAAAAAACTAGTTTTCAATGATTTTGGAACTCCAATTACAGATTAAGGGGAAAACCCCATCGGTACATTGAATGAAGTCAGCAATTCGGCGCTAGGAGAAAGAGCTAATATCCAATGCTACACATCAGCCTTTAAGTTGCAAGGCAATGTTGGGCATTACAAGGTTGTTGATAATTTCAAATAACTCACAACTCACCACCCAACTACATTTTTCTAAAGTGTTACAAACAAGGTATCCTTTCGAGTACAACATCTTCAGTCGGTTTCACACAATTGTCTGACAGGCCATCTTGATTCAAGACAGCTCCAACATCATGTCAAAACAGAACTCCATAATGTTCAAGGCTTCTTCTGAAACTACATTGGAAAGAAAAAATGCCACGGGGGGCAATACATGGGACTTCTATTGTTCCCCAAGTACAGGAGAAGTTACAGCATTAGGCTCTGGTGTTCAACAAGAGCAAAGAGAATAAACTTTTTGAGCTATAAAATAGAACAATCTACACCCTTGCTTCCCTTGTTTACACAAAATGGACTTTACAAACCACAATTCTATGAGCTCCAAGCGGAAATTTCCATAATTAAAATGAAAACCATCATCCGCACCCACTTTAGCTCATCTTCCAGTCTATCAATTAGGCTGATTTAGTGCACGCCACCACAACTTTCATAAAACCCCCTGGATATAATGATGGAAAAGAATTATCTAAATGTCAAAT
This sequence comes from Persea americana, assembly GCA_029852735.1. NCBI lineage: Eukaryota > Viridiplantae > Streptophyta > Magnoliopsida > Laurales > Lauraceae > Persea > Persea americana. The sequence goes on along the minus strand of CM056820.1, from coordinate 26,270,443 downwards.
TATAAAAAATCAATACACTATAAAGAGATCAGCCCCATAATCTCTAACTTAAAACTCACCATCCGATTAATGACATTAGAAAAGGAGGAGAAGAAGAAAAGGAAGAAGAATGAAAGAAAGAAAGAGCCATAGACAAAAGAAAATTAAAAGTGCTAAGGAGGAAAAAAAAACCAATAAAAGTGCATTGCCACTTCGTTAGATAGCTGGATCCCAACTTGACACTACAAGATAAAATACACTTAGCACTAGAAAGGAGGGAAGAAGATCTAGAGAACTAGATATGATACAGTTATGAGCACTCAAAAAGAGGAGAAGAAGCCTAAAGGCTAAATATGCCCAGAATGACCCGGGGAAAGAAGAAGTAGACAATGCTTAGACTAACAAAGTCGGAGAGTAATGCTGCTTCTTCAAATAAGAACAAAATCACAGAGGTGGAAAACAGTCCAATACACTCTAGAATTGGGGTTTCCTAGTGTTAACTCAACATAATTATATCCAGAAAGACCCGGGGAGAAACTTCGAAATTTTATAGACAGGAAACAAATTCCAAACATCCTAATAAGAACTAGAAGATTTTTTTTCAAACTTTGAAACAGAAGAATTAAGTGATGTGACTCACAAAGTCGGAAGCGACTGACTCTCTGTCAAACATGAACATCACATCACAGAAAGGGAACCGGTCCAATTCAACCTAGAATTGGGTTTACATAGCCTTTACTAAACCTAATTAAAGAACTAAGTAAGTAAATTCACTCACGAATTGGGTTTTGTAGGCGGCATGGCAACAACTCAAATTTTCACCACATAATCAGGTTTACCTAGCCACTACTCAACCCAATTATATTCAGAAATACCTGGGTGAAGAAGACAATGATGTGACTTGAAGAAGACAATGCCGTCAAACATGAAAATCACATCACAGACAGGGAACTAGTCCAATTCACTCTAGAATTGAATTTACCTAGCCTTTACCAAACCTAATTATAGAACTAAGGTAAAATTCACTATCGAGTCGGGCTTTGAAGAAGGCATGGCAACAACACAAATTCACTCCATAATCAGGTTTACCTAGCCTCTACTCAAACCTAATTATATCCGTAAATACCTGGGTGAAGAAGAAGACAATGCTGTGACTCATGGCAACCAGTCAAACTCACTCTAGAATTGGGTTTTCAAAGCGTTTACTCAAACCTAATTACTATCAAGATAGACCTGGGTAAAGACTTTGAAACAGTATAGACAGGAAACACATCCCAAACTTTTCAACAGGAAGAAGATACAGAGTTAAAACTCACAAAGTTGGATGCTAATGGTTTTTTGTCACACATGAACATCACATCAAAGACACAACCAGTCCATTTCACCCTAGAATCTGGTTTTCCCAGCCTTTAGTCAACCCAATTATATCCAGAAATACCTGGACAAAAGTTTCAAACAGTACAGACTGGAAACACATCCCAAACATTCTGGGAGAGAAAATCCTACTTCCATAATTGGAAGTGCGGCACAACTATTATTGACATTATCGGGATACCATCACTTATGCCCCATACAAAGAAATTCCAGCTCCGCCAATGATCTTCCCAATGACTGCTGTCCATGTGGTTGCGCTTAAGATTATAAGTCGAGTTAACAACTGTTGAGTTTCTGTAAGACATTTATTGCCTGTTTCTTTATTGGAATTTATTACTAGAATTTGGGAGGTTTTGAAATGTTGTGTTTCTTTCATTAGAGTTTTAAATTCCAATCACCCAAAAGACCTTACGGAATTTTTGAAATTCCACTCTCTATACCATTTGTTGGAATTTCAAATCCTCCATCGAAAAGAGGAATTTGGAATTCCACCTAAGGGGACAACTTTTGGAGAATTTGAAATTCTCCAAGACATGAATTCTTGGAATTCTGATAAAGAAACAGGCCTATAACGTCATCTCTAATTTGATTGATATCACCTACTAACCATCTTGGCAAACTGGTCGTACCCTATTCTCAACTCATGTACTTCTTGTGTTATATCAGAAATTGATTCACTTATTTGTTCCAGGTCAAAACTGTCATCTCTATTTGTTTCTTAGGAGCCATTTCCTTTATTTGTATATAATATGCAGCAAATAGCGAAAATTAAAATGGACTAGCACATGTCCACGGGAGCACATATGCGAACACAAATAGATAATCCAAGTCCAACTGGCTCCTGGAATTGTGAATGAGTCATGGTAGCTGAGCGTTGCGGCACTCCGCTGATGTAAATGCTGATGTCAACCTTCTTGCCTCTGGGTTCTGGGTTGGACCCACCTCATTTAGACCTGGACATGAGCTTTTCTCCTCCCGCATGGGTTCCAGTTTGGTCAAATGGACCTGTACCAACCCAATTACATGGCCCGAACACAGCCCACTTACAAAGGCAATAAGAAGCGCTGCTTTTCGAGGTAATAAGGAAACATATATTATGAGGCAGAATTGAATGCGCCGCCTGAGCCTCATACAAGGCTGGAAAACCCTTTAGTTTTAATCTCCTCGCTCTTCCCTCCTCCTTCCTCCATTGTACTTTCCTTTGGTACCTTTCTACCCAAGGATTAAAAACCCTCTTCTCTTGAAGCGACAGGAACGACAATGATCCTTTTTTATTCACCATTGAAGAAGGGGCCAAGTTGAATCCGAAGCAGAGGCTGGAAATGAGAATGCTAAATCCGGAACCATACAAGGCCAAGGACTCCAAGGACTCTTTTCCTCTCTTTTGTCAGAAAGTCGAGGGTACTTTCTCTCTCACAAAGATGGGGAAGCCAACAAAGGTGAAGTAGTCAAAATTGGGATCGAGGAAGCTAAGCTTTGCTCCTTTCTCGGCCTTCTTCGATACTTCTGTCCTCTCTTCTTTCTTATGGCAGTAGGCGAGAATGACAAGTACTCTGTGACCTGTGTATCTTTTCCCTCTCAAAAATAAACTAAAGAAGACTCTTCTTCCTTTCTCTACACAACCGAAAAGAGGGCAAATGTGAGATAGGCAATAGTCTCAGCTCCAACTGATCAAACAAAAGATCATAAGATAACTCCAATGATTCTTCTGCCCTGACAAGGGAATCCAATCAAGTTGCAATCATGCACAAACCCCACTCGGAATCAACGATTGCACAACCTAGGGCATTGATACCAAAATTGATGCAAACCCTAAAAGGGTTTGGATCAAAGCTTTGCAAAGTGCGAAAGCATGGAAAAGATGGATGGTTGGTGCTTTGCATGCCAAAGTAATGAAAAGATGTCTTGGAGAGCTTCATAAAAAAAAATAAAAAAATAAAAAATAAAGTTAGGAACCTAAAAGGGAAAAATTGATCCCTGAAGGAATTTTTTACTAATATTCAACACTACCTCTAATGTCTTACAATGGTCATCTATAGAGGAAAACAAAACCCTAGATTACAAGAGATCCAAGCATTCATAGTGCATGTTTGGAGCATGGTTTCCTAGTCCATCTAGATGGTACTCAATGGGTTAACCAGCACAATACTTCTATCCATATCCAGAACAACCACCACATTGTCAGAATAAGGATCTTATTATTATGATGCATATCACTCATCATACATATATGACTTTTCTGTGTCCCAATATACTTGCCCTGACCAGGCGTACAGATATGGAAACAAAATACTTAACGACAACAACAATCACAACACTTATGTTACCTGGCTGACACTCTTGGTATTGGTAGGTACAATTATCAGCAAAGAAGCACCGACACGGACACGTCGGGGACACGTTAATAATTAATAATAATAATATATCTAATCATATACTAAAAGATAATATCATTTTAACTTTGTCATCAATTTAGCAATCAAATAAATAAAAATTCAAGTACTAGTGTACCACTGTACCAACTAACATATCAAATTATCATATAGCAATACAAAACTGAAACATAATTCATAATCATTAAACATGAAATATCCATAGTTCCATAAAATCCATACAAAGAAAAGGGAGGATCATCAATTTCCCCTCCATTCCAAAAATAAAGAAAGTAAAAAAGAAGTCAATTTCCATCTAAAGTTTACTCAATTGATGCAACTTCAATTGCCTCAGCGTGTCCCCAGCGTGTCCGGAAAATAAAATATAATGAAAATAAGCAAGACACCATTTTTGGCGTGTCGGACACGTGTCCGGGAGTATCGTGTTGGACACGGACACGCCGGCCCCAGAGAGGTGTCTGTGCTTCCTAGATTATCAGACCTCTATATTTATTGCTTCATGGATGATGGATGGTTGATGTTTAAACTTTAATGCACGCACTAAGCAATCAGCACTGAACACCACAATTTTGTTGAAATTAGTAAATATTAAATATAGATACAATTTTGTTTCGACGGCATGCCCATTAACATTTTAATAAGTTTTAATTTAAAAGATTCCATTAACATGAATATATGTGAATAAATACATTGCTATATTTCTTTTAAATCTTTTTTTTTTTTTTTGTAGAAATATTTCTTTTAGAATCACACAGTGATCTAGGGTCTATATGATATAATAAAATATTGAAGGGTCGAAAAATACATTTGCTTTAGTTACTAATGAAAATAACATCAAATCTAACACTTTCTAACATTTTGGATTCTTGGATTTTTTTTCAGATTACCTCAACTAAAATTCATGCCTGTACCCAATACGTATTACCTGAAATGTACTGTTTTTGGGGATGGCCGATTTGACCTATATAATTGCTTTAGTGATCCTTGGTTGCCAGCTATAAATAGTACTTAAGCTAAGCCAGTAGCGCCACATAATATATATCTACACTTCTTATGGGGCCTGTCAGAATGTGTGGAGAGAGAGAGAGAGAGAGAGAGAGAGAGAGAGAGGTGGAAAAAGCTATCTACAGTTAAAATTTGTATTATGGCTCCAAATGGACCCACAGTGTGTGTGAGTCCATGTCTGTTTTTGAGAAATTACCAACTCCAAGAGCTTTCTCCTTTCAATTCAACTATTATTCAAAAGCGAAAAGTTGATATTAGATCCACAGCTGATCTCACTAATTCACTAAAGATATACATGAGCCCAAGGTTGCTTGTATTTGAAGTCTTACGACATCAAAGTTACTGTAAATCCCTCAAGTGCAATATTGCCTAAAAAATGGTTCATGATAAGATCAAAACCACAAAATAACATAAGCCGCCACTTTGTTTGAATCCCCCAATCCATTAAATCCAAGAGATTTATCTTCATCGTCATAGTTCGATGTCAAATAATGCCTAGCTCCATCTCCTTTCTTTCAGTTGTTTCTTCCTTTTCCTTTAAAGGTCAAAATAATCACCAGCATCTTAAGAATAAATGTCTTATATTGACAGTTATGGCTTCTCCACTTTTTTTTTTCCTCCAATGCCTTACCTGTGTTCCTTAAAATCTAATAATTGACAAAGGTAGTGAAAAGAAAAGGACAGTAGTCGAAGACTGGAAGTCAACTATAAAAATTTTAAAAAAGAATGAAATGCAGATGTGCAACTTCAACGGGCATGTGCAAAAGGCTGAAATTCCAATGAGAATTGAAGCCCCAAAGATACCACAAAGCAATTCATTCTGATACCTTGGCTTAATAATTAGTAAGGATGGAAAGGGTGAAGACGATGTCGAACATACGATAAAAGCGTGATGATTGAAATGGTGCCTTGCTTCTGGTGTGCTTTGTGATAAGCACATACCAACAAGATTGAAGGAAAAATTTTACAAAACAATGATCAGACTAGCTATAACCTATCGAGCAAAATATTGGCCTATCAAGACACAAACATATGCAAAAAAAAAAAAAAAAAAGTGTAGCCGAGATGAGATGCTAAGATGGATGTGTTGCAAAACTAGGAAAGACGAATAAGAAACAAGCGTTTTTTGGAGCATTTAGGGGTAGCATCAATAGATGATAAATTACGAGACCTGTTTAAGATAGTTTGCACATGTCCAATGCAAGCCAGCAATAGCGCCTTGGAGGAAAAGTTTTTCTATGTAGGTTGATGGCCCATCAAGGAAAAGAGGTAGGTTGAAGAGGACATGAATGGAGGTAGTAAGGATAGGTCTAGAGAAGTGCAACTATTTGAGAATTCGGCTCAGGATAGATTAGAATGGAAAAAACAAAATTAATGCAGCCGAACTCAATATGGTTGGGACAAGGCTTTGATGAAAATGAGGATGACCAGAGAAAACAAAGAATAAAAAAGGCAACAACAACATCAGCAGGAAATGCAGATACCAAAGAACTGATGTTCTTTAAGGAAATCTTGGGTTCCTCTAGCCACTAATCATCTCCAGCCTTCTTACATGGAAGTCACAGGTCTATGTATCCACAAACTCCTCTATGCACAATGCCCCATAGAACAAGTTGCCCCTAACACAGCCTATTTTTCATTGCATAAATAGTTAAGTGCACAATGATTATCCATAATCCAATTAAGAGCTTGTCAACTGGTAAAAGAAAAGGAGATCTAGATCAATAAGAATTTATGTACAAGACACAAATACCATTCTGTGATAATCCAAATTCCAAACTCCTATTCATTATTGATCTAACACACATCCTATCCTATTCACATTCAAACCTGAATCTCTATACACCAAATTTAATAATCAAAACCCAATATTGCTAAGATCTCACCATATCCAGTTCCAATCCTATACAATTCAGATTCGTTTCCTCTCCCTAATAACTTCACCCAGATTAATCAAATCTAATAAGGAAATGCCAATATACCGACAACTTCCCCACAACAGCCCTATAAATCCTTTCTTAACTGAACAAGTCTTATATCTGACAATTAATTTCCTCATTGAGATTGTATGTCAGTCAAGATCCAGAGATCAAGTGCCTATTGAAAGCCTAAAGTAGGTCAAGGGCTGTTCGTTTCGCCAAACCTTTCAAAGGCTTTGCCTAAAATTCTTAAAGCTTTATTTGTCTTTTATCCCCTTTTATATGCATAACGGAAACACAAATCTCTTCAAAGTGGAAAATTCAGAGTTACTAAAATACTTAAGAGGATGTGTTAAGTTTTGAGTTTAACTCTTTTAGTTAAACCCAGATTGTTGTATAAGGCTTTGATGATCGTGATGATGATGACGACAACAAAAATAGGAATTATATCAACAGCTTTATACTGTTAGTTGGGAATTCAATTACAATCAATCATCCTTGCAAGAGCACAGAAGCTAAGACACTCAACAAAATGATCCATGAATGGAAATTCCAAGCAATAGCATAAGCCCCAAGCAACCAGATATGCATGCACAGGGACTGTACATTTGAGCTTTGGCTGAACCCAACCAAGATATGCATCTTTGAAAACCACCCATGTGCAAAAAACATCAATACTCAAAGCAACCTCAACGGTTTAGATTTTGTGGGTGACCTGCACTCCCTCACCTATGCGAACCACATGTCGCATACATTTTAAAGACGAGATTGTAGTATAAGGAAAATTACAGAATCTTAATCACAATGCCATAAGTTCTACTTGATACAGCAGAATATGAGTATAAAGACCAAAACCATCCATAGTCAGTAAATAAAGTTACATATATTTGCGGCACATTCATCAAGTCATCAAAAAAGATAATGCAAGAAAACCTAAGACAAATACCCAGAGAACACTTGTCTCTGATTAAAAAAAGAAAAGATGTTTTTTGACAAAAGTAAAATCAGTGGAAGACCCAGAAACCAGTTTTAGAAAGAAAATAGTCAACCCACTGGAAACTTCTAGATGCCATGTAGAACTAATTGTTTTTAAGCACTTAAGTGTCAATTTCTGCATCTAACGTTGTTCAGTAAAAAGAAAGCATAGAGAATATCCTCTTTTGCCACACAATGAGAACTTACTTTTTGTTCTGAAGCTGTAATCCTGTGTGGGTATCAATAGATAATGGCAATAACATGAAACCAGGTGCTGACATGGGAACTGTTGAACTCTTTTGCTTGAAGTGATCAGGAACAATAGAACGTTGTGTTACTCTGATGGCAAGCGGCGTCTCTTCCCATAATCTGCATCCCGAGATCGAGACCTGTGGTCATCTTCTTGAATCATGCGCGACTTGCTTCGAGATCTTGAAGAAGACTGCCCTCTATCCCAGTCATCTTCATTGTCCCAGTCACGCTCCCTCTGCCTATGATCCCGATGCCCATCCTTCTCTTCCCTGTACCGATCCTTGTCAGACCTATCTCTATCCAGTTCCCTGTCATCACGATGCCGCCTGTCAGAGTTGCTTGACCAGTCACGCTCAGGACCCCTGTCCTCACGGGAAACGTTTGATCTTCCTCTTTCATGACCTGTTTCTCCATACCCGTAATCAGAGGTGACATCATCACCTCCATAGCTAGATTCCCGGGTCCTTCTCCCATGTTCATCTCCTGCAGATCCACCCCATCCAGCCATGCTTGTATCAGCCCACATCCCTGAATTATGTCCTTCCATTCCACTGGCACCCATCATCGCCATTCCATTAGTAGTCATTCCTCGGCCAAAGAAAGCTGGGTTAACATGTGGAGCCACTCCAGGAAGAGCAACCGTGTTCATGGTCGGAAATGAAGGCATCATACCAGGAAAAGCAGCACCTGAAAACCCTCCATAAGCCGCTCCTCTACCCATATATGTTGGATCAAATGCTGCACCCATCATACTTTGTGGGTGCATCAGCCCACCAGCAGGGCCCCCTAAAGCAGGGTTAGCGAGGCCTTGACCATAGGGACCTCCACCGGCACCACCACCAACCCCTCCGGTGTTTCCAACCATGCCCCTTCCTCCCATAGGCCCTCCTCTTCCCCTCATTGGTCCACCTTGCCCTCTGTTGAACCCTTGCCCGCCTCCTCGACCCCATCCACCTCGACCATAGTTCCTCGTTCCATCTCCACTCTGATAATTTGAGCCACCTCCTCGTCCGACCCCATCATTCATCGGTCGCCTCCCCGGTACCTGTGGCTGACCTTGTGCTTGGTTTTTGTTCATATAAGCAGCACCCATCTGCCTCACAGTTTGCGGGGATGCAAATGCTACCACACAAGCCCGCCCATTGAACATATGACCATTCATCCCTTCCTTGCACGCAACTGCAGCAGAAGTATCATAGAATTCAACATGACAGTAGCCTTTTGATTTCCCACTTGCTCTCTCGTCATAGAACTTGATTTCTTTGACCCTTCCATACTGAGACAAAATGCTTTCGAGATCTGCATCAGTTGTCCACCAGTGCAGTTCTCCCACAAAAAGCATAGTGGGGCCACTCTCCAATATTGGCCTGCTGGAATTATCATTAACAATTGGCTGGTTTGCAACAGTACCTGTTGGATTAACCACCATTGGGTGGCCATTTCTAGCTCCAATAGTGCCTGTATCCGGTAACGACGAAGGCCCACCAACAAACTTCCCTGGCATCTGACCAGGATCAGGCCCAATTTTAGGGGCCGTCAGCACTGATCCTCGGAAACCAATATTTTCTACTTGGTTCCCACGAGCCATGTCCACAACAGTAGCTTTCTGAGAAACCCCATCTGCATAGTTGCCACCTCCCTCTCCAAAACCCTTTGCAGATGAAAAACTGCTCCTTTTCTGCTCTGCATTGGAAAAATTGGCACCAACATTCGACGACTTACTATCCATCACAACACTAGGAATGGTCACCCCTTGGGGAGGGCCCGTATCAGGAACCCTTGAACCAGGGCCATCATCAATCTTCTGATTTTGAAGCCCCCCATTTTCCAAACCACGGCCTAACGGAACAGACATTTCCTTGCGGTGGTTCAGTGACTGCATAAATCCCTCCCCAACATTAACATCATTGTATAGGTCATCATATTCATCATCCTCCCCCATCAGTTCCTCATCTGCAAGTGCAGGGATTGCCCCACTACCCTGAAACTGAAGCTTTTGACCACCGCCATACTCATCATCCTCATAATCTATTTGCTCTTCACCCATGGGATCCATCTATATGGACAAGAAGGAAAAACCAGTAATGATCTCTAACTCACAACTAAGAAGGCAAAGAAAAAAAAAAGGAGAGAAATTTCAAACAATCGCCTTTATAAGAGGGAGTGGAGATAGATAGATAGATAGATAGATAGATAGATAGATTCAACACCTCATTATGAACATTATAACTGCAAAAGATCTCAAAAGGCCATAAAATAGAGAGTTCTCAGCCGCCCTTTTTTTTTTTTTAAGATCAGGTACCACCCATCTACACTCAAACAGAAGTTTAGAAATCCTTGGATACCCACCTAAATTAAAATAAAAACCCATCAAACATAAAACACAAATTTTCATCAGCCAAACCGATATTAATATATACAGAAACATAGAAACCCACACTACAAAATATATGAAGAGAGAGAGAGAATAGAAATTTCAACACCACATCTAACACCAAAGATTAGCAAAAGCAGAGAAAACGCCAACACCCAGAAAACATAATCCCTAAAAAAATCCGGAAACAAAACTTAAACAAACTAATAGAATAAAAGAGAGATCTAACAATATGGCACAAAAAAGAGAAAGGAAGACAGGATTTTCAAATTTCAGCTACCCATATTAGAAGAAGACACCCAAAAAAGGAGAAATCTCTTTCACCCGGCAAGAAAAATTAGCTTAAACAAGGAAATATTGAACACCCATCTCACAAAAGCTACAAAAACGTAGAAGTTTCAAACACCCATCAGAGAATAACGCACAAACTAGAGGATTTTCACATCCCCATCAACCCAAAACAAAAGGATCTGCAAAAAATGAAGAAGTAGAAGAGAAGCTCCATCCATACCTGAAATTGCAGACAACTGAATTTGATGAGTTGGAAAGGTGGGTTTTGGGCAGATGGATTGGATCAATAGATGATTCTCCTCCCCCAAAACACAAACAGAGGGTTTTTTGGTTCTCCCTGTTTTGTTTCTCTCTTTACCCTCTTTGTGTTACCATCTCAACCAAAAACCATATCTTATAAGCTGTGAGACTTTCTTCCATTTTTCATGTCTTGGCTCTATCTCAAAGGTTAAATGTCTAACCATGGGACTCTCTCCTATGATGTTTGTCTTCCACAAAAGAGGACATTTTTGAGGACTCGTTTTGGTATTCATGGCACCAATCCTATTGTTCAAAATGGTGGGGATCTAAGGTTACAAATGGATATTAGATTCTCCGAATACTCGGAAGTTCTGACCAGTAAAAAATCGGGTCTGGAACCATTTTAATTCATAAATGGGTCAAGGTCTGAAACCTAATTTAGGTTCCGATTGATAGATGGGTCCGAGTCCGGATCCATATAAGTTCCAACCCATGGACCTGAGACTCGTCATATGAGCTTTCGATATTACAAATTGTACCTTAACATCAACTTTTTTTTTTTTTTTGACATTTTTATATACAATATTAAAGGTAGTAGACTTAATACGCTGTTATAAGTTGAACGATATGTTTATTTTAAGAAAAATAATAAAGATAAATTAGAATCAATTTTAGAACTAAATTCAAGTCCTCTATGTGAACCCGGTTCCGAAACCAAATTCGGATTTTCCTATTGAAACCTGGTCCGGAACCAACTAAACAGGTTCCTAATCAAAATCGGATCCAAAATCGGAACTGTTATTTAGAAACGAGTCTAGGTCTGAGTCCACTATGGTTCCAATTCGGAACCGTTTCGTTTGCAACCCTATGAGGATTATAAGTTTAAGTAACTTTGATAAAACTAACCCTTTTTAAAATAATGGATGGTGCTTTGGGCCCTTTGGGCTGGATTAATCCCTTTGGGCTTAGGGGAGAGCTGGTTAAATCTCATGCGTTTTCAGTGCGGCTGTGCAGGTTTGAACCCTCAACCTTGGAGAGTAAACGTAGTCCTAAGCCAACGGATCTACCCTTCTTGAATAAATTACTTTAATCATCTGACTTTGCCTATTGAATTTAGACTCTTGGACATTATTTTTAAAATATGAGTACTAATCATGACTTGATTTTATTTTTTTGGGTTAAAGGATCATATCTACTTCAATTGTAATAGAGATATCTCTCATAATTCTCCTTGGGCATTTTTGTGTAATGCTTGAGGATTTCTCATTGTTGTGGGAGTCGAGAAAGGCTTCTTCCTCATGTATCATTTTGAAATGAAACATAATTTAGTTGATTTTTTCCTATAGTACATAAGAAATTATTCCCCATTAGGAGAAGGAACATCTTTTGTGTCCCTATGGAAATGAAAATACATGGAACTAAAAGAATCCAATGAGATACAAGTATGCTAGCCTTGTAACTTCGTTAGAGGGATACCAGTGAAGTCAAAACACCTTAAAATTGCTATCACCCAATTTATTTACGCTAGGGCAAAATTCACTTGGGAGTAGGGACTACACTTGTCAAATTTGATCAATGTAAAATAGGCGATCAATTTCTTTCTACAAAGAAATAGTGCACCCAATTCAAAGTGGACTGAAATTCGAGTTTGTGTAATACATGTGGCAATTGTGGTTTCGAGCAGTTTAGATGTGAGTTTGGCGACACACTGATGGATTAGAGGATCCAAATTTAGTTAAAGGACACTTTTGTGTGATACTAAAGATTTTTCATAGTAAGGAATCGCCCTCAATTTTTCGCTCTCATTTAGTTTTTAGGTGCAACGCTCTTCCATGTGGAAGGAGTTTAAAACATTGAACTTTTTTTTTTTTTTCTAAACTCCATGAAGAACTTCCTACAAGAGGGAATAAGAATTACTTTTCCACGAAAATTCACTATGGTGTGAAATTCCAATATAGCACAAATGCGACAACGTCAATTGATGGGCTTGTTGTAGGATGTAGATGAAGAAAATTTCATCTTGACAGTACAATGGAAGAAGAATGTGTGATCTGGCTGGTTGAACTTGGACCACACTGACCTATTTTCCACATTCCTTGGTACCTTGTCAACCGTTCTTTTGATTGACGTAGACTCTAATGGTGAAGATTGAATGATCCATCTAATTTAAGGTGAAGATCAATGGCATAACAATTGGCCCACAATTCAATAGTTTAGATTGATCGTGGACTACCTAGATCACATATCTTCAGTTTACGAGGGCTGCATTGCATTGCCAATGTTATAATACAGAGTAGCAAACGCACACCGGAGGCCACAAAACATAAACACCAAACATGCTCCTAGTTCTCTCCCATCAGTAGCGGATTCATGTGGAATGTTTTTCTAATATTTACAAAAACACCATCTTCTATTCAGTTTTTGCATTGAACCCCTTATATTTATGATAATATCAGTCAGGTCGCTGGACAAAAGTTGGAAAACTTGAGACTACGACTCGCTCAACTCAAAAACTTTTTTCTCATTTAAATTATTTCAAAAGTAAGTACAAATAGGTTAAATGTCTATAAATTTTAAATATACATTTTTTCACCTGGATTCATGATATTTAACTCAATTTAATTACCTAAAAATGTAAATATAAAAAGGAAACCAAAATAAAAAAAGGAACCCTCCTTACAATATTTTTTTTCCTTTTTTTTTTTTTTTTTTGCGCTAAGTAGGCCTATTGGTTAAGGAGTGATACATTAAAGTTGAAGAGCCCGGGATTAATCCCAAGGTATTTGTATGTGTGATCCTAAGGCACCAACACTGCTTACCTTTTCATATGTTCGAAGGAGCTGTCTGTACAAGGCCCTCGTCTACAGAAATGGAAGGAGACAAGGCACTGGATTTTTCAAAACCTTCTTTAAACACATTTTGTGTTGCAATGACTTTCCAGATTTCCCATCCTTCTAATGTACAGAGGGGATCTTGAAGTTCGACCTGGAAGAGGAAACATCTTCCGCGACACACTTTACAAACTGTTCCTAAGTTTCTCTTAGATTTGACTTGGTCCTTGTAAAAAATGAGGTGACTCGTCCTTTTCACGAGTCAACTTGGAGTCTTTCCAATCCTGCTTTTGACACTAAAATTGATTTGAAAAGGATAAAAACTTATTTAATTAAAATCAACCTCCATAGCTCATCCTTATTTATGTTTTAACATTAAAAATAAACTATATGAGGTTCAAACTAAGGATTTTTTTCTTTTTTGTAAGTGGTCCAAACTAAGTTAAAATTTGTCTCTATTTAAATAAAGGATGAGATATTAATTTAATGCTTTGATTTGAGACATTAATTTATTGTTTTGATTCAAGTTATTCTTCTAATTAGAATCAAACACCAACTTTACTACAACCAATTAAAAAGAGATTTTGCCTATTAGTCAAGGTGGTTGACTAATATTGTCATGAGAATATAAGTTAGCTGCATGTAAAACTTAAATAGCAGAGATAGTTAGCTTTAGATACTAGAATAGGCAGGTGTTGTGTATAAATTTCCCTAATTCCCTTGATGCTGAGATATATGAATATCACAAGTTTACAAAACCTTTGGCCTTATGATTTCTCAAATAAATTCCAAGTCTGAAATTTTTTCAACATTATCATAACTATATTTGGAGACTTGCAAGACGATTATGGTCACCACAACTTGGTATCGTCATGATCCGAAAAAAAAAAAAAAAAACATCCTAACCGTTTGATCAACGGCTTGAAAATTAATAACAATCTGGTGTAAAACAAAGGATTCAGATCTTCAGATGTATAAAATAATAACAATTGCTAGATAATACTAGTCTAACTAAACAAGCTCATAATGGGGCCTTCAAAATATAAGCCCAGCATATGACCTCCTGGTTCACCTAATAAACAGGGGTATGCTCATTAGATAGGAAGAAAAAAATTCCAATTAAAGTTCTCAGCCATCTGGGCAAAGGTATGATTGTGAACTGTTCAGTCGTTTCTATGTTAGCTATGCATTGGATTACTTTTTACGTTGGACTGATTGGTGTTCTATTGGAATTATCTTTTGGTAGGATACATATACCACAAACTCTTCTATGAATTGGTTTCAACCAAACATTCCATGAGTTTCACTTTGACCGAATCACCAGTTCATGATGAAATGAAAATGGTCTACATTCAACATAAAAGGATCGATTATAATATAACCAGGATCTTTACAGCATGGCCGTGTTCCGGACATTGTATTATCCATTGCAGAAATAATCAGCTCAAAGGCCAACACGGCTCTATTTGGCATCATTCCGGAAATGCTTTATTCTGAGATTGAATGAAGAAAAAATTGTTCGGTAGGCATTTTTGTAAGAGAGAGAATCTAAAGTGATAGAGAAATGAGGGAGATAGATAGGGAAATGAGGGAGATAGATAGGAAAAGATCTGATAGATGTGAAGAAAGGGAGCCAATTAAGGTTTTTCTTTTTTTTTTCTCAAAATGTAACATTTTCAGAATAATGCCAAGCAGGTAATGCATGCCCACGGATCGATTCCTGAGTCTTCAAGTTTAAAGTATAACTCCTTACCTGTAGCCTAACCTGGCCATTAAAACAAAAAATTAGAAAGAAAGAAATCAGCTCAATGGTCTGGACCACCAAATCATCTCTATCCATTTCACAAACTCAAAAGTTCCAAGGATCAGAGCTCACTTAATTCCTGTTTATCATATCAACTTTATGGGTTCAACTGTTTCACATGGCTCCTCAACATTGGAATAGTCAATCCGACTCTCAAGATTGTCTAGCCGAAGTTCCAACATTCAATCATTAGCTTTAACATAAAAGATTAAGCAAAGGAAAATTCAGTGACTGTCCAGAAAATAAAGCCAATTAAACAACAGAGAATTCTGAGTGATCCCCAATACAGGGTGGGACCCACCGCGTCAACACCCCAGATCACTGGTTCATGGATCCTTTTTACATAATTCTTCATGAGAAACTCATCTAAGAGATGAAAATAAATAAAAAAAAAAAAAAAAGAAGTCCCCCCAGATACAAGCACAACCCAACAATCCACATATTGAGCCAGGTAATGTAACTTTAATCATCTCCTTATTAACAAAGAACAGAAGTGTTAAGATATCATTAATGGAATAATCACTACAGGAAAATGTTATTCAACTCAACTAAGCTGAATGCAAAAAATCGGTTCAGCTTAGCTCATGTCGCACTGATCAAGCCTCACCTAAAGGAGCTGCCAAACATAAAACCTATCCCTGGAAAAGAGTACATATGCAAATTAAAGAACCAAATTCCTTGCCTACTTATGACCAAGACTTAACATCTATAATACAGTTCTCATATGAGATAATATACACTTCATGAGCAAATTCGGGTGACAAAATACAGCCAAGCGTGTCTGCAAGGAGTGGTGACTGATAAGAGCTCCAGAAGTGTACATTGGAAGATGGACACACAAAATCTGCTCAGAGAGCAACCTGGATCCACTTTAATACATCCCTTTGAAGACTGGATTTGTGCGGCAGATGCTTGCACCGTACTCTTCATATTCTGCTTTCGTATGGCAGGCCTGCGTGACAGATGATAATTCAAGTATTGCTTCCAAAGCCAATCATTTCATTGGATATAAATGATCTCATTCGAAACTTAACTCTGTCAATAAAAAAATGCTTGAAACTATGTTAACTCTTTCGATAAAAAAAAGAAAAAGCAAGAAACTATCTCTGTTCCTCAACTATATTTGTGAATTTAGACAATGATTACAAATGCCCAACCCAAAAAAAAAAAAAAACGAAAAAAGAAAAAAACGAAATGCATGAACACCCAAGTAGTTAGCAAGAAGCAAGCTAAAGAACTTAATATGCCAAGTGTCATAGCTTTTCATTTGATCATTGATCTAACTGTTTCTGGCTCGGAATTTCCCCTCATCCTAGAGCCATATGAGACAATCAATGGACCTGGGTCCAGCCCAGATCCACCCAAATTCAAATCCAATAACACAATATTCAGACTACCCAGCAGCTCTAACAGGCAGAGTCGAACCCACGTTTAAGGTGCAAGCCGCAGACTCAGGCCTTCTCCAGGCCCACTATGTATATATATATATATATATATATTTATATAGGGGAATGTTCATATGCATCTTTCCCTCGCCATAGGGTGAGGGAAACTTCCCTTTTTGCACAAGAAGACAAAGAAAATGACATTTTCTTTGTCTTCTTGTGCAAAAAGGGAAGCGTCCCTCACCCTATGATGAGGGAAAGATGCATATGAACATTCCTCATATATATTTATATATTCCTAAACAAGAACTAAAAAGAAAAATATCTTATTTCTCTGAGGAAGAAGAAACAGAAGATATTTCTAATGGTTGTCCAGCATTCACAAGAGAGAATCTAAAGATGCTTAGAATCCTAACTCATTCAAAATCAAACAATCATATGACTGTTAATGCTGCAGAATATGAGTTAGAACAGGTAGAGAAAAATGTAAAAAACTTTCAGGTTCCTCGCTTTGCTTGGAAAGAACTATATCATCTTAGTTCTTTACATTTTAGGCAAAAGTATTATCTAAAATGTGTAGAAGAATCTATATCCTTGACCAATGAAGAACATATGGTCCCCTTATTCACCAAGAGTGTAATAGATGAAGGAAAACAAAAGGGATTCAGATTCATACACATGGCCGCCATTCAGGTAGTCATAAAGATTATGGCTAGAAAGAATTTAGGAGGAAGAGTCCTGGCCATAGTACAAGATAGAAGGCTCACAAACTTTAGGCAAAGCCTAGTAGGCGCCATTGAATCTTCCGGAGATACGGGAATAATATTCTTCAGCGTGTTTCAGATTACATGATAGACATAGGAGATACTATGGAATCATTACATCTGAGAGTTCAATCCCAAGGCTTTAGTTTCAAGCCTGAAACAAAAGGTCTGTGTGTCCAATATAACATGTATTACAAAATGATGAACTCTTCAGAACCAAGAGGAAAATTGTCTCAAAAAGAAGATAATGATGTTACCACAATGATTAAAGCCAGTTCTGCTAATTGCATCCAAAGAGCAGAAAAAATCAAGTGGGGAGACATTCATTTCCCTAAGGAATGGGAGATAATGGAAGAAAAAGTCAAAGATGAGACAAGTAGAATCTCTGCAATCCAATAACAAGATCATCCTAAAATTCAACAACTCCCCTACCTTAGAAGGTCCAAGACACTCTTCTGCCGAAGATAGAAGAAAGTCTTTACTAGAAAGATCCAATTGCAACATGGTCCGGTTAAAAACATATGAGGAATATGTTTTAGAATTCGAGACTACTGAAAATCCAGAGAGGCTAAACGAATTAGTCAAAATTCTGGCAAATTGGAAAATTGAACCTGAAGTTCAAAATATAAAGGTTACTGGAGAATCAAGTAACCATCTCTTTCTTGATGATCAACACAGAAAAAATCGAGAAGATGAGAGAAGATATAGAGATTGGAATTTTAGTGATCCTGAGAACAATGAGAAAAGAGGAAAACAAATTAGAATCAATAAAAGCACAGGAAATAATCTCTTTGTAGAAACCTCTTGCAACAAACTAGAACCCATTAGCACACAGGACACTATCTCAACTTGGATAAATGTCCCAACATTTCAGAGATAATTAATGCTTGGGGAGATTCCATGAACATTGTTCGAAGTTCTAATCCAGAATGGAGTTTTACTCAGTATAGGAGATATATAGAGAAAACTCTAAAAGGCATTGTTGGTGATTTTTGGAAAAGACACCGACAAACATGCACTGATTGTGTCCAAGCAAATGTGGTTGGAGAACCCAGAGAATGGACCCAACATATGTTAAAAATCATAAGAAGAGAATTTGGAGGCATAGAGGCTGAGCAAGATGCTCGAATCAAAGAGATAGCAAAGAACAAATTAACTAATTTGGCTATCTGTGATTTCAGATATTTAGAAGAATACGAAATGGAATTTAAGAAGTATTTCTACCAAGCAGGATTAGAAAATGATGAAAATGCTAAGAACATGTATTTTCATAAACTTCCTTACCCCCTCGGAGTAAAAATTCAACAGGATTACGAGAAGAATCCAGACACAAATCAGAAATTAAATACATTAGGTGAAAGAATTCTTTTTGTCCATCATGCATTAAGAAATCTCTGCATCGAAAGGAAATCTCAAAAAATCTCTAGAAAACAATTAAAAGGTTTTCCTGGAATATGTGAACTAATGCATGACATGCCATCTCAATATGGATGTCACCAAAAACAAAGAAGAAAATTCCGAGGAAGAAGAAGTTTCAAACACTACAAAGAAAGAAATAGATTTTTCAGGAAAAGTAAAACCTGGAAAAACAGAAGACAATTTCCAAAGAAAACATATTTTAAAAAGAGAAAAAGAAATGAAAAAGATAAACAAAATTGTACATGCTTTATTTGCCATGAAGAAGGACACTTTGCTAACAAATGTCCTAATCGAGGAAAAATGCAAAATACGAAAATAATACAAATCCTCGAACAAATGCCTAAAGCATATTTTGAAAATTTTAAGATAATTCAAGAAGAAGAATCTGATACAGAATCTGAGGTCTTTTCATTACTAAGTAGTAATGATGAAGATAAGGATCATCCACTACTGAATCCGACATAGAAAAAGAAAACCTGATGATGATCTCTAAAAACCCTTCTCCCAATATCATGCAGATTAACAACAGATGGATGAAAAGAATCATCTATGATCCTCCTTTAGATCCTTGCATGGAATTTGACTACCCTAGTTGGGAAGAAATTCCAGCACCCCTAGTCGATGCAAAAGTATTGCTCGAATCAGCCAAACCATTTACTTCTAAACATAGCATTTACATTGAAACAAGGGTCAGTGTACGGGGATATCACCGATATACCCTCAATGCTTATACTGGGGCTGGGTTTAACATGATGTTAAAACATGCTCTTCCCGATCATATGTGGAAAAAGGCTCCTATTCCACTCGAAGCTGTTATGGCCAACACTACTACCAGTTCTCTTGAATACGTGGCCCATAACATTCACATCTTTATCTCTGGAAAAGAATTCCTCATTGATAAAGTCTGGCAAACAGATATCAAACGTATGAACCGTTTGTTCATACTCCTGCGACCTGATCTCCTTCTTGGAAACAACTTTATCCAAACTTATGAACCGTTTGTTCAAACAAAAAACACTATTCAGTTCACCCTTCCCAATGGACATCCTGTCACAGTTGATAAAGTTAGAGATGCTTATGCTCATGCCTTTGATCCCGCTTTTCTTGAGACTTTCAAGAAACCCTCCTCAGAGTGCCCAGACGAGAAGCCTGGTGGACCTTCACCTTCAATCCTCTTCAAAACTCCCATGCGAACCATGTTAACAAATTGTGAAGAAGTCCAAATTCGAAACTGGAGTAGCGAATCTGAAAGTGAAGAAGAAACTGGCAAAAGAAATGAAGAAAGACTTCTTCCTTTCCCAAAAAGTTGGAATAAAGAAGAAGACTCTTGGCAAAAGGAAATAGAAATAATCAATCTCTATTACAAAAATTTGAAAAGAACCAAAAGTAATGAGAAAGAAAAAACTCTTTCCCTTGAAGAAATTAAAGCATCATTAAGAAAGAATCTAGATGATGATCCCCTCAAATTATGGGAAAAAGACCAAGCCAAGTGTGAAATTCTCCTAAAAGATCCTGAAAAGATTGTCAGGGTAAAACCAATGCAATATTCCCCTCAAGATAGAGAAGAATTTGATCAACAAGTTACAGAATTACTTGTTCAAAGACTAATAAGACCAAGCAATAGTCCTCATAGTAGTCCTGCCTTCATGGTAAGAAACCATGCAGAGCAAGTCCGGAAAAAACCAAGAATGGTCATAAATTATAAAAAATTAAATAGTTTCACCATAAGAGATGGATATTTTCTTCCTAATAAAGAATCTCTTATTAAAGAAGTTCAAGAAAAAACTGTCTTTAGTAAGTTCGATTGTAAATCTGGATACTGGTAGATAAAAATGGAAGAGGACAGCATTCCTCTAACAGCTTTCAATGCCTTTTGGGCTAACAAATGCACCACAAATATTCCAAAGAAGAATGGATAATATTTTTAAAAAACACCATGAATATTGTCTTGTTTATATTGATGATATTATTGTCTTCAGCAAAACAAAGAAAGAACATAAACAACATTTAGCAAAGATTGCTAAAGAAATCAAAGACCATGGAATAATGATTTCTGAGAAGAAAATGGAACTTGAAGTTGAAAGAATCAACTTTTTAGGCATGATTATCAACAAAGGAGAAATAGAGTTACAAAATCATGTCATAGAAAAAATAAATCTTTTTCCAGACCATCTTAAAGATAAATTACAGGTCCAAAGATTTTTGGGATGTATCAACTATGTCAGAACATTTATTCCAAAAATAGCTCAAATAGCTCAAACCTTATAGAATAAGGTAAAAAAGGATTATAAATGGTCTTTTTCAGAAGAAGATGCTCTAATAGTTCGGAGGATTCAATACTTATGTAAAAATCTTCCTAAACTAGAACTTCCAAGAGAAGAAGATGAAGTCATCCTTGAAACTAATGCCTCAGAATCTCATTGGGCAGGAGTGTTAAAGGCAATCAATCACTCTAAAGAAAAAACTGAAAGAATTTGTGGCTATTCCTCTGGAACATTTAAAAAGCATGAAAAGAATTATTGTGCTTTAGAAAAAGAAATCTTAGCCATCAAACAAGGAATGACTAGTTTCAAGATCCATTTGTTACCAAGAATATTTCTTGTAAGATCTGACTCAAATTTTGCAGGATTTCTCAAATCTGATTTACATAGAGCAATGAATCAAGCTAAAATGAGAAGATGGCAGGCCTGGTTTTCAGAATGGAACTTCAAAGTAGAACATATTAAAGGAATAGAAAATAGCCTTCCTAATGCTCTAACCAGAGAAATGATTTTTATGATGCAGGAAATGAAAGGAAGAAAAGGAAAGGGCAAGATGTCCCAAGAAGAGCAAGAAGCTCAGTTGATATATAAATATACAAATTCAATCTGGAATGCTATAGCAGGTCTTCAAGAAGAAAGACCTTGTCCCACCATGCCAGAAAAGCTAGCTATCGAATCTCTAAAGAATAGTGTTCGATTAGTTGAGCATAATTTTACCTTCACCCCTCAGAAGGCAAGTCCCAAAAAATATCTAAAGAGGGAACAAGGGGAGGCTACTTTTGATAATTTCAGTAGCTTGACCCTAAGTGAATCCGAAATTATCACAACACATTCCGACAAGACGGTTCGGATGCAACTGGAAAATTATTTACAGGAACTTCCAGAAGAAATTGTTACAAACATTCTTAAAAGAGTAACTAGTGATGAAGCTGCTTGATACACCTTGTTCCTAGGAGTACAATGTATCACCATTCATACAAGACTGCCTGGATGGGGAGGATTAGGAACTTATAGCGATAAAAGATTTACCGCTTTAGATGTTCTGATGCACAAGATGTTGCCATCAGAATTTGGAGAATTATTCGAAGCCGGGATACTTAAGAGGACAAATTTTGTCAAAACAGAAAAATATTATAATTTTCTCCCGATCTGCATCTACAAAGCCCTTACTCTTTGGTTTACAAAACATCCTTCGGCTAAAACCGTGGTAGCAGACATCAATTCTGTCATTCCAGAATGGGAAGAAATAGAAAATGATCAAGGGGATAAAGAAGTCATTTATCATCCTAGCTATCATTTTATCGAATTAAAACGACGAGATGAAGAATTATCTCCCCTTCGCCCAGCTGAAAAAATCCCTGAATGGATTACTCATGAAGATCCCATTACTATCCGCTTAACCCTTCAAGATATAAGGGCTAAACAATTTTGGAATCTAAGCCAGATTCTATCTTGCAATCTCACAATTATTGGAGGAGATGAAAGGATCCTTATCTCTTATAAGGATAAAGAACATCAATTCAAAAAGCAAACTCATCTGCTTCAAAACCTCAGAGCTGCTCTACAAGATCAAAAGATAATGGCATCTGATTTCGTAAAAATTGAATCAATGATGGATTTTGACCCAGATCTAGAACCTTGTCTGGATCATACTGAAGATGGGGAATTTTTTAATGATCTAGATAGTACAGGCTGGGAAAATTACGAAAATCATCTGGATCGATAAAGGAGCCGCCTCCATGTGACTAAAGGTGGGAGTTGTCCATCATGTCTCCCTCCTTTTGTCTTCTTTCAATCATGCAAAGCCAGCTGTCCATACTGTTCATCCGCATGCAGTAAAAGCAGTCGTCAGTCAGACAAGCTGTCCATCCTGTCCCCCACAATCTCAATTATGCACCTAAAGCAGAAGCCGGCTGTCCGTCCTGTTCATCCACATGCGCGGATTCTATCTTTTAATTGTTTGTAATTATGAGTCGCTTGAAGTCCAGAGTCTTTAAATAGCCAGTAACTTGATGGAGAAGGCATCGAAAAACACTGTGGTGACCTCTCTTTGGATTTTAGTTGAGTGTTTTCTTAAGCAAGAAGTTTGTAAAAGTCCTGAACAAGTAAGTCTTTCATGTTTAGTCTGTAATAGTCATAATGTCTCTATGGTAATCCTTGTTTACTTCTTTACTCTTACTCTCTAAATTCTTTTTACTTTATTCTCTAAATTCCTTTTACTTTAAAAACCTAATTATCTTTTCTCTAATCTCTTTCCTTCTCTCTAAATGGCACTTCGGTCCTTGTCTCTGTTATACCCGATGGAGGGTCCTTTGAGATTGACCGCGAAGTTTGGTTTAGGGTTTAGGGTTTAGGGTTTAGGGTTTAGGGTTTACAAGGCACACACACAAAATGGTATCAGAGCCAAGTTCGCTTTTGGGATGTCTAAAACTCCTCTACTTGCACCTATAGACCAAATTTCGGAAGAAATTCATAGACAAGGCAGACTAGTTTTACACCAGTTAGAAAGACATGAAGGACTCATAGAAAACATCAAAGAAGAGTGCGAGAAAGATAATATAGAGCTCTTTAGACATATTCACAAAGGAAATCAGATAGTAGAACAACTACATAAGACTGTCAGAGACCAAGAGAGCACCCTTTGTTATCAGATCTCACAATTAGAGTTAAAAGTTCAGAAATTATTTGAGAAAGTTCAGACTATACTAGATATCTTACAACGAAAATTGTAAGAATGAGTTTTTCTGAAAAAGTTCAAAACAGAGTAATTTCTAGTATTGGTACTGAAGCTGGAACTTTTACTACTAAGTGTGAATCCACTTCTGAGAGTTTAACCAAGATAGTTTCTCAGAACAACTGGTTAATAGCCGGGATCCAAGAAATGGAAGCCGACTGTTCCAAAAGGCTGGAACAACTAGAAACCAAAGTTCAAGAGTTAAGAAATACTCTAGAACATGAAGAAATCACAATTCCTAAACAAGAACTAAAAAGAAAAATATCTTATTTCTCTGAGGAAGAAGAAACAGAAGATATTTCTAATGGTTGTCCAGCATTCACAAGAGAGAATCTAAAGATGCTTAGAATCCTAACTCATTCAAAATCAAACAATCATATGACTATTCCCCTCAAGATAGAGAAGAATTTGATCAACAAGTTACAGAATTACTTGTTCAAAGACTAATAAGACCAAGCAATAGTCCTCATAGTAGTCCTGCCTTCATGGTAAGAAACCATGCAGAGCAAGTCCGGAAAAAACCAAGAATGGTCATAAATTATAAAAAATTAAATAGTTTCACCATAAGAGATGGATATTTTCTTCCTAATAAAGAATCTCTTATTAAAGAAGTTCAAGAAAAACTGTCTTTAGTAAGTTCGATTGTAAATCTGGATACTGGCAGATAAAAATGGAAGAGGACAGCATTCCTCTAACAGCTTCCAGTACTCCACAAGGGCAATATGAATGGATGGTAATGCCTTTTGGGCTAACAAATGCACCGCAAATATTCCAAAGAAGAATGGATAAATCTCTGAAATGTTGGGACATTTATCCAAGTTGAGATAGTGTCCTGCTGTGCTAATGGGTTCTAGTTTGTTGCAAGAGGTTTCTACAAAGAGATTATTTTCTGTGCTTTTATTGATTCTAATTTGTTTTCCTCTTTTCTCATTGTTCTCAGGATCACTAAAATTCCAATCTCTATATCTTCTCTCATCTTCTCGATTTTTTCTGTGTTGATCATCAAGAAAGAGATGGTTACTTGATTCTCTAGTAACCTTTATATTTTGAACTTCAGGTTCAATTTTCCAATTTGCCAGAATTTTGACTAATTCGTTTAGCCTCTCTGGATTTTCAGTAGTCTCGAATTCTAAAACATATTCCTCATATGTTTTTAACCGGACCATGTTGCAATTGGATCTTTCTAGTAAAGACTTTCTTCTATCTTCGGCAGAAGAGTGTCTTGGACCTTCTAAGGTAGGGGAGTTGTTGAATTTTAGGATGATCTTGTTATTGGATTGCAGAGATTCTACTTGTCTCATCTTTGACTTTTTCTTCCATTATCTCCCATTCCTTAGGGAAATGAATGTCTCCCCACTTGATTTTTTCTGCTCTTTGGATGCAATTAGCAGAACTGGCTTTAATCATTGTGGTAACATCATTATCTTCTTTTTGAGACAATTTTCCTCTTGGTTCTGAAGAGTTCATCATTTTGTAATACATGTTATATTGGACACACAGACCTTTTGTTTCAGGCTTGAAACTAAAGCCTTGGGATTGAACTCTCAGATGTAATGATTCCATAGTATCTCCTATGTCTATCATGTAATCTGGAAACACGCTGAAGAATATTATTCCCGTATCTCCGGAAGATTCAATGACGCCTACTAGGCTTTGCCTAAAGTTTGTGAGCCTTCTATCTTGTACTATGGCCAGGACTCTTCCTCCTAAATTCTTTCTAGCCATAATCTTTATGACTACCTGAATGGCGGCCATGTGTATGAATCTGAATCCCTTTTGTTTTCCTTCATCTATTACACTCTTGGTGAATAAGGGGACCATATGTTCTTCATTGGTCAAGGATATAGATTCTTCTACACATTTTAGATAATACTTTTGCCTAAAATGTAAAGAACTAAGATGATATAGTTCTTTCCAAGCAAAGCGAGGAACCTGAAAGTTTTTTACATTTTTCTCTACCTGTTCTAACTCATATTCTGCAGCATTAAAAATCATTTCTCTGGTTAGAGCATCAGGAAGGCTATTTTCTATTCCTTTAATATGTTCTACTTTGAAGTTCCATTCTGAAAACCAGGCCTGCCATCTTCTCATTTTAGCTTGATTCATTGCTCTATGTAAATCAGATTTGAGAAATCCTGCAAAATTTGAGTCAGATCTTACAAGAAATATTCTTGGTAACAAATGGATCTTGAAACTAGTCATTCCTTGTTTGATGGCTAAGATTTCTTTTTCTAAAGCACAATAATTCTTTTCATGCTTTTTAAATGTTCCAGAGGAATAGCCACAAATTCTTTCAGTTTTTTCTTTAGAGTGATTGATTGCCTTTAACACTCCTGCCCAATGAGATTCTGAGGCATCAGTTTCAAGGATGACTTCATCTTCTTCTCTTGGAAGTTCTAGTTTAGGAAGATTTTTACATAAGTATTGAATCCTCCGAACTATTAGAGCATCTTCTTCTGAAAAAGACCATTTATAATCCTTTTTTACCTTATTCTGTAAGGTTTGAGCTATCTGAGCTATTTTTGGAATAAATGTTTTGACATAGTTGATACATCCCAAAAATCTTTGGACCTGTAATTTATCTTTAAGATGGTCTGGAAAAAGATTTATTTTTTCTATGACATGATTTTGTAACTCTATTTCTCCTTTGTTGATAATCATGCCTAAAAAGTTGATTCTTTCAACTTCAAGTTCCATTTTCTTCTCAGAAATCATTATTCCATGGTCTTTGATTTCTTTAGCAATCTTTGCTAAATGCAAAAGTATTGCTCGAATCAGCCAAACCATTTACTTCTAAACATAGCATTTACATTGAAACAAGGGTCAGTGTACGGGGATATCACCGATATACCCTCAATGCTTATGTCGATACTGGGGCTGGGTTTAACATGATGTTAAAACATGCTCTTCCCGATCATATGTGGAAAAAGGCTCCTATTCCACTCGAAGCTGTTATGGCCAAGACTACTACCAGTTCTCTTGAATACGTGGCCCATAACATTCACATATAAGAAGAGAATTTGGAGGCATAGAGGCTGAGCAAGATGCTCGAATCAAAGAGATAGCAAAGAGCAAATTAACTAATTTGGCTATCTGTGATCTCAGATATTTAGAAGAATACGAAATGGAATTTAAGAAGTATTTCTACCAAGCAGGATTAGAAAATGATGAAAATGCTAAGAACATGTATTTCCATAAACTTCCTTACCCCCTCGGAGTAAAAATTCAACAGGATTACGAGAAGAATCCAGACACAAATCAGATTCTTTTCATCCATCTGTTGTTAATCTGCATGATATTGGGAGAAGGGTTTTTAGAGATCATCATCAGGTTTTCTTTTTCTATGTCGGATTCAATCCGCGCATGTGGATGAACAGGACGGACAGCTGGCTTCTGCTTTAGGTGCATAATTGAGATTGTGGGGGACAGGATGGACAGCTTGTCTGACTGACGACTGCTTTTACTGCATGCGGATGAACAGTATGGACAGCTGGCTTTGCATGATTGAAAGAAGACAAAAGGAGGGAGACATGATGGACAACTCCCACCTTTAGTCACATGGAGGCGGCTCCTTTATCGATCCAGATGATTTTCGTAATTTTCCCAGCCTGTACTATCTAGATCATTAAAAAATTCCCCATCTTCAGTATGATCCAGACAAGGTTCTAGATCTGGGTCAAAATCCATCATTGATTCAATTTTTACGAAATCAGATGCCATTATCTTTTGATCTTGTAGAGCAGCTCTGAGGTTTTGAAGCAGATGAGTTTGCTTTTTGAATTGATGTTCTTTATCCTTATAAGAGATAAGGATCCTTTCATCTCCTCCAATAATTGTGAGATTGCAAGATAGAATCTGGCTTAGATTCCAAAATTGTTTAGCCCTTATATCTTGAAGGGTTAAGCGGATAGTAATGAGATCTTCATGAGTAATCCATTCAGGGATTTTTTCAGCTGGGCGAAGGGGAGATAATTCTTCATCTCGTCGTTTTAATTCGATAAAATGATAGCTAGGATGATAAATGACTTCTTTATCCCCTTGATCATTTTCTATTTCTTCCCATTCTGGAATGACAGAATTGATGTCTGCTACCACGGTTTTAGCCGAAGGATGTTTTGTAAACCAAAGAGTAAGGGCTTTGTAGATGCAGATCGGGAGAAAATTATAATATTTTTCTGTTTTGACAAAATTTGTCCTCTTAAGTATCCCGGCTTCGAATAATTCTCCAAATTCTGATGGCAACATCTTGTGCATCAGAACATCTAAAGCGGTAAATCTTTTATCGCTATAAGTTCCTAATCCTCCCCATCCAGGCAGTCTTGTATGAATGGTGATACATTGTACTCCTAGGAACAAGGTGTACCAAGCAGCTTCATATGAGGAATGTTCATATGCATCTTTCCCTCATCATAGGGTGAGGGATGCTTCCATAAATGAGTCTTTTTAAGTACAAAAGTGACTTTTCAAATACATGGGGTGAGCTCTTTTGTACTTGAACAGACCCATTTATTGAAGTATTCCACAGCCTATGGTGAGGGAAAGATGCACATGATCATTCTCCTATATATATATAGAGAAAGGCTCTCCTAAGCTCAAGCTTAGGATAAGGTAAGCTCAAGTGTGTGGTAGGGCCCACCTGGGGACCCACATGGGGATGGGGGTGGGGGGGATTTTAAGGACTCCCTGGGAGCTTGCTATCTACAAAAAAATCAGCCCCAACCGTGATTTCTATCATCTCCATATGGGCCCCAAAAGTTTAATGGTCAATAGTCCATTATATCATCTCCGTATGGGCCCAAAAGTCCATTATATTGATCCGAATGGACTATTGACCATTAAACTTTTGGGCCCATATGGAGATGATAGAAATCACGGTTAGGGCTGATTTTTTGTAAAGAGCAAGCTCCCAGGAAGTCCTTGAAACCACGCCCCCCCCGCCCCCCCCACATGTGGGTCCTCAGGTGGGCCCCACCACACACTTGAGCTTACCTTATCCTAAGCTTGAGTGTTGGAGAGCCTTCCTCTTTATATATATATATATATATATATAGATATATAGAGCAAGGCTGAGCTTAGGATGAAATTTCGTAAGCTCATGCTTGTGAGGCCCACTTTAAAGAGAAAACACCCCTCCTAGTTGGGCCCATTGGGATGATGATGATGACCATGAAATTCCATTGGATGGAAAGATCCATATGAGGCCTACCCATATGCAAAATCTTGAGTTCATAAGATCATCCTAACCTTTTGATCCATGACCCTAAAATTTAAGGGTTTAGAGGCATCATTTTATTATGATTTTGTTACAATTCAAACATGAATTATGAGATTAAAACATTACGAGATCATGCTAGGGCGTTCCCCGGTTAAAGTGACACATTGCAGCGTCGCCCGGTTGAAAAAAGTGGGCAAGGGTTACTGCATCATTCTAGATGAGTGCAGCTAAAGAAGTTAGTCCAGCAGCAGCAATAGAAGAGGAAGATTCGACTTCCTACTTGGAATATAGGAACCTTGACAGACAAAAGCATGGAGTTAGTCCAGGTAATGAAAGGAAAACGAGTTAGCGTAACTTGTCTACAAGAGACAAAGTCGAAGGGGAATAAAGCTAAGGAGCTCGCTGATGGTTATAAACATTTTTATGCATGAAAGAACAATACAAGAAATGGAGTGGGTATAGTTGTAGATAAGGATTTGAAACAAAAAATAAAAAAATAAAAAAAATTGCATGGGTAACGAGATTGGGTGATAGAATTATAGCAATTAAACTAGTGTTAGAGGAATACATAATTCATATCATTAGTGCATATGCTCTTCAACCAGGATTAGATGAAAGTGTCAAGAACCAATTTTGGTAGGAGATGGATGGTTTACTACAAGAAATTCCAACTAGTGAAAAGACTTTCCTCGGACGGGGCATAAATGGGCATGTATGAAAGGATAATAAAGGATATGAGAAAGTGCGTGGAGGACAAGGATTTGGAGAAAAGAATGAGTTAGGAGACACTATCTTGGACTTTGCATTAGCATTTGACCTTGCAATAGCAAACACTTGCTTTAGAAAGAGAGAGGAGCATTTAATTACTTATAAAAGTGGAACTAGAAGGAGCCGGATAGACTTTTTCTGGTTAGAAAATATGACTGATTGGCTTGTAAAGATTGTAAGGTTATTCTAGGAGAGAGTTTGAGCATACAATATAGGTCAGTAATTTTAGATACTTGCATTAGCAGTAGAAAAATAGTAGTAAATAAAATGTACCCTAAAACAAGGTTGAGGGATTTGAAAGAAGAAATAGCAACAATATTTAAGGGTAAAGAGATTGAGGATGGAGATTGGAATTTTGTGGGAGAAACAACAACGATGTGGAAACAAATGGCTAACAATATTAGGAAGGCTGCAAAAGAAGCTCTTGAAGAGTCGAAAGGGAAAAGACGCTATAATAAAAAAACTTGGTGGTTGAATGTAGAGGTTTAGGAATCTATTCAAGAGGAGATGTTACAAAGTTGGGCAGGGTACTAGGAATATGAGAAATTATGAGATGTACAGGAAGGCAAAGAAAAAAGCTAAGAAAGTAATAAGTGATGCAAAGTGCAAAGCATATGATGACCAATATAATAGGTTGGGAACAAGAGAATGAGAGAGACATTTTTAAAGGACAAGTAGGGACTTAGATCATGTCAAATGTATTAAGAGCAATGACTAAAAGGTTCTAGTGAAGGACAACAATATTAAAGGTAGAGGGTATATTTTAGCATACTTTTAAATGAAGACTGTATAGGAGACATACAAAAGAGGATACTTCATTAGCAAAGCATTCTTTTTTTCTTTTTTTTTGTAGAATTAGGGTGATGGAAGTGAGGAAAGCATTAAAACAAATAAAGACATGAAAGGCTACGGGTCTAGATGACATCCCGATTTTGGCTTGGAAATGCTTAGGAGAAGTTGGGTAGATTTTGTTAACTACACTCTTCAATAAGATAGTAATGACAAAGAAAATGCCGGATCAATGGAGAAAAAGTGTTTTAGTATCTAGATATAAGAACAAGGGAGATATTCAAAATTGTACCAACTATCGTGGGATTAAACTTATGAGTCATACTATGAAGCTATGGGAGAGTAATGGAGCAAAGATTTAGACAGAAGACCAGAATATCCGAAAATCAATTTGGTTTTATACCAGAGAGGTAAAAAATAGAAGCTATCTTCTCACTTAGGCAATTAATGGAAAAGTCACGAGCGAAGAGGAAAAATTTGCGGTCTTCATCGATCTAAAAAAAGCCTATGACAGGATACCTAGAGATTTAATTTGGTGGGTATAAAATAAAAGAAATGTTCCAAAATGTTATATTGAAATTATTAAAGACATGTATGAAGGAGCAATAATAAGTGTGAGAACTACTTACGAAGAGACAGAGGAGTTCCAGTGATCATAGGTTTGCATCAGGGGTCAGCCCTAAGCCCTTATCGCTTTGCACTAATAATGGATGAGTTAACTTCTCATATTCAAGAAGAGGCACTTTGGTGTATGTTATTTGTAGATGATATAGGGTTGGTAATAAATGAATCAACAGATGGTGTGAATGCAAAACTCTAGGGATGGCGGAAGGCTTTAGAATCCAAAGGCTTTAAAATAAGCTCTAAAAACACAGAATATATGGATTGTAACTTCAGTGGAAATATAGAAAGATCTAAAACTACTGTGAGAATTGAAGACCGTGAGATACCAAAGTGATTATTTCCATTACCTTGGCTCTATAATTAGTAAGAATGGGGAGATTGATGAAGATGTCAAATATAGGATAAATGCAAGATGGTTGAAGTGGAGACTTGGTTCTGGAGTGCTTTGTGACCGATGAATGCCAACAAAATTAAAGGGAAGATTTTACAGGACAGCGATTAGACCAGCTATGACCTATGGAGCAGAATGTTGGACAATCAAGAAGCAACATATGCACAAATTAGATGTAGCAGAGATGAGAATGTTGAGGTAGATGTGTGGTAAAACAAGGAATGATAAAATTAGAAATGAGCTCTTTCAAGAGTATTTAGGGGTAGCAACAATCGGAAATAAAATTAGAGAAACCCGTTTGAGATGGTTTGGGCATGTCCAACGTAGGCCGACGACGACGCTGGGAAGGACAAGTTTGGCTATGAAGCAATGATGAAAATAGCGGCAGCAATGGACATAAGGGCCCATCGCTGAAATGCTACGTAGCGGTGCGATTTGAAAAAAACCATAAAAAAAATGAAAAAATTCCGGAAAATCCATAATATTGGAAAATGAAAGAATATATATATTTTTCCTTACAAAAGTAACTAAGATAATGGGGTGTGATGGTCCCCTCATTGTATGAGGTCCCAGGGGCAAACCCACATTATAGATAGTGGATGCGGTCACACCAGGTTAATTTATGGGCTTCCTTAAACGACCATGCACCAGTTGAGGCCCAATCCTGCCCCACCCCATGTCCTGCATAACCCCATTTCATAAGTGAAAACCTCACACCTGATTCCATTCAACCTCCCAGCCCCAAATCAGTTAAATATCTCCAAACTCTAGACCAAAACCGTACCTCAGTCATCCCCTACAGCCGGGGAGGCTTCCTCTCTCCGTCTGTCTGGCCATCTCTTCCTCCCTCCCTGGCAGAAACCCTGAAATCGCTATAATGAAGAAAACCCTGAAATCGTAGCAGTGTCGCCGTCGACTCCCTCTCCCTCTCTTTGGCACTTTCTCTCTGAAAACCCTCCAAATCTCTCAGTCTAGTCTGGCCATCTCTCTCTGGCAGAAAACCCCAAAGTCTCTCTGTTCAGCCATCTCTCTCTGACTCTCTCAGTAAGAAAAAAGGCGGCTTTGCTCATGTCCTTTTTTTGTTAGTTCTTTTTTTATAGAAGTTGAAGGTTATATTTGTTTCATGGGATGAGTGGCTTGGTTCTTTTTTTCTTTTATTGGGTTTGCATTTGATTGAGATTTGAATTTTTTTTTTATATCGTTCTACCTAATTGGGTTGATTCCTCAACAATAGTCATTTTTTATCTTAAAATTTGTTTCTCTTTCAATCAAGAATAACTTGTTTCTCTTGTGAAATGCTACAAAATTATTCAAGAAGCTTTTATGTTTGAGGGTAGAGTTTATTTATTTGTATAGGGCACTAAACAAATAAAATTTATAAAGAAAATCAAGGATCAGTACTAATAGACTATAAAACATCCACAAATGAGAACTTAATAAAATACGAGCTTCCTTCAAAACATATCTTGGTCACTATAGAGAATCTAAGCTAATGGTTCAATGAAGGGGTATGCACCTAGGGCTAACCTAAACCTAGATAGTCAAACACAAACCAAAAAGTGGAATTTTGGCTGGGCTAGTCAGGATTTGGGAGGCTTGTTGCTGAAATTTGGTTGGGCTAGTAAAAAATATTGCCTTAATTTTATACCCTTTTAGAAAGTTAACCAGAAATTTCAATACCTGAAATGAGTACAATCTTAACCCAAATTGCACTCTGGTAAGGAATGTTGGTTAGGGCTTAAGTTGACTCTGCTTGGTTTCCATTGGTTTGAGCTTGGCTTTATCCACATACGGTGCGTGCCAGGCTTGGCTTGAGGCAATTATGAATGGACAAGCCAAGTTCCACATCTGTTCACATAGTGTATCAAAAATGGATATCATCCTGAACTAAGAAAAGAGAATCTTCTTAGGCATGCATCATATAATAAGGGTGATGGATTGGGAGAGATCACATGATATAATGAGGTTCCGGATGCCCATTCCTTTTCTTTCGATGAACCTTATGCATTGAATTTAGTACCCATGCACCTCTCCTGTTTCAAACACCTTTTCTCTTCACTTTGAGAGATAGAGGGAGAAAGAGATGCTCTCCTTGAATAAGATGGTGAGATGCTCTCATGGTCTAGGCATAATCAAGTTGTTAGACGCGTTCCAGCCTTACCAACTAAAATTAAATTATGCGTTTCAATTAAGTTACGCATTCCGATTAAGTTATGCATTTTTTAGGCTGGTGTTGACTTTGATGAAATTCTCTTTATCTTTCAATCATATATGGAAAATTATTACGAAAGAAAATCAACTTGTAACCTACCATCTCCGACTCTAGAGAATGATAACAATGATCTAGTGCCATCAACTTCAAAGAAAAGTCGTGAAGATGTTAACTTGGTAGATCTTCCTGCAGATCTTGGGTTAAGGAGCCCAATCTCGAGTTATTATCCCATGGACAGGGACCAAATTCAAAGAACGTATTTACAAAAGGGCCCTATTCAACCTTGTGACCATAAATTCCATTATACTGGGTGTGGACAAGATAAGAAACAATTTAATCTTCTTGGTTTAAAGCTTATGGTAGTTGGTTAGAGTACAAGATAGAAAAAGATACTTTATTTTGCCTATGTTGTAATCTTTTTGGAAACGGAGCATGTCATTATGCTTTTATAACTCAACGATTTAAAAGTTGGAGAAAAAAAAGGAAGAATTGAAGATCACAAGGGAGGCCCAAATAGTGCTCACAATCAAGAGCATGACAAGTGTCGAAAGTTATTAAATCATAAGCAACAAATTGAAACAATTATTGTCAAGCAAACGGATCAAGCTCGAATGGATTATCGACTCCGCTTGAAGGCAACGCTTCATGCCATTCGCTTTCTTCTACGCCAAGGGTTGCATTTTCATGGTCATGATGAATTTGAGGATTCAAAAAACATGGATAACTTCCTTGAGCTTTTGCAAGTACTTGCCAATCAGAATGAAGATATTAAAAGATTCATATCGTGAAATGCTCCTCAAAAATGTAAAATTTACCTCGCCTAAGATTCAAAAAGATAATGTAAATGCATCTACCATTGAAAAAACTCAGGCTATCATTTCCGAGCTTGGAGATGCACCATTTCCCCCTTTTGATGGATGAATCTCAGGATATCTTTATAAACGAGTAAATGGCAGTTGTTATACGCTATGTGGATAAGTGGGGATGTGTAATTGAGCATTTTTTGGCCATTGAGCATGTAATAGACAATAAAGATCAATCACTTAAGGCGGCCAACGAAGCAATATTTTCTAGGCATGGATAGAGCATAACAAGTTTGCTCGGACAAGGCTATGATGGGGCTGATAATATGAAGGGTGAACTTCATGGCCTCCAAAGACTCATTCAAAATGAGAATCCCACCGCATTCTATGTTCATTGTTTTCCACATCAACTTCAGTTGACACTCATTGCTGTAGCAAAATAACACAAACCAATTGCCACTTTCTTCGACTTGGTTTCTACTTTGTTGAATGTCGTTGGAGGCTCATGTAAACGTTACGACATGCTCCAAAATATACAAGCTGCTAAAGTCATTGAAGCCCTCAATACTAGTGGGCTTGAAAGTGGACAAGGTTTGAATTAGGAGACTAGCCTCAAACGGCCGAGAGATACACATTAGGGCTAGCATTATGCCACATCAACTTAACTCTCATGTTCTCCTTTGTGGTTGATGTGCTTGAAATTATTTTAGACGATAATACAACACAAAGGTTTTGCGATTAACTTATTGCATGTATTAGAAGATTTTTATTTTATATTTAAAATGCATTTGACGAGAGATATATTGGGGATCATGAATGAATCATCGAAGGCATTGCAATGAAAGATCAAGATATATAATGGTCGATGTGCTATGGAACTAGTGAGAATATCGAAGCAACGACTGCAAATGATGAGAGATGATGGGTGGGATTCTCTCCTTTCTGAAGTTCATTCATTTTGTGATAAATATGAAATGATCATTCCCAATATTGAAGATATGTTTGTTGAACGAAAGCGATCATGGAGCAAAGCTGAATTGACAAACTTATGTTATTTCCAAGTCAATATATTCTATGTTACTATTGATGTGAAACTTAAAGAGCTCAACTATCGATTCAATGTGGTGAAAACCAAGTTGCTTCTTTGTGCGGCATGCTTGGATCCACGTGATTCATTCTTTGCTTTCAATAAGGAAAAATTGATCCACCTTTCTCAATAATATCCAAATGATTTTTCATACTTAGATCGAATGAGACTTGGTAGTCAGCTTGAGACTTAGATTATTGATATGCACAGCGATAGTAAGTTCTTAGAAGTGAAAGGAATTAGCGGCCTTGCTCATAAGATGGTAGAAAAAAAAGGGATGTCATATATCCTTTAATTTATTTTCATACCAGTTGCCACTGCTATGAAAAAAAAAATTATGCTATCTACGGTCCAAATGCTAGCCAGAGAAGAGCAGATTTCTGAAGGGAGTTGGACGCAGTTAGAGCAAGATGGTCTAGGCCGTGGTGCATTGGGGGCGACTTTAATATCATCAGATTTCCAAGAAAAATTAGGAGGTTGTAGAATGTCCTCTGAAATGTGTGGGTTCTCTAATTGGATAAACAGTCAGTCTTCTGGATTTACAGTTAAATGGGGCCTCCTTCACATGGTCCAACCACCAGATACCTCCTGTAATGACTCGGTTGGACAGATTTTTTATTTCAGCTGATTGGGCGGACCTTTATCCTCACTCTTCTCAGGTTGCACTGCCAAAACCAACCTTGGATCATTGCTCCATTGTTTTAGACTCTAAAAAGGAATCATGGGGTCCAAAGCCCTTTTGTTTTGAGCTTATGTGGTTGGGAGAAAAGGGTTTTTCCGATTTAATTCATTCTTGGTGGCCTGAACTTCAATTTCAAGGATGGGCGGGTTTTAGATTAACAGCTAAGTTGAAAAGTTTAAAAGCTAAAATCAAAGATTGGGCCAAAACTAGTTTTGGAAGTGTGGAGGCTTCAATCGCGGATCTTCTGTGCTCGATTAAGGAGATTGATTCTAAGGAGAAAGCGGGGTAGCTGTTGGATAGTCAGATTCCTCTTCGTCATATCCTAAAAGAAAAGTTTCTTTCCAAAGCTAAGGAAGAGGAAATTAAATGGAGGCAAAGATCTAGAATCCTTTGGCTAAAAGAGGGTGTGATAGGAATGCTAAACTTTTCCACAGATTTGCTTCTTACAGAAACTATGTGAATCGGAAATCGGATTTTTGTTCTTGTGGATTGAGATAGAAGACTGGAAACCGAGGAAATTTCCGATCATGTGGTAGCCTTCTATACATATCTATTCTCAAAAGAAAACATAAATCGTCCCTCTCGATAACTTGGAGCTACCGATGATTAATGCTTTTGATGCAGACTAGCTAGAAAAGGACTTTGAGGAAGAGGGGGTGAGAGAGGTGGTCTTTAACCTTGGAGGAGATAAAGCCCCCGGCCCTGCCGGATTTCCCTTTGCCTTCTTCCAAAGATTTTGTGAGGACATAAAAGATGTCTTCAACTTTATGAGAGAATTTCGTGATAAAGGCATACTATCAAAGCATATTGGTGCCGCTTTCATTACATTAATTGCGAAGAAAGCAACTGTTGAATGCATTAACGATTATCGGCCCATCAGTCTCATTGGCTCCATTTACAAAATTTTGGCAAAAGTGCTAGCTACCAGGCTTTAGAAGGTACTTCCTTAGTTAATATCTGCTGCCCAAGGAGCTCTTGTTTGTGGTCGCCGGATTCTAGACGGTGTGCTCATTGCAAATGAATGCATTCACTCGAGATATAGACAACGAAAGCCTGGCATCATCTGTAAATTGGACATAGAGAAGGCTTATGATGGGGTGGATTGGGATTTCTTGCAATATTTAATGAGGAGAATGGGCTTTGGTCTCAAATGGTGGGGTTGGATTTCAGAGTGCCTGAGATCAGCTACCTTCTCTATTAGTATCAATGGATGTCCAACTGGATTCTTCTCTGCTACTAGAGGTCTTCATCAGGGGGACTTGTTATCCCCTTTCTTATTCGTTATCATTGGTGAAGCTCTAAGCAGGATGTTACAAGCAGTGCGTAATGCTAGTCTCATTAAAGGCTTCTTTCCCTTTAATGGTGCTCAGGAAATATCCCATCTACAGTTTGCAGATGATACTCTCCTTTATTGTGATGATAACGAGATTCATCTTCGCAATATCAAGGCAATCCTCCTATGTTTTGAAGCAGTGTCAAGCATTAGAGTTAACTTATTTAAAAGCGAAATGATTGCTGTGAGGGTGAATGAAGATCGATTGATGAGGTTAGCTAATCTCTTTGGATGCAAAGCCGGATCCCCCCATCTTCATACTTGGGCCTTCCTCTTTGTTGTGGTGTAGCTTCTAAATCCCTTTGGTCCCTGGTGATTGAAAGAATGGAGAAGAAACTCTCCTTATGGAAGGCTAATTATTTATCCTTCGGTGGAATAATTACCTTAATTAAAGCTTCTTTGGCCAATCTTCCAATTTACTTCATCTCACTCTTCAAGTGCCCGATGGAGGTTATCAAGCATATTGAGACGCTGCAAAGAGATTTTCTTTGGCACGGCATGGAGAAGAAAAAACCCCAATTTGATCAAGTGGTCTCAAGTTTGCAAGCCGAAAAAAGAGGGTGGTTTGGGTCTTAGATCTCTAAAGGAAATGGATTTGACTTCTCTTGGTAAATGGATGTGGAGAATTGGGGATGATTCTCATGGCTTATGGAAGCAAGCCATACCCTCTGAGTATGATACTTCTAGGGATGGTTGGTTTATTCAAGACCCTATTCCTCGCTTTTCTGGTTTATGGAAAGGGATCCTTGCTGTAGAAGAGTTATTCCATAGACAGGTGAGATTCCGTGTGGGCAAGGCTGATAAAGTTCATTTCTAGATGGACCTTTGGGTGGGGGATGCCTCCCTAGGATCTTCTTTTCCGGAATTGTTTCGTTGTGCCAGTGACCAGGAGGCCAAAGTTATTGACTACATGGAAAGAAGAGGTGAGCATATTGTTTGGGGACTTGTGTTCCGAAGGAATCTAAACGAGATTGAGGAATCACAATTCCGCTTTATGATGCTTGTTCTTGATGAGGTATTCATCCCAAGAGAGGGTAAAGACAGAAGAGTTTGGATGGCTTCTGCCGATGGCATATTCT
Source organism: Persea americana (assembly GCA_029852735.1). Taxonomy (NCBI): domain Eukaryota; kingdom Viridiplantae; phylum Streptophyta; class Magnoliopsida; order Laurales; family Lauraceae; genus Persea; species Persea americana. The sequence continues at coordinate 26,231,460 of CM056820.1, read as the reverse complement.
CGGTCACTTCCTTCTTCCTATCTATTACTAGAGTTGCAGTGGCCAACCATTTTAATTGGGCTAGCCTTTGGAGTATTAAAGCCCCGCCGACGGTGATTGCTTGAGTGGACTGCGATCCTAGGAGGAATTTTGACAGTGGACAACCTACAACGTCGGCAAGTCATCATTGTAAATGCTTACCCCATGTGCTTGGTAACGGAAGAGTCCACTGATCACCTCATGACATGTTGTTCTATAGCCCACCACCTATGGATGTCAATCTTCACTTGGTTCCACATTTCTGGTCCTCTACCTAACTCTCTCCCATCTTTATTTGAGTTCGGAGAATAGACCCACGTACAAGAGGGAAAGGATCATGTGGAAGGTGTCTTTCTTGGCGGCCATTTGGAAAGAGAGAAACTTGAGATGCTTCTAAGGAAAGTCATCCGATGTTTGCAAATTAGTTGACAAAGTGAAGTACTGAGTGGCTCTTTGGGTTTCTACTCTTCCTATCCTCAAAGGGATCACGATGAATTCCATTATTCATAACCGGAAGGAAGTAGCTCTCTCTAATCCTCACCATATGCAGGTCTCTCCTAGATGGTGCCCTCCCCCTCCGGCACCCTCAAGCTTAATTTTAATCATAGTGCTCTGGGTAATCCTGGTCTACCGGGGGGGGTGTGGGGTGTGTTATTCTTAATGAGGAAGGTAATACCATACTTGCTTACTCGGGCCCAGCCGGATTTTGTTCCATCAACAAAGCTGAATTGTTAGCTCTCAAAATTGGCCTACAAGAAGCATTTAATCTCCATCCTCATCGATTACTAGTTGAAGGGGATTCTTTTTGCGCAATTCAATGGGCGTCCCAATCTTCAAACCCCCCCTTGGTACCTCTGGCAAATATCTGTGAGGAGGTTATACAGCTTTCAGGTGGTTCCAATATTTCCTTCCACCATATCAAGCACTCTGCTAATGACGAAATGGATAGGCTCACGAAAGAGGGATTTCTTCAAACATAGTTGCATATTTTTGTTTAGCTTGTTTTCTGAGGGTTGTTGCCTTCTTTTAAGCTTAGGTCCCTCCTTTTTTGGTTTTGGTTGCTCTCCCCAAGTTTGTTAGGGCCTTTTTGAGTTCAGTATATATCTCCTATACTGTAAAGTTTTTTCGAGCAATGAATTCAGTTACCATTTTCAAAAAAATCATGAAGAATTGAGTGCGCAACCGAATGGAAGATGAGTAGATGGATGATTGTTTGCTTGTATATATCGAGAAGGAAATATTTAATAGCATTGATTGAAGGAAATATTTAATAGCATTGATGATGAGACAACATGCAATGCTTTCAAATATGAACTATCGAGGGCAATTCTATAAACTTTGTTACGAGTTTAGATGACTTTTGATGAGAGAAATGTATGCAAGTTGATGTAGTTAAATATTTTGTAGTTATTTAAATGCAATAAATTCTCTCTTTTACAACTGTTAATATAAGAAATGTCTAGCAAAGTTCAGCAAAAGATTAACACCACCCAAACGAAGATCCTAGGTCTGCCATTGTGAGGTCTTATATCGTTGTATGAATTGAAACTAATAGTAATGATCATTTTTTTCACATGTATTCATGTTGTTTAGTTATGCTAACTTAGAAACTAATGAAAGGCTTATAAAAAAAAAAGAAAAAAAAAAACCATATGTCATGAAGAAATACCATCAAAATAAACAATATACCAAACTTGAAGTCAAGAGTCAAGACTCCAGACTTAAGACTTAGAAGTTCAATAAATTCAATTCAACGATATCCTCTGTGTTTTGGTGTTCTTTTAAGCATAGAAGGTTAGAAGAGTTGCATAAAAATGCTATTTGGAGAGAAAAGGAAAGAAATAAGACTTGCGATGTATTTAAATTTTTTTTTGAAAAGTAGCTATTAGTCACACTCCGTAGTGGTCCATAGGGGCCGCTACGGAAGATAGCGGTGCCAAATTCAATTTAGCATAGCAGTCTTGGACACTATGCTCAACATAGCAGCTGCTACATAGCTACTTTGATCCATGCTAAGAAGGTTGATGGCCCACCAAGGGGAAGGGGTAAGCCAAAGAGGACCTAGATGGAGGTAGTAAAAATAGATATGAAGAAGTATAACTTATCTGAGGATTTGGGTCAAGATAGATCGGAATGGAGAAACAGAATTTGTGCGGCCGATCCCAACATAGTTGGGACAATGCTTTGGCAACTAAAAGTCTAGTCCTAATAATCTTATTCCATTATTCCTTCACATTCCAAAAAGAAATGATAAATTAAACGACTCATTTGAGTTGGTTTGGACATGTCCAACACAAGCTAGTGGCGGCAACAATGAGGAAAATATTTTCTATGCAAGTTGATGGCGCCTCAAGGAAAAGGGGTAAGCCGAAGAAGTCGCAGAGGGAAGTAGTTATGATAAATGTGAAGAAGTGCAACCTAATCCGAGGATTTCACGAGGAATAGATTGAAATGGAGAAACATAATTCAAGTAGCTGAGAGCCCTAGATTGTTGGGACAAGGCTTTGATGATGATATTGATCTTCCCTGCATCATGCCCGCATTAATTAATGTTTCAGGTCAGAGGTCAACAGTTTTATGGTTTTGTTCAAGGATTTTGAAGCTTAAAGCTACGTTTGAGAGATCATGTTTCATGACCATAGATTTAGCATTTAACAATTTACGCTCTATCGACCACTGTAGGGCCCTCGTATCATGGGTGCCCTTTTTCCTGATGGGAGCGAAATTAACATAAAGCCATCTGCACTCTGTAATATGGGACCCGCTTACCCAAAATGTATATGGACCTCAATCAAAGTGGTACTCATTCTGAATTTTTCCCAAAGATCCTGTCACCCTTGCAACTGAACATTTATTATATAACATGTAACCCTTAATTGAACACTACGGAAATATACCAAAGAAATTCAGGTGTATACTTGAAGTGGAAATACTCAATTCACCCATAGAATTGAAGGGATAGGACATACCGAATAAAATTCGGGTGTAGAAGCAAGCACAGAACCTCCAAACCAAACAGCAAAACTTTGGATGGGATGGCTGACTACACTGACTTCCACTGGCTGTGACTAAAGGAAGAAATACTCCAAGTTAGCCTCTCCACATATGCAAAAATATTTCATAAAAATAAAATAAATGCTTACTTTCACATCTCCACCATGTCTGGCATCAGATGCAGTCATCCGAGCATCTACTATCTTCTTTAAATCCCGCTGCAACCTTCTATGGAAATCCTTGAACATGGTCGAGCCTCCAGATAATACTATATTCTGAGACAGTCATTCAAATCACAAGTTGTGGAAACTAAAACTAATGCTAAAACCAAGTTGTTAATATCGCCCTAGTTCTTTATTAAATGACCTTATAAAGTGCCCTCCTTGTGTCAATAGGTGATGATTGAATGCATTTGTCAACCACCGCTGGCAAAGGAGTGATAAAGTCACTGCTGTAGATTTCAGGGTTAAAGAAAATCTGCATGACGATTGTATGCCAATCATTAAAACGAATTAAATAGAAGATCATAGCAGAGAAGCCAATCCAGAACGAACAAAAGATTAACTGGATGTCAGACTTGCAGAATGGCCATCTCCATAACTAGACAGAAAGTTAGTACAGCACGAATTTTACAAACATAAAAAAACACCTGAAGGCAGCATCAAACTTCATGGCCATTCAGTTTAGACATGTAAAACTTTAAGATTAATAGATCCTCAGCATGAAATTAACTTGCAGTTACTTACAGTATGATCTCTACAATCCTAAGTTCAAATCCCCCAAAAATCACATAAACAGAGGTGGAGTATTAAGTGTGGTTTTGAAAATGGGCCAACTCGAGTCAACCCATATACTATAAGACCTGACCAGGTTCTACCCCAAAAATAAGGATATATGTTTTTGGAGGTATTTTTGGGCTTAAACATAACAGATTCCATGCACTACAAATTGCTTTGAAAGGCTTCGAGTTGCTACATGTACACTAGGGATATAAGCACACCAAATAAAAGCACGAGAATCATCAGCCTATTGCAGATGAAGAGAGCCCAGACATCCCATTTTGCCCATTGGATCCACTGGAACATATCATTCTTTCTTTATTATAGGCCTTCCATTTGATTTACACATATGGGCTAAGCACAATCCATGATCGGGCAATGATCATGAAAGGCTTGATTAAGTTGGAGCCTTATTAATGAGAATTCAACAAGTATGATATCTCATAAAACCCAACACATAATAGTCAAATATAAAGATATCCAGCTCAGCTCAGATATAAGCAGCCTTGATTCAACCCTAATCAACTCAGTGATAATAAGGTTAACAAACTATAACTACTTAAGTTCATATTAACAATTAAAGGCAACTAGTTTGGAGCTTTTAATATTTCAAGTTGTTCATGAGATTTTTACTTTCTAAGATTTTTTTGGAGTTCGGGTGTGACTTAATTTCAAACCAGCCAAATTGACTCCAGTTCAGATTGATCAAATCACAGACACTAACAATTTTCCACTATTGATGACTTCAGCGTATGTGTGATTTCTTGAACTTGAACCTTGATTAATTGAATCCTTGATAGATCCTCCCCTACCTGTACATCAAGTGATGTCCAAGTGGTTTAGTGCAGCCTTGGCTGTCAAACTACATCACACTCTGATCCCTCTCTCCTAGCCTAGGGTTGAAACTCGGGACAGGCAAAACCTGAACTCTCGTTTAGCCCTACCAGGCCACAAGTAAAATTTGGGTTGGTTTTCTTTGCGCTTGTGTTGGGCTCAGGCCTGATTTTGAAGCCTGCATGGAATTCAGGCAAGACAGGTTTCAGCTTCATGTACCTGAATTTACCCAGATACTGACATAGCTATAAACATATGTATGTAAAAAAATAATACATAATATATACGCTACACATATACTTAGTACAAACTATTTACTTTTTTCTGAATTTTATAACCTTTGAAAAGCAAGCTAGATCCAAGAATTAGGGTACCCAACCTAACCCAAGCCAACCCAAATTGCACTTGGACATTTCTGAATTTACTATTAAGGTTGGAAATGCTCGGCTGGGTAGATTCAGGTTAGGGTTTAGCTACATACAATTTCAGTTAGGCTTTGCTTAAGCCAATACATGACGACCCGCCTGGGTCACGCTCCCCTGCAGGCATATTCAAGTTGTCTTTCCCAAAATACGTGCACTTTTTTGTTACAAGTTTTTATCTCCAATTTTTGTTAATAAATTTAACAGTAAAGCTCTTCATCACTATAACATAGTATCATTTTTTCTAAAACCAGTAGCCACAAGGAATCTGAAGTTTCAATATAAATAAATAAATCAGGACTTTGATGACACACAAATCCAGCAAGTCTAACGGCACAAACATCTTCTAGGTTGCACATATGTGGAACCTCAAAAAATCCAACCTTAATTCAGGTAGTTAATGTTTACAACACTAAACCCAATTATAGACAATAATACAACCTGGTAATCTAAACTTCTCTGTATTTGTTCGTGTGTGTGTGTGTGTGTGTGTGTGTGTGTGTGTGAGAGAGAGAGAGAGAGAGAGAGAGAGAGAGAGAGAGATGGTGGTGGTGATGTGATAAAGTGGAAGAAAACCTCGGGACCAAGAAAGCGTTCGTAGCCAATATCAAAAGAGTATGGTGCCCCAGTCTTTGGTTTGATACCAGTCCATTGCTTGATGTACTTTGATGGTTCTCGGTCATGCTTACCAAACTCCTGACAGTAGAGGAAAGAATTTTCAGCAAATATTAGTAATATATCATCGAAATCATTCAAAAACAGTGTAAGATACCTTTCTTTATAAAAATAAGCAGGCACTATTACTGAACCTGGCTTGAGCACCCAGAAGATGAAGCAAAAGTAATTTGGAACAATAATGTTAATAATGAATTTACTAATGTATTAAAAGCTTTATAACCCTCTGAAAGAAGATGCTGCATTGCTCCTTGTTAGTGCATGCACTAAATCCACCCCATCTAACACTAATTTAAAGAATATTTTATAAATGAACAAGTACATCAAAAATATAAATTCAATATATTTGTTGATCTAGCTTTCTTTAACTTTTCCACATAGGGAATTACTGTTCATGTTTAGCGGAACCATACCTGTCATGCATAAATGTGGGCTTTCCATATTAGAAATGGGAACAGGTCCTACATCTTTTGACAATCACACATAAAGGCTGTTCATCTATAGGATGATAGAACCATGTGACAATCATTTTACATGCCTTCCCCTCCATCCACTTGGCAAGTATTATAGGGATTTACTAGAGTGAGAAATCCAGGATTCACATGTCCTTATACTCACCATTATTCTACTACTACTATTATGATGCTTCAAGAATTCTGAGTATGAAATGTTTCAGCTGCAAAGAAATCCGAGCAAAGATTTGTCTTGCTTTACACTGTCATCATTATCATCAAAGCCTGATCCCATCTATCTATAGTTCCAACTTTGCATTATAAAAAGAGAAAATTGCTTTCAGTTTTATGTACAAGCATTGAGTTCTTTCAATCTGCAGAAGGCAGTTTAGTATGTGTAAAATGCTGCCACAGGAATGTTGAAATTTGAATGTAAATGGTCCCTGGTGTCCAAAGTTGAGAGACCTAATTAACAACTCTCTTGTCTGAGAGAAAATACATAGTTCACACCTTAGAATTATGGTTAACCAACACTACAAAGCATACATTGGGACAATATTCAACTCAATTTATTAGAAAAAACATGACTGAGACTCACTCAGTTTATCAAAATAAATAAAGAATAAATAAAACACGCATAAATCCTATAATGTGTGGAGTGGAATAATTCCAACCACAGGCAAATCCGGTATGCTAAATAATGCACAAAAACTTCCAAGGAATTAGATATGTCCAAGAACTACAAAACAATATACAGTATTTACAGACTCACAGGTAGAGAAGACTCATAGATGAAGAACTTTCTGAGATAAAATACTACCTTCACAATATCTGAGGAAGTGTAGCAATACATTTCTTTCACCTTTCGCGCTACTTCAAACGATTCTTCTGGTGGTACATGCTCTCCCCTTTCCTATATGAAACAAGTTAAAAATATAAGCTGTTCTGAACAACTAACCATGCATGATGCAGCTACTATGTTCTCCAGCAATGGAGGTTCACAGTTCCAATACTGCTTTGTATGTTCTAGAGTCTTAGATCATTATATTCATAAATTAACTCCACTGTATGTGATAACACATGATTTTCTATCATAGAACCACACAGAGAGTATCATGCAAAATTTAAGAGTGAAGGCTATATATGAAAAAGATGTTGCGTGAGGGCATAATCCTTGAAGGGAACAACTTGTAATTTTCAAGAAACTAAAGGGCAGAAGCTATCAAGGATAAAACCTATTTTCAGATGTGTTTAACGTTTAGATGCTGTATGGACCATATTTCCTTTGTGTTAGCATATTAGGCATCTATCACAGGAACAGAGAAAGGTGAGGGAGAAATGTCAACTAAGAATCTTTTCCAGAAAATACTACTTGTAAATTGTTCCAGCTCACAGATTAAACAAAAAAAAAAAAAGGAGAAGTAGTTAGTTACTAACATTCCAAATCACAAGCATTGCACAAAGTTCAGTGAGTTGAAAAGGGGTACGCAGTAATTTAGGACGTAAACCTCGTGGTCTTAAGCAATTCAATCAAGAAGAATCATGGTCACTTCAGGAATTTTTTTTTCTGGTAATCAACTTCAGGAACTTAAATAGGTGCAAGGGGCCAATACCCGCAATAGCTGCTGAATAAAGACAGTAACATCCCTCCCAGCGATAGGAATAGACTTGATGCTGCTCCCAATAACATAGCCATCTGCAACTGGTACAATATGAGTAGCCCCATCTCCAACATCAACAACCACTCCTGTCATTTCACACTGGGAGAAGAACTAACTGGTCAATCAAAGTTTTGGAAAACTCACAAGTAATCATGGATATTGAAATGACACATCATACAAAGTAAACAAAGAACAATGTGCTGGTCAACAAAGTCACAACATATATAGTATAGGCAGACACTTCTTGCCCTTAAATGGTAATCAAATAGCAGGCTTTTCTTTTCTTTTTTTGACAAGCTATTGGTCAGGAGTGACACTTAGATATTGAAGACCCTAGGATGGATCCTTGGAAATGTGAGCGATACCAAGGTGCCAACACCACTCAACCATGAGTGCATTGGCAATTAGCAGGCTTTTTTTCATCATTCTAATTTCTAATGCCGGAATGTCAAGAAACAATGATGAAAAAATAAATATCAGAATTTTCTTATTTGGATAATAAATAGAAAGATCTTCAAGTGTTATGAGAGAAAAAATGTATTGATGTGGAAAATTGTATTGGCTGAAAGAATCGCAAAATTTAAGGGAAAAGGTCAAAGAAGAGAGAACTAAGCTTGAAGCTCAATAGATAACTATCAACCATCCAAGGAGTGAGCAAGTGGCTTGGAGAAAGATATAAAAAAAAAAAAAATCTTAAGTAAAAAGCCAGAGATTAAAATTTTAAGTATTTTCAAAGAGTTGCAAATGCAAGAGCCAACAACTGTGAATAATATAAAGATGCTAAGTTGGTAATTATGTTATCGAAGAGCTAATGAGATAAACGGCATCTAGTAGAGCTTTCTCAAGTTGTAGAAAAAAGATAACCTCATTAGATAATGAAAGGAAAGGTTTCAATTAGTAGGTTTCTTTTTATTTTTTATTATTATTATTTTTTTTTTAGCATTTGTAGGTATCTTGTTGGAATTGACAAATGGCTTGAAAAACGGAGTTCAATGAAGAGGTAGAAAAATAAAAGAAAAGAAAAGGGAAAGATGTCAGTGGTGACAAAGCTCCAGAATACAACACTTCAAGTTTTCCTTTAAAAAAAAACTGAGAGAGAGAGAGAGAGAGAATGTTGGAGGGTTTTATGTTCTTTTTTTAGTTCTTCTTTTGTAAGATGATAATTTTGTTTGATGAAAACAAGACTGTCGAGTATTATGAGGATTCACTAAGAGTGCAAAAAGGAAGTAATCCTCAAACAGCAATTACAGCATTGGAGTCTAAGACTCTAAACTCTAAAGAACATAACAAAATTACTCTGGTCCCGAGCTGAAGATCAGGTGGTCAGTGACATGGGTGTGTGAGTAAGACTCTGCTTTCAAATCCCCAATGTAGCCAAAAAAAAAAAAAACCTCCATATTCCCTTAACCAAATTTTCAGTGTTGTCATTTGCCTTGTTAAGAAACATTTTTGAGTTTATATAGGTGGATATCTAGGACTTAATTTTAAGAAATTCACATGAGGTAGAAATTAAGCGTGGAGACAAATGCCACGCTCATCATTTGAATTCCAAAAGTCAAAGGCATCTCCCATGACGCCACCATGCTTTTCCACTAATGGCCTATTAGTGTTAACGCATCTTCCTTTCTAAAAGAGGTGACCAAGGATCAACCCCTGTTGTGTCCCTATTAGGTTAGGGACTTGTGTAGTGTGTGTGAGTGCATGCGTGGTCATTGACCAGATCCAAAAATAATAATAAAAGTAAAAATAATTCCAAAATACAAAGGAGCAGAAAATGTTTTGCCACTCACAACTTTAGTGGGGAGCCTCTATGACTTCATTTCTAAAGCATTGATTGACCAGATACATGAGAAGTAATGGGTTTTGTAATATCCTCTCAAGGAGAATTGGTGAAAGAGCGTCAATTGTCATATTCTCAATGAATTTTTATGTGAGGATGGGAGAGAAAAGGCCAGGGGTAGTATTCAGGATCAACATGGAGAAAGCTTATGCCCATGTGGATTGGTCCTTCGTCGAGTTCTTATGGGAAGAATTTTTATGGGAGCCAATAATGGATAGAGTCTTCACAAATTCACCGCAAATGCCAGGCATTGGGAATCAACACCATTGGGAGCCAAGGAGTCACCAAATATGATGGGAGCCAATGATGGATGGAGTCTTCATTCTTTACACATTCACCACAGATGCCTGGCCTTTGGAGTCATCACCACTAGCAGCACAAGGGGCATACTTGCTTATAATAATGAGACGGAAAGAGGGAATTTTTCATTGATCAAATCTGAGCCATTACAAGGTATTTATAGAGGAGGGGAGGTCAAACCTGCCTAATAGGGACCTAGATAGGATTCCCCTTCTCCCTCCATGAATTGATTGTGTATCAATCTCTTGGTGCTACATATCATCTCTTTCATTGATTACATGTCAAGCAATAATCTTTAATTGATTCCATGTCAATTAATTATATCTCAATTGTTTGAATCCATTACCTTAATTGGCTGCATGTCAATCAATTACCTTGCTAGATATTATCCAGATCTATGAAACTTTATTTGAAAGCTACACATATAATAAGAAAGAAAGCATAGTTGAGACGTTGGGCTGCATAGTTGAGTTGTTGGGCTGGCTGTTAGCCCAATGGATCAGTCATCTATAAGCTTGGCCTGATGAGCTGGATGGCAGTGTGCCATTTCTTTTCCCACCCCCACCCCCGTCCATGTTTTGTAAGTGTCAAGTCTCATTATGCACTTGGGCTGCGTCAAATTGGTTCCAGAAATAAATGGAGTTTGGATAAAAAGAGTGCCCACAATATCCATTTCTGTTATAGGCAACGGTTTTCCAACCAATTCCTTCAAGTACTCGAGATGCATACATCAAGTATATCCTATACCCTTTTTCTCTTCTTTATTCTGGCAAAGGGTCTCAGCAGTAAAGGCTTTTGTATAGATTGCTTCATGGGGATTCAAGGAGGGCACGGAATCATGGTTGGAAAACTCTACAATTCGACACTTGGCTCTCCCGTGTCATCTCATTTTGACAAAGGATCAAGTCAAAAATAGGGGAGACTCAGTCGTGTCGTCTCATTTTAATAAGTTGTATGCGTTCTGAACCATTTAATAGGCAAATCTAATTTTAAACAATTAAAATTTATTTATAATTAATTATGCATGAGGTTTGGAGTTAGCAATTTAAAAATGATGATTGGAACGTAATTTGAAAATTATAATTGATCCTCTACATTCGATATTTGGACTGGCAAATTATGTAATATGCAATATTTTTTCTTTTATTTTCTTTATTGTTGTACTTTTCTTGCATATATATAAATTTATTAATTTGAATCGATTATCATTAATACATGTAAATAAATATATTTTTCTATTTTATAAGCAATGAATTCATTTTTAAATATTTTTAAAATTATTTTTAAAAGAACATGACTCTCCCGAGTCTTCGCATTGACTCTATCCAAGTCATTTTTTTTGCATTCAACAAGTTGACTTCGAGTCACAAGTTTTTCAACCTTGTAAGGAATATCAATATCACATCACCGTTTATCAATGACACCTTGACCTTGCGTGGGAGCTCGCATATGTAAGGTATGTGTTATGTTGTTTTTGAAATAATATCGGATCCCCAAACCTTAGCGAAAATATGTACATTAGTCTAGCAACAAAGGGTTAGTGGAATGTTATGATTGCTTTTCCTTGCCTTAGTTCTCCTTGACCGCTCCACATGTCCTTCAATAATTGTGAATGCTCCACATCAATAGATCCGTGGAATCCCTTCCACATATCATGAGATGCCAAAAAATGAGCACATTGCCCATGATTTACCTCAGGCTGCCAATGAGAGATAAATATAATCCTCAATGTAAGGCTATGTAAGATCCTTGATAAGTCCACAAATTGTATTTTTAATTCATTATTTCATATAAATTTGTGGACTTAATTAAAACAAAATGCATTGAATTAATTGATTTTCACAAAATCATCCAATTGGACTCTCACAGTTGAATTTAAGTCAAAATCAGTAAAAAATTCATAAAAATGCATGTATTGGTGAAATTATCAATTTTTGCATTATTGGGCCCCATTCATAGCATCATTCTTTTCTATAAAAATTATTTAGACCAAATAAGATTTAATTGATATGCATAAAAATTCAGAAATTGGGGCCCGCAAGAAGAAAAAAATTAAAAGAGAAATCAAAGAGAAGAAAGATTGAAGAAGACCAGCCATGGGGAACCACCCACGGTGGGCGTGAATTCCAAGGTCAGGGCGGCCTAGGTGGGACCCACTTCTATTGATGCAAATTTCAGAAATTGCTTTCTTTTGGTGTTTAAATAGTTTTGGAATTTGAAAATTCAAATTCTAAAGAAAGAAAGAAAAGAAAGAAGTAAACAAGAGAAGTACGGAAACAAAGAAGGAAAAAAAAAAATCAAGAGGAAGGTGGATGTACATGCATGGGTGATTCCAAGATTGTACATGCCCACATGGGGCCCACCCCTATTTCATGTTTGGAATGCAATTAAGAGAATTCAGATTTCAGGGAATTACTTAGAAAGAAAATGGGCCCATGCAAGGAGATTCTCAATCCATGAAGAATTCTAAAGATACAAGATCCTTGGAAGCCAAGTAATTCAAGTTGGAAATAACTCCAAAAGAGTCCAAATTTCCTAATGATCTCAACAAATTGGATTTCAATCAAGATAGGCTTTCAAAGTTAGAGATTTTGCCAAGAAAGAAAATAAATCAAGTGCACATCCAACACAATGCCAAGCCAAGCATTCACACGTCCAAGGTGTCCCAAGTTGCAACAAAATCTGAAATTTCAGATTTAAATTCTTTCTTTCATCAAAGTGGGGCCCCTTTCGCTAGAGACGCAACCAAATCCAGAAGACAATGATGGAGCCCAGTTTTAGAAAGAATAGTTGTGCAGAAATTTCAAAGAAGAAACATTATCCAAGATGAACAAAAATCTCTCAAAAACTTACCAAAGAAGTTTCAAAAATTGTTGGATAACTCCAACCTTCCCAAGATTTTAAAAGCTTCAGATCTTGAATTTATCCAAGGATGGAATTGGACGTCCAACACTATGAGGCACCAAAATTACACACGATGTCCAACCACATGCCTCCCAAGTTTTGCAACAAATCTGATTTCTCAGATTTGAATTATCTCTACGCAAAAGTAGGGTCCGCAAAAGTTGCAACAAAAGCCAATTCTCTCCTATTGAAGGTAATTTCCATCCATGGGGCCCAAGATAGAAGTCAATGAAGATCAAATTAGAAGTCTCGTATGCCAAGGAAACTGAGGAGCCAAGATTATCCAGAGTTTCAAATTTCTCTCTAACTTGGAGAGCAAGCCAAGAATTATCCAAAATTTGGAAACAAAATCATAAAAAAATTAAAAAAAAAAAAAAAAAAAAAAAAAACAAAACCAAAGGAGAGGAACGTCACACACATCATCCCTCTCTTGGACGTTCCCCTCTCCCTCTCCTTCTCTCTCTCTCTCTCTTCCCAAATTCCCCCTTCTACTTCCCCTTTCTTCTTCTCTAAAAAAGAATTAATTTTGTAATTTTGTGGAGTGCAAGACCGAAGATGGAGGGGTAGAAGCCACATTGTAAACTAGGATGATGGGAGTAGATGATGTAATTCTTTGACTGAATCTACGCGTAATTAGTTCAGTAAAGGTTTTTTTTTTAATTGTTTGGTTTATTTTCTTAATTTAAGTTCCTTTGATGTTTTGTCTTCCCCGGATACATAGCATACTTAGGGACCGCTAAATTCTGAAAATAATTGTTGGAGTGTAGATGAGGGTGAAATTTCTCAATTACTGAACAATTTTGAATTTATCTTGGCTCATCCTCATGGGAGGGTTGTGAATGATCTTGCTCGTATTTTCAGTGCATAGAATGCATAATTAAAACCTGATTTCTAGATTACAAGTTCCTATATCATTGATTCTGTTTTTCTAAATTATCTCTTGCTGATTTTTATTTTTTTAATTGAATTTCTGCATTCAATTGGTGAACTGATGAATCTTTTGGTGGGGATGCAGTATCTAGACTAGGTTTGATAGATTAGGATTTTTAATTTTTTTATTTGGATTATTCAAGTTTGCAATTAATTAATTTTTGGGCAAAAGTAGGAATATTGATTGTATAGATTGAATAGGCCAGTGATAGCTTTTCTTTAGAATGGATTTCAAGAAAGTGCCTGATAGCTCCCTATGGATTGACCCCGGACTCACCAGGATTTAACAACATCGTGACGACGCTACACTTGAGGTAGCGATCAATCCTCTTGTGGAAACTTTTGACAGGCAACTCGCAACATGGAAATGAAATATTTATCACTTGGGGTAGAACAATGGTAAGCAAAGCAACTCTTTATAATTTTCCAGTGACCTACCTTCCTGTTTTCAGATTACTGGCGTTGTCACAAGTCACAACCAAGCAGCTCACAAACCGGCTGCCTACCAGAGCTGATGCTCGATCTAAGGCTATGGGAACCTCTTGTGGAAACTTTTGAAAGGTAGCTCACAAGATTGAAATAAATTTTTTATCAATTGGGGGAAGAACAATGGTGAGCAGAGCTATGATGTACTGATACTTCAAAATGGAAATGTATCATGTCATATTGCATCCGATACTTCACTTTTTATGAGTAAAATTCAAGTCCGTACCATGTTTATTGCGTGTCGCTGCCATATCCTCACTAAAACCTCAAACTGGGCCCAAATAAATATCATCCAACTATAATGATATTTGTGCAATGGTCCTCTTCTTCCACCTTTGATACGTTTTAAATTGTGAAGCTCTGATGTCCTCACCATTCTATTTGCTAGAGGATGGAGGAATGGGTGAATCATCTCTCCATTTATTATGATGGAGCTCGGCATATTAGCATCCATTTTGTCTCACGTGGAGTAATACTCTAGGTATTTCAAGAAATCCTCAAAAATTACATTCAGGATTAGTGTGCCTTCCTTTCCAAATTAAGGCCAAGTTTTCTGGTGAATTCTTTTGGGCCAGTATAAGAAAGAAGAAAACATAATGATTGAATGTTTAACAATTAGGGGAAACTTACAAAAAGGCTTTGCAAATTTTTAGTTCAAGTAGCATAGTGATTCTTAAGAAGATGGATAGTTTCAATAGAGATAAAATGCTATTCCCTTTTGCATAAGAAAACGATGTAGACTGTATATCATGTATCATGTCACTTCAGTGCTAAAACCACAACTGAAAATGTAAGATGATTATGTCTCCACATACAGAGTGGAGGTAGGGACATAGCCACCCATAAGGAGGATGTGGTTCGAGCTTTGCTCTCCCTGGTGCAATGCACTAAAGCCAGACACATTAGCAGCCTAATAAAAATAACATGGGATAAAGCTTTTTGGGGAAGTGATAAATGATGAAAAGCTCAAAGCAAATGTGAGAAATTGCAAACCTTGGAAGTTGTGTACCCAGCAGCAAGGGCAAGGACAGGCTGCACTGCTATATAAAGTCCAGGGACATTAAATGTTTCAAACATAATTTCTCCAGTGTATTCACGATTTTCAGGAGCAGTCAGAGGACTCTCAGTCAAAAGGAAATAATGGTCCTCAGGATCACACCTCAAGTAATTGAATATGCACTGCTGCCAGAATCTCTCCATTGCATCCCAGTTCTCCACCTGCGAAAGGACAATCAACCTTGATACGTTTGCAAATAAAAACTGTCAGTACCTAAGTTCCATATGGTCCAATTCATTCAAACATGCATACACACTTCGCCACTCCTACAACAGGAACTTCCTTACCTTTGTCAGTTCTCATACTTTGATAGAATTTCTAAATACATATAGATCATCAGCTCTACTCTACTTGTGTTTTATACAATTAAATGTAGTTTTTCTTATTATTCAATAGATTTGAATGCACTAGCCTATTGAACTTCTTGAAATATATGTATCCAACATCCTGTACTTTATCCAATACTAAAACTCGCTTCGCTGTCCAACAAAACACCTATATAAGAAAGTATCTAAATACCACTAAGATGTAAGAAGAAAAATATAATATATGACCCTTCTAGTTAAAGTGGCAAGTGTCCAACAAGTGCATCATTGATATGCCAGATGTGATAATCTATTGAAGTCATCATGCTACATTGGTACTCATGTAAGTTACATGGTGCATAAATTTACCTGACCGTGATGAATGGGGTAGCTGAGATTGTATGTGCTGCTTGAGCGAGACCTTGTCAAAGCCTCCTCTCCAATACAGAAATCAAGATCAGCCATGACACCAGCACTGTGCTGGGCTGACCAATTTCCCTTTCCAGAGCCCCTCGACTCTTTCGAAAAGGATTCATTCACAGCCACAACGGTCGGGACAATGAAGCATGGCTCAACATTGCCAGCAAATCCCATCTTGGTATACCTAAAAGTAACTTCTGATATGGTTAAAAATATATTAAAAAGAAATTATCATGGCTCTAAATGTGAAAATCTTAGTTAAAGATAAATTATTATATAAATGCAATGGAACTATGCTCCAGTACAAGTAAGATCTGCACAGTGAGACAGACTTCTGAACCAGGCAGATTGCTGGATCAAAAAAATTCCATGCCAATTGCAACTAGACTGAATCACTCAGATCAGAGTGAAATGCACCAACAGACAGAAGTTATCCTCTTCACCCCCAGACAAAATGTGAGATCAACATGTAAAGAAAACAACTCCTCTTCACTAAGTGATGATATAATATCCATGCCAGTTTTGATTCATGTGGGATAATAAAATTTACTTTTTAAAAAAATTAAATAAAAAAAGAAAATCTTGATCCAATGGACTCGTTGTGGTTGAAGAATCACCTTATTTCTGTGGCAACAATGTTGAAATTTTAAGGCCACATGGGTTCTTAATTAAATCATGTGAGAGGTAGAGATGGAATTTCCATGTATGGTGGGGGAAGTGAAAGTTCACTTTTTTGAAAGGGTTCTTTTGGGGTTTTCTTCTGTTAAGAAGCAGGAAAAGGGGGTTTTCTGTAACTTCCAAAAGTTTCAGGGCCTCATTTGTAGATACATAGAATAAAGGGGGTTTTGTAAATACTGAAAAATGTTTTAACATGATATATCATTTGTAACCTAGATCATTATCATATCACCAAATTCCTCTTCCATCTTATTGAAAATGCTATTTTTTCCTGTTTGCATTTTTTTTTTATTTTTATTTTTTCATTCCTATTCCACTTAAATATGAGATTTTCTTCTAATTTAATCTCTCATATTTCTTCCACATTACTCGCAAGAAAAAGAAATGAGTTTTCTTGGCATTCTAGAAGGATTCGCTGTGTTTGGTGGAAAAGAAGGAAGAGAAGTTCTGTAATACCCTGAACTCAATGTGGGGGGTTCAAAATTTGTGTAAGTATTATTATTTACTTGTTCCTTCAATTTTTGCAAAATAAGTTCCTTATTTATATTTATATTGTGTGAATATTAAATTCTGTCACGAGTTATTTTTCTTCTAATAAATATTTCAATGACGTAGGTGGGTCCTAAGTCTTTTAAGGGTTATAAGACTTGGAAGCGACCATTGGTCTTAAGTTAAATAGGATTAAGTTATTGAGAGAGAGAGAGAGAGAGAGAGAGAGAGAGAGAGAGAGAGAGAGAGAGAAGTGACCCGTGTGTCTCAAGTTGTGCACAAACCATCCTCAAGTCCAAGAAGGACTTGTGCACGAATCCCAAGGAGGGATCCTTTGTGCCACGACTCCCTAGGCAACTTTCCCTCCCTCTTATTCCTTTCTCACTTTCATTGTTTTGCTTCCATACCTAGAGATAAACCCTAAACCTAGAGTTTTGACTTAGAAACTAGAGAAGATCAAGTAGAACTTGGGGGAGGAGAAGAGAACCAGCAATCTAGACTTTAAAGGCTTTTGTGAATGACATTCTTCTTCCCTCAAGTAAATAGAGCCACCATAGCATATACAACGTGAGTGGATCTCCCAATCTATTTGTTGTGTAAGATGCATTTTCTTCAAGTTTCTGATTCTAGAAACCCTATTGTGCGCAGCTATGTAATGGGATCTTTGAAAGAGAAGGTGGAATTGATGGTATGAGTAGAAACCCAAGGGAATAGATGATTCCCCATTGGCCAAACCCATGATTCTGGTTTTATGGTGTAGCTGAACCTCATCCATGGGGTATTGGCCATAGCCGGACTTAATTGGGACCCTTTTCATGGTTTTCCAATGATGGTCGAGTTAGGTAAATTACTGATTAGTGTTCTAAGATTTTCTGCATTATGGCATGTTAGATCATAGGGCTTTTCGTGTTTAGGGTTTGGAATCTCTAATTGTTTGATGGTCATATGTTGTCTTCTTCTTGTATTGGGAATTTTGTGTTCAATTGCAATTCTTATGATGAATGTGAGGATCGTGATGGAGTCTCAGCATAACCGAATCCAAGTAGATTCTTTTCCTCATATTACCGGACCCTTTTTTTGGGGGGTTTGCATTGATTGAATTATTATGTTGTCACCTTATGTGGTTTTTCCTATTTGCAACATAGAAGTGTATTTTCAATGATTAGGAAGGGGGAATGATCTCTATATGATTGATGTTGACAAATTATGACATGGAACCACTGGTGGACTATAAGGATTGGCCGAGCCCGAATATGAATTTCCAAGTTGGGCGAACCCCCACCTTTGGGTTCATTAGATTGGTTGAACCTAGTTAGGTTTATTTTGGGTTGATTAATCAGTGTGAGAAGATATGAAGCTAACTCGTTGTTCGTGTTGAGGACAATTTGAAATTTATGTGGATTAATAATTGAGAGTGCATGATCTTATTGAATATGAGATTTGGAAGGACCCTGATAAGTGTAACTGAACCCTGGAAGTTGGAACCCCTAGGCTACTAGCACAGTACATAAAGATGTCCACATACTAGGGCCTTAAGATGTGATGTTATAAGTTACAGTTGGAACCCCTAGGCTACTAGCACAGTACATAAAGATGTCCACATACTAGGGCCTTAAGATGTGATGTTATAAGTTACAGTTGGAACTCCTAGGCTACTAGCACAGTACATAAAGATGTCCACATACTAGGGCCTTAAGATGTGATGTTATAAGTTAGCTTTGGGAGAACATTCTCCGAGTACCTCCTTGAGGAACTCGGACCCCTTGTGATGTGCACAAAGATTATAAATGGTACTCCTTGCAATGTTTTGCATCCTTTTAGAGCAAGAACCTTTCTAGCCTGTGCTACTAAGTGGTTAGGTGGTTGTCCATGCAGAAAGGACTAATTCTACCTTACATAAACTAGAGTTTCAGAACTGTTGTAATTCTGTAAATCTTATTTGTTGTTTATGTTATGATATACATTGTTACGCCGTTCTCTATCGGCTTAAGCTTTTAGAGCAAAAGTGGTTGTCAACATGATATCAGAGCAAAGGTCGAGTGTTTTAGTCCTAGGGGTTGTGTTGTGCCTTGTTGCCCCATATTCTCCTATGGAGAGTGTTGTGTATGTATGTTCCCGTACGGAGCCCACACGCGGGGGGGTGGGGGGGTGGGTGGGTTGAGTGGGGGTGGGGCGGGTGTTGGTATTCATGCTAGACCGTTCTCTATCAACTTAAGCTTTTAGAGTAAGTGGTTGTCAACAGTTTATTTCTTTACATTATTCCTATGGATTATATGTGGGTTGTTGCACACGTGCACACTAGATTACGAAGTCTATTCATTTAGTTTATACTGACTGTTGGATTGGCCCAATCCAGGTAACCAGTGTGTCGAAGTCGATGAAGAACGTGATGGCCAAGGATTACGATCCGACATTTGAGGGTAAGCAATGTCAAGAACCATTAGACTAGTTAAGGATTAGCTTTATTGATTATAGTTTATTCTCATTTGAACATTTCAGACTTTTAATTGGTTATGTTTGGTTTCATTTAGTTATGTTGGAACTATCTTATTATTATTGGATTTAGTCGTTTAAATAAAGATTTTTGTTTTATTTAGTTAAATGCCTAAATTGTTATGCAAGCATCAATCCGACTAATGAATGTGAATGTGATACTTGTTGAATCATGACGTGGGATTCGAGGGCCCCAGATTTCGGGTTGAGACAGGTTCACAATGCGATTTTGAAAACTTCTCTTGATTCTCTAGTGCTCTACACATCTTCATAGTGCCACCCAATTCGAGGCTTGATTTCTTTGGAGAGTCTTTGAGAGGGTTTCAACTTTAAAAGAGGGAAAGGCCTTGCATGTTAGTGGTTTAGCCACATTCTTGTAAAGTAACCTTGCATTATCTTTGAAATTCTCTTTTGTAAACAGCAAAACCATTTCTGCAGATTGCCCGTGGATGTAGCACTCTTGGGTGAGCCATCTAAATTTCTAGGTTGTTTCTTGTGTGGTTTGGATGCTATATCCATTTGCTCTTTTTCATACTATTGCAACGCTCTTAATTAATATTACAGTTGCCAAAACCACATAATTATATATATATATATATATAAATATTGATGAGCAGCTGATCTGGGAAGAAGCAACATTCCCAACAATTGGTATCAGCGCATAGGTTTTGATGGCCTGAAATATTTTTAATAAAAAGAAATGGCTACAAGTAGATTTGAGGAGAAGTTTGACAGCCACAAAAATTTTCCAAGAAAAGTCTCAACGGTAGTCCAGTTACAGTTCAACCCCAGTATCAAAATCACCAATTATTTTGCAGATATGAAACAAAACAACCATTTCTCCTCATTAATTAAAAACCCCAGAAACCCATTTCCCAGAGAACCACTGTTCACCCAACCATCAGATCCATATTCCAAAGAAAACAAGAAGTGGGGATGAAATGGAATTTTCCAAGAAAATCAGGAAAATTAATGAAACCCCAGAATCCAAATTACCAATCATTTTGCAGATATAAAACATAACAACCATTTCTACCTATTAAAAGTAGAAACCCCAGATACCCATTTCCAGGATAACCATTTTTCACCCAATCATCACATCCATATTCCAAGACAAAAAAAGGGGAACGAAACGAGATTTTCCAAGAAAGACAGGAAAAGGGAGTTGTGGAAAAGATACCCGGTGCCGTTGTCGATTACTACAGCGGGTCGAGAGGCAGCAGCGTCCATTGATTTGGTCAATGAAGGAAGGAAGGAAGGTGGATCTGTGAGTTGGGTTTAAGAGATCGGATCCGTGAAGATGGTGAAGTGGAGTGGGAGAGGACTTCAATTCCAAGTGAAAGCGAAGACCCAACGCACTTCCACCTCAGACTTCGTTTGAAAATTGAAAGTTTTTATGGCCGATCCAGAGATTCTTTTCTTCCTGGCCCAGGCTGTCAGTGAAAGGCAGTTTCATCCCTGGTGGGAAAGCTGGTGACTTGACTCTGTGACTCATCCAACTCAAAAGAATTTGACTCGGAGAGAGTTAATGGGGTTGACTCACAAGACTCATGTCTCTTTAGTAAGAGTATTTTACTAACAGGCCCCTAGACTTTTAGACAATTTCGAAAAAGCCCCTGTATTGCGAGTTTTTGCTATCAAGTATCACCCCCTATTTTGATAGTAAAACAAACAGACATTAGTTGTTAGAGAGCTACTACCTGCATACTACAAAATGCTCTTCACACATTTTATTTTAAAATAAAATAAAATAAAATAAAAAATTCCTAAACTACCCATCTCTCCCTCCTCCCGTCTCTCTCCCTCTCCCTGCTCCTTGCTCTGCTCCCTCTTGCTCTCTTCCTCTCCCTATCTCTCCCGCTCTCTTCCTCTCCCTATCTCTCTCCCCCGCTAGCCATTGACCCTGCAACATCCGCCTTACGCCAACCCATCTCCCCGCCCTTTCCTTCTCCCTTTCCCCATCTCCTCCTTTCCGGCAACCTCATTCCTCTTCCCATTTCCTCCTCCCTCTCCCTCTCTCTCCCTCTCTCCTCCTCACTCATTCTCTTGTACAAAGGTTAATCAAATACCAGACTGTCAATTTTCACCAATTTTAGTGTGTTTCTGCGATTTTGCTAATTAGCTCTTGCGAGAACAAACAAATCGAATTTGTTTGGCGACACAGGGCTGAACAAATCGAGTTTGTTCGGCGACACAGAGCCGAACATTTTTTATTTGTTCAGTCCTGTGTGGCCGAACAATTCAGGGAGAGGGGTAGTTTAGAAATTTTTTATTATTATTATTTTTAAAATGCAGTGTGTGGAGAGCATTTTGCAGTGTGCAGGTAGCAGCTCTCTAGTTGTAATAATAAAATGACAAAAATGCCCTTTTATCACTCTTGTTTCGTGGCGAAACAGCAACTGTGAAAAGCAGAAGAGAGAGTGAGAATGGTCGGACTCGTACAACGAACCAGACTCCATCAACCTCTTGGAGCTCTGCATGTGGAGATTTGCTTCCACATATGCATGGAATCAGCACCTTGCACTTCCAAAAGGCGTATGTAATGAACTAGGGGCAACCAATATCCACGGCATTGCGGCAAGCCGTATCACCATCAAGAAAGATGGCCTCCAACATGAAGCGCATGGATGGCTTCCCCGAAGACCCATCATGATTGCCAAAGGCTGCTTCAAAATTATTCCCAGTCTCGTCGACCTCATTCTCCTTCCCTATGGGAAACTTATGAATTTGTCACAAGATCATTAAAGAGGAAGAACACAACATACCAATGTCCAATGTTAATTACAAAATTGCAGCAGCGGCTGTTGAGCTCTCCCTCAACAATGGCTTTCAAGGGCAGAAGATTGGTGATTTCATCAGACAAGGCCTTGAAGTGAATTGGGTATTGATGGTAGAAGGGAAATTGATTCCAATGAAGCCGATGATGACTCGAAGATGCCTACTTTTGATACGCAAGAAAACACAGTAAGGAGTACACTCGAGTACCGGGACTTCCCAGGTGAAGAGATCACCAAGTCACGGTGATAAAAAATATATCTCATGAGCCGTTCAAAAAAAAAAAAAAAGAAGAAGAAGAAGAAGAATACATCCCATCAACCAAATTTCTAGATATAGCCCACATCAAGATTTCAAAATAAAAGGCAACTAATATATAACCAAGTTGTAAACCAATGCTTATCACCGGATAGGACCCAAAACCCACTTCGAATCAGACAAAGAAGTGCCACCAACCTAGACATAGCAATGAAAGGGAGTGTATGGATTCATAGAAATTAGAAAGAGAACGAAAGCATATAGCCGCAGAGATTTAACAAATTCGTCGTGTTCCTTCTCAGTCCAACTCTCTCTTGATTTCTGAAAGTGGTACATTTTTGGATTTCTTGTCTTGTTCTTCCGAAGTAGAGATGTCGGAGGTGTTATCTTAGGGTAGTGTTAAACCCCGTCCTAAATTAATTGAGATTTACTCTAATTGATTGTAATTGGTGCTAATTATCTGTGACTACTTAAGCTACTAGTGGTTAACGACCAAAAACGAGATGAATTAGTCTCAAATGATTGAATTGAACCTAATGAACTGAATTTGAATGAAACTAAGTTAATTAAATGGAATTTAGGCTCAAACAAGAAGGAATGAGGACTTTTTCGTAAATATGGGTTTTCGTGTATTTTGTTGAATACGGTAACTCTTGATACTAACGCATGTATCTCAAATAGTACATTGACTTTCATAATATACGTGATTGCATTTGGATGGAGGTTGATCAAATGACCATTAATTTGACTTAAAATGTAAATAAAGAAGGGGAAGGAAGACTTATATGCAAAAGTATAGCTTAGAAAGGATAAGATGAATCCCACTTGAGTTCATTCACTCAACTCAACCCAATTGCAAGAGAAACCCTAGGCTTTTCTTCTTCTTCTCCCTTTCTAGCTTCCATTCTTCTTCATTGATTGTCAAGGTTTAGAAGGGGTTTTGAGAAGTGGTTCATCTTCTTCATATTCCTCAACAAGTTGTCTCAATTTCCTTGGAGTTAGAGCTTGAGAGGAAACTCAAGATTTTCCTCTTTTAGACTACAAGCAAGTAGAGCTTCACTTTTATATAACTTGAAGTTCTAATAAGTCATTGAAGTAGATCTCTAGCACAAACAGCTCATAGGAGTCTATTTTGCATGTTTTCATGGATTAGGGTTTGAAAAGAGGAAATTTAGTCTCAAATCAAGCTAAACAAGAGAGGTTTGTCAATTGGCTTAAGAGAAGCAAGTATAAATAGCTTGCTTGTGATAAATGTTAATTGTTATGTATATTTCATTGATTGAAGTTTTGTGTATAATTGCTATTAATCTTTAGAGTTGATTTGTGTTGTGAATGGATGGGATGAAGTAGTTGGAATGTATGTATGAGATGAGGAGTGAAGAGAGAACAGCAGGTCAATTTCATATATAGATTTAGAATGGAGTGAATGAGAAACGATAGGCTGGGAATCAGTTTCAGGTTCTGAAACTGAGTTTTGGACCTGTCTGATCGATCAGACAGGGAGTTAGCCGTCATAGGTTTTTTGTCCGATTGGTTAGACCTTTAATTTTGGTTTTGTTTGAATCCTAATTGCTTCTTATGAGCATAAATACTCTCTCAATTAGTTTTGAGACTAATTATACTGTGATTTAAGATTATTGAGAATTAGAAGCAATATAAGGAGAAATTTTAGAGATTGAACCATTGTTTGAATAGTGTATTAAGGGTGATCAATTGGTTATGGACTAAACCTCCATAGGTGTTAATTGCAAGGACTCTAATGTACACATTATATAAATGTGATGTCCATCAAGAATAGCACGTACATTAGATAACCAATGGTTACACCTGAATGGTTGGTTAGAATTAAGAAAGAAATTGGTAGAATTATTAATTATCCTAATTCTCTTATTGGATTGTACCTATATTGTTATTCGTATTGTTGAACTCCAGTCTAATGTAACTACTGCAATGTTTATTCATTTCAAGTGTTTTGAATGGACTTATTGAACTGAATTGTATCAAAAAATGGATTAAATATATTGACTCTTGAGTCTGGCACTACATAGCTATTTTATTAAAGCCCTAAAAGAGCTAAAATAAATTAATAAGTAAACAAATGGCTGTTCCCACTGCAGTAAATGGTTTGGGAGCGTTGCGGAGCTCCTTGGTAATGCCAGTTGTCCTTGGCCCGGGCACTGGTAAATCCCACGTTTCCGATCGTATCAATGGATACTGATTGATGCCTTCCATTTGGAAGATAAATCATTCATTTGAGAAAAGATAGTAAATAAAATGAAAGGAAATGAAATGAATGCTATGGTAGTTGCCAATTTATATATGTCTATTACTTGACTCTACTTGACTCATATGTTATTGTTATTGAATGAATTGTCTAAAATTGCCTAGAAATGAAATTGAATATTTAATTGATAGATTGAATGGAATTATTATGGATTTAGTATATGCATTAACATATGCTATTGACAAGGTCTGTGTATACATTATTGAACCGTCGTGTTCACTAGTGTTATTGATGTCATTACAGGCCTGATTGTCAATGCTAGTCCAGTTGCGGCCCCAGCGGCAGCGGAGGAGACCGCTCCTGTTCCTCCAAGGGGATTGATTGAATGGAACGGACAAGATACCATTTGATATGGATATCCGAAGGCGTAGTGAATCAGAACATATAATTCTTTTTTAGAATGATTTTTGAGTATGAGGTTTTGAGAACTTGTATAGTTGTCAACTTGTATTGTATTTAAATATGCAGGGTTGACAAAAGTAAGTAAATGTAGGTTTATACATGTATAAAGAACTTTACTTTTGTAAGCATGTATAATTGTAAATTGATCGTTAAATATATATTTTCGTAAATTTGTATATTTGACAGGTGTAAATAAAGGTTTATTCATTGTGAATTCCGTCTTAACTTCGGTTAATTCAGAGTTTACGAGAGTAAGTATAGGTCACGACTCGGGATTACGAATACCATATGTATGATATACGTGATTTTACTGCTTCTAGCCAACAACCTTTACTCGAATGCTCTGTTTCTTTCCCACCCTCGAGGATGTAGATGGGGGAATTTAACAAAGGGTACTGTTGTCATTTAATCCTAAAAACAGACAGGTATTTATCTTACGATGAAATTAGGGAGGTTTAAGTAAAAATATAAAATACAGGGGGCTCTTTGAGGTTACTTGAAAATATATGGGTCTTTTTGTAAAAACCACTTTTAATAATAAATTGATTAACCCTGAGGAGTAGCTTAGTTGGCTTAAAATCACACTAGGGCAACAGGAGATTTACCTGGCTCCCCCTGGGCCCATAGGGATTCTCCAACCCTTTGAAACCCTCCATTATAAAATAAAAATAATAAAAATAATAATAAATAGACTGAATACTTCTAAAATATTACTATATGAGTATACTTTTTTAACATGTATTCATAATAATCAAGAAAAATTAATAAATTTATATGTACAAAAAATACTAGAGGAATTTACCCGAAGAATCACCTTAGATAGCTACTAACTAAAAAAGTTTCCAGTAGTTTTTATAAAACAAAATTAGTTTTCCCACAAAACTTTGCTCTTTTATCACCCTTGTTCAACGAGCATCGACGTCGTCACTCATTTCAATGAAACCAAGCGTTTCAAGATTTTGCAGAGCGACGACATCGTCGCTCATTTTAATGGGCAAGATTCTGCAAAGCGACGACGTTGTCACGCATTCTAACCTTCAGCAAGACTTCATAAACTGTTGGGCAACGACAACGACGACGCTGATCTTAGTTTGAAAAAAAAAATCATTAGATTCACTATGATGTGCACTCACACTATATGATTCAAAGAAACCAACATACATCCTTTGCATGCTTCATTGAAAGCACAATTACAAAAATTCAAAAATTCATTAGATTTGATGCCTGCTTTAGTTATTGTAAAGAGACTTGGTGGGCAAGATTAATGGTGACTTTTTAACCAAGGGCTCGCATTTAAAGTAGTGTTTGATGGTTGTTGGATACATGTTTTCTTGTGAGCAAATGTAGTCGTAGGTATATTTAGAATAAAAATGCTTGAGTTAAGCTTTGAATGCCTAGCATTTAAAGTAACAAAATGATCAAATGCACAAAAACCCACATTGAGAATTTACCAGCTCCATCTCTCATTACCAACCATATTTTCCAACAAAACCCACACCCATCTATTCTTACCTCAAAAACCCTACTACAAATCAACGAACACAGCTAAGACATTATATAGATCGAGAAATCTCTCATACCCCATATAATATTAGCCGAAAATGGTCACTGGCATCCAAAAAAAACTGCACTCCCAATAAACCCAAAAACCCCACAAGACCTAAAAGAGGGAAAAGATTGAAAGCCACACCAATAACAAAACCACACAAGCCTCGAGCTTTTTCTCAGGACACAAATCAATCAGAGCTAAGATTATAATAAATAGACATTACAGAAAAAAAGAGGGGAGAAATTAAGAAATAGAAGATCTTTCATTGCCTGCCTCTCTTTTTGCTCCTGGATGTTCTTCATCTGGATGCTAAGAAATTGCCAGACAGGGGAAAACAACGAGAGATGAAGAAAGGGAAAATAGGGTTTCGGTGGTTTTGTAGGGGTTTAAAGACTTTAATAAAAAAAAGTGAGGGACCACTTCCGTGTCATATAAACTACTGGGTTTTTTTTTTTTTTGTTAGAGGTCATCTAAGGTAATTTTTCGGATAAATTCCTCAAAATACTATAATAATAAAAATAAAAAAATCTTTTTAGTGCGTAATTTTTAAGGGGATTTGACATTCCAATGCCCCTTAAACACTCAATCCCCAATTTCATGACTAAAATTCTGTAAATGTCAGTACACTTTTTTTTTTTTAAACTTTTTTGTGCTCCATCCCATGATATATATCATGGGAGTTTAAAAACCCATGATATCATGGGATCCAAATGTTAAAAGTTGAAAAGCTACCTAGATCCCATGATATCATGGGTTTTTAAAACCTATGATATCACGAGACTCAGGGCAAAAAAGTAAACCAAAAAGTGTACTAGAGTCAAACGACTCTGGTGACATTTAGAGACTTTTAGTCATTAAATTGGAGATTGAGCATTCAAGGGGCATTGAAATGTCAAATCTCCAATTTTTAATTGCGAAAATCTATAGTAAAAGATCAAATACAGGCCTCAAATTATATAGAAATCGACTTTCTTTTTTAATTGTTAACTTCAATCCTCAAATAGTAATTAATTAAATATAAACATGAGTTGTTTTAAGTTAAATCTACCTATCAAATGATTCAAAATGTAAACAAGTTATAAAAAATAGATGATTCAACCATATTCCACTTATATTTAATTTGATTCATCAAAACTAAAGTGACTTACCAAAGTCAAGAGTCAACTCGCTGATTTTTTCTACCTTCATTTTATTCGATGAACTATTAACATGTGTTGCCCACGGAGGAGGGGTACAACTAATAATGGAGAGGTATGTGTGGATGGAACCAAGTAGAACTACATGAGTTGAACACATTCGTTAAGGGGTTAGGTTTTAATAAATAGGTATTGTCCATAGGTCAGTTATCTCATGATTCAAAAAGTCAGAGTGCATTTTGTAATGCCAAAATCTTTTGGTGGTTAGTTGAAGAATTCTTTCGGGTTTGTTTGGGAACTTTACATGTAGAGTAGAGTGAAGTAAAGCCTCAATGAGTGAAATAATAAAATATAAGTGGGTGGTCAATTATCTCATGATTCAAAAAGTCAGAGTGCATTTTGTAATGCCAAAACTTTTTGTTGGTTAGTTGAAGAATTCTTTCGGGTCTGTTTGGGAACTTTACATGCAGAGTGGAGTGAAGTAAAGCCTCAAAGAGTGAAATAATAAAATATAAGTGGGTTATAATGATATTTTATCTTTAGTTATTTGGTAGGGAATCTTTTTTACTTTTTTTGTTTAAAGAGTAGGTGTTTTTTTGTCTCTTAGTTGCGAAAGGAGGTTTTTTTTTATTTTTTATTTTTCAAAAAGAGGAGAAAATTTTGACAATGTGTACTTTTGATGTAACCCTTTTTTTGAAAATTGGAGGCTTTACTTCACCCCACTCTACTAGTGCAGTTCCCAAAGAGATTTTGAACTGATTTTTTTAAACTTATAACAAATCATTTTTTTATTTTTAGTGATGAAGTCGTTTGTATACAGCGCTAGACAAATGAAAACCCTCATGATACACAATGTTATAAATATGTGCCCAGATTGTTCAATTTCGCTATTATGTGGTCATCCTACACTTTAATTTTAAAGGCCTTAAAACTTATCGTACTAGTAAAATTAAAAATGAAATTCTTAGTTTTAAAAATTCAGTTCATGTTATTTTAAGAGTCACAATCCTCTATTGCAAAGGCTATCCGTTCACCATGAGTGAGCCACTCACAGTGTGTCATGTCTATGACTTAAGGGGTGGTTTGTTTACATGTGTAAATGTATCACATGTGTAACATTTACAAATCGTCATGTTTGTTTTCGCTAAAACTACACATGTGATTCGTAATTCTGCTGTGAAAATGCTCATAAATATGTTCATTTTCACTTAAAATTTTTCGCACCCCCAACCTTGGTAAAAGGAACCACTTGTAGATTTGATGTGAAATGGAACCAATATATATAGCCATTCTCTCTCTATTCTAAAGCACTTTTCTTCAATATAAAACAATAGAGAAGATTTGTGAGAGATCCATCATCACCTAAAGCTTCTAGTTGCTGTGTTGAAGATCAAGCTTTGGTTTCTCGTTCCATCTACTCTTCTGAAGTAGAGACATCTTGAAGGCGACTTCAAGGTGGTTGTTTTAAGCACGGTGAAGGTGTACGACGAGTAGTCGGTAAGGTAGTGTAGTCCTTAGGTTGAGTGAGTTGCAACTGGAAAAGGATTGTGAGTTATTTATTGTAACTTTCAATTTATTTAGTGCTTGATTGTCTGTTGGCCTAGACGATAAGGCCCGTG
Organism: Persea americana; assembly: GCA_029852735.1. Lineage (NCBI taxonomy): Eukaryota > Viridiplantae > Streptophyta > Magnoliopsida > Laurales > Lauraceae > Persea > Persea americana. Next base: position 26,201,700 of record CM056820.1, on the reverse strand, counting down.
GTTTTTTCCCGAGTTAGGTTTTCCATGCGTACCTCGTGCGTCATTTTCTCTTCGTGGTTGATTGCTTTTAATCTGAATTAGGGTTAATTTATAGACTAATCACGTGGTTTGGGAATCTATTAGGAATATTGTTATTGGGACCTAAGCCTGTGTTAAGGCCGGTTTTTCAGTTTGACTTGAACTTACATATGAACAAATATGGACAAGACTTGGACGACACTAGATAGTAAAAATTCGGTGGCAAGAATTGGTTAGAAATATCAGAGAGGGTGAAGTCATTTATTGATTATGCGAAGGCGAATGTGGCAGATGCTACTAAGATTTATTGCCCGTATAGGGTTTACATGAACAGTCGTAGGTATGACTTCGATATTGTGAAATTTCATATTCTCCATAAGGGTATCTAAGCATCTTGCACGACCTGGATCTGCCACGGAGAAACAACACCCCTGTGAATGAATTAGTCGAACTAGAACATGGGGATATTGATAGTGACTATGAGGATCGGGACGAATATCAAGAAATGTCCCAAGACCATTACACTGAGGTTGAGACCGTCCAAGGTAACGCTCACTTCAAAAGGACATTGGATGCTTCTTAGTGTCCTCTTTACCCAAGCTGCTCTCCAGATAACATTTTGTTAGATTTTGTTGCTAAGATGATAGAGCAGAAGGTCGAGGGAAAGTAGAGCAACAAGTCATTTAACAATGTGATTGAATTATAGAGGGCCGTTCTGCCAGACGGTAATTTGTTTCCTGAGTCTATTTAAGTAGCGAAGAAGATACTGCATGACTTGGGACTGGGATATGACTACATTGATGCTTGTGAGATTGATTGGCCCTTTTCTGGAAGGAGAACACAGGTTTGGAAAAATGCCTGTTATTCAAGGAGTTCGAATATAGAGTCATTATTAATGCCAAAGTGAGTTCCTCAAATTGAATAACATGAAGAAATTTGTGATGATGTGTTTTCCCTGTTTCTCTTATCATTCTAGTGTTCTAATTAAGGAATTTCGCAGTCTTGCATTTTCTTAGCATTTTACTTACTTTTATGCTCATACTCTCTCATCAAAAGATCATATTTTAAAGTGTATAGATTTTTTTTTGAATGACTATACAGATTGTATTATAATTAGGAAAATATGATTGCCTGTTCATGTACTTTGAAATGATATGCATGAGTTTGTGGATTGAGTGGAGGACCTGGACTGCAATGTTGGAATAGATTGCTTAATGCTTTCGAACTTGATGTCTCATTATCACATATTTCAGGTTATGTGAAAGTGGGGAGCTTTTGGATAGGATACTCTCCAGGTGATTTTTTGTAATTGTCATATGGATATTGCAAAGTGATTATATAAAATTATTATGCTAATTTAATATTGTCACATTATCCCATTATCTATTTTGGAGTGAATGCTTGGCCTCGTAAGAGTTTATTGCTACTTGTATTTTGATGGTGTTCTTTTTTGGTTTTGTAGATTGGCTTTGGATTTTTTTTGTGCTGGTTGCAGGCTCATAGGGATTACCTTGTTTATTTTGATCACATACATTTGTGAATGTTAGAGATTTTTGAAAATGATCAAGTAGCACTACGTCAAAACACCCAAAAAACCACAGTCTATGATTGTAGTTTTTTAAAAAAAGGACAGCTATAGCTGTAGTTTTTTAAAAAAGCTGTCGTTTTTTGTGTCTCAATTTGGAGTGTAGTAATGTTTATGTATGTTAGAGATTTGTAGGTTTATTTTGGTTTATGGATGTAGGATATTTGGTTATGGGTGTTATTTTGGAATTGTTGATGAACCTATTTTAAATTGGTTTGTGTATCAAGTTTGTTGGTTTGAACATTTATTCGGATTTTTATTTGTGGTATACAAGGAGAAATGAAAATTTAATTAAAAAATAATCGTTCCCGATGTACAATCTTACATGAATTCCCAATGCATTGCCAACGTCGGCTATTACTAGGAATTCCCAACGCACTACTAGCGTCAGCCATTACCAAGAATTCCCAATGCACTACCAATGCCAGCCTTTATTTTGCTAACAGTGATAGTGTGTTGGTAAATATGGTTTTCAAATTAGGAAAATTGAACATTATACCGACGCATATCTCTTCGCCGACGTGTTGGCCGATGCTGTAGTGCATTGGGAATTGTACCGGGATCTGCCAATGTTGTTAAAGTCGCGTCGGCTATGGATTTACCCATGACTTGTTGCCCACGTGAGGCCGACGCACTGGAATGCGTTGGGAAATCTTTTGCCTACGTAATCCTGGTTTTTCTAGACGCAGCAATTGTGTTGGAAAAACCGTATTTTGCTATAGTGACCTAGCTCGGTAGCGAAACAGCAAAAGAAGAAAAGATGCCGGTCATTTTCTTCATCCTTGGAACATAGAGAGAACCTGTCACATCCCCCAAACTTGGTTAGAGAATAAACCGGATCCAGAGAGTGAATTTTAGGGCTAATTAAAAATTTTGCCCTTTAGGCCCAAGGATCGTAAGTCCGCTATGAGGATATTACATTTCAAGCCTCAAGTCATTAATGAACTGCGAAATTCATACAATTCAAGGCATATAGAATATCAAACAATGAATAACCAATCTCATTTGTAATTAAAGTTGCATCAAGAACAAATAGAACTATACAAGAAGTTAAATTATTACAATGGCCATCCCAATATCCAAGACCATTTAAAAGACTATAAAGTCAATAAAGTGAAAGGTTCAATGAGAGAAAACGAATAAATCTAATGAATGTCCCATGTGAATCTCTCTCGTGCCGGATATGATGACGCTATTCTACGTCATCAGCAAGCCACTCTCGTTCCTCCTTTGTTGGTTGGAGATCCCAGAGGATCTCCTCACCGGCCTGCTCCTCATAGTAGTCACCTGAGGTGTCTGCACACCAAGGAACAGAGTCAACAACATGTTGAGCAATAGATAAGTAAGATAGAAATGAACATGGCATTCATCAAATATAAGAATAATGACATGTTATAATCAAGTGAACACAAGGAACGATGCTAGGCATAAAGCATGAATAATAATGATCAGAAGCAATGATAGGAATCCTAACATCATCTAGCAATAACCTCTATCCATGCAACGCAATGCAATGCAATTATCAAGAAGGAGACTCTGAGGATGTCCTAGCCACCTCCTAGGGTATCAATAACAATCCAATCAGGTTACTGATACCAAAGTTCTGCTCCAGGGGGATCCTAACTCCCGGTCCTGGGAATAGCAGCACGGTCCTAGCCCGCCCTCAGCTATTCATCGCTATGGACGCTGTCCTATGCCGACTGCCCACCCTGATGTTCGAGTAACCAGCCCATCAATAAAACCTCAAACTGCAGTTGACCATGATATGCAAACCATTCTACAGTGAATCCCACTGTAGTCGGGCAAAGGTAATGAAGTGGCGTTGACATGAGAAAACGAAGACAAGCAAGTCTGGCTAGTTCAATATACAAGACATGTTTATAGGGATTATCTCATTCAGAATAATACAAGACAACCACAGGTTAGTGGAGTTACCATTCCCAATTTTCCAGTGGTTGTTAAGATAAAGGAAATAAGATAACCTCCTAATTTTCTTCCAGATGCATGATACAAAATTTGATGTTTAATAGAGATGTTTCTAAACTACCTACTTCTGTACCAGAATGAACAAAAGAGAGGTAGAGATTGTTGCAAACAAGCCAAGCATAAGCATGGAAGCCTCATTCAGCTCCATAACTCTTCTCAAGCTCAGCACCCCTTCACTCTTAGCAAGACAAACCACATGCCAACTCACCAGATTCTTCTTAGACAAATCGTATTATCCTGACCAAAGGAAATTTCTCAAACGACCTCTTAAAGTTGGCTTTAGTAAGTTCTGAAATTTTCTTAAGAATTTTGTCTTTTGCTTTTCACCTTTACATAATAAAAAATATACTCGCATGTATGCACACACATATTTTTGATCAAAAGTTTATAGTACTTTATTTTTTAAAAGATTCTTTCAATCATATATTGATTAAACCCATAAGCTTTTACTCGTCCAAGATCACAAATCAAGAAGAGATGATTGCAATAATGTAAAAACTTTTCCCTAGAGCAAAAGGTTTCTTCAATAAAGCCTGTTTCACTACACCAAAAACAGCAAACAAGTAGTGTTGAAAACCGTTCCTAATTAAAATTGAAACTTTTAAAAACCGTTTCAAATAGGCTTGTTCCTAAAAAATTAGAACGGGTTGTAACTGTTCTAAATGGAGAATTTTGGGAGAATTTTGGAACGGTCTAGAACCGTTCCAAAAAAAGATTAGAACGGTTCCAAATTTTGAATTTTGGAACGGTTCTAGACACTGCCAGATTTGAATTTACCGTTCCAAATTCAAATATTTTGAACTGTTCTAGTCCTTTTTGGAACGGTTATTAACACTTCCAAAATTTTTAAAACCGTTCCAAATTTATTTAGCCATTGGAATTTAGTATTTATTTTGGAACGGTTTTAAACAGTTCCAAATTTTTTAGAACCGTTTCAAATTCTAATTTTTGAAACGGTTACCTACTGTTCCATATTTTTATATTAGAATGGTTTTTACTGTGTTAAATGACAGTTTTGAACCATCTCTAATTTAAATATCATTATTTTTTTAAATAATTCCCCAGTAATTTTTTTATTTGCCATTAAATTCAATTTTTAAAATCACAAAAAAAAAAAAATTTTAACCCATAAATTGTAGCATTCTCATCTACACATTAATATCACACATCATCAGTTTATTTAAAAAATCAATATACTAGCTTGGATTTAAATGTACAATTTACAATACTTTGAAGGGTTTTGTTTTGCATGTGAACCCCTGAACTTGGTTGTTTCCTAACCACACCAAAACTCCCATTCAACCAACTGAACTGACTAATGTGAAAATTGAAAACCCCATCTTTGCAACATGATCATGACTTCGAGGTCTATTTCAGACGGTCTGTCCAATTTTCTTTCTCTTGGGAATTGGTTATGTGCTTGTATGAGCATTTGTACATGGCCTAACTGTTATTTCATCACTTTTATAGCTCAAGCATGCAGCAGCATCTAGCACCCCAATTGGGCTTTGTGGCACAGATGAGACTGATCCACTAGCACTTTTAAAGGGCCTACTACCAATCAACCCCATCTGCTGAATCAGTTCATAACACCTCAAAACTCTCTCCTGCAACCCAAGTCAGATGAACACAAATCATCAAATGAATAAAACTTCAATGAACCACATATTATAAAAGACAGGTTAATCACATTCTTAGACGAGGTCTTCTTAAGTAGGGATGGTGATAAAATAAACATAAAATCTTCTTTTGATTTTCACTATTATTTTACCTTTTCTATATGGACACAACTAGAAACAGCCATGTTGAAATGAAAATGCATAAATTAAAACTGTTATTTTATTCATTTGGAGAAGATAGTTGGGTTTGTCACCAACTGTTAAAAGACTGAATTATGCCACAAGAAGAACATGGGGAATATGGTCTAAATGACTGGTGCTGAAAAGGGTTTTCTTGGTTACATCAAGAAAATAGATTTGCAATCATAGCTATTTGGAAGCCCCGGAATGTTTGATGCGGGTAGGGTTCTGCACAGGCTGCGAAACATCAAGATACAATATACTAGATCTAGTCATAAACAACCACAAAAAAAAAAAAAAACCCTAAAATAAAGTGTCTATGAATAACCTTTATTTCTTTTCTTTTTGCAAACTAATGAACAACCCAAATAACCATTAGAGGATGTACTGAAATTAAAATGATGCCCATAAAAAGTATCCATACCTAATTAACTTGATCAAGCTTGCTAATAATATTGAGCCGAATGTCAGGAAATTCATCTTTTAAGAGAGAAAAATTGGAAGAAGCTGTTTAATGGTTGCATCCTACATAAACCACAAAAAATGGCAGTCAAGGAATAATGAAAAGGATTTCGTTAAAGATGAGAATGTAATCATAATTTCAGTAAAGATTATACATACACACATCCAGAGAGAGAGAGAGAGAGAGAGAGAGTTATGAACCAACGTTGGCAGGCATTGGAGGTGTCCTAATAAATCACAAAGGGGAAGCTATGTACATGTTTTCTAAGCTTGTCGGGATCAAAGACTCTCGTGACTGTGCAATCTTTCTTTTACTTATTTTTATTTTTATTTTTTTCTCTTTCTTCTGGAATGATTACATGCACCATCACTCTGCTGCTAACCTTTCCTAAAACTACTGCCATTCCCATAATTACTAATGCTAACCTTTTTTTCTCTTTCCCTGCAGCGGCCATTCGCACTCTGCTCAACTAAAATCCCTTGCACCTATCTGCATCATCTATCATTCTCACCCACTCTCCCACCTCAAACATCTCCTCCTCAAGATCTGTAGGAGTTGCTGAGAACATGGCTTTTGGAGTTGTTGAGAACATGGCTTCAAATAAAGTCAATCAAACAAGTAGAACTCACAAAGATGACACTAGATAAATGGGATAAGGGTTCAATAATGTCAATGAAGTACATAAACAAACAAAAATAATTAGCATTCAATTTCTCATGAGGATGCCTGTGCACGTCCCTCTCCCTTTCCTTTTCTTTTCTTCCTTCCCCCACTTCTCTCCTTCCTTTCTTCCTCCTCCTGCCACCTGTACCCGCTGCACCTCCACTGCCGACACCATCACCATCTCCTTCTCCATTCTTTTCTTTCCCTTCTCTCTCATCCTTTCTTCCTCTCCCTCACAACCACCCACGGCACTGCCATCACCACCCGGCTTGCATAGCCACTGTCCCAGCCCCCTGAACCCCACCTGCGCTTCATCTCCCTTGCACACCTTCCTTGCACGCACCCACCTGCACAGCGCACCCGCTGCACACACCACCTGCTGCACCACCCTGCACACACCCACCTGCACAGCCCACCTGCTGCACACACACACCTGCACAGCCCACATAAATCACATAAATCTTTATCGCAACATATCAAATAAATCTTTACCACAGCCCTCCATCATACAGTTCTGGTTTAATTGGCCGAGCCTTCAGGTACTCTGTTTTCAGTAAAATGTTCTCCTATGAACATTTTACCATAAACATTGCACCAAATCTCCGTAAAGCTCCCTGAGTATGATCCCTAAAACTCAAAGTTTCAACCCCATGTTCTCTTATGTATCAAAATTCCCCCTCTTCCACCACCTGCACACACCCACCAGCTGCACCCCCCTGCACACACCCACCTGCACACCCACTGCCTCCTCTTCTTTATTTCTTTCCCCCTTCTCTTCTGTCCTTCTTCCCTGCACTCATGCCTGTGCACGTCCCTCTCCCTTTCCTTTTCTTTTCTTCCTTCCCCCACTTCTCTCCTTCCTTTCTTCCTCCCCCTGCCACCTGTACCCGCTGCACCTCCACTGCTGACACCATCACCATCTCCTTCTCCATTCTTTTCTTTCCCTTCTCTTTCTCATCCTTTCTTCCTCTCCCTCACAGCCACCCACTGCACTGCCATCACCACCCAGCTTACATAGCCACTGTCCCAGCCCCCTGAACCCCACCTGCGCTTCATCTCCCAACCACATCCCCTTGCACACCTTCCTTGCACGCACCCACCTGCACAGCCTACCCACTGCACCATGGCTGGGTACGTGGGTACAGGGATAAAGGATAGGCAGGTGTGAGTCCAGTCGGGTATGGAATCAGCTGTACACATGCCATACCAAACATGTTATGCTTCTACTTAGTAATCAATTACATTGGTCATGGTTGTAGCCATGAAATTCATGGGGTTTCTTGTTCACTGCAACAACTATATAGAGACGTGCGTCCAACTATCAATGAAAAACTCACATAATACAAAGCATTTCCTTGAAAGAGTTCTACTTATGAATTACAAAAAGTGGATGATTTCCTAAATGTAGATTCTATTTTTTCTTTTTCTTACTTGAAAAGAAACAGTTGTTTATTCATAATAACTAATAAAGCAAACTGGTGCTTCTTCACAATATATAGCTAACAAAACAAGTCACTCATGTAAACAAGACCTACAAAGCCCTAGTGAGATTTGAGATATCGAGATCAACTGCCAACAATCACCAATAGGAAGAACCCAAAAAATAGAGTAAAGTTCTCTTAATCACTATAGAGTCAAAAATAAGAGTATGATGAGCCACAGCTCTTGCTAACAGAGTTTTTCCGGAACCAGGTGGCCCATAAAGCAAGACTCCTGATCAGTTCAGCAAAAGATATTAATTTCCAGTTCACATTATTTTTAATCCCCATGCACATTAATAGTGAAAATTACAAAAAGATGGTAACTAAGATTAGTACCTTTGGTTGAGCTATTCCAAGACTCTCAAACAATTCAGGATGTTTGATTGGAAGCTCAATGACCTGAAAAGATTTAGATGCTTAGTTGCAACTACCCAAACATACTAGGCTAAAATAAATAGAAGAAAAAAAAAAGAAAAGATGAACACTGATGCATATCATATTATCATAGGAATATGTTTGCATATAGCCTGAAAAGCCCACAAACCTCTTTTATCTCTTCAATTTGCTGGTCAAGACCACCAATCATGTCATATGTCGAATCAGGAACCTTTTCAACCTTTATAAGATTTGACGTAGGACCTACTTTACTTGGCAAGATCAAGTGGAGCACATAGGTGTCATTGCAAAGAGCACATAGCTATCATTGGGTAACATAACAAGTAAATTAATAGAGTTGTAAGTAAGTAGATACAGTGAATATTAAAATAACCAATTTTCACTATAAAAGTGATACATGGGAAGATTTGGACACTCCAGAAGCAAGTTGAAGCTATAAAACATCATATAGAAGATATGCCCCAATTGTGCCATCAAGAAGCACTTGTCTTAGACACTTAAAAAGGATACTCTGCACTCTTAAAATATAAACAAGGATACTCTGCATTCTTAAAACATAAATCACACTTTCAAACATCAAATGGCATGAAGATTAAGGAGCAAGTAAACAAACAAAAGCGTTGATTTGGTGGCTACTTGTTGAACTATATATAAATAGCACCACCGAAGATTGAACATTCTATAATTCAATAATAAGTTCAGTGGGCTAATAAACTCCTTAACCTGAGCATTGATTTGGTGGCTACTTGTTTTCTTGGTGCAATTATACAAATCATAAGAACTAAAAAAACCCATCCAACCTAATGAGTCAGGCAATACTATTAGTCAGATGAAGAAAGTAAATTTCCAAATTGAATTTCAGTGACTAAAGCTAGCAGTTTGAAGTGGAATTTCAGGAATGGATTTAGCGAGGAAATCAAAATCCAATTGGAAAAGGCATTTCGCAGTAGAAAGCATGCAGAATCATTCTCCGACGACAAATGCATTCTAAATTCACCCGACCATTTCAACTCTTTGGATCAGGGCCCATGGCCCACACAGGTGTTATTACTGTGCAACCAACTCCAATGGTTTTCTTCTTCAAATTTATATTTGTTGCTTCTTTTTAATGAAGTTTTGTTACCCTTTTTTTAAAAGAGGGACCACAAATCAATTTTCTTTTGCATACATTATCCAACCTTATTATTTCATTTGTTTGCACAATTTTTGTAATGCCCTTCAGTGTTGGTCAGTGTTAGTATGCCCTTCAGTGATGACTAGAAGAATATTTAGGAATATCTGGAAACGGTGGGTGTGTGTGTGTTTCACATGGATGGGCACACAATTTTAAGATGATTTTTCTTGTTTGGAAAGAGTGTGGACCTGCAACAACAGGATGAAAATATAGAAGAGGTGAAGTAACAAACATATAAGATTGCAAGGATGCCCCAAATTAACAATGCACCTGTGGCCAATTGTGAAACGAATGAGAATCCCCTTCTCTCGTTCTAGTTGTTGAAGCTTTGCTCCTAATTGAACATAAACAGCAAGTGGCACTAAATATCAATAAGTGAAACTTCCAAATGCCAATATGGAAGAAATTTTAGTTATCATCTCAATAGAATTATAAATGTTCTTACCAACTAAGACGATTATTAAAATAAACAAAAAGATATGATAATAAACCAAAATAATGCACATTAACATACAAAGATGCAAGAAATATAAGATGTCCCTGAGATAGTCATCCTGATTTGCTTTGATACCAAATAGGCATAAAAGTTAAGTCACCCAAGCCCCCTACAGTAACTAGATTCTAACACAATTAGATCAGACCATTTCTGTACGTTGACATATTCAGGCTTCATGAATAATATAATAATATAGACGTGATTTTGATTTCATAACATTCATCAGGGGTTTTTATGACAACGCTCAATCCATATTAGAATTTTCCGTTCCTTCTACGGGCTCAAAGATCACTAATGAAGGATTTGCCCCCATTGGTATTCTCAAGAGCTGAAGTGTTTGGTTTGACCGTAAGATATTTTCATCAAGTCTTCAAATCCATGATATTTTTTCCCTGCTCTTTCCATAGGTAAAGCTTTATAAACCTTACTCTAGTAAAATAATTCAGAAAACATCAAGGAAAATCTTCTAAATCCTTTATGATGTGCGTTGATGGCTTATGCGCCTGTTCTTGAGAGTATCACCATTAGGATTCACCTTGACGATACTTTGGTTATAATTGTGTTGGACGGCCAACCACTACACAGTTTCTAAAGGATTTGGGCTTAGATGAAGGAAGTGGATATTGCCACACACTATCATTCCTGCTGCTCAGTAAATATAGGGCAAGAGGATAGCCTATTTTGGAATGAAGTGATCTCTTTGACCATCCTTTTTAGCTAATGTTTTCAACAAAATTACTTGTCAAAATTTACACTTTTAGAAATAAATGTCAGGGATTGCCAAAGAGATCAAGATGAGTAGCCCCCAAACGGCTTGTTCCAACCATGGTTAAGGCACACCATCACAACTGTCCTATACTAATAATTATAAATAATAAAAAAAAGGCCAGTTGAAACTATAGTTATAACATGTCTCAACGGACACCCAAACTGTATCAGCAATGGATTTTACCTGTACTAAAAAAAGGGCACAGCTAAAAAGGACTGTCAATATTCCGTTGACTATGACTTCAAATGAATACACAAAGATTTTGAGAAAGCAAATAGGTTGCTGGATTTGTATGAATTATACAGCAGAATCACTGAATCAGTCAGTATCAAAGCCAAAGCTTGTCAATTCACCTGATTCAGGATATATCAATAGATATAAATCATGAAGACAAGTAACTGTACTGTATGATATGCAGAAAAGATTATAAGAATAACCTTGAGGCATGCAAGTCTTTCTCACTGAATCCCGCCTCTTCCTGCTGCTGAATGCAGTGTTAATTCCAATTACAAGAAATGCCTTCTGCCTCAGCAGGCCCTCATGGGAGGCCAACACTGAATTGTATGGAGAACTACCATGGCTTGCAATCTCCTGAGTACTCTGAGTTGTATTTAGTTCCATCTGGAGTGTCAAAATCTCCTTATCCAAAGATCTAGTATCCATTGCTAGCATGCATTAATCCCAAAATCACACATTAAGAAATCAAGCAAAATCCATGCTCACTGAATTGATTCATGGGTACCGTAATGCTCCCCTACTATATCCATTTCTTGGACAGGCTTCTAATTATACAATCCAAAACACAACAAAATTAAGGTACACGGTCCAAATTAAGCAAGAACTGTATAAAATCTCGACAAATAAGCTGACCTGTTGTAGACTGCTTCCCTTAGAAATGAATTTTAGCTCTTGTTCTTTGTGTTGGCGCGTGATGATCTGATTGTCCAATTTAGGGGGAAACCATATCCTGCAATACAATGGATTCAATTATTTCCAAGTGCAATGCGTGAAGCCAAATCACTTCTATTTCTTGTTTCTTATCTTCTTTTGCTTTTTTTTTTCTTTGCTCCTCCATTGTAAGACATCAAATGGTTTTGATCCAACTGTCTATGGCCTGTACCCTTTTAGAAAGTCCTAATAGGAAAAGTTTGTCAGTGAGAGAGAGAGAAGCATTTTGACAGTATATTCTACTATAGGGATTCCAGAGAGTGAAGGGACTACACTTTGTAGCCTTTGTAATCTCAATCTCAGTACTAATCTTGTTCTGATGGTTTAAGATGGAGTTATTATTTGCTTTCACAGTTGTTTTATTCTCTACCAACTTTACTACATCTAGCATGCATTTTATCAGCAATTTGTGATTAGCAGTCCTATTGTTCACCGAACTTCTGCCGAAATTTCCCACTAAAACATATAATAATGCATGACCCACCAAAAGAAGACAAGGAAAAATCGAGTCTTTGGTCTTCAAACATACAGTGGGACAAAACTGCAATGTCCATGTTTGGAAGAGGTGAATTTGATTTGGAAATTCATTGACAAAAAAAAAAAACCATCTTTTAGAGAGAGAGAGATGCCTGCTTGAGAAAAGTATTCCAAGAACAAAACTGGAGATGCAGAGCAACAGAATCAGAATCCATCTCAGAGGTACCTTCTCTCTGTTTCGGACCATCCCTCTCTCTCTCTCTCTCAAGCACTGTAACTTTCTTTAAGCACTAAAACTTCATTTATACATAATATCATTAAATGCGAACCGTTTCTTACACAAGAACTAAAACTACTCTTTATAGATAGCATCATTACTAACATCTGTTTGGATCTTACAAATTGAGCATGAAAAACGGATTCTTTAATATCATAATTCGCAAATGCACAAAAGTCACTTTAAAAGTTCGTACAGGCTGAACTCAAGCTTTTTTGTCCAATCAACTATTTTATTAAGTGCTCTATATTAATCTAAACCCACCAAAGAATTGAGCTAAGGGTTAGAAAGTGGTCCACATATTTTGTTGAAATCTTCACCAATTCCCTGTCAAGTAGTTCTTACGCCTTAAAACTGGATTACAATTGAGAAAAGGGGTCAAGTTCTCTCTTCTAGTTAAGCTGTTGCTATAACTTTATTTTCTAGAGTTTCCTGTAAACTCTGTCCTTCTGAATTTTATTAATGAGCATGAAAATTGTTTCTTATAAATTAGCTCTAAAACTATTCTTTATGATAGAAATATAACTTACTACATTTAATGTGTTAACATGAAACATTAAAACTATGATGTCAGATACAAATGCAGACATGGCATCGATATGCGGCTCAGAGTTATAATGAAGCATTTTACAAAGTCTGGAATATGGATGCAAATAATGCTACCCTATCTAAGAAAAGATATTTTCACAGTGCAAGTTAGCTTTCCTGACTTTAGACAGTAAATGGGAATTTCAAAGGGATTGTTTGTGCTTTTTTTTTTTTTTTCAAACTATGATGTGCCCTTTCCTCTGTATAATCATTTACTTTGTTGAACTGACAAATATGTAGTTATTGTTTATAACAGTTAACAAAAACATCAACATAATTTCTTAGAAAAGTTTGACTGAAATAGTGCCACCATGGGTGATATGTCTCTGAGATGTCTTTCATGTCAGACCAACTTACCAGCCTAAGTGGAACATTGGTGCAACTACTTAAAAAGAGTTTAAAAAAAAATCACAGCTATGGGTTAAAATATTGGGCAAAACTCCCAGAGGATCATTAAGTCAATATCTATGAAGATAACACATGATTTTGAGCAAATGGAATCGATTGTTCTAAACGAAACTACACATAGTAGTCTTAGAGATTATGGAATGAATGGTTTGAGTCACTGTGACAGGCATGCGTTGTTATATAGATTGAGACTGTAATAATTAAAAAGTTAAAAAAGAGAGAGAGATCTGTAGGGATAATAACAATGAGATATCTAATCTATGGGGATAGTGAGAAGACAATGCAAATTCATCTAGCACTAGTATCAGATTTTTTATCATTTATTTCTATCTAACAAGTATTTCTGAAAAGTATTTCTATCATTTAATCAAACACCTAACATGTGTTTCTGCTGGTGCGTTCAGTTTAGATTTATGAGAAAAACAGACAGAAAGAGACCAGATATGAATTTCTACTGTCTATAAGTCTGGATCACCACAATAATAATCCAAAATAAATACGAATGTATAAAATGTCATCTCCTGCATAACGACTTGAAATTTCAATAAAAGAGTCAACAATTGATACATATTACCAGTGCCACATTGGTTTGAATCTCCAAGAGAAAGCACAATTTCTATAGCCAAATTCATATTTGGATAGTTCCACTTCCATCCATCTGGATCAGTGAAGAAAAATAAATAAACAAGTCGATTGAAAGACAAAAATTCACCATTACATCCCCCATGGGTCTCCAATTATGCTATCTCAAAAGTCAAAAGTAATCTCAAACCCTCCCTCTCCAAAACATGCTGTTTGCATCCATGGGTTCTCTTCAAAATAAGAAATGAAATAAAAAAGAAAACAATACAAATCAATACACATACACATCTGGGTCTTCATTAGAACAATCAAACGATAAATAAAACCCCAAATGAAAATTTTTTCTATGAACTCTAGGCATGAAATAATCAAAGAACAGTAAAAGAACAAAATTCAACACTTAAATCTATCTGGGTCATCAAGCAAATAGTCAGGAATAAACAGAAAAAAAAACTGAAATCAGATACACTAACAATTCAAACATAATCTCACCACCTCCTATCAAAACAGGAAGAAGCAGAGAGGGAGAAAATCACAACAATTACCTGAAATGAAAGAGATGAACAAAATATTTTTACCAAAAACAGATCTGGAGATGAGTGATCAAAACGGAGATGGGTGAGAGAAGGAGAATTTTTTTTTCAAAAGCACCTGTCGTTTTTTATTTTTTTTTCTTTTCGAGAGGAAGGCAGCAAGAGGAACATCGAGAGAGGGAAGAGACCTGGCAAACATGCATAGATGCATCTGTCTAGGGATATAGATGGCCCTTACCAGATAAGCCCATCGAGAGAGGCTAGACACATTTATTAATAGATGTACTCTTGGATACCACCCACCCACAGCCCAACCATCGAACATCTGATTGTCAAACCCTACCCATCAATGGTTGGTACCGCAAAACACAAGATCAGGATCACTGAGTCCATGAATAACCAACAACAAGTGCTAGAACGGATGAGAATCAAATCCGGCAAACATACAGTATATGATTCTGACCTAAAAACCATTTCTTCTTCTTCTTTTTTTTTTTTAATCTACTCATGAAGATACCCAAATCACATATTTCAGTATCTACCCAACCCTTTCCCACAGATTGAATAGGAGAACATAAATGCCCAAATGCATGACAACCTCACAATGAACCCCAACAAATCAAAACAAAACGAAAGTCACATAATAATCAGACAACAGCATCGCATTAGTGTATGAAATCAAAGAGATCTCAAAGTAGATGGAAGAACACAGAGAAATGCATTCAACTAGAAGATAAAAGTGAATCTTACAAAAAGAAGAGTTTTAGGGTCTGTCGATCTGCTGCTCCTCAAAGAGATTGGCGCGAACAGACGACAGCCTTGCTGCTTGCTGTTGTTGGCCTTCTGCACACGGGTCAAGTCAGAACCGACCAGGAACTGAACAGAACCTCGTCTAGCCCAGGCTCGATCTTCTTCCTTCCTCATTTTCTATTCTGACCGCAACCCAAGCCCTCCTTCCTCTCCGGCCACGGCCCAGCGGCGACAAAGACCACCAATGGAAGGCCTATCGGGAGCCGAAAACATCAGATCCTCGGTGAATCTGGGTTCTCTGCAACTTGAGAAAATAACAGGGGAAAACCCTCCTTCTACCTCACATCCTCTCTGCAACAGAAACCTGAAAGAAGACGGTGTTCTGCAAAAGAAAACTGGGTTCTCTGCAGCCTTCTTCTCCGATCATTGTTGTTCTGCACGCAGCGCGGCTCCTCAAAGAGATTCGAAGAAGACGCAGCAGTCCAGAACCTCTGTTTAGAAGAAGATTGGCGCAAAGGGAATAACGAGGTAAAAAGGGCACGCTTTAGAAGAATGGCGCGAAGGGAATAGAGGAGAGCGGGAGTGATGCCTAATACCGAAAGAGGGGTTATTTTTCAATTGAAACGGCTTTTTTCTATTTGAGCGGTTTGAGACTGCTTCAAAATAGAAACGGCCTTTAGCCGTTTCAAACCTCCGTTTCTGATTTCATTTTTTGGTGTAGTGTTTATTTGCATAGAAAATAAGAATTCATGGTCAAATGAACTCCACCAAAAATTAAAGAGGCTGACCTGGCTTGCTTAGGATTTGAGTTATGACGGATCACAGTGTTCATTTTCCATTTTCCCTTCATTCAATTTCCATGAAAAGATAATAGGTCATTAAATGATCATTTTTAGATATTTATTTAATGATGATTTTTTTATATTTACCGTTGATTCTTCGTTTTTGACCACGTAGGGCCAATTTAGTAACTTCACTAGTAAAATAAAGTGAGGTGAATGGTCAAATTAAGAGAAAAGAATAGATGACGGGTCAAATAAAAAAGTGAAGGCCTTTTGTCATTTAGTAAAATGAAAATGTAACGTTTTGACTTTTTTTTTTTTTAAAAGATGACTTTTTATCATTTAGTGGTATAAAAAAGCAACTTTTGACTATTTTTATTTTTTTGATAAAACTAAAAAACTATAGGTGTTTTTTTAAACATGATCCTTTTTCATTTGACCATTTTTTCTTCTATTTTATCTTGAAAAGACCATTTACTGTACTTCCTTAGTAAAGTAAATTTATAGAAATCCATATGATAATTACATAATAACAAGCCCTATGAAAAAGTAGCGGCAACCATCATTATTTTTTCTTGGTATTTATGCCCTAAATGCTTTGATACCTCGAAACAAGCAGAATTATTTAAAGCACAATTACCTAAACACAGAGAGAGCTTACTCGTACGTTGGAACAAGTAGCGTCCGTCAAAACTGCAGGACAACCACAAGGTGCACCCAGACCTATTACAACACACTCTATTACAATTTGTACAAAATAGACCCTTCAATTTCTATTAATACATCTTACTAATAAGGACACGCTCTACTTCACATTTATACCTCACTATACGGCTATACTGCATATGCACCTCACCACATGCTACACTACAAATCACTAAACAAGGCACTCATGTTACACACTCAGTCACTTATACACATGTCACACATACATGGGCATTTACACCCTAACATGACTCCCAATCAGACATTCATGTGCATATCTATCTCTCATCATAGGGTGAAGGCACTTTCCCTTTTTGCACATGAATTATGGAAGTATACCTTACCCTATGTACTTGAAAATTCTCTTTTGTACTTGAAAATTCTCAATTATGAAAGTGTCCCTCACCTTAAGGTGAGGGATGGATGCACGTGAATATTCTCATATATATATATATATATATATATGCCACACTAGGTCAGTGGAGTGATTGTGCGGCAAAGAGGTGGGTCACGTGTCTCTTTAGATGAGATGGTGAGACTTAAGAGAAACTTGGGGTGGGGTGGGGTGGGGCGGGGCGGGACGGGACGGGACGGGGGCAATGGATTGACTCATCTTAAAAGACGTGGCATAATGGAATTAGATGAAGGGGAGATCTTAGGCTAACGGCTAGTCCTCCAGCTTCAGACATATCCAACTCTTTTCCATTTGCACCATCAGGCAACTTCCAATCAAAGAAATACAAAAGATTGGCAAGAGCAAGTTCCATAGTAAGAACGGCAAATGATATTCCAGGGCAAACCCTCCTCCCTGCGCCGAAAGGAATGTACTGCAAATGGTGACCCTTAAAATCAATAGGGCTGTTGGCAAATCTCTCAGGGAGAAACTCTTCAGGATTTTCCCATAACAAGGGATCCCTCGAAATGGCCCATGCGTTGATGATGACTCTTGTCTTTGGAGGAATGCAGTAATCTTGTAGCACAACATCTGTAATGGACTCTCGTGGAATCAATAGTGGAGCAACAGGACGTAAACGCAGAGTCTCCTTGATTACACATTTTAGGTAATGCATATGATGAAGGTCGTCTTCTTCCACCTTGGATTTTCTACCCACCAAACTTCTTACTTCTTCTTGGGCTTTCTGCAGAACTTCAGGATTCCTTATAATCTCTGCCATGGTCCATTCCATTGATATGGCTGTGGTTTGTGTTGCAGCAACGAACATGTCCTATGAAGTGAAGAAGACAGCATGAGCTACTTACTATGCATGTTAATTACCATTGTAAAAGTTTACGCAAATGTATTTTATTGAATTATATGGTCTTAATCAAGTGGATGATGTAATAAATTAATTTATTTCTTTATTTATCAGTATAATCATGCTTTTATTTCATGAGACGAATGATGTTTAAGATGCCTCGCTCATGGATCTATAGGATGTAAGCAAGTCAGGTTGGGTCCACTTGCTTTGTGTTCCATATAATTAGACCAGACGAGCCAGATGAGTGTCTAATGTAGTATATCTAGGCCTGTCTCTAGCAAATAATTGTACATGTGATACTGAAAAAATATACCTATAGTTTATAATATTATTTGACCTAATATATAATCAGTGTAGTGTGTATAGTGGCTATTATAATCATATTATTTATAGCACTCGTTGAAGTCAATATCCTCCAACTGCCTCACTCTCTAGCGTGTAAGACACCTATGCAAAATTTGAAGCACTCGAAAGAAATATTCTTCACTTGTATGCATTGTGGCCAAATCTTACTTAATTAGTTGGCCCATTCGTAAGCAAATTTAGCCCAACACAATTACTAAGGAGACCACAACTTTGAGTGACTCAGATTTCATCATATATGGCTTTTAGGGCTGGAGGCACATCGAAAACCATGCCTCACCCTCCATAAAAAAAAATATAATATGATCAAAACACTCACCAAGATCATGGCTTTGATGCTGTGCCTCTCAAGCTCCACCCCAAGCTCAGAACCCTCCCGCAAATGGAGCAACATATCCACAAAGTCTCTTTGATCATCCCCATCTCGCCCGTCCCTCTCCTGATGCTCCTCAATCACACGTTCAAGAAAAGCATCCATGGCACGAGAAGCCCTCTTCGATCTCCCATCCAACCCCGTCACAACATCAATCCATCCAAGCCAAGGAAAGAAATCTCCCACACAAAAAGCCCCCAACAACGCCACATATTCCCTCACAATATCCAGAAACTCGTCTCCATACTTCTTCCCCAAAGTCACCCTCGATATGATGCCGTTGGTCAGTTTGGTCAGCACGTGGCGCAGATCAACGGCTGAGGAAGTTGGGCATGATTGGGAAACCTGATCGATCATGGACCCCACCTCCTCTTCTCTAATGAGATGGAAAGATTTCACCTTGTTGTTGCTTAGAAGCTCGAGGACGCAGATTTTTCTCAAAAGCCTCCAGTACTCGCCGTATGGGGAGAAGAGGGTGTTCTTCCAGCCGTAGAAGAGGTGTTTGGCTACACGTAAAAGGGGTCGGTTTGCGAAGGCGAGATCATGGGTTTTCATGATCTGGTGGGCCATTTCAGGGGAGGAGATGATCAGGGTCGGGGTGCGAAAGAGATGGAGAAGCATCAACGGCCCATGTTTGTGGGAGAGAAGGCGGAGAGAACGGTGTGGGAGAGAGCCCAGCTGATGGAGATTTCCGATAATGGGGAGCTTTGGGGGAGATGGGGGTTGGTTGGCCTTCTTGGGTCTAGTTGCATAGAGGAAGAGAAGGAGAGCAGAAGCCAAGAAGAGAAGGGAGAGGACTAGAGCTGTGGCCATTGGGTCCTTGCTGAGCGAGAGTGTGAGGTGACAGCTATTATGTGAGAAAATTTAGTGAAGGAGTGAGTCGGGGAGACAGATTCGAGGCTCCTTATGTTTATATAGAAATCTCGATGGACCTACCTCTACTTTAAGTAGGATAAATTCAAAACTTTGCATTTATATCTCTCTGCCTTGGAGTGCGGATCACGCCACCAATTATTAGTTCTTTTTTTTATTCTTTTTTAAACTGATAAAAGTCGTTTAGTTTGAAAAATAACAAAAATATTAAATACAATTGGAGAATGCTCAAAATAAAAGCCGACCTTAAAAAACTATCTTTTCTACATGGCACTCCCCTTCCTCACCAACCCAATCCCTTCCCTCTCTCCTCCACCCCTTTCGTGAAGCCGAAAATGCTTTTACTTGAATTTGCAAAAACGGCATTATTCTTTATAAAAACTTGTCACAAATGATGAAAAAAGAAGCTAATAGAAAACAAAATGATTTTAATTTTATTTGAGAAGATAAAGTTAAAACTGAATTAATATTGAAAGTTCAATTGGGCAATCAATTATCAAGATGTGAAAAATACCTTATATAAATGTGCCTTTAAGCACCTAAACTAAGGGTTACAATGGTTTGATTGGGAACCTTTTGGGTCCATCTACAGGTCACGTGTAGCTCTCCCTCATAAATAGCATGAAAAAGATTGTTGTTTTGAATTGATCTTACTAGGGGAGGTAAAATTTAACTTTGACCTTTATAAATAGTATTTGACTCGCATAATCTATATTTCACCCGCATGAGTAGTACTCAATGTACTATCTTAAACCTCGAAAATGTAATTAGTCTAAATAATTACAGTGTTAGTTTATTAAGCTCAATTAGTATCCAAAAAGGCATGATTAATTATTAGGATTGTGTGTGAGAAGTTTGCTCTAGATCTGGGTTCGTTTGGGTATAATCGAGGGCACTTAGTAATTTTAGAGAATTTAAAGGCCATTTTACACTTTTAGATTTTTGAGTTCTTAAAGCCATCTGGGTAAACGTTTTAATTTCCTAATCTTTATTATTCTGTACTATCTCGATATGGACCTTGCATCATCATAAAAATGGGACCCAAACATTATTTTATCAAAATGGGTTTTAATTGTGAAATTCCTAAAATACCCTCCTTCAAGCCGACCGACACTTCCTCCTCTCCCTTGTCTTTATTCAGTTTTCTCCCTCTCCATTTACTTTTCTCCCTGCCCTCCCAATCCTTTCCCACGTGACCACCTCACTCATCAATCCCTGTGCTGTGTCCTTTCTTACTTTTCTTCAGTTATCTTTCTGTCATCTGCTTTCTTTCATTCCGCCGCTTTCATTTTCTTTCTTCCATTTTCTTAGTTCTACATTATTGCTAATGGAATATCCAGCCACTATGTCCATTATCCATTCCACTCGTCACGATCACAAGAGTTCGAGCCTTCCTCTCATGCCATTTTCCAGATCACTCTCCCATCTTCATTTTCTAGGTAAGGGTTTCTGGTTATTAAGGTTAGGTTAGTTATGGGTTTTCTATTAATTAGTGTTAGAAGAGTTTGTTAGCATATTAAATTGTGATTGCACAATTATTTATATGAGTTTGTTTCTAATTCATGGGTTTTGGGGATTTGATTTTGAGCTAAGCTGAGAATTTGGGCATTTTGTGATTTCTAACCCAAAGGTAAATGGATATTTTAATTGAAATTGATATGCATGATTTACTTTGAATTTACAGATTTGATCATATTTGGTTTTAAATTGATTTATTGATTTACTTATGTTTAATTGGGATTTAAATGAAATGAATAAATTGATAGAATGGTGGAGGCTTATTATTTTGATGCAGGGAATGATGGAATGAATGGATTCAGAAACCTGAATATGAAGCTTTATGGTTTAGAATTAAGTGTAAGGGATAATTCGGCTAGTCTCATTGGACAGTTTTGGGACTCTATACTTTGGGAAAAATGAGATCTTTTCTTTATATTTTATGACATGTTTTCTATTGAAAGCTGGGCCTTTTACTCAAGATTGTATGACCTATTGGTTACCTCTAAACCATATTAGAGGACTTATCATATTTTTAAATGAAAATTGTATTTTCTCTTTTTATATGCTTTTCTAGTATGAATTTTGGTATATATGAATGAACACCACTAAGCTAGTATGATTCCACATAAGAATTTATGTACGACTGTAGCTCGGTATGTATGAACTTATGGAACAGTTGGTCACCGCAGTATGGATTTCTGTACAGGGAGTGATTAACCCTTGAATGTATACATGATCATCTGTAAACCTATGATATGTATAAACAGGCTAATCACCTAAAGTGGATTAAAGAAATTCTTGGATAGGGTAAGGACCCGAAGTACCATGACCTATGGTTATGGTAAAAGCCTAAGTGGTGTTTTATGATATATGATTATGTTTTCAGTGGAACTTATGAAAGTATGAAATGAATTTGTGAGTAAGAACTTCTGTTTTGATATGAGAGTATGAATTGCAGGTTTTAAATGAATTTATGAAATATTGTTTTATCGCCATTGTATATCTATTTCTATTTATATATATCCACCTGCCGGCTAGTCGTAGCCTGATGATGCTATGCTTGCGTAGGTATTTAGCTCATTTACCGGGGAATGCGAAGTTGTTGATTTAGGTGTTACAACCTGATGGTGAGTATAAGCGATGTGTAAGCATGCAACAATGTTGTTTTGACCAATGCACGAGTGCTTTCATTTTAATGGATATTTTATATTTATTTCCTTGTTAGTATAGATTTTGTAGATGTTGTTTAATTAAGTTACTTTGTTAGTTTTTATCAACTTTAACTTAAGATTTGAGTAAATGTGCATACTCTGAAATATTATGTTGTACCTTTTGGATAATTAAGAAGTTCCGTTGTATTCTTATGGTGAATTGATAAAGATTTGTACCTCACTGCGGACTTCGATCCTAAGGGACTATAATTGGGGGCCAAGTTGGATGGTTTGTTTGTTAAACATTAATATTGGGCCCCTAATTTCACGTTAATTCCCAAGCCTATTCCTGGGACTTGACACTCAACCAATATAACCAACATTAATTTCACCCATCTTGCTCGTGTTTGAGTCGCACAATCCTAATCTGACTAGTATTTGACCTGCATGGCCTAACTTGCATCTTATATATATATATATATATATGGGTTGGTCACGGGTCAAATGAATCTAATTTGCAGTAAACGTTTCGGGTTAGGGTTGACCCACATCACTTGTGTAAACTCATTTAAATGGGTCAAATTAAGGTTGACTAATTTAAGTAGTTTGGTAGTTTAATATATATATATATTTACTTTGGTACTTTTTGGGCTTACAACTCACTCAAATATAACCTAAATACTTGAGATGGATTGGAACTGTGCTAAATTTCTACAAGTTCAGTAACGTGGGTTGTACGAGTTGATCAGTTGGGCTGTCCTGCATCAATGTAGGTTGGAGTTATCTAATAAGTTTCAGAAATAGGTCGTATACGAGTTTCGGCCTATGGATAATCCATGTCAATGCTTGACCCATTTCAACGCAAGACGGCTTGTTTGCCACCCTTAGCTCCCATAAGGATGTTAGGATTGCAAAGGGCGATACTTGATTGGGGTTGGGGAGATCTCAGCTATGAAAGATTTGCAACCTATTTTGATCCAAGCCAACCTATTCGCCACCCATAGTTCCCACTTATTAGGCTTGGAAAGTGTTAAGGTGGGGGTGGGGTGCTACCAGATCTTAGATATGAAAGATTTGGTATATAAGCCTAAAACCTCGTGATAAATTAAATTGACAATTAATGTAATCTATATGAGTGTCAAATTAGTAGGACTTGTTTGTTTGCCATGGAATTGAATAAAGTTAGAGTGAAATAAATTCTAACAGTTGTATTTCTTTGACTTAAAAACGCGTTGGCGGAGATTGCAAGTGACAGGTATCGATAGCCTATTGCCAAATGAACCATCCTTGCCTTTCCAACTATGTATCTGATTTGATTTGTTGACTCGTGATGGGTTTACACTGTTGTTCCAAGCACATACAGAAATAGTTTAGTATTTAGGAAAACAGATTTGCACTACAGTGAAATAGCAGTAAAACAGAATCACATAATGTAATCTAGAAAGGTAAATCCATGTATTGTTTGAAGGCAGAAAACAATATTATGTTGTTAAAGTTATGAAATTCAGAAGTTCGCAGAAGAAGGTTGATCAAGGCTAGTGTTTAACACTATGTCCTTAGGACAAATTTCGCCCCCGCAACGGTGCTAATGAGCTTCAGTGGTGTTCATCTCCCAAGATACAATGATTGAATACACACAGTAGAAGCACTACAAACTGTGTGTCAGACGAACCAAAAGTGCAACATAATTCTCTTTTCTTGACTCTGAATGATGAACCAAATGCAATGCAGCAGTAGCGAAAATGGAATGAGTAAAAGGGAATGGACGAGATGATTTTATAGCCTGCTTTAGGTCTTTTCATGGGGCTACATTTGTTCAGAACAGTGAATGTTCAGTTGAATAGATGCTTCTTTAGACACACCTCTTGGGTTGGACACACCCTTTAAGATGTGAATGGACACACCACTTTGGACACACCCCATTTGAGAAAAGAAATTTTATCAAATAAAATTTCTCTAAAAAATTATAAATGGGTAGTGGGTTGAGCTATGCCCGACAAGCGCATGAAGCCTAGGCCCAGGCCGGAGCCCGCCCTACAGCGGGGTGGGGCGCGCACGCGTGTGGTGGTGACCCCACCTTGGTCTAGGTCCTCCCTATTTCCATAAAAATGGGATGCCCCTTAGGGCTCATCCTATACTACCAAGGTAAGCATATTTATATTCAAAGAATCTTTTTCTCCCATGCAATGTGGGATGTAAGTTCACCACTTCCTTTTGTTTCCATATTCAACATATTCAAGTAGTGGTGTTAGGAGGCAGTTTTTCATTCACTTCTTCATGGATTAGAGGAACCCAATACATGTCCTTAATTACTCATGGAGTAGATTACATACCCATATATTCCCACCTAAAAAGATAAGTAGTTCCCACTTTTATTTTGGCTCAAGGTTGACAAAAAATAATGGTGCTCTAAGCCATTTTTCCAACAATCCCCCACATAAATGAAATTGATTGAAAACAATGAAATGATATGCACAGAGAGAGAGAGAGAGAGAGAGAGAGAGAGAGAGAGAGAGAGTATATTTGAAAATCTTCTGTATAGAGAAAGGTAGCTTGTGGCCTTAAACCTTCCCTTGTGAAATACTATCGGATTTATTGGTTGAACAGTGAACATGATGTCTTGAACTGCTCAACCTTTTGCGTAAATTGAGACAATAGATTTCACACAAAATCTTCTTGGACATAGTTGGTTCTCATGATTGTGTTCATTTTGGCCCTGAACAATGCCTGGTTTCATGAGTGCTTTAGAGAACTTGGCCTCATTATTCTCATAGAATTAGCCCAGTTCACACTCACATAGGTGATTCTTATCAAGAGTATCCTGCTATATTCCATTCGATTAGCCAAGATATAAGAATCATTAAAAGCTTTGCTTACCCTAGTTACCACTGCAGGTATCACTATTAATATCATAGGAATGAGCAAGAGATTTAATCTCCATAGTGATATCGTTAAATCACTCACAATTCGGTTGTCCCTTTGAACCTAGATCTTGGGATCTCCAATCAACTAGTTCGGGCTGCCATTATGGGGACTTTTCATTCATAGGCTTTAAGCCCATTCCCCTTGATGAACAGTTTACTTGCTCTGTCGCTAAATCTTTGGTAAAGGGATCTGCAATGTTATCTATTGACTTTATGTACTCAATCGTCATAATGCCAGTAGAGAGCAGTTGTCTCACGGTATTATGCCTCCAACAAATATGTTAAGACTTACTGTTATATATTTTACTCCGTGCCTTTCCATTTGCTGATTGACTATCGTAATGAATGAAGATAGAAGGCATAGGTTTTGACCACATTGGAATATCTTCTAGGGTCTGTTTGGACAATTAATGTCGTGGTGAAGTAGGTGTGGGCTGTACGCCAACAGATATAAATTATTATCTACACTGTTTGCGGGGCAAAGAGAGAAGGGGGAGTCAAAGATATCAATTTGCATCTCAAGGGGGAAAGCAGTGTGGCACGTTACCCCTTGCTCGAACCATCACTTCGCTACTGGCAACTACAAGAAGAGTAAAAGAGGAAGAGACTTGCCAACCTCCTCTTTGCCTACCCACATTCTTATCTCCAGTGATAGAATCCCCCAAAATCTTTCGTGTAGTGCCCTTCATATCTATTGCTTGATCCCATCCTGCTGGATTGTTGGAAACGTCTACAAATCTTGAACGGATACCGTAACATCAAACGAGGGTTCCAACTGTGGTGATCATAGCTCCTCCTTTTGCTCATCTTCTTCCACCCGACATACAAGTGCAGCCATTAGAGAAAGTATCAAATTAGCAAGTAATGGAGTCAAGTGACGACCATTGTTGCAAACCTTATTGATCTCATTGAAAAGATCGATACCCGTCGCAGATTTGGTGAGTAAAATAAACACCCTACCAACCATCTTGAATGGTGCAGGCATAATCATTGTTTTATAAAGTCCGATTGCTTCTCTGTTTTTTTTCCATCATCTTCGCAGCAGGAAGATAAGGCCTGGGAACCATATCTGCAGAGGTACGTCCTCAGCTTATAGACCCTTCCCCTTCTCACCCTTCTCTCACAGACCGGATCATAGCGTTTCGAATAACCCAACGAAACATGCAAGTGTTATCTTATCTAATTGCAGTCCTGGGTAGGCCGATTCATCAACTGGCCTAACTATCAATATGGGTGTATTATGCAAACTATGATTTGGAGACCAGAATGGTAAATCGTGTCCACACTAGTTGGGTATTTTTATTTGGGTTTAATCATCAGTTGCATATGTATATTGGGTGCTCAAGAAATCTAGTGGGAATGGGTGCTAGACGTTGCTATAAAAGAATGGCTATTTGCACATCACTTTTTGTTATAAAAAATGGAATCTGATAGAAAAGTTTGGGAAAAACATGGACAATCTTATGCAAATAATCTCGATTATCTAAATGTATTATTTGATATGTAAACTATGCTGGCATTCTTTCTCACAGTTGGGTGTGACTATATGTTTTCGAAAATGTATTTTATAATTATTTTACATTGATTAAATTGACTACTTACCAGTGACCGGCACGAGATCTTGTTTCAACATCAGGGACTCAAGTTGAAGGTCAATTTCTACTTCATTAGTTCCTCCACATCCCTTTTGTTTTATATGTTCTTTTGCGTAGTACTGTCAACTATGATGGGTTTACTTACTTCATATGCTATACAAAAACAGGGATTGCATGTTGGATTTCTGCTTTCATAAGTCTCTTTATTTCACATTGTTTTCCTATGTCATACTTCTAATAATCTTTGTGGACTAGCTCTCTTTATAAAATACTGTTGATTAGAAATGAATGGTCGGTTCATGGGTAAGATAAGCATTGAAGCATAGATAATGTCTTCCAGTTAATCAAAGTGGCTGAATTCACTAGGTAAAATCTTTTGACAAAAGAAGCTTGGAGGGTGCACCATCTACTGATTATGATATCATCCATGACAATGAGAAGATTGAGAATCATAATAATGCAATTTTAAGTACAATGTGGGCCAGTGTGTCAGCATGGAGGGAACAAATGTTGGTGTTGGCTTCTAAGTATGATTCATCCAAGCGTAAGTTTAAGAAAAGAACTCGGGACCTTGCAAGGGCTAAATTCAGCACCACCTTAATAAATGGGAGCGATAGTGAGTGTATAAGCCAACTGAGAATGGACACTAGCACATTTAGATTGCTATGTCAGATACTGCGTGACAAAAAGCTGCTAAGAGACACTCGTCAAGTTTCTATAGAGGAAGCTGTAGCAGAGTTCATGCACACTATTGCACACAGTGTTAGAAACATGACCAATAGTGTCAGATTTTTTAGGTCTGGGGAAACCATTAGCAGGCACTTCCAAGAAGTTTTGTATGCAATAAATAGATTGGCTCCTGATTATTTTGTTCAAGCTGGACCTCACACACCCAAAGGACCTTATGGATTTGAGGTCAACTTTTTTTCAAAATTGTTATTTTCTATATCTTGTTTCATTTCAATCTAGATATCATTAATCCTCGAATATCCCAATAGGATTGCGTTAGAGCTCTTGACGGAACTCATGTTTCGGTACACGTTATGATTGAAATACATGGGGCATTTTGGAACAGGAAGGGTGTTTTATCCCAAAATGTTCTGGGTGCATGTGGCTTTGATATAAATTTCCATTATGTTCTACCTAGATGGGAGGGATCCGCTATTGATGCAAGGGTTTTGCAAAATGCATTGTTGGGAGAAGATCCCTTAATTGTGTCACAAGGTAAACAGTGTTATGTATTACTCCTCATAGATTTTGCCTTCCAATATTTATTTTAACATATCTTTCACTTTCATTTCATACCACTATGAAAGTATTACTTAGTAGATGCCGATTATATGAATGCACTTAGTTTTTTAGCTCCATATCGTACAGTGAAATATCATTTGAGCAAATACAGGGGGATGAACCCCCAAAATGAAAAGGAACTATTCAACAAGCGGCACTCACAAGCCCGCAATGTCATAGAGAGGACATTTGGGGTATTGAAGAACCGTTTCTGTGTTTTGAAGACGGCTATGCAATATCAGTACAGCGACCCAAGTGTCCATTGTGGTTGCCTGTTGTGTCATGAACAATTTCATCAGAGCAAATTGTGTCGATTCAATAGATGGATTAGGTAACAGTTTGGAAAATAATAATGAAGTCAGCATGGGGTCAGTTGATTATGAGGATGATCCAATTGAAGATACAGCCCAACCAAATGGTAACCACTCACAGACTTTGATGCTTTACTCACAAATTGAGCTGGATAAGTGGCATAGATTCAGGGATGACATTGCCAAGCGGCTATGGGATGACAATTGTATCAATTTGCATGGGCAATCGTTTAATGTACTTTGTATTTTCTTTTTGGCAATATGTAATCAGTTAGTCTATGCATGCTATCACCTTCTACGTGGTTAACAAAAAAAATGCAATGTTACATTTGTCAAGCATGTCAAATCTATACTGGCCATGGATTGGCAATCTGTTAATCATCTCTACTATTTTTTTGTTTCTTTTTTTTTTTTTTTCAAGTAGCAATGTCACCAAAGAAGAAGGATATCGCATTCAATGCAATGATGGATGAGGAATTGCTAGACTTGATGTACGAACAAGTCCTGGTGGGTCGAAAGGTTGATCGTGGTTTCAAGATGGATGCTTATAAGCATGTGGCTAGGACAATGACCGAGCATAGTGATGGAGTTTACATACTGACAAGTCAAGCCCTCCAAAATAGATGCAAGCATTTGAAAAAGAACTATGCCATAGTGACTGAAATGCTCAATGCCTCTGGATTTGGGTACGATAATACCACGAAACGTATCATCACAGAGGACGACGTATGGACAGCTTGGCTCCATGTTCGCGGCATTTAAATTAAATTAGTTGTGCCTATTGTTTGTAATCAGATCTCATTGCGTTCATAACTTGTGCATGCGCGTCAAACAGGGCCATTCGTAGGTGTTGCCGTACAAGAGTTCCACCATTGATTATGATAAGCTGACTATCTATTTTGGGAAGGATGTAGCAACGGGACTGTATGCGAGATCTGCCACTACAGCTCCAAGTCGACAGTCTATTGAATCCAGGGCTGCAAACTTCACCCCGTTGCAACCTGATTCTAATGTGGGTTTGACTGATCAGCTAGGGGGTGTTAGAATCCAATCATCCAGCGTAGAGGCCTCCTCAAGGCGTATGAATCCGCGTAAACAAAACTTTGAACTGATGAAAATTATCCACTGCATTGAAAGATCATTTGAAGGTTTGACAACAGCTATTCACGATGTAGCTGATACTATTCGGTTGCCCAAAAGGCAGCATTCCATGCAAATCTTGGTGGAGTTGCGTGGGATCCCAGCGCTGAGTAGTTTGGACGTCGAATTAACTCATGAGTGGTTGACCGTGCATCAAGATATGGCTATTGTCTTCATCACTGCTGATAACAAGGAAGAATGAATTCTGAGACAGATGCCTAGGATTTGTGATGCGCTGCGATTTTAGGAGTTGTTTATGGCTGGTGAAGGGATCTGGGATTTTATATGTTGTGTCCATCATAGGATGCAAACAATATATTTTTATTGAGTACCTCCTGTTGGAAGTACCAATTCCGATTTCCCTTGTGTGGTGAACTTATGCTTGTTCTGACTATATGGTCTAGAAGTACTGTTTGGACAGTTTCCATATATTGCTATGCTTAGTTTAGTGGTTGTGTATCAGCTGACTATGAACATGGAACCGAACTATCTAATTAACTTATTGGGGACTTTAATTATATACCTACATGCACTAATCTTTGTTTAATTGTCCTACTCTATTATTTGCTCATCTTCATTTTTTTTTATCTATGTGGATATTACCCTTAGTTTTCTGCCACGGCAAATGGGTCGCTTCCATTGTTATGTGGTATATAGGGGACGCCAGCTGGGTATTTATCAGACTTGGACTGAATGCAAAGCACAAGTCCTTGGTTACCCGAATGCCAAATTCAAGCAATTCAGCTCTATAGAGGAGGCAAGGGTAAGTTTCTTAAACTACCATGGAGAAGCTAAATTGATACCAGAACTAGCAAGTATGCTTTCACAGACGACATGTAGAAGATCGGAGCGGAATTCAGTTCGAGGAGAGGCTCTGCTTTGTATTATTATTGGCCTCCTTGGTTTCATATGTTTTCTATGATGCTTCTCTATCTATCTTTATATGCCCTCTCATTAGAGTACACCTGGTGTGTTTGTTGTTTTGTATGGTATTCTGTATGCTTGCTATTATGCAGGACCAATACACGTTAACCTTGGTGAACTGTTGTGCTCAGCTGCATCCCATATTGATCATGTTTTCGTGGTATATAGATGTATCAATGTGTGTTTATTAATTAGATAGAATGTCTAGCTGAGCGCTGAGATGCCTATTTGTCTCAACTTCTGATAGAAATTTAGAATGTTTTGGGCTCCTGTTTAATTGCACATAGTTCAATCCGCATCTTATGGGGTGTTATCTGAGTTTAAAACTACTTTTATTTCACCATGTTTTATGTTTAACCTAGCTCCATTCTACGGGTGTGACTTCTGAAGCAACTGTTGTAAGTTTTGTATAGTCCTCCATCTGAAATGTATCCTTATCCAGCCAAAGTGCCTACCTTTTGATATGGATTGTTAGAAATTCTACTTCGAATAGTGTTTCATATACTGCAAGTCCTCATTACATTCAGGTAACGTACCTTTCAAATTAGTGTTTATATTCTTGCCTGAGTAGTGATGTTGATCTCTTTATAGCAATGTTGATTAGAGTTAAGAAGTTTTTTTTATTGCATAGCAGGGTGTAAAGTTATTGCAAATGCTGTTGAAGTACGTGGCTAACTCTACTGCAGATCATTATTGGCTTGACTAAAATCTACGCTACCAGCAGGTGATTTTGTTATTAACTACGAGCTATTTATCCTCTTTTTTACCTTATGATAAATTTCTATGTTTACCCTTTTTGAAATGTGCAGCGGCTATGCGTTTAAGGCTCTTTGATAGAGAAGTTGGTGATGAAGACACTAGTTGATGTGGATGTATGTTCACACCAAACTCACTCAATGAAGACCTGCTATGTACTTGGAGTTGGAAGTTGATTGCTACTACTAATCTACTGTTACTCTTATGTGGTTCAATTTCAAAGTGGAGCTACCAAAATCAATGTCCTGCTTTCTGTAACCAAATTTGTTGCTTGGGTTGTTACTTTCATAGCTAAACTGAGTGTAAGTTTCATGTAAACATTTATTCTTGTAGCCCAACCAATTGTATCAACTATTCCAATGATGAAACGGTGTATTATGTTGGAAATTACCTCAAGAAGTAATACTTTTAATCTATTTTACATTCTACTAAATTTGAGTACTTTCCTACATCGAATTCTACTGGTGGCACTCTATCTTGTCATATGCCTAGTCATGATAAGTTACAAGTCTTTTATGCTTTCTTATTTGGCCCATAAGTTACAGGTCTTCTATGCTTTCTTATTTGACCCTAATTGTCCTTTTAAATGTATTATAGAATAGAGGAAATCTCCAGTTAAATGTATTAATAAGCATGAGAGAACTCAGTGAATAGACGAAGCAATGTATGCCTTCCCATAAATCATAGAAAAACCCGACAAGTTTTTCACTGAATGGCCCATAATGAATCAGACCTAAAAATGGTATGTTCCACATCGCATGATTATGGATACTAGCATATTTAGGCCCCTCTCACTGCAATTTTCCACGCACTGAACCTTGCTGTAGAACAAATCCGTGGAGACATTTTAAAATCTAATGTGTAACAGGGAAAATTTGATATGTATGTTTAACTCCTTACTAGACACATAATGATCCAAACACAATAGATGTATGCACTGACCTTTACCACTGCCCATCCAAACACACTTTTAGAGATTTCCATGGGTCAACTCTACTTTCAACAAAAAAGTACTTTACCTTGATGTGACACTTCACCCCACTCTACTTTAGAGTATTTATTGTCCAAACACTCCCCTAGGAATTGACGAAGCCACTCAGCTTTTTTGCCAGCTTTATCTAATGCAATAAACTCAAATTTCATAGTGGATCTAGCAATGCATGTTTGTTTAGAAGATTTCTACAATACCGCTGCACCACAAAGTGTAAATAGATATCCACTTGTGGATTTGAATCATTGGTATTTGATATCTAGTTGGCATCACACTAGCATTCAAGTACCACTGGATATCTCAAGTAATGCAATCCATAGTTTCGTGTGTATTTTAAATATCTTAAAACCCTAACTATTGCCTTTCAGTGGTCTGATCATGCGTTATTTGTGTATCTACTTAATTTACTAACGGCATATGCAATGTCAGGACGAGTGTTATTCATCACATACATTAGGCTGCCAATTATTTGCGCATATTCTCATTGTGACATGCTTTTTCCATTATTCTTGGATAAATGGATACTAATATCTATAGGTGTTTTCACTGGACTGCTATTATCTTGATTTTATTTCTTTGAGTATTTTCTCAATATAGTGCGATTGAGATGATATCAATCCATTCGATGATTTAGAAATCTTTATTCCTAACATGACATTGGCAACACCTAACTTGTTTAGATCAAAATTATTGTTCAACATTCTCTTGATAGCTTGAATGATATCATCATTGCTACCCATAATGAGCAAATCATCAACATATAAGCAAATAATGACATAGCCATTGTTAGTGTTCTTGACATATACAGAATTGTCACTTTCACTGATCTTAAACCCATTTGACATCATCAAACTATCAAATTTCTCATACCACTCTGCTTTGGTGTTTTAATCCATATAGAGATTTTGACAAGTCGACAAACTTTCTTAGTTTGACCTGAAACATTAAACCTTTCTGGTTTTTCCATATATATTCTCTAATCTAATTCACCATTTAAGAAAGCTTTCTTTACATCAATCTGATGTATCTCGAAATTATTTATAGCAGCAATTGCAATTAACATTTGAATGGATGTTATCCTCATAACTGGTGCATAAGTGTCGAAATAGTTCAAGCCTTCCTTTTGTTTGTATCCTTTAATAACAAGCCTGGCTTTGTACTTTTCGATTGATCCATCCACTTTTATCTTTCTCTCGAATATCCACTTACATCCAAGAGTTTTGCAACCTTGTGAAAGATTCACTAGTTCCCATGTATGGTTTTGCAAAATGGATTCAATTTCACTATTTATTGCCTCTTTCCACTATGGTGCCCCGGGATTGGACACCGCTTCTTTAAAGCTTTGAGGTTCATCTTCTAACAGAAATGATTTGTTAGAAAATTTGAACCAATTGTTTTTTTTATGTTTTAGCCCTCTTACTCCATCTAGGTTCATCAATCTCTTGTTGCTTTTGATTACTGCTACTAGTAGTATCATGAGTTCTTTTACAAGAACATGATTCCTGCGAGGGTTTATTAGAAAATACATGTTCAAAGAACAATGAATTCCTTGACTCAATAATAGTGTTAGGATGCATATTGGGAATCTCAGACTCATGAATTAGAAACCGATATGCACTGCTATTATGAGCATACTCAATGAATACACAGTCAACTATCTTTGGTCCTATTTTAACCTTTTTTAGGTGTAGGAACTGCCATTTTAGCCAAACACCCCCATACTTTCAAGTATTTGTATGTAGGCATTCTGCCTTTCCACAATTCATAGGGGGTCAAATTTGTTTTCTTTTAAGGTATTTAGTTGAGAATATAATTTACGGAGAGTATAGCATCCCCCAACAAGTTATGAGGTAATCCAGAACTTATTAACATATCATTCATCATTTCTTTTAAAGTTCCATTTTTCCTTTTAGGAACACCATTTTGTCGAGGTGAATAAGGAGCAGTAGTTTGGTGTATAATACCATGCTGTAATCAAAATTTACCAAAAGGTGGTTCGTATTCACCACCTCTATCGCTTCTTGTCACCTTAATTTTCTTATCAAGTTGATTTCCAACCTTATTCTTGTGATATTTGAACATTTTCAATGCCTCATCTTTACTTCTCAATAAGTAAATATAACAGTATCTTATGCAGTCATCAATGAATGTAAAAAAATATTTCTTACCACCTTTACTTTGAACAAACTTTAGGTCACAAATATATCAGAATGAATTAATTGAAGAGGTTCAGAAGTTCTTTCAATAGAATGAAAAGAAGTTCTAGTAGGTTTAGCTTCTACACATATTATAGAGCCCAACAAGCCTTTTGGTTCATGCTTGTATGGCTATAGTGGCTTGGGCTTTGTTCACCAAACTCTATGTTGTAAATTGCTCAAGCCATGGAGAACCTAGCTTGAGACAAATGTTTTGTGTACTTAGACCCGACCTGTGTCTAATGTAAATATCCTAGGCCCTATTAAATCATTATCCATATTAATATATTGTTTGTTATAATATATATGTAATAGTTGTATAATGAATTTATTCAGGTGAGAATCAATTCTCACCTATTATATGAGAGCTTTCAGTGGGGTTCAATTGTAGGTCCCATTTGGGGATGGGACCAGGAGGGATGGAAAGATCTATGTGAGACTACCCTAAGTATCAAGTTTGACCATAACCCCATGCCCCTAACCCCTTCATCCATGGCACACAAGTTTAATGGCCTCATATTAAAAAAAGATTCAACCATTGATCCAATGGTTCAGTTCATTCGGGTGTGTGCTAATCCTTGGGATCAGTGACTATTAGAGGGTCTCTATTGGTGCATGGTTTGGATGGGTTGCTAGGTGGGGCCCACCAATAGTTCTTACAGAAGCACAGGCAAATGGTAAAATAACGTTAGCCCTTATTGTTAAGGTCAAATCAGCTCATGTTATACTTATCCATTTTCGATAAACCTTGCATCCAACTGCCCTTGTTAACTATTTGGTTCCAAGTTTCACTTTGATCATGCCTGCTAGGTTGGAAAGCTCATTAAAACTCATGCTTGAATCCTAGAAAGCGTTACTGTCTCTTCGAAGAATTCGAATCTTCTAGAAGAAGGTGTTGTATCCATGTCTGTAAGGCTAAAAAGTTAAAAAATGTGGGCTGGCAGAATTGTGTCTCGCTATAGTGAGACTCATTCTCGCTATAGTGAGAAGTGATGAAGGGCTGAGCGCATTCCAGTAGCGGGTCTCGCTATAGCGAGCCTAATGCTCGCTATAGCGAGCCTGGGTAGTGAAAAACAGTCTGATCCGGACTCTTATGAGAAGTTTGATACAAACTGTTATTCTGAGTGGATTATGATTAGGAGCCTTATGCATGAACTTGAGGATATTTATTGGGTGTTTCTCTCAACCCTAAAGGTGACCACCACTCTCATTAATTTAAGCTAGAGATATCTTTGAGAGAGTTTATTCTTTATAGCCATTGAGAGATCATTCTGAAGGGCTGCTCTAGAAGGTGTTTGTTGCTTTTGCTTTTTTGTAAAAGATAGTTCATCTTGACTGACAAGGTGCAAGGAAATCAAGTAAGGAGAACGGTTCACGGTGAAAGTCGTGTTAGTGGATTTTGTGCAAGAACAACTACACTCCTTAGGTCAAGGTACAGACTGAGGTAAAGGAGCTGTGAGTATATCTTGTAAATTATTCGTAAAGTCTTGATTTCTAAATCGTGGTTTTTCTCCCTGGAAAAGGTTTCCACGTTAAATTTGTGTCTGCCTTCTTATGGTGATTGCTTGGTAGATTTATTTGCTAGTTCTATATTTTGTGATTAGTTACATTCGCTGCATTGATTGGTTAAATTAGAACTAATATCCATTCTAATGGGTCCTGTATAATCCTCAATGTCCAAAATGTCAATCTTGGATTTGATGGTTACCTAAAATTTTGTTCCATTATGAGAAACATTAATTATTTTAGTTAAAGCATTACTAAGATTTAATCATGTTGTCCAATTCTATAGTGGAAATATCACTGTAATGGAAGTACAACCATGGATGGATCAATTGGGTAACAAACAAAAGGTTTAGAGATAAGAAAAGAGGGTGATTCTACAATCGACTTAACAAATACGCCAAAGCTTCAAGAATGATGTAACGCATCAAATCAAATCCTATTATAGCATATTATAACAAAGTGTTTTCTATCTTTATTTGGATTGTCAGTGATAATTTTGACTGGAAGTTATATTGGTAGTTTTCTTTCTTTTTAAATCTTGCATGTTATCTGCCACTCCCCAGCTTTATCTTATCTTTTAACCAACCACATCCAAATCAATATCATCTTATCTTTTATCTATTGTAACCATCCACATAACCACTTTACATTTGAAGATAAAGATGCAAACTTCGAAAGGGCTTAAATTTCTTGTTGTCTTCTTTCCCCACTCTAAGTTGAACAATTTTCCATGAAGGTCAGGGTACAATTTTTTTCTTTCCTGCAATTTTCTTAATTGTGATCATCTAACAAATCATATTGCCTCTGCTAAGCACAAGTACGTTTTGCTAGTAACTATTTAGGACTATAACAAACCACCATACTTTGACATCCGACATCCTCAGCGGCTTTCATGTAGCAACAGATAGTCTTTTTCTTTCTTAGATGGCTCTCACTCTATGTCAATTAAAAACCGACCTCGCTGTCAATGTCAAAAGTTGAAAATCGCTGGCAAACATGGTGGGGTCCTCCCAAGTGGCATCATCAATTGGTAGATTAATTAGCCCATCACACTAATACTTGTTTGATTTTATTTCCTCTATTAATCCATCGATGGTCAAGAATTTCCACTAGGATGGGGTCAATTGTTCAAACGTCAGAAACTGCTAGAAGATGGACTTGAGTAGGAACACTGGTGCCAACACATTTTTAAAGAAGAGATACATGAAAGACTGAATGTAGGAGTGAGTTCGCTGGAAGGTCCAACTTGTAAACAAAAGGCCTAATACGTTAAAGAACTTCGTACGGCCCAGAAAATCATTCTGCAAGCTTAGGGACAATTCCACGCCTCCAAGCCCTTCATCCATGGCTCAAAAGTGTAATGACTTTATATAAAAAAAAATTGACCCTTGATTCAACAGTCCAATCCATCCGAGGGGATGCAAATAAGGCATGGCTTTGATTGTCCATTCAGATTAGTGCCCAGGTGGGCCCCACATGTTGCCTCCATGCGAGCTGTATGTACTCGAATATTTGCCACACGCACAAAAAAAAAAAATGGTGGACATGTGTACTTCAGAGGGGTTGTGTGTTTGGTCAATTTGGATGGACCAAGGGTGGGCCCCACAAGTGTAAGCTTACGGAATTCTCTCATAAGCTTGAGCTTAGAAGAGCCTTGCCCATATAGAGGACAAAGCTCTCCTAAGCTCAAGCTTAGGATAAGATAAGCTCAAGCGTTTATTAGAGCCCACCTAGGGACCACATGGGGATGAGGATGTGGGGGATTTCAAGGACTCTATGGGACCTTCCTTTGTGTAAAAAATCAACCACAACAGTGATTTCTATTATCTCTATCTAAGCCCAAAAAGTTTAATGGTCAAAAGTCCATTCGGATTGGTACAGAGTCGATCCAACAGTCCATTAAATTTGGATCTGACAAAAAATTGGTGGACATGTGTACTTCAGGGGGGTTGTGTGTTTGGTCAATTTGGATGGACCAAGGGTGGGCCCCAAAAGTGTAAGCTTACTGAATTATCTCCTAAGTTGTGGCTTAGGATAAGGTAAGCTCAAGTATTTGTTGGGGCCCACCTAGGGACCCACATGGGGATGGGGATATGGGGGATTTCAAGGACTCCATGGGACCTTCTTCTGTGCTTTTTATTATCTCCATCTAAGCTCGAAAAGTTTAATGGTCAAAAGTTCATTCGGATCGGTACACAGTCGATTCAACATTCCAATAAATTCGGATCTGACAAAAAATTGGTGGATATGTGTACTTCAGGGGGGTTCTGTGTTTTGGATGAACCAAGGGTGGGCCCCACAAGTGTAGGCTTACGGACCTCTCTCCTAAGCTCAAACTTAGGATAAGGTAAGTTCAAGTGTTTGTAGGGGCCCACCTAAGGACTCACATGGGGATGGGGATGTGGGGATTTTAAGGACTCTATGGGACCTTCCTCTGTGCAAAAAATCAACCCCAATCTTGATTTCAATTATCTCCATCTAAGCGTCAAAAGTTTAATGGTTAAAAGTCCATTCGGATGGATATACAGTCGATACAACAGTCCAATAAATTTGGATCTGACAAAAAATTGGTGGACATGTGTGCTTCAGGGGGGTTATGTGTTTGGTCAATTTGGATGGACCAATGGTGGGCTCTACAAGTATAAGCCTACGGAATTCTCTCTTGAGCTTAGGAGAGCCTTACCCATATATAAAATAACACTACAAATTTTTAACTTACTGAGGCAAGAAATTGAGAGAAGATCAGTTTTAGAAAGCAACAATTTAACCATAAGATCAACAGATTTCATTGTGATTCAAACTAATGAAGCCAATGGCAACAATCATTATTTTATTGGTGTTTACTGGCCGAACACATTGTAAAGTAAAAAGATGCATATTTATTCACCGTGAAACCTAAACACTATATAATTAGATTTGTTGTATCATTGAAATAAGTAGGTACCACCGATATGTTTTAAACATTGATTTTATCATCTCAAAAGAAGTGGGCCACCGGAATTAGCAAAAGTGGGGATCTTAGGCAGACAATGACGCCTCCAGCTTCAGACATGTCTAAGTCCACTTGTTTCATACCATTGGGCATCTTCCAATCAAAGAAATACAGAAGGCTGGCTAGAGCAAGTTCCATAGTAGGGATGGCAAATGATATTCCAGGGCACGCCCTCCTTCCAGCTCCAAAAGGAATGAACTGAAAATCCTGACCCTTAAAATCCACAGGGCTGTTGGAAAATCTCTCTGGCAGAAACTCTTCCGGCCTTTCCCATGACTTGGGATCCCTCCCAATAGCCCATGCATTGACAATGACTCTAGTCTTTGGAGGAATAAAGTAGCCTTGTAACATGACAGCTGCATTAGACTCCTTGGGAGTTAATAATGGAGCAACTGGATGTAAGCGTAAAGTCTCCTTGATTACACATTTTAGGTAGTGCATTTGGTAAAGGTCGTTTTCTTCCACCTTGCCTTTTCTACCCATTAGTCTCCTTACCTCTTCTTGAGCTTTCTTCATCACTTCAGGATTTTTTACAAGTTCTGCCATCGCCCACTCTATCGTTGTTGCAGTGGTTTCTGTTCCAGCATTGAACATGTCCTATGAAGAGAATAAGGCAACATGAGCCACCATGCATGTTATTATAAGAAATTTACCTTGTAGTGGTGCAACCAGAAAATTTTCATTGGAGTGGTCACCCTGTGGAAAAAAATTCTTCAAGGGGGTCATATGTTCAAAAATTCTTGAATAACCATACAAGCGGAGAAACGTTTTCATCTCCAAGTAATGCACAACCAAATGGAACAGGTTGCAGGTGGTGGTTCACTCCTATAAATGGAGCATATGTAATTGATTGGACTTTCATTCAAAACAACCAAGAAAAACAGAGTATGGTCGGTACTCCGTGTTTGTTTGAACTTGATATTGGAGTCGTTGACATTGGAGTAGTGCCAGTACAGAAAGTCTTAGAAAGTATCACATTGTTCCAATTGATTGGAGAGTATCTGGTAGCCAAGTACAGAAAGTCATAAAAAGTAACTTTTCGTAGCAGTTATTGGGAAGTATCCTCCCGCAATATTTTGCGTGAAAGAGCTAGGCAACTAGACGGCTGGAGGGATGAAGACAAGATTGAAGAAATAAACCAGACCAGATGTTCACCTACCTATTCCTTCCAGTTTCACCAACCTTCTATCAATATATATAGGCTTTGGATCGGTGCTGATGAAGACAAGTACGCATCTGCAGCTACTACATCATGTAGTCTACATGATCACCAAAACTCCATTGACGGACCATATAATAATAATAATAATAATAATAATAATAATCCGAATAATTCAAAATAAATATCATTCCATCCTCCACAATATATCGGAAACTTCATTTTAAATAAAAGCGAGTCCTACGCTCAATTAAGAGCATGATGGAAATATGATTAACTTCCGTATCAAGACCGTGCCACATCAGCCATTACAAGGGAATCAAGAGACACATGGTCAGGAATCCATTGTGGGGTTCACTTAAAGAGAATATAGACCGTTCAAGATAAATCTCATATCCTCCAGGGATATATATATATTAAGATTTTAGATTAATAGGAGTGGGGCCTATCGTCCGATTGAGCACATAATTTGAAACATTATTAGGCACCGATGTAGCGTCGTTGTTGATGCGGCTAGAAATTTCATTTTAAAAATTGAGAATTGATTTCTTTTAAAAACAATAAGAAAGTAGTTGAGTTTATCTAACTCAAGCATTGTATGATATATTGCAAAAATAAATACATAAAAAATTATGGCTGAGTTTATACAATATCGTAAAAAAAAATGCAGTTTTTGAAATTTTAATAATAATAATAATAATAATAGATGAATAAATTTTACAACCACCGAGTGAAGAAAAAAACTTTTGATGATCAAAACCCTAGAGATTAGAATCAAAGTCTCAGGGTTTAGCATACGTTGATAAAATGCCTAACAAATTCCTATGGAAATTTATGAGAATTTACATTTCTCCACTTTTTACCTTTTACCTTACCTCTATTGAGCTATCCAAACGCTTTAAAATAAAGTTTAATTTTCTTTACCACAACCATACAAACACCCATTTCATTAACCAAAAGGTTAACTCCAGTTTCAAACCACTGGTAATTTTAATTTCAATGACATGACACTTAACCTCCTCCTAGTGTATAGTTAAATTTATCAAACAACCCCGACATATATAGAAGATATTTAGGAGAACCGGAAAGTGGATAGGTATCCCTTGTATGGGCCTGTTTGTGCCTAATTTTTTTTAAGGGGCAAAATCATCTGAGATGATATTATCAACTTACCACGATGATGGCTCTTACGCTATCGCTGTCCATCTGTAGCCCAGTTTCATAACCCTGCTGCAAATTAAGTAACACATCCAAAAAGTCTCTTTGATCATCCCCATCTCGACCGTCCATCACCTTCCTCTCCTGATACTCCTTAATCACACGATCAAGAAAAGCATCCATGGTACGAGCAGCCCTCTTCAATCTCCTATCCAAACCAGTCAAAATATCAACCCATGCAAGCAAAGGAAAGTAATCTCTCATGCAAAAAGCCATTGAGAGCATCTGATATTCCCTCATAATATAAAAAAACTCTTCTTTCCTATCCTCTCCAAACTTCTTTCCCAAAGTGGCCATTGATATGATACCATTAGCAAGTTCGGTTAGCATGTGGCGCAGATCAACGGCTGAGGAAGTGAGGGATGATTGGGACACTTGATTGATCATGAACCCCACCTCCTCTTCTCTAACAGCCTGGAAGGATTTCACCTTCTTGTTGCTTAGAAGCTCAAGGGCGCAGGTCTTTCTTATTTGTCTCCAGTACTCGCCGTATTGGGAGAAGAGGATGTCTTTGCAGCCATAGAAGAGTTGTTTGCCTGCGTACAACTGAGGTCGGCCTACAAAGGAGAGATCATGGGTTTTCAGGATCTGGTGGGCCATTTCTGGGGAGGAAATGATCAGGGCCGGGGTGCGAAACAGGTGGAAAAGCATCAACGGTCCATATTTGTCTGAGAGAACGGAGAGAGATCGGTGTGGGAGGGATCCCAAGTGATGGAGATTTCCAATGATGGGAAGCTTTGGTGGAGATGGAGGTTGGTGGGGTTTCTTCCATCTTGTCACAGAGAGGAAGAGTAGGAGAACAGAAGCTACGAAGAGGAGAGGGAGGACTAGAGTTGTGGCCATTGCGTGCTCGTTGAGTGTGAATATGATTATGTGAGGTGATCTAGCATATTACCTTTTTAAGTTATTTATAAAGCGGTTCCTTGACTTTCAATTGGTCTAAATTCATAATTCTTCCAAGCTGTTATACTTTGTGGCGCCTACAGAGAGTTAATCCGGACCATTCACGGTGAGTACATGTCATCCCTTCTAATGAAATATCTTCAAGTGTCAATTCTAATAGAACGAGTCCCACTAGAAAATTGATCCTGGAATTGTGATTAAAACTACATTAGCGGCAATGCTATGTCATTGTGGAGCCACATTTACGTCATGTGCTCAATCTAACCGTGGAAAATGAAACTTTGAGGATTTTTTTATGATTGGTGGCCGACATGCATTATGAACTGTTTGCCACACGGAGCATGGAGTTTGAAGAATTTGGGAAGCTCTGGTTTTCGTGAAATAGTCTAATAGATGAGACAGCTGAACTGCTCTTCAAAATGATTACGTTGCCCCGATAAAAGTAGCTTTTGTGGTCCTTGGTCCTACACCGGCAGCATTTCAGAGCTTTGGGATCATCAATCAAGGATGCCTAACCCTCTGTTTCGGAAGGGTGTAAAATGAGGAAAAGAAAAACTAGAGGGAAAAATGGGAGGAAATAGCCTAACAGAGGGTGTTTGGGAAGAGGAGAGGGAAAGAGTGATGCTATCTACATAGTACAAAAGGCTATCCATATATTGTATTTTTTAAAAACATAATAAAAAATAAAAAATCCCTAAACAACCCCTCTCCGTCTCTTCCCCCTCTCCCTCTCCCTGCTCCAACAACCGCACCCGCAGCCGCCGTCGTCCTGCGCTGACCTCACTAGTTCTGTCTGCTTTCATCGGCCCTCATCCCCATCTCCTCCTCCCCATCTCCTCCACCCTGCGCTAACCCTGCCATTTTCGTGATTTTTATGCAATGGGCAAGCAAATGGTGGTTTTCGAAAATTTCAACAGTGACAAGCAAATGGAGAAGCAAATGCTATGGATGTAAAAAAAATCGCCATTGAAGATGAAGG
The DNA here is from genome assembly GCA_029852735.1 of Persea americana. Taxonomy (NCBI): domain Eukaryota; kingdom Viridiplantae; phylum Streptophyta; class Magnoliopsida; order Laurales; family Lauraceae; genus Persea; species Persea americana. Next base: position 26,158,418 of record CM056820.1, on the reverse strand, counting down.
CTCGATGAATCTGACTCGTTCAGTAGGGCCAAACAACCGAACAAACTCTATTTGTTCAGCCCTGTGTCGCCGAACAAACCTGATTTGTTTGGTCGCTTAGGGCAAAACATGTTAGTGGATGGAAGCTCTGCGAGAGCTAATGAGCAAAATCACATAAACACACTAGAAATAGTGAAAATTGACGGTCTGGTATTTGATTAACCTTTGTACAAGAGAATGAGTGAGGGGGAGAGAGGAAGAGAGAGGGAGAGAAAGGAGGAGATGGGAAGAGGGATGGGGTTGCTGGAAAGGGGGAGATGGGGAAAGGGAGAAGGAGAGGGCAGGGAGATGGGTTGGCGCAGGGCGGAGGTGGCGGGGTCGGCGGCTGGCGGGGGAGAGAGATAGGGAGAGGAAGAGAGCGAGAGGAATCAGCGTCGGCAGAGGTGGCCGAAGCAGGAAGGAGGGAGAGGGAGAAAAAGAGGGGAGGAGAGGGAGAAAGAGGGGAGGAGAGGGAGAGGGGTAGTTTAGGATTTTTTATTTTTTAATTAAAAAAAATGCAGTGTGTAGAGAGCCTTTTGCAGTGTGCAGGTAACTGCTCTTGGAGGGAAATTGGAGGAGGGGAATATGGGGGAAAATTCATGTGGGCCCCACTAAAAAAATTTCCCCTCAAAACTGGGAGGAAAATGTGAGGGAAAGAGAGGATTTATTATAAATTTACTAAACTGCCCTCTACCAAACAAAAGAGAGGATTTTTTTATCTTTTTATAAAAGTAAGGGTAAATTGGTAATTTTCTCTCTACCTCACAGACAAACAAAATACTACTTTTTCACTTTTCTTTCTCCTACTTTTTTTACTATCCAAACAAGGAGAGGTAAAATCAATTTTCCCTTCCCTCCCCTCTCCTTCATTTTCCTTCTTCCTCAAATTTTTCCTCCCCTCCCCTCCCCTCCCCTCCCAAACACAGGGTAAGAAGGAAAGCGATTGGGTCTTTGACTTAGAGGAATCCCATGTTAAAAGGAGCACAAATGGACGGTGGGGGGCTGCATATTAAAATCCAAACATCTCAAAGTAACCTTGTTCGTGGTACATGCATTATCCCTGATTTTTACTTCAATCATAATTGATCCCACTGTTGGATTAACTATTTAATAAAAATAGTAATAATAGAAATGCTTGCAATTTTTTGCTGTAAAATGATAAATCAGCTGTGGGACCAATTCCAATTGGGTAAAGTTTGACAATACCCCTGAAGAAACTATATTTTGAGCAATAAATAGGCCTCACTTTCTAATACTCCAAAGTCAAGATTGTCCCCATCAAATTAAAGCCTTACGAGTCAGGACCTAAATAACAGCCACAAATAGAATACATCAGTCGTAGTTGTTGTACATCTTTGTCAACCTCTCGTCTTGACCTCCAAAATGACACATTTTGGGGGGATTTGAAATTTTTGTTAAACATTTTAAAATTATTTTTCAGAGAAATAAATAAAATTAAAATATACATATAGGGTAAAAAATAGAAATCTATGTATGCATTTAATTCATTATGATAAGATAATATTTAACATAGAAATATAAAATCTAAGTACATTTCTTACCATAATAAAGTTTAAATACAAATTGAAGCCTGGATAAATTCTCCACAACAAATCAGCTATTTTGGATAATTTAGTCGAAATACATGTTTTCGGCCAAAATTGACTGACAGTTAAACCGAAAAGTTACACTTAGCATTTCGTTTCGGCTTCACGGCTATAACAGAAAATTTCGGAAAGTTCATCCGAAACGAAATGAAATTGATAACTATGCTCAATATTGATGACATCTCTAGCTCCGCCACCCGGCCTACTAATAAAAACATGCAAGAGATATTTTCAGTCCACCTGCCCTTGGAGCTCATATTCGCCTCCGATTGTCAAAGTTCAAGTATTTCTAATTACAAAGCTATTTATCCGATATTTTAGGCCATGCGATATCGAATACATCATACTATACAATATCTTAGGACCGTGTGATGTCGCATACACACTATTGCGGGATATTCTAATACCGTGCCCATCAGCTAGAAATTTCTAAAGCTTGAGACGAATCTAAAGGCAAATGTCAAGGCAGTAGACAGAAGGACCATAAATGGTCTGATTCTTTACTAGAATTTCTGATGTTTATTTACAAAAATTTTGATAGGAAATTTTCTTGTTGGGGCTTTTTAGACATTATATTTGTTTGTAAGCATTTTAGAATATTAGCCATATAAAAGGTCTCAATTGATCTTTGCAATTCCAAGAATTCTAGCCGTCCCTTTCTATTTTTGTGGAAATTTTTGATGCTCAAATACAAATGAGCATTTAGAAATTCCACCATGTCTGATAATTTCGAAATTGTCCAGACAAATATTTCACAAATTCAAATAGGCCGGAAATTCCAATTGGAGCTGAGCTAGCTATTATTCTCCTATTTTCTCATTTTCGGCAATTGTTGTGGTTCCTTCCTCCATCCTCTTCTTGCGACTGACGTGCATTAAATGATCTCCATGGACACGAATCCTACCCATAAAAATTGGTATATATAGGTCCTAGGTCGAGATTAAATGAGATGGGGATCTCAGTCCTCTGAATGGATCTGAATACAAATTTTGTTTTGGATGTGAACCTTTGTGCTTCATTTATGTGGCCCCCCAATACCTGATTAAATAACATAATCATTTGTATCTTAATATCTTTAAGATGTACGGATTAGTAGACTTGCGGGGAATAGTAGGGATTTTTTTCTTTTTTTGGCTGACAAGGGTATTCCCATTGTATTTGACCCAACATAACTAATTCCACGGGCACATGCATGTACCATGTACGACCCTTTAAAATTTTTGTTAAACATTTTAAAATTATTTTTCAGAGAAATAAATAAAATTAAAATATACATATAGGGTAAAAAATAGAAATCTATGTATGCATTTAATTCATTATGATAAGATAATATTTAACATAGAAATATAAAATCTAAGTACATTTCTTACCATAATAAAGTTTAAATACAAATTGAAGCCTGGATAAATTCTCCACAACAAATCAGCTATTTTGGATATTTTAGTCGAAATACATGTTTTCGGCCAAAATTGACTGACAGTTAAACCGAAAAGTTACACTTAGCATTTCGTTTCGGCTTCACGGCTATAACAGAAAATTTCGGAAAGTTCATCCGAAACGAAATGAAATTGATAACTATGCTCAATATTGATGACATCTCTAGCTCCGCCACCCGGCCTACTAATAAAAACATGCAAGAGATATTTTCAGTCCACCTGCCCTTGGAGCTCATATTCGCCTCCGATTGTCAAAGTTCAAGTATTTCTAATTACAAAGCTATTTATCCGATATTTTAGGCCATGCGATATCGAATACATCATACTATACAATATCTTAGGACCGTGTGATGTCGCATACACACTATTGCGGGATATTCTAATACCGTGCCCATCAGCTAGAAATTTCTAAAGCTTGAGACGAATCTAAAGGCAAATGTCAAGGCAGTAGACAGAAGGACCATAAATGGTCTGATTCTTTACTAGAATTTCTGATGTTTATTTACAAAAATTTTGATAGGAAATTTTCTTGTTGGGGCTTTTTAGACATTATATTTGTTTGTAAGCATTTTAGAATATTAGCCATATAAAAGGTCTCAATTGATCTTTGGAATGCCAAGAATGCTAGCCGTCCCTTTCTATTTTTGTGGAAATTTTTGATGCTCAAATACAAATGAGCATTTAGAAATTCCACCATGTCTGATAATTTCGAAATTGTCCAGACAAATATTTCACAAATTCAAATAGGCCGGAAATTCCAATTGGAGCTGAGCTAGCTATTATTCTCCTATTTTCTCATTTTCGGCAATTGTTGTGGTTCCTTCCTCCATCCTCTTCTTGCGACTGACGTGCATTAAATGATCTCCATGGACACGAATCCTACCCATAAAAATTGGTATATATAGGTCCTAGGTCGAGATTAAATGAGATGGGGATCTCAGTCCTCTGAATGGATCTGAATACAAATTTTGTTTTGGATGTGAACCTTTGTGCTTCATTTATGTGGCCCCCCAATACCTGATTAAATAACATAATCATTTGTATCTTAATATCTTTAAGATGTACGGATTAGTAGACTTGCGGGGAATAGTAGGGATTTTTTTCTTTTTTTGGCTGACAAGGGTATTCCCATTGTATTTGACCCAACATAACTAATTCCACGGGCACATGCATGTACCATGTACGACCCTTTAAAATTTTTGTTAAACATTTTAAAATTATTTTTCAGAGAAATAAATAAAATTAAAATATACATATAGGGTAAAAAATAGAAATCTATGTATGCATTTAATTCATTATGATAAGATAATATTTAACATAGAAATATAAAATCTAAGTACATTTCTTACCATAATAAAGTTTAAATACAAATTGAAGCCTGGATAAATTCTCCACAACAAATCAGCTATTTTGGATAGTTTAGTCGAAATACATGTTTTCAGCCAAAATTGACTGACAGTTAAACCGAAAAGTTACACTTAGCATTTCGTTTCGGCTTCACGGCTATAACAGAAAATTTCGGAAAGTTCATCCGAAACGAAATGAAATTGATAACTATGCTCAATATTGATGACATCTCTAGCTCCGCCACCCGGCCTACTAATAAAAACATGCAAGAGATATTTTCAGTCCACCTGCCCTTGGAGCTCATATTCGCCTCCGATTGTCAAAGTTCAAGTATTTCTAATTACAAAGCTATTTATCCGATATTTTAGGCCATGCGATATCGAATACATCATACTATACAATATCTTAGGACCGTGTGATGTCGCATACACACTATTGCGGGATATTCTAATACCGTGCCCATCAGCTAGAAATTTCTAAAGCTTGAGACGAATCTAAAGGCAAATGTCAAGGCAGTAGACAGAAGGACCATAAATGGTCTGATTCTTTACTAGAATTTCTGATGTTTATTTACAAAAATTTTGATAGGAAATTTTCTTGTTGGGGCTTTTTAGACATTATATTTGTTTGTAAGCATTTTAGAATATTAGCCATATAAAAGGTCTCAATTGATCTTTGCAATTCCAAGAATTCTAGCCGTCCCTTTCTATTTTTGTGGAAATTTTTGATGCTCAAATACAAATGAGCATTTAGAAATTCCACCATGTCTGATAATTTCGAAATTGTCCAGACAAATATTTCACAAATTCAAATAGGCCGGAAATTCCAATTGGAGCTGAGCTAGCTATTATTCTCCTATTTTCTCATTTTCGGCAATTGTTGTGGTTCCTTCCTCCATCCTCTTCTTGCGACTGACGTGCATTAAATGATCTCCATGGACACGAATCCTACCCATAAAAATTGGTATATATAGGTCCTAGGTCGAGATTAAATGAGATGGGGATCTCAGTCCTCTGAATGGATCTGAATACAAATTTTGTTTTGGATGTGAACCTTTGTGCTTCATTTATGTGGCCCCCCAATACCTGATTAAATAACATAATCATTTGTATCTTAATATCTTTAAGATGTACGGATTAGTAGACTTGCGGGGAATAGTAGGGATTTTTTTCTTTTTTTGGCTGACAAGGGTATTCCCATTGTATTTGACCCAACATAACTAATTCCACGGGCACATGCATGTACCATGTACGACCCTTTAAAATTTTTGTTAAACATTTTAAAATTATTTTTCAGAGAAATAAATAAAATTAAAATATACATATAGGGTAAAAAATAGAAATCTATGTATGCATTTAATTCATTATGATAAGATAATATTTAACATAGAAATATAAAATCTAAGTACATTTCTTACCATAATAAAGTTTAAATACAAATTGAAGCCTGGATAAATTCTCCACAACAAATCAGCTATTTTGGATATTTTAGTCGAAATACATGTTTTCGGCCAAAATTGACTGACAGTTAAACCGAAAAGTTACACTTAGCATTTCGTTTCGGCTTCACGGCTATAACAGAAAATTTCGGAAAGTTCATCCGAAACGAAATGAAATTGATAACTATGCTCAATATTGATGACATCTCTAGCTCCGCCACCCGGCCTACTAATAAAAACATGCAAGAGATATTTTCAGTCCACCTGCCCTTGGAGCTCATATTCGCCTCCGATTGTCAAAGTTCAAGTATTTCTAATTACAAAGCTATTTATCCGATATTTTAGGCCATGCGATATCGAATACATCATACTATACAATATCTTAGGACCGTGTGATGTCGCATACACACTATTGCGGGATATTCTAATACCGTGCCCATCAGCTAGAAATTTCTAAAGCTTGAGACGAATCTAAAGGCAAATGTCAAGGCAGTAGACAGAAGGACCATAAATGGTCTGATTCTTTACTAGAATTTCTGATGTTTATTTACAAAAATTTTGATAGGAAATTTTCTTGTTGGGGCTTTTTAGACATTATATTTGTTTGTAAGCATTTTAGAATATTAGCCATATAAAAGGTCTCAATTGATCTTTGCAATTCCAAGAATTCTAGCCGTCCCTTTCTATTTTTGTGGAAATTTTTGATGCTCAAATACAAATGAGCATTTAGAAATTCCACCATGTCTGATAATTTCGAAATTGTCCAGACAAATATTTCACAAATTCAAATAGGCCGGAAATTCCAATTGGAGCTGAGCTAGCTATTATTCTCCTATTTTCTCATTTTCGGCAATTGTTGTGGTTCCTTCCTCCATCCTCTTCTTGCGACTGACGTGCATTAAATGATCTCCATGGACACGAATCCTACCCATAAAAATTGGTATATATAGGTCCTAGGTCGAGATTAAATGAGATGGGGATCTCAGTCCTCTGAATGGATCTGAATACAAATTTTGTTTTGGATGTGAACCTTTGTGCTTCATTTATGTGGCCCCCCAATACCTGATTAAATAACATAATCATTTGTATCTTAATATCTTTAAGATGTACGGATTAGTAGACTTGCGGGGAATAGTAGGGATTTTTTTCTTTTTTTGGCTGACAAGGGTATTCCCATTGTATTTGACCCAACATAACTAATTCCACGGGCACATGCATGTACCATGTACGACCCTTTAAAATTTTTGTTAAACATTTTAAAATTATTTTTCAGAGAAATAAATAAAATTAAAATATACATATAGGGTAAAAAATAGAAATCTATGTATGCATTTAATTCATTATGATAAGATAATATTTAACATAGAAATATAAAATCTAAGTACATTTCTTACCATAATAAAGTTTAAATACAAATTGAAGCCTGGATAAATTCTCCACAACAAATCAGCTATTTTGGATAGTTTAGTCGAAATACATGTTTTCGGCCAAAATTGACTGACAGTTAAACCGAAAAGTTACACTTAGCATTTCGTTTCGGCTTCACGGCTATAACAGAAAATTTCGGAAAGTTCATCCGAAACGAAATGAAATTGATAACTATGCTCAATATTGATGACATCTCTAGCTCCGCCACCCGGCCTACTAATAAAAACATGCAAGAGATATTTTCAGTCCACCTGCCCTTGGAGCTCATATTCGCCTCCGATTGTCAAAGTTCAAGTATTTCTAATTACAAAGCTATTTATCCGATATTTTAGGCCATGCGATATCGAATACATCATACTATACAATATCTTAGGACCGTGTGATGTCGCATACACACTATTGCGGGATATTCTAATACCGTGCCCATCAGCTAGAAATTTCTAAAGCTTGAGACGAATCTAAAGGCAAATGTCAAGGCAGTAGACAGAAGGACCATAAATGGTCTGATTCTTTACTAGAATTTCTGATGTTTATTTACAAAAATTTTGATAGGAAATTTTCTTGTTGGGGCTTTTTAGACATTATATTTGTTTGTAAGCATTTTAGAATATTAGCCATATAAAAGGTCTCAATTGATCTTTGCAATTCCAAGAATTCTAGCCGTCCCTTTCTATTTTTGTGGAAATTTTTGATGCTCAAATACAAATGAGCATTTAGAAATTCCACCATGTCTGATAATTTCGAAATTGTCCAGACAAATATTTCACAAATTCAAATAGGCCGGAAATTCCAATTGGAGCTGAGCTAGCTATTATTCTCCTATTTTCTCATTTTCGGCAATTGTTGTGGTTCCTTCCTCCATCCTCTTCTTGCGACTGACGTGCATTAAATGATCTCCATGGACACGAATCCTACCCATAAAAATTGGTATATATAGGTCCTAGGTCGAGATTAAATGAGATGGGGATCTCAGTCCTCTGAATGGATCTGAATACAAATTTTGTTTTGGATGTGAACCTTTGTGCTTCATTTATGTGGCCCCCCAATACCTGATTAAATAACATAATCATTTGTATCTTAATATCTTTAAGATGTACGGATTAGTAGACTTGCGGGGAATAGTAGGGATTTTTTTCTTTTTTTGGCTGACAAGGGTATTCCCATTGTATTTGACCCAACATAACTAATTCCACGGGCACATGCATGTACCATGTACGACCCTTTAAAATTTTTGTTAAACATTTTAAAATTATTTTTCAGAGAAATAAATAAAATTAAAATATACATATAGGGTAAAAAATAGAAATCTATGTATGCATTTAATTCATTATGATAAGATAATATTTAACATAGAAATATAAAATCTAAGTACATTTCTTACCATAATAAAGTTTAAATACAAATTGAAGCCTGGATAAATTCTCCACAACAAATCAGCTATTTTGGATATTTTAGTCGAAATACATGTTTTCGGCCAAAATTGACTGACAGTTAAACCGAAAAGTTACACTTAGCATTTCGTTTCGGCTTCACGGCTATAACAGAAAATTTCGGAAAGTTCATCCGAAACGAAATGAAATTGATAACTATGCTCAATATTGATGACATCTCTAGCTCCGCCACCCGGCCTACTAATAAAAACATGCAAGAGATATTTTCAGTCCACCTGCCCTTGGAGCTCATATTCGCCTCCGATTGTCAAAGTTCAAGTATTTCTAATTACAAAGCTATTTATCCGATATTTTAGGCCATGCGATATCGAATACATCATACTATACAATATCTTAGGACCGTGTGATGTCGCATACACACTATTGCGGGATATTCTAATACCGTGCCCATCAGCTAGAAATTTCTAAAGCTTGAGACGAATCTAAGGGCAAATGTCAAGGCAGTAGACAGAAGGACCATAAATGGTCTGATTCTTTACTAGAATTTCTGATGTTTATTTACAAAAATTTTGATAGGAAATTTTCTTGTTGGGGCTTTTTAGACATTATATTTGTTTGTAAGCATTTTAGAATATTAGCCATATAAAAGGTCTCAATTGATCTTTGGAATTCCAAGAATTCTAGCCGTCCCTTTCTATTTTTGTGGAAATTTTTGATGCTCAAATACAAATGAGCATTTAGAAATTCCACCATGTCTGATAATTTCGAAATTGTCCAGACAAATATTTCACAAATTCAAATAGGCCGGAAATTCCAATTGGAGCTGAGCTAGCTATTATTCTCCTATTTTCTCATTTTCGGCAATTGTTGTGGTTCCTTCCTCCATCCTCTTCTTGCGACTGACGTGCATTAAATGATCTCCATGGACACGAATCCTACCCATAAAAATTGGTATATATAGGTCCTAGGTCGAGATTAAATGAGATGGGGATCTCAGTCCTCTGAATGGATCTGAATACAAATTTTGTTTTGGATGTGAACCTTTGTGCTTCATTTATGTGGCCCCCCAATACCTGATTAAATAACATAATCATTTGTATCTTAATATCTTTAAGATGTACGGATTAGTAGACTTGCGGGGAATAGTAGGGATTTTTTTCTTTTTTTGGCTGACAAGGGTATTCCCATTGTATTTGACCCAACATAACTAATTCCACGGGCACATGCATGTACCATGTACGACCCTTTAAAATTTTTGTTAAACATTTTAAAATTATTTTTCAGAGAAATAAATAAAATTAAAATATACATATAGGGTAAAAAATAGAAATCTATGTATGCATTTAATTCATTATGATAAGATAATATTTAACATAGAAATATAAAATCTAAGTACATTTCTTACCATAATAAAGTTTAAATACAAATTGAAGCCTGGATAAATTCTCCACAACAAATCAGCTATTTTGGATATTTTAGTCGAAATACATGTTTTCGGCCAAAATTGACTGACAGTTAAACCGAAAAGTTACACTTAGCATTTCGTTTCGGCTTCACGGCTATAACAGAAAATTTCGGAAAGTTCATCCGAAACGAAATGAAATTGATAACTATGCTCAATATTGATGACATCTCTAGCTCCGCCACCCGGCCTACTAATAAAAACATGCAAGAGATATTTTCAGTCCACCTGCCCTTGGAGCTCATATTCGCCTCCGATTGTCAAAGTTCAAGTATTTCTAATTACAAAGCTATTTATCCGATATTTTAGGCCATGCGATATCGAATACATCATACTATACAATATCTTAGGACCGTGTGATGTCGCATACACACTATTGCGGGATATTCTAATACCGTGCCCATCAGCTAGAAATTTCTAAAGCTTGAGACGAATCTAAAGGCAAATGTCAAGGCAGTAGACAGAAGGACCATAAATGGTCTGATTCTTTACTAGAATTTCTGATGTTTATTTACAAAAATTTTGATAGGAAATTTTCTTGTTGGGGCTTTTTAGACATTATATTTGTTTGTAAGCATTTTAGAATATTAGCCATATAAAAGGTCTCAATTGATCTTTGGAATTCCAAGAATTCTAGCCGTCCCTTTCTATTTTTGTGGAAATTTTTGATGCTCAAATACAAATGAGCATTTAGAAATTCCACCATGTCTGATAATTTCGAAATTGTCCAGACAAATATTTCACAAATTCAAATAGGCCGGAAATTCCAATTGGAGCTGAGCTAGCTATTATTCTCCTATTTTCTCATTTTCGGCAATTGTTGTGGTTCCTTCCTCCATCCTCTTCTTGCGACTGACGTGCATTAAATGATCTCCATGGACACGAATCCTACCCATAAAAATTGGTATATATAGGTCCTAGGTCGAGATTAAATGAGATGGGGATCTCAGTCCTCTGAATGGATCTGAATACAAATTTTGTTTTGGATGTGAACCTTTGTGCTTCATTTATGTGGCCCCCCAATACCTGATTAAATAACATAATCATTTGTATCTTAATATCTTTAAGATGTACGGATTAGTAGACTTGCGGGGAATAGTAGGGATTTTTTTCTTTTTTTGGCTGACAAGGGTATTCCCATTGTATTTGACCCAACATAACTAATTCCACGGGCACATGCATGTACCATGTACGACCCTTTAAAATTTTTGTTAAACATTTTAAAATTATTTTTCAGAGAAATAAATAAAATTAAAATATACATATAGGGTAAAAAATAGAAATCTATGTATGCATTTAATTCATTATGATAAGATAATATTTAACATAGAAATATAAAATCTAAGTACATTTCTTACCATAATAAAGTTTAAATACAAATTGAAGCCTGGATAAATTCTCCACAACAAATCAGCTATTTTGGATATTTTAGTCGAAATACATGTTTTCGGCCAAAATTGACTGACAGTTAAACCGAAAAGTTACACTTAGCATTTCGTTTCGGCTTCACGGCTATAACAGAAAATTTCGGAAAGTTCATCCGAAACGAAATGAAATTGATAACTATGCTCAATATTGATGACATCTCTAGCTCCGCCACCCGGCCTACTAATAAAAACATGCAAGAGATATTTTCAGTCCACCTGCCCTTGGAGCTCATATTCGCCTCCGATTGTCAAAGTTCAAGTATTTCTAATTACAAAGCTATTTATCCGATATTTTAGGCCATGCGATATCGAAATACATCATACTATACAATATCTTAGGACCGTGTGATGTCGCATACACACTATTGCGGGATATTCTAATACCGTGCCCATCAGCTAGAAATTTCTAAAGCTTGAGACGAATCTAAAGGCAAATGTCAAGGCAGTAGACAGAAGGACCATAAATGGTCTGATTCTTTACTAGAATTTCTGATGTTTATTTACAAAAATTTTGATAGGAAATTTTCTTGTTGGGGCTTTTTAGACATTATATTTGTTTGTAAGCATTTTAGAATATTAGCCATATAAAAGGTCTCAATTGATCTTTGCAATTCCAAGAATTCTAGCCGTCCCTTTCTATTTTTGTGGAAATTTTTGATGCTCAAATACAAATGAGCATTTAGAAATTCCACCATGTCTGATAATTTCGAAATTGTCCAGACAAATATTTCACAAATTCAAATAGGCCGGAAATTCCAATTGGAGCTGAGCTAGCTATTATTCTCCTATTTTCTCATTTTCGGCAATTGTTGTGGTTCCTTCCTCCATCCTCTTCTTGCGACTGACGTGCATTAAATGATCTCCATGGACACGAATCCTACCCATAAAAATTGGTATATATAGGTCCTAGGTCGAGATTAAATGAGATGGGGATCTCAGTCCTCTGAATGGATCTGAATACAAATTTTGTTTTGGATGTGAACCTTTGTGCTTCATTTATGTGGCCCCCCAATACCTGATTAAATAACATAATCATTTGTATCTTAATATCTTTAAGATGTACGGATTAGTAGACTTGCGGGGAATAGTAGGGATTTTTTTCTTTTTTTGGCTGACAAGGGTATTCCCATTGTATTTGACCCAACATAACTAATTCCACGGGCACATGCATGTACCATGTACGACCCTTTAAAATTTTTGTTAAACATTTTAAAATTATTTTTCAGAGAAATAAATAAAATTAAAATATACATATAGGGTAAAAAATAGAAATCTATGTATGCATTTAATTCATTATGATAAGATAATATTTAACATAGAAATATAAAATCTAAGTACATTTCTTACCATAATAAAGTTTAAATACAAATTGAAGCCTGGATAAATTCTCCACAACAAATCAGCTATTTTGGATATTTTAGTCGAAATACATGTTTTCGGCCAAAATTGACTGACAGTTAAACCGAAAAGTTACACTTAGCATTTCGTTTCGGCTTCACGGCTATAACAGAAAATTTCGGAAAGTTCATCCGAAACGAAATGAAATTGATAACTATGCTCAATATTGATGACATCTCTAGCTCCGCCACCCGGCCTACTAATAAAAACATGCAAGAGATATTTTCAGTCCACCTGCCCTTGGAGCTCATATTCGCCTCCGATTGTCAAAGTTCAAGTATTTCTAATTACAAAGCTATTTATCCGATATTTTAGGCCATGCGATATCGAAATACATCATACTATACAATATCTTAGGACCGTGTGATGTCGCATACACACTATTGCGGGATATTCTAATACCGTGCCCATCAGCTAGAAATTTCTAAAGCTTGAGACGAATCTAAAGGCAAATGTCAAGGCAGTAGACAGAAGGACCATAAATGGTCTGATTCTTTACTAGAATTTCTGATGTTTATTTACAAAAATTTTGATAGGAAATTTTCTTGTTGGGGCTTTTTAGACATTATATTTGTTTGTAAGCATTTTAGAATATTAGCCATATAAAAGGTCTCAATTGATCTTTGGAATTCCAAGAATTCTAGCCGTCCCTTTCTATTTTTGTGGAAATTTTTGATGCTCAAATACAAATGAGCATTTAGAAATTCCACCATGTCTGATAATTTCGAAATTGTCCAGACAAATATTTCACAAATTCAAATAGGCCGGAAATTCCAATTGGAGCTGAGCTAGCTATTATTCTCCTATTTTCTCATTTTCGGCAATTGTTGTGGTTCCTTCCTCCATCCTCTTCTTGCGACTGACGTGCATTAAATGATCTCCATGGACACGAATCCTACCCATAAAAATTGGTATATATAGGTCCTAGGTCGAGATTAAATGAGATGGGGATCTCAGTCCTCTGAATGGATCTGAATACAAATTTTGTTTTGGATGTGAACCTTTGTGCTTCATTTATGTGGCCCCCCAATACCTGATTAAATAACATAATCATTTGTATCTTAATATCTTTAAGATGTACGGATTAGTAGACTTGCGGGGAATAGTAGGGATTTTTTTCTTTTTTTGGCTGACAAGGGTATTCCCATTGTATTTGACCCAACATAACTAATTCCACGGGCACATGCATGTACCATGTACGACCCTTTAAAACATGCGCACCATGTAAATATGATGAAACTACTCCTCTTGTTGCCCTAATGAGAATTAGATTTAAGACATCTAGCATAAAGACATGGCCCTCCTTCGGGGGGGGGGGGGGGGGGGAGGGCGTGTTTTGTTTGTCAATTGTCCCCCTCAACCATCTATGTTTTCCATGTTTGTAAGAAGAAATTTCAAAAGTTAAAAGTTAGGGTAATACTTGTTTCTTAGCTTTTGCCCCTCCTGATTTTTCTCCTTTTCATAACGAAAACAAACTTGTTAAGTAACGATGCCATTTTTGTCTTTTACCTCTATTTCTAAAGATATGAAAGAAATTCTTCTTTCGTGATTCCTCTTCTCACCGGAATGTGAATAAAAGGACTGGATCTCCTCACGAGGGTAATAGATACTAGCACAATTACCCCTGCTAAGCACGGACATGACCCATTGTGCTAGGCTCCCCACTCCATCCAACTACTTTTAAATTGTTCTTTTTTTTGTTAAAGTATTCATATTAATTCTATGTGGTGTAGTGGAGCCTTTTTGGTTAAAAAGGCAAAAGGTTATAACCTATACATTTTTAGCTTTTTTCCAAAGCTCAATTAAAAAGTAAAAATTGAAATGAATCTAGTCAAAATCGAATTCAAAACCCTCCACTAGGCGTTTAAATTCTCCACTAAAAGAGGGGGATATAGAAGGAAACAATGGCTTTTAAGCATCATTTGTCTTTTTTTCAGTTTCCTTTTATCTCACTTTCCAAAATAGAAAAAAAAAAAAAAAAAGTGGGCCTCCATAATGAGATCTACCTATTAAAACTTTGAACAACTCAAAATGAACACCCTCCCCTTTTGGTGGAATCTTCCCCAATTTTAGTCTAATAGGATCTGGCACCATATGAGATTGAGCACACAATTAATAATGTTATTAATATATTAATCATTTTATCAATTGTATTCTCAATCATACGGTGGGACCTAAAAAACTCTAAACTTCATAAAAGAAATACGTTTTTTATAAAATAAATTTAAACCCAATACAATATGGTGGCCCACTATTAAATTTAAACGAAAATTCTAAATCTCTACAATATCTTTTTTGAGTGTTTTAAATGTTTTAAGTGTTAGGATGAATTATTAGAGTGAAATTTAATGACGAATGTATACTATAGAAATAGGCAGTTTCCTCATTAATTTTTATTTTTCATAGGTGGGTCCATGGATTAGCCATACAAAATTCTCATGGGGCTCTTGGTGGTTTATTTATTTATTTATTATTATTATTATTTGTATTTATATCCTGACAACATTGGTAGGCCTGGGAATTATTAGTGGGCCACAAAAAGAAGTGCATACTTCGAGAAATTTCGTTTCGATACAATTTTGGCCTCTTGTCAGATTCTTTTTTTCTTTTGTCTTTAGTACAAAAGGAAGCCCCTTAAAAGCTGATATTATGGTTGATGGTTGAGGTTTGGTATAAGAAACGAAAATCCAAGTATTATGCTGCAATGGATGGAAAGTTAGAGGAGCCAATATGTTAGGATTTTAATGTGTTGGCTAATTCATGAGTTTGACAAAACTTTGGGTTAATTGATATGTATTTTTCTATTTATTTTAGAATAGACCATGGTTGTGTCGCCGGAAGAGCTAAAGCGAAGAAAGAAAAGAAAACAGAAGAATTCTGGAAGACAAATAGGGACCCGATCAATTGAATGAATATCGGATCGACCGGATGTGTAGAGCCTTCCAGTTAACAGGTCTGACAGAAAAACTTTGGGAGACAGGCGAGGACTGATCGATTTGACCTATTGACCGATCGATCGAATGACGGAATTCCAGTTTGGGACTGCGCAGCTTTAGTTTCCTTTTGAAACTGGAACTTCAAATTTGAGTCCTATTTATGTTCTAACATTAAGGCACAAATTTGAGGCTATATATAGGGTGTTTCTCTCAACCCTAAGACACATCAAGTAATTCTCTCATTGTTCTAAGGTTAGAAAACTCTAAAAGAGATTCTTTGATTCTCTAGAGCTATCATTGAGAGTTTGTGCTGAAGATCTATTCTAGAAGGTTTGTAGCTGTTACTCTCTTGTAGAAGATTGGTACATCTTAGTTCTCAATGTGCTGCTGAATCAAGTGAGGGGAACAATGAATGGTGGGGAAGTCGTGGCAACATGAGAAGTTGTGCAAGAACAACTACAGTCCTTAGGTCGACGTACTGATTAGGAATGGGAGCTGTGAGTATATCATGTAACTGTTCAATAGTTCTTGATTTCTGATCATGGTTTTTCTCCATGGAGAGGGTTTCCACGTAAAAGATTGTATCTGCTTTCTTGTGGTGTGTGATTGGTAGATTTATTTTCTAGTTTGCTTTTTTTTTTTTCCGCTTCATTGGTTATTGGACTTGCACTCATTCTAGTAAGCAACTTTCAATTGGTATGAGAAAGGGTTGCACTTATTATTGTGTAGATCAATATTTTTCTAGAATGAAAATCTACCGCTAAGGCACTTCAACCAATAAGCCCCCTTTGTTGGATGGTACTAACTTTTCTTATTGGAAAGCCAGGATGGTTACTTTTTTTAAAGCCATTGATATTAAAGTTTGAAATTATGCTGTAAACAGCTATTTCGTGCCAACTATTATTGCTAATGGGGTAACTGTGCCAAAACCTGAGGAACAGTGGACTAAGGAAGAAGAACTAGCTGCTACTTGCAACTCTTGGGTTATCAATGCTATTTATAATGGAGTTACTATATCTGAGTTTCGAAGAATTTCAACTTGCACTACTGCAAAAGAAGTGTAGGATATTCTGCAGACTGTGCATGAGGAAACTGTCACTGTCAAACATTCGAAATTTCAGAAGTTGTATACGGCTTTTGAAATCATTAAGATGGAAGATGATGAAACCTTTAATGAGATCAATGCTAAGCTGAATGTAATTTTCAATGATGTTTTTACTTTGGGAGAACCAATCCTTGAAAAAAGAATTGTCAAAAAGATTCTGAGGTCTCTTCCAGAAAGGTTTGATGCAAAGGTTGTGGCGATAGTGGAGAATAAAAATTTGAATACCTAAAAGTTGATGAGCTGGTTGGTAACGTTCAGAGTTTTGAAGCAAACCTTAGGTCTAATGGGAAATCAAAATCTAAAGCTGTTGCTTTGAAAGCTTCTAATGAATCATTTAAGAAAATTGCAAGTGACTTTGACTCTAATTCTGAGGAGGTTGATCCCCAAGTTGATGTTCAGTTTATGAACCAATTTAAATTATTTATGAAGGGGAAGAAAAGTGACTTGAAAGTCCTTTAAAATGCTAGGAAGAAGAAACCTGTTAAAGGGATTCAATGTTATGAGTGTCAAGGATATTGACATATTGCTAGTGACTGCGATAACAGGAAGTCAAAGAAGAAGGCTTTCAATTTGACTTGGGATGATGATACCTTTGATGATGAAGAGAAAAATATGATTCTGAGAAGTCTGATACAAGCACAAAAAATTCACGGCGTTCATGGCGACTTCAGTTTCTACTATTGGGATTGGGAGCCTATTGCTTCGAAATCATGAGATCAATCTTTAGCAAAGACAGATTTGCTTAAGGTGCTACTCATGGTCCGTCGGTACATCCAATGTACTAGTACAGTAATATAGAGTCTTACGCTCTGATAGTTTAGACAAATCACACTATCTCATAGTGATTGTGGTGCTACAGCCTTTTCAGATTAGATGCCCAGTTTAATCACTTGTTGCTAAAATACTACAAGTGTAAGAGTAATGATCAATGTTTCATGTATATGAATCTCGTCCACACATATGGATTACATTTAATATACTTGTGGGCTCCGTTCCATCTTATGAGCCATCATGTCATTTGTATTAGTTATATGTAATCATAGAATAAAATACTATCCATTACATGACTAAAGCATGAAATTATAAATCAATTAAGATAATAAATGAATATATTCACATCATCCATTGGATTGAGGACATACAATTTAATACATCTCACGCCTAGTCACATCGTGGAATGAAGTCAATCTATGGCTAGCTTTGGCATAAGAGCAGAGCATTCCTCACCCATCTTGGGCTTGGGAATGGGCCATTTCATGCTCAACTCTTTGCCCTATGTTTCTCTTTAAAACATTTCAGCAATGATTACTTTTGATCGAATCATCGAATTTGATGTTCCAAATAGTTCTGGAAAGCTTTCGTCGAGTAGATATTCGTAGACTCCATGATTATCCTGATAAGAGTTACATTGACGAAGAAATGGTCTCTCAAACCTTGCTTCAAGTTTGTTATGTGGGAAACCAAGCTTTTCAACGCCCCTTCTTGGGTGTCGATCTGGTCCTCCCCATGCCCAAATCAATGTCGAGACTCCATTTTACATTTTTTTTCTTCTTTTCTTAGGTTTTTTTGGTTATCTTCAAAGTACAATAACTTTAGATCTGACCATCAGATCTTCGCACACAATATGACATTACAAAGGTCTCTTTGAGTAGATATTTATAGACCCCAAGATAACCTTAAGCCGATCTTTGTTTGGGGTGATGTGGGCCCAGGATGATTTTCCTTTTCTCCTTTTGGGTCCCACCTTTAATTCTTGATCGATCTCAATTGTGGAGCTGTGTTTCCTCCTCTTAACTAATTATTTTGGGCAAAGTTCGCCTCTCATACCAAATCCTCATTTCTCCTCCTATTTATATTTCTGCAAAAACCTTGATTGACCATGAATTTTGATTTGTTAGTCGCATATTTGCCCTCAATATGCCATTGAAATGCCTTTTTTTAGTAGACAACAATAAACTATGTTGTACCCTGAGAAATGTCACACCCCCAAAAGTGAAACCGGGGTTATGCGTGAGATTAGGGCCAATTAAAAATTTTCAACATTAAACAAATACAACATGGCCCCAATCATGCCCCAAATGGATCGAAGACCACTGTGAGGTACAAACATTCATCGAATATATAAAACAATAGCGGAAGCTTCATAAATACTAGTGGTATCTCAAGGTGTATAGTTAATAGCAAATACTGAAATATAGTAACTAAAGTTCAAGTTTAAAACAGTTAACCAAAAGTACATTTAAAACAAAAGGCCACACAAAACTCGGGCCTAATCAAAATGATAACAAACCAAAAGTATAGTCTAGTCTCAAATATATCGTGAATGCTCTCATGTACGGGGACAATATTGCTAGACAACGCTGTTCATATAGTAGTCTAAGAGGTCATCAGACTGATCTTTCTGAATTTCCCATGTCGTCTACTCCGCGGGATAGAAGGGCTTGATACCTATGCACTAAGAATAGTACCATCAGACACGACGGTCGACAAGCAATATATATAACATCAAAATATCCAGTACGAAATAGCTTAAATGAATAAACGAGATCATAGGAAATGCATAGCATTCGAATCATAATCAAACTAACATAAACATCTAACAAGATAGGTGGTCCACATAAGCTAATCACCACGGGATAGTATCACTGCCTTCCCAACTCGAACCCAGTTGTGGTAGAGAAGATGCACGGGAGAAACGCCCGGCCATGCAAGCAAGAGTGGATACATGGGGTACAAACAAACGATCATCAAGACATCCCATAGCCAAAAGCATCTGATGGTGTGCATCAATCCATCAAAATCCTAATTGCAGACTA
Source organism: Persea americana (assembly GCA_029852735.1). Classification (NCBI taxonomy): domain Eukaryota; kingdom Viridiplantae; phylum Streptophyta; class Magnoliopsida; order Laurales; family Lauraceae; genus Persea; species Persea americana. The sequence continues at coordinate 26,138,609 of CM056820.1, read as the reverse complement.
CCAAGAGTAAAGGTCCTATCACAGTGGTGCCCCAGTTGTGTCGAACGGTACAGTTGAGTGGTGCTTGACACAAGAGTCCTAATCATATAATAGTAAGGGGCTAGGCTTTCTTGCGTGAACAAGATTTGTTATCAAATCAAGACCAAACAAGCAAGCTTTCGTCAAAATAATCAATACCATAAGTAGTCCTCATCAAGCCTTACAATCAAAGTCACCTAGCCTTAACATATCAAACAAATATCAGAACAAGCGAAACATCAAAAGGAATCCTAACTCCACAATCTAAGTTCTCCATGAGATCCCAAACAAAACAAAGTAAACAAGCTAATAAACATGTTCGTGACATGTAGACAAAGTACCAAACGGTACCATTTGGAATCTTGAGCGATAGACAATCCGATCCTAAGTACAATATTAACCCCGAAGCATCGTACAATCCTACTCAGTCTACGAAAGGAATTAAGTTCGTGATACCTGAACGAAATATCTTCATGCATAGATATAAAGGAGGGTATCCCGTCGTCCCGTATTGTTTAAGATTGAGTGAGATTGAACCCCAATGCAACCGGAATAACCGTGAAGAACATCGGCTCAAAACATCCTCCCATATAGTAAAATGAGTCCAAAAAAGGTAGCCAAAGTCCCATTTAAGTCCATCTAAATCAGGGTTAAAAAAGGCCCTTTCAAAAAGGTAACTATAGTTCACCCGGTCGACCGGATACACTATAGTTATAGAACCCAGGTTCTGTAACGGCAGTGAAATGGGTCCAATTCCATTTCAAGTTTCATGAACCTGATATGTAGTCATTCCAAGGGTAAAACCCACCTATTCTAAAGCCACAAATCTCGTCAATCTAAATAATCAAACTAATATTCATTTCATTAAACAATAAAACCTAATTATCATGTTTTCAAGCATCTAATACATCAATGAGCATTTGGTCATCTAAATCATCATCAATCATCAAATCAAGGAAGAAACAAACATATCAAAGTATTTATACATATATATATATATATATATATAAACTTGCCTTCAGTTGAAAATGCCCAAATCCTCAAATCCTAGCTCAATGCCCAACAAACCAAACCTAAGTATTAGCAAAATAAAACTAAATTAAAATATGAAACTAAGAGAATGGAGAGCTTTAAGTTATCTTATCACATTTCTACACCCAAAGTGTATAAAACAAACCTAGGGGAAAGAGAGGTTACCAAACAGTGAAGGGAATGGAGTGGTGGCTTGAAATTGAGGATGAGAAGCTCACGGGGTCCACGTAAAGATAATGGTGATGATTGGAAGTGATGGGGCAGCCTCTTTGATCCTTTTCCAGCAAGGTAAAAGAGAGAGCAAGAAACTGAAATTGAGGTGGAGATGTTGTGGGGCCCACTTGATTGGTGGGCCACTAGATTAGTGGTGAAGGGTCTCTTTGGTGGTCCATTGACAAGAAGAAGGAAGAAGACAGAATGGAAGAGAAAAAAGAAAAGAGAAAGGAACAGAGAAAATGAAATGGTGAGATGGGTGGGGGGGGGGGGGGGGGGGGGGGGGGGGTGTCAACTCACGTTGACAGTGAGTGGAGAGAAAGAGAAAAAATGAAATGGGTGGGGGGCTTTTTCATGTTTGCAGTGGGTGAAGTGAGAAAGAAAATGAGAGAGAGAGAGAGTGAATGAGATGATGAGATGGGTGGGGAGCTCTTCATGTAGGCAGCAAAGAGAATGAGGGAGGAAGAGAAATAAAGAAAGAAAGACAGAGAAAGAAAGCGAGAAACGAAGAAGGGGGAATGGGGGGGGGGAAATAGAGAGAGATGGGCTAGGTCTCGGTGGTGGCACAAGTGGGTCGCCGACGACAACGATGATGGCGGCGTGCTCGGAGTCCGACGGCAATGACAGTGAGTGAGGTGAGGTGAGAACGAGAGAGATGAGAGGAATGAGAGGGGAGAGGTGCTGGTGTGAAGAGGGAGAGAAATGAGGGAAAGGGGCTTCTGTTGTGGAGTGAAGGGAAGGGGTCTCCATCGTGGCCTAAAAAAGGGGATGGGTTGGGGAAATTACCAAACAACCCTTAGGGCCTTGGGTTGGGTCAGTTCAGGTTTTGGGCCGGGTTCAAAGATCCAGGTTGAGGTGCTGTAGAAGGACAGTCCAGGAAATTAGCTAGGTAATCTACCCGATCGTGCCAAAACCTCGAAAAGCGGAAAATACTAAAAAGCCCTCAGAACTTGACGAAAATAGCGACACACACCCCTACTGTACCCAAACACACTTGGACTACGCAAGACTTTGCACACATGATCCACACATCAAACTTGACTCGCTGAGACTCTAAATACACTTAATTAACTAATCAAGAAATTAATTATAATTAATATTGGATTAAGGTCGAGGCATTACAAGAAACGTGTTCACAATGTAGATTTTTTTGGATTTTCACAGCATAGGGGTGCTTGCCCAAGCCCAATTTGGCATCTTTGACTACTGGTATTTTGAAAATTTTAACCCAAAGCGTCATAGCCTCGTTAAACTGCGATACTTTTCTTGCATGTATCGGTTTTACGATTTATGATTTTGGTGCAACTTTTGTCCTTTTCTTCATTTCGGAGCCCTATGCATCGAGGAAGTCATTTTCCTCAAATTTCATTTTCAATGGAATCTTTGATATTTTTTGAAATCCATTTTTCATACTTTTGGAGATTCTTTTTTCTATTTCCTTTTCCCTTGTTAGATTTGCTAGTATACAGTTAGAAGGAGTGGGTCCACGATATCATTGAGCACCATGACGAAAATGTGATTAACAACATGTAAGAAATGATCCCATGCTAGCACGTAGTAGATTAATTCTATCATGGTGTTAAATGGAATGGGTGAAGCCACTCCATTTGAACAGAAGCTTCAGGATATATTCTTAGAGGGGATGTTATCCATCTTGAGCAGTTCAAATGCTCTCTGTGTGCCCCATATGGAGTTCCAAAAAAGTTATATATGGATACTATTTCATAGTTGTGATAGAGGATCTTGACTTGATTAGAATATCTCTTTGACAATGTAGTTGGAATGAGGGATAGGAGACCTTGGAATAGGGTTGTGGTGGTGGTTTTCTATTTCCTTTCTCGTGGGAGTAGGGCGAATTTTCTTGGAGCCCGGATCCTTTATCGTAGCAATTACATGGGACCATGTAGTAAATTTTTAGAACTCCATTGTGAGGCCTACAAAGAGATAGTCTGGACAATACAAGATGAGTTCAAATGGAGTGGATTCCACCATAGGATTGGTCACATGGCAGAAATCGTGACTAACAACATGTCAGCATCGATGCCACATTAGAGCTATGTCGTGTTTTCATGATGTGCTTGATCAAATGGTGGGACCCGTGCTATTTGAATTCAAACTTAATGAACTAACACCGGGGGGGGGGGGGGGGGTGGTTTGAAATTCATCATGAATGGTTCAGATTATCTCTATGTGGGACCTACGATGGAGTTTTATAAATTTATTGCACGGTTCTGTGTAATAGTTGTCACAGCAAATCGTGACTCACTTTTCTTGGGGTTCTATCATGCCATGTCACATGTTCATCCTTTGTTGATCTGTTTTAATCTACTTCAATATCTCACCACTAGGTAGATATTGTTAGCACGATTGTTTAAGTGAAAACGGATTCAGAATTTGAATTTGGATGGCCCTCATATCATAGAAAAAAGTTTTTGCCCTTTAATATGTCCAGACCCCTTTGTTGACTCACTCTTGTTGATATGGCGACAACATTGGCAACACGCCAACACCTCTGCTGCTGGGTTCCATTCTGGTGTCGTCGGCGACCATAGGAATTATGCCAGTTTGGTTGCCTTTTTCGACCTTTTTTATTCTTTCTTCTTGGTTTATTTTTTCTGGCATTTTTGAATTTTTTAAACTTATTTCCTCATAGTTAAATCGATGGAAAGCCATGGAAAACAACAAGCGAAGTTTCCGATTTTGTGGGAAAAACAAAAGACTTTGTCAAGCGGAGGCCGATTTGTCGCTAGAAGCCAAAACTTAGTCAAATGATATGGGAATGACCTTAAATTTGAGGTGAAGCTTCGTGAGCATGAAATAAGACCAACCATATGCTTTTTTTTTCTTTTTTTTTTTAAAAGTTTGAAGCCTTAAGGGGCCCTATAGCCAGTAGATTCAATTTTATCGCAAGGAAGATGCTGCACTTTGATGTGCAGTCAAACGATGTCGGATTAACCTAAAATTTGATAGGGAGCCTCCTGAAAGCCTTTTGAAACGATCCATCTTCTCTAATTTATTTGTCATAATCCCGATGGACTTCGCCGTCGGGAGACATGATTTTACTACTGCGGGCTGAAGTTGGGCCAAATGATGTTGAAATGACCTAATTCTTTATATGTAGCCTCGTAGGAGTATTTCAAGTCCATTCATGTGCTTTGTTTAGTAAATGATGATTTTGGCGGTCTCCGTCGTCAGGAGGCCTGGTTTAGTCGCCAGAATAATGGGTTAAATGATGTCGGATTGACACAAAATTTGACATAGAGCCTCTTAAAAGAATTTTAAGGCCATCCATGGGCTTTAATTAAAGAGGCGATGTCTTCGATGTTGTTATCGCCGGGAGTGTTGACTTTGTCGCGAGGAGAATGAGACTTTTGCACTTTAGATTAAATGATGTCGGGATGACCTGAAATTTGATGTAAAGCCCTCTAATTGTATTTTGAGACCAACTATATGCTTTGTTTTGAGAGATAAGGTCTCCAGTACTCCTGTCACCAAAAGGTTCTGTTTAGTTGCTTGAAGAGTGAAGTCAAGCCAAGTGATGTTGAAATGGCCCTGAAGTTGATGCGTCCTCATGGCAATTTTGAAGGGTCTTGAAGTTCTCAGATGATTTTGAGAAGATTTGATGCTTGAAGTAGTCCCGCCCATTTTGTCTTGAGAAGAGTCGTCACAAATGAAATGACGTAAAAAAATCCTCATAAATAGTAGGGGTGCACAAAAAATCCGCTGATCCGTAAACCGATCCAATCTAATCCGATCCGCGGATTTTTAACCGAACCGAAGATTAACGGATTGGTGACGGATTGAAAATCTTATAATCCGTTAGTAACGGATCGGTGACAGATTTCACTCTTAATCCGCGGATTCAATCCGATCCGATCCGTTGACATTGAATATAAATAAATGAAATTTAAGGGATCTAAATATAAGTTAAGAGGTCTAAATATAAAAGAAGAAAAAACCTCAGGGGTCAAAATGTAATTCACTTTTATGTATAAGTATAACAAATGAATTCCTAGACCAAATTTTACCCTAGCCTTGAGAGCATGCTCTTTGAACTTTATTTAACATTAGATTCAACGGATTAAACAGATTAAACCGATACGATCCGGTCCTCCACGAATCGGATCGGATCGGTTTTTAACAGCCTCAGATTGGTGATGGTTTTCCAAATCCATCAATCCGTAGGTAATGGATTGGTGACGGAGTTGGCCTAATCTGCACCAATCCCATCCGTGTACACCCTTACTAAATAGTGCGAAAGCTTTAGAAATCACACTTATGTGGCTTAATGTGGCTTCATTTGACTTCTTTGATGTTGAACATGTATAAAGAGGCATAATTGACCTTTTTTTGTGTCAACAACCTCCTCATCGCCGATGTTCACCAAAACTCCTCCCTCGCCGGTCGGACCTCATATCTTCTTCTTCAAGCCTCCACAACTCCAGCATCTCTCTCTAAGCCTCCCTTCACCTACATCTCTCTAGGTAAGCTTCGAAAGCTTTTAGACCTTACTCTCTTCTTCTTCCTTTGGCTTAGAAATGGTGAGGCATTGCTCTTGTGAGACCCAAATCCGTTCGGGTAATCCCTTGAGGCAAGATCAGGTCAATTGATCTTGTGAGCCAAGAAAGGGAAATCCGGAGGGGTACGGGCGGAGTGCTACAGAAGCACCGTGAGGCTTTGTCCAAGTGCCAAATCGAAAATATCTAAGTCCTAACCCTGGCCTTATAAGTCAAACCCCATTCTAACTCAATATGAGGCATTTTAAAACCGTGCGGCCCCAAAAATCGTAAAAACTTTAGAGATAAGTGTGCTTGGACAGGAGCAGTACTAGGGTGGGTGACCTCCTCGGAAGTCCTCCCGTACACACGTGGGCTAAAGCAAACAATTTCATGCTGAGTTGGTCAGGACTATGACAGCTCAGCCTCTCCCCATTCATGCATTTTATAGATTCGTTTTGGCTGTGAGAAGTTCTCCTCACCCCACCCCCCACCCCCCCCCCCCCCCCCGCCCCCCCTTCCTTTGTTTCATTGTGTTGGAGTTCATCTCATCAAGGGCCCTTTTTCTTTCATTGTGTTGGAGTTCATCTCATCAAGGGAGGTAGATATATGTGTAAAGGGCTTTGATTTGTTGCTCTTTCTTTGAATAGCATGCTCGATGTTCATTTAGACACCCCACATGCTCAATTGATGACATTTGGATGGTTAATATCCTAGATTAGGTCTAAATGATAAATGGATTTGACTTATTAGATTAGGGCTTGATTTTATGTTGAATGGAAAACGCTAAGCCATGTTTTATGACTATTATCAGGTGCAAGCAACCCAAAGGGAATTCCCCACTATTTCAGTTCAGAAACGAACACTGGGTTTTGTTTCTAAAGCCACATGGTCGACGATGTATTGGTAGCATGGTCGACAGACAACTCTTCAAGTTGGGCTTTGTGAAGCTTGATGACTACACCTTTCTCTCTCTTTAATTTCTACTCATACCATGTACTCGGTCAATTGACAGTGTAAGTAGTTGACCGAGACTATTGGGTTCCTTTTTGAAGGGTCGTTTTCTCAAGAACTTTGTGGAATTAGGTGGGACCTTTGTCACCCCCTTTGATGACTCACTTGGACTTTGCGCGAGGGATGTTTTGAGCCGACGTTTCCCTCACAGTTATTCCGGACGATTTCGGGGTATGAACTACTTCAGTATTGGACGGTATGGGGCATTGGGATACTCATCATTGTTATATGCACTGAGAGGATTTGTTAGGGTATCGCGGACCCCATCCCATCTAATGACTGAGTAGCGAAGTACGATGCATCGGGAATAACTATGTTCTTATATTTGGATTGTTTTTCCGTTATGATTTCGAAATATACCTTCGGGTACCGATGTCTACATGACTTGAACATGTTCCTTAGTTTCATAATTGTTATTGTTATGTTGGGAACAATTATGAAACTTAGATGATTGGACTTAGGATCTTTTTTTCATTCTGTTTACTCGTTGGGATCTGACTGAAGTGTTGAGACTAGGTGACTTTGATTGTAAAAGCTTTGAAGATGACTACTTTTGGTAATTTGATAATTTGTCTGTTTGTTTTATTTGATTTTGATGCGAAGTAGTCTCTCTTTTGTTTCAATAAATATTGTTCAAGCAAAAAAAACCTAGCCCCTCACTAATACTGTTTTGGACTTTTGTTTCAGGCACCATTCAGCTGTAACATCTACACAGTTGGAGCACCATTGTTATAGGACCTTTTGGATGACTGCAATGTTTGGGATTTTTTGGATGGGTGTACACCATCAAATACCAATTATTGGGATTTGATATTTGTTTGTTTGTTCCCTAGTATCACATCTCGGCTGGGTTATTATCTTGTACATTTACTTTACCACAACTCGGTACAAGTCAGAAGGCAAATATATTATCCCATGGTGATTAGCTTATGTGGACCGCCAACTTTATTTGGATGTTTATGTTAGGTCTTTTATTAGGAATCAACATGCACTAAACCATGATAATCATGTTTTCTGTAATTCTCTTTTCTACTGTATATCTATTGTTGTTTTATATATGTCTGCAAACCATGTGGCCTGATGATGCTGTTCTTGGTGCATAAGTACCGAGTCCACCGATCTCGAGGAAGAGGAGACGGAGGAAGTTCAGACAGATAAGCCTGATGACTTGCACAAGTGGTGTGTGGACGACTTAGTCTAGGTCTGACCACGCACCCGAGAGCCATCACGTTTATATCTGGATAGTTCTTCTTTTAGTTCTTTTGGTTCTTTTGTTGGCCCATGTTTTTAGTTGTGGTCATTATTGTATAAAATAAATATGGTTATCTGTTAAACTTCAACTTTAGTAATTTTAATTAGCTTTGCTCTTAAATGTTTATTATCAATATCATTTGTTACGTACAAAACTTCAACTATATTTTGTGGAATTCAATGAAATATTTATACCTCAAAGCGGACTTCGAACCTTATTGGACATGATTGGGGGGGCCATGGGTACTTGGTTAGTGTGGAAGATTTTAATTGCCCCTAATCTCACGCATAATCCACGTTTTACAAAATGGAGGCGTGACAGCCAGTGGAGATAAATAAGTTGCCCACTATCACCCATTTTGCTGGGCTTGTGCACGTCCTAACCCACTCTCATACCACATGTAACATTTCATTATGGCTAGTTTTCTTTCTAGTAAGATTGGAGTAGAATCCCCTCAGCTTCTTACCCACTCTTCCGATGGGCTCACCCGTAATGTCCCAAATGAGCACCCTTTCCTTCTATAAATTTTATCTAATTTTATGTCAATTGTAGTCATCCTACCATTAGACTGAACCTATGATGAATAACATGATTAACGCAATCTTATGTGCTATTAATCATATGTATTAACCAAGTTATTTATCATGTTGTAAGACCACGACCTCTAATTTTCATGATTAGTGCGGTTTTAGCGATGGGTTAACTCTCTAAGTGAGATTTGACCCTAATCAAGTTGGTTTGTGGATTAGAATATTTTCTCAATAGCTTTGAAAAGCTTTGAGAGAGATTAGACTCAATTTGGCACGCCTATGGATGCCTTGGATGGCTCGTGTAAGTGTGGGGGATCGTTCTTGATTTTGGAAATTTTCGATTTTTGTTTCTTTTGATAAGTCAAATTGGACCCAACAACTTTTGTGTTCACCCCAACCCCATTTGAATCCTAGAAATTCAGTTTTCCAGCCATAGGGGCAAAACAACCTTTTCACATTGAAAACTTGCCCAAATTTCAAAATTTCATAACCATTTGAAAAATATACTTTTTAAAAACTAGATTTTATGAAGATCATTTCTCTCTTCTTTGTCAAGTCTATCCGAGGCCCAGAAAGCCCATCTCAAAGCCCTTGAAGTGCTTTTAAGTTGTGGGCCCCACTTGAACCTTTAAATAATGGCCAAACCCAGGTTTTCTTCTTCACTCATCTCTTCCAAGACAGGGAACACGCCCAGCTCTGCAACAACATCCCTCTTCCTTTCTTTTTCTCATTTTGTCGCTTCTAAACTCAGGATTTATGTCGCCAATCACAAAACGAAGTTCGCCAATGCATTCTCCTCCATCTCCTCTCGCTCTAGACACCATTTTCGTGGGAAACCATGAATGGCAGCCCCCTCATTTAATTATTCCTTCCTGGTTGGACCATTTAGAGGCAAGCAATCACTTTCTCTGTTCCATAATTCGAATCTACAGCCCTTTTATGCCCCATACCCCAACATGCAAGCCATGCCTTCATTTCTTTCCTAGTATTCCAATTTTTTGGCATTTATTGGTTGTATTTTGGGGGTTTTGTTTAATAGTAATAAGGTCTAATTGGTGAGATTAGAGAGTGATCTTGGAGTTCTAGAGGCCAAGGCAAGTGAATGATTCAGTTTATTCTTGTGCATGATAGTTATTTTGGGTTTTTTTACTTATAAAACTTGTTTTTCATTTATCACATGTTTGGTTTATTTTGTTTATTAGCTGATCTTATAATTAGCATCAAATTTGTACAGTTCCATGCCACGCTTTCAATATTATTTTATGGATTCTTATTTTATCCTTTATGAAGTTCTTGTTTAATTATTGATTATACTTCTTGAAAATTATATTTATGGGAATAGATGATTTATTGAAAAAAATGGTGTGGTTTCGGCTTTGAAATATTTGTTGGAGAATGGAAGCTTTGGAGAGCATGTAGGCTATGGAAGTGTAGGGGATTGTTAAGGAAAGAATGGATTTGGAAAGGGAGGAGAAATGACCTGAAAACAGAAGATAGAAAGAACTTCCTGCAGACTGGCGGTTAGCTAGAGGTCGGCTGTTGGCTAGCCGATCGGTTAGAATTCCTGAGAGAAAAATTCTCCTGATAGAGGTCAGGATAGCCGATAACTAACCGACAGTTTGCAGGAAATTCTTTTTATCTTCTCTTTCAAGTCATTTCTCCTCCCTTTCCAAATCCATTCTTTCCTTGATAATCCCCTGCACTTCCTACCCGACAACTTGATAATGTGTACATGAAACTTGGAATGTCGTCTACCTTGGGGGCTCCAATTTATTAAAAAAAATCTGACATTCAAGCTTTAAATACGCAAGAGATCAAATGATGCAGTTTTAGCATATGTATGGTGTACTTATTTTGTAAACCAAAGGTTAAATAAGAATTTTGCTGGCATGTACTTGTTTTTACTTGGAAATACCATATTTCCTTGATTGGTTTAGTTTTACTTGTTTAAAACCCCTTTCTCATGCCCGAACGACTCTTTATTTGACAATTTCACATGTTTTGCTTGGCCTTGTTTAGTTTTGCACGTTTTACTGAAAATGACCAGTTTTACTACTTTATAGAATGGTTTTAATATGTCTTTGGACGTGTGTTTGAAACCATGGTTGTTATCAGTGTGCATAGTAATCCTTTATCAATTCAAGAATATAGTTTTAATTTGTAAAGTTTCGTATGGATTTTCATGTCAGCATCACTCAGCTTGGACTACCTTGTCGGTTTAATCATCCAGCCTAAGTCCTAAAATTACTTGTGCCATCTGTAGATTGGATTTCGTGTGTGATTTTGCCCGTTCCGCGGCGGGGCTTTCATGTGATGCCTAGCTATACTGGGTTATTATAATTATAAGCCCGTGTGCTCCTGTCACTTCGTGTGACAGAGGAATTACTGTGTGCGCTTCTATCACTTCGGTGATGCATAATGTAGCTTTGATGTGATAAATATCAATCATAATAAACCGCAAGTGTACAGGTGTCTAAATGAGACAGTGATAAGAACGAGTCGAACCCACATGAAGCTAATTAAAGAAATAAACTTTTAGATTAAGGAAATTAACTAATTATCAATTAAGCAAATTTCTAAAAATAAAAGCAATTAATTTAGAAAGATGAAAACTATTAATTGATTAAAGTGATTAGAGCATAGGAATCCAATAAGTATCCACCAATTATTTATCAAAAAACCCTTGTTCCAATTTTTACTTCAAATCAAAGACAAATCAATGTTTTTAATTTTGAAAATCTAACTTTTAAAATTCCTTTTTTAAATTATAAAATCCAAAATCCAAGACTTTCTTCATCAAAAGTATGGCCTATCAAACCTAAGCATGGATAGTCAGAAATCATTTTTTATTTTAGAAATTTAGAATGGAGATTTGCCTAGGGCACGAAGACAAATCTACTAATTATCAAGCACAAAAATATGGAACACAAATTAAAACTACTAAACAAATAAAAAGAAATTACTTATCTTCATCCATAGCCCTAATTAATCAAGAACTTAGCCTGCCATCGCAAAGAATACTAATTGATTTGTCATTAAAGATCCATCTTTACAACTTCTCCTTCAAGTATTTACTTGGACAAAGCCCAAAGCTACCCAAAATAAAAAATATGGAGAACTATGACTAGAATTAGAAGAGAGGAAAGAAGAAAAGGGAAGAAGAGAGAGAGAATGACTGGGCCACTTTTTGAAGGAGAATAGGCTTGTAGTTCTAGCCCCCTTGATGCTCCTTTTACACTTTTTGGCCTCTTGATTTGTAATGAATTATTTCATTCTATGACTTGATTCTTGGCTTAGCTTACAAGCAAAGTTTCTCACTTAGGCAACAATTTGAATTGGAGAGGATTTGCTACTAAGTGCGATCTCTTGGGCTCCAAGTCTTTCCAAATTGAACTCCTTAAAGATCTCTCACGTTACCGATCTCTCACGTTACCAATTTTGAACACTTTTTGCAATTCCCGTATAGAATTATAACAGTAACTTCCTGAGGTCATATCTCCCTCAATATAGCTCTGATTTATATAATCTTAGGCGCCACGTATATCTATTCAAAAATATCTTTCTAACTGTGGGTAGATTACGCCGACCTGATACTTGAGTTGAAAGTTATGGCTATTTTAATTTGCTACCCCCTGAAAAATCCAAAAATAATGGTGCAATTAAGGGAACTTCTATGTTTGACATGCAATGGGGTGTGTGGGACCCATGTTGGACGTCTAATGCATGCTTGGACTCTTTCCTTACTTGCTTATTTGCTTCTCTTCCCATATTCGGCATGCTTCCTTACTTGCAACTTTGATTAGTCAACTCCCTTTGCAAACTTTCTAATTTTCTCTCTTTCTTGATTTTGGTTTCCAAATTTAGCAAGTGAACACCATATTTCCAAATCTGAGTTTCTTGTTTCCCCTTTCAGAATTTTCAAGCTTTCCAACTCCTCACCAAGATGTCAAGATATGTGGGCCCACCATTAACGGTGTCCTACCTTTGATCTCTCTCAAATTTCACCAATACAGATCCCACTCTTGATTTCTCCTATTTAAAGAAATAATATTGTGTTTTAGATCTCGGATAGTCTACACATATGAAATCAAATTAATTCTTTGTTTTTTTATTAAAAAAGTAAATGAGATTTTTTTGTATGGATTCTATTGATCGTGCTTAGCACAGGTCTATTGATCGATCCGATATAAGGGTGCTCATGGACCGGCTAGCCCGAGCCCAAATAAGGACCAACTTGCTTTTGGGCTGGGCTTTAACCTTACCTAGGTTTTCTTAAACACGCTATATCTGGACCTAAAATCTATGTGGGTTTAAGATACGGACCGACCGGGCTTGGATTCAGTAGAAGAGAGCCAGGCTCGACCCAAATAACAAGATTTACAATTTAGTAAAAATATATCTTTATTATAAATGGGATGGAGACTTAAACACATGCACTTTCTCTCATGCATACACATCCCAACCGGCTGAGCTATTCCATGGTGTTGATGGTAAAAGCCTATTTATTTTATATAAATATTATTCACCCAGGCTCGAGCCTTGCCTTTTTCAGATGGACCGGCTAAGCGGTATGTTGCTGAATAAAAAGTTAGAACATTACGAACTCTAGATGCTATCATTTTAATGTTTATTGTTTAGATACATTATAAGTATTTGGTTTATATTTTATTAGATGATTAATTAGTTTGCCGCTATAATTAACTAAAGTTCTTCTCTATTTCTCAATTGAGTGATTGCTTAATTTATAATTTATGATATTTATTATTTCAATATATAATTTTTTAAATGACAATTCAGAAAAATGCGAACGTGCTGAGCACGGGCCACTATCCTAGTAGCAGATGAATATGGTGGATTTTAATCGAGTGGCATAAAATTCAACTGAGTAAAGTTGACTCGTTATGGCTTTGAGTCGGCAAGTTTTGGGACTGAGTTTTAAAGCTTTCCAATCAAGTCATTTTCCATTGGCCATGTATAATTGCTTTTCTATTCTTTAACTGTGCCTTCCTTTTCTAACCATTAGCTGGTTCTTGGTTAGCACGGCCTTCTCATCAGAGTCGAATGTGTCTGCAAAAACTCACTCGAGTCTGACTCGATGCCCTTGCGAGTGAACGAGTAGAGTTTTTAGACTGTGCTCCAAACAGACTGCAAAGATTTTGAGTAACGCCTCCATGCACGCAATAGCGTATGAAATCCAAGGCTTTCACTGGAGCTGTTCCACATGTTGATCTGATGGACCCAATGGGCCCTAGAGCTGGACCAGAGCTGCCTACCAGGTGTATTAGGACTTCACCATAGGATAATGGTTAGATCTGTCTTTAAATTTATCTGACTCATTGGGTTTATTTATAATGTTACATAAGATAAATATAGCTATACAATAATGAATAGTATACAAAATAAAATTAGGTTCTAAGTCAGATATAGGTCAGGGTCCACAATGGAATAGACTTAAACCCAAACTTTTACATTCAAGACCGTGCTTGGGGCCTCAAAAAAAAAACTGAGGTTAACCTCAGCAGCCAGTGGGTTCAAATTGTCAAGTCATTGTTAGGAAAGTTGTGTGGCCTGACTGTCATGGGGCCCACTCCAAATCAAGTCTGACGGGGTGCCGCGGATGAACTCTCAATAAGTCTTGATCTACCAGAGTAGATGATGATCAATTTCTTGACTGTAGAGTTTGGATCAAGATTCAACTCCCGGGCCAGCAAAACTCCTACGATGATCATGAGATGTGGGTTTCCAGAAGGGGCATAATCTGTAGCAATCGTGACGCCTAGGGATTGCTCTAAATAAGGGAGATGGGAACCCTTGGTTGATCATACAAAAGATCTAAGAGCCTTTGCAGCGAGTTCGCAAAATCTATTTCACACGGGAACACACAAAGGTTGTCGGTAAGTTTTGTTCCAACACCCATCTAGAACCATCAATTCCTTCGGTCATATCATAGTCAAAGAAATGAGAAAAAAATAAACTGTATGAAATTAATCGGATCCAACCAGCGAAGAGCTTTGAGGGTTTAAATGGGCCTGCCTAAAAGTATAAAAAACAGAAGCCTGGACTGCCCCTTCTAATAAATTGGATTGAGTTCTAGGTCCAGCTGACCAAGGGCCTACCTCTCCAACCCCAGCCCTGCAGTGGAGTCCACCTTGAAGATCAGGCCATATAACTTTTCAGGTTTCTACCAAAAAAAAGAAAAAAAAGCAGGTATTTTTGCAAGATAAAGCTGAGGTCGGGCCTGCAATCTTATATGATTTAACTCAAAAATCAAATGGCCCAAACTTAATGGCAGAATATGCGACAAATGACCAGTTAAAAGAACTTCATGACCAGGCAGTCCAGTCAATGTACTTATAATAAGACATAGGATTCTTCTATCACAGAGATTTTCTTGTGAATGGTCCCCCACGTATTGGTCCCCCACCTAGAGGCCGTTTCTATCAATAGCATTTTTTTCTATCGGTGTTTGTATCAGTAGTTTGTAAATCCAAAGTCTATATTACTTGGTAATGAAGATCAAAGTTCTCCCAAAAAGGACATGTGTGCAGAACTATGGTGCAACACCCTTCTTCAATGGATGATGGGGCCCACCTTTTCAAACCCAAGCAGGTCATTGTCTCTAACACCCTATGCAGTGAGCAATGCGTAAATTGTTATTCAAGTAGGTATGAAGGTCACAATTGTATTTGACTGTATCTGAAGCACATGGTAAACTGGCTTTTCTTTTGCCTTGTTTGGGATAAAAATGGAGGGAGTTGCTCATATGTGATCAATCTATTGGTTGGCCTGTCGAAATTTTCTTGGAGAATTTTGATACAATGAATATAATGGTGTTAGGGCTGATGACCGATTTGAATTTCGAAAAGTCTGGCCCCACCGTGCATTGAAGATGGACATAGTGGCAAAGCTCTAGACCAGCTTAGTGCATTAGAAGTTCAGCCATTAACCTTCCTAAATTAAAAAGATGGTTAGGGCAAACCCCAACAGATCACTCGAATCAGAGCCATATTCACCGTATAGTTTTTAAAGCAATCAAAGTTCACGACGTGGATTATTCTCATCCAACCATTTACCCCTTGGTCCCCACATTGCAAGATCTGCTCAATCTCGAAGTAGTGACAGAGAGTTGCACTTAAAGGCCCTACTCACTGGTGTGACTAGTAAACACAAGAAATGATTGATGCCAAGGCCCCATCCCTTAGAAGTTAGATCCCTTCCCATGTGACCTTCATCCATACAAAAACAACCCTGCAATACCCTTTCACAATGAAAATTTTCCAAAAGATGAGACAGTGGAGTGTGAATGAGACCGTTTAAATTGGAAAGGAAAGAGATGTACAAAAGAAGGCATAATCAACCTGACAACATTTGTTGAGCCTTTACCTAACATAGTGGAGCCAATAATTACAATATTGGTTGATGGTTTGTTATGGCGTGCTTTTTCTTTTTTTCTCTTTCTCTTTGGCTTTTGTTTGTTTTCATCTGTTTGTGGGTGTAAAGCTTGCTCCAGCCATTTTCAGTTACACCCCATTACAGGGGCCAGCCCCTTCATGATATCCCAGCTGCAACCTGCAGGGCACACTGATAGTGACACACCACTTTAACAATCTACACATGGTACTGATGTGAACAACACACACATGCATCAGTCGGATAACTAGAGATTGGAAGGTTGAAGATGGATCTTTTCTGGGTGTCAATCCATGGTTTCAGAGAAGGGTAACCATGTAACAGGATATAAACATTGTTCTAGAAACCGGATCAGAGCGTCCGGTCTGACCTGATTCAACTGGAGCTACTATTGGAGCCATGTTCAACCAAAACCACTATACCTTCGAAGATCTCTCTGCAACAATGCGGAGAGGGATTGCTGTGGGGCTTGTGATCACTGAAGATCTCAGGTATTGTCAGTCTTAGGACCATTGAAAGTTTTTGTGTGTATACCACTGTGTATATAACCTGGAGGAAGGAGATTTTAAATGAGCTCTTCGACGATTGGATTTCTGAGTTTAGCAGGAAATGACTCTCCACTTGTTGCTAAAGTTAATGCATGCAACGACGAAAAAATGGAGGAACACGTCGATGAGCCATTGTGGCTTCACATATGAACCACATGGCCTACATTGCCTACAACCTTGGGTTGTTTTGCAATTGTATGGTCTATTTGAAATAGAGCCGATTCTATTAGATTTATTTGAAATAAAGTTGTTTCAATTAAATCCAAATAGACTATTTAATTTATATACATATTTCAATTAAACAAAAGCAAACTTCTTATATAGTAGTAGTTATAAGGGCAATGTTTTCATATATTATAAACAATACGAGCAAAACTTTGAAGCAGCCCATTGGGCTAACAATTAGGTTGGGTTGACCATTTTGAGTATTCATTTCCACAACCCTAGTAAATATCTAGCATCAGGTCCGAATCTACCTTGAGGTTGTGAGCATAAAAGTAGAGCCTCGAGGTTTCTTTTTGGCAAGCCATTCCACTAGAGTTTTTTTCCCTACCCAGCCGTAAGGGTGTTGGGATCCAAGAGAGCCCACACAGTGAGAAGAAAAGCTCACACATGCTAAAAAGAGCCCGCGCAAGTAGAAAGTGAAGCCTACCAAGTGGAACGAGTGGGACAATAAGGGGTTACTCAATTGGTTGGCAACCCTATATGTCACCCGATTGCCAGGGATTGATCCCTCAGTATGCTACTCTTCCTGTGTGTGTGGGCTTTCTCTTTCCATTCCCGTGGGCTCTCCTTCCTTTGGTGTGGTCTTCTTCTTCCCACTTGTGTGGGCTCTCTTAGGTCCCAGCTCCCTTGGCTGAAATACTAAAGAAAAGAAAAGGTGGGAAGAGTGGTGTACTTAGGAATCAATCTCTAAGCCATCGAATCATATGCAGGGTTGCCAACCAAAGTTGCCGCTCATGAATTTAAGGACATTAATAAATGCACTCTTATAATGGGTGAGAGTGCATAAGTACTGGTCCTCCCAAGGAAAATTAATTAATAAATAAAAATAAAAGATAAATAATTTATGATATGATGATCATATCAATTTAGAATGCTTTCCAAGTTGCTTTAGGTGATAAGTGTGGATAAAGGTTGGGTTTATTTTCCATTTTCTTTTGATTGTATTTCCCTGAGAAGAAAGGTAATTTGATACTCATTTTTAAAATCCACATTTGATTTTTATTTTTTTAACCACTTATAGTATGAATTTTATGTATTCAATTTCTATGTATTATTATGCAAACAAACACACCTACCCGTTTGGGTAATTCACTTGTGCAAGTGAATGGTCATTTTAAGAGATAAGAAAAGAAGATGGCCCTTATCAAAAAGCATAAAATTCTAAAATTCAGTTTTTTTATTTTGTCATTTTGTGGCATGTGAAAGACCTTTTTTTTTTTTTCTTTTGATAAAAAGAGGAAGCCTTTTTTTATTTTAGTGGAATGAGAGATTGACTTGTTGACTTTTCAAAAGAAAAAATAGGTGATTTTTGAAATTTTATACTTTTTGATAAGACCCCTCTTCTTTTCTTGTCTCAAAGGGCACGCTTAGTAAACGTCCTCCCTGATGATTCCTTATGCATTTCCACGCTTTGTGGAAAATCCACGTTTGGTCCAGCATGGAAAATGGTTGGAAGGAGTTCTCATGCCCATGGATGCAATTATTTTCCAGGCCAAACTCCCTCCCGTTCGACTTTTCAAATCCACACTTGCAAAGAAAACGGAGCTACAATGTTTCTGAGGAGAACAAAGCGGTCATCGTTTTTGTGCTTGGAAACCCAAGTTTTTAGGACTCACAAGTAAGATTCAAACCATCAATCATGTTTAAAAGACCTACAATGGCATGGTAAAATCTTACCCGTTGATTCCCCATAGATTTTGAGATATTTGCAAAAGATTACAAACCATTAGATTATGAATTTGGAATTTTGTGGGCCCATTTTGCAAAATTCAAACCATTTAGTCTCTTCATAAGGCCTAAAATGACTATGGGGTTCAATTTCGTAGCGTGATTCAACATGAATAGTAAGAAAATTGCAAAAAGCATATCAACTGTTGAAGATATTTTCAACTCTGCCAAACAAAGAACACACTACTTAGTGCCAAAATCAGTAACTTAGAGGTTATCGTTCTTTCTTTCTTTGGAACCGTACTGTCTAGGTTCTGCAAACAAGATCTAAACCATTAATCATGATTAGGAGGTCCAAAATGGCTACTATGTCAAATTTTAGTCATTGATCCATCATGGGTTTTGAGATATTTGTAAATAAGTCCATATCCTAAAATATTAATTTTTTATTATGTGGGCCCCCATTTGCAAGATCTGAATCATTCAAATTCTCTAGAGAGCTAAGGACAACTATGGGGTAAAATATCAGCCCTTGATTTTTCATGGATCTTGAGACAATTATAAAAGGGCCAAAAAAAAAAAAACCTGTAACTATTGGACCACACATCCCATAGATGGTAGAAATCCTCTCTGTTAGCCAAACCTGAAACTCTCCTTTAAAAATCCTCTTTATGGTCGTGTTGGATCGAAGAGAATGAGGGAATCCTCTAAGTAGAGAATTTCTTTTTGTTTACCAAACATGCTCTCAAAGTGACCCATTCACTTCAATTTACTTTACAAGTGAATGTCCCATTCGATTAGAAATTCCAAATCAATGGTGAAAGATAATATTGGAAGACAGTGAGACATAATACTTTCATTTTTGCAAGAGCATCCGCTTCTCGAATGGCCATGCACCTACAAAAATGAACTTGCTAGTAAGAAATTGTTGTCTGAGCTTCCATTTGCTTTTTTCCAAATTATACCATGGCACTGATTCAGATTTTTGGATGGTCCCAAAAGGAGGCAATCCCCTTCAATTATCACATTTGACATACCCATTTTGTTACATATAGTGACACCCCTCAATAGGGCTTGAAGCTCAGCTTCAAGGGAATTTGTAGTACATAGACTTCCTGAGAAGATGGCTATCATATGTCTAGCATGATTCTTGATGATGCCCCCAATCCCTGCTTTTTGGGTGAAAGGGGATGGATCAACAAATGAGAGGCTTAAGCCGGTTTGAATATGAAAAAAATAGAGTAGAGTAAAGTTAAATGTGCCATAATAGTCTAAAATTTCAACTCTACCATGTTTGGATGAGTCTGGCCTAATACACGAAGTAATGTTGTAAGCCACAAGTACTCAATTTCACTTCAACTCCTTGAGTAAAAGTGGATTATACTCCGAATCTTAACTTCAAAATAAGCATTCAAATGGAGTGAAGTGAAGTACTCTACTTTAATTAACTTCAACCTACTTTTCTTCCACTCCACTCCACATTTGAGATCGATTCATTTTACTCCACTTCTCATTTATCCAAATAAGCAAAGGATTCATCGAGCTCTCTAAAGCTAACCAATTAATTCCATCTAGTCAAGGGCTAGTTTGGCACTTTATTAACATAGTAAAAGTCAAGTAAAGCCTCAATTTTTCAAGAAATATGTCACATCAGAAGTACTTTAAATCAAAACTCCCACCATCTCTTTCAAAAAAAGTAAAAAACCAACCACTTTTATCCACTAAAATACATAAAAAGTCCACTTTCCCATACAAAAAGTAAAAAAGATTCCATAACAAACAACTAAAAACAAAATACCTTTATAACCCACTTAAATTTTATTATTTCTTTAAAATCAACTTTACTTCACTTGACTCTATTAGTAGAGTTGCAAAACTGGCCCGGACTGAAGCCATTTCCTTGCATTTATTAGGCCAAGCAAATGTAGGAGCCCTAAAATGGATGTCCACTAGCTGAACCTAAACTAATTAAGAACTTACAAGGTCCCTCGTGTGGTTGTCCTGTGGGCTGTGGCGCCACAAAGCAATTAAAATTGCCCATAAAAAGGCCAAGGGTCCATTAAAGTAAAGCAAGTGAGGAGCTATGGAACAAAAAGCAGAGGCTTGACAACAGGGACCTATAAATTTGCCATTCTGGGGAGGCATAAACTTACTTTTGAAAAAGTGTGTTTTCAATCAGGTTTCAATAGAACTAAGAAGCTGGTCTGTCCTTTCTATTTCTGTTACACAAAATAAGAGGATCTCTAAATACTTTGAAGTTTGAACGACTACTTGCATGGAATAACATCTAGACAAATTCTGTAACATTCTACAATGGTTAACAACTTGAACCTGGTTCCATCAAATGATCAAAATACATCTACCAATGGTGTTCCATGTATAATAATACCTCCCATCACTAATAATTTAAAGATATAAATAATAATAATTAAAACGTTCAAATCTAGTTTTCTCAAACTTTTTTTTTTTTTTTTTCCAAATCAGTCATTGACTGGCTCTTAATATGAAACCGCATAGGCTTTGATTCCACCAAATGGGTCTAGATTGGATGAGAGTAAAAGTTCATGATGGTTTAAAAAACTTGATCAAATAGGGTCAGGTCAGGTGGCTTAATGAGGTTTGAATTTGGGTCATTACATAGTAGAGGTAGGGTTGAAGGAATTCCTCATTCAGGAGAAATTTAGCTTGGAGCCTAGTCAAGTGAGTACAAAAAAATAAAAATAAAAGAAATAGAAGCTATATCCTTGGATTGGAGCATGTCACTTACGTGAGTCTAATTATTAAAATTCCGAGTGGCTAATATACACATGCTTCCCATGCATGAGGATGTTGTTAAATCTCACTCTAATAGATTTTTTTTTTATTTTTTACGAGGGAGGGTGTCCCAGTCTTTTGGGCCGGATTAATTCCTACAGGTATAGGGGAAGTGGGGTAAATCCCATATGGCTCCAACGTGGTAGTGCAATTTCGAACCCTCAACCTCCGAGAGCAAATATAGTCCTAAGCCAACTGAGCTACCATCGAGGAGCAAACCATGGTCCTAGTGCAGTCTCACTCTAATAGAAGTTTGTCAAACTGTAATATGGAAGCAAACGATCAATAATGCATCTAATGAATGTGAATGATAATGCATAAGATTGATTACTGATTAATTACGTTCCTTTACAAGCATCTATAATTGGAATTCCTAATTCCTATTTATCTTGAAATTCTCCATTGAATAGCAACAATTAACATTCTGGCTTTCAAAATGACATTTTAAGAACCTCAAGGGTTTGCTCAAATGGTCAGGACCACGGTTCCTCCCTATTCTATAATTAAATGTCTTGATATCGACTTCCGGTTCTCTCCTCTTTAGGAACTGAAAGTTGAGTCCACTTGTGCTACTACATGGGAACGACAGGATTTTGCCAGACTTCTTTCCGAGCCCGAACGGATTAGTCCAGCCCTTTTAGAATAAAAAAAAAAACAAGGGGCATTTTTAGCTCATGGGAAAGAATTAAAAAAATACAGGGAACATTTTTAGCTCAGGGGAATTCCACAACGCACGTAACACATTGAAAGTTTTTTGAAACGGAGATGCGGTTTTGACTTCCTTTACATATATATTCCATAAATGCAACAAATAAATGAGGCCCTGAACAAAGACAGCTACAGTTCAAGAAAGTGCTTTTGTCCTTTGAAGATGAGGGCCCCACCTTCCCATGATCCAACGAACCCACGATATTCCATCCCCGCTTAACAATAAGTTGGGCACATTTTCTTTTTTTGGCCCACACGGTGTATGCTGATGGACCCAAATAATTTCACTATTTATATGAACCATTGAATATACTCACTAGATGCAAGGATGTAAATGGGTCAGTTCCGATCCGGGTCATAGTCGATTCGGAATTAAAACAATTAAAGAGAAGTTGGAACCGAGATTGGAATCAATTCAGAAGTAGAACAGTTACCAACGAGAAGATGAGATCGGAACCGAATCTGTATAAGGAATGAGTCTTCGTCTGTATTAGAGTCTAGGTAGAGAATAATATGAAAAAAAAACTAATTTTCATGCGAAACTCTTGAAAATTAGGATAATATATATTGGGTCCCGGGTCCATAGGTAGGAATGAAGGTGGAACCGGACTTGGACAGGTCATCGGTTAAAAAAGGACCCAAAACCAACCCATTCATTTATTGGGGCCTCTATACGGATTCAAATATAGTTTTTAACGAATGGGAAGCATGGTTAATTGGAGAACCGGAGACCTATTTACCTCGCTAATCTACGGTGGGCCCACTCCGTAAGGGCCCACTGATTCAGTTGGAAAGTCAAGTGAAGAGGGTGCACTGAAAGCTTAGACAAAGAAACGCGTCTCTCAGACACCACACTCATGACTCATACAAACACTGTTTGTAATCAGGCGTATTTAATGGATCTCCTGCCACACTAATTTCACCTAGCTGCACTGCAACCACTGCCCGCTGCTACCTTTTACTCTCTCTCTCGCTCTCGCTCTCCCCCATGCCTTCTTCTTCGTCCTTATTTCGTAACGTTTCGGACGCTTCTCAATTCCTCCGGCCGATCTGCTGCGCTGAAAATGCCCAAGCTCTTTCCGTCTCTTGACATTGTACTCGTTTTGGTATCGGTTCCTGCTCTCAGCATCTTCTTCGCATTTCTCCGATCTTCTTCTATAACGTTTCGGGTGCCTGTTGCTTTCAATGCCCGATCTGATTCAGATTCTGGTGTTTTCGATCTGCTACAGCTGAAAAGGAACCAAGCTCGCATCTTTGGATGAGATCGTAACGGTGTCTGTAACGGTTTCGGTTTTGGTTTTGGTTCTGATCTCGGATCTGTGATATCTGTTTCTTCGATCTTCTTGTCTTTGTGTACTACGATGAATCCTCTCTGCTGCATTGCTCCCGTTTCCATCGACCGCGACTCGCACGTCGTGCCGGTGAAGGCGAGATCGCCATCGCATGCTCCGGTAGGGATGGATCAGGTCGGCGGCGCACGGCATTTGCAGGATCCGGTGCCGGCGGTGGCGGGCGAGGAGGAGATCGGTCGGGAGAAGGAGGATGCGGGGGCGGTGGCGGTGGAGGGGAAGGGCGGTGGCGGGAGCGGCAGCGGGGGAGGCGTGGCGGGGATTCTGTATAAGTGGGTGAATTACGGGAAGGGGTGGAGGTCGAGGTGGTTTGTGCTGGAGGATGGAGTGCTGTCGTACTACAAGGTGCGTGGGCCGGACAAGATCTCGGTGAGTGCGGCGACGGAGAAGGGCATGAGGGTGATCGGAGAGGACTCGATGCGGCGGCTAAGGAAGTGCAGCTTGGGGAATGGGTCGCGGGGGCCGGCATTGAAGCGGTGGAAACCTGTTGGGGAGATACATTTGAAGGTTTGGTTTCTTAATTGATCTGTTTCTTTCTTTTGAGCTTGTTTTGCATGTCTTTGTAATGCTTGTGTGTTTTCGATATTTGGAGTTGAGCTTTATTAGGATGGAAATGCTTTAGTGAACCTTTTTATTCTTTACTTTGTTTACACAATCCTTTGATTAGAGCAGCTGAAAGCCAAAAGTTGGAACAGAGTTGCCAATTTTGGGGGGTGATTTGGCTGGGTTCAGATCATATCTTTTACTGTTCATCCCAATTTGCTGGTTGGATTCTTTCTTAGCAACTGACTGGGAGAGTTTGCGAGAAACGTAATCCATTTGATTTGTGATTCTATGGCTGCCAATATCCATATCAGCTAAAACCTTTCCCTAGGGTAGGTCAAGTGCTTACATTCATGAATGTAGATTCAGAATTCTGGTTGCCAAGCTTTTATGGTCGAGTGCCTATCTGCTGCCAAGACTCCTTTTACTTAGCTTGGGACTGGCACATGCCGAGGCACATCATTAAGATGGAGGAATTATCTAGAGTGGGGGTACTTGAATGTCTGACAGGGCAATAAAATGAGGCATTTAAGGGACCAATGCGACACGCAGACATTGTTGTAATGTATCCAAAATCGATAGAATGGTGTATGTTCTGTATTAGGGGCAATGATTCGGCTCACATTTTCATGGTCTTGCAACACATTTCTGTACTCTTGTGGACTGGTTTGGATGGCGTTTGTATTGGTTGGTATTTGCAAGAATCCTACACCATTATCTCCAATCCATGTCTTCAGGAGTGCATCCGACCTTGCTCTCCATTTACAAAGCGTTTTCCTTAATCAGCAACAAAAAATATAATGAACGACTTAGAGTGGGATTGAGCCATGGTGCTAGCCAAGACAGAGATAGGAAATCAGTTATATGCCCTTGTGGAGTTTGGGGAAATGTTCAAATGGGTACCGTCCTCAAGTTCTAATTTGAGAATCATTTTGTCGGGTCCTACGTTTTGATACATGCCAATCATGGTGGTGATATCAGGAAGTTTTATGTTGACAGTGCGGCAAGTGGCAAGCTGTTCCAGGCAGGTATAGGTGGACTACTTCGAAATAATAAAGTGATAGTCTTATTCATGTTCCAAAAGCATGTAGAGTAATGGATTCTAATGAAACTAAGGTATTAGCTATTATGGGAATCTTCATATTGATTCAGGCACTTTCCAATAGGAGTTAATTGTGGAGGATCTCAAGTTGCTAACCAATACACCCAAAATGCTTAGGTGCTAGAGGTGCGGCGGATTAACTACTTAAAACCACCCCTCGGGCAGGACACCACATGGACTTGAAGCACGCGGCCACATAAGATGTGAGATGGGACCTTTTTGCCCTGTGCATATGCGCCCACCCACAAGACGCGGCATGGGCCCCTTTTTTGCCATGTGGATTCATACGTGGGACATGTTGGCTCTAATACCATCTCAAGTTATTAATCAATACACCTAATATGCCTAGGCGTTGCAAATTAACTACTTAGCAGAGGAGTGATTGGCTCAATGCTATTTCATGGGGGAATTCAATTGCATTGAGTCCATGGAAATTTTAGTTTGACTTAAATGAGATAAAATCTTTGTTTTCTACTTCAGTGGTTTTATGTCATGTTAGCTGGACCGCAACTAGGATTGGACTCTTTAGCCAGACAAGGGGCCAATAGGGGTTTTGAGTTCGGTGCTTCTCTTTTACAGTTTGTGTTGGGTTTAATGCTCTTATGCATATTCTTTGCCTCTCTTGGTTTTTTTGGTTTTTTAAGTTTTATAGAGGCTTCTCTTCCTTAATACAATTTTACTGTTCCTGATAAAAAATGGTGGTGATGTGGGATTGAAGAGGGGCTCATGTTCATCATCAGAGTCATTGAAGCCTTATTCCATCAATGTATTAAAGGTTCCTGTATGAGAGTCATGAAGACATCAGTTGTGACCGATAAGGAAAAAAAAAAGGAAAAAGAAGAATGAAGACATAAGCGATCTAAGTGTAACATGTTATTTATTCCATTGGATGGCCTTGCTGGGTTGTGTAGCTGTGCAAAGTTGATACTAGGTTGAGTGAGTGTTACTGGTGTTTCTTTTTCTTAACTACAATTGCTCCCTTTTATTTGTACTTACCTTTTACCATTCACTCGAAAATTTGTTTGTGGACATGGATACGTGTTTGTGTTTAGTAGCTGTGACGTAGTGCCTATATTTTACTTGTCTATGACCTTCTTTTTTTGACAAGCCTTAAAATTAAATTGACTTCATTTGCAGGTGTCTTCTATTCGTGCAAGTAAGTCTGATGATAAAAGGCTTTCAATATTTACTGGCACGAAGACTCTCCACTTGCGGTGTGAATCTAGAGAAGATCGTGGTGCATGGATTGAGGAGCTGATGGCTGCAAAAGATCTTTTTCCTCGTCTCTTGACAAGCAATGATTTTGCACCCTATGAAGAACTCACTGTTTCAACTGAGAAGCTACGATGCCGTTTATTAAAGGAAAGATTGAGTGACGTGGCCATTAAAGAATGCGAGTCAATTATGGTAGCTGAGTTCTCTGAGCTTCAAAACCAGTTGAAGTCTCTTCAACGAAAGCATGTCCTCCTTCTTGAAACACTGAGGCAATTGGAGGTATAACCATTCTTTGATCTCTTATTTCAGGATATTGTGGTTAAAAGACATATAAGAATGGATTGACATGATTTGTCAATCAGGATGTTAGACAGCCTGTTTTCATGCATTTAATCTTGTCTGACTTGGAATCTATGGTGTTCTCATCTTTAATATTTTTACTTTCCAGTCATGTTTCTCCATGCAGACCATCAATTTCATGCCTATCAGCCTCTTCTCCACTCGCCCTCCTTGTCCGGCTTGATTTACAGAATCCTCTTTTTTTTTTTTTCTTTTTATGAGGACAAGTTTCTGCTTCTATTTTAAGATACCATCCGTAATTGTAATGCATTGAACTTTTAAACAGTCAACCATGGTAGTGGATTTAGCAATTTGGCCATCTGGTCAGTGAAAAATTAATGCTAGGAAATAATATCGCAAATAGTTGGCATTGAATGGGACAATGATATTGAAGGAGGGGGAGGAACAACTGAGGTTCTATCTCCTAGATGAAGCTTAAGCAGAATGAACACCAAGACTTGATAAAAAAAAGAAAAGCAATCAATGTTGTTGAACGCCTTTATAGGGAGAGCTTAACCAATAAAAAGTTGAAGCCTTTTAATCCATCAAAAAACCATAATAAAAGTCAATTCCGAAGAAGAAAGATAAATTAGAAAAGAGAAATTAGGGTTTTAAGAGGAGGGGATTTTGAAGGAAATGAGGATGGTGGGTGTCCAATATAATATGACTGCATGACCAGTCCTAATAATATATTTATATTACTTCACATTTTTCATAAATTAAAAAAATCCCTGTCACAAAAAAGTTTCCTAGAATTACAAACCAGTCTACACTTTCTAGAAAATTACAGAACAGTCCCGACAGCCCTCACAGCACATTGTAACTTCTGATCTTCAAATCAATCTACAACTCCATACAATTTGAAATGAAACAAATAAAAGAATATAAGAGGCATGTTCCTGGACAGCATTGGATGTTTAGGCCCTTCACGGCCTTTTTTCCCCCCCATAATCATAAGCTACCATATTAACCTATCATTTATAATACACTATTGGCCTATACCTCCCTGTTCCAACTGGTGTTGGGAAGTCCCACATCCCACATCGCCTGAGTAATAGGCTTGACATGTGTTAATTTACCTGTATGGGTCTTCGACCTATTAGCTTAAGCTTTTGGGTTGGTATATGGTTTCTTAGATGGTATCGGAGCGGGTTCCGATCTCGTTGTTCTTGTGGAGTCTACGTGGTTGTCGTTCTTGTGTAGCCCACATGATAGGCCTGTCTATGAAATTTGTTGGGCCTGCATGTGAGGCGGAGTGTTGGGAAGTCCCACATCCCACACTGCCTAAGTAATAGGCTTGATATGTCTTAATATACCTGTATGAGCCTTCCACCTATCAGCTTGAGCTTTGGGGTGGGTATATGGTTTCTTACAGGTCAAACTTAACTATGTTGTCTCTCCCCTTGGAGGACTTAGATGTTTCATACCAAGCTCCCGCGACAAGTCCCTGTACCAATTGGGGTTGAACCTGGCTATGCTGCCCACCCTTGGTATTTCAACATTTGACTTGATTGAGTCACTAAACTGATAAGGGTCCCACTGTTTGGCCAGTTGACCTGCCTTCCTTTGGCTCAAGTCCATTGGTCTGGGCTGCATCAGAAAAGTTCCACCTTTTTGGATGACTAAGAGCTCGTTCCAACAGTGATTTTATGTGCAGGACACATCTGAAGAGTCGAGCATGCAACATTGTGTCATCCGTACAGTTTAACCAACTCATATAAGGGAATCTGAGCTATACCCCAGTTAGATCTCCCATTAGGAATGATGATTGTTCCATCTTTCTTCCAGGTCTCATCATTGCCTAAAGTATCATGTAGTGGGCTGGATTTCTTTTGTATCCTGCATGTGACTTGCAAATGTTATTTTCTATAACATGTGTGGGCACACCAAGTTACCTGGTTGGTGCTTGTGCTCTTTTATTATTATTATTATTATTATTGTTATTATTAAACTCTATCAGTCTCAGCGTTTTCTCTTCTTATAGTAATCAAAATTAAAAGGGAAAATAGAAGCCTTTTTCAATAAATAAATCATGCTCTCTCTCTCTCTCTCTCTCTCTCTCTCTCTCTCTCTCTCTCTCAGTTTGTGGCTTTCCACTGATCTCATTAAGCAAAGCAGGATATGAGAACTAACTAATTCAGAAATATTTGATTCTTGTTTTGCAGACAGAAAAAGTAGAGCTGGAAGCTACTGTAGTGGATGAAACAAAGGAGCGGGAATCTTATATAGGGTCAGGGAATGGAAGGTTGAGTGGTTAGTAGTGATCCATTTACTCCCATGTCTTGATAGCACAATTTTCTTTGAAGTTTGTATTCATGCTGTGTGGTTTTAATGCGTTATTGATGTTTTGAGGCGTATTTTAATTTGAGAGCCATATTTAGGAACAGCGAGACTGTTTTGAAGCTTTGAGTGGTCTGGACTGTTGGGGGTCCCCTGGAAGCATGATAGTAATTTGAGGAGGGTTAAGATAGATACACACACACATGGTTGTTGTCACCTGCGTGCACCTTGCTGTGGGGTCCACCTGCGGATGGGGCTGGGAGGATCCAAAGATCTGGCTGGGTCCTACCTGTGTACAAAATGGGGCCCGCCTGATCATCCTAACCCCTTCGTCAACGGCAACAAGTTTCACCCCTTAAGAAAATTGACCCGTCAATCCAACAGTGCAGTTTGTCCGGATCGGTGTAAAAACATGGGATTGGTGTAATTCTGGGTCCCGTGTGTGTGGGTGATCAGGTAGGCCCCACTATGAGGTGCGCTTGGAATTCCCCATTTGCATCGTGTGCACTGGATAATCATGTATATATGAATATCAGTATATGCATATCACTGTAAAATTTTCTCCTATGGGAACATCCACATGCGGCGTCCCCATCTCGACATTAGAGAGGTGGGGGGCCCTTAAAAAAAACCAGGACCCCTATAAATTTCATGGCACCCACCGTGACATAGCAGACGCTTGCAAGAGAAAATTTTCTTTATGTCAACAACAATATTTTGTAACGCCATTTGGAAAAATACATATTCTTCATAACAGTGTATATAGCTTGCACATTGTTCTCGTAATTCCTATTCTTGGTTAATTATCATTAATTATTTCCTTGTCTTCTTTTTGCTACAGATTTCTATTCAATCATGTCAGAGGGTAGTGCAAGTGACTCTGAAGCAGATAATGAAAGTCATGATGGAGTGGATTGCGAAACAGATGAGGATGATGGAATATATTTTGATACAATGGACTTTTTATCATCAGATTATCTAAGAAGTGGTTCCTACCGTTGTAGAGAGATTATGGGAAATGCCCACAATGGTTCAACATATGATAAAGATTCATATTTTTCTGACCGTATACCTGAGGTCAATGCGGGAATTAAAACTATTGCATATCCCTATGTTAAAAGGAGGGACAAACTGCCAGAGCCAAAGGAAAAAGAGAAGCCAATTGGCCTATGGTCAATAATTAAAGAAAATATTGGAAAGGACCTATCTGGAGTTTGTCTCCCTGTTTACTTTAATGAACCACTTTCTTCGTTACAAAAATGTTTCGAAGATTTAGAGTATTCCTACTTGGTTGATCGAGCATTGCAATGGGGCAAGCAGGTTAGTTCAGTATCTGTGCTTTCAGTTAAATGGCCATGCGGTTCCTCATGCATGTCTTGCTTACTATTGTTTATATGTTGGCCTTTCTGTCTAGGTATTCATGTTTAAAGGCCTAAAACTAGGTTGAATCATTTGAATATGTTGTCTGAGATTTGTGTTGAGATGCACATTTTACGCCATTTGCATATACTTGATAGTCATAGGTTGATAATTTAATATAATATATCCTGTGATTTACATTTTAGTGTTTACTGACAAGGAAACCACACCACGCTAAAATGTGAAGCAAGCTATTGTTTAATGCTTTGTACTATAGCATGCGGGTTCCAGGTACAGACAGAGGTCCAGTTAGTGGATTCTGCTCTTATATAATTTCCCCATGGGGGAACCACATGTCCTAGTTGTTACATTTCCAACAGCATTACATGATAAAGAACTGGTTTAAATACAAAATTTTGAGGTTGAAAAGTTGGAGAAGATTTTATTGGGGAAGGTTGGAACACTAAGCAGAAATTTCACAGTCTATCGCAAGTAGGACCAGAAACAACCAGGGATCAATCCCTGGCTATAGCACTGATGGTGAAGGACTTGGGCGAGTGTACACGTGGGTGGGGTACGTGAGTACCTACTTTCCGGAGGAAAAAAAAAAGTAGGATCAGAAACTGAAATCCAAACACTGCTTAGGCCTGAGAAGAGTAAAAGAAATGAAACATGTGTCAAGAGATGGTGATGGAGGTTCAGATACAAAAGAAAGGCTCTTTGGTGCTAATTATCATGGACAATTTTGAGTCAGATGATGGGTGATGGCACCCTGATCATGCTACAGGTCAGGAAGAGTAACAAATTTGAAGAGGAATATCAAAGTGTATCCATGCAATCCATTCTGAACAGTTATGCCTAAAAGAGTTTCAAAGTTGGTGTGGCTTTAGCCAAGGCAAGTGTCCCAAGATCGGTGATGGTAAACATGATATAATTTTGGGAGGATATACATACATGTGTAAGACTATGCAACCCATTGTTAAATAAATGCTTCAGTGGAGGAAATTTATGTAACTGTTTGTTGTTTTGTCTGGGGTGGGGTGTTGGTGTCTAGGTTTTAAGTCCTGGTTCCAGTTTTCTGGCTGACCAGCAATAGGATGAGCTGGTGCTGTCCCTTCCGGTCTGTGCTGGTCTTGAGATATCAAAAAGTTTCTGAAAAACAAGAAAAATTAATAGATAATTAAAAATGTTAAGAGTGTAATTTGATAATTTAATTGTAATCTTAAATCAATTATAAAGATATTTCATTTTTCTTATAGCCACTGTGATGTTCATCTGTCATCACATCTTGTATCTAATGGAAAGATCATTTAACACATACGGAACATGAAATTTCCAGTATGTAATAACTATTTATAACTTAGCATTGATGGTAGCACTAAAATAACAAACCAAAAACCTTAAGATTAACTGAGGGGTTGGGGTTTGGGGCCATGGGTGCAGTTCATTCTTCAACATCACACTGAGTTTCAAGCTAGCTCAAGCTTATCTTCATCATTATTACCATAATCTTTAGTCATTATTGGATTATTATGGAAATTTCCTCGATAGAATACTTAAAATTAGAAAACAACTCCAGCTTCATCATCATATTGATAAATCACTTGCAGCATTGAAAATTGGTCTCATATTTTCTACCATCATACAAAACCCAATGTAGGCCCCATATTGTTAAGTAAGAATTTGTTTTGGGTACTATACTAGTACTTGTCTGTTTCACTTTAAAGCAAGGATTAAAAATAGCGGTTGTGACGGGCATAGTGGCTTGTGGCCAAAATGATACTTAGCAGGTGATATGTAGCGATTGCAATGATACGTACGGGTGTGGATTTTTTAAGTGGTTAACAGAATTCAAATCTTGCATAGAAGTCAATCTTGTGTTTTTAGTGATTTTGAACCATATAAGGGTAGAGACAACTTTAGGAAATGCTAGGCGTAGCAGTCTATAAATAATTTAGCACCGCTAGCAAATGTAGTGGCCGTTATGGACTGCTACGGCTGCCACTGGTCGCTAAGGGTAGGCTGCTACAGAGCGTGATTGACATACACTTCATAATTTTTTAAAGATTTCATCGAATTGAAGCCTATACATAGAGTTTCTCTAGGTATATTGTGGTAAACACGCCCTTTGGTATTAGTAGAGATATTATTTTCTCTACTCTCTACAACAGTACAGTGTTTGTATTTAATGGAAGTTAATTCGTCATTTGGTTTGAACTTTAAGCTTTATTTAAGCATTATTTTATAATTTATTTATCTTGTGTATGTACAATTATGCTAAAATGCTTATGAATTATGAATTTAGAAATGCATAATAGTTTCTAACTTAGATTAACTGACATGAACACGTGTAAAAAAAAAAGAAGATAAATATTGTTGTTTTATGATCATTTAGCAATAAAGAGTCTCCATCACTCCATGCACTGAAGAGACCACTACATCCCTCTATATTAGTTACTATAGGAAAAAAGCATTAAATTCTAACATTTTCCAATATTCTGCGTTGACCACCTTTTTGATTCACACCGCTACGTATAGCCCGCTACGTATCGTTTTGGCCGTCGGCCGCTACCACTATTTTGATCCTTGTTGAAGCAAAAAAAAAAAAAAAAAAAAAAAAAAAAAAAAAAAAAAAAAAAAAAAAGAAGGAAAAACAATGCTTTAAATTAAAACTGATTGGCTCTAGTAGGTTTTAGACTGTAGCGCTGTAATTTTCAAAATAGTGTAGTTGCCTCAACTGCTACAACCGATATTGCGTCTGCTTCTATTTTGAACCATGCTTCAAAGTTCTAATTTAAAGGAAAAACGACAAAATGAGTTCATTATTTATGTTTTTGGTTGCTATATTGTGTGACCCATTCCATACCAATCTCATACTAGTTCGTATTAGTCTCATACCTGTTTGTGTCAATTCGTATCCGTCCTCTCATGCCAATTAGTAGCCAACCTGTCCCAGTCTTGCCAATTAGTATCCATCCCATGCCAGTTGTGCTAGTGTTAGTGCTGGTCTCCATGCGTCATGCAAGTCCGACTCAATTGAGTCAAGCCATTTCTGGGATTTTGGTACCTAAGTTGGTGGCGGACAAACTTTCAAACCATGGTTGGTGGCTTTTGTGTCAGAATCCTACAAATCATAAGGAAAATGATTAATATCTATGTAATGAATCCCAATCCCATTTACAACTGAGTCGTAGGATTCATGTATGAGTCTTATGATTCCATACTTGTTTCAACAAATCCATTAAAAAAAATACTTGTTTCAACAAATGTTACAATTTGACGGATTCGGCTAAGAAAGAATAATCATAACTAAAGAGGCTAATATTAATAATCTTTTTTTTTTCTTTTTTTAACATTTCTCTTTTTGAAAGGTTATTTAGTGGTTAAGAATTTTTTTCAGTTTTGGGTAGGCTTTGGAGATGAATTAGGAATATGCATTTGACTGTACACATGGGGATTGTTCCTTTATTCATATCTTTTAAATTGCTTTCGAATTTTCCCTCATGAACACTTTTTAAACTTGAGCAGACGTCATAACATGTAAGATTGATGCCATTTCAAGATTTTTTTTTTTTTTTTTGTAAGATTGAAAATTTGGGTTTTATTTTTATTTTTTTGATTTAAAGAGAACAAAAGACCTGTGGGAAATTTTTTTTTTAATCCTAATAACATTGATATCTTAAACATATTTAACTATTCACAATATCATTTATGATATTTAATATATATCAATGATGTTCTTCGTGTCATTGTATCATAGTCTTAGTTGTCATTATATTTATGCTACTTTGAATGAAAAATGGATGAATTATAAATAACTATTTTTTCTTTTAAGTTTTTTAAACTATTTTATCATTTTAAAGAAAAATAAAAAAATCCTATAATTCGCAATATGATTCACGATATTATTTGATTTGATTCAGCCTCTCGAACAATGTGCGATATGAGTTCGATTTTTTGAACAATTTGCAATTTTAAAGGGCCTTCTTTGATGTGGTTTTGTTTTTTGTTGTCCTTTGGAATATATTTTTACCATGATTCCATTGTTTTTGTATCCTCAGTTCTTCCTGTCTTGAGAATTTAATTCATCATCCTTTTTCAACAAGAATAAAACGAAGATAAAAATATTCCAAAGGGCCTTTTTGACATGAAACTTCCCTGTACAAGGGGCATTAAATTGTAAGTTTGACCGCATGGTGTAAGCTTTTACTTTTGAAGAACTTTGGCGCCACTTGGCTGATTCGTAGTTCTTTGGTTTAGGCAATGTGTTCTTTGTCCAGGGCACCTTTCAAGGAAAAATAGTTAATTTTATGGTCCCTCATATGTGTCATCATTTTATCATCATCTACAAGAGACACAGAAGGAAAGCAACAGAAAGATTTTTGAGAAAGCAAACAAATCACTGAACAGGGCAGTCAATGGATAATGCAGGACTCAGTCAGAGGGCATTGTGCAAAAGCGAGTTAAATGGATACTCGTCGGAGGATATCCATGCATGTTTTCTATGAGGACCATTTATAATATCATCTACCTGTATTCCTAAAGAGTTGGGTTTCAGTCTTTTTCTTGTTTTCTGTTCAGTGGATTCAATCTCTCCTTTATGATTTTACATCGTATATTTAAAATCCTTATAGATCTCAAAGGCAGATGAAGAAATGTTAAAAATTGATGCAAGAAAGTTTTAATAATCATGATAAAGGAGAGAATTATTTAGATGGAGTAGAATTATTTTTAACTTTTGCTGATAAGAGAACAGATCTCACTACCCTTATTTTTCTTTTGTTTCTTATTTAGATGGAGTGGTTTCATAACTACATTCTACTAAGTTTACTCGTTCATGATATTGCTTTAATTTTGATGTGTGGTTAGTGTTTAAATTCTTCAACTGAGGCAGCTAGAAATTCCTTACTGTGAACAATCATTTTCAAAATTTTTGGTTCTTTCGCTGAATAAGAACCTATGTTATATGGACCTTGGCTGACTGCTTATAAATAAATTTAATAAGCTTGTGATTGGATGAGATGCAGGGGAACAGCTTGATGAGGATTCTTAACATTGCAGCTTTTGCTGTATCTGGCTATGCCTCAACAGAAGGTCGGCAATGTAAACCTTTCAACCCTCTCCTTGGGGAGACATATGAGGCTGATTACCCTGACAAGGGCGTTCGCTTCTTCTCTGAAAAGGTTTTTCTTTTTTCTTGTCTTAAATCATTTATATTAAAGATTGATTTACTACTGTGCCTTGTTAGGGTGTCACTTGAACATTGCCCACATGGCAATGCCTTACAATTCGTAGATAGAGATCATATGAAATACTCGTTTTTCCTTGCTGTTATTTATAGCTGTTAAAAACTCTGCCATCTACATTCCACAAAATAAATGTGCAGGAAATGATGTTCCATCATGATGGAACACAGTGAAAACTTAGCAAAATGTTGTCAAATGCTCTGCCATGGGCATGTTCAGCAAACTACTTGCAGTCAAATAACAGATGGATGTGGGTGCAGGTGAGTCACCACCCAATGATCGTTGCTTGTCATTGTGATGGTAGAGGCTGGAAATTCTGGGGAGATTCCAATCTGAAAGGAAAATTTTGGGGCCGATCCATCCAGCTTGATCCCGTAGGTGTTCTTACTCTCCAGTTTGAAGATGGAGAGACATTTCAATGGAGCAAAGTCACCACTTCTATCTACAATATCATCCTTGGTAAGATTTATTGTGACCATTATGGTACCATGCGCATTAGGGGAAATGGAAACTACTCCTGCAAGCTCAAGTTCAAGGAGCAGTCCATCATTGACCGAAATCCCCACCAGGTTGTTTCTCCTTAATTTTATATTTAATATTCCTGAGGCGCCACTGTCTTTGGTGTTGATTGACTAGTGTTATTTTTTTAGTAGTATTATTTCTGTGTTTATCTAGTCATTGATTGATATTGGTCAATCACCTAATGATGTAACAATTTCATACTGCTAAGCATTTTCCAACTGTTAATTTTCCCAAAAGTGATGACTTATTATCACTCACCTAATGAGACAACCAAACATTTTTGTTTTTGTTGCTTTGGGATGAGGGTTTTACTCCACAGCAGTCCATCCCTCTGTTTGGTTTAATGTATCCTTTTGTTCCTTTAATTAACTCCTTTTATACCTATATATAATATTCACTCACCTGTAAATTATACTTTCAATTTTTTTTTCCATCTTTCCTCAAAATAAAATCATTGATTTATTAAAAAATACCTATTTACTAAGACAAAATTTAGATTTCTTGTTTTTTCTTTTTTTTCTTTTTCAATGGGAGCTATGGTTTCACAAATGCTTCATGACATTCTGTTTTTAAAACATGGCTGTTTATGGTTTCTCATGTTACATATTGTTTTTGGTTGTCACCACTACCATTTTCTGAATGTATCAGTTGGAAACCTTAAATATCTGGAAGCTCTATGTTCTATATTGTATTTTGCCTTTTAATTTTTTTTTATTATATTTAAAAAACCTTAAGAATGGAATATTTCTTTTCCTTTAATTTGAATAAAATATTTTAAAAAATAATTAAGTGGATGAAATGCATTCATATTTGATACAATGGTTTGAACCAATATTTTCACTTTTATGTACCATTTTCATCCCTTGTTATGGATCAAAAACTGTATTTTAAGACCTCACTTTTTTTTTACTATTTCTCAATTTGTGTGTCATCCTTGCGCAGGGGCCATGCTAATCTTCTCTGTCTCATTCCAAGTTTATCAGATGTCTCCAATTCTAAGACCACACTTGACATGTAAATCTGCTAATATTAACTAAATTTGATTGTCTTCTGCTGCTTCTTTAGTATGAATTACTTAATTAATGGTAAAAAGTGTAAGGAGGACTGCCAAACCAGTCTGTGAGAAGGATCCTGGGATCGAGCTACATGGGACTACTGGTTTTGGCAGGCCTAAACCAATGGTGTGGTACTGCTGTTGGGGCTCGAACTCTGACTGGGTGGTGTGAGCACCTTTTCTCAACTGTACCAGCTACTAGGGCAGCCCTTCAACTAAAAATAAAAAAAAAAATAAAAAAAAAGTACAATTTGAATTCCAATGGCAGGTTATCCAGCTACTCCAAGTTTCCATTTTGTTTTGAAAAATATGAAGTTTTGTAAAGGTACAAGCAAGCAACACATTTTTTTTAATAAATGACAGATGTTATAATGAGAGGCAAATATTGCCCAATAAATAAAAGCCTGTCTAAAATGGTCTTTCTGTCCAGTGAGAGCCTGTTTAAATGCTCATTTTTTCATCTATGGTCATGCATCACATTAGCCAGCTTCCTGCATAGCACAATTGACATTCTCCACGAACCAGACATTTCTATAAATTCAACTGGTGTGCTAGACATGAACTGATGTTGTTGTTTCCTTTGATACGAAAAAAATGAGTATATCTATCAACATGCAGGTTCAAGGGTTTGTGCAAGACAATAGGACTGGAAACAAGGTAGCAATGTTGGTGGGGAAGTGGGATGAGGCCATGTATTATGTGCTGGGAGATCCAAGTACTAAGCCTAAAGGGTATGATCCTATGTCGGAAGCTGTACTATTATGGGAACGAGACAAATCTGTGACTAAAACACGATACAACCTCACACCTTTTGCCATCTCCTTGAATGAGTTGACGCCTGGCCTGATGGAGAATTTGCCCCCGACCGATTCTAGACTTAGGCCTGATCAGAGGCACTTAGAAAATGGTGAATATGAGATGGCGAATGCAGAGAAGCTCAGGCTTGAGCAGTTGCAAAGACAGGTGAGCACTCGGCATTACAGTTTCATAATGTTGGTAGCATGGTGTCTTTTTTTAATGGCTGTTGCATTACTCATTACATAATGGTTTCAGTCAAGGTAAACAAATGTGATGCGTATTGGTTATTGGTCTGAATTTAGATTAAGTTTAAAAAATCTGAAAAAAATATCCAAAAAAATTAGGATATTAAAGAATGTTAAATTTTAATATTTATTTTAATTGGTAACTAAAGGAATGAAAGTTTATCTCTGTGTTATTTTAAAATTAAAATCCTGATATATTTGTTCACCTATATTCATGTTTTTCTGTTATATTAAGACCTAAAAAAGTGTTAATAGTCAAAGATCATTACTTAGTATGCAATATGCAGTATCATGACATCAACATATCCTATGAAGTATGCAGTATACTAGCATTAAGTTACTGCTTATTATTTATTTGATATCTACTATTATTCACTTGGTAGTAAGTGCTTTCTTGATGCAGGCCAAACCAATGACCCACGGGTCGACCAAGCCCACAGGCCCAATGGGAGTAGCTAATTGATTGTGGGAACTTAAGTTAATTAGGAGTCTTAGTTAGAAATCTAAGTCAACCAAGAGTCATTAGCAGTTTTATTTGATTTGGATTGTTAAGCATGTTTCTAATATTTAGAGAGAAATTAGGAAGTTTAGATGGAATGAGAATTCCAATCCTAGAAGGAATGTCCCATCCAAGTCTTTAAATATATATCTACTCCTTGGATATGAACAACTTTCACCATTCAATAAAGATTTGTTTGTTTTGTTTTCCTGTGGTTGTGTTTGATTGTTTGTTTCACCTTGTTTGAAAGTGCTTGTGCGCATGGAATCACTTTGGGATTCGGCCAAGCCCTAATTGGAGCTTGGTCTTTTACGCAGGAGCAGATGGTCAAAATTTGGGAGATCACATCCTAGATCAAGCACTATCATTTGTCAAAATTGGATCAATCCAAGGGTACTTTGATCTGTCATTTAAAGGACCTATTCAAATGGATTGAATCAAAAAATAAAATGGATGGTCCAGATGGCTCCAATTTAAATTTAAAAAGTGATAATTTAATTGTGGACTTAAAATAGTTTCGAAATATGCAAATTAGACCAGCTGATGGGCCCTGCATTCTTTTAAAGAGGAAGTGTCTAGAAGTGTGTGCGAATCCTATTTTCTCTTTTGCTCGATGGATTTGAAAATTCTTATTGCCTATTATAAACTCTGCTTAAAAGGAAATTAAGAGTTATGATGTGTACTTACCATATGGACAAGCATTAATGCTGAGTGTAAAGATGTCAAAAAAAAAAAAAAAAAAAAGGCCGTGTGTATAACTAGAGTACTTCTAAATGCACCCCGCATTTTTCTTTGCACACCCACCATTTACCCTTATTGTAAATCCCCAAAATACCCCTTCTCCACCTCCTTATCCATCTCATCTCCATCGCCCAGCAGCACCACCGCCGTCCCTTACCTGTAATGCCCTCCGCCGCCTCCCTTCTCCACCTCCTTTTCCATCTTTATCCATCGCCCCTCTCCCTATCTCTCCCTCCCTCCCTCTCCCTCCCTCCCTCTCTCGCTCCCTCTCCCTCCCTCCCTCTCATACCAAAGGGTTTTTTGGCAATCATGGTGGAGCAAGGCCAAGAGAAGCAGAGATTTGTGGTGCGGTTGGTGTATCTGGATCCGCTCTTCATGCAACTGCTTAAGGAGGCGGCGGAGTACGGTTTCGATCAGAAGGGTTCGATTAGCATCCCTTGCCACGTGGAGCAGTTTTAGAATGTGCAGCGCATCACCGAAGAGGAGCAGAGTCACCACCATCACCATTGTCTTAGGTCTTGATTGTGATTGATAGAGTTCGTTGGAATGGAATTGTAAGAATGCCTTTTATTCTCTTTTCTTAAAGTCTTGATTTTAATGAAGATGAAGAGGAGATTAAAGAGGAGAGGAGTGCTAAATTTGGCTTTTATAGTGGGCCCTATATAGATTGATGAGAAATATAGAGATCAAGTTTGCTATAATTTTTATGATAGGTGGCCGTGTATGTGCTAAATTTTGCTGCAAATCAATTTGTGGGACCCTCATGTCAGATCCAAGTTGTAATAATTTAGGGCCCACTTGTAGATCATAGTCAGCTTCATCTTTGTTGTTTTTAATCAATATGTGGTGCTCACTGAAAGCCAGTTTTTTCCTTTTGCTTTTGTTTTCCAAGTTTGAATAATCTCTGGGTCCCATCGTGAAAGTCATATTTTTCTTTCTTTCCAAACTCACAATTTATAGGGGCCACTTTCATATGCTGTATTTTGCTACTTTTGTCTCCTTAGTTTCCTTTCAATATTCAATAGGATTAATCTGTGGGGCCATTCTGGAAGCCAATTGATTTCAAAATCGACATTTAATTTTAAAATTGACACTCAATTTTTGCCTAAGCACAAATATAATCAAATCAAGGTCTTAAAATATCTACTATTTACTTGATCGTCCCCTAAAATCTCCTAGCTCTCTAAAGTTTATCTCACGAGTTTCCATCTTTATCATAATCTTTTTAACTATCATTTACATTTACTAATTTAACTAAATAAATCTGTTGGTCCCATTGTGAAAGCAAGTTTCTTTCCAAACCCACAATTTACGGGTGCCACTTTCATAGGATGTATTTTGCTACCTTCGTCTCCTTATTTTCCTTTCAATATTCGCTAGGATTAATCTGTGGGGCCATTCTAGAAGCCAATTGATTTCAAAAATCAACATTCAATCTATGCCTATGCACAAATATAATCAAATCAAGGTCGTAAAATATCTACTATTTACTTAATCTTCCCCTAAAGTCTCCCAACTCTCTAAAATTTATCTCACGAGTTTTCATCTTTATCATAGTCTTTTTTATTGTCATTTACATTTACTAATTTAACTAAATAATAAATATGCAAAATAAAATAATAATAATATCCGAAAAATCAAGATGCTGGACCAAGCAATAGATAGAGTCGTCCAAGCATGAATACTTTTTATAAATTAATTCACTCTTCGTACCATCAACAATTCAAACTAATTATTCTTTTTTATATTTTATTCTTCATCATATATTATATTATTAATACTTACTCTTCAACTTTTCCATTTTCTCTGACCAATTATTCTATGTAATTGAGTTTTTCTTTCAGTATCACGTATTAGATAATTCGATTGGATCATTTTACTTATATTTTTCCTTTAAAAGCTGGATTTTTAAAGTTCATATTTAATTGTGTTTGTATTATGAATTATATGTTGATATATATATTTATATATATATATATTTATATATTTATGAATGGTGTTGTTTTTGCGTTTTTACGAGGCTAAAGAGGAGAGAAGAGGACTCTGCTGATTTTTCTTTGGGTTTTAGGTTTCTTTGTTGGGATTATGCAGGGTAGTGGCTGGGGTGGGGCTGGGGTTTGCGGTGAGGTAAGTTTAGGTATTATGGGGGTGTGTAAAGAAAATTTTGAAAATTTCAAATTCCATGGTGGGTGTAGAGAGAAAGAGGGTGCGCAAAGAAAAACGGGGGGTGCATTTAGAAGCTCTCGTACAACTATCGGTCATTTCTTTGAGAGGGTTTGTTTCCTTTAATAGCTGGTAGAAATTGGACTCTTTTAAGAACAAATCTTTTGTGATTAAGGTTGCTTAAGTGGTTGGATCTTCAAGACTGCAGTGGGTCCATAGCCCCTAGAAAATTCAGCACATAGGTCATCCTTTGCAAAACTCTGGAATTTATCCTTGTCGTTTTAGTTTCCTTCCTTCTTTGAATGTAATTATGATTTCTCAGTAGGGTTTCTATTATCATTAGGACGGTTGTTAATGGTTGTGATTTAATAATAGGTTTAGCCGTTTAAGACGTATTCACATTACTTAAGCCTTTCTATTTATTTTTTTATTTTACATTGGGCTACTGGTCCTAGAGTGATCCTTTGCGTACCCCGAGGGATCGCTCCTTGGGCATGTGTGTGAAACTAGGGTGCCAACACCACTCAACATGAGTGTACAACCAATTTGGTCTAGCTACCATTTTCTGGTGCCCCTTGTCAAAGTCTTTACTTCATGATTGCCGAACACTCCAGTAGCTTGTCTCTGCAATTTAGGTTTGAATTTTACATAAAAATAAATAAATTTAAATCTTTGTTTTTTTTTTTTTGCTGTGGGGAGTGTGGTTTTGTGTGTGTGGGTGTGGGTGTTGTGAGAGAGTCCAGCCTTGTAGTCATGATACAGGACCAATTGGATGGTGCGAATTTTATACTGAGGTCTTCTTTTCTTGTATAGTAGGAAAATTGAAATGAATCTGTGTAATTTTGTGGCACAGGCAAGGAGGATGCAGGAAAGAGGATGGCAGCCTAGGTGGTTCAGGAAAGATAGGGATGACGACTGTTACCGATATGTGGGCGGTTACTGGGAAGTGAGGGAAAAAAAGCTATGGGATGGGGTTCCTGATATATTCAGTCAGAATGACACTCCCCCATGTGTTGTGGAGTAAGGTTTCCTGCTGACTTTTGCTGCATCTTTCAAGAATCTAGGGACTCAGTTTTTGAGAATAAGTGATTTGTCTGGATGAGAGAAAGGTCTTTCAACTGCTGGCCTAAAATTACTTCCAGTTAATGATTCATACCAGACCAGCACTTCTCCTGGGATGGGATTTCCCCAACTGCCCTCTAAGTTGAATGCAGGACTGGTACACAAAAAGGTCAGATGTCAGATTAAAATGGTGAATCAGAGTAGCTTCCATGAACCATGGGGACAAGCTTGAATACCGGTGGATTAAAGGCGCAGTACAACTTTTGATATCACACAGTATAGATCATGTAAGGATTCATGTGCGACAGCCTCGGATTCAACTACACGTGCAGACTTTGTATGGAATGGGTTCAAGATTAGTCCTTTTCTTTTCCCTTTTTTCTTATTTATGCTGTGTTCAGGAATACTTATACTCATTTGCCTGCTTGTTCATGTGTAGTTTCTTTAGATGCTATGGATGACCATACCAGGCAGGTGTACTGTTGGATAGGCAAGAATATGTGGAGTTCCTGGACATCACTGCAATCAATCATAGGTGCTTTGAATGTTCTCTATTTAATGTTTTTGAATATGTGGTTATGCTCATTCCTGGAAATGCATGGGTTCTTCTTTCTCCAAAATTTCAATTCTGTGCCCTCCAAAACCGAAGTTTTATTTTTAAATTGTGTCCTCCAAAACAAGAGTTTTATTTATTATTATTATATTTTTTTTAAATCTTCAATATCAGGTTGATGTAAAACCAGTTCGATCCAAAATGGATGTAAATTAATTGAAATCCGATTAATTCACCATATAGTTTAGTAAAAAGTCTCCTGAAGGTATCAATTGGAAAGG
The DNA here is from genome assembly GCA_029852735.1 of Persea americana. Classification (NCBI taxonomy): domain Eukaryota; kingdom Viridiplantae; phylum Streptophyta; class Magnoliopsida; order Laurales; family Lauraceae; genus Persea; species Persea americana. The sequence goes on along the minus strand of CM056820.1, from coordinate 26,095,330 downwards.
TACCCTGCAACCTCAGCATAATGAATTTGGTTCTCAAATTGAAATATCTCGAGGGCACGCTGCGGAATCCTTCCGCTTTTCCTCATTTGCATGGATTTTTAACGTTTGGTAATGATCAGATTTTGAGACCAATGATTTCCCTCTTCTAAGTTTGCGAATATTTCCGATGTTCGACCTCGTGAAATCAGCGCATTCAAAAAAGCAGCACCATGGTCACTTCGGGAATTTGAAAGAGGTTACCGGTTGTGTCTTTAAAAACCTGCCTTATGGTCCCATAATCATGATGTAAATCGTTAATCACGTTTAGAAGGTTCAAAATGGCTTGGAGGTCAAATATCACCCGTTGATTCATCATAATTTTTTATATATTTGAAAAAAATGCCCATACCATTGGATCACATTGTTTGGAATCTTGCGGGTTCATTTTGTGAAATCTGAGCCGTTCAGTTCCTTAGAAGGCCTAAAACGGCTGTGGAATTTGGTAGTGTGATTCATCATCGACCATGAGATATTTGCTAAAAAAATCCTGACCATTGATCTCACGATGTGTTTGCAGTATGCTTTCTTCTTTTCATTTTTTGGTCCCTGCTGCCCCAAAATCATGAGACAGTGAATCATTCCCAGAACACCAAATAGGGCTAAGGGACCAAATTTTAGCCGGTCATCCGTCATGAATTTTGAGATATTTTAAAAAAAGTCCAAATCTTAAAATATACACACACACACACACTTGTGAGCCCCATTTGCAAGATCCAAACCATTCAAATTTTCTAGAGGGCTAAGGATGTCTGTGGAGTGAAAGGTCAACCCTTGACTTTTCATGGATTTTGAGAAAAATAAAAAAAACCTATAACCGTTGGACCACACATCCTACATATGGTAGGAACCCTCTCTATTTATCAAACATGGAAATCCACTTAGAAGTCTTCTTTGAGGATATATATCTTAGTTTGAGAAGAATGAGGGAATCGTCAAATAGATGATTCCTTTCTATTTACCAAACATGCCCTTTTAAAAAAATGCCTGGAGAACTAGGAAATAGTATATATGTGAATTTTGGCAAAGATTATCTCAATTGGATTATTCTAACCATTGATTTATGGGCATTAAAGTTTCACAGTTTCTTAGGACATTGATTTAAGGACATTGAAGTAGTTTCTTAGTTTATATTTTTATAGAATTAAATTCAACAATTAAGTTTAGTTCAGTCTGATTATTATATTATATAGTCTAGATTAGATTTGTTGAGTTGATTTTGACTTTTCTAAATTGTTTTGACCCTTTCCATCCTTAACCCCCCTCTCTCCCACGTCCTCTCCTCTCTAGCCATTTTTGCAAACGAAAGTAACTCCTTTTCTCTTCCTTAACTAGCAAGACCCCGTGCTATGTACAGATTTATACGAATTATTTTTATTAAATTTATTAATTAGTAAACTATTGAGTCCTTTTTTTTGTTGGTAATTTGATATTTACTTGTTTTTCTAGCTGTTTTATTCTTTACTTGAGGTGTAAATGGAGTTTGATGAAGCCCGGGCACTTGTAAAAAAGTTTAAATAATAAAAGACATATTTACAATAAAACAACAGAATAAAGCAAGTAAATGTAATTTGAATAACACCAGGGTCAAAATATACACATTCGTATGAATTATACAAATTAAAAGGCACTGAATTCAACTTTTGAAACGGTTATGTTAACCTCTAGAAATCCAAAATATGAACAAATTAGAACACAAACAATATCAAACAAAATAATCATGCCGAGTATTTGAAACTCCATCTTTCAAGTGCTTCTCGGTGGACCTGTTGGCAATTAAAAATTATGTTAATAATTAATAAATTATTATGTTAATGATAAATAATCCATTGAAACTGTCCCAGTAGTCATCATAAGAGGACGTTTTTACCTGTAATACGGAGATTGACTTTCATATGTTGTTGTTGTTTAGTCCTTCCTCTAAATCTTCTAAAGCCTTTATTGTTGTAAGGTCGAACTCGATCTCTTCCAACATTTCTCCTAATTCCCTCAGGTCTACGAAATTAGTCTTGAGCTTAGTATGGATGTCTTATACCGGCCAAGGAGGTGGTAGAGTGCTTACTATGGAACGTACCAGATATGCAATATTTGATTCAAATCCTCTTCTTTTGAGATTGTAGAACAACCGTTCCTTGTTTAGCAAATGTTCCTTAATACATATTCCTTCAACCATTTTCTCTCTCCTGAACTGTATATATAAGGGATGAATATATTTTTCAAATGACTGTAATAGGTCAACGAACTCCGCTGCATGCCATGGTCTCGAGATTTCAAATATCCTCCTTCTTGCAGCATCCTAAGCCGGTGGCAATGTTCAGCAATTTTTATCATTATATATCTTTCAGGGATGAAGTTTTCACACTCTCAACCACTGAGCTAGTTGTATTTTGCGAGAACCATGCTTTGCTATTGGGGTGTGTCATTTTCAAATGGTTTATGTTCGAACTCATTTGTCCATTCCCTAACACGTAGAGAGTCTTTGCCACGACAATATTTGAGAGGTGTACTCATCTTATCTGGGTTAGAGTTGAAAAATTAAATTATTAATTGAAATTTAAATGAAATCAGCAACAGATCAATCAAATTAGTAATAACATAGTAAGCAAGCTAATAACTTGGCACACATTATAAAATACTTGTAAAATAAACATAACGACAAATAAGCAACAGCAAAATAAATTAACATTAACGACAATTGAAGAACAATTCAACAAAATCTTGTCCCGATGTATTTATACATTAAATTCAGTAAATATCAAAGCTCATAACAGATTTTAATGGGAGATATCATTGAAGACTTCCTTGTACACAACATTTTTGGTGATATCATTGGGCATCCTTTGTTTATTGATCAGCAGCTTCTTCAAATCCGACGGAGATGTAACACGTGACAAAGCTACATATAGCTGGCCATGCGAAAACAAAGGATTCGGGAGGTAGACACCCACATTTTTTAGAGTTTGTCCTTGACTCTTAGTTATAGTCATTGCAAATACCAACTTGATAGGAAATTGTCTTCTTTTCAGTGCGAATGGTAAATCACCAGACGTCGGTGTTAGATCAATACGACTTATTAATATAGTTTCTCCAATGCAGGACCCTATTATGACTTTAGCTTGTATGACTTTGTCCCCCATCTTGTCAACAACCAATCAGGTACCATTGCACAATCCTAAACATTGATTCAAGCTTCTCAACAACATTATCGGAGCTCCAACTTTTAACTCCAGAGTATGACTTGATAATCCTGGTAAGTCCAAAGAATTCAGAAACTCTAGAGGGTCAAAAACATGATCATTAGATTCTTCTGATGTATGACATAACTTATCTGCACTATAAAATACCCACCTTTCTCCTAGGATTATCGATAACATCATCAAGTTTAGCCGGTTGGAGCCAGTATTCCATGCTCATTTAAGTACGACAAATCATTGTATCTATTAATTAGTTCAAGATAAGTTGATTCAATCAAGTGCTTTACTCCCCTTTCAACATTTCGTATGAGAAACTCATCGGGATTTTAATCTAGTTTGTATCATAATCATTTCCAAAAGAGGTCCCAGATACCTTTCCCTCACCAACCATCTTAATCCACTCCGTAAAATCATTTAACTGAGATCATAAAGTTTCAGAGACATTGTTTGCCGTAACAAGCATATTTATCTTCAAATGTAAAACCTGACAATATTTCCAAATACTCAACCTCGGTAATGAAGCTTCAACTATTTGTTCACCCCCCTTTGCTATAATTGGCAGTATCTGTCTAAAATCTCCCCCAAGTACAAATAATTTTCCTCCAAAGACATTCTCTAATGAACAGTTACTCGTATTTTGTAGAATGTCTCTAAATGTTCGATCAACAACGTCAAAGGCATAACGACTCAACATTAGAGCTTCATCCCATATGATTAACTCCGCTTCGTAAATTAACATCACCAAATCGGTCTGATGGTTGATGTAACAACATGACGTTTAGTGAATGTTTAGCGGTATTCTGAAACGGGAGTGCGCAGTTTTTCCATTTGGCAAAAGTAAAACAGCAATGCCCGATGATGCTACCGAAAGAATAAATACAAAGAAGAGAACACCCCCCACGCCCCCCCCCCCTCCCCCGGTCTGTCTCGTGTACGCATCCATTATTGTGTTAAAGACCCTCTTTTGATCATCATTTAAGCCAATATATAACGATTCAAACAAATGCCTTTCATCAGTTATGGGGTCAGTTACTCTAGAGAGAGGATAGTGGAGAGAGACTAGAGTTGGCATGGAAGGAGATCTTGACAACTATTTTGAGGCAATTTTTAAATCAGGATTCGTAGTTTGGGCAAACTACATTCCAATAGATATATAGCTAGATAGATAGATGCATGCGTTTTGCAACTTCTCCTGCTCTTTATGTACATAATCCCTCGTCTCCAGTTCTTCATGCACATGATCCTTCGTCTCTTACTACTTTCTCCATCTCACTCCTCTATTCACCAAAACAAATGCACCGCCACCGTCTCTCTCTTCTACCCATCCAAATACGCATCTCTCTGATCTACACCTATCCCAATGCACTTTCTCATACCTCTCTATCCATCTCTCACTTATCTTCTAATTTTTTTTATTCACTAGCATCTGGGTTCTTATGAAGGCTTGGATCTGTTCATGTGGTGTGGGTGTTGGGACTGGTCTCGGTTCAAGAATTATTTTCTGTTCAAATGCTTGAATCTGAAGCTGGAACAGTCGCCTTGGCAAAAAAGCTTGGATCTGTTCATGTGGTGTGGTTGCTGGGACAAGTCTTGGTTCAAGAGTTATTTTCTACACAAATGCTTGAATCTGAAGTTGAAACAGTCGCCCCGGCAAAAGAGAAGGATGCAACTTAAGATTTTGGAAGTTCTTTTTTTTTTTGGGTGTTGGAGAATGTTAGAGAATCACTTCTTTCCCTTAAATTCACCTGTAGAATTCATTGACATACAAGAAAGATACACGAATGAGATAATTAGTTTAAATTCAAATTCTTAATCTATCCCTAGAATTTCTAACAACCTAAACCTAATCTCTAACATTCCCCCTCAATTAGATGGTCCTTTCTCAAAAAGGATCTCTAATTGTTAAAACAAATAAAATAAAACCATTGTTTTTTTATCTTTGAGAGATAAATGATAATTCTTTTTAATAGTAATGATCTTTTAAGTCTTCATGGGGATCGCCGTCCGTTTGTGGATCCATAACTGTCGCTACCTTCTCCTCTCAAGTCTGTCGGTGTCGGTGCTCCAATAGATCAGATCTAACGTGACTTCAGACGCTTTGATCGATGAAGATTTGATGAAGATGACGAGATCGTAAGGCTAGAATGCTTGAATGGGTGGAGGAAAGAGAGGGCATTTGATTGATTTTATTGAAAATAGAAAAATTGGCGGAAGATAGGACTGTACCCAGCTTGATCGTAAGATCATCATTGGGCCCAGCTCTGATACCATAAAGACTTTCGAGAATCACTTCTTTCCCATAAATTTACCGTAGAATTCATTGATATCTAGACTCCTCAATTTATACAAGAAAGATACACTTTAATCTATCCCTAGAATTTCTAACAATCTAAACCTAATCTCTAACGGAGAAAAAAAAGTTTGCCTCCATTATTTTCAGTTGTAATATTTTTATAGAATATTCTCAGTTGTGATTGGGTTTTGAGATTTTGCTTTTAAATGTGGTGAGCAGTATTTTTCTTTTTCCTTTCTTTTTTTTTTCTATCGAACAATCTTGTAGTAATAGGATTTGATTTAAATGTTGTTATACCCACATGTTGTTTAGTGTTGTTAGTTCAGTCCTTTGTACCTTTTAGTTGTAGGATATGCTATTTATTAAAAGTTGTCCCCCATGAAATTTAGATCCATGAAACCCATTCTATAAAACTCTAATTCAAAATCCTCCATGATCTCTTGTCAAGATTTTCTCAATTTTCAAACGTAGCCAAGATTCATAAAACCACAAACTGTAAGACTAGTTTTCAACTTCCAAGATGTACATGTCCACCCATCTAATTCTTCCTTGTATTTATATTATTTCTTTGGTTTTCTTTACAATCATGAAATGAGACAAATGATACTATTGAAGTAGCAAGGATCGGTCAAGCCTACATTTAGAAAATCTCTCCTCCCTTTATTGGCACAACAGAGGACAACGACACCACGTCAGAGGCTAAGCAAGCCATGGGTTCAAGAAGCCCAAGATTGAGAATACATTCAAATTTTTTTATTTTATTTTTCAAAACATTCATCTTATCTAAGATATGTACACTGAGTTGAGTTCATCCCTTCTTTCTAAAACCTATATTTCAATAATTATTATGATGGTGATGATACGTCCGCTACCTCCAAAACACGCAGAGAGTTTTTCTCTCTTCACAGAGATGGGTGATGAATAGTCTTCCATATTTACTCCAATGATCAATTTAAAGAGTTGAAGCACCTTTGACTTTATCACATAAGATGATAGGAGGATTTATCTACAGGATATTTGACAACTTTTAAGATGGAGAATATCATGGGTGTAACCGATCAGCTAGATTTGTTGTAAATATAGGTTTTCCTTTTGTTTCTCAATATTCCAAAGTCAGCTAAAAGGATATGAGGAGATAATAGCTTGCCATTTGTGAGAGTGAGTTGGACTTGTCCAAGCTATTCTGTGCTTCAGCTTGTAATCCTCTTTATCATCTTGATACCCCATTTTATTTTTCAACTGCAAAGATATAGTTGATAAGCTATTTAATGCCCCGTCCTTTAATCTTCTATTAATTATAATTAATTACGTGATTAGTTAGTAAGCGTGTTTAGAGTCTTAGCGAGTCGAGTTTGGCGTATGGATCACGCGTGCGAAGTCTCGCGTGAGTCCGAGTTCGTTTGGATACAGTAGGGGGTGGTTTGCAATTTTGGAAAGTTTTCAGGGGTTTTTATGAGATTATGAGTTTTGTGAGTTTGGGTGCATTGGGTAGGTCTCGGCATCTCACAAACTTTAGTCTTCTATTGCGTTTCGATCCGACATGTCGAAGAGACCCAAAAATCATCAATAGTGAACCGAAGGACTTAACTGTGATTAAGCCATAAACCTAACCTAATATAAGTCAAACTCTCACCCATCTCTTATTTCTCTTCTATTTCCTTCGTTTCACTGTGCTACCTCAAACCTAACCTCCTCACTGCCGACAACCACCGAAGCTCTGTCAAAGCTGGTGAAGCTCCCCATCTCCTTCCTCAAGTCTTCAAGAGTCCACCCATACACTTTTCTAAGGTTTTTATCCGCAACTCACATCTTAAAAAGCTTCTAAAGCTTGTAGACTTCTTCTTCTTCCTCTTTGGCTAGAAATGGATTAGGGAGACTCATTTCCACCCTTGGCATGCATTTGTAGGTTTGATTTGGGATTGAGAGTCTTCTTCCCAAGTTTGAGCTTTAAGAGGATTTTTCCCCATTTTTTCTTCTTGAAATTTGATCAAGCTCTTCATCTAAGGCAAGTGGGTAAATATGTTTATGCATGATATGTTTGTGTCCATTGATTTGTATAGAAATATGTTGATTTAGAGATCATTTGCTCATTTGATGGTTTTATAGTTTGAAAACATGATAATCGGGTTGAATTGCTTAATGAAATGGATTAGAATGTTAACGACCTGATTGGTTGGATTTGTAGAATGAGATTAGACTGTTTTTATACTTGATATGTATGTCTATCAGGTTCAGGAAGACAGGAAGAGTTTTGGACCCATTACGCGGTCGACTAGCTGGGGTGCCTGGTCGACCAGTAACACTGAGTCAAGTTCCTTGGAACCTGACGAGTTTACTGTTTTGTATTTTTCAGTTACAACTGCCGGTCACCGGCCTGGGCTCGGTCGACCTGGAGGCCTGTATAAGTAGTCGACCGGCCAAGGGCTCGATTGACCAGGCACACAGGAGGGATGTCAACCTGATCGTTTCAGGTTGATGGGCACACAGGAGGGATGTCAACTAAGGGCCAGGTCGACCGGGTCAACTGTAAGAACCCTGTTCAAAGGTTCTTTTCTGCCATGTTTTGGGTGACTTTAGGTGGAACTTTGGCTACCCTTTTTGAACTCATTTGACCACATGTGAAGATGTTTTGAGCCGACATCCTTTACGGTTATTCCGATTGCATCGGGTACTAATCTTATTTAATCTTGAACGGTACGGGACAACGGGATACCCTTTTTTAAATCAATGCTCGAAGATTGTCTGTTCGGGTATCGCGAACCTTATTCTTTTTATTGACTGAGTAGGTTGTATGATGTTTCGAGTTTAACATTTGACTTAGATTTGGATTGTTTATTGCTTCTGATTCCGAATTGTACCGTCTGGTACTATCTACATGTAATGTTCATGTTCTATAGCTTCATTTACTTTATTTTGTATTGAGATTATATGAAGAATTTAGATGATGGACTTAGGATCCCCTTTAATGTTCCATTTATTTTGAAATATGTTTGAAGTGTTGAGACTAGGCATCTTTGATTGTAAGGCTTAAAGAGAGCTACTAATGAAGTTTGAAATCTGTTGATAGTCTGATCTGATTAAAGTAAAGTAGTTTCTCTATTGTTATTGAATCTTGTTCACACAAGAAAGCCTAGTCCCTCACTGATGTCTGTTTAGGATTATGTTTGTCGGGCACCACTCAGCTGTTAACGTTCAATACAGCCGGGGCACCACCTGTGAGAGGACTCTGAATATAGAACCTTGAGGCAAGACTAGGCCAGAGCCCACAGGAACCGAGCCGTATGAGCCAAGAGAGAATTGGTATGAGTTAAGCAGTGCCTTTAACTCATTACTAGATACCAAGGGGTATCACTCTGAACACTCTTAATACTCTGTGATTGGGATGTGTTCCCATCAATTAGCCTATGTGGACCGCCTACTTTGATGGTTGTCTATTGATTCAAATGCTATGCATTTCCGGTAAATCTGATTACTCGTTTACTCTATTTTAGTACTGCATATCTATGATGTTTTATATATCTATTCACTTGCCGACCGTTGTATCTGATGATGCTACTCTTGGTGCATAGGTACCAAGCCCTTCTACCTCAAGGAGGAAGCGACAGAGGAAGTTCAGTTAGATCAGTCTGATGACTCCTTAGACTACTGTACAGACGGCATTGTATAGCCGTATAGACCCCGTGCAAGAGTGCCATCATGTTATATCGAATTAGCTTAATCTTTTGTTTCTTTTGTTCTCTATTTTGATTAGGCCCCGTTTTTGTGTAGCCTTTGTTTTGTAACTAATACTTTTGATAACTGTCTTCAACTTGAACCTTATTTAATATTTCAGTCTTGCTCTTAACTATACATGTCTAAGATACCTCTTGTTATCATGAAGCTTCCGCTAATTGTCATTGTCTTCGAGGAAATGTTTATCCCTCACAGCGGTCTTCGATCCAGTTGGGACACGATTGGTGCTAAGTTGTATTTAATGTTGGAAAAATTTTTAATTGGCCATAATCTCACGCATAACCCCTGTTTCACTTTTGGGGGCGTGACAGGCTACATACACAATAATGATAACAAACTTACATTGATTTCCAAATAATGTAACAGTGTAAAGCAATCACTATTTTGAGTGGTATGAAAATCCTGGCATACAAGATTAACCAATTATTATATATTATAGATGTAGGAATCGACTTTGTAATTGAGGCTTAATTTCTCAGTTGATTGCAAAATTGAACTCCAATATCAATTTCAATTTTGAGTAGCAACAAATCCAAATCTCAATGGACTCTTTATGGATAAAGATATTCTCACATGATGGTCCCTTCTTTAATTTTGTTGCAAATCTCATATCTTATCTTATTTTAGGTTCCAAACTCTTTAGGTATGATTTTAGATGCATTCTTATCTTTTCCTATTTTGCAAGAAGTCCAAAATTTGGTATCTAACTGCCTCATAATACCTCTCAAACGAAAATGCTTAACACTGATCCCCTATTAGTTAGGGAGATTAATACACTATCATTTCTAGAAGAGTTTTGCACTTAAACCTTGACATCTTAGGCTAGATATTGTGGGACTTACAAACAAAGTGATCTGGACCGTTGGATGGATAACATACTCTTGGATGGATCATCATCATGTCTTTCTGGGGCCCCATCTAATTAAGTAACTGCATGATTGGAAACTCTTAGATTTGGTTTAAATTACTATATCACATCTTTGTGGGCCCTATCTAACCAATCAAAGTGGAATCTTTGAAATATGGCAAAATAGAGAAACGTTTCACTTTTTATTCTCTGATTTATTTATTTTTTTAGTTTTTTACTTTTTTTATCATTTCGCACAATGGGCCCACCTAATTTCTCAGTGGCAACATCCATTCTTTATCCAAACTCTAGGACAAGCAATACTCTCTTAATTACTAACCCTTCCTTTAATGAGGGTATTGATAATGGGCCCTACTCATGTTGCTCAATTCAGCCGATCATTTAGAGGATCCTCCATGGGCACACGTTTCTAATGCTTTTTTATTTTTAGCTTAAAGATCAAAAGCGTGACCCACTTATGTTATTATCTATTAATTTAAAGCCATAAAAACTATTTTTATGGGGTCCACTTAGTGTTGATTATTTGGGGCCTAAACCTTATATTTGCACTCAATGGGCCCACTAATGTTATTCTCTATCAATTTCAAGTCTCAAAAATTTTCTTACCGGGTCCACCTCTTTCAACATCCTACCTATAATGATCCATCGATTGTCTTTCTCACAACTACTCTTCCAAGAGAATTAGCATGGTTCATAAAATCTCTCTTACCTCCTAATATATCTCCTACCTTATCTCCATTTGATAATACAGATCTCGTAGAACTCAGGCCTATTTATCAAATTTTATACACTATGAAGGTTTTACATAATAAGAAGTTGGCAAATCCTGAAATCCGGAAGAAAATCTTGGAATATGCAAACTCTTGCCTTCCTAAAAGTTTTCTACACACTCATTAAAACTTGGTTCATCAATTGTTCTCCTATATCGATTATCATAAAGTCACAGGATTGAAACTATAAGGTAGATGATTAAACATTATTGGTGAGTAGCACTTTCTTTTATCCTTTGTTTTTTTGCTTTATTTTCCAAATATTGATTGTTGTTATTGTGCTCTTGATCACTTTCTTGCTATTAGTAGTGTATTTCTTTTAACGAGCTGACTTTTTCCTGGGTCGTTATGGTAATATTAAGGATACTCATTCACTATTTAGAAGTTTTTTTTTTATTTTTTATTGTATGGATCTTTTATATGGAATCAGCAAGTTTGTCGTCAAGATTGTAAATTTTAGATTTCTCTTTCGTTAAACTTTTGTGATATGTGCTGTAATTTTTTTTTCTTCATGCCAAAATCTATGATCTTGAACTTAGCCTATTAATTTACTATTATTCATTATAATTTCTTGTTGTTTTTCTTAAGAAGGTTATTGGGTTAGATATTTATTAAAGGAGTTAAGAGTGGTTGGTCTTGATTCACTAGGAGCTATTTACAATGTACCATCATAACTCTCAAATTTATGAGAAATGAAGCCCACTGTTCGCATATGAATTGAATGCACGTTACATAATCATCACTTACATTCATTTTTAGTTTTTCTTTCTTTAAATTCATTTATAGTTCACATTGTTTTTCAAAATCTTTCTTTAGTTATATATTTTTTTAATTATTGCGTTAAGTATTTTAGTTCTTCTATGCACTAATTATTATTTAAAAGTTTTTTGTTTTTAATATTATAAGTTATATTGCCCATGCTAAGCACGGGCATGTTTTGCTAGTGTCTATAATAAGAACATCAATCAATACCAAATGATTGGTACTTGCCATGTCAATTCTTATTCATTTTAAAATTAACAGGGGTACTTATGAGATGGGTGGGAATGTAATGCATGATTGAATTGCATATTACCACTTGGGCTATCATAACTTTGGGGTACTTCTATTCTTTTTTATGTTTAGTTGAATTTTTTGGTTTGTTGGGGCTTTCTTCTTGTAGTCTTTTGTTCTTTTTCTTTTTTTATCATAAATTTTACCGTTATAAATTTCTTTTAATTAAATACTATATAAATTAAAGGTAAATACATAGGGCAATACAATTGATACAAGAAATAAGTATTTAAATTTCATATAAATTATTCAATATTATATAAAGATTTTATCTTATGAATCATGTTTTCCATGCTAATGTAAAAGAGACTGATTTCAAATTTAAAATCAGCTCCAATTGATTATGACCATCCCCCACACTTTTGAATTCTTTTTTAATATTATTTAATATAATTCAATTCAATAAAATGTCATGTATTACTCACTCCCTAGTCCCGACCTTTAACTCTTTCCAAATGACTTTTTACTTTTTAATGGTACTCAAATCTCTCTCTCTCTCTCTCTCTCTCTCTCTCTCTCTCTCTCTCTCCCACCCCTTTGCCCTCGCCTAGCCTAGGAACACCTCTCTATCTCTCTTTGTTTGGTCCCCATACAAGCTTGTTCTCCCTCATCGCTATTTTTTTTTTTTCCTTTCTTTGTTGTCACGATATGAGTTTTAGATAAAGCTAAGTGACAATAATTTTATCAATGGGAAGGCTAAAACAATTAAACCAGGCTTGGGTCAATGTCTAAAAACCACTATACCAACCCTAACCCAACCAACTCACTACCAAACATTCCTCTAATTGGAAAATCTCATATTAAGATTTATTATAATTATTTCCATCTTAATATTTCATATTTCATGTTTCTACTAAAAATCTTACATTTCTATAATTATTATTTATTTAGATTTTCAATTGGGTTATTTTTAAGTAAGGTTATAATTTTCTTATGTGTGAGAAATACTTTTATTTTAGAGTTTATAAAATATAAACATAAATACTTTTATTTTAGAGTTTATAAAATATAAACATATGAAATGAAAATGAAAATTTTTATTTATTTCATAAAATTAAATGATATTTTTTGTATGACTTATAACGCTTAGCACAGGGGGTTTTAGCTAGTATCAAATTAGAGGAGGTGCTAATTTAAGGGGTTAGTGTCAGGGGGGTGGATTTGTCAATGGGTCTTATGCGGTGGCAAAAAGAAGTTGCCTTACGCAATCCATGAGAGTTACCTCGGTGGAACGTTAACCTATATATAATCATCATCACTAAAGCATTATCCTTTTATGTTTAGGTAAGCTACATGATTTTTTTTTCCATTTTAATCTTCATTGGCTAAATCTTTAAATAAGTTGCACTTGTTTATATCTATCCTTACTACTTCTATCCATGAGGGGTCATTAACCTGTATAAAAAATATTAACTCATTGATTGCATTGTAACCCTGCATTTGGACAATCCATACCATCTTAAATAAGTCTCTCTTAATTTATCACATATTGACATTTGCACTAAATGCTCTCAACTCGTTTTTTATTTTATTTTTCTTAGTTTTACCTCACATCCACTTAACATTCTATCTTTGTTATATTCTTTTTTTGGATTTACTATTTCCTATTTGGCTAGCATTTTGTTCCATAGGTCGTAAGTGGCCCAATTGCTATTTTGTAAAATTCTCTCTCTTTTTCGATCTCTACATGGGTGAGAGGTACAAACTTGTGAGATAATTTACTTGCCTATGGATCGATCATTGGGCAACTATGTGAGATGAGACACCCTTTCCACTGAATGTTTTTATTTCTCCATCTTCTATAATTTGCATTTCAATCTTGTTAGCATATGCTTATCACAAAGCACTCTAGGAGCAAGTATCTATTGAACCATCCAGCTCTCTTTTATATTCAATATCTTCTTTAATCTCTCTATTCTTATTAATTAAAGAGTCAAGTATTGGAATGAATCTTTTATGGTATCTCTTGATCTTAAGTTCTCAAAAGTTTTGTCTTTTAATCACCCTCACTAATGTTTCAATGAGTATAAATTATCTCTGTTCAATTATTATAGAGAGTTCCTAATGCCACACCCCAAGCTTCTCTTTCAGTTATCTCGTCCTTTAATTCAAAACTCGAACACTCGAGGAAGAAGAAAGAAGATGAAGATGTTATGCCTGCTCGGGGTCGAATGTGACTCTCACTTGTTATAGCGAATGTCACAGTCGACCCTCAACACAGAAAATGAAAGTCAAATACGGCTACAAAAAAAAAAAGGAAAAAATGGTGAAAAAAGTTACTTTTTCTGTACGGATTCTCTGTTTGGTACACTACTGGCTAAAGTTTCATGTTTGGTGCAGTGACCACTTAAAGTTATTTTTTTTGTAAAATCCCCTTATTGAAATATAAACCTAATCTTTTGTTCAAATCATCTAAACCAAATTAGAACTTTACGAATGTTGTAAATGCAGAAATTGAGATGTGGGATGTAAGAATATGTAATTTCATATTTTTCATTCATATAAAAAGAGAGTTACAAAATATAACATAAATAAAAAGGAATGTGGGGACATGACTCAAACCTGGAAAATCACATTTTATCTCGTGACAAACGTACGATACTAGTCCTTAATCTACTACAAATAAAAAGAAATGAAGAGTGTCGTGTAGAATTTTGTTAGTCTTCTTTCATTCTTTCTATTTCCCTCCACCCTCCTGTATTCTCTCATAGTCATCAAGTTGAACCTTTTGAACTCTTGAAAAAAGAAAATCCTTTTCCAGAGGTAACCATTGAAGTTGAACTTTTGAACTTTTGAAAAATGAAAATGCTCGTGTTCGCCCTTGACCTTTCAGAAGATGCAGGTTTAATCTCCTGTCCACTAATAATATGATATTATGATTTAGGCAATGTTGACCACTATTCCCACCATAAAATAAAAATAGTCATCTATTGTTAGGTAACAAAATTCCAAATAAAGATAAAAGAAAGATTATGTTAGATTAAGTTAGATGTATAATTCTTAAAGCAAAAAATTACTAACATGCCTTTTTCTTATACCACCCATTCCCAATAAAGAAATTATGACTGCAATTGAGAAAAATAAATTCATAAATAGTTTTATAATTGAACTCGAAATAGTATAGATGTAAATTGAAAAGAAAACTAAACATAATATAAATAAAAATATAATCAAATAACCTTTCATATCTAAAGTCCTTTCAACATATATATTCCACTGTCTTCCAAAAATATATATTTTTCATCAAAGATCCACATTCAGGCTACATTTGTGTGCTTATTTAATTTTTATTTTATTTTTTCCATTTTGAAAATGGAGAGATCTAAATCCCTCTTGTTTTAAAAATTAATACACTTTGACTTAAGTCTAAATTGTATCATTATCTAAATTGATTAAAAATCACAAGGAAATCATAAAAAAAAAACTATTTTGTATTATCTTTGTAGTAAAAGATATCCTATTTATTAGTATATTCACATAATTTAACACTTACATAAAAGGCACATGTAAAAGTAAAACCTTTAAAATGAAGATTGTCATAATTTATGTAGGTTCTCACATGGACTTTAGCACCACTAGCATCATTCAGTTCAATTTGTCAGGGCAACACAATGATAAGAACTTTATAAAGAAATGAAATAAAATGCAAGTTGGAGTGGAAACCAAAATTTGAAAAATGGATAAATAGGACTTAAGGATTGAAATGGAAGAACATGCTTTATTTATATGTTAAATAAAGTTATAGATAATTGACAAATGTCACTTATCTAATCACACAAAAAGAATGACAACTGAGATAAAATAATAGTTGAAAGATAAAATGTCATAGATGGTTGACAAATGTTACTCATCTAAACTGTCACTTTGAAAGAAAGATAACAAAGTGTTAATATGTCACATTCAAGTTAAGTCATTAAGAATAGCCTCTTACCATAGGGGTAATAGGCATCCGTTCTTACCTGGCTACCTAGGAACCCACCCTGGGCAGCCACCTTCCCTCACCCGAGCTTTCATTGTTGACCTCTCTGACCAAAAAAAAAAAAAAAAATTTCAAATGTCATGGCCTTTTGTCTAAGTCCTTGGCTTCATTTCTCTCTCCCATACTCTTTTAGTATGACACATAAGTTTAACCTTACAAGAGTGCTCCTTTGTATTTCTCTTTTGTTCTTGCATTTAGGCACCACAACACTTTTTCCTATTCATTCAATATTTTCTTTATCCTTTCCTTAATATCTTATTGAAGACTTTAGTGAACCAGACCTATCAAATTTTTCCTAATCATTTTAAGCGCATTTTGGAATGCCATATGGGCCCGTAGCTTTCCTTATTTTCATTCTTATCAACGTTTTCTTCACTTCTGATGTCCTATTTCTATGGCGAATGGTATGTTTTACTATCAAAGTATTTTCTCTCAATCCTAAGCCTCCACATCCTTCATTAAAATATTTTGGTCATCAGTCTTTACACATTTGACATCATCAAAGTCCCTACTTTTTTTCCATCTTTTTTCAAGCTTGAAAATATTTCTCTTATTCTCTTGTCCCCAACTTATTATATAATTCATCATATGCTTTGGACTTCGTATCATTTACATGCTACTTTTTTAACTTCTTTTTTCCCCTAAAAAAATTTCATAATTTTTCGCATTCCTATTCTCCTATCAAACTTTTTAACGACAACTTATCTCTTGCATGGCTTTCTTTTCTAAGTGTGTTTTCCATTTTGACTCTCTAAGCACCTCTTTTTCCATCCTTATAATATAGTTGGCCATTTGGTTCTACATCACCTTAGCTTTTCCCTTTAAATTTCGAGTCTCTCCCTTCATTACTTTATACTATTATCCTATGTTGTATGCTCAAACTCTCTCTAGGAATAAACATATAGTCTTTACAAGTTAATCGGTCATTTTTATTTTTTTTTATAAAGCATATCTATAGCTCTCTTTTAAATCTGGATATTTTTCTTTGCATTTATAAACTGAAGTATAAAACATTTAAGATGAAATGAGTACTTCTATAATGCAACCGATGACCTCTTACAAATGGTGGAACCTCTCCTCATGAATTTCTAGTGCTCCTATTTACAGTCACTTCCAATTGGTTGCTTTCAGGTAATGTTATTGTGGATTCATATATATACAAGTAAAAAAAAAAAAAAACCAAAAACTGGTGAAAAGTCCAATGCAATTTTTTTGTGAAGATATTTTGGTATCTTTAAGTTTTATAAAAAAAATCACAATAAAATCATAAAAT
This sequence comes from Persea americana, assembly GCA_029852735.1. Taxonomy (NCBI): domain Eukaryota; kingdom Viridiplantae; phylum Streptophyta; class Magnoliopsida; order Laurales; family Lauraceae; genus Persea; species Persea americana. The sequence goes on along the minus strand of CM056820.1, from coordinate 26,078,132 downwards.
GTGTTTTATTCATGTAAGGGTATAATTTTATACAGTATGATTTTATTTAAAAATTTTGAGATTCACAAATGTGAGTCATAAGAACTTGTATGTATGCATGCATGTATATAATGTAACTAATGTTCTTGCTACCGCCCAGTTGCTTAGTTAATTACCCCTTTTCTCATCTTATTACCGAAGGAACGATCCCTGGATGCTCTCCCTACGCTGCAGGTTTTTCTCTCAACATGAGTAGGTCCTCCCCATGGCCCAGGTTGTTGGTGAAATTACTTACGGAGAATGTACAATCAAAAAATTAAATAAACAATTAGAATAAGTAATTAGTGAGTAAAAGTGAATGATTGTGAATGTGAGAAATTAATATAAGAAAGCAATAAAAATGGGCAAGGCACACCAATTAAGATGTTCTCTTAAAGACAGCAATTTTCCACATGTAGGTGGTTTTGATGAAATTCTGTCCGCATGATACAATGTGCAGCTCTGATTTAAAGCATGCACACTAGTTACAGAAATATGGAATTGCCCTTAAAATCAAAGTAAAAACAAATATAAGAAAATGCTCATAGACAATACTATACACTAGAATGCATTCTGCTTGTTTCGAATACTCTATTAAAAACTTGAAAGTCACTTTAATTTATAATGTTGAAAGCATCCCTTACGATTGGGTCACCTCCATTCAACTGGGCCCACAAGACATATGTCATCGAAAGGGCACAAAAAACTTGATTTTGAAAAGATACATGCAAGTGTCTCTTAGAATTTATTTTTTAATTGTTGGGTTTTAGAAAATATCCAACGAATTTATTTTTTAATTGTTGGGTTTTAGAAAATATCCAACACGGGTTTCTCTTCCTGTGTAAGCAGGTTCTCTCCCATGATGGATCTCTCATGGGTCCCGGCCCATTGGCTGGGTAATAAACAATGAAAAGCAAAAAAAGAAAAAAGTCCTTCCTACGGCAGGAATAATGAGTCCTGTTACCTATAGTGTGGAGGTGATTATGAGTGGACCTAACATGGAGTCCTCCCAAATTGTAATGGTAGGGCCACTATTCAATGCTAAGGAAATTAAGGGTCCACCACCATTTCCATATTACATCCCATGCTGGTGGAACTTTGAAAGACAGGCCCTTTTTATTAGCTCTCCAAGTGCTTCTCAAACACTCACAATTTCAAGACTTTGTTCTTCGAATTGGAATCTATTTCACAGTAACTCAAAAAGGAAAAGAACCTAAACTTTGCATGGTTGATGTGGGGCTATAAAATACATGGAGTGTGCTTATGTGTAACATAATTAATATCTAAATATGGGAAGAAAACCCACTTCATATAATAAGCAACAAGTTTTTTTCTTTTTTTTTTCACATCTCTTTTTTATGTTTTTTTAACCCATAAACCCACTTGCATTTTGACCATGGCCCACTACAATGGTCAAGAAAATGATCCAAACACATTGGACCATTTTAGGACCCTCCAAACAAAGTTATGCAGCTGATGATAAGCTCTAAGTGGGCCCTAATCTTTAGATGGTTTTTATAAGCAGATTGTGGTCCATTTGGCTCTTCTCGTAGGCCTCTGGGCTTCAGCCTAACCTAATTTTCTCCCCCAGTTGCTAAACGGGCTTGGTCCTGGACCTATTTATTTGTTTAGGAGCCGTTCCTGGCACAAGATATAAAGGCAATGAGGTGTATAAATATATTGAAAAATGGATTGGGCCTGTCCTCACCTTTAGGCCCAATAAATAATTGCCTGGACATGGGCCATTAACACCCCTATAGGCATTAGGAAAAAAAAAAAAAAACAAGGAATTCCCTCCCTGGGCTCAAGGCAAGGTAGCCCACAAGTAATTATGCATTTTGACTGACCCAGAGACTCCATTCGAGGCATTATCATATCAAAATGCTGTCCGCCAATATATAGAATGAATGGCCATAGAGAACATTACGGAGGGCTCATTAACAACTGAATGGGTAAAGCAAAAGAACGAGTTTTTTAGAGCTAGTGCTCTCCTCCCTCTTAGGATCCATTCGGAAGAATGTCGATCTTTTTGGGCAATGGATGATAACAATGATTTGGAACTTTCCCATTAAAGTATGTCACTGGAATGACACTGAATGAAGGGGCATGTGAATAATTCATCTATCAAGTATTAGATTGAGTGGATGTTGATTAAAATATATATAGGTTTTAAGGGCCTAAGTTACTTGAGCTATATTCATATTTGAGAGATTAATTAACTTTAATCACATACCATTTCATGGCCCCACTTATATATTTAAAAAATGTTGAAGCACTTTTATCCAATTAAAGTAGAGTAATTCACATCTTATTTTGGATTTGTATTTCTAATCAGGTTCAAAATCAAATCCCATTTTTTAAGTCGATCCCGGATCCAAATACAACATCGACTTTTGCATCAGACCAAATCTAGAAAGGCCGATTTAGGTCTGGTTCCATTGCCACATATCCAACCAGTTTGCATCCCTAATGTTGGCTAGCCATCTGAGATGGGTTATAATTGTGAGAAGAGAGCCCGCATGCACGTGTGAGAAGAAAGCCCACAAAAATAGAAAGGAAGGCCCCACATATGTGGGAAAGCTCACACAAGTATTTGTTTTGCTCTATTTGAAAATACTAATTTGGCTATGTCAACGTTACATTGTCTGATGGTGGATAAAAGTAGTTGACTGATATTGTTAAGAACATATGATGGTTGTGAGTAAAAATCAAAGGAAAAATGTACTTACAAATATGAGAAAATGCAGGGGGTTATATGTAAATCTTCCATTTTGACCTCCCCAATCGGCCTTTCCTGGTAAGACCATTTGTTTTGAAAGAAAGAGCCAACATTCCACTTCGTGCGGAACAAGATTTCCAGCGTGGAGCACACGTCGCACTGTAAATTTGTATTGAGTAATTGACGACCAGTCAACTCAAAAACATGCTTAGTTCATTTGCTCCCCACGCAACCCTCTCGTGTTTAGCGTGTTTGGCAATTAACTAGTTGAAGTAAAGTGAAGTGAATCCAGACAAGAAAAGAAAATGAGTCTTATTAAAAGTACACATTTTCAAAATTTTCACCATCTTTAAAAAAAAAAAAGTAAAAAAAGCAACCTTCTTTCTCTATTAAAAGACAAAAAAACTCCACATTTTTATACAAAAAGTTAAAATGATTCCATACCAAACAACTAAAAATAAAATACCGTCATAACCTCTTATATTTTATTTTCTCTTGATTTGACACGTCACTTCACTTTACTTCAATTCACCATACATCCAAAGAAGAGCCGTGTCTAACCATCGTATTATGACTCGCTTGTCCAAAATTTTACATTCCTATCTCTTCCATTGAAAATAAGATTTTGAAGGCACAAAAAACTCCCACAATTAGTATAACTTTTACTTTTTTCATGACCTTTAATATTTTGGCCCATTTTTACTGTAGGCTTTCTGTTTCGCTTCCCCGGAAAAGCCCATCGCACAAGCACGTCTTTATGGAAGAAGAAAACTAGTTCAACCTTTTCTTTTCCACAATAACTATATGCCAAAACGAAATAATAAAATGGTCCGCTGTGGGCTATATGAGAAATCAGAATATTTTGTTCGCTCCATTGTGAAGTCCTCCTCTCATCACACAAATGCACTATAGGAATTGTCTATTTAATTCTAAAAAAAGAATCCATAGGAATGTGAGTCCAAGTGGGGTTGGTCAGACTCCACTTTTCTCTCATTAGGAAAATTTGTCCCAAAAAATAGGTTTTTCACATAAAACCAAACGCGCCCTTAAAGTAATTAAGAATTAACTCTGTTTAATCTATGGTATATATATATTTTTTTGGCTAAAATAAGTAAAAATCAGATAAGTGCCTAGTGAGCCCCCTGAGTTGGATTGCACATAGTGTCTGCATCAAGTAGAAGATTTCTCTTTTAAGTCTGCAGGCACCATCATGGGTGGACCATTGTGCAAACCATTCCAATGTGACCACCCATCCTATCTGTGGGCCCACCCTGTTAAGATCTGGCCACATCAATATCTTTTACCTAATTTTGATCCAGCGATTAGAACAGCTAGCTGATGCTAATTAGAAAATGCGGAGCGTAAGATCTCAGCCGTTGGATGCGAAGAAAACATCCAGGGAAAGTTTGGGTCTTTCCCAACTTTCGTGTGTTTGGTAAGACGTGGTGTCTGTGGAAAATGTCAATGACCTTCAATCATGGGATTTCCCCACAAGGAAGCCAGTTGATTTCAGTCAATAAAACAAGATTAGACTATTCTCGGAATTGGAAAATATTTTCCCCAAACAAGTTCCATCCAGCCAACTTTCAGCGCAACCCAAACCTAGCACAGGATTGAAAACAACAAAGAAACGATGCCAAACAGGCTCACTGCTGAATTACGTTAACCACAAAGAAAATAATATACTAGGAAAGAGGATTCCATGAAGGGACTTTAACAGCCACATAATAAAATAACTTGCTTATAGTGGAATAACGTAAGGTAGTCTGATTAGATTTCTGTTGCTCAGGCAAGTTTTTATATTAGTTTGTGGATTCTGATATAATTCCTGGACAGAGATATATAAAAAGAGAAGGGAGGTTCAAAATTGAGCCTAACAAAAGTCACAGTTACAATCTCTCTCTTCACACCTCTAATTAAGTACTCAAATTGTAGATTTTTTTCCTATGAGTCTATGACCTATTGAAGTTGGTGTGTAAGGACTATTTTTCTCTTCTTTCTTATGAAAATGTAATCAAGCCAATAGAGGCAATACAATAAGGTCACATTTGCCAATCAAATCCTTAGGAGTTTCTCACAGGTTTTCTTCAAAATCATAGAAAACTCATATTTGATAATTGAAAAGGCACAAGAATTTGGACCAGTGAAATTTTTTAGTTTTGAGCACTTTCAGGTTCGTCCGCCTGCCCCCTCCAATTTTGGAAATTCTCGTTTTTTTTATGGATTTACACACTCATCCCAGTTTCTCTAAGCGATATGCATTGATATGCACTAATATTGATGTATAATCCTCAACCATACAAATCTTCAATGAAGTATTCCTATTCAAAGGGACGTGACAAATGAAAAAAAATGTGAATTCATCACCACTTACCAAACATGCCCTATTATCAATGATATTGGTGATGGGTTTCGATTTATCACACCCCCTACAGGAAACATAAGAGATATTTAAACCAATGTGGAGGAGGTAGGTCCCACGTGTGGTTCCTTGATGATAAGAAAATGGGCCTCACCCAAAAGACAAGATCTGCCATTGTTGCTCACCATTTGATGAGCTAAGTGATATAAGTTTATATATATTCAGAAAATATTCTCCTATACACAGTGTGAATGAGCATCCCATATCCACATTGGTAGGGTAAATTTTAGAAGTGGGTCCCGCCTCTAGAATAATATGGAGAAAGCTTTCCACATCTATTAATTTGTAGTCTGGGTTTTTTTTTTTATTCAAAGATGTTAACAGAGAATTTCCATCTTCACCCTAATTATTTTTCTTTTTATTTTTATTTTTATTTTTGGCGACGTGGGTATCTCGGTAATTTGCAAGAGTTTGTTTAGGGATTTGTTTAAGTCCGGATTTGGTGAGGCTTTACCCAAGAGCGATCGTGGGTGGACCAATCACGGTCCGCCACATTACCGCGGGTAGCCTACCATGCACGAGGGCAGCTTACCCCTGTTTAAGGCAGGGCCTGCCCCACGGTGACGAGGCGGACCGTGATTGATCCGCCCACGCTCACAGTGGGTCAAATCTGTTAAAAGATCCTGATTCTTTTTGGAAGAAGGAAACTAGTTAATCTTTTTCACAACAAAAATACGCCGAACAAAAGAACAAAATAGCTGGCTAGGGGCTATGCGAAAAATCAGAATATTTTTTCACTCTATCATAAAATCCTCTCATCACACAAATTCACTATAGGAATTATTTATATAACGCTGAAGAAGAATCCGTGGAAATGGAAGTCCAACTGGGGTAGGTCCGACTCCACTTTCCTCCCACTAGAAAAATTTGCCACGAAAAATATTTTTTTCAATGAAAATCAAACGTGCCCTTGATGTAATTAAGAACTAACTCTTTTTTATCTATGGTAGTTTTCTCGCTAAAATAAGTAACTATTAGATAAGTGGCCAAGTGAGCCCTCGAGTTGGATTGCACGCAGTGTCTGCATCAAGTAGAAGATTTCTCTTTTAGTCGGTGGGCACCATCATGGGCGGACCATTGTGCACAAATTATACGATTCAAATGTGACCACCTATCCGATCTGTGGGACCACCTTTTTTAGATCTGACCATATCAATATCACCACCATCATCATCAAAGCCTTGTTCTAATTATGTTGGGGTCGCTATACGATTTTGTTTCTCCATTCCAATCTATCTTGAGCAAAAAACTTCATCAACTTTTAAACACCGCTGGTTTTTTTAAACCCTACCAGTTTTTTTTTACTGCGGGTTCCAAACCAAGGTAAAATAGGAGAGTTGAATTTGATAGGTTGATAGCCAGCGTAAAATTTTGGCATAATCCAAGCATAAATTCTGACCACATCAATATCTTTTACCTATTTTTCATTCGGCGAATAGAACTGTTAGCTGATGCTAGTGTAAGATCTCGGCTGTTGTATAAGGTGAAATCCCAACCGTTGAAAGTGCACCAAAAAGAAAACATCCAAAGGAAAGTTTGAGCCTTTTCTAACTTTTCAGTGTTTGGTAAAATGTGGAGTCTGTGGAAAATGACAATGACCTTGCATCATGGGATTCACACCCCAGGAATTTCAGTCAATAAAATACGATCAGACTATTCTCAGAGTTGGAAAATATTTTCCTGGAATCTTAGCTATTGAATTACGCTAGCCACATAGAAATCAACATACTAGGAAAGAAGCTTCCATGAAGTGACTTCAACAATCACATAATAAAATAACTTGCTTATAGTATAAAAACATACGGTAGTCTTATTTTGAGTTCTGTTTCTTAGGAACGTTTTTTATAATAGTTTGTGGATTCTGATAGAATTCACTTACAATCTCTCTACTCACACTCCCAAGTACTCGAATTGTAGATTTTTGTCCTATGACCTATTGAAGTTGTTCGATGAGGACTATTTTTTACTTCTTTATGATGAAAATGTAATCAAGTGAATAGAGACAATACCATAAGAACAAATTTGGCAATCAAATCCTCGGAAATTCCTCACATGTTGTGTCTCAAAGTCGCGAAGAACTCAAATTTGGTAATTGTAAAAGGACGGGGATTTGTAGCAGTGAAAATCCTTAATTTTCTTTTTAGCATTTTCAGGTCCGACTCATAGTTGGAAATTCTCATTTACGTAAGGATTTACACACTTGTACCAATAAAAAGCAATGTGCGTTGATATCCAACGTGCAATCCTCAGTCATACAAATATTCAGTGAAGACTTCCTATTCTAGAGGTTGTAATGAGTGTTCAAATTTGTGAATTTCTCACTGGTTATCAAACATGCCCTATTAGGAGCAAACCTAGGTTTTTTGATGCATACACCCGAGAGATTCAAAAAACTAGTCAAATAATACCTTAAAGATATTATTTTATTTTATTTATTAACTTGACCATTGCCCGCACCACCCAAATGAAAATCTTGGGTCTGCCATTGTGCCTTACTATCAATGATATTAGTGATGGGTTCCGATTAATCACACCCCCTACAGGAATCATACGCAGATATTTGAACCTATGTGGAGGAGGTAGGTCCCATGTGTGGTTCTTTGATGATAAGAAAAATGGGTCTCACCCAAAAGACAAGATCTGCCATTGTTGCTCGTCATTTGATGAGCACAGCTGTGAATTCATATATATTCAAAAAATATTCTCCTATGCACAACATACATGAGCATCCCGCATCCACATTAGCAAGGGGTGAATTTTAAAAGTGGGTCCTGCTCTGCAATCACCTAGAGAAAGTTAGTTTGGGTTTGTGATTCATAGATTTTAACAGAAAATTTCCACATTTCCCCTAATGTTATTTTTATTTATTTTTATTTTTGGTGACATGGGGATCCCTGCAATTTGCAAGAGTTTGAATTTGTCTTGGGCTCTTTATGAAAACCCTTTCTCCCCTTTTTCCATGCAGTGCCAGTGAGACACAATAAATGGTCATGATAAGTCCCTCAATTTGGAGCGTGGCAAACAACGGTGATAATTGCCATGCTTTTTTGAGACATAAAATGACTTTAAGTTATTAGATGGTGGGCCCCACCATGGATGATGATGCTATCTATCAAAATAGAAATACAAAATGTTGAAGAATCCCTGTCATCCTTGAATTTGTGAAAAGGCATTTCCATGGAAATTGTGTGGAAAGCCCTGCGGCATTTCTGAGCCCAACTTTTTTTCTCTGTTAGGTGCAATGCCCTTTCTTTGAGGAAAAGTCATGGAAATCTTCCATTTTACTTCAACAGTGTGAGTGATAAGAGAATTTAGATTTGCCTTTGGCTGAAAATTACAAATGTTGAAATTCCGGAATGCTACTGACTTAGATTACTTATTTCACTCATGTTGCATTTTCTACTTGAGAATTCTATCCATCCTGATTTCCATAAATCTTTATTTCCTAGTTACAAGAATTTATTATTGAACTTATTCCTTTATATGCATTATGATACATGGACTTACTCTTGTTATTGTGAACATAAGACTCACTTTTCGGGTTTACAACGAGAGATCCAACTTTTATGGGTGACAATTAATTTGGGCTCGTTTTTTTTAAACATTTTACTTATCTAAAAATTACAAAAATCCTATTAAAAATTCTAGTAAGAAATAAGCCAAATAAACACCCGTTTAAAACTCATAAAATGTAATACACCTTTTCAAACGCTATAACCCCTCAAAATTAATTTCTACATCTACATTGACCATAGGTCGAATTTTATTTCAATTAAAATTGGACCTAATACCCATCACTAGATTGTTCACTTATTTGATACATGGCGTGCACTTTTATTGACCGAGGGAATCAAATTTTGCATAGTGAAAAGTTGACTGACCGCATTTAAAGGCGTCATCGATGATGTTACTTCCACATCTGTCCTTGAGGCCCAAAGTCCACCATTCATAGAAACAATGCCTGGCAACGGTCATGATTGGTTCTCAAGGCTCGACATAAAAGATAAGGTTTTCGTGCCCTCCATCTCATAGACACAGAAAAAAGAAGTCCCGAATCCCGAATCGGATCCTCCAATGCAGGTCTCCGAAACACCAACATGGACCCATATAATTATAATTCAAATTGCCCAAGCTGAATATCATTTTCTGCTTTTGATGTATCCTCAAACTTCAGCTCAATAGGAGACGATTCCTTGTTAAAATTGAACACGTGATGGACCATGATGAAATAGTAGTAACCAAGTTTTAGTTACGTGCTCAATTAGATGGTGGAATTCATATTTATTTAATTTATATTTAAAGATATATCAATGAAAGGAATAAGATTAGGTCTACATAGAAAATCCAGTATGGCCAATAAACTGGATTGAACTGACCGAGCCAGGCGGTTCGGATTGATTTATAGTACATCGGTTTGGTCTACAGTTTGAAAGCTGCAGAAACCACTTTGATTGGTTAGTTATTGGTTTGAACCCTCGGTTCACCACCTAAATAGAACTGAATGGTGTATTATATAATTTGAGCATTTGACTCTTTAGATTTTTGAGTTTCATGATAGTTGATATGGATTTTTATCTTTATCCTAAGCATTGAAATAAATGCAAAGGATGGATTGTCATTATTTTGAAAATTTTAATTTCTTATTTGTAAAATAAATAAATAAATAAATAAAATAAATGGTATAACCGATCAATACTTCACTTTGGTTCGGTCAAAGCCCTCTCCATTAGTTGGATTTGATTGATTAATTTAAAAATCGATAGGTTTGATTTGGTGATTGATTTTATGTTAAATCGATCCAAACTGTCGATGCGCATCGCTGGATAAAATTCATCTTCAAAGTTCTGATCCATCATTTTGTAGGCCCCATACAAGAGGAAGCCGTGGAATAGCTGCACAGAGGATCCCGAGGATTCCAAATTTAAATGAAGATATTTATTGAGGTTCCTCATTTACTGGAACCTCCCGTGGTCCCGCGGGACACTAAAACGAGAGCAAACAGGCAGACTGGGAAGAACAGAACAACAACGTCTTTGCTTTGCTGGGTTTTATATTATTTTATTGTATAAAATGGGAAGACCCGGTCACCGAAACATCCAAACACTCCAAGATTATACACAAATCACAAATCACAAATCACAAATCACACCAACCAACCTCCCATTATAAATATAAATACCACACACATAGCTCATAGGTAGGTAGATTGGCTCTTTCCATCATTTCAAACCCCAAAACCTCAGAATCCTCAGAAACCAAAACCCAAACGCAAACTCCAAACGCAATGGAAGAAAATCAGATCGCGAAATCCTCCTCCATGGAATCCGATATCAGGATTCTCACCTCTGGCGGACGCACAATCCCGGCGCATTCCAGCGTCCTCGTACGTTCTTCTTCTTCCACTTTGTAGAATGAGTTTTTTTGTTTCAGATCTGATCTGTTACTGATTTTTTTGTTCTTTTGATTTTCTTTGTGATTGAAGGCTTCGGCGTCGCCGGTTCTGGAGAAGCTGATGTCTGATCGTCCGGAGAGAACAGTTCCGATCGTCGGAGTACCGTCCGACGCCGTCGCGGCCTTCGTCAATTTCATCTACTCCAGGTTCGTTCTCTGTTTACATTCCCCTCCTCTGTTCTGCGAACGTGCGCCTCTTAGACCGCTACATCCGAGTCGGTCGCGGAAACTGAGTGGGAAAAACACGGTTTAGAGACGGATCGGGAAAACTTTGATACGTTTACGTATCGTCCGGTATATCCGCACTGCATATCGGCCTGTTTCTGCCTTTGTATGGTAAAAGAAGAACGTGATTTATTGCAAATCTAGTGCGATACGACTCGACTGTGGTAGGCGCACGTTAGAACATAAACGGAAACGAGCGGGGCAGATTCTTCGTCTTTCTTGTGCCTTTTTCCTCGAGAACTGAGCTGGAAAAAGGAAAGAGAATTCGATTCCTGCTCTGCTACTATAGTAGATTCTCTTCCTCTGTTCTGTTCTGTTAACATGCGCCTTGTCTGTGCCGGTTGCGAGGAAGTGAGTCAAAAGGCACGGTTTCGGAAACTGGATCGGCCAAATCCGATACATTTACGTATCAGCTAGTTTATCGGCACTGGACTGATACATCGACATGTTGCAGGAGTTTTATGGGAGAGGAGGAAATGATCGAGAGGCATGGGATACAGCTGTTGGTGCTGTCGCACGTGTACCAGGTGAGGGAGCTGAAGCGCGCGTGTGAGGTAGGGCTGGCAGGAAAGCTGATGGCGGAGAGCGTGGTGGACGTGCTGCAGCTGGCGAGGGAGTGCGACGCGCCTTACCTGAGCATAAGGTGCATGAAGTTCATTTCCAAGGATTTCAAAGAGGTGGAGAAGACGGAAGGTTGGAGATTCTTGCAGGATCATGACCCTTGGTTTGAGCTCCACATTCTACAGTTCCTAGACGAAGCTGAAAAGGTACCACTACCATTCCATTCCATTTCATGAATCTATTTATGTGTCTTATTTGGATGTGAGTTTGTGGCAAAACATTGGGCTCTGCTTGACATGCTGAGCAGAGCCCCTTTTTTGGAAAATCCAAATACCTGTTTCTTTATTGGAATTTCAAGAATTTCTGTCTCCCGTATATAGTGGAATTCCAGTACGCTCCTTTGCGCTTGAGCATCAGGAATTCCACCAAAATGCAAATGGAGTGAAATTTCTGAATTCCCAAAAAGGTCAAAAGACATATTTCATGAGGCTGGAATCCCAAGATGCTAGTGAAAGAAATATGAAATTCAGAGATTTCAGGCGACAACATGTCACATTATGTTCAAGAATTCCTTGACATGGTAAATTCATGGCAGAAATTCCACTAAAGAAACAGGACCTAAGAGTATGTTTGGTGAATATTGATTCTGTGAAAAAGAAATTAAAACTTGTACTACTTTTTGTGTTTTTTCCTCTAGACCAGTGGAAAATCATTTTCTATGTAAGAACTCGAGGATTATATTGTGCAGCAATAGAATTTGTGTTTCGTGGTGTTATAGCATATGATTTTTGGGATACTAAAGGAATTCTTTTCTTTTTTTCATGTAGAAAAAGCACGTCATTAAATTAAAGTGATAGATTGTAAAAACTAAAAAAATTGGAGGCTTTTTTTTTATTAATCTGAAATCATTAGTGTTACACGAATGTGGCTTCTTTTCTTACCTACACCAGGGATTTAAACTAGCACACTCTAGGGACACACCTATGGCCTTAGTCTGCTCAGCTGTGTGTGGGTCTTCACCAAATATCAATCCATGGAATTTGTGCGCACCCTTGGATTCATTGCTATAAAACACCTGAATTTTTGTAACAATTTATTTGCATGTTCTATATGTGATCAATTAGTTTAGACATTCAACGAAACTAACTCATGGAAGATATGAATTTAGAGATGCCCATATGAGTGGGGGCATTCATCTTGGGTGGTTTAGGTTTTTCGTTATTTGGGCACACGTGTTTGGAGTCTCACGACTCATTAGATTGAATATTTCTAAAGAATATGAAGGATTAAAATCAAATGTTTCAATGATCATTGGTTTTTTCTCGAATTGTAATAACAGACTAGGAAGCGTAGGATGCGAAACAGAAAATATCAAAGGCTGTATCTGCAGCTAAATGAGGCGATGGAGTGTCTAGAGCACATATTCACAGAAGGGTGCACTCATGTGGGGCCACACGACATGGAGCCAGACAAGAAGAAGGGACCATGCACCAACTTCTCCACATGCTGCAGGGGTCTCCAGCTCCTCATACGCCATTTCGTCACTTGTAAGAAGAAGGTTCCTGGTGGGTGCAGCCATTGCAAGAGGATGTGGCAGCTCTTTCGCCTCCACTCCTCCCTTTGCGACCAACCCGAATCCTGCAAGGTTCCTCTCTGCAGGTATGTCACATACACTGCTAGCCTTTTCGGTCTCATTGTAAGGAATGAAAGTTTTCAGGTCAGCTTATGGGCTAAGATGCACAGATACCGCAGAAACATAGATTTTACATATAAAAGGAAAGTATAGATACGATACAACACGATGTGTTGCCCATGCTACAGTATCCGTGCATCATAGGTTATGGGTGTAACTTGAGTGGATTGGGTTGCCTGTTTGGATAACTTGAACCCAAACCCTGCACTGATGAAACTCTCAAGCATACCCAGCTCGAGCCTAACCCAAATTGTAAATCCCTGGCCGAGTGATGGATTGAATCATTTGGCCTGGGTCAAATTAGTCATGCCGAATTTCAATACATGCTTAGGGCCTGTTTGTTTTGTGTAATTGGATTTCTAGGTATTCTAAGATTTTGTTTTTCTATTAGTGGTTAGAGTTGAAAAATTAGATGTTCATATCCAAAATGACAATCAAATCACCCCTACTTAAATATAAAATAAATCAAAGTGAGATGGAAAATGATAACTCAACCGTCGCCTTTGTAATTTAAATCCTAGGAATGTTAAGATTCCATCTACATTCATGCTTCATATCCTTCACCTTAATATTCGCTTTTTTAATAATTTTTTGTGGAGCTCATTTGATGATGAATTCATGTGTATATTATGTAAATAAATAGGCTCCTAGTATATAGTTCCTCATATGATATCGGGTGGCAATATATATTATTAAGAGGGGGTCTTGCCCATGCTGTCACCATTAGTTGTCAATTTTCACGCCTAGTGACCAAAATAGAAATATTTCCCTAGTAGTTCCAATACTGCTCTATTTTTGCGATATCACGAAACTTTTTTTGAATTATGCAATATCGCATGAAATTGCATCCTTTTTTTTTTTTTTATTGCCCACTTTCAATAATTCAATAAAGTTTTATGACATCGTAAAAATGGAGCTATATGTAGAACACGCGGGGAAATATCCCAAACTTTGGTCACTGATCTCAACCTCAACAAGCCAGCCGAAATTCACTTTGATTGAAATTGGGTGGTGCAGGTTGGGATTAGGCCTGACCCGAGTTGCGAAACTATGCATGACTAGTGAGTGGCCCATCGTCCACCATGTATTGTGATTCTAAATGCTTGCATTGATGGCTGGGTTGACAGCCCTTCTTAGCTTTTCAGGAAATATCGCCGGAGGAATTATTGGTTTCTGGAAATATCGTCTGAGTCGGATCATGACAATCCTCCCTCTTATATTATCATATTGATGGGTCGGTCTGTCTCGTGCCCGAGAAAATGGGTCTCAAGGTGATTGGGATGTACGACCCAACGTATTGATTTTTTAGCTAGTGACGGGATGCATTGCACCAAGCATCCCACTGTCACATCCTGGCCATCAAATCATAAAACGTGGTGCTGAAATGGAGAGAGGAGTAACCTCACATCACACATTTGATATTTTACAGAAACAAGATTCTTCCCCCATAATGGTCAATTTTTCTACTGTGGTACAAAATAGACCACCTCTTCGTCCAAGTGCTTTGATATCTGTCATGTTGGGGGTGCTGGGGGTCTCACTCCTTCCACCAGAAATCTGGTGCTTTTCCTTGTTATTTTTCAGGCAAGGAAAGGCGTTTCCACGAAAAAAAAATAAAATAAAATTCTGGAGTCCTCGTCCAAGTTTGTTGGAATGGAAATTAGGAGAGTCCTGACATTGCTGCTGCGGTGGGTCAGTTTCTTTTCTTTACAAGGGCACATCTCTAACATTTCAATGCCAGACAAAAACAGAAGAGGGCATATATCCTGCTTTCATTTCCTTGTTTCATTTGCTGTAAATCAATTGACTGTTCAGTCCTCTCCGCGTATAAAGTTCTATTTATAATGGTAGGCATTCATAAAAATTTCTCAGCAATATCTTTCTATAAAAAAAAAACTTAAATTAAAAAAAAAAAAAAAGAAAGGTAAAGTTGAAGATTTATGAAAGAGCATCCGATATTCTCCCCTTTGGCCGGAATTGATTACCCAGCCATCATACATTCATACTAGTAAATCAAATCCTTTACTTCTCTACAACTGAATGTCATTCACTCCTCACATCCTTTCCATTTACACATGAATTTTCTCAGAAATTCAATTCGTAGCAAACAAACGGGGTCTTAGTGTAACAGATCATTTGTTACTGTGCATGAGTTTGAAACCATAGCGTGTAGCGGAAAAAAAGAAAAAAGAATAAAAACCATTTGTTACTCTACTGTTAACCTTTTAATTTCTTCTTTTTTGCAATATGAGCAGGCAGTTCAAAGAAAAGATGCCAGATGAGAGAACGGGAGAGGATGGAAGGTGGAGATTGCTTGTGAGAAAGGTGGAGTCTGCTAAAGCCATTTCTTCCTTGTCCAAGAGGAAAAGGGTAGATGAATTAGATGTCCCCACCTTCATACCAAATTAGGCCCGAAAAAAACAAAACATGAGTCGGTGCCAATCCTTTTATCTTGGGGGCGACTTTTTTTCCTAGTTTTAATTATTACTGTTTGTTTACGTTAGAATCAAGTCATCATTTTCTCCCTGTTGTGCGTGTGCAAATGGGAAATAAGATAAGGTTCCTTTGTATTGGGTATGTATGTGTGTAGACTGTTGTAGTACAGAGCAATATTTATTCAGTTTATGACCACGTGCACTGATATTTGAACCTTTCACTTTTACCTTGAATGTTATATAGTTTTATATATATATATATATATATAATACACTTTTACCTTGAATGTTATATATATATATATATATATGTGTGTGTGTGTGTGTGTGGGGAAGGCGGTCCTATAAGGTTTCATCCTTATGATCTGCACCTTTTGGAATGCCCATTGTGGCCCACTTTATAACACATTCAAATTGACCACTCATCCATAACCTCCTTATAGGCACTCAATCACATGAATTTGCATGGATTCGAATGAATTAGACTATTGGATTGAGGGTCAATTTTTCTTCTTTGATGTAAAGCTATTAAACTTGTGGATCAAGGATAAAGGGATTAGAGGTATTAGATTGACTTCAAATTTGATATGTAAGTTGTCCCTACTTGTAAGTTGTCCAATGACCAGTGGGGTCTCAGTGTGGGCCCCAATAGGCGGTATCCACAGTAAACTGGATGGATGGTCCTTATAGGACTGCCTCCCTATAAATATATATATATATATATATATTTATATACACACACACATGTCCACAAATCAAATGGGCCGGTGCTAAAATAGACTTTGCAGCTTATTGCTTTGTTTTGTTATATTAATTAATATACGCGTTTAGTAGTACATTGGATGTAAGATGGTCGGTTCTTATATAAATATAAAATGGTCTTAACGATGTTTTACTTATATAATATAAAAATTTTTAGTGCACCAAAGCTCAAGGAAAGATGGTAATACTAATTCTATAGATTCCTTTTTTTTTATCGTCTCTAAACAGCTAGCACTCCGCAATATTTCACCATTTACATTTGCTACAACCACTTTAGATGCCTTTGAATTGTGTGGTCCTAATCAATGAGACCCGTCAGTAGCCGACACAATTCTAGACCATCCACTTTGACATGCCCCAATGTACCCCAGGCTATTCAGAGCTTACATGAGTCATAGCCCAGCTAACAAGATTTGGAATATTACATATACCCACTTCCTTAAAAAATCACAAATCTGCCTGGTTTTTCATCTTTTATTACATCTATCAAATCTAAAAATCTTGGTAAACCAACCGAGAGACAATCAAAGGGCGGTAACCAGAGGGTTTACCATTCTCCAAATAAAAAAAAAAAAAAAAAAATGTAGTGGATTACATAAAATTCCCCAAAACCCCACCTTGGACTGATAGGGTCAAGGTAATTTTGGTGGAGATTTTTCAGTTGAAAAGAGTTGATTATTTGTAAATGTCAAAAGAATAGATGGTTATATAAGTAAATTTCCCAAAATTGATTTAGGAGGAAACTTCAACAACAATTTATTCCAGCTGAAAAGGACAGATCTTCAATGGTAGTACTTGGTTCCCTTTGTTCACAATTTAATGATACCAAAAAGGCATACCTTATTTCTGTTTGGATAATCAAAATGCAATTCCCTGTGTTTCCATTTTAAAATTTTCAGTTCGAATAAATCTTAAAAAGCTCAAATTGTCAGCAACAGGCAATCTTCCAAGGTGGGAAAAAAAAAAACAGAATAACAAGATGAAAACCAATGGATGGGAAGCAGTCCACATCCATCAAGCAACTGGTCCTTTTTGTTTGTCATTGCTTCACTGCAGACCACTTTAAATGGACAATAAGCAAAGTTAACCATTCCTTCAAATCCAAGTAAATTTAATAAATGCTTCTCTACCAAGAAACTCTGGCATTGTTCAACAGTATGCAACGTCTGTGTGCCTTTTCCCCTTCTCCCTTCTTGAATTTACTCATTGGATTACATGTGAATCTAACAGAATAATTTGGTTCCATCATAAAACTGAGAATGGCAACTACATAACCAAATGAAAAACTAATCACAATTATGATTGATTAAACATAATGATAGTAATTTAAATATCCATCAGAATGGCTTTCCGCATTCAATAGTTATTCAACTCGGGGTTTTCCATACACGAAGAACAAAATTGGTATGTGCCTAAAGTGGGGGGATGGGGGAACTCACTTGGCATCACTTCCATGCTTTCTTGCCTCGGTACTGTTTGCCAGAGCGCTTTTGCTGCTTCTTTTTCTCCTGCCGAGACCTTGTCACCTTCGCTCGCTTTGCAGCAAGAGGCATTGCCTTTTTATGCTCCTTCTGCCGATTGCTTAGACCACCAGTCTGCTCCACATACAAAATCAGTGATCAGGAGACAAAAGGGAAGCACCTATAAAACACCATTCATTGCATTGATTTAAACCTAGGTATCATTCCACACTCATGGTTAATGGAGTAGATTCATAATCCAAACAAGTACGGGCTTGATCACTCCATCCTTTCAATCGACTTCACATCAATACTAGAATTACGATGATCAACCAATGCTTCTCTCATACATGTATGTAGAAAGCGGAAGTGGGACAAAGGGGCACTCAAATGGTTCCAAAGGCCTACGAAGTGAGAAGGTAAGCAACAACATTGAGAGAAGGTTTGTGAACCATCTGCCTTTTTTTTTGTAGAGAATGATGTCATGTATGATGCTTACGGCATGCATATGACAGGGACACCATGGACACAGCAGGGACACGGGCTTTATACAAAATAGTGAAGCATTGGATGCGATACGACACAAAACGAGACCCATTTTGAAGCATCCGTGTGTCATAGGATGTCACACTTAATGAGGTTCTTTTGTCATTCATCCCCTTACTGAAGAAAATTATGCTGAAAATTTCAGTTCAGGTCCAGAAAAAACATCCCACAAGATCACCAGTGGAAAAACATCTAAAGTGACAAAAGCATAGTCATAGCAGGATGGGGGACTTGAACCACAGGGCATTAAAAATTCAATGCTTTTTTTTTTCAAATGGTATTAAAACATGATGCCTTCATGGTAGTCATTTTTTGAGTTCTAAACAAATAAGGAACTTAGTTTACTCGATTTGGTTGGGTGAGGGAAGAATAGTCAAGTTCGTTAGTTAGTTCATCAGTCACCTGTTCATATGCATGTGAAACGAGCCTACACTCAACAAAATGACAGATTTAGTCATTTTTCTAGAATTATTCAAATGGAAAAAGTTTAAAAATATGATTTGCTGGGTGCCAGGAAGGCTGTAGTGGAGGTGGTGGATGGCTATCAGGGTGGCTAAATTGGTGACGAAGAAAAGATTCATTGGTAAAAACAGTAGTATGAAGTTCTGAGAGCACTTGGAAAGGAAGCTGGGTAGAACACTTGGCAAAAACTGAACAGGTTGACTTACATAGCAGCTTCTGCAACTCAGGTAGCTGTAAAAGCTAAACCGATGATTATTTTATGGGCATCTCCACAAAGGAGTTTGTAGATATTTCCATTTGAGACCATTGGAGAGTCTCTGGTATGGTGATGCTAAACTTCCCTAGTCATAAAACAAAAAAAAGGGAAGTTCGAGATTTTCATCTCTCTCTCTCTGAATGGTAGTGCAAGCGTTTTCTGGTCCAAAAAAATGAATATATTAATTATTTGCTCAGAAATGGAATGCTTTAAGGGTTAGATTTTCAAGCTTGTTCAATGGCTAGTTTCGAATTTGATATTTGGCCAAATTCTCAATGCAATATTTATTTTAGTCCATGGAACTAAGCTCACCGTCCAATGGACCACATTCCCAATTGTACAATAATACATCAAGCAAGCCAGCTCTTTACCATTGTTCCCCTTCTTCTCGTGTAAGTTCTTTACATCACTTTGCAGAAAGCACATTTGTGTTTTCTGAGTTATATGCCCTCCATGGTATGACTTTTTAAACACCTATTAAATTATTTTGATTTTTTTATATAATCTGACAGGTTAATAGAATTGGTTATTTTTACCAAATAAATACAAGAATAAGCCGAGAAGATGAACCAATAGATGCAAAATGCCCATAAATCTAGAGAGAACCTAATGGAAGAATCTATGGCTAACTTTCTGAAATTAACACAGCAAAAAAAAAAAAAAAAGACATGAAAGAGGAGTAAGCACACACCTTCTTCTGTTTCACGGCAGCTCGGGCCTGGTACTTCCCTCTCTCTTCCCTCCCTGCTTTTACTAATGCCAGCCTCTCCTCCTTGCTTAGCTTTCTTCTTACGTGCATCTAGAAATCAAAATATGTCCAACTTAGAAACAGTTTTTCAGGGGGACTACAAATTTAAAAGTGGGAAACACACTTCCTAGCATGAATAAATCAGGAAAAAAAAAAACTCCATCTGCTTTCCCTAAAATAAGGTGAAATGTAAGGCAAGGCCAGGGAACTTACAGAAAATTCCACAATCAAGAAGCATAGAATAGCCTGTGGGGATATAGAAAGCTCACCTCAAGTTTTGAAGGATCGACACGCTTTACAGATAGCTCATCAGAACTGGGCATTTTAAAAGCTGCAAATTTAGAATCTGAGCCCTTTTTAATTAGTCCCTGCTGAGTCAAAGCCACCTTTGCATCTTTCTTGGCCTGAAATCCCAATTCAGAAGACCATCAGTATAAGGATAGAGGTAGCAAAGTGTGTGTAGGAAGAAATTTTCACCCACAAAAGAGGAAAAGTCCATTGAACCAGTTTCCCCGGACACTACACAAATGTGCCCTTAAGGAATGAAAGTTTTCATGTCTATTTATGGGCTATGATGCAAAGATACGGTAGGGATACAGATTTTACACATAAAAAGTAAAGTATCGGATACGATACAATACGATACGTTACCCATTTTACAGCATCTGTGCATCATAGCTTATGGGTGTAACTTGATTGGATTGGGTTGCCTGTCTGGATAACTTGAACCCAAACCCTGCACTGATGAAACTCTCGAGCATACCCAACTCGAGCCTAACCCAAATTGTAAATCTCTGGCTGAGCGATGGGTTAAATCATTTGACTCGGGTCAAATTAGTCATGCTGAATTTCAATACATGGTTAGGGCCTGTTTGTTTCGTGTAATTGGATTTCTACGTATTCTAAGATTTTGTTTTTCTACAAGTGGTTAGAGTTGAAAAATTAGATGTTCATATCCAAAATGACAATCAAATCACCCCTACTTAAATATAAATTAAATCAAAGTGAGATGGAAAATGATAACCCAGCCGTCGCCCTTGTAATTTAAATCCTAAGAATGTCAAGGTTCCATCTACATTCATGCCTCATATCCTTCACCTTTATATTCGCTCTTTTAATAATCTTTCGTGGAGCTCATTTGATTATGAGTTTGTGTGTATATTATGTAAATAAATAGGCTCCTAGTATATAGTTCCTCATATGATATCGTGTGGCGATATATATCTTATTAAGAGGGGTCCTTCCTATGCAGTCACCATTAGTTGCTTGGTGATCAAAATAGAAATATTTCCCCAGAAGTTCTATATGCTGCTCTATTTTTGAGATATCACGAAACTTTTTTTTTAAATTATACAATAAGGCATGAAATTACACCCTTTTTTTTTTCCTTTTTTTTTATCCGTTTCCAATAATCCAATAAAGTTTTGTGATATCGTAAAAATGGAGCCATATGTAGAAATTATGGAAAAATATCCCAAACTCTGGTCACTGACCTCAACCTCAACAAGCCGGCCAAAATTCACTTTGATTGAAATTGGGTGGTGCAGGTTGGGATTAGGCCCGACCAGAGTTGCGAAACTATGCACGACTAGTAAGTGGGCCATCATCCACCTTGTATTGTGATTCTAAATGCTTTCATCGATGGCTGTGTTGACAGCCCTTCTTAGCTTTTCAGGAACCATCGCCGGAGGAATTATTAGTTTCTAGAAATATCGTCTGAGTCGGATCAGGACAATCCTCCCTCTTATATTATCATATTGATGGATTGGTTTGTCTCGTGCCGGAGAAAATGGGTCTCAAGGTGATTGGGATGTAGGGTCCAACATATTGATTTTTTAGCTAGTGACGGGATGCATTGCACCAAGCATCCCACTGTCACATCCTGGCCGTCAAGTCATGAAAGGTGGTGCTGAAATGAAGAGAAACGTAACCTGACATCACACATTTCATATTTTACAGAAACAAGATTCTTCCCCTATAATGGTCAATTTTTCTACTGTGGTACAGAATAGACCACCTCTTGGTCCAAGTGCTTTGATATCTGTCATGTTGGGGGTGTGGGGGGTCTCACTCCTTCCACCAGAAATCTGGTGCTTTTCCTGGTTATTTTTCAGGCAAGGAAAGGCGTTTCCACCAAAAAATAAAATTCAGGAGTCCTTGTCCAAGTTTTGTTGAAATGGAAATTAGGAGAGTCCTGAAAATGCTGCTGCGGTGGGTCAGTTCTTTTCTTAACAAGGGCACATCTCTTAACATTTCAATTCCAAACAAAAACAGATGAGGGCATATATCCTGCTTTCATTTCCCTGTTTCAGTTGCTGTAAATCAATTGACTGTTCAGTCCTCTCCGCGTATAAAGTTCTATTTATAATTGTAGGCATTCATAAAAAATTCTCAACAATATCTTTCTATCTAAAAAACTTAAACAATAGAAAAAAGTAAAGGTGAAGATTTATGAAAGAGCATCCGATATTCTCCCCTTTCGCTGGAATTGATTACCTAGCGATCATACATTCATCCTAGTAAATCAAATCCTTTACTTCTCTACACCGAATGTCATTCACTCCTTACATCCTTTTCATTTACACATGAATTTTCTGAGGAATATCCTTTTCATTTACACATGAATTTTCTGAGGAATTCAATTCGTAGCAAACAAACGGGGTCTTAGTGTAACAGATCATTTGTAACTCTACCCCTTTGGTGGTTGTTTGGCTGGTTAGAGACATAGGTGTTCATGTGAGGGTGCAGGAGTTTGAAACCATAGCGTGTAGCAGAAAAAAAAAAAAAGGAAAAAGAAAAAAAAAATCATTTGTTACTCTACTGGTAACCTTTTATTTCTTCTTTTTGGCAATATGAGCAGGCAGTTCAAAGAAAAGATGCCAGATGAGAGAACGGGAGAGGATGGAAGGTGGAGATTGCTTGTGAGAAAGGTGGAGTCTGCTAAAGCCATTTCTTCCTTGTCCAAGAGGAAAAGGGTAGATGAATTAGATGTCCCCACCTTGATACCAAATTAGGCCCTAAAAAAAGACAAAACATGAGTCGGTGCCAATCCTTTTATCTTGGGGGCGACATTTTTTTCCTAGTTTTAATTATTACTGTTTGTTTACGTTAGCATCAAGTCATTATTTTCTCTCTGTTGTGCGTGTGCAGATGAGAAATAAGATAAGGTTCCTTTGTATTGGGTATGTATGTGTGTAGACTGTTGTAGTACAGAACAATATTTATTCAGGTTATGACCACATGCACTGATATTTGAACCTTTCACTTTTACCTTGAATGTTATAAATATATATATATATATATATATATGGGAGGCCGTCTTGTAAGAACCGTCCTTACTATCCGCACCTTTTGGAATGCACATTGTGGCTTACTTTATGATCCATCCAAATTGATCACTCATTCATAACCCCCTTATAGGCACTGAATCACATGAATTTGCATGGATTTGGATGAACTAGACCATTGAATTGAGGGTCAATTTTTCTTCTTTGATATAAAGCTATTAAACTTGTGGACCAAGGATGAAGGGGTTAGAGGTATTAGATTGACTTCAAATTTGATATGTGAGTTGGTCCTACTTATAAGTTGTCTCATGACCAGTGGGGTCTCATGGTGGGCCCCAATAGGCGGTCCGCATAGTAAATCGTAAGGATGGTCCTTATAGGACCGCCTCCCTCTATATATATACACACACGTGTCCACAAATCAAATGGGCCGGTGCTAAAATATACTTTGCATCTTACATATTGCTTTGTTTTGTTATATTAATTAATATACGCGTGTAGTAGTACATTGGATGTAAGATGGTCGGTTCTTATATAAATATAAAATGGTCTTAAGGATGTTTTACATATATAATATAAAATTTTTGAGTGCCCCCAAAGCTCAGGGAAAGATGGTCATACTATGCCATACCCATTTGAAAGAGTGTAAAGTGGTCAATAGTCATTGCATAGGCTAAACAATATGGTTGATGATATGTTTGATGAGTTTGATTATATCATCTTGAATGATGATTAGAATAAAACGAGGTCAGATTTGGACTATGAAAATGGGAAACGCCGAAAAGTCATATACAATACAATACATACATTTTATTTATATATTGATTTTCTTCGAAACTTCATAGGAGAAAATCTTCAAAAACATGTGCGTGTGATGTTGGAGGTTACTGGTAATTAATAAGTTGAGTACAATTATTTTAAATTTAGCACGTGTCGCATCCCAGTCCCGAGAATTCCCTGATTAGGGTGGTACCCGAGGTGTGACACGCGTACTCCCGTGAACTCGAACCTGTTCCGGACTAAATCCGAATTTACGAAGGAGAAATTTCCACATTTCACGTGTGAGGATTACTCACCGACACCTATTAAACAACATTTATTTGCGGAAGCATGTATATCATCAATAACAAAGCCATGAACAGTCTATTAATCAATCAAATATATTACCATTAATCTATAACAAAGCTAATAATTTAAACCTTTTAAAAGCATAGTACATAAATACTCTAATGAATATCTTTAGATGCTTATCTCAATGGAACATAATCCTAATACAAATGCAAAATAAAACTAATCATATGCATTACCTTAAGCTAAGTGCAATATGAAATACTTAGTCTCAAACCCAAGATGACCACTCTGATACATACTCCAGGTGTCAAAGCTAACCAATATGCTTATCAATCAAATCTTTGATCTGAATGGTTATTAGTAATTCTCTTTAGTGTCCTGGATCCCTGTGATACCAAGTGTAGCACCATGAATACGACGATTCAACAATATATATGAGCAATTAAGATTCAACACATGTTATTCAAATTTCGAATTTAAAGACGAATAGATTAAAGAGACCAAATAAATGTCAACTAGGCACATTGTGCATTATGAATAAATCATGCTTTATCGAATCAATAATCGAATACTCACTTTCTAGTTGGCTACTACATTTGCCCATCCTTTTCGATAAAGAGCGAATTTAGTTGGGATGTCACTAGCGGCCCAGCCAAAGGCTAGCTGGCTACCCGGTTCTGGAGTTCCAGTGCTCCAGACGACATACTACAGTAGTCTCGAATAACTAAACCAAGTTTAACCCCGTCAGGTATCACAAGGTCAAAGCTAAGTAGTGCCGAACCATTCGAATCAAATAATAATAAAATGGAGTAAGACTTTACAAATCGAATCATTTCTAATCAAATCCATTATTTCATTTCCTAGTCTCAAATCAATTCTAATCGAATCAAATCACATACTTACTCCTTTCGAATAACACATCAATGGATGATAACATTTGTAATACAATTTGTGAAATAATTCGAATAATGCAATAATAATAATAATCATGTGAATATTTAAGGGCAATAATGAATTAATCCCAATATGCAAATGCAAATAAATTAATGGAATCAAGAATATTTACTAGCCAATCCTAATCTAACTACCCGTCGTCTCTAACCATCCATTTCAATATAACTTTAGATAATTCGATGCACGTGCTACATTTTCTTGATGTCACTTTGTGTATGTGTGAGGTACATCGAATTTCTCTAAATCAACACCCATGGCGAAGTTCTAGACGAGACAGATAAGTACATGAGATAATCTCAGCCCAAGATTCTCATGTGTTACAATTTTCATTGGACAATGATAGTCGGTGATGGGTACTATTCTATGGACCTACAAGGTCAATCCTTTACAACCTAGAAACCTTATTAGTTTAGTGTTTATGTCACAATCATCCTCAGGGATTGATTATGAAGAGTTTACGCCTTTTGAAGTGGGATTAACTCCCTTAGTGGCCAATGGTTCCAACCTAGGAGTCCAACTAGAGTTAAAGTCCCTTTTTTCAAAAGAGATACTGCCCGTTTCAATTGTCCTAATATTTACTTTCTCTCCCAATCTCTGGTCATTAAGTGGTATATACCACTAGATTCCACACTTCAAGAGCTTTCCAACGGTATGGGAACTCCAAAACCCGATATACGGATAAAAAGTTATGGCCATTCGAAGTTGGCATGTCGGGCCCAATGGGCCGACCCGCCCGAGCGGCCCAATCCAACTGGCCCAATTCTGGGGCAGTTTCTGAGTCTGAAAGTGTCAGGTTACAGCCATTCTTCTCCCATTTCAATTATCAACCATTCTTAGGCCATGTTAGACATGATTTGAGCCCCCAAAGCTCCATGTACAAGCTAATTTTATCAACCCACATCCATTTCATTATCCATTAACACTCATATCTATAGAACCCATTTCACATTATGAATCCCATTCAATTAAAAAGGCTGAATTCTGATATTCAAGGGAAATATAGCATTCAATCAAAGAATCAATTAACATGCATAAATCCAATTTGCTCATACTTGCCTCTTTTTGGTCCCTTTCACTCTAATCGTTTCCTTTGGCTCAAATCAAGTAAAATCCCCAATCTCTAAGCTCAAATGTAAGCAAACCTTCAAATGCCAACTCAATCACAAATTCCTACAATGGTGAAATGCAATAATGAGAGCTAATTAGCATATGTGTAACTAAGGATTCCTACAACCCATTTTCGCTTGGAGGGTCATTTAAAAGTTGGTTTCTTACCAATGGAGAAAAAGAAAGAAGATGGTGATGTAAGAGATGAGATTCTACAATGGCTACAGCTAGAAAGAGAGAGAAGAAGATGTATGCACTTCTTAAAAATCCTAGTTACCATGTCAAGCAATATTAAGTGATTAGGAGAGAAAGATGGTTGGTTACCAATGGACTGTGTAGTGGGTTGGAAGAGGTGAATGAGAGCTTGTAGGAGTTAGAGATGATGTTGAAGAAGAAGATGTAGTCTAAGGCACCCACATGCATGAGCTCCCTTTGATGCTTTGAGAAGAAGAAGAATAGGAGAGAAGAAGCCCTAGACTGGAATGGATGAAGAAGGAAGAGTCTCTGCCAAATGAAATGAAAAGATGGAAGGGGACGGTGGCTGGGTTCATTTTACGTGATAAATTTTGTTCCATTGCATTCAAGTCCACCTTCTTGAATAAAATCTGGGAAAAGGGCTTTTGTGTTTAAATGGGCTTGGATTTGGGTTGGGTTTGGAGATGGGCTGAGTTGGGTCTAATGAGTTGGGTCTAATGTGGAAATGATGTAGGGAAGATGTTTAATGAAATGCACTTGAAGACCCACTAAAGCTATAAATACACATACATGATTGAAACTATAAAAAGGTCATAGCTCTAACTAACTTTGGTCAAACCCCACTAATCTAATTAATCCTTCACAAAACCAACCAAAACACAATTTAGGCACTCTATCAAGATTAATTAAGTGCTAATCAAACTTGGGTGGGGTCGGGGTCTTACAGCACGTCTAAGTATGACCTTATTATTATTACTTGTGCGAATCAAATACGATGCAATGTGTGTGAGGTGGGGTCTTGAAGTTTTTTAAGTAGTATCTTATATATTTACCAAACGAAAAAAGAAAAATAGAAGCATCTTATATCACAACTTCAGATATAAATTATATAGATTCCTTTTTTTATCGTTTCTGAACAGCTAGCACTCCGCAATATTTCAACATTTACATTTGCTACAACCACTTTAGATGCCTTTGAATTGTGTGGTCCTAATCAATGAGACCCGTCAGCAGCCGACACAATTCTAGACCATACACTTTGACATGCCCCAATGTACACCAGGCTATTCAGAGCCTACATGAGTCCTAACCCAGCCAACAAGATTTGGAATATTACATATACCCACTTCCTTTAAAAATCACAAATCTGCCTGTTTTTCCATCTTTTACTACATCTATCAAATCTAAAAATCTTGATAAACCAACCGAGAGACAATCAAAGGGCAGTAACCAGAGGGTTTAACATTCTCCAAAAAAAAAAAAATGCAGTGGATTACATAAAATTCCCCAAAACCCCACCTTGGACTGATAGGGTCAAGGTAATTTTGGTGGAGATTTTTCAGTTGAAAAGAGTTGATTATTTGTAAATGTCAAAAGAATAGATGATTATAAGTAAATTTCCCAAAATTGATTTAGGAGGAAACTTCAACAACAATTTATTCCAACTGAAAAGGGCAGATCTTCAATGGTAGTACTGAAATAATAATATTCAGTGTAGGAGCTGTATTAATGATTTGCAAGTGTATTGTCAATATTATTTGGTTTATTGGCTTGTAAGTGATGAGTGTGGATTGGAATGACCTAAGATGTTAGCCGACATGACCTTCTATAAGGTCTAGTTGTTAAGAATACCGAAAAAAATTATTATGGCTAAAATCGAATTGTTAAGAATTCCTAGAAAACTTATTTCTAAAATTAGTTTAATCTTGATACTAAAGGGCTTGTTTATTCATAGGGAATTGAATTCTTAAGAATTGAAAAAAATAAAGGTGAATATAGATAAATGGAATCAAATATAATGTCCCTTTCCAGGAGATAAATACACAGCCCTCACTCGAGTAAATCCTGAGAAAGTCAAAATGCCATCACGTATATCTCCATCTTGTATCCTTCAAACTCTACTCATTAATAAGCCTTTGTTGGAGCCCATTTCACTAAAATTCAAATTCCTTGCCAGCAAATGGGCTCTTTAGGCTATGATATGCATTTTTGTTAATATTTAAAGAATCCTTTTGAAAGTTAAAAAAAAACATTTTCACTTGATATGTTTGCCGAGTCCATATCAATCTGACCGGCCAATATGCCCTTTTTGACTCGGTTAAGACTCCACCCATTCTCCTGAGTCCATACAGTCAAATGGCTTCCCAAGCTGAGTCAAGTTCTTAGTTCTATTTTAATTTGGTACCCCAGCCAAGGGGTCTCGAGCTAAGACAAAACCCGCATACACATAAGAACGTAGTCCACTCAAGTGGGAAAGAGGGCCACATAAGAGGGAAGAAAGCCCACATAAGTGGGAAAGGAGCTCGCACAACCTGGAAGAGGTGACGTACGTACTCGGGATTTGAACCTTGGACACCCATATACGAAGTGCCGCTCCTTACCTCTTGGATCGGGAGCCGCTCTTAAGTTATGAGTTCTTGAACAACACAAACAAAATCATCAACCCGGTCGGAGCCTAAAATCTGATTCCAATATTATTGTCAAGGACCAGCTGGTTGAGCATTAATTCAGCCCAAATCAACCCATCCCAAGACCGGCCCATTGCCACCCCAAGAAACGAAAACAAACACACCAGAGTCCTAAAGAAAAACAACAGCCTGCTTGGAATTTATGAAACAAACACGAGAAAGCCGGCATGAGAACAAGATAAAATGCTCCTTCATTTCTCGTTTCCTTTTCATACATGCCATCAATTTGGCACTCCGAAGATCCTTCATCACAATAAATGATGATGGGCCATGAAGAATAAAAGCTGGTCCTTGTTGTATCACAGACAGTAGAACCAAGACTTGTTCTTCTTCTTCTTTTGAAACTGCAGTCTGTTGGGTGCCCCGGCCCCAAGAGGAGATGGGGAACCCGGAAAGCACGTCGCTCTTTCAGATATTCCGGTTCGCCGATGGCGTCGACAAATGGCTGGTGGTATTGGGAAGCATTGGAGGAATAGGAGATGGGTTGATGACACCCCTTACCTTTGGGCTCACGAGTGGCATCCTCAATTCTTATGGAGGAGCTGACTCCTTTTCACAAGATGTTGTGGACAAGGTTAGGCCTGTTTTTCCTGGTGTTATGGATTTTCTTTCTTTTAGGAGTGAAAGGTCATGTTCTCTACTTGCAGATTGGATGATCCCAGCAATCCAGTGGATTTAGCAGGTCACGGATACATGGTGTGGGGCCCAGTGGATCAATGGTTTGGGTCCCTTCCCTTGTTTGTAGGGCATGGTTAAGCACACCACCTTGACTCCACTTACTCTTGTATTATGGATTTGCTAAATTCTTGAGGCTCTTTAGTTGGACCCTCTGAACCACTTAAAATGTATGCCCCTTTCTCTTCTTCAATGAGCCTTTTATCTCCAAGTTTCACTCTAATAGATGTTGGCTCACTGTATAAAACACTTGATTTTTCTTAATATTTTATTGAATGTTTATAAGTGCCATATGTCACACTGGGCTGCTTTTTTAATTGAAATCAGGAAATTCAAGTTGAAGGAATTTGTAAATTCTTCATAAGCTGTCCCCTCAAAAATCCTCATTTCGGATGGAGGCATGGAGCATATGCAAATGTTGAAATTATGAGAATTCTAGAGGTCCTTTAAGACCTTTGATGTGATCAGAATTTAAAAGCCTAGGAAAGAAATATGATATTTTCAAATGCGACAAGCCATCAAATCTTATTTATAAAATGTCTAACATCACAAATTCCGGTAAGGAATTCTATTAAAAGAGTTAGCCCTTTAGTGGGTTGAAATTTGGTGAGAGCCCATGCAATACGAAAACATTTATTTTGAGTATCAAAGAATCTAATGTCTTTCTAAAATATTGGGCGAATTCTGTCACATGTCTTATTTCAAATCTATTTTAAAATACACTAGAGAGGTTCATGTTGTGACATCTGTTGGGGATTGTGGCCCTTATAACATCCTTCTTCCACTTTCGGTCCTCTATGACCTTTGGGATTTTTTAAGAGGAATTTTAAATAAGGTCTTAAGTTTTTGTTTTATTTAAAAAAAGGACACAAGTTTCAAAACTTTTCAAATTAGTTTCAAGTTTTCCAATAAGTTTTCAATTAAGGACATCTGGCTATTTTAAGGGGTTTTTTTTTTTTTTTTTTTTTTTTTTTTTTTTGCGATTTTTTTCCTCAATATTTTGAAAATACCAAGTTACCTTTCATTAAAAGCCATGACATAGTTTCGGTACCTACACTACATGCAACCGATTGTTGTGGGAAGATTGGATGTCCTTAATCACCATGAGGGCACTAGTGAAGGAAATGAAGAGAATATAGAAGAAGTTGGTGGGAATTTTTATTTCAACGAAGGGTAATTTGGGTATTTAAAAAAATTGGAAAATAAGTTGTCGGAAAATAGCTTTAAATGGACGGATGCCCTTAGCTGAAAACTTTCTGGAAAACTTAGGGACTAATTTGAAACATTTTTAATCTTATGTCCTTTTTTGAAATAAGGAGGAAACTTAAGGCCTTTTTTGAAATTTTCCCTTTATTTAAAACTAGTACATTTAACAGCTGTTTTTTTTAGTCTATGGGCTCCGCTGGATACAAGAGTGGCAACATCGGATGAAATCGACTCATTTTAAATAACAGCAGCACCCAAAAAAATGAAATGAAAAGAAAGAAAATACGAACATTGACAAGTATAGATTAAAAAAATCAAAGGGGTTTTTCAAAATAGATTAAAATATAATCTAGAATTAAAAGATATGTGTTTGGCCAACTTAGATGTATATATTTTAATTACAAGGGCAGTGCTCTTGTGAGGGGACAACTAGAGAAGGTCCATCTGAGGCCCCACGAATCATGGTCGAGGTAGTAGAGAATTGAGACTTGAGAGACACAAATGAGAAACACCCCCTTCATAAAATTTTAAGTCAGTTCCACCATCCTAATCCCTTGATCAACTGTCCTCTTAATTTTAACAATGTTAATATACACAAGTTTATTTTATTTCTATCTCAGTTTCTTATCAAAAGATTCATATTATTTGATGCAAAAAATAATATTTTGTGAAATTTTTGGCACAATATCTCCGCACACAAGTACATGAGTAACCAATTATCATAGCAGTCCCAACTATAATTTTCAATAGTTGTTCTTTTTGTGAAATATGTAACAAATGTGTCGAACTATGACTCCCAAAATTAGGTTGGTCTCAATGTGGTTATAAATATAATGCGGGTCCTACCGAGATTATCAACATTTGATGAGTTGCATCATGATTACCAAATTAGACAGCCCCTTGTTGGTCTCACAGTGGGATCAATCATTTCTACTTCTCTCTCAATTTTCTTTTCGATATTGTGATAGAAATTTGACAATGTTCAAATTAATATGCTGAACACCCTATAGCAAGATTTGAAGCTACACTCCTTCCAAAAAAATTTCTCACACGTCCACTACCAAACACTTGGGGTTTTGGGAAGCAGATACATTATAATTAAAAAGAAAAAGTAAAGTAGTCATAAACAGCAACACCCAGACTTTTCCATCTTAATACAAGTCGAAAGACCTTGAACCAGGAAAAAAAAAAACAAAAGAAAAAAAAAAACTACCAAACTTGCTCATAAAAGGGGCTGTATCGAGGCAGTCACTCATTGATGAAACCAACTTGTTGCCATCCCTGTTTGCTTCTCAAATTAGATTTGAGAGGATATAAATCGAGTCAAATCGAGCTTAATTTCCTTTTACCAAAAAAAAAAAACCATGTATGAATAGGAAAACAAACCCAATTCGCCAATAATAAAGCTAGACCTAATTTTCATGACTTTGTTCCCCTTCCAAAATGTGATTGGATCTAGGCAACCTCAAACTTGGTCATCAAAACAAGGTGATCGATAGAAAAATAAATCAATGGTATCCACCATGGATGCTTCATATCAAGAGGCCCTCGAGAATCAGAGATGAAGGCTATTATCCAAGATAAAGGCTATCACATATGGAACATTATTTATTATATGATTTAGAGAATGACTTTCATTATCCATTAGTAACTTATCGATCATGTGTTTCCATTTTGCAGTATGCCCTAAAGTTACTCTACGTGGCCATTGGAGTTGGAATTGGTGCTTTTCTTGGTGAGGTTTTTGAGTTTTTTTTTTTTTTTTTAATAAATAATTGGGCCTCAGCCCATCTGAATGGGCCGATGAGAGAAAGGAGGAGGGCAATGAATTGAGGCCTGTGGGTGTCAATGGGCCTAGATATTGACATAGCCACTAGGCTTGGGCAAAGGTATCATTCCAATGGGTCAGACCGTACCTTCAAGAGAGGTCCACATATTAAAAGGATTTGTCTTAGTGCTACTGGGCCATACAGAAGTCCCATTAGGCCCAATCATTTGTTTCATCAATAAATGTACTGTTCAGTCATCCGTCCTATTAGGGCTGACAGGCTGATGGGCTTTATATGGGCTGGTGGTTGTAATATATTTTGTTCATTTCTAGCAAATGTGAGAAAAGATATCTTCATTGAATAATGAGTGGGCCTGAGCCCGGATGATAATAAGCCAATGAATGGTTTGGAGTTTTCATTTCATCAAATGGATAAATTCTGGTAATGGCTTAAAAAAGCTTACTGGGCTTGGGCCAAGACCTGGCCTTATATAAACAAGCCCAATAGCAAGCTCTCATAGTAGTGGCCCTTTTCCACCACTCAAAAATAGACCCCTTTTACTCCCAAATGACCCAATCTGTACAAATTGTGTGCGGATCCAGATTTCAGGGCTAAAACAATCAGGCTCAGATTCAAATTCATAGTTAACAATTCTATTGGGCATGGGACTCTAAAAAACTTAATTGCACCCAGTTTTCATCCCTCCTTAATTAGTGGAGAAGTACATGGATGATTTCTCTTATGTTGTCGGTTGTGTGCATGGGTGAATGCAGACAGGACTGCACACAGACAGACAGCTCGCATGCAAAAGGAATACCTCAGGTCAGTTCTCCGGCAAGATGTTGGCTTCTTCGACACTAACTCGGCTACTTCGACCACATATGATGTTGTCACTGCCATCACCGCCGACTCCCATGTCATTCAAGACGTTCTCAGTGACAAGGTTTTTCTCTCTCCTCTTATGGAGTTTTACAAGCAAACTCCGCAGATAAAATCTGAAAAGTGGAAGAGCTGATCTGGTCTTCTATATCAACCTAATGTGCTTTGTTCATTTGTCATTTCATTGTCTAACATCATCTCTATATAAAGCAATGCAGTGATACCTGATGATTACAACTTGAACCAAAATGAAGGTTCAACAAACCCTGTATATCTGGCTCCAGACCCACACGGCGTAGCTCAGCTGTCATAAAACTAGACCATGACCAAATGTAAATTAGGCATGACAGGCAATGAATAACAAGGGCAGGCCAAATGGGTAGTCTCAATGCTCATCAAAACACTCACAAATAGAAAACTTGAAATTCAATAGTCAGTCTCCCCAAAAAAAACCACCCAGTTTACAACTGATTTCCTCATCAATGCAACTTTCCTTCACCTGAGCTTGGGACAAGAAAATTTGATGTAAACTATGATATGATTTTAGAAAAAGAAAAAGAAATTTTTTTTTTAAGGCAATGACCTTGTCTAACAAAGTTCACTTGATGCAGATACCGAACTTCATTTCCAACCTGACAACTTTCTTCGTCTGCATTGGTGCTGCTTTTATGTTTTCATGGAGGCTGACCTTAGCCTCTCTCCCATTCACACTCTTCTTCATTGTTCCTGGAGTTGTATTTGGAAAGCTTATGAAGGATCAGGAAGTGAATATGCAGGAAGCATATGGAGTTGCAGGTGGGATAGCAGAGCAAGCAATTTCTTCAGTTAGAACGGTAGTTTCATATGTTGGCGAGAGGAGGACATTGGAGAGGTTCAGCCAAGCACTTGGATTGAGTATGGAGTTTGGGATAAAGCTGGGGCTAATGAAGGGCTACGCAATTGGGAGCCTTGGGGTGCTATTTGCTGTATGGTCCTTCGTAGGATGGAGGGGAAGTGTTTTGGTGACAGAGAAGGGAGCCAAAGGAGGCGATGTTTTCATTGCTGCACGGTTGATCCTTTGGGCAGGGCTGTGAGTTTCTTTTCTCACCTTTGTTATTATTATTCTTTCTTTTTATATCCATCATCTTTACCTGCAAGATGAAAGTCTTTAATTTCACACCAGGTTTGTTAGAAAAGAGTTTCCGCCAGAAACCCTAGATATTGCGTACGGATCAATGCGGAAATAACTTTAAACGAAGATGATCAAAGACCATACCTGCGAGATCTCTCTGATTTGATCTCGGTCTTGCAGCAGCCCGAAAATCTTAAGATCTTCTACTGTATTCCTCTATGCTCGAATTTACACCAGGGAGTGGGCCTCTTTTGCGAATTATCTCTGCTTTCTAAAACGAGATTTTTCTTCTCATTGACCTAGAGAGCAATAGCGTATATTTATAGGGTACAATAGGGACCTTAAGAAGTAAAAAACGATAGGCTCCTTATGGAAGCAGGAAACCCTAATTTGACCCAAATTAGAATCTTAGTTCCATAAATTATAATTCAGTCCACTAGAGAATTATAATTGCACTCCTGTCCTTATTCTCAAAATTAATATTTCGAGCTTCATGTCATTAAATGCTTATTAATCTCCCCACGTTAAGATTTCAGGTATCCATCGATTAAATAATTACCGACATCTATATTTAATCGATATCTTTATAATTCCTTGAGACTTTACACTTAACTTGTTTGATATGTCGGACACAAAGTGCACCTGCAGAGTTTGACATAATCAAAACTTAAAAGCTTCATCAAGGGGATATCATCAATCCCAATTATGGGACGTGGATTCTATCAATAAACTAATATGCACCATACAAGCAGTGTAGTCATCCAATTTACTAAGATTATTGACCCATAAAAGATCTCACTCCTTTTGAGATCAAAATGGCAAACACTAAATATATGTGTCTAGTATTTATGTCAGGATTAAGAGTACAGGCACTCATAATAACCATTTCGATGTTAATCATCTTATATAGTCAGTATAAAGATAATAAACCCAAAAGCGGTCATGTTCAATACACACAAAGCGTACTAATATGATGAGTCGAAACTATACCATTTCCCGCAACCAAGACAAGCCTGCTGAAACAACATATTACAATCGTACCGATAGTGTATCCAAGTCAATTTAGATTGTGAACAAAAACTTATATTCTATAAGAACCGACAGATAAGTCCTCCGTGTATAAGTAAAACTCTATACACCAACTTGTCTACTTTATAGAATAAAAGACAGACATGCATAATCATAAATAATGCAATCATTTGCCCATACAAAATCTCATTTAGATGAAAAGATAAAATATACTAATTAGTCGATGACAAATACATAAAA
The DNA here is from genome assembly GCA_029852735.1 of Persea americana. Taxonomy (NCBI): domain Eukaryota; kingdom Viridiplantae; phylum Streptophyta; class Magnoliopsida; order Laurales; family Lauraceae; genus Persea; species Persea americana. Next base: position 26,042,383 of record CM056820.1, on the reverse strand, counting down.
GTATGCTTTTAGTATAAATTTCCAACAAGGTTCACTATTTTCTGGTATTTAGATGGAAGCCTAATAAAGAGGAAGAAACATTTTAAATAACTTCTTTCAGCAGTCCACTCTTGAAGATGAGCCCACAAACAACTCATTTAATTGAATAAAAAGGAAACTTTTTCTCCAAATATCAAAAATAAAGACAAATTGACTTCCTTTTATGAGAAATAGAAAACATTACCTTGTTGCTGCAAGCAAACAATGCCTTACCGCAACATATCCATGATCCATGTAATACATAAAGAAAAAGCAGATACTGCAATTCATATATTGCCATTTGTATCTTCATGAAATTGAATCATGTCTTCTCATTGATGTGTTGTGTTCTTCAGGGCCGTCATTACTGCACTTCCAAACCTCTCATCCTTCGTGGCAGCTACAGTTGCTGCATCACGAATATTTGAGATGATTGATAGAATTCCCACCATCGATTTTGACAGCGAAAAGGGGGTGATTTTACAAGATGTACGAGGAGAAATTGAGTTTAGGAATGTTGAGTTTTCATACCCATCCAGACCGGATACCCCTATTTTACAAGGTCTAAATCTCAGAGTGATGCCTGGTACGACTGTAGGCCTGGTTGGTGGCAGCGGGTCTGGCAAATCTACCATCATCTCATTGCTTGAAAGATTTTACAACCCTCAGAAGGGTGAAATTTTCTTGGATAGAAAGAGCATCAGGAAAGTTCAGCTTAAGTGGTTGAGATCTCAGATGGGTCTCGTTAGCCAGGAACCAGTCCTCTTTAAGACCTCCATAAAAGAGAATATACTATTTGGAAACGATTCAGCTTCAATGGATCTTGTTGTAAGTGCAGCCAAGGCTGCTAATGCACATGACTTCATCACCAAATTTCCAGATGGATACTACACTCAAGTATGTAAACAACTATTGCTTATTGTGCATTTGTTTATACCCTTGACTCGAAATCAATTTGAATACCTTGGCATTAAATGGGATGCTGTCCCCATTTTTGTGTTAATTTAACATCAGCATAGGTCGTATGTTTAGGCTTACAGTGGAGATAAGTAGTAAACAGTACCTTTCCTAAAGCATTCCACTTTGTCCCCTTGTAAAGTGTAATGATCCATTCTGCCAAAATTCTTGAACATCCTTCTCTATTTGAGTTACATCCACAAGCTCCGTTTATGGAATGGAATGAAAAAAAAAGTAGCACTTATTTATTGCATTTTTATTATTTTACCAGGTTGGGCAATTTGGAGTTCAGATGTCTGGCGGGCAAAAGCAAAGGATTGCAATAGCCAGAGCATTACTCAAAGACCCAAGAATACTGCTCCTTGATGAAGCCACCAGCGCATTAGATGCAGAGTCCGAAAGAGTCGTTCAAGATGCCCTGGATCAAGCCTCAGTGGGAAGAACGACAATAATCATTGCCCATCGCCTCTCCACTATCAGTAAAGCCAACACTATAGTGGTGCTTCAAGGGGGAAAAGTGGTAGAATCAGGTTCTCATGATCAGCTCATGCCAATGAACAATGGACAAGGTGGAAACTATGCAAAGATGATGCAGTCGCAGCAATCAGCCATGAAAAATGAAGCCCCCAATGCTTCTCCTTATTATCCATCAGATGAAACCAGCTACAGCAGCTATTATAGGACACCAAACAGGACAAGAACCCCATTAAGCGGGAGATCAAGCAGGCACGCAAACAGCCCAGCAGTGTCTTTCATCCAGGCAGCAGCCAGTCCGGCAATCTCATATGTCCAAATGAGTAGCCCAGCACCATCATGTTCATATACACTAGACCATTTTGATGACCCAGAAGAAGTCATTCCTAAGAGCCCTTCACTGCCTCCTTCTCAACTGCGTTTGTTAAAAATGAACAGACCAGAGTGGAGGAGAGCCCTACTCGGTTGCTTAGGTGCTATTAGCTTTGGAGCTATTCAACCTGGACACTTCTATTGCATGGGATCACTTCTTTCAGTCTTCTTCCTCAAGGATAATGACAAAATCAGATCACAGACAAGAATCTATAGCCTTATCTTCTTAGGCATTGGGCTCATTAGTGTTGTCACGAACATAATCCAGCACTATAACTTAGCGATCATGGGAGAGCGATTAACAAAAAGGATAAGGGAGAAAATGCTTGACAAGATGTTGACATTTGAAATAGGGTGGTTTGATCAAGATGAGAACACGGCGGCAGCAATATGTGCAAGGTTAGCCATTGAAGCAAACACGGTCCGATCCCTTGTTGGTGATCGTTTGTCTTTACTACTTCAGGTCACAGCAACTGCTTCCCTTTCGTTCCTATTAGGCTTGGTGCTAACATGGAAACTATCACTTGTGATCATAGCAATGCAGCCATTACTTGTAGGCTCCTTCTATTCAAGGAGTGTCTTCTTGAAGAACATGTCTGAAAAATAAAAAAACGCACAGAATGAAGCAAGTCAGATAGCGAGTGAAGCTGTGGTGAATCACAGGACAATTGCAGCATTTTCTTCACAAGATAGAATACTGGGTTTCTACGATGATGCTTTGAAAGGCCCTGAGAGAGAGAACATTAAACAATCTTGGATTGCTGGTCTGGTGCTCTTTGCGTCCCAGTTCCTCACTTCCGCAAGTATTTCATTAGCCTACTGGTATGGTGGGAAACTAATGCTTCAAGGATCACTAGCCCCCAAACATCTCTTTCAGGCTTTCTTCATCTTGATGGGCACAGGAAAGGTCATTGCAGATGCAGGAACCATGACTTCTGATTTTGCCAAGGGCAGCAATGCCATTAGATCTGTATTTGAGATCCTGGACAGGAAAAGTGAAATTGAACCTGATGACCCACAAGGGATCAAACCTAAAAAGATGATCAAGGGTCGAATTGAACTCAAGAATGTGTACTTCTCTTATCCCTCGAGGCCTGAACAAATGATATTCCGAGGTTTAAGTATCAGAATTGACCATGGAGAGACGGTAGCATTAGTTGGCCAGAGTGGCTCTGGTAAATCTACCATTATTGGTCTGATTGAGAGATTCTATGACCCATTGAAGGGTTCAGTAGAAATTGACGGGCAAGACATTAAGAGCTATAACCTAAGACGTTTAAGGTCACATATTGCACTGGTTAGTCAGGAGCCTACACTTTTTGCAAGCACCATCCGTGAGAACATTGCATATGGGAAGGAGAACGCAACTGAAACCGAGATCACACAGGCTGCCATTGTTGCCAATGCTCATGATTTCATAAGGTATGCGTCGATCAATTGAAAAATTAATTATAATCTTTCATAATTCTTCCTGAAAATGATTATGCTTTATTGTTCTTGTTGCTTTGTTGATGATGACTGCAGCTCCATGAAAGACAGGTATGAAACTTACTGTGGAGAAAGAGGTGTTCAGCTATCTGGAGGTCAGAAGCAAAGGATAGCACTTGCTAGAGCAATACTGAAGAACCCTGCGATCCTGCTGTTGGATGAGGCAACCAGCGCACTGGATACTGTATCAGAGAGCTTAGTTCAAGGAGCCTTGGATAAGATGATGGTGGGAAGAACATATGTAATCGTGGCACATCGACTAGCCACAATTCAGAAGTCAGAATCTATTGCAGTGATAAAGAATGGAACAATTGTGGAACAAGGAACGCATTCCGAGCTACTCGCAAAAGGACGAAACGGTGCCTACTATGCTTTGACAAAACTGCAAAAAGGCAACACCACGAGTTAGAACAGAACTCTACTAAATTAAACCAAGATAACGGAATTATTCAGATCAAACAAAACGTGTTATTGTGTAGAAACCAACAAGTCTGAGATCATAAACAGGTGTGTATGAGGAGATCCATTTAGTATTTTTTGTTTTTCAAAAAAGCTGGGATAGTAGTGAAGTTTTGTAATTATGTGTTGAAGATCATCATCAACTTCAAGCTGAGATTGAAGGGAAGTGGGCCACCTGCATGCTTTGTTGTTCTGTTATGTAGTTCCTTTTTGTTAGAAAAGTCAGTAGAGAATAAATCATGTAGACCGAGTCTTGTGGTGACTCAGCTAGTTAGTTTTGAGTGCTTGAGTAGTTGCTATTTCTTTGCATCTTAGTCTATTTATGTGTAATTTTTTTAATCATTAAGTGTGTGGACAATTAGTTCCAGTTTTCAATTCTCTCTGCTTATGTTTGTGAGCAAATCTTTCAATTGGTATCAGAGCCAATTCTGGTCTCTGAAAGAAGAGTTGTGAAAAGCTTAGAGTGATATTGTGCTGTTGTGCTTGCTAGTATGGATCTCACCAATTCAGTAAGTGGAATCGAGAAATTAAACAACACAAACTATGATTACTGGAAGTCATGCATAGAGTCGTATCTTCAAGGCCAAGATTTGTGGGAGGTGGTGAGCGGGACTGATGTTGCTCCACCTAATGGCACGGCTGAGTCTCAAGATGGTGCAAGGAAGTGGAGAATCAAAGCCGGGAAGGCTTTGTTTGTTTTGAAGGCGACAATTCAAAAGGAGATGCTTGATCATATTCGAGAAGTCAAGACTCCAAAGGAAGCCTGGGATTCGTTTGCTACACTATTCTCAAAGACCAATGATGCAAGGCTTCAGATGCTAGAAAATGAGATTGGATCAATCTCTCAAGGCAGCATGACAATTTCACAGTATTTCTTGAAAGTAAAAGGGATTTGTCATGATATTACTCAGCTGGATGCAGAGTCTAAAATCACTGATGCTCGCACGCGAAGGATAATCATTCGTGGACTAAGACCTGAATATAATGGCTTTATTACAGCCATTCAGGGATGGCCAGTCCAACCTTCTCTGATTGAGCTTGAAAGCCTTCTAGCTAATCAGGAAAGTCTGGCTAAACAAATAGCTGGAGCATCAGTGAAAGAAAATGAAGAGGTGCTCTTCATTGTACGGGGAAGCAAAGGAAACCCAAAATCTAAAGCTTGGCAAAGGAGTTCTCAAGGAGGGGAGGCATCCAAAAACCAAGATTCAGAGAAGCAGTATCAAAATCCAAGCTCCAGGAAGGTTGTGCTATGCTACAATTGTGGCAAACCTGGTCATTTTGCCAGGAATTGTCGAGCACCAAAGAAGACTGAAGAGAGCAATTCTGCTACTTCAAATGATGTTCCACCGAATGGCGAAAGTGACGATGAGTGGAATGCACTTGTTTCCATCATTGAAGATCAGCCTACACTGGATCAGAAGAGCATGCACAACTCTCTGCATTATGAGTGGACAGATTTTCTGTTCGAAGAAGAGTTAGACATGGCTCTAACTAATCATCTGGCTTCTGCAAGTGTCATGGAGAGTGATAGTTTTAATCAACCAGATTATGCTAGAGACTGGATTGTTGACTCAGGTTGCTCAAACCATATGACTGGAGATGTACAAAAGTTAATCACAAAAGAAGCATACACCGGTAAGAAGATGGTAGTCACAGCTAACAATGCAAAGCTACCAATTGCTCATGTAGGAGATGCTGCATACATGACAAAGACCAGTGACAAAAACATCCTGCTCAAGGATGTATATCATGTTCCAAATATGAAGAAGAATCTGATATCAGTCTCTCAGATCACAGACTCAGGTAATTTTGTAGTTTTTGGACCAAATGATGTGAAAGTTTACAAAAACTTCAGATCTCTGGAATGCCTTACATGGAGGGAAAAAGGATAGAGTCGATATATGTCATGACAGCACAGGATGCTTATGTTGACAAAACTCGAAAAAATGAGACTGTAGACCTCTGGCACTCTCGGTTGGCTCATGTTAGTTATCAAAAGCTGAAGGTAATTATGAAGAAGCAGTTGGTGAGAGGGTTGCCTGAGCTAGAAGTCCGCAGAGATGTTGTCTGCCCTGGATGTCAATATGGTAAGGCACATCAGCTGCCTTACAACAAATCTGTGTTCCATGCAAAGCAGCCACTTGAGTTGATTCATTCAGATGTCCTTGGCAAGGTTGGAGTTTCATCAATTGGAGGTAAAAGCTACCTTCTAACTTTTACAGATGACTACTCTAGATATGTATGGGTATACTTTCTGAAAGAAAAATCTGAAGTGTTCAAAAAGTTTGTAGAGTTTCACAAACAGGTAGAAAATGAGCTTGGCTACAAAATAAAATGCCTACGGTCTGATAATGGTGGAGAGTTTTCTTCAAAGGAGTTTTCAGTATATACACAGGAGCATGGGATACGCAGACAATTTTCTTGTCCAAGCACGCCTCAACAGAATGGAATAGCAGAGAGAAAGAACAGACATCTAGCTGAAGCGTGTAGGAGCATGATGCATGCTAAAAATGTCCCAACCCAGTTCTGGGCAGAGTGCATGAGGACTGCTACGTATGTCATTAATCGCTTGCCTCAACCGAAGCTCAATTTCATGACGCCCGTGGAGAAATTATTCGGTGTTAAGCCCAATGTAAGTCATTTACGAGTATTTGGTTCAGTTTGCTATGTATTTGTGCCTGACCATTTACGGAGTAAATTTGAAAAGAAAGCTGTTAGATGCGTCTTCACAGGATATGACGCTGAACGGAAGGGCTGGAGGTGCGTTGATCCAGTAACAGGACGTATTCATGTGTCAAGGAATGTGGTCTTTGATGAGGCCTCATCTTGGTGGTCAAGTGACCACACTAATCTTCCAGATAGTAGAGAACTCGAGATAGAGCTACAGCGGAAAATGAGTCCGGATGTCATGCTTGAACCAGCTCCTGAAGAGCTAGTTGAACCATCTGTGGAAGAGACATCTAACAGATCAAACAGCCCACAGAACCCATGGCGATCTGGTGTGCATCAAACCAGAAGTGCAGAGGAAATGAGGCCATCATAATTGAATGACTCAGAAAATGAGGAGAATGTGACTGTGTTGAGAAGATCTTCTAGAATTCCAAAACCGAATCCAAGGTATGCAAATTCTGTTCTAACTGCTGCTTGGATGGCCACAACTGATAATGCAGATAGTGTGTATGAACCTACGTCTTTTGAAGAGGCCCAAGGAATACCTGAATGGGAGGAAGCAATGGGTGAAGAGATTAAGGCTCTTAAACAAAATGAAACTTGGGAGCTTGTGCCTCGACCTGCTGGAGTAACGCCTATTTCATGCAAATGGGTGTATAAAGTTAAGACTAGAGCTGATGGTTCAGTGGAAAGGTTTAAAGCTCGATTGGTGGCCAGAGGATTTTCTCAACAACCTGGGCTGGATTACGATGAAACATTCAGTCCAGTTGCCAAAATTACGACAATTCGCATTCTCATTGCATTGGCAGCAAGCAATTCATGGAAGTTGTGGCAGTTAGATGTAAAGAACGCATTCTTACATGGTGAGGTAGACAGGGAAATATTTATGGAGCAGCCAAGGGGTTTTGAAGAGCGTCCTAATTATGTTTGCAGGCTGAACAAGGCATTATATGGTTTGAAGCAGGCTCCAAGAGCCTGGTATGGCAAAATTGCTGAATTTTTGGTGGCAAATGGGTACTATTTAGCTTCATCTGACTCTTGTTTATTTGTTAAAGTGACTAATACTAAGACTTCTATTGTCTCAGTTTATGTGGATGACTTGATAGTAACAGGTGATGACTTGCCTGAAATTACAAGGATTAGAGTTAATCTTGGCGTTCGATTTCAAATGAAAGAATTGGGCGAGCTTAGGCATTTTCTTGGACTGGAGGTCATTCGAAGTAAGGAAGGAATATTTTTGTGTCAGCTGAGCTATGCAAAGAAGTTGCTTGGTCGATTTGGGATGACAAATTGCAGTACTAGCGCAACATCAATGGAAGTTAATACAAAACTTCTCCAAGATGAAGGAGAAGAACTTGAAGATAAAGTCATGTACAGGCAACTAGTTGGAAGTTTAATCTATTTAACTCTAACTAGGCCTGATATAGCTCATGGAGTAGGTGTTGTGAGTCGTTTTATGCAAAGGCCAAGAAGACCACATCTTGATGCAATTCGCAGGATTCTTAGGTATGTACAAGGAACATTGAGCTTTGGCATATTTTATGAAGCAGGGAAGAAGAATGAGCTGGTTGGGTTTTGTGATGCTGATTATGCTGGAGATCTGTCAACCAGAAGGTCGACGACAGGTTATGTATTCAGCTTAGGATCTGGAGCTATATCGTGGTGCAGCAAACGGCAACCAACTGTGTCGTTGTCTACAACTGAAGCCGAGTATCGAGCAGCTGCAATGGCAGCTCAGGAAACTGTATGGTTGGTTCAATTGCTGAAAGATTTAAATCAGACTTTGACTGGAGTGGTCAAAATTTATTGTGATAATGAAAGTGCAATTCAGCTTGCAGAAAATCCAGTGTTCCATGCTAGAACAAAACATATAGAAGTTCACTATCATTTTATTAGAGAAAAGGTTTTGCATGAAGAAATTTCTCTTCTCTCAATTCACACTGATGAACAAGTGGCTGATGTTTTGACCAAGGGATTATGCTTAAAGAAGTTTGTGAAGTTCCGAAAGAAACTAGGAGTGCTGAACAGAGAGTTGATGATGAGGGGAAGTGTTGAAGATCATCATCAACTTCAAGCTGAGATTGAAGGGAAGTGGGCCACCTGCATGCTTTGTTGTTCTGTTATGTAGTTCCTTTTTGTTAGAAAAGTCAGTAGAGAATAAATCATGTAGACCGAGTCTTGTGGTGACTCAGCTAGTTAGTTTTGAGTGCTTGAGTAGTTGCTATTTCTTTGCATCTTAGTCTATTTATGTGTAATTTTTTTAATCATTAAGTGTGTGGACAATTAGTTCCAGTTTTCAATTCTCTCTGCTTATGTTTGTGAGCAAATCTTTCATTATGTAGCGAAGAATGTTACGTGGTGTGGGGCAGTGGGAGATCCTGATCCTTGCAGTTTGTTTTTTTTAGATGTGAGGTGGTCGTGAAAGATCAAAACTCAAAAGCAGCAAGAATGCATTTAAAAGAGTCTCAATAGACATTAGGATGTATAATGAATCTCAAGGGGTGTTTGGATGTGATTAAATCATGAGGAGATTAGGGAATCAAACTGAGAAAAATGTCAGTCCTTCTTGGACTGTGTTAGGGACGGCTTGGAAAGAGAAATAAGTTATGTCTAAAACCATAGTTCAAAAGCCCTAAAAAAAAAAAAAAAAAAAAACCATAGTTCAAAAGCCCCAAAAGGAAAACTTAGACTTGATCTCCAGCGTGATTCAGTTAAAATCAAGAACTTGACTAAGTACTGGAACATTTTAGTAAATTCCTTTGATTAGTCTCTTTGGAGACATGATAAAATTGGAACGATACAGAAAAGACTAGCATGGCCCCTGCACAAGGATGACAAGCACAAATCAAGAAATGGTCCAAAAAATTTTCCTGCCATGGGGCTAGACCCTTAATTCTGTTTGGGTCTTGGCTTCATGCTTCTTTTGTTAGAGTATACTTCTCCTACACTGTATAGTTTTCATTTCAATATAGTCACTCTTTTAAAAAAATAATAATAATAATTCTTTCAATAGCAATGAGTGCATAGTTATCAAAATCCTATGATTCGTATTCCAAATCTCGATTCGTAATGCGAATCCTAAGGAAAAATATTCATATCTATGCAATGAATCCTATTTATAGATGAATCTTCGGATTCAGGTGTAAATCTTACGAGTTAATACTCGTTTCATCAAATCTTACAATTCAAGTGATTCAGCGAGAATAGCTACAACCAATAAGTTAATATCAACCTTCTTTTACCTTTTTCCTTTCTTTAATATTTCTTTCTTTTAACAGTTTACTTTCAACAAGCTATTTAGTGGTTAACGAAACCTCTTACGAATTTTGGAGTTTTGAGGAGGTTTTAGAGAGATTAATAAAGAACATGCATTTAGTTAATGCACTTGACTATACGCATGGTGCTTGTCTATATTTTCTTTCCTTTTTAATTTTTTTTAAAAATTTTCTTCTTCATGAACACTTTTGTAATTTCAAGAGATATCCTACTATGTAAGATTGATGGTTTGAATTTTATTTTTACTTTTATATTTTAACTTAAAGAAAACAAAAAATAAATATATATTGATACCTTAAACTTACTTAAGTATTTACATATATCATTCATTATATATTAATATATGTCATGATGTTCTTGAGATGTCATTGCATTTAGTTAATACGTAGCAGCGTCAGCAGCAGTCTGCAAAGCTATATGGTTGAGAAACCTCCTGGAAGAATCTGACCACCCACAAGATAAATCCACAACTATACATGTGGATAACAAGTCTGCCATTGAACTAGCTAAGAATCCAATACACCATGGAAGGAGTAAGCACGTTGACATCAGATTTCATTTCATAAGAGACTATGTAAAGCAGAAGACAGTAAAGTTGGAGTGCTGCAGTACCACAGAACAAGTGGCAAACATCTTTACCAAAGCTTTGCCAACTGACACCTTCACACGGTTGAGAGAAAAGCTTGGCATGAAGATAGCCTCAGGAGATTAAAAATGTCAGTGTTTGAGGGGGAGTAATGTTAGTCAAATACTGATATATCACACTCTCCAAGACTCTAGAAAGAGTCCTCTCCAATTCTCTCTCTTATTCTTAATTTTTCTAGAAAGCCCATGAGATTTCATATAGTCTAGAAGTCTCCCACTACCGACTTACCCATTCCAGAGAGATCAAGACAGGCATAAAGGATGGTAAAGAAGTAGGCCACGTTAATCACGCCTCCACCACATGGTAGACACCGACTTTACTTAGAGTGCTTATAAATAGGAGTGCTTAGTCACTCTTTGAGAACATCAAGTGAAGTCAAGTGAAGAGAAATCCAAGAGTGAAGTGAGAAGAGGAGTAACACACAGAAGTGTGAAGTGTGAGTGCACTGTAGTAAGAAGTGTTGAGTGAGTGCTCTTTGTAGTGTGTGAGTGTATTGAGAGAAAGTGAAATGAGAGTCTCTTTGTTTGTAAGTGTGTAGGCTTAAAAGTGTATTCCTTTTGTAATAGTGTATTTGTATGGAATTTATAAAGTGGGTTCTTGTTTTTAGTGTAATTTGCAATCAAGCAACAGCTAGTGTGTATCTCTCATTGTCCAACAAAGTGGTATCAGAGCCAAGTTCCCCTACAAGCAAAGATGACCTCAAGCTTGGTGCAGCCCCAGATCCCGAAGCTGACGAAGGAGAACTATGAGAACTGGAGTATCCAGATGAAGGTGTTATTCGGATAGCATGATCTATGGGAGATCGTCACCAAGGTTACGTGGAGCCCACTGCAAAGCAAGAAGCTACCTACACTGTGGAGCATAAGACTGTCCTTAAAGATCAAAGGAAGAAAGATAAGAAGGCCTTGTTCCTACTCTATCAAGGGGTAGATGAATCAACATTCGAAAAGATTGCTGAAGTACCATCAAGCAAGAAAGCATGGGAGACCCTGAGCACTATCTTCAAAGCTGTTGATCGGGTTAAGAGGGTCCATTTGCAAAGCCTCCGAGCAAAGTTTGAAGCTGCTCACATGAAAGAAGGTGAGAATATTTCTGATTATTTTTCACGATTACTTGTAATAGTAAATCAAATGAAGAGAAATGGTGAAAAGATAGAAGATGTTCGAATTGTAGAAAAAGCATTAAGGTCCCTTACAACTAAATTTGAGCATGTGGTTGTGGCCATTGAAGAGTCCAAAGATTTAGAGACTCTCTTATTAGAAGAATTAATGGGATCACTCAAGTCCATGAGCAACGTATGCAAAAGAATAGTGGCTCCACGGTCTTGGAACAAGCACTAGAGTCAAAATTGATTCTAAGTGAGAAAAAGCCCGGTTGAGGAAGTTCGAAGCGGGGCGGTAGCACCAATAGTAATCGCGGTAGAGGTAAAGGGGGAACAAATACTCAAAGCCAAGGGCAATCTCAATCGAGGAGCTACAACAATAGCGGAAGAGGAGCTGGCCAAGGTGGATTCACCCGTGGTCGTGGTAATTCAAGGAGCGTTCAATGCTATAACTGCAACAAGTTTGGACACTATGCCTCGGAGTGCTAGAGCAAACCCGTGGAACGAGAGGAGTGATCTAACTTCGCAGAAGCAAGAGATGAAGAAAAAGAAGTCTCCACAGTTCTTCTAGCACAAGAGGAAGGCTATGGCCAAGAAAATGTCTGGTACCTGGATTTCGACACGAGCAACCACATGTGCATGAAGAAGGAACTCTTTTAAGAGTTTGCGGAAGATGTCAGCGAAAAAGTAAGTCTCGGAGACTCATCAAAGCTTCCTGTACCAGGTAAGGGACATATTAAGATTTATCAGAAAGATGGTGTGCCTGCATATATCTCAAATGTGTATTACGTGCCCAACATGAAAAGTAACATCCTTAGTCTTAGGCAACTCTTGGAGAAGGGGTATGTAATACACATGGAGAATCTCTCTTTATCATTGAGAGATGTACATGGGAGGCATATAGCTCAAGTCCAAATGGCGAAGAATCGCATGTTCCTACTATATCTTAACACAAGGCTAGAGAAGTGCTTTCATGGACTTATAAACAATGAGTCATGGAAGTGGCATCTTAGATATGGGCATCTTCACTTCAATGGGCTCAAGCTATTATCCACTACAAACATGGTGCATGGCTTACCTACTATCGAGAAGCCCAAGCATGTGTGTGAGGCATGCACACTTGGCAAGCAACAAAGAAACTCATTTCCAGTAGGAAAATCATGGAGAGCAAAAGCACCATTGCAGTTGGATCACACAGATATTTGTGGACCATTGGAGACACCTTCTCTTGGAGGTAATAAATACATCATCACTTTTATAGACGATTTCAGTAGAAAGCTCTGGGTATTCTTTATCAAAGAGAAGTCTGTTGCCTTCACTACCTTCAAGAATTTCAAAGCCCGTGTTGAAGTAGAGAGTGGTTGCAAGATAAAAACACTTAGATCTGATAGAAGTGGAGAGTACACCTCAAAAGAATTTCAAGAGTACTGTAGACAGTAGGGCATCAAGCATCAGTTTACAGCTGCCTATACACCGCAACAAAATGGAATAGCGGAAAAGAAAAACCGCACCATCCTCGATATGACGAGGACCATGCTTAAAGAAAAAGGTATATCAAAAGAATATTGGGCAGAAGCAGCTGCGTGTACAGCCTACTTACTCAACAGATGCACTACAAAAGGTGTCAGGAATAAGACACCGCAGGAGGCGTGGAGCGGTCACAAACCAAGTGTGGCCAATCTAAAAATATTTGGGTGTGTTGCATATACCCAAGTACCAGAGGCAAAGAGGAAGAAGCTTGATGATCGTGGAGAAAAGTGTATCTTTATTGGATACAGTGAGGAGTCTAAAGCCTATAAACTCTACAACCCACTCACTAAAAAAGTGGTGGTAAGTAGAGATGTAGTCTTTAGTGAAGAGAAAGAATGGAGGTGAAATGAAGAAAACATTGCCCAAGAAAAGCCTCTTGAAATAGAAGAACAAGAGAAGCTTCCTCAAAACCATGAAGGCCCGCGACAAAATCACGCAACATCTCCACATACAACATCATCAGTTCGAAGGAGTCCTGAAGGACAAGATAGATCATCAGCAAGCAGCTCATCGGCTCGAAGCTCTTCCTCCTCCATTACACCAATCAAGATGAGAAACCTAAGAGACATCTATGAGGAAACTGAAGAGACCAACCTCTTATGTCTCTATGCTGACCGTGAGCCTCTTACCTTCCAAGAAGCAGTGAATGAAAATTATTGGAGAAGAGCCATGGAAGAAAAGATTCACGCCATCGAGAAGAACGATGCTTGGGAGCTTACTACACTCCCTCTAGGACAAAAAGCTATCGGTGTCAAGTGGGTATACAAGATCAAGCGCACGATTGATGGAGAGATCGAATGATATAAGGTGAGGCTTGTAGCTAAAGGCTACAAACAGCAATATGGCGTGGATTATGAAGATGTCTTTACTCCTGCCGCCCAACTTGATACCGTAAAAATGCTTATCTCTCTTGCAGCACATCATAGTTGGAAAATATACCAACTAGATGTTAAGTCAGCATTCCTAAATGGAATACTTGATGAAGAAGTATATGTAGAACAGCCAGAAGGCTTTATAATAGAAGGAGAAGAGCAACAAGTATACCGCCTAAAGAAAGCGTTATATGGGCTAAAGCAGGCCCCACGAGCATGGAATGCTCGTATAGACAACTATCTAGAGGAAAACGGGTTTTCCAAATGCCCGTATGAGCATCCAGTCTATAAAAAGAAATGCTCATAACATGCCTCTACCTTGATGACTTACTATTCACTGGGAACAGCCCCCAGATGTTTGAAGAATTTAAGCATGCCATGTTCAAGGAGTTCGAGATAACCGACTGCGGACTAATGTCCTTCTTCCTCGGTATAGAGGTCAAGCAACAACAAGATGGCATTTCCATCTCACATAAAAAATTTGCTAAAGAACTCCTTGAAAAATTCAGAATGTGCAATTGCAATCCTGTAAGTACACCTGTAAAAACAGGCCTGAGACTAACGAGAGAAGGAGAAGGAAGAGACATTAATCCGACACTATTCCAAAGCTTGATTGGAAGCTTAAGGTATCTCACAAGCACTAGGCCAGACATTATCTATAGTGTCGGACTTTGGAGCCGATATATGGAAAGGCCAAAAAATTCGCATTGGATCGCAGCTAAAAGAATCTTACGGTACATCAAAGGTACCATAGATCTTGGTCTTTTCTACGGCTATGGCAACAAAGCAAAGTTATATGGATATTCGGACAGTGACTGGGGAGGTGATCAAGATGAAAGAAAGAGCATTGCAGGGTATGTGTTCTATCTTGGATAGACAGCTTTCACATAGGTATCCAAGAAGCAAAGTATAGTAGCCCTGTCTACTTGTGAAGCCGAATATGTAACAGCGTCAGCAGCAGTCTGCAAAGCTATATGGTTGAGAAACCTCCTGGAAGAATGTGACCAACCACAAGATGAATCCACAACTATACATGTGGATAACAAGTCTGCCATTGAACTAGCTAAGAATCCAATACACCATGGAAGGAGTAAGCACATTGACATCAGATTTCATTTCATAAGAGACCATGTAAAGCATAAGACAGTAAAGTTGGAGTACTGCAGTACCACAGAACAAGTGGCAGACATCTTTACCAAAGCTTTGCCAACTAACACCTTCACACGGTTGAGAGAAAAGCTTGGCATGAAGATAGCCTCAGGAGATTAAAAACTTCAGTGTTTGAGGGGGAGTAATGTTAGTCAAACACTGATATATCACACTCTCCAAGACTCTAGAAAGAGTCCTCTCCAATACTCTCTCATATTCTTAATTTTTCTAGAAAGCCCATGAGACTTCATATAGTCTAGAAGTCTCCCACTACCGACTTACCCGTTCCAGAGAGATCAAGACCAACATAAAGGATGGTAAAGAAGTAGGCCACGTTAATCACGCCTCCACCACATGGTACACACCAACTTTACTTACAGTGCCTATAAATAGGAGTGCTTAGTCACTCTTTGAGAACATCAAGTAAAGTCAAGTGAAGAGAAGCCCAAGAGTGAAGTGAGAGGAGGAGTAACACACAGAAGTGTGAAGTGTGAGTGCACTGTAGTGAGAACTGTTGAGTGAGTGCTCTTTGTAGTGTGTCAGTGTATTGAGAGAAAGTGTAGTGAGAGTTTCTTTGTTTGTAAGTGTGTAGGCTTAAAAGTGTTTTCCTTTTGTAATAGTGTATTTGTGTGAAATTTATAAAGTGGGTTCTTGTTTTTAGTGTAATTTGCAATTAAGCAGTAGCTAGTGTGTATCTCTCATTATCCACACTACAATAGTTTACACTTTCAGCGACGAAATTTTTCATCGCCAAAGATCATAAAAACGTCGGTGAAAGTATTTACCGACGAAAACAATTTCGTCGCCCAGATGTCGGCCCAAATACGTTAACGAAACATTTTACCGACGAAACATAATTCCGTCGGCCAAAATCAATTTTTACCGACGCTTTATTGACATTTTACCGACGTTTTTATCCGTCGGCAAAAGATGAAAGAAAACTAAATAAAAAATAAAAAATATTTACCGACGTTTTCTTGTCGTCGGTAAAATATTAAAGAAAACTAAATAAAAAATAAAAAATATTTACCGACGTTTTATTGTCGTCGGTAAAATATTAAAGAAAAATAAATAAAAAATAAAATATCTTTACCGACGTTTCTATATCGTCGGTAAAGGATTAAAGAAAAATAAATAAAAAATAAAAATATTTACCGACGTTTTTATATCGTCGGTAAAGGATTAAAGAAAACTAAATAAAAAATAAAATATATTTACCGACGTTCTATTGTCGTCGGTAAAGTATTAAAGAAAACTAAATAAAAAATAAAATATCTTTACCGACGTTTAATTTTCGTGGGTAAAATATTAAAGAAAACGAAATAAAAAATAAAATATATTTTCCGACGTTTCTGTTTCGTCTGCAAAATATTAAAGAAAACTAAATAAAAAATAAAAATATATTTACCGACGTTTAAGTTTCGTTGGTAAAAATGGCAAAAGAAACTTAAAAAAATTAATGCGGCTTTCACTGACGTTTATTTATCGTCGGTAAAAACTAAAATAGAAAATAAAAACAATAAATAGACGTTCCCCGACGTTTCTGTTTCATCGCTAAAATGAAAAAAGAAAATAAAAATTTAATTAAACTTTCACCGACTTTTAATTTGCGTCGGTAAAAGTAAAAATTAAAAAATACAAAGACTTTTACCGACGACAAAAAACGTCGGTGAAAGTCATTTTATTTTTTTATGATATTATTCATTTTTTCAATAAAAAATTCTTGTAAACCAGTTTATACACCTGTATCAAAACATAAACCTGTTCATATACCTATATTCAATACTAAAAATGCTTACAAACAAATATTACTCAATCAAGCATCGCCATTTTTCATCAATCCATTAATCTCATTAATCAACAATGAAACAGTCCCATAAAAATGTCCAATATACAAATACAAATAAACTAGAAAGAATAAAACACCCGCAAAGTCTGCAACTGATCCCAAAACATCCATCAATCTGCAATGACAAAAACAACATTAAAATTTCTTCAATCAATTAAATTATAAAAGAAAGATATACATGAATATATATAAACTATAAATTACAATCTTTTTACTCTACCCATGTCAATTTTCGCTCCAAACTCCCTAACCATGAGTCCTATTTGCGAGCCGTCATTTCCTATAGGTTACTCTCATTTCGAGCGAAGTGGGCGTGCCGGTTTCGGAATTTTCCGGTCGCCGGTTCCCGTTCCGGACCCCCGGCGGGCCGTTTTGGAGACTAAGTGTCGGAAAAGCGTCCCTTTTCGCCCCAAACTCCCTAACCGTGAGTCCTATTTGCGAGCCGTTAGTTCCTACATGTTACTCTCATTTCGAACGAAGTGGGCGTGCCGGTTTTGAAATTTTCCGGTCGCCGGTTCCCGTTCCGGACCCCCGACGGGCCTTTTTGGAGACTAAGTGTCGGAAAAGCGTCCCTTTTCGCCCCAAACTCCCTAACCGTTAGTCCTATTTGCGAGCCGTCAGTTCCTATAGGTTACTCTCATTTCGAGCGAAGTGGGCTTGCCGGTTTCGGAATTTTCCGGTCGCCGGTTCCCGTTCCGGACCCCCGGCGGGCCGTTTTGGGGCCTAAGTGTCGGAAAAGAGTCCCTTTTCGCCCCAAACTCCCTAACCGTGAGTCCTATTTACGAGCCGTCAGTTCCTACAGGTTACTCTCATCTCGAGCGAAGTGGCCGTGCTGGTTTCGGAATTTTCCGGTCGCCGGTTCCCGTTCCGGACCCCCGGCGGGCCGTTTTGGAGCCTGAGTGTCGAAAAAGCGTCCCTTTTCGCCCCAAACTCCCTAACCATGAGTCCTATTTGCGAGCCGTCAGTTCCTACAGGTTACTCTCATCTCGAGCGAAGTGGCCGTGCCAGTTTCGGAATTTTCCAGTCGCCGGTTCCCGTTCCGAACCCCCGGCGGGCCGTTTTGGAGCCTAAGTGTCGGAAAAGCGTCTCTTTTCGCCCCAAACTCCCTAACCGTGAGTCCTATTTGCGAGCCGTCAGTTCCTACAGTTTACTCTCATCTCAAGCGAAGTGGCCGTGCCGGTTTCGGAATTTTCCGGTCTCCAGTTCCCGTTCCGGGCCCCCGGCGGGCTGTTTTGGAGCCTTAGTGTCGGAAAAGAGTCCTTTTTCGCCCCAAACTTCCTAACCGTGAGTCCTATTTGCTAGCCGTCAGTTCCTACAGGTTACTCTCATCTTGACCGAACTGGCCGTGCTGGTTTCGGAATTTTCCGGTCGCTGGTTCCCGTTCCGAACCCCCGGCGGTCCGTTTTGGAGCCTAAGTGTCGGAAAAGCGTCCCTTTTTGCCCCAAACTCCCTAACCGTGAGTCCTATTTGCGAGCTGTCAGTTCCTATAGGTTACTCTCATCTCGAGCGAAGTGGCTGTGCCGGTTTCGGAATTTTTCGGTCTCCGGTTCCCGTTCCGGACCCCCGGCGGGCCGTTTTGGAGCCTAAGTGTCGAAAAAGAGTCCCTTTTCGCCCCAAACTCCCTAACCGTGAGTCCTATTTGCGAGCCGTCAGTTCCTACAGGTTACTCTCATCTCGAGCGAAATGGCCGTGCCGGTTTTGGAATTTTCCAGTCGCCGGTTCCCGTTCCGGACCCCCGGCGGGCCGTTTTGGAGACTAAGTGTCGGAAAAGCGTCCCTTTTCGCCCCAAACTCCCTAACCGTGAGTCCTATTTGCGAGCCGTCAGTTCCTACAGGTTACTCTCATCTCGACCGAACTGACCGTGCCAGTTTCGGAATTTTCCGGTCGCTGGTTCCCATTCCGGACGCCCGGCGGGCCGTTTTGGAGCCTAAGTGTCGGAAAAGCTTCCCTTTTCGCCCCAAACTCCCTAACCGTGAGTCCTATTTGCGAGCTGTTAGTTCCTACAGGTTACTCTCATCTCGAGCAAAGTGGCCGTGCCAGTTTCGAAATTTTTCGGTCGTCGGTTCCTGTTCCGGACCCCCCGGCGGGCCGTTTTGGAGTCTAAGTGTCGGAAAAGAGTCCCTTTTTCGCCCCAAACTCCCTAACCGTGAGTCCTATTTGCGAGCCATCAGTTCCTACAGGTTACTCTCATCTCGAGCGAAATGGCCGTGCCGGTTTCGGGATTTTCCAGTCGCCGGTTCCCGTTCCGAAACCCCGGCAGGCCGTTTTGGAGCCTAAGTGTCGGAAAAGGAATCCAATGTTTTCGGTGAAGAAATCTATTGTTCCAATTTGAACATGGGTCAGATAGAGGAAAAGTTCCATGGAACACTTTGACCTGTTGTGGGTTAAGGTTTGTGATTCAATCCAACAATTGGGAAAACCAAAGCATGCATAGTTTAATGAGGTTGTGTCAATTAGTTTCAGGTTGGATCGGGTCAACTATGCCCTCAACCTCAACTCATCCAATACTTAATTTAGGTTGTGCTTTTGAAGCCCAAACCTTACCCCAATCTGAAAGAGTGTGACCGTTCAAGAGCCTAGTGTCGGAATGTTATTATGAATACTTTTCGAATAGTTATGATGTTAAATATCAATTGTTTATAATTTTCAAATAGTTATTATGTTAAAATTTCAAGAGAGTAATCTACTAACCAAAGAGTTGCATCATGATCTCCAGTAGCTGTGCCATCACCAGCAGAAGTGGTCCCTCTCGTGATGTTGAAATAGCCGGAGGGATCTATCCCTGCCGCAGCTGCCAACTACTGAACGAGGGCCTCAAGTGCATGTGTTCTCCTAACCTGCTTAGCCTGCCTCCTGTCCTGCTCAGCCTGCCTCTTGTCCTACTCAGCCTGCTCAGCTAGCTGCTCCCTCAGGGCGATCACCTCCGGATCTGGCGCCCGAGATTGTGGGGAAGATGAAGAGGTCCTCGCGTATATCCCATACCCTTTTACATATCCCGACCTCTTCCCAAGCACATCAGCAGCAATCTGCTCCTCAGTCATCGGAGTTGTGACAGAGGGTTGCGACTGCTCCTCAGTCCGCTGCACCAAGGCCTCCTGCCATTTAAATCAATAGGTGATTTATAATGCTTTTATGGAATTATTGATCATATTTGATTTATAATTAAACGTACATGTCTCTGCCGAGCCACCTCATTTACCCACTCATTACTCATTTGTCTGTAGTGGGTGTCATGGACGAACTGAGTAATAGGCGGCGCTTGACCGGCATTTTGTGTCCTCTGTCATTTGAAATAGCTTTGTATTAGATATAAACCCAGCTACATATCTATAAATTAATAAACTTAATCAGGTTTCTTCATATGAATATAATCGGTACCATCAGAGACATCCTCGATGCAAATGACCTGGAGCCGCTGGTATGATTATATGGCAGCTTGGCTCGACTCTCTTGAGCTTTTTTCGATTTCGCCTACATAGAAAACAACATACAAAGCCATTTTAAGCATGGACAAAAAGAGAAACAAATGAAGCAAGAACATAATTAAACAAGGAATTAAGTAGGCAATTCGATTTTTGTAGATAACATCCCAATGTTACCTTCCAGGTTGGTGATTCCCAGCACTGCGAGACCATAAGCTGCCAATCAGCTAGACCACAACCCTCTACCGGGTGGTCCTGGGGTCGAGGAACCCCCTGCTCCAAAAGCTCGAGATAGTGAGTATGCAGCTCATATTTCCAACTCCTATACAAAACTCCGCATTGGCGGTCAATGTCCGCCCGGAGCTGCATATCACCTTCATAGTCCCCGGTATCAAAAAATTGTTGCAATTAGGGGAGAGCCATATAAAGATTAGTAATCAGAAAATATAATCAAATATTGTAATGAGGATCACAACTATAATCATTTTGGTTGAGATTTCTTGTTTCAGTTTACCTTAATAGCAGTGATGACGGCAAGCTTGATCCCACTGTCAAGCTTCTTCCAGCCATGGGGCCTGACCGGGGCAACCTCTCTAATGGCTAACCCAATATGGTTAACCAGTGATGGGGCATGTTCCCCTTCTGGCCTGTGACTGCAGATGGGGATCGACACTGGGATGTTATGACCTAGTTGTCTCCTTAGCTTTGTCACATTCTTCCCTCGCGTAACACCCCTTACACGGCTCGGAACCTCCGAGGCTGAGGCTGATGTTGTTAAGATGACAGTGCTAAATGAGTTAGTGAACACAAATCAATAAATTGAGGTGAACCATTTTGAAATTCCTAAGTGTTGGAGTTTTCTTACCTACGCTACTCCTGACTGTATGAGGGCTCGTGGAAGGCTGGGACGACTGAGGCTGGGTCGGCGGGCGATGTGTGGTCAGAGGCTGAATCAGCAGAGGCTGGGGGGCTGCCGAATCACGGGTGCTCCATGATCCTCTACATTGTGTAACCTCAAGAGCAGCTGGCGGAGGTTGTGTCGAGGGCTCAGCTGTGCTCTCTACAGGAGCTAACCTGAGTGCAGCTACGATCTGCCGAGCACATTTCGCCCTCTTTTCCCGAGGCATATCTGCAATCTGGCTTAAAGCAAAATGACAAGGAAAATAAATAATTAAGCACAAATCAATAAAATTAGTAAACTGAATGTCAGCAATTTACATTAAATGGAAATGGAAATCATTTTGGTATGAGTGTCACCAACTTGAAACTAATATTTTCAAGTACACGTCATAGACATTCACATAAAGATTACCTCATCCGATTGAGACCAAGATGTCTCGTCATCTACATCATCATCTTCGGGGGGAATGTAGTTCTCGTCCTTATCATTCCCATTAACATTCCTCTTTCCCTTCTCGTTTGTCCCTTTAGCCGAACCAAATATAGTACATGCGGTCGGCGGGAGCCGTAGAAGTGCAAGTTTTTCTGCATTCTTCTTAATTATCTTTTTTCTCTTTAATAAATAATTGGATGCTTGCACTTGATGGGACAGTTCTCCTGGTTTGACCCATTTTTTCCCTCTGTTTGGCATCTTTTGCAAAATAAGAATAAAATGTGAAATGTAGAAATGTCTTATCCATATATGAACAAATCAGAAGAGGAAATGAAATTGAAGACAATGTCATTATGTAAGAGAAGATATTTATTAATTTACTTAATCGTTACATATGCAAAACCTGAAACAAACACTACATGTCATATTCCATGTCATCATCTTCCTGACTATGAACATCATTTTCTTCATCATCTTCGTACTCCGCTAGTGTTTCATCCTCGTCTTGGCCATCCTCATCTACTGACTCATCACTGAGAACGATCTCAGGATCTATATCATCCATAGAGTATTGGACACTAGTACCATCGACGAGGACTGGGACAACAAATGTCGTTTTGTCCTGCTGAAATGCATCATTAGGCACATCATCATCATTATTGCCGTCATCCCGCTTAGCGGGTACATCCCATACTCCCCGAGGCTTGACCCATTCTACGACTCTCCAATTTTTTCCTCTGCTGGTGTCATTGACGTAGAAGACTTGTGTCACCTGACTTGGTAGGACAAATGGATCATCCTTACACCAACGACCCGTGATATCAATGCTTGTAACATGGTCTTTGATGTTTATCTTGTGCTTGGTACTAGTGTTGTACCATTCACATTCAAATAAGACCACCTTACCCCCGTGCCGATAGGACAATTCCCAGACTTTGCAGATGTAGCCATAGTAGTCATGTTTCACCCCTTCGTATTTCCCTTCCACGACCAAGCCGCTACTCTGGCTCCTACGGCATTTCTCACGGTCTAGAGTGTGGTATCGGATTCAATTGCAATCACACCCCTGATAAAGATTCACTAGGGATCTAGGGCCATTTGCTAATGACCAGATCTCATCAAAAGCTTCTGGTGACCCTAGAAATCGCAATTGATTCATCTACATAAGCAGATTAAGACAAATGTATTAGACTAACCGTGTCATTTGAAGTGTAATCCAATAATATCTAGCAATTTAAATGACAATATGTTATATGTCTTACACGTTGTTTAAACCATTCTGCAAATTCTTTTCGTTGTATCTGCCCTACATCTCCACCTCTTTGATCTTGCACTAATTTCTTGTGTTCCCTACTCAAGATAGCTTTTAATGAATAAATACGAGTAGAGAATGAATAAAGGAGTTAACAAGCAATGCATAAATATGGCTAGATTGAAGCACATACTGTAGATGCGGCTCCACCTCGGGGCAATTATTCAGCACAAACCAATGAGCATTGTCACGCTCTCTTTGAGAAGGATCATGTGCCCTTGGCATCAGTCCGATGGGACGGACAGTTTGTGTGAAGACCGACATCCCCGGGCCACGTTTTCCACCATCATCATACCGCTCGACTCGATCAGTCTGCCTTAAATACATTGAGCAAAAAGTGAGACACTCCTTGACAATGTAAGCCTCAGCAATCGAACCTTCAGGCCGAGCTCGGTTGCGAACGTACCCTTTTAAGGTCTTCAAAAACCTTCAAACAACCAATGATAACAATTACAATTTTCAATGCAAAGCAATTGCACTAGTACATAAATAATTCATCAATGGTCTTTCTATCGGGTACATCCATCGATATTGCACCGGTCCACCAAGCATGGCCTCTCGTGGCAAGTGAACCGACAGATGAACCATCACATCAAAGAAAGCAGGAGGAAAAATCCTCTCCAGCTTGCACAATATTAAAACTATCTGCTCCTCCATTTTTTTCAAATCATCGGATCTCTGTGTTTTCGAGCAGAGGTCTTGGAAAAAGCTGCCTAACTCGAACAATGTTGTACAGATATCCTTATTCAGGAAGCCGCGCATGCCAATAGGAAGGATGCGTTGGAGAAGGATGTGGCAATCATGGCTCTTTAAACCAGCTAATTTATCATTTTTCGAGGTTACACACCTCGAAAGGTTTGCCGCATAGCCGTCTGGGTATTTGATCGACTTCAAGAATTCATAAAAGCCATCTCTATGTTTTGGTTCCAGAGTGTAAGAGGCATGCGGCTTCAAGCTGGATCCATCGCCCCTCTCCACTAGATGCAATTCTGGCCTGATGCCCATATTTTTCAAATCCTTGCGCGCTTTATCGGTGTCCTTGTTTTTGCCCTTTATGCCCAAAATAGTTCCAACCAAAGCTACACATATGTTCTTCTCAATGTGCATAGGATCAAGGTTATGTCGGAGTTTTTTGCACTTCCAGTAGGGCCGTTCAAATAGGATGCTTTTCTTTGTCCAATTCAGTTCTCCATAGTCACACGGTCTTTTGTTATTCTTGCCAAACTTGACCGGCGCTAGTTCTTCTAGCTGGTTTAGTACCTTTTGCCCCGGTAAATCCAAAGAATTCTTTTCACGCTCAGGCTGACCGTTGAAGGCCTTGCTTCTACGCCATTGGTGGTTCAGTTCCAAGTATTTTCGATGGCCAATGTACCCAATCTTATCTTTCAACTTCACCCCTAGCGAGTTGTCGTTACACGAGGGGCAAGCATTATAACCTTTTGTGCTCCACCCAGACAAGTTACCGTACGCAGGAAAGTCATTTATCGTCCACATCATAGCTGCATGCATTTGAAAGGTCTGTTTAGTAGAGGCATCATAAGTCGATACACCATGATCCCACAACTCCTTCAACTCATCAACCAAGGGCCTCAGATATACATCGATATCATTTCCCGGTGAGTTTGGTCCTGGAATAAGTAATGACATCATCAAGAATGGCTCCTTCATGCACATCCATGGTGGAAAATTATAGGGCATAAGTATGACAGGCCACATGCTATAAGAGGTGCTCATGTTACCGAAAGGATTGAATCCATCGGTCGCTAACCCCAGCCTCACATTACATGTCTCTTGGGCAAACTCTAGATATTTCTTATCAAATTCTTTCCATTCCACTGAATCAGCCGGATGTCGCGCTATCCCATCATCAACGCGCTTCTCACTGTGCCATCTCATCTCTGTGGCTGTCTTCCTTGACATATACAATCTGCGTAACCTCGGTGTCAATGGGAAGTAACAGAGCACCTTATGAGGGACCTTCTTTCGCTTGCCATCATTGACCTTGTACCTAGGCCCTTCACATTCTGGACATTTATCCAATTGAGCATTCTCTTTCCAATACAACACACAATTGTGTTTGCAGGCATCTATGTTCTTGTATCCCATGCCCAAGTCACGTAATAATTTCTTTGCCTCATAAACTGATTCCGGCACCACATGACCTTCGGGTAAGAAGTCCTTAAAAATCTGAAGAACCTTGCCGAACGACTTACTGCTACACCCACTTTCTACCTTCACATGCAATATCTTGATGACAAACGATAATAGAGTATCTGAGTTTTTGCATCCTGGGTACAAGCCACGCTGAGAAGCCTTCAACAAATTTTCAAAATCCTGCACATCATCCCTCTCTTGAGTATCTTCCTCCAAGTGAGTTCCTCTACGATGGTCCTCTATCAACTCATCGTATTCATCTTGATTCTCTTTTGATTCATCCTCGCTCTCATCCGAATCATCAGGTTGAACTATAGGTTCCCCGTGATATATCCACTGTAGGTATGAGACCATCATTCCTTGAATGTGCAAATGACTTCTAACGGTTACATAGTCATGCTTCCGATGGTTACAGCAATCGTTACACGGGCAGTTAATCAACATTGCCCCGCCTGAATTCGCCTTTGCATAATCAATAAATGAGTTTACCCCAGCTATGTACTCCGCACTAAATCGGTTCTGATAATGTAATATCCAACTCCTGTCCATATCTGACCTAATCACAAGTAATCAGGAATTACATATAGAATATGCTCACCAATATCTGACCTAATCACAAGTGATCTAAGCATGAAAGTAGACTTCCCAAACAACTTCGAGACTTGGTTTAAAAACTCCTAAATACAAGCTTCAGCTTCATTTTAAGTCTTGAATTTGTGAATAGAGAACTCAGATTCAGCAAGTTCCAATGTTAAATACATATTTACATTCACAAAGTATTGAGTCTTTTTATTATATCTATTTTGAATTACCATTAATGAATTCAGGGCTTTTGAGGGCTGATTCTAGAATTAACAAGTTAAGGATTTTCAAAACTTTCACAATAGTAGTACTGTAGTGAGATTTTCCCCACTTGCGATAATTTTCCTTCAAAACATCTACAGTTTCATATTTTCGTTTTAACTTTGTTATTAGAAAATAGTTATTTTATACAATTACCATCACATTTCTTTCGTCATTGTTTTTTTCTTTTTTAGTTTGTTTGAAGCCAACTGATATTTCGTGATTTATGGTGATTAATTATTTACTTGACTTACAAAATTACTTAGTGGGCTCATCGATATTTCTCACTTCAGGTACAAATTTGAGAACAACAGAGTAACAGATGCTGCTTCTCCTGATGTGAGCTCAAGTTTACATTATCAGGCAAACGGCAATGGGAAGATAGGATTTGATATCTCCAGCAAAGGTACTCACAACCAGCTTCTTAAAAGACAGGTATTTTCTGTGCGCCATCATTTGTCTGACAGACTATGCATTATTGTTTTGGGTTGACTACCCACCTTTTTTTGTAGTATTGCATCTGATCTTTAGATATCATGTTTTTTTAATGGCGGTGCCCGGTTGTGTCATGTGCCTGAGATGGTTATAATGTGGATTGGGAATCTTGAAACAGAAGATGTCAGGACACCCTGCATTGATGGGATAAAGGTTACAACTGATATGGTATGAATTATGATATGAACAAAAAAGAATGATTGCCTAGAGTGTCAAGTTTGTTCCTGCACTCTTAGTAAGTGAACCTTTGGTTTGTAATGTATTTTCAAGCACAGGCCTAGATTGATCTTACTAGCCTTAAATCCCTCAAACTTTCCATGCAATCATGATATCACCTGTGTATGTGCTTTTATGATTTTTATGATTCATTAAATGATAGGGATTCAGCATTTATTTTTTGTTATTAAAATGTTTAAGACTAAGTTTTATGAACTTTTTGTACTGGAGTTTTGTAGTTATATGGCAACTGGGTTTGATTTTGGTCTTAGATGGAGAAGATGGATTCAAGGCTGTACTTAGTTAGCTTCCTTTTCAACCTAGTTGAGCGTGTTGCCTTTCGCTTTATTCAAGCGAAATATGACTAAGGATATTCTACCTTATTTACTATCATATGGGAAATTCTTAAGTAATGTTCAAAAAGGGGCCTTCTTTAGCTTTTTATGGGTCTAGACTCAGTGATCTGACGGGGCTCATCATTCAAGTTACAATTTATGGATGAAATTCTCTGTTACCCAAAAATCAAAAAAAGAAAAGAAAAAAGAAAAACCATTACAATTAGTGGGCGACATGCTGATTTTTTGTGATGTGAAGATAGATTAAGTTGAGAATTATCAGCATCAAGGATAGATAAACTTGTGGCTTCTCACTCAGTCTCCAACCTGTTTGAATCCCTTTGCAAGTTAGCATTGCGAAATGGGAATATAAAATGTAGGTGACACAATTTTGATTTGAGGTGAACCAGCGAAAGAATTCAGTGATGCTGTGATAATGAAGTTTCATTTAGAAAATTAGGAAAACTACAATAGTACCTGGTGTGGGGAGAAACGAGCACTTGTACTTGGAATGAGATGAGCAGCGGCGGGTAGCAAGGTAGAAGACGAGCAGCCCAGCAGCAGCAGCAGGGAGAAGACGAGCAGCCCAGTAGCAGGGAGAAGACGAGCAGCGTCTTGGGCAAACGATTTCTTCTCTTCTTCTTCTTCGTTTTCTTCTCCTCTTTTTCTTTTTTCCTTTCAATAGATTTAGGGTCTTCTTCCCCGCAGAGGCAGCAACGGAAGAGTTCCTCTCAACCAGTGATCGGTTTCGGGCAAAGAGAAAGCAGTGAGAGCGAGGGAGAGAGAGAGATAGAGAAAGCAGAGAGAGCGAGAGAGAGAATGAGCAAAGAGATCGAGCGAGAGAGAGAGAGATATAGCAGAGAGAGCGAGAGTGAGCAGAGAGAGCGAGAGTGAGAGAGCAGATCAAGAGAGCGAGAGTGAGCAAAGAGAGCGAGAGTGAGAGAGCAGAGAGAGCGAGAGTGAGAGAGAGCAGAGAGTGAGAGAGGCGCAGGAGAGAATGAGAGAAAAGGGTTTTGGTGGCGTGAGAGAGAAGCGAAGGGGAGAGGGTGAAAAGAGGGGCTGTGGTGGCGGGAAGAGGGAAAAAAGGGTGGGAAGTTCGCCGATGAATTTTTTTCGTCGCCAAAAAATTAATTTTCGTCAGTAAAAAATTAATTTATACATTACCAATATTAAACGTCAGTGATAAAATGTCCAACGCTAATTTTCGTTGGTAAAAAAAAATTCGTCAGTAA
This sequence comes from Persea americana, assembly GCA_029852735.1. NCBI lineage: Eukaryota > Viridiplantae > Streptophyta > Magnoliopsida > Laurales > Lauraceae > Persea > Persea americana. The sequence goes on along the minus strand of CM056820.1, from coordinate 26,014,179 downwards.
AGGACTCTGATTTTTAATTTTCCTTAAAAAAAATTTAAACATTACCGACATTTTACAAAAATTGTCGCTAAATGTTCATTTTACCGACGTCATATAATTCATCTCCATAGTCTCTGATAGTTTTACCAATGTAAAATAAAAATTAAAAAGGATTTTCTAACACTTAGGCACTAAAATGGTCCGCCGAGGGTCCGGAACGGGAAACGGCACCCAAAAAAATTGGGGCACCCAACACGAGCACTTGGCTCGAGGGTAATGTAACTTGGCGGAACTAACAGGAGCAAATAGGACTCACGGTTAAAGAATTAGAAGCAATGTGTTACTCTGCATACTTGGCCTTCATGTTGGCTGCATCCTAGCTGCATGGACATTTTTAACAAAATTTGTTTTTCAATTTTCATTCAATCTGCAAAAAAATAAAAAATAGCAAGATTAACGTATGATTAAGAATGTCATATGCACAACTTTTAGTGAACCTATATATAAACGAAGCAACTGAAATCAATTATGAAAACAGTACAATTCTTCCCTAGAACAGAGAGATTCCATTAAATCAAGTCCATAGAAAAAATACATCACAGACTGAAATTAAAAGTATTTGGAGAAATATAAGAGAAGGACCCAAGGTTTAGAGCAATAAACTTGGGTCTTGGATTTGAAAGTAATGGAGCCAGCATTTATGATTGATATCATTGAAGATCTATCGCATGATATATATATATATATATGCCCCCAGAACAAAAAAATTTATTGGCCTCAGATCTATGTTTCTAACATTACTTGTGTACAACAAGACCCATGAGTAACTTTACAGTTTCGTACTATGCAGGAATTTTGGACATTTACCTTCAGGTGGTAGTGCAGTTGATTGACAACAGATAACAAATATCAGTAAATCACAAAAGTGATACATTTAAATAAAAAGTTAGAAAAGAATTTGTGCCAGGTATTACAAATTCTTGACCTTAACTAGGACATAATAAATAATATCAACAAAAACCAAACTATCACATCATAAACAAATAGAAAACTTGAAATAAAAATGAATAATAAATTACACCCTAATTCCTAAGTCACAAATGATTTCAACATTCAAACCTAAAGGGTAACAACAAACAATAAAGCATATGTTTTTCCACATTTTCTCTTATTTCAGTCTTCATTGTGTGGTAGGAGTCAAACCTGTTGTCTGTCAGCTCCGTGTTCTGAAAATTGGCCCGAGTTGAGTCACCCTATGAATGGAGTCACCCAAGCCCAAACAGAAAAAAATAAAATAAAATTAGAAGTGATTCAGATGAAGGGAAAGAGAAGAGATAGGGAAGGTAATAGGGAAAATATAGAAGGGATGGGTGGCAACTCTGTTTTCATGGTAATGAACCAGACTCCAAACTGTGATTTAATATCTATATCTATATACAAGTCTGAAAAGCCATGACTCAACCTTATTATTCATACAATAAATGCTTTTTTCAGCTGGGTGTTTGACCCATGTTGATCATACATGCTGACATTGAAGTTGAGTTTAGTAAAAGAAACAAATATTAGATAAGCAATAAGATACAATGACAATAAAACTTATACATTATGGTAGGTATCCGTTACATGTAAAAGTGTAAGACTAAATTTCTACAGGGGCTTAGTCGGCGGGGTGGCAGGGAAGGGTCCAATCTCTTTTCTTGTCCTCTTGGGGCCTGTGAAGGTGCAGAGTTCTGATGTGCTTTCATTGAACAGAAGATGGCTAGTTTTGATGAGCTCTCCTTGGTGTTGTTTTGGGTGCTCTCTTTAGTCTGCCTGCCTCTTGTTTTGGATGCTATCTTTAAGATTTGGAATGAAGTTGCAGTAATTCTCTGTTAAATGTTATAGTTTTTGCAGAAAAAGAGGAGATATATTCCAGTTACAAATTCATAGATAATTAGGAGGTTATCCCTATTGCTTATCATTTGCCAATAGTAAAAATGAGACTCAAATCTGCTGTAGTTCATCAGCATTTCACAGAATTTTTAGTTCAGGTACAGAATAAATTAATTTTAGGAATGATCTTTACCGACGTTTTTAAAAACGTCGGTAAAAGTCTACTTTTACCGACGAATTTAAAAAACATCGGTAATAAATTTCATTTTTACTTCCATTACAGAATAAATTAATTTTAGGAATGATCTTTACCGACGTTTATAAACGTCGGTAAAAGTCTACTTTTACCGACGTTTTTTAAATTCGTCGGTAATAAATTTCATTTTTTACTTCCATTACAGAATAAATTAATTTTAGGAATGATCTTTACCGACGTTTTTAAATAAACGTCGGTAAACGTAGACTTTTACCGACATTTTTAAATTCGTCGGTAATAAATACTAGACTTTTACCGACGTTTTTGTCAAAACGTCGCCAAAACTGTACTTTTACCGACGTTTAGGTAAAAACGTCGCAAAAAAGCGGACTTTTACCGACGTTTTACATAAAACGTCGGTAAAAGTCTAGTCTTTTCCCTACGAATTTTTTTACGTCGGTGGAAGACACTTTTACCGACGAATTTAGAAAAACGTCGCTAAAGGTGCATATTGTTGTAGTGCCAACACTCTTCCTCCTTCTTCGTTGTTATTATTATTGTTGATAGAAGAGGTTGACAACCAATGTAGTAATGAATGGATTCCTGTATACTTCATTATGAAATATGCACCAGCGAGAAGTACATGCAGAAGGCATGTCATGATGAACTATACTCATTTTAAAATAAGAAAACACTAGAAGAACACATCTATAAGCATTTCATGAAATAAGATGAAACCTCCAAAAACAAACTAAATGACTACAAAAAAAGTAAATAATTCTCTTGTATCAAAACCAATGAATGATGCTTAAATTCATAGTATAAGAAAATATATAACCTGCCCATATTCTGTCCACCCGATTGACACTCTTCCATCCTCTCTCCAATTGTTCAGAGTTCCTACAAGTCTTGTTGTGGCAATCTAGGCTTCTCCAAGACTTCTCCATTTGATCAATAGAGATTCTTAACTTTATAAGCCCATCAATATTGTTTGATGTCAACTCATTACTTTTGATTGTCTCAGGCTTGACAATGTGTCACGACCCGGGCCCGAGGTTAAGATTACCACGGACAAAGTCCGAGTCGCGATCACATACTTACTCCCGTAAACTCCGAATTAACCGAAGTTAATACGAAATTCACAAGGGATAGCATACATGCATACCTGTCAAATGTAAATTTTTACGAAAATACATATACATTAACAAATTAATTTAAACTGTACGAGTTCTTTATATAAAAGTAAATTTCAACTTACATATTTCATTTCCTATTCAAGTTCGCCATTGTATATTCAAATACAATACAGGTGACGACTATTTACGACAAAATGAATATACAAAATATTTCTCAACTGTTTCCAAAATATTCTAAATCGGCGCTCTTTGTTTCATGTCCACTCAATCAGCCCTCCTGGAGGAACTTGATTGGCCTCCTCCGCAGGCGGCACGGCCTCTGAATTACCGGCAATGGCAACTTGGCCTGTAATGTCATCAATAACACTGTGAACACAACGGTTCAACATTGTATACACAAGTCTATGATAGTACATACTAATAATTTGTCTATCAATTCTATAATCAATTGCTGGATAATTCAAATCAATAACACTTACAAAAGCTGGTAATTACATTAGTATTCGTTCATTCAGTTCTTCCCAAAATGAAGCATTTAGTATCAATGTTCTCATTTAGCATAGGGTAGAAGGCGCACCATTCATAACCCAAGCCTTAATGAAGTATTCACTCAGTTTTCTTAGTGGCTACACTTTATTAAGTAGCTTATCAAATATGTGGGATTTACCAATGTCTTGATCAGAGATCACTAGCATCACCACGGAGCTCCAGAACACTCCACTCCATCTACTACAGTAGGATTGTTCATTAATTTATTTCATTGGTTCATTTCATTAATTTATTGCATTATTCATTTCAGCTCTACAACGAGCTTAAGAGTTACTATGTAGTGCCAAACTCGGAAGAACAATTCAAATCAAATCAATAAATCCAATTAAATTTCCTAAACCAAACATTCGGATGAAATGTTCGTTATCTAATGTATGTGTTATTCTTGATGACATCACTTTTAGTGAAACTTACATTAGCATAACCTTAGCTAACACCTATGTAGGTTTAAGAAAATATTATTAATGCTAGCCTTAGTCAATAGGCTTCTACTCAGAAAATTAAAAATCAAATCTGAAATTTCCTCAAGTTCGGTCACCTTGTCGGTTACTTATCGGTTAACAGAAATCTGGAATTTGGCTGACCGAACCACATTTGGTCAGCTTTCCAGAACCTCACTATTGCAGACAATTCCTCTCAACTAGGTCACCTGTTCAGTCACCTATTCGGATGACCAAAATCTCAAATTCGGCTAGCCGAACTACTTTCGGTCACCCTTCGGTCAGCTTTCCAAAAGCTCAACTTCTGATGGAAAAAACCCTGACAGGATTTCGGTCACCTTGCGGTTACCATTCGGTTAGACGAACTCACAAATTCGGCTAACCGAACAATGTCGGTCAACTCACGGTCGGCTTCCCAGAAGCTAATTTCTCCTACAAATTTCAACCCAGAAGAGTCGGTCAAGCGTCGGTGATCCCGGAAGTTCAGAAAAATTCTGAACTGAAAATCTGGAATTGAGCTCCTTGAGCTCATACAAGTCCTAATAGTACCATAAATCATAAGAATGAGCATACTTGCCTTACTTGAAGAGTAATTAACAAAAAACCCTCTTTGTAAGCTTAATCTTGAGATGAAAATCCATCCAATCCAAGCCTAATCCAACCTAATAATTAAACCAAATTCACAAGAGAACTCCTATGAGCTCTTTGGACTAGAAACCCCCAAAAATCACTGAATAGAACTTGAAAGTTCTGTAAACAAGTAAAACACTTACTTGTAACCTATGGAAGAGAATTCTTAAGCTTCCTCTCAAGCTCAACTCCAAGAAAATGGAAGCTAGCTAGAAGGAGAAGATGAAGTTGTCTTCAAAACCATACACAAAGCTCCACTCTTGACACTTGATAGAGAGAAAAAGGGAAGAAAGAAGAAAAAGAGAGAGAGCATAGGTTGGCTGTGCTGGGAGATGAGTGAAATTAACTCCTTTGAGTTCATCTTATCTCTTATAAGCCTCATTTTGCAATTAAGCCCCCATCATTTTTCTAATTACAATTTGAGTCAAATGAAAGGTCATTTGAACCAATTCACATCGAATGAGTCCAAGTCTATTATGAAAATCAACGTACTCATTGAGATACACGTGCATGTATCAAGAGTTTCCGTATTCGACGAAATACGCTAAAATTCGTATTTACAAAAAAGTCCTTGTATCACTTGAGCTAAGCCTAAAATCAATTCTAATCACTCAAAAACATTCATTACCATTTCATTAAGCTCACATTAACCATTTGAGCCTAATCCCATTCAATTTGGCCACTAACCATTATTAGTTCAATTAAACATACTTAATTAGCGCTAATTTTGATTAATTAGAGTTAATCTCGAGTAACTCGAGACAGGTTACACAATGCTAGGCCTTGGCTTCTCTCTCCAATCAATACTCCTCCTTGATACCTCAAAACAGTCACTGCTCCATCTCTTGCAGGTTTAAACCAGTCTGTGAAGTGTACCTTTGGTAAGGTGATTTCTCGACAGTTGATATGGACTTCTTGAGGTGTTTAAGGTACTCTGGATAAAGCTCCAAGTCACAATGGTTACCCCCTTCAAGACACAATGGTTCGAACTTCTCTTTGCATAGATCCCATAGTTGTTTACCATGAGAGCAATCCACAACTTCATCAGAGGTTCCCTGCACATTTATATGGAAGGAATACAGATTCATTATTGTCATAATCATGCTCTCTCTCTCTCTTGAATGGTTACTCTCTTTATCTCTCCTGGATCAAAATAACTTCATTTTTCTGTCTAAAATTTGTGTCCTCGCCATACCCATCATGTATTCATTATCCATACCATATCCATAATGTTTATGGGAATTATAGCACAGTGGGACAGAAGAAGCAAAGTTGCCTTTCCCTATGTAATGTTCGTTAGAGTCCAGTCTGATCATGATTTATTGCCTTAACTGATAAATGAATAGTTCAAATAGAAAATGACAGGTGAAGGTCCATGCATCTATGACTGTATGTGGAGTTTCTTTTACAGATCAAACAAGAAGAATATAATCGAAGATAGATACTTTACAAATGAAAGGTAAACTCAGCTTCCAAATGAAACAAGGACCAGTTAACAATTGTGGCAAACTATCCTAGTTGTGCAATTCTAAGCACTGAAGCAATCAACTTAAGTTTGATGGGTAAAGATGAATTCTACAAATAGTCCTCAAAATGTACTGTGTGGCAAACTGATGCAGTCCGAGATCCAAAATCAGATACCAAACCCACATATGGGATCTGGCTGAATCCAAATGGATTCTAAGCACTCAAGAACGCACAAACAGAGAAACAAACACAAAATCAAAGCCAAACTGGAAATCTTCTATTCAATAATCAAAGGTGTCTATCCTAAAAGCTTTATATATTTATAGAAAAGGGGGAAGAATCTTTCCTTCTCACTAGGTTTCTACTTGCTAAGATTATTCCTAATCAACAAGGAAACCTACTAATCAAAATACTAAAGCAATTAGGAAACTAGATTTCTAAATAATATCAACTTCGCCAAACAAAAGTAACCGATTGATCCCATTTGGATTTGTATGCTAATCCAATGGGTTGGGTGAGATTCACCCAATAACTCATGGGTCCAGCCCAATGGACTAGGGCTTCGTTCGTCCTGTACCAGTTCTCCCCGCCTTGGAAAAACTCGACTTCAGTGAGTTTATATAGCTTGATAACACTCATACAGGTCTAGATTAATGCACTAAAAATCAATAGTAGTGATCCATGAGGCATCCAAGATAGGATGACCCTTCTAGTGGATGAGGAATTTCTGAGAAATCCTCGATGTGTAGACACGATTTGATTATCAAGTACATCAACAATTTGATTAGTTAAAGGTGGATTAGGCGGTAGAGATAGGATATGTTCCTCAAGGCCTTCATCTGTGTGGTGTCCCCAGTAAAGAGTTAAATCCTCTACATTGAAAGTGGAAGATGTTCAAGGGACCCACATTGCAAGGATGCAGCTTCTTGTTTGCTCTAGGAGGGAGCCGCTCAGGGCGTATCTACACCAATACTATGTCGCCTTCTATAAACTTGACGAAGCGACGACTTGTTTCAGCATGCTACACGTAGGTGTCATTACCGTTGGCGATGTTTTGTCTAACCTCATCATATACTTGTTACATATGCCCGATAAAATCTTCTACTTTGCTGCTTGGTCGCGCTTCTACCAGTAACTACAGCCACAGTTTGAAATGGTGACATCCTGGTAGATCTGTTCATGGATGAAAAATCGGCCATAGCAGTGGCCACCGCCGCACTACATGCCATTCATCAGCGCTCGCATATGTATCAGCCCAAAGCGGCCACCACGTATCGGCTGGAAACGCCCCTCCTTCTTTGTTCACTGCTTCTTGCTTTTCAGGAAGAACCCAAAAAAAAAAAGAGGAAAAGAGAGAGAAAGGAGTTTGCAGACGACATACTTGGATGTGGTTGTCTGCTGACTTGATCCATATGGTGCAAGTGTCTGCAACTGCTGCTTCTTCGCTCAGTTGTTGCTGCCTTGCTCAAACACTATTGTTTCCCAAGTCAGTAGCTGGTCTTGCCGCTCCCTCTCGCTGGTTCCTGGTAGTGCTCCTCCTTATTGAAGCAGCGCGGGGAAGAAGGATAGCCAACGAGGTAAACTCCAAGCCAAAAGGCTTAAGGATACGAATCCATGGGATCCACAATGTCCTGGTCTCACACCACAAACACACAACTGAGGGGAATTCCCAAAAGGAAGAAATTTTATTAATCCATGCCTTCTCCCTAAAAAGGGATTACAATCCTTTATATAGATTTATACTCTAACCTATTCTTGAAAACAACTCTAGTTAAAATAAGCACTAAATCAAATAAGAGAAACTTTCTAATTAATCTCCCAATCATTCCTAAAATTCAGATAATACTAAAAATAAAACTCTTGCACGATTTGAAGATCTTTTTAAAGGCTTGGGCCCAATGGGTTGATAGATCGAGGATCTTGCCTGCATTAGTTCCCCCCATCTTGGAGGGAACTCGTCCTCGAGTTCAGTAGATGACCGCCTGGGTCAAAGATCAAACGCACAAACTTCTGATTCTCTTGTGGATCTTCATATGGCGTGTAAGCTTCACTTAAGCGTTTACTCCACCAGAATTTTAGATATTGCCTCTTTTGATAGTTGGATTTTGCATGGACTCGTGCTCAAACAAAGTGATGCTTCGATTTCTGAATTTGTAACATCTGCTCACAATCTTCTGATATCAACAGTCGATTCCCGAGGATGAAATCAATGTAGGGAACCTCAATGATTTGCTTTTTTTTTTCAACTTTCGAAACAATAGCCTGTTCCTCTAATGATTTAATTGGCTCTTCAGGAATTGAATTTATGATGAAATCTACCAGTTGATCAAGCTACTGGTTGACTACATTCAATTCTTCAAAGTCTGCATTTTCTTCCTTCAGTGCTTGCACTTGCTTATCATCATTGTTAATAGAAAGAGAATCAATTTCTTTGTCTTCCAATGTACCTAAAGTAGGATCCAGAGGAGTTTTGTCTATCACGTCATCTGAATTTTTCAAGAAATCATTTGTTTCTTGCTATTGTTCCTCAACTTCGGCTTTTATAATCTCCATGACTGGTTCCACGATAGGGACGTCTGTGGTTTGTGGTTGCATGTTAGCTTTCCGGAGGTGATGGCGTTTTATCGAATGTTCGACATGGACCGCTTCCCAAAATGCCTCGTGCATATCTTTGCACTCTTTCTTTATATTTTTCATTATGCTCGTTCGTAAACCTTTGAGAAACTGATTGAAATCAAGTGTCTTGCCCAAGTCACATAAATAGTGTAGCCTTTCAAATTCATTGGCATATTGTTCGATGAACAATTTTCCTTGTGTCAAACGAAGATACTGCGCAAAATGGCCATGGGCTTCAAATCGGCTTCCACTGCTGGGAAGAATGGATCTCTTCCATGTACGTACTTGTCCTTAAGTAGTAATTTCATTTCATTCCATGTCGGTGGATATTGATACAATTGGCATTCTACTTCTTTCCACCATGCTTGTGCAGCTCATAGAAGCTTTCTTTTGGCATAATCTTTACATGAATGACCTTTTAATTGACGCCATGTAAAATACTTTTCAAATACTTTAATCGAATTCAAGAAGACATATGAATCTCTATTTCCATAGAAAAATGGAATTTCTAGAGCTTCTCTATAAACCATGCTTGAGAAGTTACCTTAATGATCAATTGCTCGGTGATGGACTCTTTGTTGCTTGGTAGTGCTAGAGGAAGTGGTGGAGTTTGCTCAACTCTTAGGATGGGTCGTGTTGTGTCCACCGCTGGCTGGGCCCACTCTTTTTTTTTTATATGTTGTTGGTGTCTGCTTAACCGGACTTCAATAAATTCCTTTTAGGGCTTTATTTATTTTCTGTTGGAGCAAATTGGGTTCACCGAATCTAGTCTGCAAACAAGGTAGGGTTAGAGTGTGGGTCTATTGGATTGGGCCCTATAGTTTCTGGCCTATGGGTTAGGCCCCTTATCTATTTATTTAATTATTTTACTGTTGTTGCTGGTGGGTCGGGCTAGACCCGAACTTAGGCCCAGCACGTGCAAGGCTTGGTTCTGCCTTGTGTGTTGTGCAAAAAAGAGAGAAAAGGAGGGGGGCAGGGCTTCGTTCCTCTTCTTCGGTTCTGCCTCAACTTTGGTGGGCGAGGAGAGAAGGAGACGATGGTGGTCATGGGCTCGGCGAAGATGCAAATGGTGTGAATGCCAAGTTGTGATGAAGAGGGATGCTGGAGGAGGGCGCTGAGGCTTGCCGAAGTAGTTGATGACAACGGTGACAATAATGATGTAATCGGTGGCCTTCGGTGGTGCGATTTGGAGTTGATGACGACTGTAGTGGGGACTGCTTCGTTCGGTAGCTGACGACAACAACAACAAAGATGGTGATGACGATGGAGATGTTGGAGGGCCGAAGGTGGGGGTATTGATGAATCGAGGTGCCAAGTACTCCTTTTTTTTTTCACTGCTGCTCCTCCGTCGTCTTCTCCCGCCCTTTGCCTCTTTCGTTTTTTTGTTTTTTTTCTTCTTCTTCTTTTGATCTTCTACCTCTGTACCTCTTTTTTTTTCTCGCTATTTTCTTCTTCTTTTTTTTTTTTTTGTCGGAATGTGCAAATGGGTTTGGCAGTGGGCGTTTGCAGGGTTGGGTTTGGATTGGAAAGGGGTTTTGGAGTTGGGGATAGAGGTACGTGGAGGGGTGGGTTTCGGTTGGGTTTTGCGTGGCAGGTAGGGACGGTTTGGACGATTGGGCTGATGGGAAGGAGTGGGGGTCTCGATTTCGGATTTTGGTTTCTCTTTTTGTTTCTAATCTAGGTTTGTGTTGGGTGATTGAGGCAGTGGGTTTGGTGCGACTGAGGACGGAGTTGGGTAGGTCGTTGGTGATGTGGGTAGGTTCGGCCAGTAGGGGTTTGGGTGAGAATGAAGGGATGTGGTTGGGATTCTGATTAGGGCTTTTGGTTTGGGATTTTGGGGATTGATAGTGGGGCGGGTTTGAGAATTTAGGGTTTGGATTAGGGGTCGGTGATGTGAGGCTTCAGTGGTTGTTGTGGATGGGAATGGGGCTTGTGGAGTGGTTACTGTTTAGGGATTTGGGAGGCGTGACAGGGCTGGATTTGGGAGGCAGAAAGGGCTTAATGGAGCAGCAAAGATTCTAAGGAAGTGGTGGGGGAACAATGAATTCAAATCAGGTTACCTCGATGGGCAATCAAAACAACAATCTGAGAACGGTTCTTTGCTCTGATACCAATTGAAGTAATGCGGAGAAGAAGGATAGCCAACGGGCTAAACTCCAAGCCAAAAGGATTAAGGATACAGATCCATGGGATCCACAACGTCCTGGTCTCACGCCACATACACACAACTTACGGAAATTTCCAAAATGAAGAAATTTTATTAATCAATGCGTTCTCCCTTAAAAGGGATTACAATCCTTTACATAGATTTATACTCTAACATATCATCGGAAACGACTCTAATTAAAATAAGCACTAAATCAAATAAGAGAAACTTTCTAATTAATCTCTCAATCATTCCTAAAATTCAGATAATACTAAAAATAAAACTCTCGCACGATTTGAATATCTTTTTATGGGCTTGGGCCCAATGGGTTGACAGATCAAGGATGTCGTCTGCATCACTTATCCTCCTCCTTATTCTTTTTTCTGTTTTTCTTCTATTTCCCCTCCTCTCAGCTGTTGTTGTTTCATTTTTTTTTTTTCTTTTTTCTACAGTCTTAAAATAAAGTTTGAGAAAAGTGTCACTAGGTCCAAGTGTAATAGCTGCGACCGGGGGATACGGACTCAATTCATTTGCTTCACGTTGGGGCAACTTATAAAAATCTATATTTGATAGTGGGCTCATCTCCCAATGAAATAAAATGCAATCAAAAGGAAAGAGAGGGCACTTACTAAAGCGAACTCCTGCAAATATGGAACCCACAAACTTGTCTTTTCAAAAGTATGCGCTGCAATAGAGCCCACTAATTTTGCTTTATTCCAAGCATTGGACTGGTGATTGAGCAACGAACAAGATACTAATGAAGGCAGAGTGAGCGACGAACGGGATACTAGCCGTAATGTGTGGGAAAGGGGGAAATACTAAAATTATGTTTCAACGCTTTGCATTTCTTTGGCTTTTTCAGTTTTCATTTGTTACTGTGTGTATTTCTCAAGGTACTGTAACCACAAGAATATGATCGTTTTAGGCCCACCTGTATGCATAGCACCAAGGCACAGAAATTTGAATGCCATGTCATTGACTCAGAATGCGAGCAATCTGATCATCAAGTGCATTGGATTTGAGACCCAAAATTGATTGATTTTAAGTGTCATCGTCAAGTATTGGTTACAATCACCAGGACATCAACCGATCAGGCGGCCATTACCAATAAAATTTGTTAATTGAAAAACAAAACTGCATGCAGAGATAATTTTGTTTTGATCGACTTGTCTCTCATTGTGTGATGATGGAGCTAGCCCACATTCATTGGTTCTGAACAAGGAAAAATTTTGGGTGGACCTGATGAAGTTTCATGGCAACTGCTCCCGCGAGGAGAAAATCCATCACTTGTGTCCTCCGTTTCCTGCACGTCAGCCCGAAAGTCTACAGCTCGAAAGTCTACAAAGTGGTTTTCAACCATGGAGTGCTAATGTGACTCCTTACAAGGCGGTCTGGTCCTTAGCTTGGACTCGCAAGAAATTCAAAGGGCGGCCTACTTATCAAAAATAAAGTGCTTAACAAAGTCGACTCTCTAGTTTGTCCTCTCCAGTATGTACCTGGGCAAAATTTGCTCTGGTCAAAGTCAGGCCCGCCTGTGAGATTATTAGAAATATCTACTCTGAGCGGTTTACCATTTTAATGGAAAGGTATCCTTGTACATCATCATTTTATCCCAATTCCCAAGCCCATCCCAGTTTACTAGTCAGCCTGAGAGCCATAGGAATCCTTTGCCATCTGACCTACTACAAGCCTCAAAATGCGACACGGCTCTTATTTCAAACGCTCCTTTATTATTCACATGCACTAATTATTTCACACAAACAAGATCCATGAGACAAAACTAAATACAAATTTCATTAGGTAAAACTACAATTGCAGTGTACCCCAATTGCAAATGGCACTGTCCAGTCAAACACAAATCAACAACCAAAACTGTACAGTCCCAAAATACTGGGCCTGATGCAAACCCACTGGGTCCAGATGTTTCAAAACCTATAAAAAGAAACCATTGACACAAACTCATTATCTATAGAGATAGGTTCAAGGCAAACATCATTACTATTATTAGAGTTCCTTAATTCCATGCTACAGCATGATCGACATACATATATATAACTGTATGCTAGGATAAAACAACCCCACTAGACTTTCATGAACTTACTGGTTCATCATTTGCCCTGAGGAAGAAAAGGAAAGGTTTAGAATCCAATAAAAAAATTTTAAATAAAAATAAATAAAAATTCTTTATTCTAACTTAGAAACATCATTTCAAATACTATAACATAGAACGTTTCTTGAGTGCACTGCTGCAGCTAGCTCCTGTGGATCGTGTCGAGTTTGTGCTTATCCACCTATCTTGTTCATTTCCTACAAATAAAGTTCCATGCATCATTTACAAACAAGCCAAAGAACATAAAGAATCCCCATTGTTTAAAAAATATGAAATGTTCCATAATTATATATAGACATCTTTAGATGTCAAAATAATCTCATTGGACGCTGCATAACCACCACTGATTTTTGTGTCTGTCATGCACTGTTGAAAAACTTGCAATTCGACTTGGAACATCATAGGCATACTCGGTCAGATTAGTCCGACTAGCCCATCTACGTGACTTTCCAAGCTGAGTCAATTTGGTTAATGAGTCAAGTTCTTGTCGTCACAGAAGCCAATGGTCTGGAAGTTGAGAACCGCCCAATGTGAGACACTGAGCCTCTTATACTACACAGTATTTTTATCACAAATATAAGTGAAAATACAAAGCCAGAGCTAAGCAGCAACAGTGGGAGCAGATCCAGCAGAAACAAGAGGTACCTCCGTCTCTTCCCTCTTTCTTTTTTCGTTTTTTTTTTTTCCTGGAACCAGCACGGTCCGTTTGTTTTCATTTTCTGCGATGCAACTTAACTTAATCTCCTTCCCTCTCTCCCTCTCTCTCTCTCTCTCTCTCTCTCTCCCTCCCTCCTGTTTGTTACTAAGTAACTCATTCCTCATTATGGAGTAAACACCTACCAAGGTAAAGCAGAGTTTTGTTTATGTCTAGTACATGACAATGATGCAAGTAGCGTGACATTATCTATCCTTCCTCACAGGCACAGCACCAAGCTCTAACTGTTACGACAATGGAAAATGGTGATATTCATGCCTGGGCTATTTCCATTAGGGAAGATCTGCCGCGGATGAAGGGCCAGTACTCCAGCACCGTTCCCATCCACAGAGTTCCAGAAAGACTTCGAAGAGGTGAAAAAGATGCTTATGAGCCCCGGATCATCTCCTTTGGCCCCTACCACCACGGTGAGACAAGGCTGCAGGCCATGGAGAAGTATAAATGGCGCTATCTTGAAGCAATCGTCTCTCGTAACCCAAAGATCCCATTGGAACACTATATCAACATGATCAAGGAACAGGAGGCAGAAATTAGAAGCTGCTACTCAGATGACTTCGACTTAAATAGTAGTGAAGACTTTGTGAAAATGATGCTGATGGACGGTTGCTTCATTGTGGAGTATTTTCTTCTCTTAAAGGAGGATAAATGCCACGAGTTTAACAGCATGGTTTGGGCGCATCCTCTGATTGAATATGATATTCTCTTGTTAGAAAACCAACTTCCTTTCTTTATTCTCAACAATATATTTGACATGGCAATCACCAAATCCTCATCCATAAATTCCCATTCATACCCAGATTCGTTCATTGATCTCGCCATCTATTATCTCAATTGGTCCACTCATAAAAAAGTCAACTTCTTACCTGAATCAGTCCACCATCTGCTCCATTTATATCATTCTTTTTGTCTATTTACACCCAAAGGTGAAGAAAAAAGAACGACCAGCACTACCACAATTGGAAGGGAAAAACTTTACCTGAGTGTCCCCAACGCGACGGTACTCCAGGAGGCAGGAATAAGATTTAAGAGCGAAGGGTTGGAAGGCTGCAGCTTGGATGTTACATTCAGTAAGGGAGAGATTATAATCCCACTTTTCATCCTTGACTTTGCTGCCATGTCTAAATTTCGAAACCTCATTGCATTCGAGCAGTTCTACCCTGACTTTTTTACTAGGTTCTACAAAAGTTTCACTGCATATGCTATATTCATGGATTTCATTGTCAACACGCAGGACGATGTCGCATTGCTCCAAGAAAAGGGCATTATTCGTTACAACGCCAGCAGCAACAAAGATGTTGCCCGTCTTTTCAACCATTTACACCGAGGAACCTTTTTGGATCTAAACCATTATTTAGTTCCTCTCTTTAAGGAAATTAACGAGTACATGGGAAAAAGAAGGCATATGTGGCGTGCAAGCTTGATGCACAACTATTTCAAAAGTCCATGGTCAATTCTTGGCGTAGTGGCCGGAGGCATTCTCCTAGTATTTACCTTTCTCCAAACCTTCTTCTCTGGCTACTCTGCTTTCCCGCCTCCATTTTCACATCCACCATCGCATTGACGCTCTCAGCAACAAGTATTTTTCCGTGTTATAATTTCTGTTGAATTCCAATAATACATTTGTTGTTAGTGTCGTGTCGTCTTTCCTTAATTGCAAAATATTTCCTTTGTTGCAAAACTTCTCTCAAAGTCGCAAGGTTTCCAGTAGGAAGAGGAGGGAAGAAAAGGAGGATGTCTGTTGTGCTTCATTCCTCATCCTCAAATCAATCTCATCTTCAGGAAGTATTGTCTTAACAAGGAAGTAATTGTCTGTGCAATTTGCAAGTCCTGATAAAATTTAGTTTGTCCTCAGTATGTATGAAGAGCTTTTCTAAGTATGAATTACATGAAGTCATGTACTCAGTATTTGCATTTATGAATTAAATTGAAGTAATGTACTTACTCAAATGGCTATTGCTCATGTTAACATTGCAAATTGATTGTTTTTACATCATGCTGCCCCCAAAGACTTCATAAATTCTAAGAAGAATAAGCACATGCCTTTGCTCATTGGTATGCAAGTAGATGGTACAGATTCAATTAGCATTCCAAATGAAAAACTGGGCAAAACTAATTGATTTCTTTTGTCAGTCTAATACAGGATTATGAGAACCCACATTCGATGTACAAGGTAGATGAACCAACATAAAAATTAGGAGGCAGATGACCTCAGATGGTTTATAAAGTGATGGCCATTTTATTGTCAAAATTCTTTACACATCTTTCTTTATCCACTTTTTTTTTTTTTGCTTAAAAGATAATTCATTTAAACAAAACACTACAAAGGAGCTACATATATATACTCGTAGAAGTTAGGGGTCAGACCCTATGACTCTCACAGACCCCACATCCAGTAGCGGACCCAGGACTTTCATTTGAATGGGGCAGATGATGGTCAATTGAAGATGTCAATCATTATTTTGGTTTAGTTTCTTCACATTACCAATGGCAAAAGAGAAGATGTATCAATCATTTAAATAAATGCGAAATATTTAATTTTTCTTATCTGGTTCATATGGGAGAAAGGCATAACCAATCAAGACCTTAGGTAAAGTACTGTGTAAACACATCATTATAAAATGCAAGTTGCAGCTGAGTTAATTAGTAGGGTCAAGAGGAAGAACACGATCACAAAAGCAACCTTAAGCAAATAGAGTTCTTAAAGGGCAGACTTAGTTTTGCAGAGAGGCTCTTGAAGAGATATAACTACTTCTATAGCTATACAATTAAGAAATCACTATTCTTCACAAAAACTCAAGATTTGATATTGTATGAACTTGACAGAGCAAACAGTAGAAAAGGATTATATAAAAATATAAACTAGTCAGCTATATTATCACCTCTTTCAAGCCTACACATATATATCAAGTTCTTTGATATTATATTATCGTGTGATAGCCCAAAAGAAAACATAGACAATTATATAGATAAGAGTTTTACTTGAAAGGATGCACAATGTGCTATCTAATAGAAAACAATATTTTTAGATTGTTTGTTATTAATTGCTCTCTAATTTATTGTAATTAAGGATTTGTTAGTATCTTTACATCTTATACAGTGAACAAATACATAAAGAATACAAAAGCCTTTTACTATCAACTTTTCCCTGACCCATTCCTTTAGAGGTGGCTTTACAATTACAAAACATCTTGAGCAATACCATTATACCAAGTATTTGCTCATGACTTGTACTCTTTCGTTCTTTCATGAGGTCATTAGAGTTACCCTTTTATTTAACAGTGGAGTTAGATAAATCACTTGATCCCGAGGACGGAATCAGGATTTCCTTCTAGTGGGGGCAAAGTTGATCGACCAATAATTTAGTGGGCATACTTATGGATAAACTAAACCATCCATGAAATGACTCGTTCACTTATTATCTACATAAGATTCATTTAAAGGAAAAAATTCTCTTATAAGTAGACCACATGTAAAGTCCAACTCTATGGGGCCTACATGGGCCAACCTTTGATCAATTTGGCTCCTTTCAGACTTATATCCCTACCTTGATTTGGCACTAAGCTAAGTCTTGATGCTTATTGATCCTTTACCTACTATTGGATTATTACTCATAAAAAAAAGAGAAATTATTATTAAAATATGTTCAACTTTAAGTTTGTTAAATCAAGAGTTAGGATGATTTCAATGTCCATGGATGCCATCTACACATAAGAGATAGTAAAACGAGAAAAGCTTAAAAAAATCATGATAGAAGAATTCGACGATAATAGGCCTACAAATAAAACATCTAAATTATTGAAAAACATCCTCCTCATATAATGTATAGACCTTACCAAATTTCACTCAAATGACCCATCTTAAGATTGTTAATTTTTAGAAAAATATTCCATAAAACTTTTATAAATAAATTCAGCTTTTTCATAGAGATCAATTTGACTTGGGCCTATATCATATTGAGTAATATTTTTCTAATAGAGAATTAGAGCATTTATTTTATGGGATTTATATTTTTTCAAAGTATGTCCCACTCAAGAGCATTGGCCCTAGAGGACCCACATTCTGAGCCTATTTAATTTTATTAAGGCCTTGTTTAGCATCTCTACTCTTTAAAAGTGAGGGTATGTAATGTCCCGACCTTAATCCTATATTAATTATAATTAATTGCTTGATTAGTTAATTAAGTGTGTTTAGATTCTTATCAAGTCGGGTTTGACGTGTGGATCACACATTCAAAGTCTCACGCAGTCCGAAGGTGTTTGGGTTCAGTAGGGGTGTGTGTTGCTATTTCCGGAAAGTCTCAAAGTCTTTTTAGTATTTTGCGCTTTTCAAGATTTTGGCACCATCGGGTAGATTACCTAATTTCCCGAACTTTGTCCTTCTGTTGCATCCCGATCGGACCTTCGAACCCGACCCAAAACCTGACCTGACCCAAACCCATTCTAAACTTATTTTATTAATTCCCAAAACGTCAAACCCATTTCCCATTATCCCATTTCCCCACCCCTCTCCACCTTAAGGGCCCGTTTGGTTGCAGGAACTTGGAGAATTCATGTCTGGTGGAATTTGGAGAATTTGGGATGCTGAAATTCAAAATGCTGCTAAATTCATCTTGAATTCTAATTTTCTGTTTGATTCGTTCAAGAATTCAAGCCTGAGAATTCAATATACCCTAAATTCCTGAAATTCTCTGTTTGGTAATTTACAAGGATTTATGAAAAGAGAAAAAAGGTATGTGAGGAAATCAGAATTGTTTTTTGAAACATTAATTCACTTCCATAAAAGGAAATCATAAGGTTTTTTTTTTTTTTTTTTTTTTTTTTGTGTGTGTGTTAATGTGTTGGAAAATCAGAATTGTTTTTAATGCTATATAGCTACATGTCTTTGTGTGAACACCTAACCCCTATGTAAGCCTTGAACGGATAATACAACACAATTTCTTAATACTTTCGACATCTAAATTCATTTCCATAATATGTATGTGTGTTTTGTTGGAGCCTTTTGGTGATGTGTGCTTGATGTTGAAAAAGCCTAAAAATTAATGAATTCTTAAAAAGTCCATCCGTGTTGGCTGAAGGATTTATTTTTCTTTTAAATTTTGAAGATTGGAATTCGAAATAATGTATTCATAAAACTATGCAAGAAAGTAGTAGAAATGGGCATTGAAACTTATGATTCTACCCCTTGTGCATGACCCAACACAGATTTGGTAAGGTGTCCTTCCACACTTCTGTACAGTTTTTTGGTGTTCTTCGGTCCCTTTGAGTAAAATGTATCAAGCATATGAACAGGAATATTTATTTTGGTGTCCAGAGTTTTTATGTCCTGTTTATGCATGTTCTTCCCACACTTTTGCATTATGACATAAACTTCCACCAAAATGTCTCCCAGTGCGCACCTGAGAAACAAGTAGATTCCTAAGTCCTGTCGTGTAAACTTTCTAGTCATTTTTAAGGACTGTTAGTATGCAGTCAGCGTCACCTCTCCTCGAATCAAATTGCATTCCTGTGGAAAGTTGATTTATGTTATTTCTAAGAAATTAACATCTAATCAATGCACGGTACTGAAACTGATTATTGGAGTAGAAAATTTCACTTCTAAATTCACTTCCACAGTTTATGACTTTGTAACTTTCTAGGAAATTTTTGGCAGTGTCCTCTGTATTTTGGGCCCCGGGAAATATCTCAGGTATACAAAACCTGTCACCCCGGTTCCCAAAACTCTAATATCGACATTTCATACTATCCACCATACATACCACTTCTATACTAAATCTAACAAAGGTAAATCATAGATTCAAAAATATATATATTTAAGTGGCAATAAAGTTTAGCAGTTCCAAAAGATCTATTGGGAGAGTCGTCAATAGAAAGATATACATAAGTCATCCATTAGATCCTTTCACTATAGGGTTGGGTCCTAGTAGTTAAGTTCAACAAATCAAAGGATAAAGTATTTCAATGTTACACCCTATGCCTCAAAATAAAAAGTTATAACACAATTACCAAAATATTAACCATCTAACTTTCATCTCCCTAGTATGTTCTTAGAAACTCAATGACCACTGCTAGATGAGCCATCAAGGAAATGTATTTCATACCATTGCTGCTTCATTTGGTCATTGTAGGTGAAAAATAAGTTGGCCATAGAAATATCCTTGGCAGATATTCAGTTACATGCACATATGCTTGCGGAGGTATAAATGGGCATGATGTCACTGCGGTTGTAACCTTGTTCATCAATATATGAACGGGTTCAAGTGTATTTATCCTCTCCGCAAGTGCATTAACAGCAGTTGCAACACTTGCCAATGTGTCCCTTATTTCATCACCTACCACCGTCTTACGTTTTTTAGCAGCATTCCTGTTATTCGTCGAAGTTGGTGGAGGTCTACTTGCCCCATTTGTTTCTTCATCCATTTGAGGCAAGCTACCATCATCCATATCATCCAAGCCTCTGTATGTTGACCCAAAGGTTGTATTGATAAATTCTGCATCTGTCATCATAGCCTAGACATCAATAGTGCTGCGTCCATCGCTAGTCATTGCAATGTCTCCTTCGGCAACATCATCAGCAACAAGATCATGTATCTCATCGAAGAAATTGACGTGAATAGTCCGATACTTACTCAATTTGTTTTTTGCCTGTAAAAAGTCAATGGGTTAGAAATTCATTTATTAAAACACCTTAAGCAATAATAAAGTGAATGAATATAATATTTTGATATACCTGCATTAAATCTTGCCATACATCATTTGCAGCCGTTACCATCTTCTTTGTGGCATCCCATCCAAACCCAGACATATTTAGGAGTTGCATAACCTCTTTATATCGAGCCCTCCAATTCTTCAACTTATTTTTTGCATTATATATGTCCGGTTCTCGTCCAATCTCTTCCTTGATCCTTGCGATTACTTCATCCCAACATGCTTTTGTGAAGTTTTTTTCAACCTTCCTACCTCTTTGCTTCATCAATAGAAGCATATCCATTAGGACCCTTTCTTCTTTTTGGTCCCAAATATAATTTTCTCTCCGTCCCCGTCCTATTAGAATTTCAAGCATTTAAAGTACACCACAAATATAGTAAGACAAAATATAAATTAAATGAAGATATAATGATTCTTCAAAACTACTGCAACTTGTGATGTATGAGTACTATATAAATCCCCTGTCACAAAATACAACCTATTACATATACAAGAGAAATTCATGTGTTGATATCAAAAGATGAAATTTAACTATCCTCCACCAGGGCGAGAAGATCTCTTTTCACAAACTATGACCATTTACAGACCTTGCCAAAAAGTGATTTTATATTTTTTTTTTGTCATTTCCCCTTTTATGGTTGTTGATCCCCTCGTACTTGCAACTCATAGTCTGCCCACATTTGCTCAACTATGGAGTCTCGAAATGCAGTTCACGCATCTCTAGTCCACCTTGGAACTATCATCTCATCTCTTGTCATTTTCAATTGAGGATCAATTCCTGGTGCATTAGATGGAGCCATTCGAATTTTTTCAAGTAATTCATCTCCAACACCATACATAGCAATATGGTTGTGAAGAACACAACATGCAATTACAATATCTCGTTGGGTTGTTAATGAATAATCACGTGGCAATTTCAATATTGGAAAGCGATTTTTTAATACTGCGAAGACCCGCTCTATTGTGGTATGTAATGAGGAGTGACGCAAATTATAAAACTCTTTTGCATTAATTTGTTGGAGGACAAGTGATGTTAAACTCTTTGAGATGATATCGAATGCCTCTATATGGTGTCAAAAACCCCGGTGCATTACCATATCCAGCATCCACTAGATAAAACTTACCTACAGTTATGAATCAAAATAATCATTATTAAATTAAGGGTATAATTAATAAGCATTTAAGTTATAACAATGCAAATTTATATTATTTATGCGACTTGATTACCATCCGGTATTCTCAGCATATCTCCCCTATTCATTGCAGACCAAAGCACAGTGGCATCTGGTGCAGAACCTTCCCATCCTGCAAATACATAATGAAATTTCATATCAAATCCACTTGCCATAAGGCAATTTTGAGATAGGACTCCTTTCCTATTTCGATACATGGCTTGCATTGAAAAGGGAACATGAGCTAGTATATGTGTCCCATCAATGGCGCCTATGCAATCCTATTGAGTGATTGAAAATGTTTAGCAAATGGGTTAACGTAGACATATATATATTATTTGATGAAAGTAAAGATGTGTAAATATTTAAGGGGATAACCTTAAAGTATGGATAAAA
Organism: Persea americana; assembly: GCA_029852735.1. Taxonomy (NCBI): domain Eukaryota; kingdom Viridiplantae; phylum Streptophyta; class Magnoliopsida; order Laurales; family Lauraceae; genus Persea; species Persea americana. The sequence continues at coordinate 25,992,051 of CM056820.1, read as the reverse complement.
TTGGTTATTCATCTGGATCTACTGTGGAACTGAAGGATTTTCTGGAATAAAAATGTATTCTAGATAAATCTTGCAAACTACATTCAAGACTTCATGAAAATAGCGACTAACAGTTTCACCCGAATGGTTAAATCTATTTGTCGTTATTCGATTTGTAACATTGTGCGCCAATGTATGTAGAAACATTGCTAATTGCTCATCAATTGACAAAACACGTCTTCTTCAAAGAAGACTGCGCCGCATAAAAGTGTCACTCAATATAGAGAAACATTTTGGATCCACACGAAGGTTCTCGTGGCACTGAGGCCCTGCACTGGACAAGAGTTCCTTCACCCATATGTCGCCTGCCAATGATGAAATGCGTCGCTTTTTTCTTGGTCTTTCCTCATTTAAGGCTAACCATAATGTAGCTAACTAACGGCATACAACTACCATAGCAACTAACGCAGATACTAAAATACTTGTGTCCAACTCTATTGTTGCACCAAGTTAAAAGATTTTTTTGTAAGTATTATGTGACTATAAGAGCCATTAAAAAATGAACTTAGTGAAAAAAAAGAAAGCTAGGATGTAAAAAATAATAATGATTCTACAAATTTATTTTCAATAATATCACAATAAATTTTAGCTAACAGTTGCGACGAATTAACACCTTCCATTGAGCACTATCGCCACAGATGAAAAAAAAAGATCCAAATCACCTATACAAGCACAAATTACATTATTCATACAATCAAAATCAGCTATACAGGCACAAATAACATTTTCTACTATAAATGAGCTCTAAGTATGATGAAATTTGAAGATTGTTCTTAATCTTCACTTAACCATATGACGATTGGGATTTGTCTATGACTTTTGCAACTGATATAACAAAGGAAAAACTTCAACAATCATAATGAAGCTCTCTACCTTCTTCATGGCTCTTATCCATTTTCACCATGGAGCCATTCGAATTTTTTCAAGTCAGTATAGTGCTTATTCATTGGGTGCTGCAGATTACATGACAAATCATTATTATAAGGTTTCATCTAGCTCAAAAGATGGTACAATTTTCTAGGAAAAAATGGTACATTTAATGAAGAAAAGATTCTCAGGTTGCCGTTTAAACCCAAGCTCAGAATTTGAACAAAAGAAGCTCGGCTCAAGTTGCATTTTCAACCATGGACACGGAAGCTTGGGTGGGCCTGGCCTTGCCCAGGTTGCATCTGCCACATCAATCCTACCTTTTCCCCAATTTTAAAGGGCTTCTGAGAGTGGCATCTAACTTCTTAACATGGTTAAGAATGAAATTAATTAGCTTAGTCAAGAGAAATGACAAACTACGGCAACTCGAATTGTTCAGAGTGTATCCAGCCATGAATCAAAATCATCCAGTCCCTTTGGACCTAGACAAGAAGAGGGAAGACCTTTGGAGGTCAAACTTTCCAATGAGTGATGCACTCCATGATCTTGATTGCTCACAATGGGTGTTTGTGCAAGCAAATCATCAATTGAACTGTCAAGAGCATCAATCATGGATGGAGAGTTGAAGGAATCAGGCACTTCTCTTATAGGTTGACTGCTAAAAAATGCTGAAGATTCCTTCAAGTATGTGGTTGACGATTCATATTGAGCTCTTGGAAAGTTACTGCTTTGCTCTTCACTAGTTTTCTCTACCGACATAGCAAGAAAGTGAACAGTTCTATTAAGCAAGTTAAAACAGCCACAAACCTTCACAGAGATCAAAAGAAATTGAGTATAATAGCAGGAACTAGGAAGATATGAACTGACTTACTTGGATGTGTTAGAGGAAGCAATATTAAAGCTACAAATGTGAGAATAAAACAATGCTTGGCAAACTAGTTTGTGAATGATGAAATATTTTGAAGAAGGTCATGCATTAGAATTTCATGAATCTGTTACAAAATCAGGGCCTAGTATTTGGCAGCATTCTGGTATCGAAAATTATGCCCAACTAATAAAAAAATCCTACAAAATCCCAACAACAACCCAGATAACAGAACAGATAGAATTCTGAACTTTGATCATGTGCATCCCAACTCGCAAGGAGTTTAAAATTTTCGGCAACAGGAAAAAACAATCTTAAGTATAAAAACTCATAATAGTATTTAACCTACTGTTATTTCTAATCCGAATCCCTATCAAAACCCCAAATCAAAAACCCCCTTCGAGAACACATATCTGTCAATGCAAATACCCCAAATCAAAATCCCCCTTCAAGAACCCATGTTTGTCTATGCAAATACCCCAAATCTGTCTATGCATTTCCCACTTGCCATTTCTTCTGATGACGAAGAAGATGGTCTTCAACAGAGAAGAAGACAGTAATAGATTCAGAAAATGTAATGCAAACAAGAAAATAAAGAAGGTAGAAGAGAGAAGAACCGAAAAATTACCTTTTACCACTGATTTTTGGCTTGAAATCTCAAATGGTAGATGACAATTAGAGCAAAACGAAACTCCCACCAGAATGCTCCTCTTCTCAGAAATTCCAAATGCTCGATGAGCCCATGGCATTCCAAATGCTAGGATTTCTGCTTTTTGGAATACCAGTCTAACCAAACACAACATTTTTGTCAGAAATTACCAAAATACCCGACCACCAAAATACTAGTAAGAAATACTTGGCAAACAAATAGGCCCTAACCCACGTGCAACCCATCCTTCATTTCCCTTTTTCTTTTAGGTCACAGAAGCCATCTTCCCTCATTTCTCTCCTTCTCTATAACAGCAGCCCCTCTCATCACTCTCTTTTTCGTCCTCCACTCCCTCTTCCCAGCTCCCTGCTGCCTCGCCGTCGCCGAGCTCCCCCATTTCGGGCGATCACCACCACCAAGCTCCCCTTCTCCCCTCTCTTCTCCACTCTCTCATCTCATCTCTCTCCAACGATTTCTCTCTCTATTTCCCCTTTTTTCTCTTTCTCAGTTTCTCTCTTTCTTTCTCTGTTTCTCTCTTTCATTCCCTGCCTCTCCTCCTTGCTGCCATATTGGACTAATCCCCCACCCATTTCATTCTTTCTCTTTTTCCCTCTTTTCTTTCTCTCTCCATTCACCTCATTGTCAACGTGGGTAACAAACCCCACCCATTCCATTTTTTTCTCCATCTCATCCTTTCATTTTCTCTCATCTCATCTCCCATCTCATCCACTCATCCACTCCACTCACTGCCAACGTGGATCAACCCACCCATTTTCCACTCTCTCTTTATTCATTCTCTCTCTTCCCTGCTATTCTCTCTCTCTCCAACGGTTTTTCTCTCTCTCCCTGTTTCTTTCTCTCATTCTTTCCTCCTTTCTTTTTTATTTCTTTCTTCCCCACTTTGCCCAGTGGACCACTGAACACCATCATCACCACTATCCTAGTGGCCCATCAATCAAGTGGGCCCCACAATCTTCTTTGTCCCTAATTTCATTCTTTACCGTTTGGTAAGATTTATTGTTTTATTAGGTTTTGTTAATTAGAGGTTTTTCCATTAATTAGTGTTAGATGACTTTGTTAGCATGTTAGATTGTGATATGTTGAGTTATTTATATGGGTTTGTTTCTAATTCATAGGTTTTGGGGATTTTGAGCTAGGATTTGTGGATTTGGGCATTTTCAACCAAATGCAAGTTAATATATATTTATTTATTCTTTGATATATTTGTTTCTTCCTTAATTTGATGATTAATGATGATTTAGATGACCACATGCTCATTAATGTATTAGATTTTAGAAAACATGATAATTAGGTCTATATGACTAATGTAATGGATTCTTAATTGGATGGTTGGATTGGTTGGATTGGATGGGATTGATTGGACTTATGATTTGGAGGATGTCTATTGTATGTGGAGAGGGCTAGGCCTTATTCTTGTGTTTGTCTGCAAGTGTGGATGAAAAGGGAGTTTCTCCCCTACTCAGTTCGATTACAGAAGTTTGATTCTGTTTTTTGAAGCCACGCAGTTGACCGAATGGGGTCACCTGGTCAACCGGCAACACTGGTTTATAGTCAAGCTTCTTGAAGCCTGACAACTTAGCCAATTCTCATTTATGTTTCAACTTTGACTGTATACCCGGTCGACCGGATGTCGACCGGCTATGAAGGAGGTCGACCGACCTTGTTTGAGGTCGACCGGATGAACTGGGGTTCTTTCTTAAGGCCCTCTTTGACTTAGAACTGGATGGACTTAGATGGGACCTTGGCTACCTCTTTTGATGACTCATTTGACTATGAGTGAGAATGTTTTGAGTCGGCATTTTCTCACGGTTATTCCGGTTGCATCGCGATTCAACCTACCTCAATCTTGAACAGTATGGAACAACGGGATATTCCCTTTTTATCTATGCACGAAGACTGTTTGTTTGGGTATCACGAACCCTAATTCCTTTCGTAGACTAAGTATGATTGTACGAAGCTTCGGAATAACACTATGCTTAGGTTTAGATTGTCTATCACTTATGATTCCGAATTGTACCATTTGGTACTTTGTCTACATGTCATGAACAAGCTCCTTAGCCTTGTTTACTTTGTTTTGTTTGGGATAGCATGAAAAACTTAGATGATGGACTTAGGATCCCTTTTGATGCTCTATTTGTTCTGAAGAGGCTAGGTGGCTTTGATTGTAAAGGCTTGAAGAGGACTATTAATGGTACTGATATTTTGAAGGAAGTTTGTTTGTTTGACTCTGATTTGATGAAAGATAGTAGTTCCTCTATCGTTCTGAAGAATCTTGTTCAAGCAAAAAAGCCTAGCCCTCACTAATGTTTGTCTAGGATTCCTGTGTCAGGCACCACTCAGCTGTACCATTCGACACAGCTGGGGCACCATTGTTATATTACTGTTACTATAGAGCGACTGCATATCGTGATTTCTGAGATGGATGTACACCATTGGATACTACTGTAAATGGGATGATTTTGAAGTTTGTTTGTTTGTCTGTTCCCCATGTATCCACTTCTGCTTGGCCGGACTATTCTCCCGTGCATTCTCCCTACCACAACTCGGTTCGAGTTGGGAGGGCAGTGATAATATCCTATAGTGATTAGCATATGTGGACCTTCTATTCTGCTAGATGATTATGTTAGATTAATTATGATTCCGATGCTATGCATTTCTTATGATCTTGTTTATTGCTTACTCTATTTAATACTGCATATCTTTGATGATTTATATATATTGCTTGTTGACCGTCATGTCTGATGGTACTACTCTTGGTGCATAGGTACCGAGCCTTTCTACCCCAATGAGGAGACGACAGAGGAGATTCAGACAGATCAGTTTGATTATCTCTTAGACTACTGTACAGACGACGTTGTCTAGCTGTACTGTCCCCGTACATGAGAGGCCTTCACAATATATATGGGACTAGACTATACTTTTGATTCTTATTCATTTTGATTAGTCCCGAGTTTTGTACGCCCTTTTATTGTAAATATACTTTTCATTAACTATTTCAAATTTGAACTTTAGTTACTATATTTCAGTGTTTGCTCTTAACTATACATCTTGAGATATCACTAGTATTTATGAAGCTTCAGCTATTGTGTTATGTATTCGAGGAAATGTTTGTACCTCATAGCAGTCTTCAAATTTAGGATATGATTGGGGTCATGTTGTATTTGTTTAATGTTGAAAGCATTTTAGTTGGCCCTAATCTCACGTATAACCCCGATTTCACTTTTGGGGCGTGACAGGATAGAACTACTCAAGTGTGATGAGGTTTCTAAATTTAAACTACGTGAAAGAGTCAATGGGGAAAGGCGGCATCATCAACTTTCCCTCACTAAATTTAACATCCAAGCTATTGCCCTCCACTGTTTTTGTCATAAATCTCATTCCTGTCTCCTAGAGTACCGTCGCACTGGGGATCATGATGAACGTATATTCTTTACTTTTCTTTCATATAATTCTATCCTCCCCACCACCAATTCTGATACTGCTGGTTGTGCTTTCTCCTTCACCTTTAGGTGTACATAGGCAAAATGATGATATAAATGGAGCAGATTGTGAACTGATTCAGGAGGAGGGAGATTGACTTACTCTTCAGCTTATGTTGACAAACTATTTAAGTTTTATTTACATCCATAACGGATGATCACAATTCACAAACACATCTGCATGTTTTAACATAAACTTCTGAAAACAAGGGTCCACATCAGGGGTGCTCATGGGCTAGCTCAGCCCCACAAAATTCAAACCCAACTTGTATTGGGCTAGATGTTGGATGTATTTGTAGGGCTGTAAGCTGTACCGAGGCATGGTTTTCTAGCCCGATAATTAAGTGGACTGGTTCTAAGCCTCCATATGCCTAAAGACTCAGCCCCGTCCTAATTATTCAAAATGAAGGATATTTATATTTTTCAAATGAACTGGGCCTGGGCTTAGACTAGCTTAGCAAAACCAGCTCATGAACCAGCTCACAAGTTTCCAAATGCAAAGGCCTATGTGTTTGCATGCATGGAATTGAGTTCCTTGGAATTTAAGAACTGTATTCCTATTGAACTAGCTAAAATTAAGACACAAAAGTGAAAATCCATAAATAGCCATCAAGTAGTCTATTTGTTGGAACAAGAATACCCAACCATCTTAATTAAATCCTAGAAAAGTTAGACCACCTTATATCATTCGACAATCTTTTTTTATTTTTTTTCACAATTTTTTTTGTTGGAAACCAGCTTATAATGCATTTGAAGGAGTTCAACTCCATGCAAACAAATAAAGAGGGTTCATTTTATAAAGAGGGTACACAAGTAAAGTGGGTTCCATGACTCCTGTAACGCCCCAATTCCGAATACTGAAATTACCGCCAAGGTACCCGAAATTGGCGCGCTACTTCCCAGAAAATCCAAGAACTTCCAAGATCATAGTCCATAGTAAGGTCAAATTTTTAAAACTTTTTGAACAATAACATGATCAACAGTTAAATTGCGGAAGCGTAAGAAAGATAGCAGGAGCAATATGTATCATATAAAATGAATCAGATGGAACAGAGCTGAAGTCTAACAAAATCTCAAAGTATGAATAACCAGTTTAATTACATATTTGAATAATACCTTGTTCACTACAAAATCGCTCAAATCCCAAAAATAAGTGTGCACTCAGACACCCGGTGCAGGCACTCCATCCTTCGGCTCGATCACCTGATCAGCCGGCCCCCAACCATAATCGCCGGCTACAGGCACCTCGTAGATCGCGTCATCCGCGGGGTCAAAGTCGAAACCTAAGCACCAAATATGGGTCAGATCCAAGGATCTGGCAATGCACCATATATAGATAACACATGATGTATGCATCAAAGAGAATAGAGACGATCATTTAATCATAAGAATAACAAAGAAACATAAGCTAGGCAATCCAGCAGTAAATAACAGTTTAGAATTAGAAATATAATTAATATAATCTAACAGATATCAATATGGCACATTCACACAAGTTGGATACCGCGGGATACTATGCTGCAACCCTCATATACTGTAAATAGTCGCGGTGGGGAAAAATAAAATAACCATGCAAGGGATAACGACCCCAATAATAACAATATATAAATATAACACAGATTACACCCCTTTATCGCACCGATCACACTCCTTTATCGCACCGTTCACACCCCTTTACCAGATTAGACCGGACCCTGTATCACACCGTCCGTTTAGCCATAGCTCATCATGATAGCTCTAGTCATAACCAAATATAGCTCCTACTAGTGATGATCAGTCAACAGGTTGAGCCTAGATTAACTAAGTGAATGTCTAGTCTCGACCCAGGGAACAAATACAAGGTCTGTGTCTGTCTAAGTTTACCTTGCACGAGCAAGGTCCTAACCAAGTCTCTAAGAGGTTCAAGTACAATATTATAGGACACAGCCCAATATCCAAGTCCAAGTCCAACTCCAATCACCATTAGATCCACACTAGGCCCACAACCATGGCCTTAGTCTATAACAATGCAAGTAACCAATCCATATCCATTCACAACTATACATCATGACCAACATCTTCATTCTAAGGTACCACACACCCAATTTAGGTCGTATGAGTTCCCGCCTAACCACAAATACGGGTCATTTATCACCGATTACATCACCGGGTCACCACTACGTAGTCCTAGGTTCAGGTCCTTCAATTTTTATTTAATTAATAGATTTATAACAATAACAAGGATATAAAAAAAGAACAATGTATAAAACCATCCAAGCAATAGAATCAAGTGGAATAAGCAAGGGTTCAACCTAGGTAATGGTCCACTCTCAGGTTCAGGGCCACATCAGATAATTGGATCCCTGACTGTAGTCTCAGATGCCAAGGGATGTTATATTTGGTGCTTCTAAAGTTACGGACATCATTGACTACATTTAAGGGTCGAATCACTGACAATTCCAATCCCAAAAACCTATTTGATGGTCCCCACGAGTCAAGGTTGAGCTACACCCTTGACACGTGCTTAGCACATCAATGGAGGTTTATTTGGATGGTCAATGGGCTCCACAATTGATCAAACATCTGAATTTATAGAAAACTGGAAGTCCACATTTTACAGTGTATTCGGTCGACATCATCCCAAGGGCTATCGACCGGGTGTACTGGATGTTGACCCCCAAGTCGACATCCTCAATAGTGCCCCCGGTCGACATCGTGGCCATGATGTCGACCGGGTACACATGGACCTGAAGTCAAACAACTAGAGGGCATTAATCTGGTCTCAGAATTTCCCAGTGTGTCCGGTCGACATCATGGCCATGATGTCGACCGCGAACACATAAATTATGGAACTGACTGAGAAATTCGAGTCCCAGTTCCTCTCTGTAAAACCTATCTATCCGGTCGGTCGACCGAGCACAGGGTCCGGCCGACCGGGTACACTGAACTGAGGGTCTCACAGGAGAAAAAAACTGAGACCTGGTTTTCCCAGTTTTTAATTTAGCCGGTCGACCCAACTATAAGTCGGTCAACCAGGTACACACTCTGCTGTAAAATTTCAGATTTCTGTAATTCTCTTTCTCCAATCCGAATTCTAACCAAAACACTTCTAATCACTTCAATCATCATGATAACATCACTAAACATGAAAAACACTCCAATACTCATCTCACCATCCATCCTTGGGCCATTGATCTTCCAAATGAGAGATCTCATCCATCAATGGCCAAAAATCCATAAACAAAGCTCAAATGGTAGATCCAAACATACATACATACATCAATTGAATTGAAATTGCAGAATCAAAGAAAGAAAACATGCATTCTAAGTTATCCAGTATAGCGTACTTGCCTCAATCCGAAATTGCAAAGAGAATTGACAAAAAGATAAGAAATCCAAGCTCCTAGGGGGTTGATAATGCAATTAGGAATGATCTCCTACTCCTTCTTGTGCTGGGATTTGGGGAATTAAGGTTTCTTAGGGAGAGAGATAGAGAAGATGAGAGTGAAATGAGAGTGAAATAAGGCTAGGTTTCATTTCATTGCAATGGTTAGTATATATAGGTTAGGGTTTAGTAGTTGGTTACTAAAGAGCCCTTAGGGTTTAAATGGAATTGGGAATGAGGGTATGGGTAACTTAGTCATTTGGAGAAAAATCTAGAAGCTTCCTAACTATAACACCCCCTCCTATTAAAGTTTAATTACTAGCTAATGCCTAATTTAACTAAAACCCTAATAGAATTATAATGAACACCCTATATCTATAAAGAAATATATATATATATATATATAAAGCCTAATCCTAAGATTTAGGAACAATAATGGACTATTCTACTAAATTCTATTAATTAGTATAATAAGATAGATAATATAACATTAATAATTATTTAAATCAAATTGAGGGCCCACGAGGGGTGGGGCCTCACATCTCCCGTAGGAGAAACTTTGAATATAATATGTATGGATTGAGTACGTAGGAGGTCTTGTTTGTTTGCATTAAAACACATAGGATTTATACCCTAAGTGATTAAAAATGAAGATCAACGACGAATGGTTAAAAAATGAGCATCAATTAAACTTTCCTTTTAGGAAAATAGGTGGAAAAGAAGATGGAAGATAAATAAAGCAGCAATTACCGTAGTTGTTCATTTTTTATCTTCTTTTTATTATATTTTCCTAAAAATGAATGCTACTTAATGCTTATTTTTGAAAATCCGCCTTTGATCTTTAACCACGAATGGTTTGTATCTTAAATATTTGATTCCTATGTATTTAAAACCTAACAAACATGCCCCAAAGGATTATTAAAGAGACGAGGGGTAAATGATATGAGGTAACGGCATAGTGGGTCCTTGTCTTTCCTAAGATATGAATTATATGAGGGTGATTGATGGTTACACCCTTTTTTCTGATGGTTACCCCCTTTTTTCCTTTTTGATAACATGGATACCCTGAGGTTTTAGGACTAATCCCCCGGATGACGCCTATTAGGAATTTCATTGTGTTGGCTAATTCATGGGTTGGATAACACTTTAGGTCCATTTGAGTTGTAATTTTGTATTTCGTTTAGAATGGATTGTGGTTGTATCACCGAAAGACTTAGAGCGAAGATTGAAGTGTTTTGGAGCAAAAAAGTCATTACCCAGAAAACAAGCTCGCTATAGCGAGGCTTGTGCACACTAAAGTAAAGGTGCCTGAAGTCTGGGATAGATTGATAGTTCGCTATAGCGAACATGGTGAAAGAGCCTAGTGCGCATAAGACTTCTAATTTGAGTTTTCTTACTATTCTGATTAGATCATTATTAGAAACCTCTTGCACGATTTTGGGGCTATATAAAGCGTGTTTCTCTCAACCCTAAGCATTGAATTAAGTTATTCTCTCATTGTTCTGAGGTGAGATAATTCAGAGAGAGATTCATTCTTCTCTAGAGTTATCATAGAGAGATTGTTCTAAAGAGCTGCTCTAAAAAGTTTGCCGCTTCTACTTTCTTGTAGAAGATCTGAGCATCTTGGTTCTTGAGGTATTGCTAAAGGATCAAGCACAGGGAGCGGTGTGCGGAAAGTAGTCATGGCAGCGAGGAGTTGTGGAAAAACAACTATAGTCCTTATGTCGACATACTGACTGAGAAAGGGAGCTGTGACTATCTCTTGTAACCATTAAATAATAATTGGTTTTTCTGATCGTGGTTTTCTCACTAGATAGGATTTCCATGTTAAAAGATTGTGTCCGCCTTCTTGTGGTGTGTGATTGGTAGATTAGATCGCTAGTTTTGCTTTGTTTTTATCCTGCTGTATTATTTTTTTAAACAAGCATGCATTCTAATAAGGGCAACTTTCAACGCCTGCTAAACCCACACAAATGGATACGGAGGAAATGTGAGGCAGTTTTGAACTCAAAATATGTGGAGCAAATCCTCACCTTATGCTCCCAGGTGGGTGGTGGATGGCTATTCATTTTTCATCCTGATTTATTCAATGCACATTAAATGGGATGCTAATGGTCATTTTTGCATATTCACCTATATTCATATTTTTTAACCAATTATACAAATATAAAGTCATAGAGTTCCTAGGAATTCAAATATTCAATTAGATGAAGATACAACTTTTTCATCATAAGCCAGAAATTATTTGCTAATGTTGGGCTGGGGAAATTTGAGTGGAGAAAATGGGAAATCTAATGGATTTAAACTAAATATAGGAGTTACCGGAACATTCTAAACAGGGCCCATGGTACAATAAACACCACCATTGATCAGCATATTTAACTTCGATCGCCATCAGTTGATGGGTGGTCATTCCATTGTCTCCAAAACTTCGTCCCTATGTGGCACCTATTTTCAGCAACCCCAGCCAATGTGAAGTGTAAATTCTCCTTCATGAACAACCACATTACTTGCAAATGGACCTAAGCTCGGCCTTCATGAGAATTGACTGTGGGCCTGGATTCTAGGTTTTCAACTGTAGCACTAGATCTTTCTAGAACTAGGCCCTGTGACGGGCTCTGAGTTAGGTGAATATCACAACATCCAACCTGGCATCATCAACATGATGCAGAAACAACCGGTTTGCAATGTTAATATGAACAATAGCCATTTCTAAGTTCTGAGGATTACACATGTAGGGATTACATATTTTAATGAGGGGACGTGTTGGCTATTTTGGAAGTTATGAGGATTTGTTCATCTCACAATTATCATAATTTTTTTGGTGGAAAGCGTTTCTTTAAATGCAACATGATGGCTGTCTTATTTGGAAAAAGGCCCTTGGAAATTTCAATTCATTTTCAATAAAATCAAAAACTCGTCTTCATCTATGAAGGTTGGGTTTCATCATGTGTATTCAACGGTAAATGGCATATCGGATGCTGTCGCAAAGTTGGGGTAGATAGAGATGTTCCTTTGCTTCCTCATTTATACTTTTTTCCTTTCATGAGTAGGCGTTTATGCCTTTCCTTTTGTTCTACCTTCATTGTACTATTTAAAGTTTTTTAAGTATGACCTTGTTATTATGACTTGTGCGTATCAAATACGACGTTATGTGTGTGAGGTGGGGTCTTGAAGTTTTTTGAGTAGTATCTTATATATTTACCAAACGAAAAAAGAAAAATAGTAGTATCTTATATCACACTTCAGATATAATAATTTTTAAAAAGTTTTAGCGTACCAAATATAAGAATTCACGAAGACTTATTTTGAAATTGCATAGATGCTTCGGTTCTAATCATAAAATGAAGGCACTTAATTACATAGATTCCCTTTTTCTTTTTTCTATTGTTTCCAAACAGCAAGCACTTTGCAATATTTCAACATTTACATTTGCTACAACAATATTCCAAGCTAACAAGATTTGGAATATTACATATACCCACTTTTTTTAAAAATCACAAATCTGCCTGTTTTTTCATCTTTTACAGATGACCACCTCTATCAAATCTAAAAATCTTGGTAAACCAACCGAGAGACAATCAAAGGGCAGTGACCAGAAGGTTTACCATTCTCCACAAAATAAATAAATAAATAAATTAAATAATAATAATAAATTAAAAAATGCAGTGGATTACATAAAATTTCCCAAAAACCCACCATGGATGGACTGATAGGGTCAAGGTAATTGGTGTACAGATTTTTTCAGTTGAATAGAGTTGATTGTTTGTAAATGTCAAAAGAATAGATCTTCAAGGAAACTTGGACAACAATTTATTCCAACTGAAAAGGACAGATCTTCAATGGCTATGCTGGATCCAGCCTGATATTACGGAGCACTAGTGCTCGGTTCCCCTTGTTCACAATTTAATGACACCAAAAAGGCATACCTTATTTCTGTTTGGATAATCAAAATGCAATTCCCTGTGTTTCCATTTTAAAATTTTCAGTTTGAATAAATCTTTAAAAGCTCAAATTGTCAGCAATAGGCAATCTTCGAAGGTGGGAAAAAAAACAGAAGAAGAAGATGAAAACCAATGGATGGAAAGCAGTCCACATCCATCAAGCAACAGGTCCTCCTTGTTTGTCATTGCTTCACTGCAGACCACTTTAAATGGACAATAAGCAAAGTTAACCATTGCTTCAAATCCAAGTAAATTTAATAAATGCTTCTCTACCAAGAAACTTTGGCATTGTTCAACAGTATGCAACCTCTGTGTGCCTTTTTCCCTTCTCCCTTCTTGAATTTACTCATTGGATTACATGTGAATCTAACAGAATAATTTGGTTCCACCATAAAACTGAGAATGGCAACTACATAACCAAATGAAAAACTAATCACAATTATGATTGATTAAACATATTGATAATAATTTAAATATCCATCAGAATGGCATTCCGCATTCAATAGTTATTCAACTCGGGGTTTTCCATACACGAAGAACAAAATTGGTATGTGCCTAAAGTGGGGGGATGGGGGAACTCACTTGGCATCACTTCCATGCTTTCTTGCCTCGGAACTGTTTGCCAGAGCGCTTTTGCTGCTTCTTTTTCTCCTGCCGAGACCTTGTCACTTTCGCTCGCTTTGCAGCAAGAGGCATTGCCTTTTTATGCTCCTTCTGCCGATTGCTTAGACCACCAGTCTGCTCCACATACAAAATCAGTGATCAGGAGATAAAAGGGAAGCACCTATAAAACACCATACATTGCATTGATTTAAACCTAGGTATCATTCCACACTAATGGTTAATGGAGCAGATTCATAATCCAAACAAGCATGGGCTTGATCTAGCCGGACTCTCTAACTCCATCCTTTCAATCCACTGCACATCAATACTGGAATTACGAAGATCAACCAATGCTTCTCTCATACGTGTATGCACAAAGCGGGAGTGGGACAAAGGGGCACGCAAATGGTTTGAAATGCCTACGAAGTGGGCAGGTAAGCAACAACATTGAGAGAAGGTTTGTGAACCATCTGCCTTTTTTTGTAGAGAATGAAGTCACGTATGATGCCTACAGCATGGAAGAGAGTCAAGGGACACACCATGGACACAGCAGGGACACTGGCTTTACACAAAAAAGTGAAGCATTGGATGCGATACGACACAAAACGAGACCCATTTTGAAGCATCCGTGTATCATAGGATGTCACACTTAATGAGATTCTTTTTTCATTATCCCCTTACTGAAGAAAATTATGCTGAAAATTTCAGTTCAGGTCCAGAAAAAACATCCCACAAGATCACCAGTGGAAAAACATCTAAAGTGACAAAAGCATACTCATGGCAGGATGGGGGACTTGAACCGCAGGGCAATAAAAATTCAATGCTTTTTTTTTTTTTTCAAATGGTATTAAAAACGTGAAGCCTTCATGGTAGTCGTTTTTTGAGTTCTAAACCAATAAGGAACTTAGTTTGCTCGATTTGGTTGGGTGAGGGAAGAATAGTCAAGTTTGTTAGTTAGTTCATCAGTCACCTGTTCATATGCATGTGAAACAACCCTACACTCAACAAAATGACAGATTTAGTCATTTTTCTAGAATTATTCAAGTGGAAAAAGTTTAAAAATATGATTTGCTGGGTGCCAGGAAGGTTGTAGTGGAGGTGGTGGATAGCTATCAGGGTGGCTAAATTGGTGACGAAGAAAAGATTCATTGGTAAAAACAGCAGTATGAAATTCTGAGAGCACTTGGAAAGGAAGTTGGGTAGAACACTTGGCAAAAACTGAACAGGTTGACTTACATAGCAGCTTCTGCAACTCAGGTAGCTGTAAAAGCTAAACCGATGATTATTTCATGGGCATCTCTACAAAAGAGTTTGTAGATATTTCCATTTGAGACCATTGGAGAGTCTCTGTGTTAGTTTTATGGTCTCAATCCATTAAGGTTGATGTAATAAATTGATTAAATTCTTTATTTATTAATATATTCATGTTTTCCTTTCATGAGATGAATGGTGTTTTATTACTTAAATGCACATAACTAATACAAATGACATACTGGCTCATGAGATGAACCGGAGTCCATAAGTATATTAGATGTAACACGTGTATGGATGAGATCCACATACAGGAGATATATGTCACAAATCTTATACTTCAATTAATTCACAACCAGTGATGAGATTGGGCATCTCATCTGACAAGGTTGTAGTATTATGATCACTATGAAATAGTATGATCTGTCTCGATCATTGGAGTGTAAGATTCTAGATCATTATACTGGTACATTAGATGTATTGAAGGACCATGAGATGCACCTCAAGGATACTGTCTTTTCTTTAAAGGTTTGCTCTCATAATTCTCTAGCAATGGGCTCTCAACCCTGAGACATTGATGAACTCAAGTTTCCATCTATTCATTTGCTTTGAGTCACCAATGAGTGAGGCCAACTGTAGGTCAACACTTCGGTGTCTTGGGTACGTGGTAGTAGGACTGTGGGAACATTTAATGGTCAAAATGGAATATATATTTTCCCCTTATGCCAATTAATGGATCTATCATTGGTAAGTGTACACCCATCTCAATTAAGAGTTAATTGGATGGTACTAATGATTACTATAATTAATTGGGTCTCAAGGATATAAGATATGGATCTAAATTGGAGGGACAGTTTGATCAATTAATCCATGGATATTGATAGAGGGGCCTACTTGTAGTGATAGGGAAGTTTAGGGTATTCATGTAATTTATTCCTAAGACTAGAGTTCAATTGCATTTATTTAGTGGAGTTATTTGCAATCAACTGCGGGCCCGGATTGCACATGAGATGTGGGGTCGAGGTTTCTCAGTTGGAGCCAGCTTTCTATGGAATCCCTAGTGGTCCCCACGCTAGCCCAAGATTAGATCTTTACTAATTCTATTTGAACTCAAAAGAAAATATACTATTTCTATTTGAAGTGAGACTTCTAATAGTGGTAATAGTGGAACAAAGGGTTACTAAATATAATGGAAGTTGGACTTCTAATAATACACAAAGAGAAAAGTTTGAAAAACTATAAAAGGAAGAGGAGGGAGCCCCTTGGACGTCCATGCACTATTCCAAGGAGTGATTCACGTCCATCATCCCTAGTTTGCAAGAGTTGCATTCTTCTCCTTCCCCTCTCTCTCTTCTAGTTCCCTTAGTGATTCTAGTTAGTCTTTCTCTTGGAGATTCCACCATCTCTCTTGAGGAAAGAGATCTGAAGCAGGTCATAGCGTGGAAGACGATTGGGCATTGGAGATTCTAACTTTGGAAGAGCTCTTCATCAAAGAGTTGAATCAAGTTCTCCATTAGAGCACAACCAAGCTCCATAGGTATTTTCTACTCCTTGTATGTTGTAGAATTTCGTGGTTGCATGTTTAGTGTTGTTTCTATCTTCTTGATAGGTTTGTTTGCTGACCATGATGGTTGAGATTGAGGACATGCATCCTGGATTGGGTTTTATTGGCTTTTTGGATAGGTGTTCATCACTTCTAGATGGTAAAAAGTTTTGAAACCTATCCTAGATGTCCACCCACTTCTAACACTCTGGTACGGTGATGCTAAACTTCCCTAGTCATAAAACAAAAAAAGGGAAGTTTGAGATTTTCATCTCTCTCTCTCTGAATGGTAGTGCAAAGGTTTTCTGGTCCAAAAAAATGAATATATTAATGATTTGCTCAGAAATGGAATGCTTTAAGGGTTAGATTTTCAAGCTTGTTCAAAGGCTAGTTTCGAATTTGATATTTGGCCAAATTCTCAATGCAATATTTATTTTAGTCCATGGAACTAAGCTCACCGTCCAATGGACCACATTCCCAATTGTACAATAATACATTAAGCAAGCCAGCTCTTTACCATTGTTCCCCTTCTTCTCATGTAAGTTCTTTACATCACTTTGCAGTAAGCACATCCATGTTTTCTGAGTTATATGCCCTCCATGGTATGACTTTTTAAACACCTATTAACTTATTTTGATTTTTTTATATAATCTGACAGGTTCATAGAATTGCTTATTTTTACCAAATAAATACAAGAATATGCCGAGAAGATGAACCAATAGATGCAAAATGCCCATAAATCGAGAGAGAACCTAATGGAAGAATCTATGGCTAACTTTCTGAAATTAACACAGGAAAAAAAAAACGACATGAAAGAGGAGTAAGCACACACCTTCTTCTGTTTCACAGCAGCTCGGGCCTGGTACTTCCCTCTCTCTTCCCTCCCTGCTTTTACTAATGCCAGCCTCTCCTCCTTGCTTAGCTTTCTTCTTACGTGCATCTAGAAATCAAAATATGTCCAACTTAGAAACAGTTTTTCAGGGGGACTACAAATTTAAAAGTGGGAAACAAACATCCTAGCATGAATAAATCAGAAAAAAAAAAAAAAAAAAAATCTCCATCTGCTTTCCCTAAAATAAGGCGAAATGTAAGGCAAGGCCAAGGAACTTACAGAAAATTCCACAATCAAGAAGCATAGAATAGCCTGTGGGGATATAGAAAGCTCACCTCAAGTTTTGAAGGATCGACACGCTTTACAGATAGCTCATCAGAACTGGGCATTTTAAAAGCTGCAAATTTAGAATCTGAGCCCTTTTTAATTAGTCCCTGCTGAGTCAAAGCCACCTTTGCATCTTTCTTGGCCTGAAATCCCAATTCAGAAGACCATCAGTATAAGGATAGAGATAACAAAGTGTGTATAGGAAGAAATTTTCACCCACGAAAGAGGAAAAGTCCACTGAACCAGTTTCCCCCGAACACTACAGAAATGTGCCCTTAAGGTAAGTTTTCGCAATGTAATGTTATTTAGAGTTATATGCTCAATGTACCATGTGAGACATGATCCAAAACTGACATTAGAAACAGTGATCAAAGGGCATCTGTAGACTAGGGTTTAGCTAAACTTGTGTTATAATTATAATATAAACATATATATACATTCAAAAAAAAAAATCTACAATATGTTTACCTAAGGATACAAACACCAAAAAACAAAAAATACTATAATATGTTTACCTAAGGATACAAAACTGATCTGGAGAAAGATGCTCATAGATAGGACAATTGTAGAATATGCTTTAGCTGACTCTTTTATAATTCAGTTTCTTATATTTGACCTTGTTATGATTTCTATAAACTTCCAAGACAAATACACATAAATACATTTTATAATTCAGTATGTTAATTCAAACTTGTAATGATTGCCGTGATTCCTCTGAAATAAAGATACAACACCCACCCACCCACACATCCCACACATTCTATGATACTACTAATTCAAGCACACAGACACGTATACATGTTAAAATTCAGTTTGTTAAATTCAAATGTGTACTGATTTCTATGAAATTGCTGAGATAAGTACACACACCTGTTATAATTCACTTGTTATTTTCAAACTTGTAATGATGTCTGACACTTCTGAGATAAGTGCACATTCTATGATACTTTTGAGATAGTGTGTGTGCATATTTATTGAGAAACTGAATTATAACAGGTAGATGACAAACTGAATACTAACACACCCCCCTGCATCCTTAACCACATTCACATGTATGCCCACACATATGCAAACGGCATGCCTGCACCGGCATAGACAAAAGACACATCCACCAACCCACACAAGCAATGAAATTGAAAGCCATGGCTCGTTTCCAGTAAGAAACCCAAAAAAGAAAGAGAACTAGTAAATCCACACAACAAATTCCATTGGTAACAAATAGTAAAGGCAAACTTAAAAGGCAAAAGAAAGTAAAGTATCTTTGTTTTACCAATCGAAATCTGCTCAATGGTAAAGCTAGAAAATTTAAAATAAATGCCAAGGATATGTTTAGACTCATCCAAAACATGACCCTTGGTGATGACATACTGGGCATGATGCCGAAAGTTGACTTGTTACCAGAAAACTGTCTCCTTCAAGGTCCTTGCAGAACTTATTTAATCTTCATTAGGATATTAGAATTTAATAAACTCAGCCCTCTGGGTTTAGGATTTTCTCATTCTTATAATAGTTAGACATTGAAGTTGGTCTAACCACCCTCGAGAAGAAACCCCAATAATTCACCCTAGCATGAACTAGGCAATCACACCAAGGTTGGAAAAGAACCGTGAACAAACTTTGAAAGTACTCCAATCGACATACCTTGAGCACTTTAATCCTCCGGAAATCCTCATTTGAAAGAATACCATCAGTGGTGTCTGAAGAGATGTTCGCCATCTTTACTACTGCTAATCTCTTTAGAGCCCTGAGACTTGCATCTCCAGCAATTAGCTGCTCATCATACTCAAGAAGCTTTCTTTTACGACTTTTAGGTTTTTCTTTTTCTTCTCCACTCTCCCAATCCTCATCCTCATTCTCATCATCCTCCTCATCGTTGTCATCATCGTCATCCTCATCCTCATCATCACCATCAACACTATCAACATCATCAGCACTATTATCTTCTTCATCAACTTCATCATCATCATCATCTTCTTCTTCGTCATCTTCTTCGGAGTGACTTTCAGAGGCATCCTCCTCTTCATCCTCTTCTACTTTGCCATTATTTTCTATCATGTCCTCATTGGTAACATTACTGACACCATCAGTGCCTACTATGGATAATTGAGCTTGTTCGTCATCAGTAGCGGCAGTGCTCTCTTCGTCGTCAGAACTGTCGGACGCAGATTCGCTATCACATTGAAGCAACTCAGCACCAGGCACATTGCTGGCCACATTCACTTCTCCAAATGCTTTTGGCCTTGCTTTTGGATCGGTAGGCCTCCCGCGGTCTTTCTTAACCAGTAGTGAAGGGCAAACCTGTAAGAAAATAAATGCTCAGTGTTCATTAATGTACCTGAATCATTACGTGATCATAGAATAGTTAGAAAAGTGTAGACCTCTCTAAATAAGGTAATTAATGAACGGGCCGCTGTTGAAACTGCTTTCTCATGTGACTTTTTATAAAGCACAAGATCTTGGAGCAAATCCTCAGTCATCAGCTAGTTGCAAAATTATAGAAAAAAGAAGACAAGAGTTAGAACATTAGGTCACAATGGACATAATTCATTGCAATTGGAAAGTGTACGCATATTGTGTCATTAGCTCCTCACTCACGGACAAAAAAGTTACAGCTAGGGAGAAGCATATGATGTAGACATGAGACCATAATTCTTTTAACAGAGACATGCCCATACGAATATAAACTTAGGTAAGGCCACTTATATAAAGAACAACCTCCATACAATACAACAGATATTTTCTGCACTAAAATAAAATGAACATATGTGCTCAATTATAAATTTATAAATGCTGCTTGCACAGGATACTTTAAGCATGTGGTTCCACTGAAAAATCTATTTCTTCTTTAAACTAGTTTTTTTTCCTTCAAATTGTAGCAAAAGTTGAGGAAGTTACACAACTGCTTTGGTCTAGACTTGTGTGGATCTGTTTCGACTAAAACTCCATCAAAACCCAAATCTTTTGCATTCATATGTTTTAAGAGAGAATCTTCATTTGCAAGGCTGAAACTCCCCCTAAATTCTCGTTCCTCCCTGCCACAGGCCTGCTTCTCTTTGTGGAACTCCCTACTTTTATCATAGTTAATTGAACATGCCAAGCTGTGAAGTTCCCTAACACCTTTTCTCTTAGATTTGACTTCCTCACAATCTTCTCTATTCTGCCTGTCCTTACATTCTACAAATTCCACTAGGCCTGACCACCCCCCCTCTACAGTTTTCAATTAACAGTCCGACAGCCTGACTGCATTAAACGACTTTTTACAGCAGCTACTGGGAGATTTGGTTCTCTTAATGAGAATGAGATGTGTGTTTCATACTAGGCTGGCCTACCTCCTTCACTGAATTCTTCTGGATCCCTTGGGCTATGATGCCCAGATACGGATTTGGACACGGACACTAATACAGAGATCGGGGATACGACTCCTCACTTTTGAAAATCTAGGACACGGATACAAATACAGGTGTCCTAATTTTTTTTCTTTAGATCACTTTTGATTCAAAAGCAATTATCATTGTTTTCATCCCATTATAGCAATTTTTTTATGGTGAAAAGTAAAAGTATTAAAAGAACTATATGAAATAAAGGACTTTATAAGTAGGATATGTTAAACTTGTTCCCTAGAAGTATCGGTGCAGTACCAGGTACCAATACAAGTGTCTATCTGTCAGATTTGGATACGTGGGCTTGTACAAGTATCCGGGTATCATAGCGTTTGGGTAATTCACTTGTAAAGTGAATTCATGTGAAGGGCCACTTTAAGAGACAAGAAAAGAAGATGGGTCTTATCAAAAAATACAAAATTTGAAAATTCACCTTCTTGACTTTGTCATTTTTTTGGCGCATGTGAAGGCACTTTGTTTACTTTTTTGGATAAAAAGAAGAGACATTTGGCCGCTGCCACCCATAGTTTTACCCGGTGCATGTGGATAGGAGGATTTGCATGTGCCCCTAGGAATTAGTTCTCGACGGTCTAGAATCGAGTGATCCTTTGGGCTCAGGGCCAAAGGCTCCTAGGCTGGGCGAAGATACCCTGGTTTATCGAAATCAAAAAAGGGACATTTTTGGCTTTTAGTGGAATGAGAGAATAACTTCGACTTTTAAAAAGAATATAAATAATAGGTGCTTTTTGAAATTTTGTACTTTTTGATAAGAACCATTTTCTTTTCTTGTCTCTTAAAGTGACCGTTTGCTTGAATTCACTTTACAAGTGAATTGCCCAATCTTCAGAGTGGGAAGGGACACCCTATTGCTAAACGCAAAAGAACTAGATTCAGTACCCAAACAGGTATCTTAGTTGTTGACATCCATACCACATGCCTGAGAACTTCCTTCTTGACTTTGTCATTTTTTTGGCGTATGTGAAGGCACTTTGTTTACTTTTTTGGATAAAAAGAAGAGGCATTTGGCCGCTGCCACCCATAGTTTTACCCGGTGCATGTGGATAGGAGGATTTGCATGTGCCCCTAGGAATTATTTCTCGACGGTCTAGAATCGAGTGATCCTTTGGGCTCAGGGCCAAAGGCTCCTAGGCTGGGCGGAGATACCCTGGTTTATCGAAATCAAAAAAGGGACATTTTTGGCTTTTAGTGGAATGAGAGAATAACTTTGACTTTTAAAAAGAATATAAATAATAGGTGCTTTTTGAAATTTTGTACTTTTTGATAAGAACCATTTTCTTTTCTTGTCTCTTAAAGTGACCGTTTGCTTGAATGCACTTTACAAGTGAATTGCCCAATCTTCAGAGTGGGAAGGGACACCCTATTGCTAAACGCAAAAGAACTGGATTCAGTACCCAAACAGGTATCTTAGTTGTTGACATCCATACCACATGCCTGAGAACTTCCTTTCGACTTCTCCTTTTGCATACTCCTTTTTCCCCAACCAGCTGTAAGACACCCTTCTCTTGGCCACGCAATGCTGGTACCATCCTCCGACACCTCTAAAACAACAGGTTAAGAGGTCCGGACTGGAGGCAGACCAAAAGCAAATCCCTCCCAAAAGACTTAACAGCACCATTGCCACCAACACATGCCTCCTTGCCCCTGACCTTGGGCAAGCGATTGAAGCTAAACTTTGCTGGTCCGATAGAATCATCTAGAGAGCAGCGGATTTTCTTCAAGATCGTCAATTCCAGATCTCTGAACATGGAGAAATGTCTAAGAGATATGCATCTCTACCTGCAACTCCCTCCACACCAGCTTCTGAAGATATCCCTCTTCGCGCTCAGCTATATAATGCGAAGAGGACGAGCAGGAGATCCAACTTCCCTTCATAGACTCATTCCAACTTCAATCTCTAAACCAGCTTCTTTGCTCTTTACCTTGCAAAAGGAGGAAGTTTGCACATCTAGAAAATATTGACTCATGTTCATTCAATCCATGAGTTAGGAACTCTAGCCACAGAGATTCAATGGATTGGTGGACTTATGTCTCCTTACCTGGGTACAGAATGTTCTTGATCCAAGTCTAGCCCTGCCGAAGAATTGGAAATTTCAAATTTCAAAGGGGAAGGGTCGTCAACATCTTCCCCTTCCACCGCCTCCTCTATACTCTACCTCCTCGGTCAACCATACCCAGGGAATCATCCATTGATTTCTCAGGCATGTTCGTATAGCCACTTTTCTACGAAAAAAGGATGGAATGAAATTTTTCCACCGTGCTTAAAGTCCCACGTTTGTTGTGGAAAAGCAGAAAAAATGAACTAACTTTTCCACAATTCCACAGAAAACCATATCTTTTTTATTGGTGTGTGTGTGGTGGAGTGGGGGCAAGGGTGGTTTGTGGGGTCGGACTTGCTTTTCGACAAAACGCGGAAAAGGGATACCAGTTTGCCGCAACACCACACAAACGTGCCCTAACAGATGGGGCTTCCTGCTCAAGAAGATTGCTCCTCAATCTAAATGAAAAACTTGAAATCCTCAACCAAAAGAGAGAGTGACAGTAGGAGAGATTGTGATCTATCAAGGATCACTTTTAGCCTACCGATCTTGAGGTCTTCTTTCATCCTGGTCCTTCTATGCACCTCGACAACGCATACCAAGCAATTTCCCGGTAGTTTGAACTTCGAAGACTTCCACATTCCAGGCATGGAGCAAGACGCCCTTCACTTGAACCCAGGAAGGGCGAGGAGGGGGACCTAGAAACTCCATCCATTTCTCCAACGCGCTGAAAGGGGAAGTAAAGGATGTTGCAGTTACTTTCTCCAAGGCTTCTGAAATGTCTTCCTTTAGAGGGCAGGAACAGAACCGTCATGTCATCTAAAAGCATATCCTAACTAGCATTTTCCGTTAGCATCTCTCCAGCCACAACTCTGCCTACAACAAGCCATCCCTTCTTGAATTCAGAAACCCCATCAAGCTATGACATCTTTTATGCTTTTACAACCTAGGGGCCAATCGAACCCCTTTCTCAGATCCCTCTTCTACAATCCAGCCGGGCATTTATGATTTAGGGCGGTTAGCATTTAGCAACCCGAAGCTCAGGGTCCTTGCTAGAACCATCAAAAACATGTCAAAGACCACCTTCTGCCCTCAGAATGCGCCTTCCTTGAGGAATTTGAGGACCTTTAACCCTAGGATCCCCTTCTCTTCATTAGAACCAAGAGAAGTTCACCTGAATCCTCGTACAACCCTAAGACCTACCTACCGATAGCCAAATATATTGCTTGCCCTGCTTCTCTTTTAGATGCAAACCACATAAATGCAAAACTTCAATTCCTTTCGCTGCTCCAATCAAGTGGAAGAACATCGTTTAGACTTCAGATTTATCTAGTAGGTTGGATGCAGAAAGAGTATAAGCCCTCTTTGATCCTCTGAAGGTGCTTGGAAGTGGATCCTTTCCATGCATAGGATGCCCGAACACTCCATTAAGAGCGAAAGAACAGCCCCACCATGCTTTTCGGCCACTCACTCGAACATGTTTTTTTAAACCCGTCTATTAATAAAATTACTTGTTACTAATCCCATAAAAAAAAAATTTAAACATAACAAAGTACCGCTTTTATCATAGTATAGGAGCAGTACATGGAAAGAATGGAAAGATCTTTATGAAGAATATACTGTTATAAGTATTCTAGAAGGATCAATCATCCATTAACATTTATTCAAAAGCACAAGTATACATTCCACCCACCGATGAAGTGCAATTATATAAAGAGGGACAGATGTAAAGTTCAAAAAAAAAAAAACAGGGCAGTTACCAACGGCATGCGTAGACAGATCTCCCGCACCACATTCAGACCAACAGCAATTGCCTTGCAAAAACAAGCAAGTTTTCAAAATCAATATTCTACTCAACTTTAAGAAAAAAATTCACAATACAAACAACCAGAGATCAAGCAATACCTCCGTACGAGAATGGTCATGCACAAATTGATTTACTATTTGTCTGAAGAGTGATTCAACAGCATCAGGAGGAACCTAATCATAAAAGAAGTTAGTCGCAGTTGCCAAAAAAAATCCACAAAAGCATACAAGAAAGAATAAAAAAAAAATCTAAGAATCTTAGAGATAACAGTGTCGCGTAAAAAATAAACAAGAAAAAGGCACAACCATATCATGGCAAGCCTGGACAGCTGCTGCAAGCAAATTCGTAATATCGCGTTGATGAGGCTGCATAAGTACCACCAACATACAATCAAAAATCAAATTGAATTGTAAAAAAGACTTTTACGTCTACTAGGTACACAAAGTAGCTTATCATACCTGAACGTATTTTTGAAGGAAAGGGTAAAAATTTAATAAGATTAATTTGTGAAGTCCAACAGTTCGTGCAATTACTTTCAACATCATCATTTTAACCTGAAATGGACAGACAAAAAGTTCATAATGAAGGCGACAGATAATAGGCACAGATACACAAGATGCAACAGTAAAGAAAAATGCAGCTTATGAAGGATGAGTTTCACATGCTTGAGTAGTGACTAATCTCTCCATAATGATACAACAGCCTCCTATTTTGCTGTTTGCATGGTTCCCCTTATTTACCCTCATTAGCGTCAATTAAGTGGTGGCAGTTTATATAAGTTGATATAGAGGATTGATAAATTTGTTGTAGTTACACGGATTAAACAACCTCGAAGCAGTAGATTCTTCTCCATCCCATTTATTCTCCTTCCCTACTCTCTCTTCTCTCTTTAAGTCCCCAACTTTTTATCAGATCAGGCCATCCAGTCAATATTTTATTGATCTGCTGAAGTGAATAGACAGCAAAATTTCCCGATCAGCTAAATTTTGTACTCTTATTTTATAGGGCCAAGAAAACTTTCATTTCAAGGAACAGATAAAGGAAAAAGGGAAATATCCGAGCTAGAGGAGGAAGAAGAAACATTGGTGTCTTCATCAAACAATGAAGAGGAGGAAGTTCAATGTCTTGATGATGGATCATCTTCATTTAGTGATGATGAGATTGGAGATGATGACGTTGATGTGGACATGGTCATGGATTGATTATTTGAGGATATAGACCTTTTGATGTTTTTAGATTTATGTTTTAGAATGAACTTTTTGTGTTTAGATCATGGATGAGCCCATGAGCATCTTTTGATGTTTTTAGATGTATGTTTTATAATTAATAATTAGTGTTTAGATCATGGATGGGCTCATGAGGATCTTTTGTTAATAGAATCTTTTCTTTTTTTACCATATAAATGTTGCAATGTATGGAAAATGGATGAGTTATGTATATCTATTATCTACACTTTTTCTTCTTTTTACATATTTTTTTGAATTATTTTGGAAAAAATTAGAATAAATCCTACGATTCGCGATTTGATTCGATTCAACAGCGAAAATGATTCGCGATGCGATTCCAATTTTCAAAACTATGCTACTCGGCCACTCACATCAACAACCACATGGATGGCATAAGCAATAAACAAACAAGGACTCACCACCACTCTTTTTGGGCAACAGGCTTAATTTATCAATATTTAGAGTGATAATTCCTTATCAGGATTTATCCTAATCCCATTCCTTTTTTCTCTTCTTTGCATGTTGCTATAAGATGCTTCAAAGTTAATTTGCAATGAAATCCATGGAGTGTGCCAAGTCTAATGAAAACTCAAAGATGCAAATCGTCATAGTTTAGCTGGAAATATTGCAAAACTCATGAAAATAGCAGATAATTTCTGGGGAGAAAAGGCAATTGGAGTGGTGGAGTTGGTTTTTTTTAAGGGGGGTGTGGGGTGGGGAAGGGTTGTAGGAAAGAACAGCCAGAGTATCACCGTTGTTCTAATCTGGACCCCAGCATTGAACATATTCAGTCTCAAATCTTGGTTGCAATGTTCTCACAGCCCTTACGACACAACTTATGTATGAAGATGATGAAAGGCATCATGAGGCAGTGTAACACATCCAAATCATTTAATTTCAAAACATTCATTCAACCTTTAAGTTTGTGTCACAGGGAATAGCCATGAGGTGATCTTAGAGGTAGTGATGAGAATGTTTAAGGAAATAGAGCAGCTCCTAAAATTAGTGGAAAGAAGCAGGTGAATGAAAACTGCACGTTGATCCAAGGTAAGACTTCAAAAGACAAGTAATGCTTTCTCCAAGCTCCAAGTCTTATTTCAAACATTCCATAAGGCCAAGAATAAGATATTGAAAAGAAAGAATCTCCATTTTCAGCAGGTGATATTTCTCGAGTTACATTGTAAAGAAAATGTCAAAGCTCAAGAAATCTATAGGTGGACCATATGATGAACACTACAATAAAGGCACGTTTGGCAAACGTCCCCACGGAGGAATTCTCGCGACTTTCCGCAATCCTCTGGAAAATCCACATTTGAATGATCTTGGAAAACCGCATGGAGGACTCTAGGAATCCTCGTTTTCAAATATTTGCCGGCTCGGACGTCCCCCCATCAAACAACAAAAATCCACGCACGGGTTGAAACATGCTGCTACAGTGATTTCAGCGCTATTTAGGGGTCACTGGTTTTTTTTGTTTTTAGGTTTTTATGGGCCACGCAATCAATATCCAAACTGGTAATCAAGTTTAGAAGGTCTAAAATGGCTAGAAAGTGAAACATCGGCCGTTGATTCCTACTATAATTTGGGATGTTCATAAAAAAAAAAAAAGTCCAGAACATTGGATCACTAAATCTGGACTTCTGTGGGGCCCTTTTGCAAAATCCGAACCGTTCAGAGACCAGTCTCTTAAGAAGGCTATGGGGTCAAATTTGGGAACACGATTCATCATGGATCACAAGAAAATGGCAACAAACTTCCGACTGTTGATATGCCACAATGTAAAAATCGAGATTCTTTGGCAGTCCGTTCTTTTTTTTTTCAATTTTTTTATTCATGTGGGCCTCAAAATCATGATCTGAACCATGAATCATTTACAGGAGACCAAACACGGCTAGGGACTCAATTTTCAATTGTAGACTATGATGCCCAGATACGGCATGGGTTTTGAGATATTTGCAAAAAAAAAAAAGAAATTCCATACTCTAAAATATTAATATTTTGTTTATGTGGGCCCCCTTTGCACAATCTGAACCATTCAAATTCTCCGAAGAGCCAAAAATGGAAATGGGGTGAAAGGTCAGCCCTTGATTTTTCATGGATTATGAGAAATTTACAAATAACCTATAATCATTGGATCACACAAAGTATAGATGGTAGGATTCCTCTCTTTTGCCAAACTTGGATGTCTCTTCAGGAAATCCTCTTTGAGGATGGCTCGCTTGGTTCCAACAAAACAAAGGAATCCTCTAAATAGAGAATTCCTCTCAGTTTGCCAAACATGCCCTTAATTCTACTTCAAATTCTTCCTCATTGTAGAACCTAATCAGATTGTTCCAATTAATATTTTCAGGACTTTAGTACTTGCTCTACAAACTTTTCCCTCAATTTACTCTTATGGTACGTCAAAAGAATCCAGAAGTAGATAAGAAAGAAGACCGGGTGAAATATAGAACAAGGTTATCAGTAGCTAACCTCAAACCGTTCATTGCAAGTCTGAAGACGAGAGAATAGCTTCTCAACAAAACCCTGAAAAAGGGTACAGGTCAGAAATTTCAAGTTTTAAATTTGTACATCTTATGAACTATGGGGAAAAGATATGAGGGCAACAATTAAATCAGCAACCTGTGCATCTTTCAAATGAGTAAGTGGTGAATAGTAATTTGAACTGTTGTTTTCAGATGACATGCGCTGCTTTCTTTTAATATTGCGTACAACCCTCTGCAATTTTGCTTGCTTTTTTTTCTTGCTAGCAGATGTGCCTTTGTGGTGGGCCTAAATGCCAATAAAAGCACAGTTTATTAGTTATTACTACAAAATTTACTCACAAAGCTACAAAAAAGGGTAGCAAAGATGATAATAAAAACAGAAAAACAAATTTATTCATGAAGTATCTCTACTGCTATATAATCTTCTTTCAATAACCGCTAAGTAGTAGATGATCAGAAATCTAATAACACATGAACATTTTTTTTTCTTGAATCGCACGTGCACATGCTCTAAGCAGAATATGTTATAAAATCAAATTAAGTTCTGAAAAATAATTCTCATAAGAGTATTTCCAGGTTCACACAGTTCTGAAACTGTGACTCAATTCATTTCATTGTTCACAGTGATATGCACCACAAAGATGGTTTATTCAAGAAAGTATTCAATCAAACTTACTTAGCAAACTCCTGTTTTTAATCCTATGGAACACCTGTTGTTAAAACAAACCAAATTCTTGGAGGTGTCAGGGTAGCTTGAGAAAGATCCTAATGTTCATACAAAAGCAATGATACCATTCAGCCATGGACTACTTGCCAATAAAATGAATATGTTGGGTTGCTTTATATGAAGAAACCACCACCTATCTATGCAAAATTCTTGTATTATGTGGAACATCTACACCCCTCCTATTCAGTTTATTTCTATTTTGATCAGCAAAAGTAATTCAGTAATATGGAAAACATACAGCAACTATACACAAAAAGGAGTAACTCTCCAACCAGCAAGTATAGTAACTGCAAGGAGTATCTCTCACCCAATGCACCAGATAACTCTCCCAGGAAGAACGGAAACAAATATAAAATAATAAAATAAAACAGAGAGATTATAACAAATGGCTATTAGCATATTGTTAGCGAAAACAGCTGTTGCTTGTTTACATTTCTACATGCAAGCACAAAGGAAACTGATTCAGGCACACAAGGAAAAAGGATCTCATGGCCCGCATGGGACCCACTTTCCAAAGCAACTAAGAAAGCAAGGAAGATATAAAAACTAGAAAGTTCCATTTAGAAGGAATGCTTTTCTTAAAGAATTCCTTATTGTTATGTTTAGTTGCTTCGATATAGAGTTCCTAAAACAGAAACAAGTTTATTTCTGAATCCTAATGGCTAGGACTAGCTCTTAGTTTGGATCAATGAATACAATGAGATTAAAGATTGTTATTTTTCACCAAACGATATATTTATAATGATGTAGCCATCTTTCTAATAAAGTTTGTAGGGCCGCTAACCGAACAGGCATATTGATATTATTTGAAGGTTCGAGAGAATGGATTTTTTTTTTTTCTCTTTTTTACCTGCTGGGGAAGGGATTACAAGAAAACCATCTCTCCCTTGATGCGCAACCTTGGAGCAGGCATGAGGACTGTCAGTCTTCGATATGTGCTTTCTTATAGCAATGAGTAATACTGCATGAGATTATCTTTGTGCTTGTATGGTGACAATGATGTTCCTCAATGGGCCTCAGGATTGATTGAACTTATTTTCCTCGATTGCTACAGCCTACAAGAGTTGTAGATAAAAACAACTGTAGCACTATGCTATTTAGATCTTGGATAGGAACATTGATCTATTGTTGGCTATTGCAATAGAGATCTGTGGCTAACCAGGTTAGTGGAGAAATGCTTGTTTATAAATGTTAAGGATCAATACTATCACTGCCTACCTTGCGGTACTCGATCAATTGGTTGAAACAAAGCCAGATCTGATGTGAAACAAAACCAGATCTGATGTGTGGGCTTCTACTATCCATCACAAGTTGATGCAAGACAGACTCATAGTCCCCATGGGTCGACCAGCCAATGAACCCAGCCCATTTATCTCGACCAATCCTTTCGGCACATTCCATTCATTTTATGTTATTTGTTATATTATTTAGACTTTTAATTATGTTTTAAGTTATTTTAGTTGGATGTTTTAATCATGGCCATCAATGTGTTTGGATGATCCAAATGAGATCTAGGTTATTTCTTTTCCTATATAAATGGTGTAAAGCCTCTTTGGCTTCTAATGGTGGTTGATAATGAATTTGAGTTTTGAGCACTTTTGGGATCTTCCCAAGTTCTCTTCAACTTCTCTCTGACTTCTCTTTACCTCCTGAATTGGAGTTTGGCGTGAGGCCAATTTTCAGGTAATCCTTAATTCCCGTATCCCTTCCATCTCCATATCTATCCTACCCGCCCGACAATCTCCCTTCCATTCCGCATTACAAGTTCCAACTTCAAATGATTGGCCAATACTAGATCCATGTGTTTTAGTGTGGTTTGAATGGATGATGAAACAATGAGGGGTTGTTTGTTTTCTACTCACGGTTTTACATATGTAAATTCACGCATGTTGAACATAGTACATTATTTTGATGAAGGCCAGACCCATAATCCATGAGCCAACCAAGCTCATTGGGCCCAACCCGCTAAGGCCCATTAAAGACAAAATCTCATGGCCATTCAAACCTAGGACTCTTTTCTTATTATTGGAATAAGGGTCAACTAAAATTCAGGGATAGAGATTTGATTTTATTAGAATGTGTTTTCTTCTTTGGTTTAGAGTTTTATCTTAATTAGATTTGTTTCCAAAATGGAATTGGGGTATCGAGTCTATATAAAGGATTGTAGTCCCTCTTCTTCTGTAGTTCATTGATTAATACAAATCCTCCCCTTGCTTTTCTCTCGGTTATGTCTTTGGTGTGAGACCAAGATGGTTAGATCCTTCATCCCTAAGCCATTGGATTGAACAGTAAGTAGTCCTTGGCTACTTTTCCTCAACCCATGTTGCGTCATATTTGTTTGACAACACCATTTTCATATCTTTTTCACGTGCAATTCGTTTCAGCTACATGTAAATATACAAAAAATGAGAAATCAATGTATAGTGTTTTTTTTTTTTTTTTTTGGTTGGGGTGTGGGGGCGGGGGGGGCGCTTGTCTCCAATTTTGGACACTTAATTGGGCTCCAGGAACCCCACCTCTTTCATACAAAGAAAACAATGGGTCTCAAACAAAGTGAATATTTCCAACCATGAATTGGGGCCCACAAAAAGTGCAGGATTCAGAAAGTGAGATTTCTCATAATCCATGGGAATCTAAGATATGAAACCTCATGTATCCGGGTTTATCATACTATGAGAACATTGAACGACTCGTATCATTAATTGAGAGCCCACAAAAGAGTAGAAAATTAGATAAATAGGATCAAGTTGTTTTCGAGTTTTTCACATATTTCTCAAAATCCATTAGGATGTAAGATATGAAAGTTCACACCTTAGGTTTTATTAGTTTTATGGTTGGGGTCCATGAGAGTGGGGAAAAAATTCCGAAAAATGGGACAGGCAACTTGCTTAAGACGTATAAAAATGAGACTGGCAAGATTCAATCCCAAGACCAGTTGGACGGAATCTGCAATCAGCGCTCACTTGGCGCCTTTTGTCGGTGTATAATGGATTCACGTCATTTACATATATAAATGATTTTAACAAGGTGACAATGTGAAAATTTTGGCATGAAAATGGACCCTTTGACTCTTTTACATGTATAAATTCCATGAAACAAATGTACACGTGTAAACTTTTCACACGAGAACTGAATGAAAAATATTGCATATAAACGACCCCTGCTGTTTCCCTTGGAATTACTGGTCCAAGACGCAATTGGACCTAGGTAATTAGGTCAGTTGTTGTTCTTCTATTTGCATTGCTATCCATCGGCTGTCAAGGGTTCCATTTAATCAGGTCAACTGAGAAGCATATGATCTTGTGATTACATTGCTGAGACTACCCTGGCTAGACATAGTAACATTTGGGCAACATCAGAAACCGACATCAACTTGATTCTTAAATCTCTCTTAAAAAAGGCAATCACAACAGATCATCACTGTTACCATTCCAAAAAAAAAAAAAAAGATCATCACTATTCCTCATTGCCTCGTCAATCATATTCTTTGATCCTCTGCGATCTGGCTGCCAGGAGAGGACTTTTTTTAGTACATGCCTATCACACCACCAAAAACTCCCACTCATTAAATACCGTCAACACCATTGGACAAATTAATGTAAGCAAGACATCCCTTCAGTCCCCACTCACAGGCGCAGATCTGCCTCGGGCTCCCCATATTTTAATGGTGGCAGACTTATTAACATTGAACTTCACCCATCCAAACCAAGGTGGATACCACAAAACCGAAGTCTTCTGCACATTGAACCCTCCCAATATCCCTAAAATGTCCGATGGTCTAAAAAGTAAAACCTCAAAAACATGTTGTTAGATAATATCCAATTTACACTATCATCTCTTTCTTCCTAAAATGACCATAACACTACATGAGTAATAGTCTTAGCAGCTTTCCTCTCTTCTAAAGTGACTAACCCCCAAAGAAAATTACTCCATTTCCAACAATCTGGTTAGCACTCATAGAACATCTCTATGTCGCTTCAATTAATAGAGCTGTTATTAATATTAAAAAAAGGGGATTATAACAGTAACAATACTAATAGCAGTAGCAACAGTAGTAGATTAGTATGAGAGGGTGGAGGGGAATAATTATTAAGTTAGATCTACCCTAAAGTACAAGGGAACAAAATAGCTAGTGTAAATATAAATGCAAAGGAGTTCAACAAGATGCAAGTAAAATGAGAAAATAACATAAGATCTTGCACAAATTCCATTTCTGTGGCAGATCATCATCACCATAGCCTTGATAATGGAAAACAAAAAAAAGAACCATCGTGAACACAATAAAAATGAAGAAATGGTGCATAGAAAACCTTGTAGACAGCCTCCCGACTAAGAACAAATTGAGAATTTTGCATGACTGCATCATCCTCATCACTTGAGTCATCGCTATCATTACCATCCTCAATCCGCTCATAACCAAGAAGGAATGATAAAGTAGATATCATAATCCTGAAAATTTCAACATTTAGTATTTCCCAAATCCAATCAAATATAAAACTATAATGAATATGGCTACCTGGAAGATGTATGAAAACAAGCTGCACAAATTGCATTCGCAGTCCTATCATCAAACCACACCCTTCGCCGGTGAAGATCACAGAGTACGACAAGGGACCGTTTAGCTCTTAATTCATCCTCTTCCTAAAGCAACATACACATTTTTAGGTATCACTGAAAGATTAGCGGTAAAATTCCTCACAACACTTAAATAAATATTACCAACCTGCAGCATTGCATATAAGATATTTTGAAGTTTGCGATTCTTAGCTTCATTTTTATGTTTCTGATTCATGCGCCGAATACTGTGAACGACATGTGAAAAGGCTAGCTTCCTTAATGCCCTATCCCCTAGAATTTGAAGCTCCATAAATAATGCAAGAGTTTCTCCAATATCAATGGTCTGTAAAACAACATTAGGGTCAAAGAAGATGATATAGAAACAAAGCATCTTTCAGAGGATATTACAGTTCACTTGATTATATAATCACTACATTGTCCCGCAATCCCCTACAATTTGATATTTTCAACTAAGAGAATGAACTCCACAATTGCAGTAACCATAAATAGATTTTTCTTTTTCCATTATTTCCTTTTTTGAAAGATAATAAAAATGATGACACTACTGCTAGTAGTAGTAGAGTATGATGATTATGATAGTTAAAAGTATAGTACTACAATTATAGTAATACAGTTGTAGTAAGCAAAACAAAATGTTTTTTGTGAATCCTAATGCAGCCATATAACTTTTTCCTTTCCTATATTGATTGCCTACCTTCACCTAGCAAACAACATCAGAACACATGTGAACAAGAAACAAAGAAAATGTGGACTGAAAAAAAAAAAACATTCCCCAAAGAGAAGATGTGGGTTTGATCTCTGCTATCCACCAGCAATATGATATTAGGTATAGTTCACCACAACATGGTAGTGGTTCTATCTACTCTTCTTTTCTCCCTAAAACAAAAGTAGTCATTGATTGCTAGATAACAGAGTTGCAAATAAAATGTGTTTTGAGGGAAGCAACAAAAAAAGAAGCAACAAAAGAAGAACAGGGTTCAAGGTCATGAGCATTGAAAGGTGCAAAAACCTTGTGGCATTCAGCCATTCATCTAGCTCCAGTGAGTTCATATCAAAAAAGTCTTTATTTCCACCTCTTATTTCTTTAATCTCCAAATATTTTCAATTACTCTCATCATCAGCCTCTGATGCATCCTCAAATTTCACATGGTTTCAGCTTAAATCTAGTTATAACCCTCTAGACTGTAGCATGCAGACAATTGCAACAACAGCAAAATGAAAGTTTTTGAGCTCTAATGGAATACAAGCATTCCTAACAGCAAAGTTCCAGACTTTAATGTTGGTCTTTCACCAAACAAAACTCAATTGAAACTCATCCACCATACACATGGTAACCATCTAAATTAATCAAAGCCCATAAAAATCTTCATCATACACTCCACCCAGAATAAGCACCGCTTTTTTTCTTCAAAATAGGCACTCCTATTTTGAACACTCTGAATGTAAGTCCCCCCAGAATTTTAACTTTTGGAGGACTAACCCAGGACTCTAGCACTACTCCAAATTACTTCCATAAACTCTAAACTTTTCTTTTTTACTTTGATAGTAAAGTAACTTGAACCTTCAGCGAGTACCTTTGAGCTGAACCCCAACAAAATTCAATGGAACAAGAAGCAGAAAACAACAACAAATGCATCATAGAGCGGAAAAAAAAGAAAAAGAAAGAAAGTCCGCGCATTTCCGGATACCTTTCGATTGACAAGGAGAATTAGGGCTTGAGCAAGCTGACAGCGGAGCGAGGAAGGGAGAGACCGGCCGGCGGAGCGGAGCAGGTCGGCGACCTCTTGGGGGAAGTCGGCGAGGTGTTTGGGGTAGAAGGGGGTGACGTGAGCCAAGAACATGGTCAATTCTCCGAGGTCTTTGGCGCCAGCGGGATCGGAGGCGATGCCTGCGGTGGAGGAGGTGAGATTGAGGGAGGATTGGTGGTGGAAGAGGTGGAGAGAGGAGTGGAAGTGGCGGTGGAGGAGGCGGAGCTCGGATTCGTAGCCTTCGGGGTCGCATTTCATCTTGGATTGGAGGGATGGGAGGCTCAGCTTCTCTGCGGATCTTCCAGAAGCTGCGAGAGATTCTGCTGTGAGGTCGCTTGAAGTCATCATCTTCGTTCGATTCTTGGGTTTTTGTCTGCAGCGATTTTGATTCTAATGAGAGAAAGCAGACCAAACCCTAGTTCCTGTTCTTTCAACTAAACCCTTGTTTCTGTTTGTTTGGGGTTTCTCTCTGCTTAGTTGAGAGAGGAAGCGGCGGTTACCGCCACGGAGAGAGGGGAGGGTGACGAAAGATGTTGGAACAAATCGGTATAGGTTAAGTTTCTGTGGGACACAAGCCCGCACTCGACAGGGGCGTAAGCCGGCCCGTGCCCGCTTTCTGCAGGATCGGCCAAGCACAACCCATATGTTAAAGCGTTTGATCGTATAACACGTGCGCGTTAAATATTTTTTTTATTAAATCCTCTAAGTTGAAAGAGACTTTATAGCCTTCTCAAGTTGAAATAAAGTTGAATCTATTAAAATAAATATAAAAAATTAATGTTAGTTTACGAATAAAAATATATTTTTAATTATTTTGAGTTTATATTTTATTTATATATAAAAAAATAGACTTTTGTATATAAATGTTGTGTCGTGCTGTGTTGAGCCATGCCTCGGACTGTATTATGTTGTGCCTAGAGTTCGAAATAATAGTTGTTACCGTTATAAAACGGCCGTTATGTAATAGTAACGGTTGTGACCGCGACAAGATTTTGCTCACGTTAACGTTATGGAAAGATATCGGCCAACAAATTCTTTTCTTTTTTTTTTAAGTTGCCTTTTCACTGTGTTTTTATTTCTTTCTTCTCCAAACCGAGTATGAGCCTTCCTCCAACTATGTAACCTCTCCAAGCTCCAAAACTCAAGACTTTCTCAAGATTTTGGTAGATTTCTCCGCGGGAAAGAACAAGGAAGTCAAGAGATATTATTTGGTGAGGTTTTTTGTGATTTTTTTTAATTTTTTTTTCAATATTGGACCTTAAAATAGCTTTTAAATGCTTGAGGCTTGGTTAGAATTAGAGTTTTTTAGCACCATATTGTAGATTTTAGCACTTTTGGTATTTTTTTTTAAAAAATTATTTAAATCAGAAATTTTTTTGTTTGAAAGTTTGTAGAAAATACATCTATCTAAGTCTTTTATTGAGTTAAATACTTTTATTTGATGTTGCTCGCTTGGTTTTTCTTAGATATAGTCTTTTTAGTGTAGATCTAGGTTTTTTTCACTTTTTAAATTTGGGGCTTTTTTTGAAATCATTTAGATTTCATCACATTAGTACTGCACATGCACTAACTCTATTAGTATTATTGCTAGGTTATAGACTTTAAATGTTTAACACTATTAGTTTGCTCAAAATTGTGGTTGCATTATGTAAATTTTATAATATTTAAGCTTATTTTAGTATATACAGCGATACAGCCATGATACAGGATGTTATAACTTGAGGTGATCGTTATTTTGCTTGTATGCACTAATGGAAATAATATTTTTTTTCTATCATTTTATAATATTCTGGATTTTTTGAATATTTTTTCAGATTTTTTTGTGGTCAAATAAAATTTGGACTGCGATAACCATGATTTTGAACCATGGTTGTGCCTCGGCTCAGCACGACACGAGTAAACCCTAGGTTGTGCCGTGCCATAGCCCAGGGCTCCCCACCCAAGCACAATGCATCCTTTAGGTCTTGCCATGCCTGGGGGGGCCAGCCCGATTTACACCCTTACTTGTGCGTGGTTTTGGGCTTTTTATTAGGTGGGGCCGTAGGGGCTTGGGTTAAGATCCAGGTAAGGCTCTCAATCGGGCACACTCTGACAATGGTGTTGCACTGCAAAAGCCTACAAAGTGAGGATTTTTATTTTTACCTTCAAAGCCCAATGTTAGGATAGGTTCGATTTTGAAAAGCTTGATGATGGGGTGCGGGGGGGGGGGGGGGGGGGTGGTGGGTGGGGGGGGGTGGTTGAGCTCATCACTTGTGGGCTTTTCAATGTTTAAAAAAAAAAAAAAAAAAACCTAACCACTTGACGAGAAAAGTATTTTTCCTTTAAAAGGTGTAACACCCTGTCTCGAGTTAATTAAGATTAACTCTAATTAATCGGGATTAATGCTAATTCAACAGGTTTTATGGAATTAATGTTGATTAATGGCTGAATTGATAAGAATTTGGCTCAAGTGGTCAAATTGAACGGAATGAAACGAGTAGTGAAAGTTCTGAATGGATTTGAAATGGTTTTAGGCTAAACCATGCAATGTAAGGACTTTTTCGTAAATACGAAATTACACGTATTTCGTCGAATACGGAAACTCTTGATACTCACACGTATATCTCGAGGAGTACGTTAACTTTTATAAATGTGACGATTCCATTCGACGTGAATTGGTTCAAATGACCATTCATTTGACTTAAATTGTAATTAGAGGAATAGGAGGGGGGTAAAATGCAAAAATGGGGATTATAAGATGAGGATGAACTCATTTGAGTTCATTCCTCCAGCACAGTCGATCTCTCTTCTTCTCGTTCTTTCTCTCCTTCTTCTTTCTTCCAATTTTTCTTCCTTGGGTGATGATTGGGAGAGCTAACAAGTGCTTGTGAAGAGGGACTCAATCTTCACCATTCTCTTCTTCATCTCTTTTCCTACTATCTTGGAGTTTAAACTTGAGATCTTCTTAAGATTTCCATCAAAGAAGCTACAAGTAAGTGTTGAGTTGAATTCAGCACTTCCATGATTTCATTATTGAGTTGTGGCTCAAAGAATTCACAAGAATTCTGTTTTGTGGATGAATTTTGGGTTTTAGGTTCGAAAGGAGGTTTGACTTGAGGAATTCAGCTTGGATTCAAGCCAGACAAGGGAATTCTTGCTAAGAAGTTCCAAACAAGGCAAGTATATTCAATTACATTGATTTCAATTGTTAAGTGAATTGTTAGAACTCAAGAAGTTCAGTTACAGAAAATTCGGTTCAGAATTTTTTGAACTTCTGGGCGCAATGCGGTCAGCCGCTAGGCTGACCGACATCTGATCGAGAGCTGACCGACATAGGTCGGCTAGCCGAAATTGTAAGTTCGGCTAGCCGCGGGTTGACCGCAAGGTGACCGAAAATCTTATCAGGGTTTTCCATCAGAAGTTTAGCTTCTGAAAAACGAACCGTGAGCTGACCGAAGAAATTCGGCTAACCGAAATTTGAATTTCGGCCAGCCGAGTGGGTGACCGAATAGGT
Organism: Persea americana; assembly: GCA_029852735.1. Taxonomy (NCBI): domain Eukaryota; kingdom Viridiplantae; phylum Streptophyta; class Magnoliopsida; order Laurales; family Lauraceae; genus Persea; species Persea americana. Next base: position 25,952,765 of record CM056820.1, on the reverse strand, counting down.
GACCGAATTGGGCAAAATGTCCTGTAAAATTGAGAAATTCTGTAAGCTGACCGAATGTGGTTCGGTCAGCCGAAACCCCTAATGCGGCTAACCGCTAGGTAACCGACGAGGTGACCGAAATTGAGGGAATATCAGAATTGATTTCTGATAATTTCCTAAACCTTCATGGGTGTTAGCTAAACTTATGTAAATGTAAATTTCACTAAAAAGTGATGTCATCTAAAATAACACATACATTGCATAATGAACGTTTCACCCGAATGTTGTTTTAGGAAATTTACTTGTTTATGACTTGAGTTGGCTTGTCCTCTCTCGTCTATTACTGTTATGCTCCTTGTTGAGCTATCATTGAATAATGTATTGGAATAATGTATTGAATTAATACAATGAAATGCAATGAAATGAAACGAAAAGAACTGAAATGAACAAACACTGTAATATATGAAAGATTAAGTCTGCTGCAGTAGATGGAGCGTTCCGGAGCTCCGTGGTGATGCCGGTGATCTCTGATCAAGACACTGGTAAATCCCACACATTTGATAAGCCACCTAATAAGTGAGTAACCATTTGAAAAGCCACTTAATAAAGTGAGCACTAATGAAATGGAATGAGTCCTTGAAAGGCTGGGTTGTGAATGGTGCGCCTTCCGCCTATGCTATAGGACAATGAAAAGACACTTGATAAAGTGTATACATGAATTGCATGCTCTCTTCAGGGGAGAACTACTTGAATTGAATACTCCCTTCAGGGGAGACTCACATGAATTGCATGCTTCCTTCAGGGAAGAATTATATGTATTGAATTGAATTGAATTGAAATTGAATTGATTTGAATAGAATTGTTAGACATTGGAACCAAATGCTAAACATATGATATCATAGAATTGTGTATACATTGTTGAACCGTCGTGTTCACAGTGTTATTGATGACATTACAGGCCCAGTTGGCCGTGCCAGTGGTTCCGAGACCGCGCCGCCAGCGGAGGAGACCAATCCGATTCCCCCAGGAGGATTGACTGAATGGATGTGAATCGGAGGCGACCGGTTTAGCGAGATTTGGAAACATTTTGAATAGATTCCTTTTGTTCTAAACAGTGATCACATGCATTGTATTTGAATATGCATGGTGATTTAAATAGGAATGAGATGTATAAGTAAACTTTACTTTTGGTAAAGAATTTGAACATATTAAAGTAGAATGTCAATGTATATATATATTTCCGCAAAATTGTACATTTGACAGGTATATGTAAGATCCCTTGTGAATCTCGTATTGGCTTCGGCGATGCGAGGTTTACGGGAGTAAGTATGACGTTCGCGACTCGGGGTTTGGCCGTGGTAACCCTAATCTCGGGCCCGGGTCGTGACAAAAGGTCATGCCCAGTTAATTTACCATCCCGTTTTCTGTTCTACTTAAGCATATATACTAGCAATAAACGCCCATGCTAAACCAGGGCCAAAATGAAAATATATTACAATTTAAGAATTCTTTTAAAATATTATTAAGAGAAAAAAAATCTAAACTAAAGAAATTTATTATCTTTGAATATTAGAATCTTTTAACTTGTAATGAAATTAAATATTAAATGAAGTAAACTTACATAACAGGACGACCCCTTGAATTTAAAGGCATTGATCATTACACAAGTATGGATGCGTGTCTATATGGGACAGCTCTCCTAAATTAAAGTTTAGGATAAGGTAAGCTCAAGTGTGTGGTGGGGCCCACATGGGGTGGGGATGGGGGGATTTCAAGAACTCCATAGGACCCTTCTCTTTGTAAAAAAATAGTCCCAACCGTGGTTTCTGCTACCTCCTTCTGGCCCCAGAAGTTTAATGGTCAACAGTCTATTTCGGATTGGTACATAGTTGATCTAACGGTCTAGTAAATTCAGATCTGACCAAAAGCTAGTGAACATATGCAATTTAGGAAGGTTGTGTGTTTGGTTCATTTGGATGGAGCAAGGGTAGGCCCCACAAGCGTAAGCTTACAGAATAAAATAAATAGGTATGGTGCCCGGGCTCAAAAAATATAATGAAATATATAGTTCTTTTCTGATGTATTATTGGAAAAGAATAGATTTTATAGAAATAAATAAATAATTTATATTTATTATACATAATATATATTTAATATTTTATTTCTTTAATGTGGTATTTTATGCAATGAGTTTACCACGAAAAACAAACCCAGCCTATTACATCTTGCGTTCAATAGAAGGTTATGGAGCAAGTTTGAAATTGATGACATGAGACTTACTATAAAGTGGCTTAGGTTTAGGATGTCAAATGAGGTGGGTATAAAATTAGTATGACCCAATCCCTACCCACCTCATTGCCATCACTATATAAGACCATCCAAGCCATCCACGAAGCTTACCAAACCCTCAAAGAAACATAGAAGGATGATCATCCTCTAAATATCATTATAAATTCAGTATGAAGGAGTGCATTTGTTTTCCTAAATTGAGTTCCTTAATCATATGAACTCCAACTCCTTCCTAAATTCAGTCCGAAGGAGTACAAGTTTTTTATTATAAAACCTAGAATGATTAATAATATGCATTCACAAATGCATATTATTTTCTTTTTAGGCCTATTTGCTTCCCCATTGATCATCCAACTCTCTTGGTCCTCCTTGAATCAAGGTTAATTTCTATGGATCAATGGCATGGGGTGGGCCGCTTCAAGTATATTTCAAGCCTTTGTGAAGTAAAATCTCTCATAGGGGGCTTAGGGATTTAATATAAGATTTTCATTGGTAAAAATCTCAGAATTTCATGCATATCATTGGGTTATGAGTTTTTATATGATTAATGGCATATGATGGACACTTCAACTAGGCTTCATGCCTTTGTGAAGTAGCAATCTCACATGTGGAGCCTGTAGTGCAAACCGTGTAGCCAATTAGAAACCAAAAGGAGTGCAAACTAACAACAATTGCATACCTATAATTATGTGGGGCCCACCTTGTGGATCTCAATCACATGGATAAGAGGTTTGGTTAGATAGATTTTAGGATGGATTAAGATTAGAGAGTGAATTGAGGATTAAGATAAGAACATAGAATAAAAAAGTTAGGAAAAGAGAGACTTTAGGGGAAATTAGAAGGATTTTAGAAATGTAGGTATATGAATCCATGATCTTAATTTAAATAGAGAGATTTAGAGAGGAGATTTGGAAGGTGTAGTGGCCCACATTAAACCCAAAGCTCTGTGTGTGATTATAATTATTTTTCTAAAAAGAGAAATTATGAGTGCTGACGTGGCGCCCTCCACATCCCACCTCCCCGTTTGCTTTAATATATATAATTGGTTAAGCAGATTTTAGGATGGATTAAGATTAGAGAGTGATTTGAGGATTAAGATAAGAAGATAAAATAGAAAAGTTAGGAAAAGAGATTTTAGCGGAAATTAGAAGGATTTTAGAAATATAAGTTTATATGAAAAAATAAATTTAATTTAAATGGAGAGATTTAAGGAGGAGATTTGGGAAGTGTAGTGGCCCACATTACACCCAATGCTCTGTATGTTTTTATAAGTATTTTTCTGAAAGGATAAATTATAGGTGCTAACGTGGCGCCCTCCACATCCCACCTCCTCGTTTGCTTTAATATATATATATATATAATTGGTTAGACAGATTTCAGGATGGATTAAGATTAGAGAGTGAATTGATGATTAAGATAAGAAGATAAAATATAAAAGTTAGGAAAAGAGAGATTTTAGAAATGTAGGTTTATATGAAATCATAATCTTAATTTAAATGGAGAGATTTATAGAGGAGATTTGGGAGGTGTAGTGGCCCACATTAAACTCAAAGCTCTGTGTGTTTGACGTGGCGCCCTCCATATCCCACCTCCCCGTTTGCTTTAATATATATAATTAGAAAAAATCATGGTAAACTGCCTCTGTCCTTTATTAAGCAAATGCATTTCGGATATGCAAGGGGCTTTCCTTCCAAGTAAGAGACTGGCGGACAATATTGCTGTGGCAAAAGAAGTATTACAGCTGATGCGTAAAATTAAAGGAAAGAAAAAATATTATGCGGTCAAGCTCGATGTGAGCAGGGCATATGATACGTTGTCCTGGTCCTTTCTTAGGGAGTGCCTACTACAGTATGGCTTCTCCAAGTTAGTGGTTCAAAGGCTACTAACTTGTGTATCTTCTTCTATCTCCCATCGGGTGTTGGTTGATGCCCACTGCTCTGATCCAATTATTCCGGAACATGGCCTCCGTTAGGGTGATCAACTCTCCCTTTATTTGTATATTCTTTGTGATGAGGCACTAACCAAGAGGTTCCTAGATCTGGCTAACAAGTGATTGGCCTACTTCCCAATGATTGCTTAAGGTGGCGATCCTGTACCCATCCTTCAGTATGTCGACAACACCCTCCAGTTCATTAGAGACACCAGGAAGAGTGCATCGGCGATGAAAACCATTCTACATAGTTATGGGTTCAAGACAGGGCAATGGACGAATCTATTGAAGTCATGCCTTGTCTTTAGCTCCAACACTGATCGACATGCTATTAGTGACGTCAAAACTGCCCTGGGTATATCAACTGTAACAAATGCTTTTCTCTATCTTGGTGAACCCATTGGAGTCGGTACTATGCACAATTATAGTGGTGTTAGTATCCACTCGCAAATCACTCATTGGAGGGAACATCGCTTTCTTTTGCAGGAAGACGTACATAGTGGCGGACCCGGGATTTTCATTTGAGGGGGGCTTATGATAGTCACTTGAAAAATTCGATCACCATTTTGTTGTTCTTTCTAAACATTAACTTTGGCAAAAGAGAAAGTATTACAATTAAAAAATATTTAACTACATTAACTAACATTCTATCATCAAAATTTATATGACATTTTTTTTTTGTTTAAGTTATATGACTTTGTACTAGTGTTTTAGGTCACGTTCGGCAACCAAATCTAAGAGAAAAGGTTTTTGGTTTCCTTAAAGTTGTGGTAAATCCATGTTTGGAATTTGTAAATTCCTGAGGATTTGGATGAATGAAAATCTTCATTTGTTATAATTTTAAGATCAACCCTACACTCTCCTGCCCTCTCCAACCCTATTTTTCTGAAGTATATGCATCGATACACACTAATATCAATGTAAAAACATTAACTATACAAATCCTCAGTGAGGAATTCTTGTTCCAGTGGTAGTGAAGAATCATCAGATCTATAGATTCCTTATCTGTTACCAAGCATCTCTCAATTTTGCTTCTTTAAAACCCATATTCCAAATGGACAAAAAAATTATGAATTTTGAGCAATTTGTGAAAAATAATGTGTATAAAAAGATCCAACCTATAAATCTATGCGTCACAAATTCTTAGACCCAAATCATTAACATTCTCAAATTAATGGTAATCATCAATACACTTTGTTATTTTAAATTTTAATGGGTTTCTAAGGGAGGGAAAGCGATTGGAAAATGGGATTTTTTGAGTTGGGGAAAGGGAGGTGGGGGATATGCATTATTTTAGGGACCTAATGGGTCTTTTAAAAATTTTTGGAGGCTGAAGCCCCCAAATTAAATTGATACATGTAGGTCCTCCCCTGGATATACGTTACTTCAAGCAGTGCTTACTGCAATTCATAATTACTGGGTGGGCTTCCAGGCACTATCCAAGTCAAATTCGGCGAGAACTTCTTCAGCCCAATCCTCCTTCTTGTGGAAGAGGACAACTGATGCAGGATGATGGATCTTGATTGCTTGGACTACAGTTACCAAACCAGTTATTGACGACTGTCTGGGGATACAAGATATTGCTATCCAAAATAGTGTTGCTCTATCCCTTCTCGTATGACACTTTCTTATTCAGAGCAACACATACTGGGTTCAAATTCTCCAACAAAAATATCTGAGACACACCAGCTTTGAGGCGTGTGAACTCAAACCATCAAACTCCAAACTGTGGAAGGCTATGCCAAAAAATAAATGCACCATCCTGGATAATAAAAAATGGGTAATCGGCCATGGCATCTCTGTCCGTGCTCTTGATGATGAATGGGTCCCATGAGTGGGCCGGTTACGACCGTTGCTGCAACTTAATATCCCACGAGCTCGGTTAGTAACTAATCAGACCACTACTGAGTCGAATGAGCTAAGAGTCTATGCTTTAATGGACAACTTGTAGGTGCCTCCATGATGGAATGGGGCATTACTCCAGTCCCACTAACCTCTGAAAATAGTCCAAGCAATCTTTTTAATACCTTTGGGAGATAGTGATATCCGTTGTTGGGGTACTGACCCAACAGGTAGCTGTAATTTCAAATCCCTCTATAAATACCTCCAACCAGGCCAGACAGAACCTTCATTTCCTTGGCGTATTGTTTGGAAGCTGAATGTGCCTACTAAGCTTCAAATGTTGTACTGGCACTTCCTGGTTGATAGACTAGCAACCAGGCCTCGTTTGGAAAAGTGGACCCCGACTATTGATCCCATTTCTCCAATTTGTAGACAAGGTAATGAAACGGTGGATCTCCTTTTTGCCACATGCTACTTTGCTCGCACGGTTTGGAGCCTATTTTCCACATCAGTGAAGAAACCAATCTCCAATGGCTCTGTTTCAACTCGGTTTTGGCATCTGGCTTCCCCTGAAAATTGAAGATTGGGGATCACCCTACCGTGGTCCCTATGGAAGACTCACAATAATTATATCTTTCTATACCAACTTGTAAACCCTTTCCATGTAAAAGCTAAAATAGTTAATGCTATTCTTAAATGGAATCTGTCTCATATCCATGCAGGTCCTGGTTCGACTATAAGTTTATCAACTGATTGGTGGCTAGCTCTACCACCAGGTTGGCTGAAGCTGAACTTTGATGGAGCTTTCAACATTTTTAATGGAAAGGCTAGCATTGGAGAGGACTAATTCGCGACGTATATGGCAGTATGTTGATGGCTTTCATATAAGCTAAACATCCATTGGAAGCAGAATTATTGGAGCTTTAAGGGGGACTGGCACATGCAACTAATCTTGCTGCCTCTGCCTTACAAATAGAAGGTGACAGTCTAGCACTAGTCACCACTACTCGAAATTGAGCACATTTAAGTTGGGACACGATGCCGTTGTGGCAATGAACAATGCATATGCTCACGTCCTTTGATAATTGGATGATACATTATTGTAAGCGAATTGCAAGCCAAATGGTGGCGATGCTAGCTTCATCAAGCAATATAAGACAAAATCAGAGTGGCGATGCTGGCTTCATCAAGCAATATAGGACAAAATCAGAGTGGCGATGCTGGCTTCATCAATCAATACAGTACAAAATCAGGGTCCCGACATTAGCGGAGCGGGTCAGGCGAGAGTGTTGTCTAAACAACAATGCCATCCCCCATGACGAAGACAACATCAGTTAATCGGGTCTCAGATATTTGGGCAAACATCTTTTGGGAACTTCCAGTATGGGGTTTTATCATGTTTTTGATTAACTTCCTTTTGTCAGAGAGGCTTCATTACAAGAAGCCTTGACTAGTTGTAGTTTATGTATGTTCACGACTTTACTATCTAATAATCTATCCTTTCAAGAAGTGAAATTACATGAAGGGGCCCACTTGTGTGTGTTTGTGAATTTGTTTATGATATGTGTGCGGGTGTATGTTGAAAGACTTAAACCAAGAATTTAGTGTATATATATATATAAATATAAATAATGTGGATAGTTGAAGATTATATATATCTTGAATTGTTGTTAATATCTTTTGTCTCTTTTAAAAAACAGATCATTTGTCTATTCAAAAGTAATAAAATAATAACTTTTTTTTGCTAGGTTGGGCTATTGGCTAGGAAGGGTCGATCCCTAGGCATGTGTGTCATCGAGTTGTTGACACCGTTCAACCATGAGTGTGTTGGTAATAAAATAGTAGTTTTTTTGTAAAACATTAATTTCTAAAGGTACTGGATGACTTTTGGATTATATATTAGTTTTTTTTTTAAACCGCCACCTTTAACTATCGATTTCTACGCTTGGTGACCATTGACCAAGGTAGATATATTTTCCAATACGTACTTTATACTGTTCCATCTTTTCGAAACTAGAAAACTTTATTGTAATACCCCAAAACTTTTATTGAATTATGCGATATCGCATAAAACTACAACTTTTTTTTTTTTTTTAGTTTCAATGCCCATTTCCAATAATACAATAATTCTTTTTCACAAAAATATCCATTTTTATAATTACAAGAAACAATGATAAGGTGAGATAAAGCTTAGTTTAAGACAAAAATGCCTTTTTAATCACTCTTTTTCACCTCTTACTCCATGTGACTCATGCATGACCTTTCTTACTTACCTCATGTCATCAGACAAACATTTAACCACATCTCTACTTTCACCCTTCTTTTCTATAATTTAAATTTAATTTGTTTATTTTATGTACATCTCATTTATCCTCCTCCATAAACCAAACATGCCTACAAAGTACAAAGGTTCTGCAAGGGGCTCGTGTGCTTGAAAATTACATTCTCCTCCTCCCGTTTTTACTCTCTCTGGAAGAAGAGGAGAACCGGATGATCAAAATCCCAGTTTTTCTTTCTTTCTCCTGGTCACGGCAAGTAGGGAATACTCACATCCAAACCGAGGCATGAGAACCCAACAGCTATACAGAAATCCAACAATGGCAGCCATGAAATGCAAATTCCCTTCGAGGGTATTTTCCAGCAACATACAGGTAGTCCCCCATCTCTTCTCTCCTTCCCGATTTCCGTCTAAATGCATGTTCTCTTCACCCTTTTCCATCGCTTGTTCGGGAAAGTGGAGAGAAAAACGAGTGTAGAAAACTTGTAGAGTACCATTTCGAACTGGGGTCAGATTTCTCCACTTATTTTCTACACACAATTATACCCTTTTCTCTAAGTCTCTCGATCATCAATTCAGGGGCGGAACCAGGAATTTTATTTAGGGGGGCCAAAGGAAAAAAAAAAGACTAAACAAAATTGCAATGTAAAAAAATTTATAAAAGAGAAAGTAGATTTGGCCTTCTTCTTCTTTATTCATGCAGTGGAAGAGGAAACGCCGTGGAAGAGGAAACAGTACGCGGAATCGATTTCCTACTGTCCTAGGTGGGAAGTGCGGATCCACGCCATCGTGGAATTTAGCACAGACGGAGGAAAAAATTGGGACATTTCGTCGCTGCACCAAATGCATACTGGTGCCTTGTCTCCTCCTCTTTCCACGGCAAACTTCTCTGTGCAAAGCCATAGGTTTTCTGTTCTGTAGCTTTGGTTTCCGACGATGGGGGTTGATGGGATTTTCGGAACCTCTCTAGCAAAGGAAAGATAATGTAAAATCCCGGAATTCCCTTCATTTTCGCCACTGTAACAAATAAGAAGAAGAAAGCTCCATATTTTAACCCTTTTCCCTTAGAAACGTAGCTTGCACATATAAAATTTTAAAGTCTCTCAAGATGTGCGTTTTCCTCTTGCTCTCTTCGATCGTAAGATTTGGGGCAAGTGTAGATGGTTAGAATGAATATTAAAAAAATCTCTTTCCCAACTCCATTAAGCCTTGTTTATTTGTTCTTTTTTTCTTCATTACCTTTCCTTTCTTTTCATTTCATCCTTTTATTTCAAGTTTTTCTTAAAATCAGCAATTTTTTTCGTTTTTTGTAAGAGTCAAACCATGTTAAAAGAGCCATAAACAATGGGGGGCGGGGGAGGCATCCATTAATGAATGGCCACACCATGGAGGGGCCAAAGCAAGCTTCTTAGAGAAGCTTATGAAGTATGGGGTGGACATGGCCCCTGCCAGCACCCCCCAGGTCTGCCCCTGCATCAATGCATGCAAAATAGAAATAATACTGAAAGACCCCTTTTCATTTATATGCTCTATCTCCGTCGCACAAAGGAAAAATAAATTTTTTCTCTTATTTGGAAAGGGGTTGTTATGAAAACTGTTGTGGACATTGGCTCTTGATTTTGAAATGAGTGTTTGAAAGAAGAAGTTGTAGAATCAGCAGTTGAACCCATAATGGAGAATTATTGGAAATTAAGGTTGGATGGATTAGTTTAAAGAGTGGGTTGAGAATGGTCTGCTTTATATGAAAGCGGGTTTTCAGTAAATAGTCATAAGAATGCCAACCACAATCAGTAAATTTGGCATTAAGCAACCTACACAAACTTTAAACTCCATAATGGGTTAAATTAGCTAAGTTGAAAAGTGTAGGTTATTGTTTTACATTGAGTCTTTATAACCTGGATGAAGTTGGGAAAGTGTCGTGCCTAATTTTGGTCATGGCATGTGACTGAAAATTGAGCTGATGTTAATCGTGCATAACTTTTGGGGCCTATTCGTTGCATATAATTGAATATTAGAAATTCATGGTCAAATGGGCACCAACAAAGGATTCTTGAAGAGGTGTCGGTTGAAGGATATAAGGTGGAGATGTAGATGAGAGACCTTGCATTTCGTAAGATTCGAATTACTAGGGTGATTGTTGGGTATTCATTTCCTTGTCACCCCTTGATTCATTTTCCTGTAAAGGGAAGATTATTTGATGGTCATTTTGGATATTCTCCTTTTTTTTGTTCAATTTTAACCACTTTAGAAATACAAGTCTTTGAATTCATAGGAATTCAATTTAATTATATGAAACAAACAGGCCTAATGTTATGCTGCACTAATTTATCTAATAATAAACATGTGTTAGACACCCCATTATGTTTTTTTGCTACACATTTACAAAAATGGGACTTAAGGGAGATAATTTGTTTGACAGAAGTGCACTTCAACATCAAGGCAGTGCTACAGGAATTTGCTGTCAGATTTGCTTGATAGAAGATGGGCACTGCTCACTCCAGAGAGTAAGATCAACAAAATAGTGGTTTCGAAGATGAAGGAGCAGCACAAATGTGTTGAACCTATTGCGTTCTCCTTTTCAAACAACATGTGGCCATCCTTGGTTGATGATATGATGGAGAAGAGCAAACAAGAACTCTCCTTTTATGTAGTGAGGGATGACTTGTTGCACCCACTAGTAAATGGCAACAAAGCAAGGAAATTAGATGCCTTACTTCCTCTTGTGGAAGATCATTCAGTGACTGATGTGGTAAGACTTTACCCTTGAAATTAAAGAACTGCGAGAGTGATGTTTTTGCGGAGACAGATTGAAAAGTTTTTTTTCGCAGCAGAACACCACCATGGTTCATGTGCACCATCTGAAAGATACATCAGTTGTGTTCACCATGGAAATGCCTGGCTGAAAATTTTGGCTAGTCTATTCTTGAAGTGGGCCAGTCATGTACAGTGAATATTGAGTATAGATCATTTGTCAAATTTATTTTCCACTGACTTTCTCACATACACATGGCCCCATTTGATGAGTAGACGATTCTAATATTTAAGCAAGAGAAATGTTAGCATTGTTCCACACAAGAAAATCCTTTAAGACCTGACTTCGCTTGAATATATTTCATTTTTTTAAAAGTTCCACTTTGAATCCAAATTGGCTGTCTAATTTAAGAAATACATGTTCGCCTCTTTCAAAATCATTTGCATTTTTATCGCTAATGAGCATTCTGTTTGTCTCTTGTTCTATTACTCTTGGGTTTTGATAGGTTATAGATTATTTTTCTTTCCCCCTTTCCAAACTGAATCAGTCTCAGGAGTTGTCTTTAATCATTAGGAGCATCTAAGTAACGGATTGTAGGGAATAATTCATAGGTTACATGTGGAGGATGTCAAAGTGCACATGCAGCAGCTGTTGGTAGGCATTTTTGTGTTGCTGTTACCTTGGAAATTTACTTTAGTGGTTTAATTTCAGCAATCCTCTCTCGTTAGGTAAAGATCCAGAACCTGCTATTGGAATTTGACTTGCGTATTGCACAGCTGTTTCTTGTGCAGAAAGAGGTTTAAGTTCACATCTACTTCTCCGGGGGGAAAGACCTGAAATCCCAACTGGCTATAATCTGATTTCTGAAATGTATGGCAATGTCACATACATTGCAAGATCGCTCTATGCAAAACGGGAAGAAATGCTGACTACCCATGCTGCTTTAGTGGCAGGAAGTTCTGGTTCTGTACTGCTGTTAAGTGATATTCTTGACACTTCTCCTGCTTGCAAATCTGAGGATATTCTCTGGGATAGTCGTAGAAGTCCTTCCTCACAGGCCACAGCTGAAAAAGATCTGAGGAAAGTTGTTATTATCAATGAAGGTGCTGGTAATGCCAAAGGACTATTAGGTGGGATAATGTTCTAAGTATCTTTTTTTTATTTGCATATGTATTATGTACAAAGAGGAATTATGTGATCTTTAGGCAACAACGTTCACAGTACCCTAAAGTCTTGAGTCGTTCTGTGATCCAAAACATTAATCTGATGGGCCACACTTTAGATAAAATATGTTCCAGAAGTGACTAGCCTTTTCTGTCTTTATCTACATTTGTGCCCTTCGTGCGTTTAAAGGTGTTTGAATGATATTATGGATTCATTAGCTAGATCAAGAGTTGGCAGGGGAGAGAAACTGGTGAGATCTTCTTACATTCATTTTTCCTTGCTGGATATTGGCGGCTGGACAACTTTATTTGTACCTCGTCTCTTAATATTATATATTCTTTATGTTGTACAGATTTAGATTTCACACTGCACTCTTGTTCTTCTAAATGAATGAATTTTGTTATTGATAGGAAAAATAAGTTTTTGTCCATTTTTTTGATAATCTGAACATTAAAGATTTAACGTAGTTCATTCCTGTCTCTTTGCAGCCCATCCATTGAGGGGTTAGGTTCATCAATCTGGTTATTTTTGATGCACAATCTTTCCATTATTGGGAGTCATCATATCGATTGTGGTTTTGAAAATGTGGGCCCATTGTCTGACGTCCCCTGTTGTCCACTTTAATCCACATGGACCCAAGCGGCCCACCTGGGCATTGACAATATCAAAAAGGGCTTATTTGGCAGTATCATTAGGAGAGTGATTTTCCTTTTAAGAATGTCTATAATTATTATTATTTTGCTACGCTTAATGATTTTGGGTTGGGAGGGTTAAGAGCCCATAGCACATTTAGAACGTCCTCATTGTTGAAACCACAAGTTTGTGGGGGTAGAGTCCTGTTACCAAGAAACAAAGAATCTAGTAGGATGATTGAGATCAAGCCTTTTAGTTTTCAGTGGTTAGGATTTGGTAGGGGTTTATTTTGTTCATCAATGAGGTGGAATTCTAAGCCTCTGTTTGACATCTCTTTTTTTTGCCTCTAATTCTCTCAATCTCTAAAGCGGGTAGAGTTTTTGAAAATAGCGGCATTTGACAGTGATTCAGCCTCTGCCCACTTGAGAGAAGTAGAGGCAATGCCTCTTAAATCCGCAGCCCCCAAAGGAGGCACTTGAAAAGTAGAGGCAAGAAATAAGAGGCGGATGAACAATGTTTTTCACTCCATAACCCCCCAGTCTGTTTTTTTAATTTTTTTTTTAAATATGAGAGAGTAAATCAAGATCCAAACCGTTGGAAATGTTCACAAGATCAAACACGGTTATGGGACCAAATTTCAGCCATTGGATCATCACCAATCTCGAGATATGTAAAAAAAAAAGTGAGCCATTGGATATTATTTTTTGGATTTTGTGGGCCCCGAACATAGGATCCAAACTGTTAGATGTCTTTGGAAGGCCGAACACGGCTTTAGGGTCAGTTTTCAAGGCTTGGTACCTTGTGGATCTCTAGATATTTGCAAAACAATGTTAGCCATTGATGTAACGTGCTCGATTTTGGATTAGTCCATAAGCAGTCATGTTTTTCTCTATTTCATTTATTTATGGGATAGTAAATCACAATCCAAACCGTTGAAATTGTTCGTAAGGTCAAGCATGGCTATGGGACCAAATTTCAGCCGTTGGATAATCACCAATCTCGAAATATGTTAAAAAAAGTGAGCAATTTGATAGTATTTTCTAGATTCTGTGGACCCCAAACACAAGATCCAAACCGTTAGATCTCTTTAGAAGGCTCAAAACAGCTATGAGGTCAAAGTTTAAAGCTAGATACCTCGTGGATCTCGAGAAATTTGTGAAAAACTTTGAACCATTTATTTAAAAAAGTCTATTTAAAGTAGATCCTTGCATTACCAAACACTCGTTTTGATTATAGCCTCTTTTTTTATGGCTGTTTTTTTAATGGCTGTTTTTTTATGGGTCTATCAAAAAAAGAGTAGAGATACCAAACAAGGCCTAAGCCTTGAGAACAGATTTGTGAAGTTGTTCGCCCTGGCATTCATCAGTTATTAGTAGAAGTGATTCCTTTTGTGTCATTCGTTGAGCTTTGGGCGTTAGGAAAGCTTGCTGGTATTTCACAGATGTGGTAGAAGGTGTATTTGGCTTAGAAAGGCTTCTTTAGGTTTCCTTCTTGCGTACTAAAGGAAGTGCTAATATGCGGTGGACCTACTGGCAAGGGAGGGAGTATCTCATTCTAGTTTGATGTTGCATCTTGACCCCTCCTTTCATTGATTTTGCTTGTTACTTCTGTGTTGGTTTTTCGATTTGGATGGTTGTTTTGGTTAGGCTTGCTGCTTTGCAGTACGTCTCTTATAACTTTTAGCTCTCTTTATTATCATTCAAAAAGAGAAAAAAATCATTTTTAAGTTGCAAGGCTGCATGCCCATCTCAGTTTTTCTTGAAGGAATGATATTCAATTGTTTTGCTTGCGAAAGAGGCTTTGTTTCGTATGAAAACTTGGACATGCTGTTTGAAGCTGTCTTCTACTTGGTGTGAGGCCTTGGAACAGGCCTGAGGTCTTCCATCTTTTAACCCCTTTCAGTTAGTGGATTTAAGTGGCGAAGATAACCTTTTATAGAGTATGTTCCGATCTTTGGATCTGCGAGCTGCTGATAATCGAGTATGCAACCATATTGAAGGCCAACTTAGCTTTTTCAGTGTTTTGTGTGGCCTAAATTTGTTAGTGTATCATATACTTAGGATCTAGTAAGATTGTTAGAATATGATGTGATTAGAATCTAATAAGATCCTTGATAGGATTAGATGATCTTATGATATTCCCTGGTAGCTTACATCGCCTCAGAGCCATGGCTGAATTGAGAGTAAATTGCTCAACCACTTTCGGCCCCTCAGTTGGGTCTTGATCAATAGATCGCCTCATTGTTGTATCCATCTTGTTATGTTCCATCTCCGATCTTTGGATCTGAGATTTATTCCAAACATTTTGTCTCTACATTGTCTGCCCTGTGTGAAAGCTGACCCTTGTATTGTACTCGTTCTGGTTCTCATCTTTTGTTTACTGCAATACAGCAGCCCAGCACCATAACTTCTCTGGCATTGTTTAGACTATTGTCCAAAGCTTTTGCATCTGCCTGTAAGGATCAACAGATCCTTGTATTGAAGAAGAAGATCAACAGAGAGAGAGAGAGAGAGAGAGAGAGAGAGAGAGAGAGAGAGAGAGAGAGAGAGAGAGAGAGAGAGAGAGAAGTTGTGGAATCTGTCGTATCCCAAAGGGAGGATCAACTGTTGCTCTTCAGACACAAAGTATTACTAATTACAGCCTATGATTGATTCCTAATTACATGTGTATATAAGTAAGAAAGGAAAGAATATAAATGTGATTGCTATCATACAACTATACAATGTTTGTCCAAATCTAAGAGATCCCACGCGTGGGTGTGGTTGTGTTTGAGCTTGGGCCTCTTGGTCATGTGCCTTCTGAGATGGGCCTGCTGCTTTGTTTGTTCTTCTACACTCCCCCTTAGATTGTGGTTTGCCAAGAAGCATCAATTTGGAAAGAATGGAATCATGACGATCGTGGGGCAAGCCCTTGGTGAACACATATGCCAGTTGTTCAGATGAAGAGCTATAGGGTAGACTGATATCTTCGCAGGCAAAGTGCTGACGAATAAAGTGATAGTCAATTTCAATGTGCTTAGTGCTCTCATGGAAAACGGTATTCTTTGCAATCCGAATAGCACTTGCGTTATCTGCATACAACGGAGTGGGGACTTTGGTGAAGATGCTGAAGTCTCGAAGAAGACGACGCAATCATATGACTTTGTTGCAGGTAGAAGACATGGAACGATATTCGGCCTCGGCCGTCAGCCATCAGCAGGCCCATCTCAGAAGGCCCATGACCAAGAGGCCCAAAGCTCAAACGTAGCCACAGCCACGTGTGGGATCTGATGGTTGGATGATTGTCAACAATAGATAGAGGAACCCTTTTTGCAGAAAATTCGATCTGCTGCTTTGTTTGAAGCTGTTGAGAGATCAATCCTTCTTTGCTATGACGCAGGGATTGAAAAAACAGAGAGAAGATTTGTCTATCCTTCTCTGTTGATTGCAAGACGACAGACCAGAAAGTTTAAGTGTTGAGAGAGAGAGAGAGAGAGGTTGTGGAATTTGTCGTATCCCAAAGGGAGGATTGATTGTTGCTCTTTAAACACAAAGTATTACTAATTACAGCGTATGATTGATTCCTAATTGCATGTGTATATAAGTAAGAAAGGAAAGAATATAAATGTGATTGCTGTCATACAACTATACAAATTTTGACCAAATCTAAGAGATCCCACACGTGGGTGTGGCTATGTTTGAGCTTTGGGCCTCTTGGTCGTGGGCCTTCTGAGATGGGCCTGCTGCTTTCTTTGTGCTTCTACACTGCCAACATCACTAGTCTCGGTTGAAGACCTTTAAACCCACCATCAACCAGCCTGAAACCAGACACAATCTTCCACACCCAGTTCTTGGCCCCTTTTTGGAATGGATAACTGATTCTTTCTGTTTTCTGGCTGACCATCTGCTCCCAAGAAGCCCTGTTGCTGTTGCTCTACTTTGCGAGATCACCTACCAGTGGCGGACCTAGGATTTTCATTTGAGTGGGGCAGATGATGGTCACTAGAAAAAGTCTATTGTTGTTGTTGTTGTTGTTGTTGTTATTTTGTAGGGTTAGTATAAAGTACTCGCACCTTGGCCTATTTTGTAAAGGAATTCTACTCCCAACAAGAGAATAGAATGTCCCCAAAATGCCAAAGGATATTGCATAGTGCAATATGTGCGTTGTTACGCGACCCTAGGATATCACACCAACAACTTTATGGGAATTTGTTAAACTTCAACAGTTGACCGGCAAATGTCCAATCTTAGGGCAAATGTACAGGCAAAATCCTAAAAAAATAAAAAAAAATGAACTCTTTTTTTAACCGGTAATGAGAACAAGTATAATTGTATATACTCTAGATATTGCTACCAACCTGGAAACCATATTAAATTTTAGAAGCTCAATATTAATCAAACCATCAATAATCAAAAGTTCAAATATAATTACTTGGAAATTTTCATCTCAGAATTAGAAAAGAAGAAACTATACAACGTTTCCATATATAACTCTAAAATACAATTTTTATAATTCAATGCATTGTGGAAAGAAGAAAACCAATGTTGTGAGTAACTTTGCTACAGTCTACAAAGATTAATTGTTATATCACGGTGAAAAGCATTAGAAGCAATGCCCAAGGAGAGGGAAAAAAAAGTGACCTGGCCGATAAGCACAGTATTGTTTTTCTTAAGACCTCAGATGCAGTTAGTATAAGATGGACAGCATTTTATTGTATAGTGAATTGTGGAACAACTTGTCACAGTACTTAAAAGGTTTTAGGAAGTAAAGAAAATGATAACAATGTGCATTTTTTTCACTTTTGTTTTCGAAATAATATGGATTTGTTACCGGCACAGCGTCTCTTCTAGACTTACTACACTTATCACACGACAGTTCCACCCTTCATTTGGCCACATTTTCGTACAAGTTGATGGTGAATGCAAATACCGCTTACATCCTAGAAGCCTTTCTCTCCCTTCTACCAACTGCATTTCCAATGGGGCCAATTTCAAAATGCCAATAGGAATGTAGTTGCTAAACATGGTGGAGATGTTTAGGGATTGAGGTTTAGGTATTAAGATTTAAGGAAAGTGGATTATAGTTGGAGTTTAGAGATTTAGGGATTGAGGCTTTTCAGATTTCAAGGTAGAGGAGGGAGAGAGATTGATAGAGAGAAAGAGACAATGTGAGAGAGAGGGGAAAATACCTGCTTGGCCTGCTTGGGATCTATCAAAGTTAGAGGAGAAAAAATAGATCCATGGGGAAGGGTTTCATGATTTTTAAAAGTGGGGCGGTGATCGGCATGCATGCGAGCAGATGGCATCTAGGTCATAGCTCTCAAGGGATTTTTCCAAATCCACCTAGGGCGGACGCCCCATGTGCCAAACATGTGGGTCCGCCCCTGTCACCTACCACTGTGCACTGTTAAGCCCAAGGTCAGCCTCTTTGTGAGCCAGGAGCCACCTCTAATGTCAGATCTGTCCCTTGGTATGCAAATCCTTTGACCATTGAAGATCACCATCCTGGTTTTGATATGGTTCTTACCATTCTGATTCAACTCATACTCAATTCGAAAACACTTTTTTTTTTTGGTAAATAATTCGAAAACACTTCTTGCTGTCGTTCTTGTCCTATTTTCTTCTTCCTTTTCATCTTTCTTGTATTAGACCCTGATCTCTTCCTCTAAAGAACCATAAATCAATTTTTTAACAGGTATCGATAAAACATGGACCTTGTATATGGAAATTGGATTCTCAAGGATGCTACGTAAATTAAATCCCACCATTAGATCTTTGGTCAATATCATTCCCTTTTATACTGCTTTATTATGGACATATTAGATAATGTAATCCTTGAAGTGGGGAACATTTGTTATCATAGTTTCTCAGACTGCTGGATATTGTTGTAATTATTTTTGTATACATACACACATGTAGCTCCCATCCAGATCTTTCGATTCCCACCTTCCCCATGATTGGTGTGGCCCTAGTGGGCCCCACATGGAGGGTCGGGGGGGGGGGGGGGGGGGGGTTTGTTGTTGGGGGGGGGGGGTGGGGGGGGGTTGGGGGGTGTAAAATCAAGCTCAAGTCAGTTCAATCAGTTCAGCTTCTTTGCACCCTGGGTTTTTTGTTTTGAATGGTGACTGAATAATAGCCAAGCAGCGTAAAGGACATAGACTGAGAGGTTACATAATAAAAAAAACCTTTCAAACGCAAAGGGAAAGAAAAGAAAAAGGCAAAAACACAATAAACTATGAAGGAGCAAACAGACAAATTCAACCTCCCAACTCCCTCTTTGGCTAGAGAATCAGCTGACTCATTGGCCGACCTTTTCACATGCGAAAAGGAAATCAAGAGCTTAGAAGCTAAGTCTAAAACCTCTAGTTTGATGCACTGGTTATGCACTTTTCCTCCATAAAACAAGGTATAGAGTTTAAGCTTGAGTCAGTGCTTCCCATGTCATATGTGCTACCTAGTGTGGCTTGCCTACTGGAAAAAGATAAAAAAGGAGATAAATATCTGTCCAATCTTATGGTCCCATCAAATCATGCTGTTCTCACTATTCTGCTATTCATATTTCATATATACGATGGATTCATTTATGAAAATATTTTTGGATGATATATTCTTTTTTATGAATGCAATGTGTTGCATTCTTTCTTCTCATTGCATTCTCTCTTCTTATTCATACATATAGACATAGTGCTTTCCCTTTGAATGATTTTGATGGATATCTCTTGGATACTGCAAACACAAATTCTATTTCCCAATCACTGCTTACACTTATCATGCTTTCATTTTAAGCAACATTGATGAATTCTTTGCGCTCATGCTAGTGTTTCACAAATCACAATCATCACGTCTGCATTTTGGATCATCTATGTATCATGGAATGGAAGAATGCTGTTTAGTCCCTACAAACTTCAAGTTCTGAGTCTGTTGTTCATACATAAAATGTTTGTATTTAATACTATACCGCCATCTATATATATATATTCTTAACCTGTTCTGTTAGTCGTACAGTTTTTATGTTTTCATTTTGATTAATGTGGCTGATTCTTTGGGTTTGTGCTTGTCTCATACAAAATCTCCTTTATGTTTTGCATCGTCCAAACTTTACAAAAGTTTTGGGGGTTTGTTGTCCTGTAGGCCTAACTTCAAGCCCATATCCAACCATTTGCAAATTTTATTGTATGGCATCTTTGATATTGCATGAGCAAAGCGAGTTTCTTAAGTCTATGACCCAAGGCTTTCAACTTGTTAAATTCATAATGAATTCTTTGTGTTGAGTGTTCCTCCTTGCGAGTTTCTGTATCTTGATATTAGAATAATAGGAACTACTACTTTGAATCTTTAGCGTTCATGCATCCCTTTCTTATCCAACTAGTGCTGACAGCTTCACTTGGTGACGTCGGCAGGTGCTTGAGCCCATGTATCCTATCAAGTAGCATATGTTTGATTTTCTTCTTCTTCTCAGTAGATTTCTGTTTCTGAAAGACTGGCATATATGTTGAATGACACACAAGCATCATATTTGAGTGATTGAGTTTTCATTTGTTTATTTTCTTCGAGGAGGCAACAAAGCAGCGAATGTTCTAGCTAAACTGGGTCTAAGGTGTTCTCATCCATATTTTGGAAACGATTTTAGCTTGTTGATTTAGCCTTTTCCTGTGCTTTGTCTATTGGATCTTAATGTCCTTGCTTGGGCCTTAAGAGGGAGTGTCTCTGGCTTCTTTGGACTCTGTTTGTTGTGGCTGTCAGCTCCATGCCTATCTGATGCTATTTTTGTATCATATGTTTCATACTGAAATAGATTAAGTTAGTGTTGCCATTAAAAAAAAAGAGAAATAACTATTTCATTCCAGATATTGTTGAACTGAAGTGTCCGTTTCTCTTTTGCAGGTGTCATTCGACTTGTGAAGTACCTGTCACAAAATCATTTATTTGGGAAGGAGCGACCAATAAACGTTGTGGTAGATGCTGGTACTGGAACAACGGCTGTTGGTTTAGGCATTGGAGCTTTACTTCTGGGGTATGTTAATTTTATTTTATATCTTTTAATGTAAAAACTCTCCCGTGTATTGGTATCTAGTCATGAACCGTCCCTAATCCAGTAATAAACTTCTGCCGTGTATGGGTTTCCTTCTAATAAAATTTTACTGTTACCGATAAAAAAAAACCCGTACCAAATCCAGTGGAGGGGGGTTTGATTAGAATGGCAGTCAGCTATAGAAAGTACAAAAGAACTTCTTGTACTTAAATGTGAGTTCTACTCTGAGGATTAATGTACTTGTAGCTAGAGTTTTAAAGCGCATGGCTCTAAATAGGGTTGAATGAAAGGTAGAACTCAAAAAGTTGACCCCATACTGATAGAGTCTTTCATGATGATTTTGTGCTCTCTCTCTCTCTCTCTCTCTCTCTCTCTCACTAGGAGGTTATAGTAAAACAGGACCTCATGTCATTAAATCCTGGACCCCTTCCATAACTGGGGAATGCCTTGCCATCATTCCCATCATGTGTATGGAAATTATGATGATCTTTTTCATTTAAAAACAAAAGAAAATTTTCTTAATCACACGCCCCTTTGTTTTAAAAAATGGGTTTTGCTAGAAGCATGTAACAAACATGCTGGATAATCTGATATGAGAGCAGGTTCCTTTTATCATCTATCAGACTGTCATGGAAAGTTGGCCTCATATCTAACCTCAAACAGATGGGATAAGGCTTCGATGAGGATGATGTTCTTTTGCATTTGAACTTAAAGCAATCTTTGTTTGCCCTTTTCTCGTGAGAGATTAAGTTCTGTTAGAAGCATGCAACAAATGCGTTGGATGGTCTAATAATGTGAGTACGTTCCTGTTTATCATCTATCAGGTTGCCATGGGAAATAACTGCAGTGATGCTCGCTGATAATATTGAAGGGTACAAGAAACAAGAGGAACACTTGAAATTTGATTTCAAGAAGCTTTTTGGGTTGGAACATTTTGACAAAGCATTAAATGGAGCAGGGGGTGATCTTGTGGACTGGGTAGAGCGTCTCCATCCAAGAAAGTGTGTGATTACTTTGCTTCTTTTCTTTTCGTTGGGTTATATTTCCTGCTGCTTTTCTCATGCATATTGTCTTCTCTATAATCGACATCCTGGAAATTTAGCTTCCCAATTTCATCTGCAGTAGCTTTTCTTCAGTTTTAGGTACAATGCCTTTTTGGTTTGATACTAATCATTGTTTTGCCGCATTTAAAATAAGGAGTCAGTTTAGCATTTTTAACACACATTTAGGGGATTGCTCATATGTCCCCATGGCAGATTTTTCATTAATAAATAACATATTAGCGTAATTTTGAGGACTTTTCTTCAAGGGTTAATAAAGTAACAGCTGTATGATTAAACTAGTTACAATAAGTTTTTTGACAGAACAAAAAGGATTAGTTAGAAACAAATGGATGGTCGTTCGGGAATTGATAAGATTTGATGGTGATGATCACAGTTCATTTTGTCGAGGAAGGCATCAACTTGGGCATTTAAAAGATATTTTAGATTAAGGACATGAATTATGCTTGTTCTTGTATATCTGTGCATATGGTCAGAATATGCTAACTTTACAAAAGCACAATACATTTACATAAATAGAGTTGTCCTTTAACAACCATGATCTGTGACAGCAACGTTCAAGGCCCATGGTGGACACCTGTTGGAAGGCAAAGCCGCCAGTTAAGGTGTTGACGACAATATCAACATGAAATCAATTTATAAAGTACAAGGCTTTTAAATTATCTGTCTGCAGATTGTTGATGTCACACCTAGTGCTCATTTATGAAACAAGCTTGTGTCTCCATGTTCATGTTGTTCCTTATTTCATGGGTATCAGTAACAGTAAACCATGTTCGTGTTACACTGGTGCACTTGAAATTGTATAGACAGCAACCGGAAATCTTTAGTCATGTTTTATGTTTGTAATATGTTTAAGCTATGTTTTTGATTAAGTGCAACCTATCAGAGGATTTGGCTCATGATAGATCAGATTGGAGAAACAAAATTCATGTAAATGAACCCAGCATCTTTAGGATTATGGTTTTGATGAGGTTGACTTATGACGACGATGATGCTATATTTTTATATTTTTTTTGCCACTTTCCAAATCTAATTGGTCACTAGTCATGTCTCATTTGTGCTGCATTGTTCAAGTTTTCTTATGGTCTTGAAAGAAATTTGAACGTTTTGCAGATTTGGCAATGTGTTAAAAGGGGAGGTTGAGGTGTGCCAACAAATAGCACGGCAAACTGGTATTCTTGTAGATCCTGTC
Organism: Persea americana; assembly: GCA_029852735.1. Lineage (NCBI taxonomy): Eukaryota > Viridiplantae > Streptophyta > Magnoliopsida > Laurales > Lauraceae > Persea > Persea americana. The sequence continues at coordinate 25,929,635 of CM056820.1, read as the reverse complement.
TACACTTTGGCTGCTTGGGAGCATGCCACATTCCTTTGCCAACGAGAAGCCAAAGCCGGAAGGGATGCCAAAGTGGTGATGCTTCATACAGGGGGCACACTTGGCATGTTTGGATTGGCTCAAAGGTACAAATCTTACTTCCACACTCAACGATGAGGCTACATTTCCATTAGTAGAATATTTAAGTATCACATTGTGATCATTTGATTTTGTACAATCAAGCTTTTTATTGGATTCACTGTAAAGTATTTTAATCATATATTTGATGAATATAGTTGTATTTTGTGACTGATAACATCTTGATGCAACCATTCTGTATATTGGGGCCAGATGAGTCCCCACCTTGGATGATGGATGCCCTAATACTTTTGAAATTATATCTCATTGTCACCCAATATTTTTCCTTTGTCCAGGCCATTGTCATATTATCTTCTCAGCCAACTTTGACCAGGTAATTGATCAAGGATATACTCCCTCATTTTGGGGGATATCCTGTGGCGCAAATGATACGAAGGGAAGGCAGATATGCTAGCAATCATACAAATACATGTGCAGGCAAATGTACATAACATAGCATCAATTTGTTGAACAAACATTTGCATTTATTAGTTGTCTAACATAACATGAGAAAAACTACGCAGTATCAGGACAGATTCTTGGGATATGCTTATGGTATCTTAAAGTTCGTCCTTGGGATTAAATGCCTCTTTCTCAGCAGGGTTTGGAGATGATTTGATGGGATATGAGGCCTTCGTGGCGATTCCACATAGTCCCTCCTTGGCTGAGATGCCTCTCTCCATCCTTATGTAGCCTTTCTCGCCCCATTCAACTCCCCAGGAGTTCTTCACTATCCAGTATTTGGTCCCATCCACAGTGGTTCCATAGCCCACGGCCGCCACTCCGTGATCTAAATCTGTTCCGCATTCTCCGGTGAAGACACCCTGCAGTCCAATAGTCTCATTTTGATGAGAAGAGTTCCGAGGATTTTGCTATTGTGCACCAATTATCAGGTTGGCACATTTAATATGGGGTAGAGTGATCTTAGCACATTGTAGGGCTTGTTATCCACAAATTTCTGAATGTGGCAATTTAAATTCTGCTTTGATATATATATATATATATATATAGAGAGAGAGAGGCTCTCCTAAGCTAAGGCTTAGCTTATCTTAAGCTGAAACAGTGCCGGTCCTACAAATCTAAGTCGATTATCTCTGTTTTTAGCATGATGATCGTCTCCAAAATCAAGATAAATCAAATCAAAACTGAAATTTTCAGTTCCATCATGCCAAAAACAGAGATAATCGACTTTGATTTGTGGGACCGGTACTGTTTTAGCTTGGGAGAGCCCTGCTTATATATATATCGGTATTGGTTATGCTTTTAATCAGAACCAATTATTTAACAACTATATTTTTTCTATCTGGATATAATAATTGTATTTAGTATCAAATGTGATGCTTATAGATTAGGTCTCTGTTTCTGGTGGGTGCTCACTGTTGGACTGTGAAATGAGTAAATGACCACTATTGGATCCCAACTAAATGAAAGTGGTCCACCTAGTGATGTTTCAGAGCTATCAGAGTTCTACCTGTGATCATTCTGTTGATACACATAATGTATAATTGCATAACTTTATGCATGCTACTTTATTACTTGACAATTATTACTGGACAAGAACTCACCTCAGAATAGAACTGAAATGCCCTTCCACTAGCTTCTATGGCCACTGATACAGGTTGATTTGCCACAGCTTTCATCAGTGCATCCTCATCGTCTTTAGGAACATCCTCATGTCCATTGATCGTCACCACTTGAGAATTCTCCTGTGAACAACCATGCATTACTTTTGATATAATGTACACACATACTTAAATATGTAGATTGTAGATAGATCAGAGCAGTTATGGACAAAAAATGCGCTACCTTAGATGAGCTGCATGACCCTTGTTCACTTGTGTAAGGATAGTTCTTCTCCGTTGTTATCCCTCCATTCCTCTTGATGAACTCGAATGCATAATCCATAAGACCCCCATTACACCCGTGATTGTCAGTGATATCACAATCAACTAGCTCCTGCTCAGATAATGAGACAAGCTCCTTTGTTCTGATTTGATTTATACCCTCAACAGCCACAACAGTTGAAAATGCCCAACAGCTTCCTACAACACCAACAAGCAATAAATAAATGAGAATAGAAAAAAAAAAAAAAACCAAACAACAAGCAATAGATTAAGGAGAATGATCAGTATATCCTTTTTGTTTAAGTTTTTAATGTTCAATATAATCTGACATAAAATATTCATATAATCGATGAGGTTGGGCCTGCTTCTTTCAAAGAATTCCTGTCCGGAGAATATGTAATTCTCCAAAACCCGTTCTCTATGGTGGAATTCCTGAATCCTACTCTTGGTGGAGCATCCAAAAATGCTTTAGGGAGTTGGAATTTGGGAATTCCAATGGATAAAACTGATGTTTCAGGTGTTTGGAATTCGAAATTCTAGAAGAAACATGGAATTTGGAAATGCCAATGGGACATCCATCACATCGTTGTCAAGAAATCCACAGCATCACAAATTCTTATCAGGAGTTCTGCTAAAGAAATGGAGCCTTAATGATTGATTATATTGCTTGCATTGAAATTATGAATCAATGAAAGTTCTTGTCTTGGGTGGTTACTAATTAAGAGATTATCTTACCGCATCGACCTTGGTTCTTGACCTCAGCAACTGCACCTTTCTTTCTCCAATCAATAGAAGAGGGGACGCCGGTCACCTTCTCATACATGAAACTCCCACTACCATGAGGAGCTCCTTGGCGCATCCTGTGATGTTCAATTCTTGATCCTGCGTAAGTGCTCCTGAATTCATGTTTGGTCATGTCTCCAAATTTGTTCAGCTTCAACTTGTATGGAGCATCCTTCTTATTAAACTCGTGGATGAACTTCACGTTCTCCTTAAACACATTGAATCGCCTGTGCTTCTCGTCGAGGTCCCGGGACACAGTATGATGGCTTCGCCATCGCTCGTATAAGTCCCAGAGGCTCTCTTCCGAAGAAAGATCTTTCTCTTGGAATTCTATGCTATTGGCAGTTGCGAAAAGTAAACCAAGTGAGAGGGCTAGAAGGAAAGACTTTCCCATTGCTTGCAATCAAGAACAAAGTGAAGGAAGGAAACTGATCTGGACATTTGAGTTCAAGGATTGAAGGTAAGCTGGTATTTAAAGGGGAAAATGGAGGACTCACATCAAGTACATGAACAAAACTAGGAGAATAAAACAGCTAAAGTATGAAATGAAGTTGAAGATTGCTTGTGGGCAACAACTACAAAGCAAATGAGAAGGTATATTTAGATGGGTTGGTGGGGATGGGGATAGAAAGGCAGAGATGCTTATTCTAATGCAAGGACACCATTTATGGCATGTGGGGGTGGTGATGAATGATGATACGCTTGTTTAGGAGGTGATGGGAAGGCCAAGGAGGATGTTTTAGGGGTTAATGTGTATGTTTTGGTGGTTGGTTTTTCCAGAAGGAACTGTCCATGGGAAACACGCCATTAACTCTTCACTCGTTTGAAAATGGCTTGCAGATTGTCGTGTTTAGTTGCTTTTGGGAAAGGAGGAAGGGGCTAAAGGAGTAAGGCCTTTAACCGTCCTTGTCTTTTTGCATGCATCAGAAAAGGAACACTGGTTTGAGTTTTCCAGTGTAAAACTGTGGTCGGTCCCATTGTACACATGGCGTGCGATCCACAGTTATAGTGTATTGGAAGGTTGAGATGATCAAAATCATCACTGTTCAAATGGCCGCCTTTCATTGGAAACAGAAAATATTTGATGGGAATATGATTGGATCCTTCTGGGAATCATGACCATATAGAAATAAAATTGAGAGTTGGGAAAATCTGTAAAATAGATTACAAGTATTTTACACCTTTTTGTATTTATTCTTTTAATTATATAAAACTTCAACTATTTTCAGCACCATTGGTTTTTTTTGGGATAACTCACGGTATCTCCCGCCCAACCCAGTATAGGACCCTTTCACCCTAAGGCTTGAGGGACCCTCGATTCTGAACAACCTAGAACTAATATTAAAGGGCACATTCAAACCCTCTTATATCCACATGCACAGCCAGTGGTTTTAGGCTTTCAGCACCGTTGTTCTGATGATATCTTTAGAAAAGCTCCAATTTAGAAATATCCTGACGTTTTCTTGATACTATAATTCTTGAGAACAATATTGTGATGGCAATAAGACCACATGTAGGCCATAGGGAGTACAGGACATGACCTACGCTTTCAGGGGTATTTCTGCCTGTTGGGCCGAGCCGGGTCATTAAGTCCCACAATCTTTTGCCAAAAGAAAAAATGGGTCCCACAATCTGGAGATGGGTATGACCTTCTCATATGCATTATGTACGTTTGATGAGCTGGCTCCTATTGATGTCATCAAAACTTGTAAGAAAAAGAAGTTTTAGATATTTTCAAAGTTCTGAACTTATCTTGGCCTGATGAGACTTTCAATTTGACACTGAATTCATGAGATGATGATACATTCATCTACTTTTTTCAACTTAGATAAGAATTACAGGCTTATTTGGATGCATGAAAAAAACTACAAACATGAGGGTCCCATAAATTCATCTGAAGGTGGAATCACTATGATCAGAATGGTAAGAGAAGACTTGTTTTGTCAGACGATCATATTTATCCAATTACGGATTTTTTTTTTTTTTTTTAACACTTGGACAGTTGGGTTTCCGTTGTGATTATCGAATTGAGGGAAGTTTTAGGGATCTTGAAGAACATGTGAGATCTTTTGAGTAATGGTTGCCCTCTCCTGGATTTAGGATGATGTTATAGCTGGAAGAATAGAGCTTTTGGGGACTCTCCATGCGTGTTGTTTTGGGTATGTCTTTAGCTGGAAGTACCATCCTTGTCAGAGGTAGTCTTTGCTTAACTTGGATGAATATATAGGGAAATATTCTTGTGTATCTATCCCTCGCTACATTATGGTGAGGGACAACATAGTCGGGCCACTTTATGATTCATCCAAATCATCCACACACATGGAACCCCCTAAATTACAATGGATCAATTGGGTTTTCATTAATCCGATTGGATTGGACCGTTGGATTGAGGGTCAAATTTTTTTTAATATAAAATCATTAAATCTGTGGGTAACAGATGAAGAGGTTAGAGACTTAGGGCCCGTTTCTTTCCTAGAATTTATGGAATTCATGTCTGGTGGCTGTCTGGGATTTTCAAATGCTGGAATTCTGAAATGCTACTGAATTCTGTCATTTTTGAATTCCCTGTTTCATTTATGCCTGAATTCTTGCCTGAAAATTCATGAATTCCTGAATTTCTTGAATTCCCTGTTTCATAACTAAAAGGATTTCTGACTAAAATTTTACTCCTATATACATTATTTATATACCAATTTAACCCATCAATGTATTTTTACAACTCAATAAGCAAATGTGTTTAATACTAATGATAAGTTGTAGGGCTCAAGATGATCTTTTTTTATCAAATACTTGACTATACCACTCGCTGTGAGGTTTATGATAGAATGCAAGAATCAAGATATTACAGCAATCATCCGTCAATATGCCAAAATTCCCTAAACCCAATTCCTTAAATGGTCACCCAAGCAGAAAACAGAAAGAAATGACAAATGGAGAAAATTGTTCACAGCACAAATTTGAACTATAAGTAGTTTTTTTTTTTTCTTCACCAGACCCACTAGACCCATAAGTCCAAGAGATGGAAAAACCCAAATGGCAGAATTTAAATCCAACAAAAATAACTTCTCAGAATAAAAAGAACATAAAGGTAGAGGCTTTCTTAACAGATCTTTGAACAAACACATCAAGATCATTCTCATACAGCAACTTCCTATTGCATTATCCACATATATGAGCTCTACTTATTAGTATTGGGTTTCTTATATCAATCAGGTCCACTTCAATTTCAAATGAAACAAAGAAAAAGAAGAAAAAATTGATGAAAGATTCGTATCCTGAGAAGGTGGGTTTTTGGAATCCCAGTTGAAGAAGTGGATTTTGCAAATCCCTACATTTTGGCATTTGTGAATGCCATAATTTCTAAATTCCCAAAATTCCACTTAACAAATGCTGGATTTCTGACAGGAATTCCGGAATTTCCAGACAACCGGAATTCCTGTCATAAATTCCAGAAAAGAAACGGGGCCTTAGGATTGACCTCAAACTTGATATATGGTCTCATCTCATATGACTCTTTCCATCCCCCCCAAGTCCTATGATCAATGGGGCCCTAGGTAGGCCCCATTGAGTTCGTCCCTCACTATATGGTGAGGGAAGAATGTATATGAACATTGCCCGAATAAATATATATATATATTGTGGTATATGCTCTCACACACACACACACACACACACATATATATATATATATATATATATTTATATACACCCCACACTCATAGTACCCAAGTCCCTGTTAACAGACCCATGGACTGATCCCGAGTTTTATTTATAGACATGGGGATACCTTGGTATTAGGCTATCCGTAGATTGGCAAAAGTGGCTAAAGTTACCAAAGGTGAATGAATATTCATAAATAGAAAATGAATTAAGAGTGGATAGAAAATAAATGCCAATCAATCACCCTTGTAAACTAGTCTTCTCCTATCTAATAATCCTTTTTCGGAATGCATTTTAACATGGAATTAAATTTTCCGTCAAGGCGGTGGCTCAGTTGGTTCGAGCTGGGGCTTCGCTCTCTAAGGTCTCTAGTTCGACTCTCACCTCTTGTGTTACCTGGGTACTTTTTGTGCGGACATGCATGTACCCCAGGCAGTAGTCTTTGCTTGTTAGAATCGGATAACTCTTGGGCAAGAGGGCAAAGGTCCAAAAGCTAGGCTTGGAGAGAGATGCCCTAGGTCATCAAACAAAAAACCAAACATGAAATTAAATTCCATGTAGATTAATTGGGCATAGCTAATTTTTACCAGAAACTTCACTTATCAAACAATAGGGAGTCTCTGCTTCCATGATTATTTATATGACCCATTCTCGTGACAACATCGGATGAAAGGGAAAGGAATCAATAGGTCAACCTAATTTAGGTAATGGAACATGTAACTATTGCAAGGAATCAGGCATGGGCCTGCAATGACGTGCATTTTACATCAATCTGTAGTCATTACTCGCTCCCAGCAAGTGACATGAATGTCATCCACCATGTGAGTGACGATCACCAGTTGTGCCAGGTTGGTTAGAACAGGCTTGGGGTCATGGTTGCAGTTGGTCCAATGGACCCCGAAACTGACCAAATGGCCCATTCCTAAATCTGGCTCGAACCAGGCCTGTCCAGTAATTGGGTCGGTTCGGCTCATCGCAAACCTGTGGCATTTCACAAATTACTTTGACTCTTGGGCTCTCACACACCTAATTTGGAGGGCCTACTGATGATCACTTGGATCTCATAATCGGATCATGCTCAAAATCATACTCATTGTCATTGAAATCAAGGGTTTTATGTGGTTAGCTACTGAACACTAAAATTCTACTTTCACAGGTCAAATTGAAGAGAGATGTAATGGTCACACTGTGCAAAGGGCAAACCACAAAAAGAGGAAGCCCCCTGGGAATCGGTTACAATAGGGAGCCCATGACTAACCCTTCCCATTAAATCAATTGAGCACACGACCAACCAAACCACTCTTAAATTAGCATAGCACAAACACTCTTTTCAAGTAGGATGCTTCACAACAACAATATGCCCTGAATACTCTCAAGCAGTCAAGCTGCCCTCATTCCAAGCTGAGAGAAACTGAGCTTTATCTTAACCATCCTTCTCTTCCAAGTGCATGTTATTCCCACTGTGTCCATAAATGCATATTATCCCCACTCTGGTGATGGGTCAATTTGGAGCTCAGCCGAGTCAACTCAATTTGATCACATAGTGGGTGATTGGGTTAGGTTGAACTGGGTTTGGATGAGTCTCAGTGACCCACCTGGATGACTCACAACTCAGCTCGGTTCGTCATAGACCAAGTCAACTTGAGGGCATTTTGGTCCTAGAACTGCAGGTAGCATTACTTAAGAATTATGTTTTTACAATTTTTAATATTTTTATTTGATCTAAATGCTTATATTTATACCAAAAGAACTAAACTATTTTTTTTTTTGGTAACCTACCATAGGGGGCTGGGACTAAAGTGAGAGCCCGCATACACATGGAAAGACAACCCACTCAAATGGAAAGTGGAAAGACAACCCACTCAAATGGAAAGGGAAGCCCGCACACATGGGAAGAGGTGGCGTGCGTACTCAAGGTTCGAACCCTAGGCAACCATGTGAGAACCGCCACTCCTCACGACTTAGGTAAGGAGCCGTTCTCAAACTAATTTATCAACCTGCCAGATTGTCCACCCACCAGTCTCAACCAACTCACTAGGTAGAAAATCTCCATCTGCCCCTGGCCCAATTCCTTTTTGTTCTTATGTAAGAAAAAAGAAGAAAAGATGGAGGACAACAGCCTGTGAAGAGATCATGCTTACAAATTATAGGAGAGACTCACAGATGTCATTAACAGAACAAAAGCAATTATTTATTTCTTCTTTATTCTTCGTATCTCTCTCTTTTTTCATACTATACTAGCATTGTAGCTCGTGCTGAGCATGATCACGTAGTTAATTATAGCTACAAACTAAGCAATCATCTAATAGAATATAAATCAAACACATAAAAATATTCCTAAATAATAAATAACAAAATAATATCATATAGAATTTCTAATGGTTTAAATTTATATACTAAAGATTTATTATACTACTTGAATAAAGGGAATCAATGATAGTACAAGTTTTTATTCAATGGCATAGTACTTGGCCCGGCCAGTCTAAAAAAGGTAAGGCCCAAGCCCGGGTGGGTAATGTTAATATAAAATAAAAATGTTTCCACTATTAGCTCCAAGCAACAGCTCAACTTATTAGAACATGTACGCATGTGAGAAAGTGCATGTGTTTGAGTCTCCATCCCTTTAATGAAGATGTTTTATAATAAATTGTGCATTTTATTTGGGTCGGACCTGGCTTCGAGCTCTATGCCATTGAGTCTAAGCCCAAACCGTATCTTAAACCTATATAGATTTTAGGTCCAAGTTTAGCCCGTGTACCAAAACCTAAGGCTAAAGCCCGCCCCAAAGCAGGAGATTTTGGTACTAAAAATTAAAGTATGAAGGGTTGATAACAGGGGGATCTACATCTATTGAAATGAGATTCCAATATATATCATTGGATAGGTTGACATTCATTTTGAATGATTCAGATTATCATTACGTGGGGCCCATGATAAATTTTCTGTGAGTAGTGATATCTCATTGCCTTGAGATTGAGACTTACCTTCTTATTTGGATGGGACTATTTTCATTTAAAAAAAAGAATCAAAACTCAAAATTCAAAAACACAAAATCTAAGCCGGGCCCGCCTGACAAAATCTAAGGATCAAGCTTAGCCCAAAGTGGGCTAGCCCGGGATGGACTCAAGTTGGTCCGGTCCATGATCACCCTCCTTGATAAGGATTAAGGAATTCAAAATCGTATAGGACATTTCTTAATTGATAAAATAATGTAAAAACCGATTCAATATTGGGAGCTCAATTGAGTAATGGGATTTTTACCAAATAATTGTTCTAAATCTTAATTATACAAATTCGTTTATGAATACATAATAACATCTAGATTGGGGTTTGTACAAGTAAATTGGACAGGTTTACCCTTCCATCTATGCGAACGGCATCGTCATGTATAGAACTAAAGAAGAGAAAAACGAAGGAGAGGGGTTCTCTGGTCTTCGATCTGCTAAGCGGAGAAGGAAGGGAGTTGTAGAGGGGATTCTCTGTCTCCCTCCACCCAACCAGGGACGAGGCCTTTTTTTATATTTGCACGGACGACAAACACCGTCATCTTCAAACACCCCCATCATTTTCTATCCCTAATTCCCCACATAATTTCTTCCTTCCCGTTCCCGCCAAAGGCTTTTTTTTTCCTCCTTCCCCATCGTCTTCAAGGCTTTTTTTCCTCTCCCACCCTTTTGCTCTCTTTCTCCCTGCCCTCTCCCTCTCCCTCTCCCACTCCGTCTAATTAGAGATTCCAGCTGGATCCTCTCACACTGCCAGCCACTGTTGCTGGAGAAAAGAGAGAATCCAAAATAGGGTTTTTCTAACCAAGAAAAGTCAGGTCCTTTTTACTTGTATCTACTGCAAATACTATCCATTTTTTATTGTTGTAATTGCATGGAAGTGCCTTTGGTTTTCTTTTGAAGTTTGGTGTTTAGATTTCCCTGCATTCGATTTGTTGAGTGTTCTATTTTTATTTTATTTATTTTATTTTATTTGCTTCTTTTTTCCCAGTTTTTTTCTAATTTTTTTGTGCCTTTTTCCATTTCATTGTCCAAAAGCTGTGGATGGATGAAATCCAAGGTTTGTTAATGCTTACAAGCCGTTCTTTGGACACTGCTGTTTTGGGGTCCTTGCCTGTTCGGATTAGGTTCGTTGCATAGGTGAGATGATGGATGGGTGATTCAGAGAAATGGGAGTGATCATGGGTTGAGTTGTAGAATATAAAAGAGAAGCAACTCATGGCAGTTTCATTAGGTGGATCTCAAACAGGTATGGTGAGACAATGGAATGAGTTGGTGAAAAAGATGAAGGTTTCAAGGTTGGAAAGTGGAAATGGGTTATGGTCGATAGGTAGTGTGTGCTAGGAATGGATGGGTAGTTGAGTTGGATTAATTGGGTAAGTTGAATTGGAAACTCAATCTAATGTTACTTGTGCATTGGGTTGATGGAAGACAAAATCTAGAGATAAAGTGGAAAATGGAGAGGTGAGGCACTTTGTGAAAGTGGGCATAGTGGAAGTGGCATATAGATGACATGGTTACGAATGAAAGGTGGCTGAATGTGTTGAGTTTTTAGATGAAGCTGATGAGAAAATGCAGAAAAATAGAGCATGAAGGAAAACAAGGAAATGAAGAGAAATTGAAAATAGAACAAATCATGAAAAAAACAAGTAAAGGAAATGATATAGATACAGGCAATGAGGACTTCTATGAAGGCAACAAGAAATTGGGTTTCTTTTGTTTCAGGAGGGTAGAGTCTGGGTCATTTCTTTGAAGTAGAAGATGGCTACAGTAGATGAGAAGAGAAGAAAATTGGTGGCTTAGCTGGTGGTCAAGATAATGAGAAGTTGTTTTAGGGCTGGAAAGTTGATGGAAACAAATGGGTGCACGGGTTCATGATTGAGTCCTGTAGGGTTGATTCTATTATTTATTTTTTAAATTAGTCCTTGAACCGATTATCTATACACAAAAATAATAACTGTTTGTGTACATTAAAAGCAAGAGGCATGTGTTCGTATAGTTTCAGTTCATAGAAGAAGAAGAAGAAAAAACTGGAACCAATATTAGGGAACTCGCAACCCAAGTGTAGAATCTGCGAGCGACAAACTATACCTATTAGGAAAATGCTTTTTTTGAGCAAATTCGTGAGCCTTTCTCATTGTTTATGCACCCCATTATAAAGGCATTGTCATTTTGTTGTTGGAGGCAAAAAATGGGCGAATAACCTATAAATAATTGTAACGATACCATTATAAGAAAATTTTAAAAACTAGATTTTGAGTGAATTCATGAGTCTTCCTTATTGTTTATGCATCTCAATATAAATTTACCTTTATTTTCTTGTTGAAAACAAAAAATGGTTGAAGAAATTATAAATGATGGTAACGATATCGTTATTAAAAAACAATGTCGGGCACAAAATTCAAGTTCGTATGAGTAAGAATTCAAATTCTTAAAGATCTAGGCCTGTGATTTTACCTTACTATGCTGACTTATTCCCTTTTCTTTTGTTTTCTAGTCATATTTTTTTATGGTTGGTAAGAGATGTGAGCTCGTCTATCATGTAGTGATATGATCCAAATTATTTTTTATGATACTTGACTTCTGATATTAAGTTGAAGTGTGAATCATGAATGAATGATTATTTTTTATTTTCGTTTCTACAATTCTACTACTTTGGTTCATGGCATCACTTTTCTGCTATTATGACAATTCAACCGGGTCAAGTTGGGTTTTAGTGTAATTTTTGTTGTTTATGTTTCCGCATTTCTATTAAAGATTCTCTTATGCTTTAGCTGTTGATTCTTCATGGATGCATGCCTTCTCTTGTTTTACTGATTCCTGCTGTTGTGGTTTGCTATTAAACAGATTGAAGAGCTTGCTTCGATGATACAAAAGGTCAAAACTTAAAAATTGAAATGATGAACGTCAACAATTTCTTTCTTTCCTTTTTTTAATGCATACTATCGTTACATGCACTTCCAAAACTCCATCTGTTTGATGACATTCAACTTTCCTATGGATTTTGTTTAATCTTGCAGAGTAAGCATCTGGTAGTACAGGAGCAGGGATTTCAACTTCTTATGTCAGTCTTATTGTCGCGACCCCGAACCGGGGCCCGAGGACCGCGACGGTGTGGTGTGGATAAAGAATTACTCCTTAATAATAATTATACATTTCCTTAATTTCCCACAGGTTTCCGCGGTGAGGATTCCACATACACTCATAGAACATTTATATTGGTGCGGAAGCATGTAGCAAATCAAACTCTTAATCCTTCTCATCAAATAAGGCTGGTAATCCACAAATATGACATGACGTCAGAGTGAGCAATGATCTCATTAGCATTCCCAAAATATGAAGTTAAAGTTTAAACAAAAGAACAAGTTAAATTAACATTCCCCAAAAATAATGGCCAACAAAGGCCAGTACAACCAAAAGTATAAAACAGTATCATTCTATGAACTCCCCAAAATGTTCGCAGCTCAAAGCTAAACTGAATGTCTACATGACATCGTCAGCTTGCCACTCCACTAATCGTTGCGGTTCATCAACCGCCCCCTCTGGCTCCTCCTTAAAGGCACTAACGGGAGCTGGACCTGAGTACCACAAAAATGGGTCAGACACGACGGTCTGGCAGGTGGGTGAATAGATAATGGCAAGCAAGAAATCAAAGTACATCTTAAACATAACGAAATCTTGTTAAAACAGTGACTGTCATAAAACAGGATGCATAGTTCATTTAAAGTACAAATGCAATATAAATCATGTGGGGTATTCAAGGTACAGGAACTGACTAGATGGCAACCACATTAGAGCTAAATCCTCTCCATCACTAAGGTGATGAGAGCACATTCAGTGCGTTGGGCTCGAACACACGAAGTGACGAGGACCAACATTATATACATATACGTATACATATAGCTAGGCAAGACCACGGCCGCGGAACCGGGTAACGGGACAGGACAGGATCCAAGTTGCAACTGGCGGGAGCACAAGGGGGAGGCCCAAGTCAGTTGATCAGACTGACAAGGACGTCCAAGCTTAGTGGTGCCGACTCATAGGTTACATGAGAAATCAAAACGTATACAAAACATACCAGTATAAAACATTCGGGAAGGCGGGGCATGGTGCTCATAGGCACACATTTCATATTATCATTTGTTCATGCATAAACGGGGCTAGCAGGACATATCCAGTGTGTAAATCAGAGTTTGAGATATAGCTAGTAGGGTCGGGTAATTATACATATAATCTGAGTAAAACAAAGCAATAAATCCTTATATCATTAAGGATTATATATTGGGGCATCCATATTCAAACGACCTGTATAAGGATCTTGTATGTCTATATTACCCTTAGTATGGTACTCAATTGATCGAGGACATACTAAGTTTCCTTATGCACGTTGATGAATCTAAAAGTCCCAATACCTTTCCGAAATGGTGTTTCTTTCTATGTCGATCTCCTTATGTCATCCCATGGGTCTTTCCAAGGTGGCAGGGCATCAGAACAACCCATCCAAACCTTTAAATACCATATCTGAAACCAATAGAAAAGACTCAGGAATTCTGGGTGAAACTCGGTCACCTGTCGGTCAGCAGGCGGTTAGCCGCCGATGTGATCGGCGGTTAGCCGCTGGCTGACCGCGGGGCTGACCGCGGTTCCCCTGCTAAAATATAGCATTCTGTGTTTCTAACCGCGTATTTCGGCTACCTAGCGGTCACATGGTTTTTGGATTGGCGGTTAGCCGCGAGCTGACCGCGCGGCTGACCGCGGTTCGCCTGTCAAAATACAGCATTCTGTGTTTCTAACCGCATCTGGGTCGGCTAGCCGCCGGTCACCTGTCGGCTAGCCGCCAAGGTGACCGCCCACTGACCGCCCAGCTGCGGGAACCACACATCAGGTGCAGATTTCAGTCCTTTCCTTCCCAAACCATTTCACCTCCATTCCAACCATTTCCTAACATGAAATGGGTCTATTCCTTCCGTTTAACATTTAATTCTTTCCACTAACCACCATTCCATTAATGCATTTAATTCTCCTACCAATACCAATCTCATTTAATGCAAGTACAAATATCATTTAAGAAGTTTGTAATGATCAAAATAAACTTTGAAGATGAATGCATATATTCTCATAAAACTAACTAAGAGAAAAACCATGTCAATAAATACATTTCCAAAAGCATTATGAAACATAATGAACCCAATGAAATAGGAATAGTAAAAATTCCACATTTTCAATAAAATAAGAATTTATTCAAATCGAATCCATTCATCCACTTGCCTTGGTCTCCAAGTTTGCTAGTCAAGCTCTAATCCACTATCAAGCTCAAAATCTACAATCTACACAAAACCCCCAAAATACAACATTACAACCCTAGAATGTCAAAATCAAGAAATAGATGGAGATAGCTTCCAATAATCATGGTGAAGCACCTCCATGGCTAGAAGACTACACAACCAAGAGATGAGAAGAAGAACTTACATGAAAAGTCCTCTAATGGCAAGAGCTTGCTCAAAAGATAGCTTGGAATGAGAGGCTCTCTCTACAAATGGTATCAAGAAGAAGCTCTCATGGAGGGGAAGAAGATCACCACCTCCATTTTGCCTTTAGCACTAGATTTGAGAGAGATTGAGAGATGGAGAAGCAAGGAGCAAAATAGCTTGAAGAAAACCCTAGGCTGGGCTGGAATTCCCTCTTTTTCTCAAGAAGTTGCAAGAAGAGGAAGAAGAAAAGGACTCCTCCTTATATAGAAAATGGCAATGGGTCCCACAACTTAAAAGTCCAATCGAGCTAAAACATCAATCTACGGGCTTTGGACGGATTCGACGAAGAAGGAAGAATTGATCGTCGAAATTTCTACTTTCCAAAAAGTATATATTTTACGAGTTTCGGAGACATTGAAATTAGTGTCCAGATTTTGTGTAAAAAGACTGTTTTACCCCTATCAATGGCAAAGTAGGGTTTAGAGGTCTCGAATGGGAACGGAACAAATACGAAAGTTGTTGGGAATCATAAAATACATTAAACGGAGCAAATTACAGATTTTCAGAATTATCAAATAAATCCCAAAACTAGTCAAGACACACTAAAAATGAACCCCCAAAGGGCCCCACTAGATCAAAAGAGTTCCCAAAATTATTCAAAGCTATAAAAAGCTATTCTAATCCAGATTAACCCATTTCCTCTAATCTCACTTATAGCTAAAACACGTCTTAATTAATACTAAAAGGAAACTCTCGGGGCGGGGTCTTACACTTATGATTGATTGTGAGACTATAAAGAGGAGAAGTCATGTTAGTTGATCAACTGACAATTATCATTATCAAGGAGATGAAATGGTTGTCAAGTGATTCAAAATAAATACCATTAAAAAAAAAGTGATTCAAAATAAATGCCTGGATTAGTTCCCAGTGAAGCAGAGCATAGCAAAAGAAGTTTGCACGCAGAGATTTATTCATGTTTGGAACTTGTAAATCTACTTCCACTGGAGGAGACATATGGAAGCAGATCAAGTGGTCCTTATCGGGTGTACTTTGTATGAGGGAGGAATTGCTCTATGTTTGAAGCCAATCTACTTGTAAAGGGTGTATGACCTTTGTGTGCTAGAATAATTATTGGGTTCCAAACATTCCATTATTTTTTAAGCACATTATCTAACATTTTGAAATGAAATAAAGACCATTTGAGTTTACCCTCTTTAGCTCCTTGTTTCCAACCCATTTGTCATGTAGAAAAGCCTGTTTTGGTTTTGTTTTTGATCCCGAATCAGTGTTTCAATGCCTTGTACTGAAATTGATGTTTGTGGAGCAACTGTGTTGCAAATAGGGGTGTACACGGATCGGATTGGTGCGGATTGGGCCAAATCCGTCACCAATCCATTGCCTATAGATTGACGGATTTGTAATCCATCACCAATCCGTTACTATTCAAATCCGATCCGATCCGATCCGTGGAGGAACGGATCGGATTGGATTAATTCGTTCAATCCGTTCCTGTACATGACACGGAAAAAGAAAGAAAGAAAAAACCTATGAACTTTGAAGCCATTGAATTAAAGGGGCATGAGTTGAGAGTTGTATGCCTATTCTATTCATAAGGTTAGTGACTCCTTACACTTATTTTTCTTATTATATATATATATATATTTTGTTTATATTTAATGACAACGGATCGGATCGGATTGAATCCACGGATTAAGGGTGAAATCAGCCACTGATCCGTTGCTAACGGATTACACAATTTCCATTCCGTAACCAATCCGTTGGCCGTCGGATCGGATCAAAATCCGCGGATCGAATCGGATCGGATCGACGGATTGTTGGATTTTTTGTACACCCCTAGTTGCAAAGATGTTCATGATAAGAGTAGTTCAATTCTTTGTTACTGTCCTCAGAAACAAAGGATAGGGTTATTCCAGGTGTATGAGATTTAGACTTGGCCAAACCGTGCCAATATTAAACAAGTATGTTCAGCTGTTAAGGTCATTGTTACCGGCACATGAATTGAAATTGTCAAGAGATCATAGTACCCATAAATTACTTAACGCTATATGCTCTCCAGTAAGGGAAGGCCACTCTATTAGGCCAAAATGGTCCCATAAACTCTTCCCTTTGATATATGCTTTTCTGTTAGATTTCTTTCTAATTATTGCATCCATCCGCTTACCAAATATCTTCCTAAGAGAGAAATGTTCATATGCAAGAGCAATGCTGTAGTAGTCACAACCCAGTGGCAAAGAGGCCTTTCATCTTTCAGCAGTTCTCGGCTGTTCAAAATCAAAACTATGACCACTAGATGGAAATCATGTCTCATATTTGGAGGTCTTTTTCCAATAAAACTATGACCACTAGATGAAAATTGTGTAACAAACTATAAGCAATTCATGTTGTTTTGTGGCTTAAAACAGCAGTGTGGCTTTCTAGCAATAATTGGGGATGCAATGGAATTTTTTTCTTGATTGTGTTCTCATTCTGGGTGTTGTAATCAGCTCAATAAATGAATTTTTTTTTTCTGATTGGGTTCTCTTTTTGGGTGTTGTAATCAACAATTTTAAGTCCAGATGGTGTAATAGTTCTCTGAATCCCAAGTGTTACAATGGGTGCTGATTTGGAGTGAGTTTTGCATGCTCTCTCGAATTCCATGGATAGGTTCCTTTTGGGAAACTAAGATGTACAATCACTAAAATATGGCATGATGGAATCCAATTCCTCTGAATAAACCATTGCTTCTATTTAAGGAGTCTTTTATAAATGAGTTGATCAATGAAAAAATAATACAAAACAGAGGTAGCATTTCAGTGCAAGCCTTGAAGGTTCGAACTATGAACGTGAGCGTTCGAACCTATGGTCTGTTTGGAAAATGGATCAGCAAGTGCAGCCCTTGAAGGTTCGAACTCTCATGCAGCAAGTGCAGGACTTGAAGGTTCGAACTCTCAACGTGAAAGTTCGAACCTTTGGGCTGTTTGGAAAATGGCTCAGCAAGTGCAAGCCTTGAAGGTTTGAACTCTCAACGCAAGAATTCGAACCTTTGGGCCGTCTGGAAAATGGCTCAGCAAGTGCAGGCCCCTTTGTGCTGTCTGGAAAATGGCTCAGCAAGTGCAGGACTTGAAGGTTCGAACGAACTCTCAACGCGAGGATTCGAACCTTTGGGCTGTCTGGAAAATGGCTCAGCAAGTGCAGGCCTTGAAGGTTTGAACTCTCAACGCAAGAGTTCGAACCTTTGGGCCGTCTGGAAAATGGCTCAGCAAGTGCAGGCCCCTTTGTGCTGTCTGGAAAATGGCTCAGCAAGTGCAGGACTTGAAGGTTCAAACTCTAAACGCGAGAGTTCGAACCTTTGGGCGGTCTGGAAAATGGCTGATTTGGTTGGGCTGAAAGGTTTCTAACAAATCAATCTAATCTAACCAGTAACTCATCTAATCATTCTTAAAAAAAAAAAAAAGTAAAATAAAAAGTTGTAATAAATAATAAAAATTGAACATCAATTAAACTAGGTAACCCAGAAAATATAAAATTGGAGTCCACTGGATTGTCCTCTCGAAGAAAAAGAACACTGAAATAGATATGAATGAAAGTAGCAGAGATAGATATAAAGTGCAGCATCGAAGTAGATCAAAATAGAAAAACAGAGTTCATGTAACCTCACACCGCTGAGAGGAGGTGGTTTTTTTAAAATATTTTTTTATTAGTTTAAATGTGGATCCTATCTTTTATTAATCAATGGTTTAGTCGGGTTCCAGTCATTTTAAGTTGAACCCAGTGGGCTTGGTCTGTTATCGTAGTTGAAACGCATCGTCAATGGTTGAAAAATGCCTTCTTTTTAAGGACTAATGG
This sequence comes from Persea americana, assembly GCA_029852735.1. Classification (NCBI taxonomy): domain Eukaryota; kingdom Viridiplantae; phylum Streptophyta; class Magnoliopsida; order Laurales; family Lauraceae; genus Persea; species Persea americana. The sequence continues at coordinate 25,910,912 of CM056820.1, read as the reverse complement.
AAAAAAGGATGCACCCATGGCAGGATTCCAGCTTCTCTGACTGGGCATCAGATTCTCATCACGAATGCCTTCCCCCGCAATTGGATGGTTCCTACTCTCTGATAGGCAACATACTGTAACACTGTATCAACGATAAGTATCACAAGTTGAAAATTCTGCATAGCTAGTTATGGTGGGCCCGTGCATGGTTGGTGAGTGAGCAACAGAACAACTTTAGCTTTGTGCCACCCCTAGCTGCTCATGGTTCAATGGTTCTAAACCCTGCATAGAATGCCACAACTGTAGATGGCTAATGCACACACAGCACCCCCGCATTAAACAAAGGGCAACAACATTAGAGGAGGAGAATCTTGCAGAGCAAAAGCACAGTTGTGGGGCTGCTTTTCAACAAAAAAGTTAAGGAATGTGGAACCGATTTTCTGCAACCAGAGTCATTCCACATTTGGTGCAGCTCCTTTCCCGAAAAGCAGGAAAAATGAACTAGCTTTTTCTCGATTCCACAGAAAACGGTTTCCAACGGTTGGTTTTCCACCGAACGTGAAAAAGTTGTCCACGGAACCAATTTTCCTTAGTGCTGCACAAACATGACCTAATACTTTCTATTCATCATCCATAAACCAATTTTCCACAGTGCTGTACAAACATTCCCTAATACTTTCTATTCATCATCCATATGCAATTGGTGAAGCTCATTTAATCAGCCCTTCAGATCATTCAAACATGAGCCCTGTTCCATTTCAAGAAACTATACTGCTAGCTAATACAGCAGAAAACCAGACAAAATACAAAGAAGAACCAAGTTACTCAAATACTCCACAAGCAAGAGGCAGACTACACTGGACATAGAACTAACAATTTTTGGGGGGCAGAGCATTGTATGTTTCCTCGAAAGGGTGATCCACAACCAGTTTCGTGATCACTGTTGAAGAGGGGACCTCTATGCCCCACATATTACTGTGATGATACAACAGACAACAGTGTAGCATAGTGGTCAGCTCAGTCACTTATCTCCACTAAAACAAAATAAATGAGAAGTGAAAAAAAATATATCCACAATAATATTTGCTGACCCCGGCCCAATGCGATGGGGCTAAGATGATGATGCCGGCATTTGCCTACCACATTGGCAAAAAGCAAAATGAGAGCAATTTAAGTCCATATAAACACTGTTCCATTCTTATCAGCAGACACCAGGGGCTCTCCAAGCCCACTCCACGCACATGAAAGAACAGGAGACGCGTGTCCCTTTAAAGTGCTCACTATGTCGGGTCTGAATCTTGACCAAACACAAACAGATCCATCGGTGTATCCAGCAGCAACATAGTTGTCATCTGCGCTGATGCACGAACGGCTCCAATTACATACTGGTCTGTTACCATTTCCTCTTAATGTGCCACAAACTTCCAAAGTTCGTCTGTCAAACAGATTATGCAAGTTGCCCTTTCCACTTACCAACACAATGTTGCCACTTCGAGAGAGACAGATTGATGTGATGGCATGTGAATGAGCTGCAACTTCACTAATCAACCTCCCCGTCTGCACATCCCACAACCTGAGATTCCCGTCAATGTGGCCCGTGCAAAGGGTCAGTCCATCCATGCTAATGCAAAGTGCGTTGCAGTTGCTAGGTGACATGATGGTGTTGATACAGTAACCTCTCTTTGGATCCCAAACTTTCATAGTTTGATCATAAGCGGCACTGACTACAAGATGGCTTGAAACTTTGCTAGCATCTACAGCAGAGACTTTATCTGTGTGTCCTGTTAGAGTATGACGAACCTGACCTGAGCCGATATCCCATACATACAAGTTGTTTGAACTGCTTGCGGCGAAAAGAGATCGGTTATCATGGCTAACAGCAAGATCAAGGACTGAGCCCTGCAAACCATGAAGAGTGCTGATCAATGAGCCGGTGTTCGTATCCCACACCCTGACAGTTTGGTCCTGCCCTCCACTAAATAATCTACTGGAATTGTATTCAAACAACAATGAACCGCATCCACCTTCATGGGCATGGAAATTGTGTTTGTATTCAGAAGGAACTGTAGATTCTATGACGCTTTCAGCACCTGCTTCACATTGACGGACCACACCATCAACCTGTTGAAGTGCAAGTTGTTCTATGCTTCTGGCCTCATTCTGCACCCTCATGTCTTCATAGATCGCATTAGCCTAGAAGAATAACCACAGTATCGTCACATAATGGCAGTTTCCTCTTTAGAATATAGACTACAAACAGAATCAACCTTTGAACAGCTCCTATAGACACATGTAGGTTGAGTTCATGCCATCTCAGTGTCTCCAGATCAACCATGGCCACGAATTAAAAAATGTAAGACCACTGAGACTTCCAATCATAGTGTGCCACATCAGCCAACCTGTGCTTTTGTTTTCTTCTTTTTGGAAGTCAAGTAATTGTATACCAAAAGGGAAGTGTACAATGTACAAGTAACAATGGAAAGCTCCAAAACAAATGCCAATCCACAACTTCCTCTTTTTGTTTAACATTACTTCCTGTTTTTTGTGCAAAGCTCCTTGGTTGATGTGGCGCATTTTAATTAGAAGCCTTAGCCTTTTGTGATTCTAACCTTGATGATCCCGCTGCCATTTCAAAATAGTTTGAACTCTGAAGAGTGGATAAAACAAACAATGATTTAATCAAGCATACTAATAAAGGGCAGAGGGGAGAAAATAAAATATCAGGTGCCACACCAAGCCACTAACAAGTTGAAAGAAATATATGGTACAAGGATTTTTCAGGCTTCTATTCAAGCCCGAAAGAAGATTTTCCACTACAAGAAGTTACAAAATTGAATGTAGTATAACAGTACTTATGTAGCAAAAATTTCAGAAAAAAAAAACCTACATGCAATTTGCACCTGGCAGCATTTAATTGTTAACATGAGCGCATGATCATATAAAAGGAACAAAAGTGGGTGCCAATATATTTCAGAATGCTACATTGTAATGAACCCTGGAGATATAAATGGATTGGGCACCACATTGTTAGGCTGACAAACTATTGACTTCATTTTCAACTTGAAAGAGAGGAAAATACTAGTTGATGCATATATTATTTTCAACTTGACATCATGAAGATCCAACCACAATGCTTCGAATTTTTATTATTTATTTTTTAAATGGTTCAGAATTCATCTAATTTTAGATAACTTTAGACCTTCTAGAAGTTCAAGTTCAATGTTTCCCTTTTCCGGCAGATATGCTTTGCAAAGAAATCATGATAGTGTCAGTGAGAGAATATTAATGTACATATATTTAATTACCACCCAACATATATATTATATAATATTTTAAATAAATATAATCAGCAACTAACTCTTCATTTCATTTCTTTGAAAAACTTCTATGGGCCTGGATGGATTTAACTCTGGTTGACGCCCATATTCTCTTATCCTCTATTGTTTCATCTCAGAATCTATTTTCTTCTGCGCTCTCTTTTGCCCTGGTTTCTGTCTCATTCCCATTCCCCATCTCCCAAGTAGAAAACATAGTCTGGTCTATATTGATAGGCACGCCCACCACCCCTCGACCACCCACATCGCCCCCCTGCTGCCTTCTACAGCTGCTACTCTCTGTGCTCCATATGTCTCCTGCCTGCAGAATGTCATCTTCCACTTCCTTGTCTCCCACTGCTAGGGACAGACCTACATCACTTCCAAAACCCATAAGAAAATTCTCGATCCACTTCCAAAACTCACATGAAAATCTTAGGTCCGCCCCAAAAACCTACACGAAAATCCTGGGTTTGCCCCCAAAACCCAACAACTTGTTTGGGTCCGCCTCTATCAAACAAAAATCTTGGGTCCACTGCCCACTGACATACCGAGCTCTACGACACCACACTCTCCACCTTAACCCTATCTCAATTTCCACCTCCACCATGACGACACCAAACTTGTCAAGATATCCTCTTCCATCGCATCCCTTGATCAGCCCGCTCAACTATGTCCCAGAGTTCCGGAGATCATCCCATCTGGAGTTCACTTGATCATCTACTTCTACTTGGACTTGATGGTGGACAACAGCGACAAGCTCTAGGTCCATCCGCCTTGTCCCCTAGCTAATTCAGTGTGCACGGTCAACGTGTACAGCAACACCAATTACACCAACTACTTCACAGGCCGATATGTGGAAAGGGGGAGGCATGGAAGAGAATATAGAAAGAGGGTCAGATATACGAGTTGGGTTTTCTTCCTATTTCTGTCAGATTTTCCATATGAAGTGCAGTGGATTGAGTATGGGGGAATCAGTTCCAAGACTCGGACCATCCAGACCAATAAAGCAGCAACACACCAACAACACCTCTTCTCCATCCTCTTTCTTTTTCTTTGTGCCGCCTTGCTTGACTGTAAAGGAGCTATTTTGTCAACTCCCCAAGTGCCTTTCACCAGATAAACATCCAACAAAAATTCAAATTTTCACATTTATTATTTGTTTCGACATTGTTTGTGTTTACAGAATGTGATAGTATAGTTAAACTAGAGAATTTGAAGTAGGAAGGCAGACTAACATGGGACCTAATTATCATATGGAGGAAATACTCTCAGCCACTTTTGCAGAATGGAGAGCAAGCTGCTGTAGAACTTCAAACTATGTAGCAGATCTTGTGGCACACATGAAACAGCATGGCTAAGAATCCTTCTGCATGAATTCCCAGAATTTATCTAGATAGCTTTATTATGTTGATTACCACAATGTACTACGACCACGGGTAAAAGCCAGAGAGTTGCACAAAAAATCCAACACCTTCTTGTGGCACAAGACAACCTGCCCGTTTGGTAATTTTACATGTAAAATAAAGTGTAGTAAAGCATCAAATCAAGAGAGAATAAAATATAATGGGGTTATTATGGTATTTTTTTTTTAGTTGTTTGGTATGTAATCTTTTTGACTTTTTGTATAGAAAAGTGGAGCTTTTTTGTCTCTTAGTGGAGAAAATTGGTTACTTTTTGACTTTTTTTGAAAAAGATGGAGGAAATTTTGAATTAAAGTGCTATTGATATGACCCCTTGTCTGAAAATTAGAGACTTTACTTGACTTTTACTAATCTAGTAAAGTGCCAAACGGGCACTGTAAAGGAACAATTTTTGGAAAGGGACTAAAAATAATTTTTTATTTTAAATGATGATCGAACCCTTACAAGAAGCATCAGGAATAATGCTTTCAGGAGAATCTCAAGAAGTTACCAGATTTAATGCTTTTCTCAGGATATTATACGGAAGATGCACAGAAAATAAATAATATCTAATTAAAAATTTAAAAATTAAAAAAAATAAAAAATCATCATCAAAGCCTTGCCACAACTATGTTGGGGTCAACTACATTAATTTTGTTTCTCCTCTATCATATGCCAAATTCTCAGATAAGTTGCATTTCTTCAAAGCTATTTTTACCAACTCCATCCACATCCTTTGTGGTCTACCCCTTCCCCTTGGTAGGGCATCAACCTGTATAGCCAAACTTTTCCATACCGGTGCCGTTGCTAGCTTGCGTTGGACATGCCCAGACCATCTCAAACGAGTTTCTCTAATTTTATCCCCTATTGATGCTACCCCTAAATGCTCTCGAAAGAGCTAAAAAGCAACAAACATAAAAGTATCGCAATGTTATCAGGAATCAAAGTTTTTCGATAATGCCATGAGATTTTTAAAATATCCAATATTTGTGAGACTGCTTGCAAGCACTATTGATGCCATTTTGTAGGGGTGTAAAAAAAACCGAAAAATCATCTAACCGAACCAAACCGCGGTTAATAACCGTATTTCACGATTCGGTTACGGTTACGGTTTTTGAAATTGAAAAACCGCGCTTCACGGTTCGATTATGGTTTTTGTCTCGACTCATGGTTATTAACCAAACCAAACTGAACCGTTAACCGCGGTTCGGTTAACCGTGTTCCTAAAACACTCAGTTAACCAAACCGTTTTGCTAATAAGAAAAAAACCTAAGGGCCTGAATGTATTTTTTTTTTTACAGTAACATATTATGCCATTCTCTAACTATGGGTTTATTTATTTATTTATTTTCACAGTAAGTTTGATTGGGAAATGAAATTTTTTTCACAAATTTTTTAAAGTGACAATTAACCGTAACCGAACCGTTAACCGCGGTTCGGTTTTTAATGGTTTTTCACGGTTCGGTTACGGTTACGGTTTTTAAAAACCAAAAACCGTGAAACACGGTTCGGTTAACCGTTTTCCCAAAAACCGCGGTTAACCGAACCGTTACACCCCTACCATTTTGGCCTCGACTCTTTCTACTATCTCTACCTTAGCCATCCACTTAGGCTTCATATTTATAAGAATATACTGCTCAATCTAAGGCCCCAATGGTATAGAGTTTACCAAACCCATGGATGCCAATAGAACCTGATTGGCCAGCCACCTAAAGGTTCCGACCATAAAAATCTTGGAGGACCCTCTCTATGTACCTGATTCATAATCAGGTCCGCATTTGGGTTCAGTCAGGTCCATACCTGAATATCTGATTACCCAAGTGGTATGTATAAAATATTATAAATTATATAAGACATATATAATATATTAACAAATATTATTTTATACATCAGTGGACAAGTAACAACAGGTGGAGGCCTCTGAATACAGCCTTGTGGTTACAGTTTGATTTCCAGTCCCAACTTTGACAGCACTTACTTGAACATATGGATCATGAGTCGGGCTTGGGTCCATCCAGGCCCATTAGAGTTGGGGCTATGTCCATCATGGACATTTCTAATTGAATTCGGGGGGTCACATTCATACATGCACCCATGCAATTTAGACTTTATGTATCTCAAATTGCATATCACATTAGATATCCGCTTGTGACATGCTCACACATAATGTATAGACATCATCCAATGCAAGAGTATCAGTGCAAAATATTCATAGACTGATGATGCAGCCCAATCCAGATCCAAGACCAGGGCCGTCCACAGAACCCAATGGACCCGCCTGATGGGGTCCACATGATTTTCTAATTGTCTAGAATTAGTAGTATTATACTTGATAAGGGTTTATTATGCTTTCCAAATTATAAGTTGATTAGGATTAGATATTATTAGATAGTTCTTTATTTGGGACTCTATTACTCTATATATACAGAACAACATATTGTAATGCAACATGCTTTATCCAATCAAATCTATTATCGTGAGTTATTTCTCTGAGTGTTATGGTTTGTCTTGAGCCCTAGGGCTGGAATCCCTTGGATTTGGTCAATCTCATTCTTGAGATTGGTCTACATTACAATCAGGTTCCAGGGTTGTGCCAAATTGGTATCAGAGACGAGATCCGGTCGCCGGGGAAATGACTGTCTTCCCTGGTTCATCATCGTCCATCATCCCTTCCACCATCGACCTCCCCAACCCATATCCCATCATCTGAACTCTCCTTTTAACTCCCCATCACCCCAGAACACCAAACCCACTCGACTACGACCCAAATCCCTTACCAGAACCCCTTAAAAAAAAAAAAAACCACCGCCAATCTCCAAAACCCAACCCTAACCCTAACCAAACATCCCGAACCATTATTTCCCTCCACTCTGTATCCATTCATCAACCCCCATCACTCCTACCCCGATCCCTCAAATCCCCAAATCCCCAAACAGTCCACGGAAACCCTCTCATAATAAGCACACCAAACCCCAATCCAAAAAAAAAAAAAAAAAAAACCCCATCCCAGCCACCGCCCACCACCAATCAAAGCCAACCCTACACTGTCCCTGAATCATCCCATCTCAACCGAATCCCAAACCTTTTTGAATCCCAGACCCAGGCGAATCAAAACCGAACCCCATCTCTCAACCTCCCGTCTCCTAAACCCTATCCCGAAATCAACCCTCCAATCCCAGGCCTACTGTACTCCACCTTCTCGAAATCCCCTCTCACGTCCTACTGCCATCCCCAAAAAAGTAAAATAAAATAGAGAGAAGCAACAGAAGAGAGAAGAGAAGAAGACTAAGTTGGGACCACCTAGCACCATTCGACGGCAGCAGCAACTCCATCTCAGCATCACCGCCTCCACCCATCCACAGCGGCAACAGAGAACAACACACAGTCGTGTGCCAGAGCCCTTGACGTCCGGCCACCAGCGTCGAGCTCCTGCACTCCGACCATCACCTGTCCTCTATTTCTTTTTCTCTCTGAGTCGAAGGTAAGCAACAGCCAACCCTCCCCCATTTAACTTCTTTGCGCACAAGCGCCGAGGAGAAGAGAAGACTTTCTCTCCTTCACACGTTTTTTGTTTGAGCTGCTGACTTGGGCCACAGTTTGGGCCTGACTTGCAGTGCAGTTTGGGTCTGATTTGAGTCCAGAGCCAACCCAACCCAGAATGAAAAAAAAAAAAAAAAAGAAAAAGAAAAAAAGAAAAAAGGCAAGATTAAATTGCATCAGATTGGATGTCCGGATTGAATTCATTGATATTGACGCCATCTTTAATTCGATCATCGATCCATCTTTGCCAGCGTGCTCCACTCCTCAAGATCCACACAACAGGTCCACTTTTTCTTAAATAGAGTTAAAATTTGATATCCTTGCATCCAAGTCATCATGAGAATTTTTGGACACTCTATTGAAATTCAAAGAATTCAGTATGAGCGTAAATATGGCAACTGGTATTTCAAGAATGAGTTATATTTTGAGGAATTTCTCATTTTGAAGCAAGAAAATCTGACGGTTGATGAATATACCCGCCAATTTCGAGAGTTACAAGATACATGTGAACTCGAGGAAGATGAGATACATGATTTGTGGTTCGTTATATCCGAGGTTCGCGACCAGACATCTTGGAGAATATGAATTTTTGCAAAACCAGTCAAGAAGCATACTTAGAAGCTTTCCGTGTTGAGTATATGCTCAAACAATCTCACATGCGACAATGTAAGTCTGAAGAAAGAAAGTCTCAAAGACCAAGAGCCCATGTTGTGGAGAGACTTTTTGCAGGAGAAGACTTCTTGAGCCCTAGGGCTGGAATCCCTTGGATTCGGTCAATCTCACTCTTGAGATTGGTCTATATTACGATCAAGTTCCGAGGCTGTGCCAACTAACGGTAGATAAATGCACACAACCAGCATCTTTGCAGCGAAATGAACAAATTGCACAAGCATAACATCAGTATAGCAAGGGACTAGTCTAAAAGTTAAGCTCTGTATAAATACAAAAAAACAAATCATGTACCTCGTTAAGACGTTCAGCATCTTTCATCTTTTGCAACATCCAACGATCAATCAACATCTTGTTTTCACTTTCCACATCTTTAACTCTACCTTTAGCGTGCTCTAGTTGTGCTTTAAGGGTCTGGTTCTCACTTATCATGAGTTCTAACTCTTTTATCTTTTCATCTGAAGTCTGCTTTAATTGTAAGAGTTCCTCTCTGCAAATCAGAGACTTAAAGGTCTCAGTCATTAAATGCAAATTACATAAAGTCTAAGACACTATAAATATCTCACTTGCATGGTAAAAACAGTGAGCTCAAGAACACCTTGCTTGTGCAACTTCATTTTGCAGATCAGTGATCATGGCTTCCTTCTCAATAACCTGTGCTTTTGATGCATTGGATGCTGCGACTTCTGCCACAAGCTGCTCAGAAAACCGTGCTTGAGCTTTGTAACATTGCTGAAGTTCCCGTTCAAGGTCTTCAGCTTTTTCCTTCCACTCGGTACTCTACAAGAACCACCCAATCAACACAAACATGTCTCAGATCAGCTCTTGGCCAAGGAGTCGAGTCCATTTTTTTTTTTTTTAGAGATTCAAAAACAAGTAAAAGACAAAATACTGGTAGGTGAATGTATAAAGCAAAATTCCTATGAACTTTAAAAGTAATAGGATACGGCTAGGAATTATCGAGTGTAATACTGGTAGGTGAATGTATAAAGCAAAATTCCTATGAACTTTAAAAGTAATAGGATACGGCTAGGAATTATCAAGTGTAACAATCTCCATCAACTTTTGTTTTGTTGAGAACTTACATGATCCTTGACCATCCTCAACCTATCAGTATATGCTGTATTGGGTTGCACATCAAGCCTGCAGTCACTATCCAGACAAATGACATGAAGCTTACCTTTATAAATAGAGACAGTGCAACAACTATACGTGTTCAAAGATTTTAGTCATCCCATTTAACCTTCTTAAATTAAAACGATGTGAAAAAAAAATCTTTGGGTTATGGCATACTGTTAGCTGCTCAAATCTAATATTTAGTAGGTCACAGGTCTGAATTTTTTTCTTTAGATTGATAATAGAAAAATAATTTTTAAGATGAAAAAACTCGCAGAAAAAGATAAGAAAAAAAGAGGTCCCACATAAGTATAGGAGTATAATAATGTTTGAGGAAACTTGTCACACATAAAATAAACATTCCCCTAATAGTCAACCCAAACGAATCAGAAATCATTGTAAGCAGTTTGAAGCTTATATTTTTCTCTTTTCTAACATCCACCATGCCAAAGTTCCTAACGGCTGTCCATACCTTGTTATCATTAACATCAACAAAACTTTATCCCCATCTATTTGGGGTTTACTTCGTGGATTCTACTTTTCCAATTTGAGTATATGTATATACGTAAACACTGGATACATGGTTCCTATACTGAACCTCCATTAAGGGCATGTTTGTCTGCAAGAATTCTAAGAATTCTTGTCTGGAGAAAATTTGAAATTCCCCAAATGCTCTCTGCCAAGTGGAATTCAAAATGCCTAACTACAATGTAGCTTTCAAAAAGATAGAGTACTGTGAATTCAAAAGGCTAAAATTGACTTTTCAAGTTGGTTGGTTTTCAGAATTCTAGCAACAAAATGCAAAATTCCAAATGATTAGTGAACATGTTTGACACCAGCATCAGGAATACCCAACACCCACAATTCTCACTAGAAATGCCTCCAAACAAACAGGCCCTAATAGTGTATCTCTGTGTTTCTTACCTTTTCATGAATAGAGTCACTTAAGATACTTTGGGCATTGCATTGTAGGTCAAAAATAGTTTCTGTAGGACGAACTGAAGGGTTACAAGTTCAAGGATTTAGGATAAGGAGGAAACAGATAAAAACCTTGGATGAGACATGCCAGACGTGGTGCTACAAAAAATAATACTTTAAACAGGGTCAAATTGAAGAGAAAAACTCATTAAGGCGACCCTGTATATACTAGTGTCTAGATAAGGTTATGATGAAGATGATATGACTTCGTGGAAAACTAAAAAGTCCTGGGGTAACATAACCAGCACTAGGCAAATATTAGTTAAAAAGAAAACCCCATATTCTTGATGTGTGCACGCATGTTTTATTTTGTTGTTGTAGGACATCAATATTTCTTCTCCTTCGTTCTCTTTTACTTGCAATCCCATTCCTCATTGTTGTCATTAAGTCTTTCGTTCTCACATTTAACCTATATGGAGAGAGATCAGTTTCATGTTACACAGTTTGATATGTAAAGTATTTCAGACATAGCCCTTTTCTATTTCTTTTCCTTTTTTCGACAACATGGACTACTGGAAGGAAAACCGCGATTTTACCTAACATGCCCAGTGATTGATCTCTGGGTGGGTACAAACGTAAGACACCTATTTGCCACTGTGTTGTGAGGCACCTCTCCACATAGCCATTTAATTATAGAGCTTAATAGTAACACTATTTCGCAGACCAGCTTGAAGGGATCATGCTCTCACAATGATGATGATGACAACGAGCCTTTCAAGCTTTAGGATAAAAGGTTTCTTATTTCCACACCTATGGTGAAGCCTCCAAACAGATATAATCCCTCCTACCACACACAACATTCCAAAGGCCCAATTGCCCAATTATCAAAATCCATTTTCAGATTTTTTTTTTACCTTGTTGATATGGACATGCTCATTCTAAACTCCTCCACACCTCCTATTATACAACACAAATAATCTCAACGCTCTTTTTTTTTTTTTTTTTTTTATCATACTTACAATCTTTTAAATCCTTTACACGATTCACAATTCAAAAATCATCCCCAATTCACATCCCAAAATCATATACTCTTCAAGAAAAGGAAAACCCACAAAATTCAAAACCACCCCAAGCTATCAAAATTTGAAATTTACACAAAAACCACTAAAATTCGAAGTAGAAGTACTAGATGATTCTGAGAAAAGGGTCGTCGTTGAAAGTACCAGAGAAACGATGGGCCTCATGAGAGCATTGAAAGCGGGAGCGTGAGCTCCTTCTTCGAGCAGGTGTCGCCTCCGAAGAGCCTTCACTGCGTGCCTTATGGCACTTTCTCCTGTTTCATCCCATGTCCTGAAATTCAAAACCAAAATTTCGTGAATTCTTCACGAAAACGTACAGAAAGGAAGAGGGAAAAACAAGGAATTAGATGACTTCTCGATTGGGTTTCTTACATCTTGGAAATCTTTTTGGTGGAATTTCAGGGAAGAGAGAGAGGAGAAGAGGGGTTTTGAAGTTGGGAGAGGAGAAAGGAAGAAGAAAACTAGACAAGGAAGGAATCTTAGAGTTCAATATCAGGAGTACCAAGATGTGCTATATCAAAATGTGCATGTGAATTAGTGGGGCCCACACTTTGGGTGGTCCTATCTGCTGGGCCCCATCTTTGATGGATAATGGAAGATCTCACCATTTAGTATTTTGGAATTTTTGGAATTTTTACGGGACAAATGTCCTAACACTTATATTTGCCAATCAATGATTAAAGTTTAATGCTAGTTTGGCACTTAACTAGTATAGTAAAAGCCAAGTAAAGCCTTTATTTTTTAGACAAGATGTCGTATCAAAATCACTTTAATTTAAAACTTTCTCAACTAAAAATAAAATACCATCATACCCACTTATATTTTATTCATTCTTTAAAATCAACTTTATTTCACTTGTCTCTATTTGTAGAGTTGCCAAACTGACACTTTAATAAGAACAGAGGGTAAAAAGTTAAATATATTACAAATGATGTGAAATCGTCGGATGTGTCTAATTCTTGAGCCTATTTCTATATTGAAATTTTTGGAATTCTTATTTGGTGAATTTTAAAATTATCTAACACGGTGAGATTTCTAAATACCTCATTGTACTTGAGCATTCAAAAAATTTCACCAAAAAAACAATGGGACAATAGATCACATCATATAAAATGAAAAATCCAGTATGGCAAATTCCAATAAGAAATTTTAGAAAAAATCATTCCGTAATTAGGATGTCACATGATCAGCTATGTGGAAATATTTTAAACTCCAATCATTTACATACAAATATCAAATCTTAGAATAGTTGTACGGTCAAAACTCCAATCATTTTTTTTTTTTTTTTTCCTTTTCTTTCTCACTGGTAATTGGCCGATTGCAAGTACAAAATATTTCAGTATGGAAAGTTCCTGGTCATATCCACAAAAGATGGGGCCCACCATACAGCAATCTGGATCTAGGTTGCTGTTTGTGGGCCCCTTTGAAAGATTGTTGCATACCCATCTCAACTATGTTGCTTTAGGTGGGACATTCAGATACTCTATGCTTTATTATAACTATTAGCGGTCGGGATGCACAGTTTCTAGGTCCCTACAAGTGGGACCCATATATGACTCTGTGTTCTGGGTCCCACTGAGTGCCCAGCCAAACCTGGCCCGAGCCCAACCATCTTTGGCCATAGTTCTAAAACTCGTTCTGAGTTGCAGAGTCAAGGCGAGTTTGCTCAACTTAATAAGCCACCAAGTTAGGCGAGTCAAATGTGTATATAGCTTGATCTGAACGGTGGATTTACTCTACTTGGTGACTTCCAAGTCTGGAAAGCATTGTCTTTGGATTGAAGGTACAGGCCCAAAACTTAGCTTGGCCCGTTAGCCAAATTATGTGACTCGGTTTTGGCATAACCCTAGTTCTCATGTGCCAGTTTTATTGGATAAATTTTTTGGCACTCAACTGTTTGCTAAGTTGGGCCTAGTGATGATATCAAAATGGCCCGTTTCTTGATCTCCTCATCTATGGGAGATTAAACTACAGGTTCAACTTCGGGGGCCAGGTCCAAGGTGTATGTCCCTTGCGAAGCCCAGAACTTGATTCGGGCCGGGCTTTTTCTGGCTAAGATCTGATTTTAAAGCCTGATGGGCTTGGGCTCAGCCTAGCAATTCAATCATTTAGGCTCAGGAACTTGCATGCAATTTAGGCCAGGCTTCTGAGGCAACTATTGGTCTGGCCCACTGAAATTGCATGCTACGGTTGAACTTGCCTTCGCCATCTCTTGGTTTTTGTTGATATAATACTGTCAGAGATAAAGATTAGATTTTAAATTTGAATAACGTTTTATGATGAATAATTCATTACTAGCAGAGCATGCCCGCGCTAAGCCTGGGCCCAGAAATAAAAACACGTCCAATTTGTGGCTATTTTTTGAGATATTAATTAATGAGAAAATAAATATAAAACAAACAAATATACCATTTATTATGGTTCAAAGCATGGCCCAGCCCGATATTTATACAAAGTAAATATTATTTTTTATATAAATGAGTATGAAACTTCCAGTCTTATGTAAATTAACATCAATGTTTATATATATTTTTTAGTAATTTCAACTTTATTTCAAGTTGAAAACCCTAAAAGCCCATAAAGTCTCTTTTAATTTATATAAGCAAATTTAAAAACAAAATATTAAGATGGGCATATGGGCCAGCTCGTGGGTGGCACTGCCTGGCCTAATTGGGGTACAACACGGCACGGCTGGGTCGATCTAAAAGTGGGCCATGCTTCTTTAACAAAAGTTCAAATATTATCTTTATTAGAGAATTATTGGAGGTCTTATATCTTTAAGAACCCCTTTTGTTTTTATATTTTCTTAAAAATAACTTTGAAACATTTCACTTTCCGCGGAATGGGTCAAAATCTTATTTGGACATCGGGTGCCAATACATACGATAATTTTGGACTTTAGTAGTTTGGATTTCACATGTACATATCAGGAATGAATAAAAAAGGTAGAAAGAAAAGGTCATCAATCAAGATTTGCTTTTATTTCTTTCCAAACTGAGAACTTGGGTGCCTTGCAAAGTTGCAATATAACTTAGTGTGAAATTGTATGTATGACATATCATTCGACACAAAATCTTTTAGTTCCTATATGAAACTTTTTTAATCAAGTGCAAGGCAACCCAAAAGATAAGATATATATATATATATATTGTGAATTCTATTTAAATGAATCTATTTATAAGAAAAATCATAACAGATAAGATATATCTCTATCTTTTAGAAAGAAGATTAAAAAAAAGTCAATATTAAAATCGAAATCAAACAATCAATTGCAAAACTGCATGTGGCCCCGTCTTTAGGAATTAAAATATGAGGCCCACTTTAAAAACGTTTATTGTATGTGGAGCCGATATGTATAAATCACTATCAAGGATCCACTTTAAAAATCACAAACATTAAGGATTTTCTAACCATAATAGATATATTAAAATTCTAAATCCACCTAAAGAAGACTCATTTTAACTTGGTTGGATAGAGTTATTGAGCAAGGTGGATTTTTTCATCTGGACTCTTTAATCACCTATCTATAATATATATATATATATATTAACATTTGGAATTCACATAAAGAAGCTTAAAAAAAGTGGACTCTGAACGATTGATAGAGCTTATCTTTTGAAATTGATTTGAGATCCAATTTCTCCAATTGATTTGAGATTAGAGTCCAATTTTGCAATCGATTAGCAAATTGGACTCCAATTTCGAAATCGATGCCTACGTCTATAATTTATTATAATTAGCTTGTGTTGAGAGGGTTTCCTCCAATGAAGGTAGGCAATTTTATTCCAATCTAATGTTTGTTAAAATTATTTATGGTATTAGAGCCTTCGTTAGAACACCGAACACTAGATTAAAAAAATCATTATCCCTTTGTTAGAATGAAAGCCTCTTATTAGCCAATACATTGGTTGAGTGGTGTTAGCACCTTCACATACATTCCTAGAGAACAATCCCTTGGTCCTCAAGGTAAAGTATCACTCCAAGACCGTTATAGCTCAACATAGCCCAACATAACCCAAAAAAAAAAAAAAAAACTTGTTAATTTTATAGCTGAAATGAATTCCCCCTTCTCCATTTCCTTTGGAGCATGAGTTTGGAATATGGAAAATCTTCACAGATTTCTGAAAAAAAGAATTTTCTATAAAATTCCTAAAAAATCAGATTTCATGGAAGGGATTAAAAAAAATCAATAATCAGTTCATGAAAATTTCTCCAAACTCGAGGCCTATTTGTTTGTATGAAATTGAATTCCTAGGAGTTCATAGTAAAATGGGTTCCAATGAAGAACTATTAAAGAAGTAAGGAGTGAAGGATGTAAGGTGAAAACATTGATGTCCGCTTACTTTCCTAGGGCTTTATCTACAAGCGTAATGGTTGGTGAAAGTCTGGGATCCGAACCTTAGAGGGGGAGTGAATAGGGTGAGCTTAATTCTTTGGACCAATTATACCCATTTTTAACTTCTTTAAGCAATTTAGCACAAGTGATGATTATATCAAAATAAAGTGCGGAAGTATATAAGGTAAACAATCACAACAAGCATTCACCACAATAGAAATATATATATATATATATATATAATGGTTTGGCCCAAACGCATGTATCTACTCCTGGCTTGTGTTCCTACACCCAGTGGCGGAACTAAAGGGGGGCTGGCAGGGGCCATGGCCCCCCCAAAATTTTAGAAAACCCCTTGTGGGTTTAAAGAATTTTATAATTTTTTATTTATGGCCCCCCCAAAGTTTTCAAAAAGGCCCTTATTTGTTTTAAAAATTATATACACTTTTTATATGTGGCCCACCAAAAATTTTATTTTGACATAGTGGCCCCTCCAAGGAAGAATTCCTGGGTTCGCCCCTGCCTACACCCCACCGGCACTCCATTATAAATATGTTTTTCAAGGCTTAGTAATAATCTTTATAATATACTTTTCAATAGGCTAAGCACCAACCTCTATAATATACTTTTAAAAGGCTAAGTAATAACCTTACAGTATGCTTTTCTAGGCCAAGCAATAACCTATACAACCTAAAGATTTCTCTCTGTAAGAAGTGCTTAAGATACACTTGAAGGGATAGAATTTGAGTATAATACAATGCCTCTAGAATAGGCTGCTATGAAAGTGAAAACTAAACTCACAACACTATATGGATGTAAACATGGGTGATCAAGGTGTATAATGCCAATAATAAAATTTAAAATGAAAGCTCTTAAATGTATGCCAAAGGCTTTTGAAGATTTCAATCATAAAAGCATTTTGAATGAGGCAAGAAAAATGCTAATAACTTGATGGAGATGTAACTATCAGGGCTAAACAAGTTGTGTGAAATTTCAAACTAATGCATGTGATGCATGAGCATTGTTGTTTCTAAATGCAAACTAATTTAACCCTGAGTCTAGGCATGGAAAACAACTAGCTAGAGATCATGCTATCAAGGAAAACAAAATTTTAAACAAGCATGAATTTTCATATTAATGGAAAACAAACTTACTTGAGAATGTTTAACTCATAAGTCTAGGCTTTTGGTTTTCCATTGGTCCTCTAGCTATCTCAGCGCAAAATAGCTCCAAAGGTTCATCTACAATGCTCTCACTTTGGTTTGGAATGAGTTGGAGAATATATAAAAACTGCCCAACGGCTAGTTCAGACGACCGGCTTATACAGGAGTTGGTCGACCGCATTTTTAATGGTTAAAAAATGTAAAGTTTTGCCGGTGAACCACGTTAGGTACCCGGTCAACCTAGTACACTGTCTTGACAGCAGTTCTTAGAAAATTTTGAATTTCCTAACCTTTTCTTGTGGGAACTCAAGGCCATGAATAGGGGATTTATATTTAGCATTTTCAATTTCTTTTTCGTTTCTCTCTTATTAAAGTATCAGGGCATTCCCCTTCCTCTCAAAACATACTATCATGGATAGGGGATTCATGGCTGCAAATCTTCTACCAAACCCTAAGATCTCTCAACCTAAAGCAATCCTATCAACTATTAACATAATCTCATTGATAATGGGGCCCATGCAGAAATCTCAATACATGACAGTTTTTCAAATTCAAATCAATAAATGTATGCAGTTTTTTAAATTCAAATTAATACGCCTATGCAGTTTTTCAAATTCAAATCAATACACGTACGGTGCACACTATTTCAAAACTCAAAAAGAAATGTACAAGATTCGCTCAAGGCTGGACCTGGATTATATGTATTCTAACCACACGATACCCTTACCGTAATACCATTCACAGTTCTACTAAAAAGACTACTTCCCTTAACCAGAGGATCATCATCTCAGAGACATTTTTTTTCAGACTTTAACCTAAACCATTCACAGATGGCCTTAACATGTAGTGGGTACGTATGAGCAAAAAATAGACAAATCATGGGTATTCTTTTTGAATTTTCTTTTTTTCAGTTTTCTTTGTTGTTAATTTTTTACGATTGATTTAAATAACTTTATTTTAAAATTTAATTACTATTTAATTACTCTTATTATATTATTATTGCTTTGATGTTGTGTTTATTATGTTGGTAGAAATTTATAATGTTCTTTCTTTATTATGCCTACAAATGTTCGTATATTTATTGTGCTTTGATTGCTTCATTTCGAATGCGCCAACAAAGAATTTATCCAAAATGAAAAGAAAAGAAAAGAAATGCCCATGTCAATAGACAAGTCATTTTTGTTATTAATCATTTATATATTATTCCCTTTTTGGCCCGGGTTGGGCCTGGGCCTGGGCCTCTTTCGCACAGACGTGTGGTGTGGCACACCCATCTCATCACATCATTCAAAATCTTTTGAAATTTTTTATCCCTAAAATCTCTCCCTTTCATCGTACTTACGCAAGTAAGCAATGAGACAAGAACAATTTTCATTTCTTTTATTATCTCTAATGATTCCAAATCCTATAATCTGTCTTTCATTAGTTTTTAGATAGGTTATCTAATAACCGTAGTGCAACATGCCATCATGAAATAAATATTTCAAATATTTAATTTTGATTGGTTAGAAATTTGAAAGGCTTTTGCTAAAACTTAGGATTTGGTAAGAACACACGATAATCCCTGCTTTTATATATATAATAAATATTGAGCAAATGCGTGATTATTGGGATTATTATTATAGCTTGGGTTACAACACTATGTCATTATGGCCCACCTAATTAGTACAGAAGTTTATCTTTCCCTTACTCCTTCCCTCATCTTGCTTCCTCTGTAATTTTATTTTTATTTATATTTCAATAATTTTTTATATTCAATGATATTGTTTTTTTTTTTTTTTTGCTCAGTAGAACATATCATGCCAGTCACCCTTTTTACAAGGAAGCGACACGTGGTGCTCCCTCTTGGGTTTTTGGCTTTTAAGGAATCTGGATAGGCTTTAAGGAAAGGAAGATATATGTCAGATTCATGGGTTAAGGATCAAATGTCAACTAATATTATCCAATCTATTATCACATTTTTAATTATTCTCCAATTCTTCACACTTTTTAGCGAATTTTTTTTCATCCATATACAATCTTCATATAAACCCATTTGCACTTTGAATTTCACATACCCAATCCGTATATTTACAGTACCATTATCATGTGCGTTTATTTTGCGTGAGTGATGGGTTGGATCCCGGATTTGTTTTTCATCTTACTTGGGTTGGTCTTTTTTTAATATGATTTTGACGTGGACTTCACACGTGTACAGTGTCAGCAAAAGATCCAAGTCATGTTAAGACGTCTAATTAATCAAATGCATGTAGAAGTGGATGAACTTGGCTGTTGCCACTCATCAAGATGGACCTTCTATCATGCACCAAACCCTATTGAATCGACAGTCGACAGTGACCCTTAAAACACCAAGAGATAAACAAAAACACCAAGAGATCAGAATGCTCTTAATAACTGGGTTAAGTAGGGATCATGGAGACCTGCTCCAATAATTTTGATAATTTTAGGCTAATTGTTATCGAAATGATAATAATGATTTCGGTGCGAAAATATTAACTAAGTTGTTGAGTAGGGCCCTTGCAATAAAGGCAAGTGATAATAATAATGACTTAAAACAATACCATGCATAAATACAAATTATACTTCATGCAAATTTTAGTTAATGTAATAAAAAAACTTAATTAGTAAATCATGAAATAAAAAGACTTAATTAGTAAATCATGTGAATTATTAAATTGAATTTGAAAATAATTATGATAGGTGATATGATGATGGGTGGCACGGTTGTAATGCTCCAATTCCGAATACCAAGATACCCGTCAAGGTACTCGAAGTTGGCATGTTACTTTCCGGAAAATCCGAGAACTTCCAAAATCGTAGGTCCACAGTGAGGTCCAATTTAAAACTTTTTGACCAACATATAAACAATGGTTAAATTGTGGAAGCGTAATTAATAAAGCGGAAGTGATTGTAATAACAACGGAAGCATAAGGTATTATAAAAGATATATCAAATGTAGCAGGACTAAAGTCACGCCTAAATGTCAAAGTATGGAGGTTAACAAGTTTAATATATCAGTCTACCTCCCTGCTCACAACATAAATCACTCAAACCCAAACAAAACATATGGACAGTACTCAGACCCCCGGTGCAGGCTCTCCAACCTCCAGCTCGACCTCTTGGTAGGTTGGTCCCCATCCGTAGTTACCAGCTACAGGCGCCTCAACGAACGCTTCACCCTCGTAGTCGGGGTCAATGCCTAAGCACTAAGACATATAATCATAAGAGTAACAATGATATATAAACTAGGCAGTTGAGCAAGATTAAGCAGTTAGAATAAGAATGAATAAGTTATCTAGTTTAACAGACAACAATATGACACATTTACACAAGCTGGATACCGCGGGATATTATGCCGCTTCCCTCCTATACTGAACACAGCCGCGGCGGGAAATCTCACCAGTGCTAGGGAATGACGAACCTCGCAAATACACGCATCGACCTCACCACACTCATCACTCGGGAGACCGGACTCGGTATCACACCGTCCGTCTAAAACATAGCTCATCATGATAGCTCACTTATCAATCAACACTCATAATAGCTCTTACCAGTAATGATTAGTCAACAGCTAAGCTTAGAATAACTAAGTGAATGTTAGTGCTGACTCAAGGAAATAAATACAGGTTTGTGTCTGTCTAGGCCTGCCTTGCTCGAGTAAGGTCCTAACAAATCCCTAAGAGGTCTAAGTATCATTTCAATCCATAGGACATAGTCCTAGTCCAAGTTTAAGTCCAATCATTGGATTCATACAGTCAAGGAGAGATTACAATCTCAATCCAATACCAATCAATCCATTTTCATTCACAAAGAGCCACAAGTCCACATAAAACTAACCTCTTCATCCTAGGGCATCATCCATCCAACTTAGGCCTTATGAGGGCCCGCCTAGACACAAACACGGGTCCTTGATCACCAATCACATCACCTGGACACCTCTAAGTAATCCTAGGTTCAGATCATCCATTTCCCATTTAATTAACAAGTATAAACAATAATAGGGACAGTAGAGTGACAGTGATGCTATAAGCACATTGAACCTCCAAGTAAGAGAATCAAAGGGAAACATCAAAAGGTCCATCCTGAGTAATGGTCCACATTCAGGTCTAGGTCCATCTTAGTTAATTTGATCTCTAAATGAAGTCTAAGATGCCAATGGATATTGTGTTTGGTGCTCCTGAAGTTACGGGCATCTTTGTCTACACTTAAGGATCGAATCGACATCAAATCCAAACCCTAAACCCTACTTGGTGGTCCCCATGAGTCAAGGTTGAGCCACACCATTGACTCGTGCTTGGCACATCAATGGACGTCCATTTGGATAGTCAATGGGCCACACAATCAATCAATCACAAACAGCCTGAACCTAACAATTGCTGTCTGCAGTGTGGCAGGTCGACCTGGGAAAGGTCGGGTCGACCTGCTACACAGAGAAGAAGTACTAAAATCTGGCTTGAGCTCTGAAATTTCCAGTGTATCCGGTCGACCTAGTGGCCAGCCGGTCGACCAGGTACACAGGGAACCTGAATCAATCATATTACAGGCCATTCTCAGTCTCTGCAATTTTCACTGTGTTTAGTCAACCGGGACAGGGTCCGGTCGACCGAGCACACAGAAGTCTAGGTCTGCGAGGGAAATCAGTTCCCAGTTAAACCTCTGAGGTCCTTATGTATTCGGTCGACCGGGACAGGGTCTGGTCGACCAGGTACACTTGTCTGTGTTTCCTTTTTCAAAATTTAACTAAGACTCAGTTTTCTCAGTTTTTAGTGTAGCCGGTCGACCGGGCACATTGGACTGAGTTTTTCTCAGAAATTTAACTGAGACTGGTTTCTCCTCCAATTCAATGTCGTTGGTTGACCGGGCTGTAGCCAGGTCGACCAGGTACACACGCTTGTAACCAAGAAATCTAGAAATTTGGGTTTTTTTTCCCTTCAATCCATTTCACATTCAAACTATCTCCAATCCACACCATTCATCACTTAAACATTTAAAACAACAAAAACACTCCAATACCCATCCATCAATCAATAAATGGGCCATTGATCTTCCAAATGAGAAAAACCTATCCATCAATGGCCAAAATCCATGAAAATAAGCTCAACAGGTGATTCTAAGCATCCTAACATAATATGAATTGAAATTGCAGAATCAGATTGTGAGGCCCCACCCCTTGTGGGCTCTCAGTTTGAATTAAATAATAATTAATAAGGTATTTTCTACTTTAATATGCTAATTATTAGGAATTAGTAGTATAGTTTCTAATGTTTATAAGTTTTAGAATTAGTTTGTTTATGTTTCTTAATAGATATTAAGTGCTTTTTGGTTAAATTAATAGGTTTTGATTAGATTATGATTTGATTATCATTAGCACTAATGGGAAGGGCTTTGAGGGTTAGAACATTCTAGAACTCACCTAATTACCTAAATACCCATGGCCCCTTTTCATTTCCATTTATAACCAAATTACCCTTTTAGTAATTAGCCTAAAACCGTAAGTTATAAAAGCCTAGTTATTGCAAACATTAGCCAAAACCCTAATTTCCACTCATCTCTCTCAATTGCCCTATCTTCTTCCCCAAGCAACCCTAATTCCTCAAAATCCCAGCACAATGAGGCTAGAGACTATCCCAATTTCAGCTACAACCACTAGTAGAAGCTTGGGATTCTCTTTTATCTCTCTACACTATCACAAATTCTGAATTGAGGCAAGTACCCTATGCAATTTCATTAGATGCATGCTCTTCTTCCTTGTTTCTGTAATCTTAATTCAATTAGAAGCTTATGCATGATTAGATCTTCTTTTGAGCCTGTTTTCATGGAACAATGGCCATTGATGGATGGGTTCTCCCATTTGGAAGATCAATGGCCAGGTTGGATGGTGGATGGAGATTATTGGAGTGCTTTTGTGTTTATTCTTGTTTATGTGATGTATGAAGGTGATTGGGGATGAATTGAATGAAAATTGGATTGAAATGGGAAAAATCCCAGAAATCAGGAATTCAGCTATCTGCGTGTACCCGGTCGACCAGACCCTGTCTAGGTCGACCGGGCACACTGAAAAGTCAGGAAACCAAGTCCCAGTTATTTTTTCTGAAAATGTGCACAGACAGTGTACCCGGTCGACTGGACCCTGTCTCGGTCGACCAGGAACACATGAACCTGCAGGAAATAACTGATACTTGAATTTTCTCAGACTTATAGAGTCCTGTGTACCCGGTCGACATCATGACCATGATGTCGACCAGATATATAGAGAACCCTGTGAGACCCCCCAGATGCTTGACACCAGGTCCCAGTGGACCCGGTCGACATCACGGCCATGATGTCGACCGGGGACATTGCAGGATGTCAACCTGGGAGGTCAACATCTAGTTCACCCGGTCGACATCCCAGGGTGTGATGTCGACCGGGCAAACTGTGAGCAGTGAATTTTCCAGACTTCTATGTTTTTGATGTTTGATCATTTGTGGGGTCCATTGACCATCCAAATATCCTTCTATCAAGTGTGCCACTCACGAATCAATGTGGGGTCCATTGACCATCCAAATATCCTTCTATCAAGTGTGCCACTCACGAATCAATGGCATGGCTCAGCCTTGACTTGTGGGGTCCACCAATTGAGGTTTTGGGATTCGAATCGTCAATGATTCGACCCTTAATTGTAGCCCATGGTGTCCACAACTTCAGGAGTACCAGATTTATCATTTTTGACACCTGAGGCTACAGTTAGGGATCCAATCACATGATGAGGCTTAAACCATGAGTGGACCATTACCTAGGATGGTCCTTTGTTTATTTCCACATGATTCCATGTTTTGAAGACTTCTTGTGTTGTTCTTCTTTCTTAACCTCATTGTTGTCTTAAACCTGTTAATTAATGGAAATTGAAGGACCTGAACCTATGATTACTTAGCGGTGACCCTAAGTTGTGTTTGGAGATAATTGAACTGTGTCTGTGTCTAGGCGGGCCCTCATACGGCCTAAGGTTGGGGATGTGAAACCATAGCATGAAGAGGTTAGTTCTAATGGATTGGTGAGCTCATTGTGTATGAGCCTAGGATGAATACTTGTGGAATGGACATGGAATGGTACTTGTGTTGCCTCAGGCCACGGTTGTGAGCCTTGGAGTGGATCCAATGATGTTGGATTTGGATATTGGATTGTGTTCCATGTTGTTATGCCTTAACCTCTTAGAGACTTGGTTAGGACCTTACTCACGCAAGATAAGCCTAGACAGACACAGACCCGTACTTGTTTCCCGAGTCGGCACTAAACATTCACTCAGTTGTTCTAAGCTCAGCCAGTTGATTGATCATCGCTGGTAGGGGCTATATTGGTTACTTAGAGCTATCATGATGAGCTATGATTAGACGAACGGTGTGATACCGCGTCCGGGTAAATCTGATAAAGGGGTGTGATCGGTGCGATAAAGGGGTGTGATCGGTGTTATATATATTGTATGTTATTATTATCAGGGCTGTTATCCCTTGCATGGTTATTATCCTTTCCCCAGCGCAAACTGTTTATGGTATGAGATGTTTACAGTACGGGAGGGCCGTGGCATAATATCCCGCGGTGTATTTAGCTTGTGTGAATGTGCCATTTGTTGTTTGATTATATTAGTATACTTTACATTTTTTATTCTAAACTGTTATTATTGCTTAATTGCCTAGATCATGTTTCTTTGTTATTCTTATGATTATGTACCTGTCATTACTCTCTTTTGTTGTATATATCTTATGTTATCTGCATATGGTGCCTTGCCAGATCCTTGGATCTGACCCATCTTTGGTGCTTAGGTCCCGACCATGATCCCGAGGGTGACGCAATCTACAAGGCGCCTATAGTTGGAGACTATGGGTGGGGGCCGGCTGACCAAGTGGTCAAGTTGGAGGATGGAGAGCCTGCACAGAGGGACTGAGTGCAGTTGTTTGTTTGAGATTTTGAGAGATTTTGTAGTGAGTTGGGTAGATAGTCAGACATGTATAAACATTTTGATAACTACACTTTGAGATTACTATCGGGCTTCCGCATTGTTATATCTGTTTTATTTACATGATACTATTGCTTCCACTATCTTTTATTACGCTTCCGCAATACAACTGTTAATTATGGTGTTGATTAGAAAGTTTTAAAATTTTGACCTCACTGCGGATTACGATCTTGGAAGTTCTAGGATTTTCCGGAAAGTAGTGCGCCAACTTCAGGTACCTTAGCCTTATCTTCAGTATTCGGAATTGGGGCGTTACACAGATGAAAGAAAACATGCATTCTATGATATCTAGCATAAGGTACTTGCCTTAATCCGGATTTGCAAGGGAAAATGAATATGAAAGAGAGATCCATGCTCCTAAGGTTGGGTTC
The DNA here is from genome assembly GCA_029852735.1 of Persea americana. Taxonomy (NCBI): domain Eukaryota; kingdom Viridiplantae; phylum Streptophyta; class Magnoliopsida; order Laurales; family Lauraceae; genus Persea; species Persea americana. Next base: position 25,885,031 of record CM056820.1, on the reverse strand, counting down.
TAGCTGAAATTGAGGATGATCTTCTACTCCTCCTTGCAGCTAGGGTTGGGAGTTATGGTTTCTAGAGAGGGTGGTAGGGGAAGTGAGAGACATTTAGGGTTTTCTTAGGAAATGTGAGGGGGGTTTAGCTTATATAGGTTAGGGTTTGAGAAATGATCAAAAGGGTATTCTAGCTTAAATGGGGAAGAGGATAAGGCCATGGGCATTTTGGTCATTTGGAGAGTTTCTAGAAGCTTCTCAAGTACAATACGCCTCCTACTAAAACTTAATTACTAGCTAAGGCCTATTCTAACTAAAACCCTAATCAAATTACAAAAAAACACTCTACATCCACAAAGAAATATACAAGAGCCTAATTCTAAGAAGTAGCCTAAGACTTAGGAAAATATTAAACTATTCTACTAATCCCTATTAAATAGCTTAATACTATATTTATAATTATTCAAATTCAAAATGAGGGCCCACAAGGGGTGGGGCCTCACAACGGTCCTATGTAGCCAACCCTAGATCATATATGATTAACCCTTAATTAAATATAATTAAGGTTGGATGGTTAAAAGGAATTCAATAAATAATAAAAAATAAGAAAACATAATAAACCCCACACATTTGACCATTGGCCATATGCCCAATTATTAAATTAGGCATATAACGTGAGTACAATTATGATGTTGTTGTTGTTATTATTATTATTATTATTATTGTATTATATATGATAGCTTGGGTTAGAGCACTATATCATTATGAGCCCACCTAATTAATCCAAATCTTTATCTTTCCCTTCTACCTTCCTTCCTATTGCTTCCTCTAGAAATATATATATTATATTCATATTTCAATATTTCTTTGTTTATGTGTTCTTTGATATGTACAAATATTGCATTTATATTGGAATATATGTTTTTTTCCTTCAACACGGGCCTTTCACACTAGGCAGAAAAATAAGAGGGCTCACTAAAAAAAGACTCCAAACCATTCAAATAGTCATTTTCGCCTTGTTTTAGGCTGAAAGTTATATATCACTGTAGTCAAAGTAAGATCCATGCTGAATTGATCATGTGTAAAGCAATTTACCTATAATTAATTAATTAATAAAAACCCATTGATTGGTTACTAGTGATTGTTTGATGGGCCACTATTCCTTCGTTGGCTTGGATAGTTAAGAGGCCAACAATTAAATCTATTCACCATGCCATGAAGAGGATGAGCCAAGAAGATATAAATGATATTTACAATGCAAAGTTAAAATAAAAATGAATCCTCTTGAGTGCCTCATTCACGCTTCTCATCAGGGTTGTGGAAATTCTTAGTATGGCCCACCCATTGAATTTTTGAATTGCTCAAAATATATAAGCTCCCTCCCTTTACTGAGCTTTTCCGAAAAATTTCACTCCAATAAAAATTGGCCCCACCATAAGATAAAGCATATGATTAAGAATGCCATATGCTCAATTTTATAGCGGGATCAAGTCATATTGGCATAAACTTTGGATCAAACCATCTAAGGCAAGGGCCTTTGATATGCATGGCATAATATCAATAACTACCATTTTATTTGAATTTGCTAGTAGTTTTTTTTTTTTTTTAAATGTTCTAATTATAGCACTTTTCTTATTATGAAAGAATTAGGAGCTGAGCATATTTGAGCTTAATTCGGAGATGTTTAAAGCTAAAACCCCATTTGAGAAAAGATATATACAAAGAGCATATAGGTTTGTTGGAGGAGAGCTGAAATTTCAAGTTAGAGGTCATGAGTTCAAGATTTGGCATAATCATTTTTTATTTTTATTTTTGAAGACCAAATTTGGTGCCCCCCACCATATCTAATGGTTGCTAAAAATTAACAATCAACTTTACAAGAAAGGGAAGGAATCTCATGTAGCCATTCTGCGTAAGCTTTACTATTTTGATCATAACTTTTGTGATTCAAGACTCCGATTAAGGCAAGGTCAGATGCGTTGGAAGGATGACTCAAAGGAGAGAATATCATGTCTCATGAGGATCTCCCAATTTTGATGTTTGGGGGTTAAAACAACTGTCAATTGGAGGGATATGAGGGATGACGAACTTGAGTGATTTCTCTCTGTTTTTTTCTTCTTCTGTTTCTCTCTTTTTAAGGGGATGCTCTCTTTTGCTCTAAAAAGTTATTTTTCTTTAATCTTTGTTAGAAAGTGAAGGTGGAGATTGAGTGGTGTAATGGACAACTTTGAAGGCTTTCAATTATGGAGGTTTGCTTCTTTATTTTTGTTTGTTGTACAATGCTTGGCTAATTCGTGGATTAGGGTTGAGGATGAAACCAAAACTGGTGAGATTGTTCCTTATTATTTTTCTTTCTTTCCTAATTATGCTTAATGATTTAATAGGTTCTCCTTCATGAATGTTATTCAACTTCTGGTTTTGCAAAGGTTATATGGAATGTTTTTCACTTTTTATGCTTGATCTTAACATATCATGTTTAGGTTAAATTCCTTTAATGGTTTATGCTTGATCTTGATAAATAGTGATTACAGTTTCAACATATTGAAGTAAAGGAAGTCTTAGGTACTAATTAGAGAATTGGATTTTTAAGAAAAATAGTTTTCAAAGCTAAACCTTTAGATCCAAGGCAATTGCTTGCACCATAGATTGAGTTTTATCGGGATAAGACTATAAAGTAATTTTGGAATGATTAAATCTGTTTTGGTGAAATCTAGTACCCCGATCTCTTTTTCTCTAATAAGTTTGGGTTTAGATTTCCTTCGATATCATTTTAGTTATTATTTTCTTGATTAATTGTGTTTTTAAAATCTCTAGTCATGTGAAAACTAATTGAGGATTTTTGGATCTTGTTTATAGAAATCTCTGTGGATCAACCCGTATTTGCCATTATCTACTTAATAGAAATCCATATGATTACGGTTAATAATTTTGAGTACATCAGCCACCTTCATTTGAAGCGGTTTTGATTTTCAATAACTACACACCTACGTAGAGTTCCACTTCCCTCATGGTAGAGCGAGTGAACAGTTAAAATTGAACCCATACTGGAACTCGATCAGGTGGGGGGCAAAGTCTGAACCCGGCCCCAATTATAATCTAGCTTCAAAACGAAGACAAATTCTAATATAGCTTCAAAATAAAGGCCTCAACCCAAAGAAGCCCAGCCCAAATTCCATGTTCATTGGGCCGGGACATACGGGGTCAGGCTTGGCCCACCCAAGTTCCATCCCCTAATCCATAAAAAGTTATGGAATCTTATATTAGTTCATTCTTTTTATAAAATTTCTGTGGATTAGATTCCATCTTGTCTCCTGTCACTAATAAAACATATAAGTATGGACAAGTCCATTGCATCATGCGATCTCCCCATTGATGTGGAAGGTTAGGCGTTAATCACAAAAGTTACAAACATAGTTCATCACCTCTTGGTGGATTTGTCCTCCTCTAAAACTACATTTGTGATTTTTAATGTGGAACAAGACTTGGTGATCACCTATAGGGTGTTACATTTTTATATACTAGTGTTGGAATGAAAAGATTCCACAAGTACAACAACAAAACATAAAAATCTAGTGCTATTTCTCTTGTTCAGGCATGGCAATGGGTTCCAGGTCCTTTATTCTAGGCCTGTGGGGGTGAGACCAGGTCCAATTTATGTTAGATTGTTTCTAGTGTTAGTTTCTAGTTCATGGCTGGACCTTGGAGTTTAAAACCATAAAACTAAAAGTAGACAAGGGTTTGGGCATGTGTGTGTCCATGCTTAGAACTTGAATGGCTAGGATCTTTAAGATGATAGCCTGATAGTCTCGTATGCTCCTCTCCCCTAGAGAAAGGATGGTGGCTTTTCCTTGTTAGGTTGGGAGGGATAGAACTAAAAGGATGACTAATCTTTACTAATTTAATAATTTTGTTTTCCCATCAGATTTTCAAATTCCATCAATGTACTTTGCGAATATCTAAATATGGACTCATTTAGCATCCAATTTTTCAAAATGTTCTAAATTAACATAAAACATGTGGGGCCTTTTTGTTTGTAAGGGATTGAATTTTTAGAAATTATGGTAAAATGGTTTCCATCGCAATGTTAGGTGCAGATGTATATGGGCTTGACTAATTTTAAGGATTTAATTTATTAGTGTGATGGCTGAGTATTCATTTTCATCTACAATTAATTCACTTTCCATTGAAAGGACATATTATTTGATAGTTGTTTTTGGAACTTCACTTTTGTTTCTTCAATTTTTAACCCTCTAAAGAATGTATTTCTTAGTTCTCCAAGAAATTCGGTTCCATGCGAAGAAATAGGTTGGTGGTATTTTGAAAAATGGTGGGCTCATTTTGGTCACTTAGGGCCGCAAACCTTAACAAGTAATACAGCCTCCGGGTTCTAGTCCTCCCAATGTACATAGTTTGCGAAAAAAACAGGACACTGACCCAATTGGTAATTGGTGTCTCATTTCATATAGCTGCCCAGAGGTCCTCCCCCATGAACAAAAAAAAAGAAGAAAAAGGAGAATAACAATCTCAACAACATAGGGTTTTTTTTTTTTTTTTAACCTCAATCAAACTAGACCAAACTCACCCAAGTCTATCGACCACATAATCAAGTGCATGGTGAAGAACTCAGTCCTTAACAGTCCTAGCTCGACTTTAATAGACTTGTAATGTTACTTAAAATGTTTCAGCATATCGTCAGACATTTTGTATCAAGTATCAGTATGTACTGAAATAATAATATTCAGTGTAGGAGCTGTATTAATGATTTGCAAATGTATTGTCTATATTATTTGGTTTATTGGCTTGTAAGTGATGCGTGTGGATTGGAATGACCTAAGATGTTAGCCTACATGACCTTCTACAAGGTCTAGTTGTTAAGAACTCCGAAAAAAAATTATTATCGCTAAAATCGAGTTCTTAAGAATTCCTAGAAAATTTATTTCTAAAACTGGTTTAATCTTGATACTAAAGGGCTTGTTTATTCACGGGGAATTGAATTCTTAAGAATTGAAAAAATAAAGGTGAATATAGATAAATGGAATCAAATATAATGTCCCCTTTTAGGAGATAAATACACAGCCATCACCCGAGTAAGTCATGAGAAAGTCAAAATTCCACCTACATCTCATCTTGTGTCCTTCAAACTCTCCTCATTAATGAGCCTTTGTTGGAGCCCATTTCACTAAAATTCAAATTCCTTGCCAACAAATGGGCTCTTTAGGCTATGATCTGCATTTTTGTTAATATTTAAAGAATCTTTTTGAAAGTAAAAAAAGAAACATGTTCACTTGATATGTTTGCCGAGTCCATATCAATCTGACCGGCCAATATGCCCTTTTTGACTCGGTTGAGACTCCACCGATTCTCCTGAGTCCATTCGGCCAACTGGCTTCCCAAGCTGAGTCAAGTTCTTAGTTCTATTTTAATTTGGTGCCCCAGCCAAGGGGTTTAGACCCAAAGCCCGTATATTCATCGGAAGGTAGTCTACTTAAGTGGGAAGGAGGGCCGCATAAGCGGGAAGAAAGTCCATATAAGTGGGAAAGGAGCTCGCCTGGACGATGTGACGTACCTACTCGTGATTTGAACCTTGGACACCCAGATAAGAAGTGCCTCGATCGGGAGCCGTTCTTAAGTTCTGGGTTCTTGAACAACACAAACAAAATCATCAACCCGGTCTGGATCCCAAAATCTGATTCCATTATAATTGTCGAGGACCAGCTGTTTGAGCATTAATTCTAGCCCAAAACAACCCATCCCAAGACCGGTCCATTGCCACCCCAAGAAACGCAAACAAACACACGAGTCCTAGAGAAAAACAACAGCCTGCTTGGAATTTATGAAACAAACATGAGAAAGCCGGCATGAGAACAAGATAAAATGCTCCTTCATTTCTCGTTTCCTCTTCATACATGCCATCCATTTGGCACTCTGAAGATCCTTCTTCACAATAAATGATGATGGGCCATGAAGAATAAAAGCTGGTCCTTGTTGTATCACAGACAGCAGAACCAAGACTAGTTCTTCTTCTTCTTCTTTTGAAACTGCAGTCTGTTGGGTGCCCCGGCCCCAAGAGGAGATGGGGAACCCGGAAAGCACGTCGCTCTTTCAGATATTCCGGTTCGCCGATGGCGTCGACAAATGGCTGGTGGTGTTGGGAAGCATTGGAGGAATAGGAGATGGGTTGATGACACCCCTTACCTTTGGGCTCATGAGTGGCATCCTCAATTCTTATGGAGGAGCTGACTCCTTTTCACAAGATGTTGTGGACAAGGTTAGGCCTGTCTTTTCTGGTGTCATGGATTTTCTTTCTTTTAAGAGTGAAAGGTCATGTTCTTTACTTGCAGATTTGATGATCCCAGCAATCCAGTGGTTTTAGCAGGTCAAATATACATGGTGTGGGGCCCAGTGGATCAATGGTTTGGGTCCCTTCCCTTGTTTGTAGGGCATGGTTAAGCACACCACCTTGACTTCACACACTCTTGTATTATGGATTTGAGAAATTCTTGAGGCTCTTTAGTTGGACCCTCTAGACCACTTAAAATATATGCCCCTTTCTCTTCTTCAATGAGTCTTTTATCTCCCAAGATTCATTCTAATAGATGTCGGCTCACTGTATAAAACACTTGATTGTTCTTAATATTTTATTGAAAGCTTGTAAGTGCCGTATGTCACACTGGGCTGCTTCTTTACTAGAAATCAGGAAATTCATGTTTAAGGAATTTGTAAATTCTTCATAAGCTGTCCCCTCAAAAATCCTCTTTTTGGATGGAGGCATGGAGCATATGCAAATGTTGAAATTATGAGAATTCTAGAGGTCATTTGAGACTTTTGAGGTTATCAAAATTTAAAAGCCTAAGAAAGAAATATGATATTACCAAATGTTACGAGCCATCAAATCATATCTATAAATCTCTAACATCACAAATTCCCCTAAAGCATTCTATTAAAAGAGTAGGCCCTTTAGTGGGTTGAAATTTGGTGAGGGCCCATGCACTACGAAAACATTTATTTTGAGTATCAAAGAATCTAATCTCTTTCTAAAATATTGGGCGAATTCTGTCACATGTCTTATTTCAAATCTATTTTAAAATACACCAGAGAGGTTCATGTTGTGACATCTGTTGGGGATTGTGGTCCTTATATCATCCTTCTTCCACTTTGGGTCCTCTATGACCTTTGGGACTTTTTAAGGGAAATTTTAAATAAGGTAAAATTTTACCTTATTTTAAAAAAGGTCACAAGTTTTGAAACTTTTCAAATTAGTTCCAAGTTTTCCAATAAGTCTTTAATTAAGGACATCTGGCTATTTCAAGGGTTTTTTTTTTCCACTTTTTTTCTCAATATTTTGAAAATACCAAATTACCCTTCATTAAAAGCCATGACATGGTTTCGGTAGCCATTCAACCGATTATTTTGGGAAGATTGGATGTCCATAATCACCCTGAGGACACTAGTAAAGGAAATGAGGAGAATATAGGGGAAGCGAATGTGAATTTTTATTTCAATGAAGGGTAATTTGGGTATTTAAAAAAATTGGAAAAAAAGTTGTCGGAGAATAGTTTTAAATGGACGGATGCCATTAGCTGAAAACTTTATGGAAAACTTAGAGACTAATTTGAAAAGTTTTGAATCTCATGTCCTTTTTTGAAATAAGGCAGAAACATAAATGCCTTTTTTGAAAATTTTCCTTTATTTAGAACTAGTGCATTTAACAGCTGTTTTTTGTTTTTTTTTTTTTTTTAGTCTATGGGCTCCGCTGGATACAAGATCAAATGGACTCATTTCATATGACTGTTGTAACAACAACAGCACCCAAAAAAATAAAAGGAAAAGAAAGAAAATACAAACATTGACAAGTATAGATTAAAAAAAAATCAAAGGGGTTTTTCAAAATAGATTTAAATATAATCTAGAATTAAAAGATATGTGTTTGGCCAACTTAGATGTATATATTTTAATTACAAGGGCAGTGCTTTTGTGAGGAGACAACTAGAAAAAGTCTATCTGAGGCCCCACGAATCATGGTCAAGGTAGTAGAGAATTGAGACTTGAGAGATACAAATGGGACCACCCCATTTATAAATTTTAAAGTCAATTCCACCATTCTAATTCCTTGATCAATGGTCCTCTTATTTTTAACAATGTTAATATACACAAGTTTATTTTATTTCGATCTCAGTTTCTTATCAAAAGATTCATATTATATGATGCAAAAATTAATATTTTGTGAAATGTATTGGCACAATATCGCCGAACATAAGTCCATGAGTAACCAATTATCATAGCAGTCCCAACTATAATTTTCAATATTTGATTTTCTTTTTGTGAAATATGTAATAAATGTATCAGACTATGACTCCCGAAATTAATTAGGTTGGTCCCAATGTGGTTAAAAATATAATATGGGTCCTATCAAGATTATCAACATTTGATGAGCTGATTCATGATTACCAAATTAGACAGCCCGGGGGGGGGGGGGGGGGGGGGGGGGGGGGGGGATGGGGATGTGGGGTTGGGGTGTGTGTCTTATGCATACTTCCCTCACCATATGGTGAGGGACACTTTTCTTTTTGGGTTGAATCAAGGTGTGTCTTATGCATACTTCCCTCACCATATGGTGAGGGACACTTTTCTTTTTGGGTTGAATCAAGTACAAAGGGTTGGATTAAGTACAAGTGTACCTTACCCTATTTACTAGAAAATTTCCTTTTGTATTTGATTCAACCCAAAAAGAAAAGTGTCCCTCACCATATGATGAAGAAAGTATGCATAAAATACCCCCCAATATGTTGATATTATGTTTTACATGTATCTGAGCACCCTATAGCAAGATTTGAAACTACACTCCAATTTTTTTTTTTTCTCACACATCCACTACCAAACACTTGGGATTTGGGAAGCAGATACATTCCAATTAAAAAGAAAAAGTAAAGTAGTCATAAACAACAAACACTCGGATGTTTCCATCTTAATACGAGTCAAAAGACCTTAAACCACAAAGAACAAAACAAAAGAAAAGAAAAAAACTACCAAACCTGCTTCTAAAAGGGGCGGTATCGAGGTAGTCACTTATTGATGAATCCAACCTGTTGCCAGCCCTGTTAGCTTCTCCAATTAGATTTGAGAGGATATAAATCAAGTCAAATCGAGCTTAATTTCCTTTTTTTTTATTTTAAAAAAAATGTACAAATAGGAAAACAAACCCAATTCGCCAATAATAAAGCTAGACCTAATTTTCACGATTTTGTTCCCCTTCCGAAATGTGATTGGATCTAGTCAACCTCAAACTTGGTCATCAAAACAAGGTGATCGATAGTAAAAAGGAAAATAAATAAATAAATCAATCAATGGTATCCAGCATGGATGTTTCATATCAAGAGGCCCTCGAGCATCATATATGAAGGCTATTATCCAAGATAAAGGCTATCACATATGGAACATTATTTATTATATGATTTAGAGAATGACTTTCATTATCTATTAGTAACTTATCAATCATGTGTTTCCATTTTGCAGTATGCCCTAAAGTTACTCTACGTGGCCATTGGAGTTGGAATTGGTGCTTTTCTTGGTGAGGTTTTTGAGTTTTTTTTTTTTTTTTTTTAATAAATAAGTTGGGCTTCAACCCATCTTAATGGGCCGATGAGAGAAAGGAGGAGGGCAATGAATTGAGGCCAGTGGGTGGCAATGGGCCTAGATATTGACATAGCCTCTAGGCTTGGGCAAAGGTATCATTCCAATGGGTCAGACCCTACCTTCAACAGAGGTCCACATATTAAAAGGATTTGTCTTAGTGCTACGGAGCCATACAGAAGTCCCATTAGGCCCAATCATTTGTTTCATCAATAAATGTACTGTTCAGTCATCCATCCTATTAGGACTGACAGGCTGATGGCCTTTATATGGGCTGGTGGGTGTAATATATTTTGTTCATTTCTAGCAAATGTGAGAACAGATATCTTCATCGAATAATAAGTGGGCGTGAGCCCGGCTGCTAATAAGCCAATGAATGGTTTGAAGCTTTCATTTCATCAAATGGATAAATTCTGGTAATGGCTTAAAAAAGCTTACTGGGCTTGGGCCAAGACCTGGCCTTATATAAACAAGCCCAATAGCAAGCTCTCATAGTAGTGGCCCCTTTCCACCACTCAAAATAGACCCCTTTTACTCCCAAATGACCCGACCTGTACAAATTGTGTGCGGATCCAGATTTCAGGGGTAAAACAATCAGGCTCAGATTCAAATTCATAGTTAACAATTCTATTGGGCATGGGACTCTGAAAAACTTAATTGCACCCAGTTTTCATCCCTCCTTAATTAGTGAAGAAGTACATGGATGATTTCTCTTATGTTGTTGGTTGTGTGCATGGGTGAATGCAGAGGGGGTGTGTTGGTCCAGGACTGCACAGAGACAGACAGCTCGCATGCAAAAGGAGTACCTCAAGTCAGTTCTCCGGCAAGATGTTGGCTTCTTCGACACTAACTCGGATACTTCGACTACCTATGATGTTGTCACTGCCATCACCGCCGACTCACATGTCATTCAAGATGTTCTAAGTGACAAGGTTTTTCTCTCTCCTCTTATGGAGTTTTACAAGCAAACTCTGCAGATAAAATCTGAAAAGTGGAAGAGCTGATCTGGTCTTCCATATCAACCTAATGTGCTTTGTCCACTTATCATTTTGTTGTCCAACATTCATCTCTATATAAAGCAATGCAGTGATACCTGATGATTACAACTTGAACCAAAATGAAGGTTCAACAAACCCTGTATATCTGGCTCCAGACCCACACGGCGTAGCTCAGCTGTCAAAACTAGACCATGACCAAATCTAAATTAGGCATGACAGGCAATGAATAACAAGGGCAGGCCAAAAGGGTAGTCTCAATGCTGATCAAAACACTCACAAATAGAAAACTTGAAATTCAATAGTCAGTCTCTCAGAAAAAAAAAAAAAAAAAAAAAACACCCAGTTTACAACTGATTTCCTAACCAAAGCAACTTTCCTTCCCCTGAGCTTGGGACAAGAAAATTTGATGTAAACTATGATATGATTTTAGAAAAAGAAAAAGAAAAAAAAATTTAAGGCACAGACCTTGTCTAACAAAGTTCACATGATGCAGATACCAAACTTCATTTCCAACCTGACAACTTTCTTCGTCTGCATTGGTGCCGCTTTTATTCTCTCATGGAGGCTGACCTTAGCCTCTCTCCCATTCGCACTCTTCTTCATTGTTCCTGGAGTTGTATTTGGAAAGCTTATGATGGATCAGGCAGTGAATATGCAGGAAGCATATGGAGTTGCAGGTGGGATAGCAGAGCAAGCAATTTCTTCAGTTAGAACGGTAGTTTCATATGTTGGAGAGCGGCGGACATTGGAGAGGTTCAGCCAAGCACTTGGACTGAGTATGAAGTTTGGGATAAAGATGGGGCTAATGAAGGGCTATGCAATTGGGAGCATTGGCGTGCTATTTGCCGTATGGTCTTTCTTAGGATGGATGGGAAGTGTTTTGGTGACAGAGAAGGGAGCCAAAGGAGGCGATGTTTTCATTGCTGCACTGTTGATCCTTTGGGCAGGGCTGTGAGTTTCTTTTCTCACCTTTGTTATTATTCTTCTTTCTTTTTATATCCATCATCTTTACCTGCAAGATGAAAGTCTTTAATTTCATACCAGGTTTACTATTTTCTGGTATTCAGATGGAAGCCAAATAAAGAGGAAGAAACATTTTAAATAATTCTTTCAGCAGTCCACTCTTGAAGATGAGCCCACAACCAACTCATTTAATTGAATAAAAAGGAAACTTTTTCTCCAAACATAAAAAATCAAGACAAAATGACTTCATTTTATGAGAAATAGAAAACATTTCCTTGTTGCTGCAAGCAAACAATCCCTTACAGCAACATATCGATGATCCATGTACTACATAAAGAAAAAGCAGATACTGCAATTCATATATTGCCATTTGTATCTTCATGAAATTGAATCATGTCTTCTCATTGATGTGTTGTGTTCTTCAGGGCCATCATGACTGCACTCCCAAACCTCTCATCCTTCGTGGCAGCTACAGTTGCTGCATCACGAATATTTGAGATGATTGATAGAATTCCCACCATCGATTGTGACAGCGAAAAGGGGGTGATTTTACAAGATGTGCGAGGAGAAATTGAGTTTAGGAAAGTTGAGTTTTCATATCCATCCAGACCGGATACCCCTATTTTACAAGGTCTAAATCTCAGAGTGATGCCTGGTGCGACTGTAGGCCTGGTTGGTGGCAGCGGGTCTGGCAAATCTACCATCATCTCATTGCTTGAAAGATTTTACAACCCTCAGAAGGGTGACATTTTCTTGGATAGAAAGAGCATCAGGAAACTTCAGCTTAAGTGGTTGAGATCTCAGATGGGTCTGGTTAGCCAGGAACCAGTCCTCTTTAAGACCTCCATAAAAGAGAACATACTATTTGGAAACGATTCAGCTTCAATGGATCTTGTTGTTAGTGCAGCCAAGGCTGCTAATGCACATGACTTCATCACCAAATTTCCAGATGGATACTACACTCAAGTATGTAAACAACTATTGCTTATTGTGCATTTGTTTATACCCTTGACTCGAAATCAATTTGAATATCTTGGCATTAGATGGGATGCTGTCCCCATTTTTGTGTTAATTTAACATCAGCATAGGTCGTATATTTAGGCTTACAGTGGAGATAAGTAGCAAACAGTACCTTTCCTAAAGCATTCCACTTTGTCCCCTTGTAAAGTGTAATGATCCATTCTGCCAAAATTCTTGAACATCCTTTTCTATTTGAGTTACATCCACAAGCTCCGTTTATGGAATGGAATGAAAACAAAAGTAGCACTTATTTATTGCATTTTTATTATTTTACCAGGTTGGGCAATTTGGAGTTCAGATATCTGGCGGGCAAAAGCAAAGGATTGCAATAGCAAGAGCATTACTCAAAGACCCGAGAATACTGCTCCTTGATGAAGCCACCAGCGCATTAGATGCACAATCCGAAAGAGTTGTTCAAGACGCCCTGGATCAAGCCTCCTTGGGAAGAACGACAATAATCATTGCCCATCGCCTCTCCACTATCAGTAAAGCCAACACTATAGTGGTGCTTCAAGGGGGAAAAGTGGTAGAATCAGGTTCTCATGATCAGCTCATGCGAATGAACAATGGACAAGGTGGAAACTATGCAAAGATGATGCAGTCGCAGCAATCAGCCACGAAAAATGAAGCCCCCAATGCTTCTCCTTATTATCCATCAGATGAAACCAGCTACAGCAGCTATTATAGGACACCAAACAGGACAAGAACCCCATTAAGCGGGAGATCAAGCAGGCACGCAAACAGCCCGGCAGTGTCTTTCATCCAGGCAGCAGCCAGTCCGGCAATGTCATTTGTCCAAATGAGTAGCCCAGCGCCATCATATTCATATACACTAGACCATTTTGATGACCCAGAAGAAGTCACTCCTAAGAGCCCTTCACCGCCTCCTTCTCAACTGCGTTTGTTAAAAATGAACAGACCAGAGTGGAGGAGAGCCCTACTTGGTTGCTTAGGTGCTATTGGCTTTGGAGCTATTCAACCAGGACACTTCTATTGCATGGGATCACTTCTTTCAGTCTTCTTCCTCAAGGATAATGAAAAAATAAGATCACAGACAAGAACCTATAGCCTTATCTTCTTAGGCGTTGGGTTCATTAGTGTTGTCACGAACATAATCCAGCACTATAACTTTGCGATCATGGGAGAGCGATTAACCAAAAGGATAAGGGAGAAAATGCTTGACAAGATGTTGACATTTGAAATAGGGTGGTTTGATCAAGATGAGAACACGGCGGCAGCAATATGTGCAAGGTTAGCCATTGAAGCAAACACAGTCCGATCCCTTGTTGGTGATCGTATGTCTTTACTACTTCAGGTCACAGCAACTGCTTCCCTTTCATTCCTATTAGGCTTGGTGCTAACATGGAAACTATCACTTGTGATCATAGCAATGCAGCCATTACTTATAGGCTCCTTCTATTCAAGGAGTGTCTTCTTGAAGAACATGTCTGAAAAATCACAAAAAGCACAGAATGAAGCAAGTCAGATAGCGAGTGAAGCTGTGGTGAATCACAGGACAATTGCAGCATTTTCTTCACAAGATAGAATACTGGGTTTCTACGATGATGCTTTGAAAGGCCCTGAGAGAGAGAACATTAAACAATCTTGGATTGCTGGTCTGGGCCTCTTTGCGTCCCAGTTCCTCACTTCAGCAAGTATTTCATTAACCTACTGGTATGGTGGGAAACTAATGCTTCAAGGATCACTAGCCCCCAAACATCTCTTTCAGGCTTTCTTCATCTTGGTGAGCACAGGAAAGGTCATTGCAGATGCAGGCACCATGACTTCTGATTTAGCCAAGGGCAGCAATGCCGTTAGATCAGTATTTGAGATCCTGGACAGGAAAAGTGAAATTGAACCTGATGACCCACAAGGGATCAAACCTAAAAAGATGATCAAGGGTCGAATTGAACTCAAGAATGTGTACTTCTCTTATCCCTCGAGGCCTGAACAAATGATATTCCAAGGTTTAAGTATCAGAATTGACCATGGAGAGACGGTAGCATTAGTTGGCCAGAGTGGCTCTGGTAAATCTACCATTATTGGTCTGATTGAGAGATTCTATGACCCATTGAAGGGTTCAGTAGAAATTGACGGGCAGGACATTAAGAGCTATAACCTAAGACGTTTAAGGTCACATATTGCACTGGTTAGTCAGGAGCCTACACTTTTTGCAGGCACCATCCGTGAGAACATTGCATATGGGAAGGAGAACGCAACTGAAACTGAGATCACACAGGCTGCCATTGTTGCCAATGCTCATGATTTCATAAGGTATGCGTCGATCAATTGAAAAATTAATTATAATATTTCATAATACTACTTGAAAATGATTATGCTTTATTGTTCTTGTTGCTTTGTTGATGATGACTGCAGCTCCATGAAAGACGGGTATGAAACTTACTGTGGAGAAAGAGGTGTTCAGCTATCTGGAGGTCAGAAGCAAAGGATAGCACTTGCTAGAGCAATACTGAAGAACCCTGCGATCCTGCTGTTGGATGAGGCAACAAGCGCCCTGGATACTGTATCAGAGAGCTTAGTTCAAGGAGCCTTGGATAAGATGATGGTGGGAAGAACATGTGTAATCGTGGCACATCGACTAGCCACAATTCAGAAGTCAGAATCTATTGCAGTGATAAAGAATGGAACAATTGTGGAACAAGGAACGCATTCCGAGCTACTTGCAAAAGGACGAAGCGGTGCCTACTATGCTTTGACAAAACTGCAAAAAGGCAACACCACGAGTTAGAACAGAATTCCACTAAATTAAACCAATATAAAGGAATTAATCAGATCAAACAAAATGTGTTTTTGTGTAGAAACCAACAAGTCTGAGATCATAAACAGGTGTGTATGAGGAGATCCATTTAGCTTTTTTTATTTTCAAAAAAGCTGGGATAGTAGTTAAGTTTTGTAATTATGTAGCAAAGAATGTTACGTGGTGTGGGACAGTGGGAGATCCTGATCCTTGCAGTTTGTTTTATTTAAATGTGAGGTGGTTGTGAAAGATCAAAACTCAAAAGCAGCAAGAATGCATTTAAATGAGTCTCAAGAAACATTAGGATGTATAATGAATCTCAAGGGGTGTTCGGGTGTGATTAAATCATGAGGAGATTAGGGAATCAAACTGAGAAAAATGTCAATCCTTCTTGGACTGTGTTAGGGACTGTGTGGAAAGAGAAATAAGTTGAGTCTAAAACCATAGTTCAAAAGCCCTAAAAAAAAAACCATAGTTCAAAAGCCCCAAAAGGAAAAAATTAGACTTGATCTCCAACGTGATTCAGTTAAAATCAAGAACTTGACTAAGTACTGGAACATTTCAGTAAATTCCTTTGATTAGTCTCTTAGGAGACATCTTATAAAATTGGAACGATACAGAGAAGATTAGCATGGCTCCTGTGCAAGGATGACACGCACAAATCAAGAAATGGTCCAAAAAAAAATTCTGCCACGGGGCTAGACCCTTAATTCTGTTTGGGTCTTGGCTTCATGCTTCTTTTGTTACAATATACTTCTCCTATACTGTATAGTTTTCATTTCAATATAGTCACTCTTAAAAAAAATAATAATAATAATTCTTTCAATAGCAATGAGTGCATAGTTATCAGAATCCTATGATTCGTATTCCAAATCCCGATTTGTATTGCGAATCCTAAGGAAAAAGATTCGTATCTATGTAATGAATCCTATTTATAGATGAATCTTCGAATTCAGGTGTGAATCTTACAATTCAATACTCATTTCATTGAATCTTACAATTCAAGTGATTCAGCGAGAATAGCTACAACCAATAAGTTTATATCAAGCTTCTTTTACCTTTTTCCTTTCTTTAATATTTCTTTCTTTTAACAGTTTTACTTTCAACAGGTTATTTAGTAGTTAACGAAACCTCTTACGAATTTTGCAGTTGGGGAGGTTTTAGAGAGATTAATAAAGAACATGCATTTAATTAATGTGCTTGACTATACGTATGGTGCTTGTCTATATTTTCTTTCCTTTTTTTTTTTTTTTTCTTCCTCATGTACACTTTTGTCATTTCAAGAGATATCCTACTATGTAAGATTGATGGTTTGAATTTTATTTTTACTCTTATATTTTGATTTAAAGATAACAAAAAATAAATATATATTGATACCTTAAACTTACTTAAGTATTTACATATATCTTTCGTTATATATTAATATATGTCATGATGTTCTTGAGATGATTGTATGATAGACTTATTTATCATTGTATTTATACTACCATAAATGGGAAAACAGATGGTTAAAAATAACTACTTTTTCTTTTTTTTTCTTTTAATTTTTAATTATTTTTTACTTTTATTAAAAAAATAAAAAATCATACTATTTACTTTTCAAAACACTGGGTATGAACAATTTGTTATACGATTCCGATTTTCAAAACTATGAATAAGCGTGACATAAAATTTCTTCAATTAACAATGAGAGATATCCAACAATGTAGTCTACTTGGTAAGCATTGAATAAATCCAAAATGTCTTACAACCAAGCCCAAAATAGTCACAGAATCAATGTTCAAGCTAAAAAACAACCATTTTGAGTGAATTAACACCACCCATAGCCGCAAGGATCAACATGTCATTGCAATGAATTATTGGAAACCATTACAAGTTTTTTCCATTAGTTACTAAGAGAGGAGGTGTGTTAAACCCTCATGTCATAGAGGCATTGCATCGGTGTATGATTATAAAAATAACAGTATAGATACAGTTTTCCACATGCATTCACTTTGGTCAACTATATTAAATAAGAAACTAATAAAAATACTAATGATCAACTTCATCAAAATCTCATCACTATTATGCATTTCAAAATTCACATAAGCAATAAAACAAACTCAATTGGGATTTATCTATAGGAAATATAGATTGAAAAGCCAGAAAGCATTTTCAAGTGATCTAATTGGTCAATCATGCAAGAATTTGATTAAAAAAAACTCAATTAAAAAAAAAGACATAAAATAGCTCAAAAAATGAATACAAGTTGGGAATCTTTCAACATGTGATGCCAAACAATGATTTCAACATGATACAAGGAAAAAAGAGCTGAAAGAAGAAAAAGAAAAATGATGAAAACAGAAACTTTTTATTCCTTGAAATACTCTCTTGAGAACTGTGAATTAGGCTATTAGCTTCAATCTGGTGATTTCCTCCTTTTATTTTCTTTTTGGGTTTCAAGCTTCATTAGAAGCAGCTTCTCTTGGTGGAGAAGGGCTGAAAATCCCCTTAGAAAGGGCTTTTTTTTTGGAGGGGGGGGGGGGGGGGGGGGGGGGGGGTGTCAACAGATTCATATCGGCCAATACAGGCTGATACAATATATTGCTCCGATATTTTGTAATCACCTTATTGTTCTTGGCTGATATAGTTGAGATTTTGATCCTTGCATGGTGGGACCTAATGTATTATTTTTTTCTTTAATCCTTTTGAAAGCCATCACAGAGCCGACTAGAGTTTTCATTGCTGGGACCTAATGTATTCTTTTTGTATTTAATCCTCTTGAAGGTCATCATAGAGCCTACTAGATTGTTCATTGCTGCAACATGGCCCATTCATGATGAATGACCTGAGAAACATTACAATCACTAATGTGTGATGCAGGACCTCCCAAAGTTGTGGTTTGGGGATATAGGAAAACTATCAATCGTTAAGCCCTGATATTCGCTATAATTAATTAAAAACTTCTTCAGTACAAAGTACAAACTACTGAGACTATAAATTACTGAATGAATAAACGACACAAATGATTCCTTCTTCTTCTTCTTCTGCTGCTGCTGCTCGACTTCCTCCTCCTTCGTTGTTATTATTATTATTATTGATAGAAGAGGTTGACAACCAATGTAGTAATGAATAGATTCCTGTATACTTCATTCTGAAATATGCACCGGCGAGAAGTACATGCAGAAGGCATGTCATGATGAACTATACTCATTTTAAAATAAGAAAACACTAGAAGAACACATCTATAAGCATTTCATGAAATAAGATGAAACCTCCAAAAACAAACTAAATGACTACAAAAAACGTAAATAAATTCTCATGTATCCAAACCAATGAATGATGCCTAAATCCAGAGTAAAAGAAAATATATAACCTGCCCATATTCTGTCCACCCGATTGACACTCTTCCATCCTCTCTCCAATTGTTCAGAGTTCTTATGGGGCTTCTTGTGGTAATCTAGGCTTCTCCGAGACTTCTCCATTTGATCAATAGAGATTCTTGACTTTTTGAGCCCATCAATATTGTTTGATGTCAACTCATTACTTTTGAGTGTCACAGGCTTGTCAATGCTAGGCCCTGGGTTCTCTCTCCAATCAGTACTCCTCCTTGATACCTCAAAACAGTCAGTTCTCCATCTTGCAGGTTCAAACCGGTCTGTTCTTCTCGTTGACGTGTACCTTTGGTAAGGTGATTTGTCGACAGTTGATATGAACTTCTTGAGGTGTTTCAAGGTACTCTGGACAAAGCTCCAAGTCACAATGGTTACCCCCTTCAAGCCACAATGGTTCGAACTTCTCTTTGCACAGATCCCATAGCTGTTTACCATAAGAGCAATCCACAACTTCATCAGAGGTTCCCTGCACATTTATATGGAAGAAATACAGATTCATTATTGTCATAATCATAGCACTCTCTCTCACTCTCTCTCTCTCTCTCTGAATGGCTACTCTCTCTCTCTCTCTCTCTCATGGATCAAAATAACTTCATTTTTCTGTCTAAAATCTGTGTCCTCGCCATGCCCATCATGTATTCATTATCCCTACCATATCCATAATGTTTATGGGAATTATAGCACGGTGGGACAGAAGAAGCAAAGTTGCCTTTCCCCATGTAATGTTCTTTAGAGTTCAGACTGATCATGATATATTGCCTTAACTGATAAATGAATAGTTCAAATAGAAAATGACGGGTGAAGGTCCATCCATGCATCTATGACTGTATGCGGAGTTTCTTTTACAGATCAAACAAGTCGAATCTAATCAAAGATAGATGCTTTACAAACGAAAGGTAAACTCAGCTTCCAAATGAAACAAGGACCAGTTAACATTTGTGGCAAACTATCCTAGTTGTGCAGTTCTAAGCACTGAAGCAATCAACTTAAGTTTGATGGGCAAAGATGAATTCCACAAATAGTCCTCAAAATGTACTGTGTGGCAAACTGATGCAGTCTGGGATCCAAAATCGGATACCAAACCCACAGATGGGATTTGGCTGAATCCAAATGGATTCAAAGCACTCAAGAATGCACAAACAGAGAAACAAACACAAAATCAAAGCCAAATTGGAAATCTTCTATTCAATAATCAAAGGTGTCTATCCTAAAAGATGTATATATTTATAGAAAAGAGGGAAGAATCTTTCCTTCTCACTAGGACTCTACTTGCTAAGATTATTCCTAATCAACAAGGAAACCTACTAATCAAAATACTAAAGCAATTAGGAAACTAGATTTCTAAATAATATCAACTTCGCCAAACAAAAGTAACCGGTTGATCCAATTAGGATTTGTGGGCTAATCCAATGGGTTGGGTGCGATTCACCCAATAACTCATGGGTCCAGCCCAATAGACTTAGGCTTCGTTCATCCTGTACCAGTTCTCCCCGCCTTGGAAAAACTCGACTTCAATGAGTTTATATAGCTTGATAACGCTCATACAGGTCTGGATTAATGCACTAAAAATCAATAGTAGTGATCCATGAGGCATCCAAGATAGGATGACCCTTCTAGTGGATGAGGAATTTCTGAGAACCTCCTCGATGGATAGACACGATTTGATCAAGTACATCAACAATTTGATTAGTTGAAGGTGGATTTGGTGGTAGAGATAGGATATGTTCCTCAAGGCCTTCATCTGTGTGGTATCCTCGGTAGAGAGTTAAATCCTCTACATTGAAAGTGGAAGATCTTAAAGGGACCCACATTGCGAGGATGCAGCTTCTTGTTTGCTTCTGGAGGGAGCCACTCAGGGCATATCTGCACCAATACTATGTCGCCTTCTATAAACTTGACGAAACGATGACTTGCTTCAGCATGTTGCTCGTAGGTGTCATTACTGGTGGCGATGTTTTGTCTAACCTCATCATATACCTGTTACATATGCCGGATAAAATCTTCTGCTTTGCTGCTTGGTTGCGCTTCTACCAGTAATGAGGCTAGATCAACAGGTAGAAACTACCGTATTACAAGCACGGCTTGAAATGGTGACATCCTGGTAGATTTGTTCATGGATGAAAATATCGGCCGTAGCGGTGACCACCGCCACGCTACATGCCATTCATCGGCGCTCGCATATGTATCAGCCCACAGCAGCCACATATCGGCTGGAAACGCCCCTCCTTTGTTCACTGCTTCTTCCTTTTCAGGAAGAACTAAAAAAAAAAAAGGGAAAAGAGAGAGAGAGGAGTTTGCAGAAGACATACTTGGATGTGGTTGTCCACTGACTTGATCCATATGCTGTGAATGTCTGCAACTGCTGCTTCTTCACTCAGTTGTTGCTGCCTTACTCAAACACTGCTGTTTCCCAAGTCAGCAACTGGTCTTGCTGCTCCCTCTTGCTGGTTCCTGGTAGTGCTCCTCCTTTTTTCTTCTTTTTCTTTATTCTGTTTTTCTTCTATTTCCCCTCCTCTCAGCTGTTGTTGTTTCGTCTTTTTTTTTTCTTTTTTCTACAGTCTTAAGAAGCTGGGAGTCGACCGGCAGTTGGTTGTTCCTGACCTGTGCTGCTGTTTTTTTTTTTTTTCTCCTGACATACTGGCTGGGGCCTGTCTTGGAGTAGGCTTGGGATGGGGTTGGGACTCCGGAGCCTGGGCAGGCTGCTCCTTGTTTATTAAAATTTCCCCATCTTTGCTGCTGGCAGCTGGCAGTTGGCTGGGCCTGAGCTGGAGAATTTTCCCTTCTTTGATGCTGGCAGCTGGCAATTGGCTGGGCCTGGGCTGGGGAATGTGGGCTGGTTTGATATCAATTCATATTTATAAATCTTTACATTATTCTTAATTTTTTATATATACATATCTCTATTTTTTATATTGTTTTTCTAAATATTAGTCCAAAAAGTTTAAAATTTAAAAAATGTAAGTATAAAGCTGCGCGGTACAAGGTCCTTTTTTTTTTTGTTGGACAAATTGCAAATATATCGGGATCACACATGACTTCAATTATGTTGTGCCATTGCGACATAATTGCAGGATCGAGGCATGTCTCTTATCTTCTTTTTGAGAGATTTCTTCTTTTACCTTTCTTGCATGGTAAATTTGTGCTTTTTCTTGAAGTTTTGATTTGACTCTTCTTTGTGCATTGAAGATTGGTTACTTCCATTGCCTCACATTACATTTCATTTCTATGGTCCCTTCCCTCATGGATTAGAGTCAAACTAGAAGCAACCTCTACAGATTCTATTCTCTCCATTTCCCCCTTGTCTCTCTACACCCTTACATCCAAAGGAACAACATCCATTTTAAGAAATGAAAGACAACGCAAATTACCCAATTCCCAATCCCCAATCCAAGAGATTAAGCCCTAGGGTTAGGGCTTGCATAGAAAAGTGTCAAAGCATGATGAAGGTGTCTGCATACACTAATGTGAGGACACACCTCAAAGGGGAACAAAACCCTCTCAAAATTCTATTAATCTTCTACAATGCCATTTAAATAGTAAAAGAAAAGTTAGGGAATAAGATTCCTAATCAAACTAGGAAAGAAAATTAGAAACTATCCTAATTACAACTCTTTAATAAAAATTAGAAAGTAATAAAATCAGAAACAATATTCTAAATAATCTTGGGTGGTCCCACACACAGGGCCACAGGCCTTCTTGCAACGACTTATTGGTGTTGCTGCATCAATTAATAAAACCCATTTCAAGAATTCTAGGAAAAAAAGGGGGGACCTAAAAAATGATACCGACCGCCATACCATCTCTCATAGCATAGAATAACTTCTTCAATTAATGCAAAACCCTTTTAAAGAAATCAAATATAAGTCAATTCCCAATCCAAGAGAACAAGAAAGCCCATTTCAAGAAATCAAGAAAAAAGGGAAGAAGACGATGAAACTCACCCCAAAACACTATCTTTCATAACATAGGAAGTCTTCTTCAATTAATTCAAAACCTCTTTCAAGAAATTAAAGACAACCAAATTCCCAATCCAAAGATCAAGAAAGCCCATTTCAGGAAAACAAAAGGAAAAAAAAAAGGGAAGAAGAAGATGAAACCCACCTCCAAAACATCCTCTCTCGTAGCATAAGTGATCTTATTCCACCAATGAAAAACCCTTTCAAATCAAGATAACCCAAATCCCAGTCCTAGAGTCAAGAAAACCCATTTCAAGAAATCAAGGAAAAAAAGGGGAAGAAGATGAAATCCATGGAAAGAAGATGGTTTTTCTCGTTTAGTAGGAGAAGACATGTCGAAATTGCACAACATACTCGCAATTATGTAGCGATAGCGCAACACAATCACGAGCATGTCACGCAATCATGACATATGAGCAATTTCATCCAAAAAGAGGGATGCGACTTTGCAAACATTTTTTAAAATTTTTAATGCTTTTGCTGTAAAAAAGTTTATAAGACCCCTACCTTCTATACATCCCTGCTTATCCTCAAATTTTGGATATCATCATTGTTTTCTTCTTCTTATCATTTGGCCTGACTTCAATAATTTCTTTAATTTAATAGTTTTTGCAATATCTTTCCAATTTAAATCATCCCTACGCCTTTCATCCTTCTTTTTCTATTTTTATTGTCTCAAAACATATATGTCAAGAAGGCCCATAGGCCCAAGGACCATATCTCTGTTGTACTCTACAGTTAAGCTATAGATAAAATAGATAGATTGTCCTCTTGAAATGTGAGAAGGTTAGAGATTTAGTTTTCTTTTACATCATAAATCTAAAATGTAACTTCCTTCTTTATAGAATAGGAACCTGAGAACCTCTTTTGTAAACTATTTGCATTCATAAGACAGTCATGTGCCTCAAAGAACAAACCGTCATTCCAAAGTTTTTCTCTCTTCATCTCACATTTGTATCATGGAAACCTTTTGCAGCCAAGGCAAAGGACTTCTATTTTAATGAAGCAACAAATCATATTCCAGCCTCTTGAATAATTTGCTAGCCCCTTGAAATCAATCGGAAAAAAATGTTAATCATCAAAATGGTAGCTTGTTGAGAAAACATAGCAAATCCATTATGTACCATATACAAAAGGGAAGATGTTAAAAAGATACTAGTTCTGAGACATCAGAAAAGTTTATGGAAGAATTATAATATTAAATCTTGAAATATACTTGGCTCCAGTTTGTCATAGGAGGAAGTGGCATAACTAAACATCATATAATTTCTGATGCAATGAAATAGAAATGAACAAGTTGACGTAGTAGCCAGTATCGTTATTGCAGTATGCTAGAATTTCAATGAACTCAAAATAAATGCAATAGGAATAGAAATACTTACATGAATCACTAGTACAGGACAATTAACTGATGGGATTTTGTTAATATTCTGCACAGAATTCTATGAAACTTAGTCCAGACTCCAAATAAAACAACCAGACATTCATAGTTAACTAACAACCAGCAGAGGTGCTGGAGAGAAGGAAACATGACTCTTAAGCCTGAAAGTATTGGACTGTGCAGAACCATGCCTCTTAATTGAGGTAAGCGGATTGCCAGATCCAAAGTTAGGCCACTTCCAATAGACTGCCCATAAAGATTACATCTTCTTCTTTAGCACCGTAGCTCTCTTCTAGACACTTATGAGCAGCTTCAATATCAACATAAGTATTCTGCTCACTTGGCTACCATAAAGAATATATATGAAGTGGGATGTCATCTTCATAATACTATCATATAAGTCAGATGATTCAAAAGCATATCTCAAGAATAAAACTAAAAATTCACCTTTCCTGTAGACTGTCCATACCCAGAATAATCGTACCTGTGTGGAATAGGAGCATATTTGTGAACTTGACAGAAAATATTTCAACAAAGATTAGAACTGAGACACGTTTTCAGAATTGTAACAAGGACACTCATGTAAAAAACAGCATTGCGTCCAGCAGTCATGAGTAGGCATTTTTGTCACATGATTAACTTCACAAGACAATTAGGTAATAAAATTATTCACCATTTTTTATTTTGGAATCATTACATGAATTTATGTATACATGTGATGTGTATATACAAATGTGAACTCATAACAACAGATTTGTAATAAGGGTACGGAAAATCTGCATTGTGGGGTCCTTAGCAAGCCAAAAGCATCAAATCTTGCAACAAGAATACCAATTAGCTCGGCCATAATTCCAATAGTCAAAATCTTCACAAGAAGTGGACCTAAAAAATATTTCTCTAATCCATATCACAGCTCTCTCTCTCTCTCTCTCTCTCTCTCTCTCTCTCTCTCTCTCTCTCAAACAGAGTCAGTCCTGTTAATGAGAGTTTATTGCTGCAGTTACACTATAAAAAATATATACATAAACATGCACACTTATATGCGAGCTGACCCCAACATAGTTGGGACAAGGCTTTGATGATGATGATGATAACGACATGCGTGTATGTAATGCAGACATTGGAGCAAAAGGAAATGAAATGAAACAGGGATTCTGAAGCAGAGGCAGCATCGGTATATAGCTAATTTGGCGAAACCTGTATACATTAGACAATGAATTGAATAAATGATAACAAGGACCACCGAACTGGGACCTCTAAGATAAATATGGAGAGGGAGATCTTGGGAAGGAGTCCACTTTTCTTACCTCAGTAATCTTGCTTAATAGTTAATCTTACAACTTGATGGACCTAAATTCAACAATCCATCCAATGAATTCCATCAAAGATCTGTATCCTAAAATAAGAATCTTCCATGGAATTTCCTGAAAGGAATAAGGATGAATGACACAAGAAAGTCAACACCAACCAATTTCATTCAGATTTCTTATTTAACGAGGCTTCAAATTCTGAGTGCACACTTGACCGACATTGTAAAATCCCTTCCATAAAAACCCATATACCAAAATAAGAAAATTCTGGTAAAATGGTGATGAGGTATTATAAGATTGATTGCCATGTGGAGAGCATAATACATTAAAGAATCAACATCTTTTCCCCCATTCCATTTTTGGGAACTAGTCAAGTGATTTATCCAAAATGCTATCTAGATAGATCTCTATCTGGCAGAAATTTTGCAACTATTCTCCTGAATATTAATTCCAATCTCCAACCAAATTCTATTTTTAATCTACAGATGGCATCATCAGGGAAACAAAAAATAAAATAATAGAGAAAAGAGATATTCCTGTAACTAGCATACTTTCTCGTTTCACATTCAGATACTTCCATATACTATTTCAGTTCCAAACTCACAAGAACGCAAATATCTATCCAATCAAGCTAAACTACCAATAAAGGCATCTAAACAATGTTCTTTTAAATGATTCCTGAGAAAACAAGAATAGCATGGATCAAATTTCAGGAAAAAATCCAAACTGGATGGATCCAAATTCAGTGAAACAAATTAGAAACTTATCACTCAAACAGACAAAATTCTACCTCAGATCCAATTCTCAATTCATCAGAGTGAAAATATTCCTTATAATCAAACTACACTACTAATAAATACTCCCAGGATTTTATTTCTTTAATATGATTCTGAAGAATAAGAGAGCCCGGATCAAATTTGTGCAACAAACTCAAGTTGGGAAGATCCAAATTCAGCAGAACTTCAAAAATCATCTAAGGGAAAAAGATGAGAAAATTATTGATCAAATAAACAAAACTCTACTTCAGAACTACCAATAAAAACACTCAAACATCCTTTCTTTTCCACTAATTCCAAACAAGAGAACCAAATTCAACCTGGGCAGATACAAATCCAGCAGAACTTCAAAAAATCATCCCAGAAATCAATGAACTTCCCCAAAACAACCAAACCCCAGATTCTAAAAGGCAAGAAAATTCAAAATCAAACCCACAAAAATCTACCAAATGGTAACAGAAGAAAACAAATAAATAAGAAGACAAACAGAGATAGAAAGAGAGAAGAAAGCGGAATGGAGAAACATATACCCCATGAGATTGACTTTGAGGTAGATGCTGAGTTGAATGAAGAGCTCATACATCTGACCCAGATCGGCGGCATTGCCATGGGAGTAAAGAAGGGTGGAGGAGGCCATGGGATTGCGAACGTAGACGGCCACGATTTCTGTGCCGCGCCGCGTGGGGAGCTTGAGCAGTTCCACGTTCTCACGGTGTAGGAAGCTGCTCAATGTGTAGAGCCCTGTTAGATTGTCTGTAATTATCTTGTATGAAGGAGGGTTTGGGGGAAAGAAGGCTAATTTTGCTGCTATTGATGATGTTATCCCTCCCATTTGTTTCTCCCCTTCTCTCTCTCTCACTCAAGAAGATAGCTGTTTGGGGGACGGGTTGTTTTATCTCTTCTTCTTTGCTGCTGATGCTGTTTTATGGTGCCTGCGTGTGGCGTTCTCTCTATATTTCTCTCCCTCTCAACAAGAAGAAGATGAAGAAGCTAACGGGAGGTGGACCTGTTTCTTCTTCGCGCTGCAGCTGTTCCCACTTAAGTGGCCGAGGCAATTATGCGTCCGGAGCGCCTGGAGCGACTATACAACATAAGTGTGTTTATAAAACAATTAACTAATGTATACAAATATGTCTTATTCATATATCATTTTGAAGAAAAAAAAATTAATTTTACAATTTGATCACATAATATAGATAATAATTAATAAATCAGAAAAAGTTTCATCATTTAAAAAATAAATGTTAAGCTAACAGAAAAAGAAAATGCACATAAACTAAAGATTCGGCACGGTTCGCTTCATATTCGGTTGATTCACGCTCCGAGCATCTTTGAACTGTGTTCCAAAGATGGTCGAACCATGCTCCAACGACGGATCCGCTCCGAAAACGCTGATCCTCATTTTTGAAGCGGGATCGCGGAGGGGGAGGGGAGGTTTCAGTTACTAAGGTTCCCACTATGAATAATGTGAATTATAGAGAGCAGGAGAGGGTGAGACTCAAGAGGGGGACAACTTTGCACTAGGACCAGTCTTCAGTTCATTATTGGGCCCCATTTATTATATGGGCTAGGCTTAGATTCAATGGAAGAACGGCCGAAGCTCAAGGAAGCTTAAACACATGCATTTTCACAGAAGTCTAGATCCGTCTATCACAGTGACTATACTGTCTATACGCTCACCATGAGTGGACCATTTATGGTGTGCCTCATCAATCAACAAAACCACGTGCAACTGCTCTCATCCCATTTAAACCTCTTCCAATTTCAAAATCACGTGGCATTGTTGATGATGTGGCACATTGTGAATGGTCTACTACTCACGGTGAGCATATAGTCACCACAATAGAGGATCTTGACTCTTTTCATAGATGCACATGTATCCCAACCAACCGAGCTACAGTTTTAGACACCTAAGCAATTGTTTTCTTTTTTCTCAGTAAAGCAACTCATGCATCAGTTACTTTCAGATGGGTAGTAAAAGGGTTTGCAACGGAGTTCAATATGCTCAAATTTAATAGATCGAGGCTACCAGTTCTTAGTATGGATTCTGGGGGTGTGTATGAGCTCAAAACCAGGACTGGGGCAGCATTTGGAAATGAAATAAAGACCAAGGCTTGAACTTGTAAATGGGCCTGTATGATACTTTCACTAAACCCTAAATGGCTATGAAATTCTGAAATGGGACCTGTCAATGGGGTGATGCAGCTAGCGATGGAGAATCCTAATCTAACTCGCAAGACCAACCTTAACTGTAATAGTAATTCTGGGTTGAGGTCAAGTTGATGTCTTTTTCGTACATACTACTTAACCTGCCAGTACAGAACCGAACTTGACTTACCAACCCGATCGGAATTCAACCTGAGAATTAGGGAGGTTGACATTTCTACGCTGATTCATAAACCCCTCTAAAGTCCACCTAAACCAAGCCATCCCGATCACTACGGCTGCAGCTGCCTTGAAAGTGGGGCTTCTACCTGGTCATAAATGGGCCTCAATCCTCCCATGAAATGGGACATTGCTACTCTATAGCACACCAGTCCTCATGGGCTAGGTCAGCCCGAGCCAGGCAGCAGCATGTTCCAATGGATGTGGGATGTTCTTAAGCCTGGGGGCTAGGCTGAACTTAGCCTCTTTTGGCTTGATAGTTAAGTGGGCCAGCCTTCAGCCTTTATATGCCTAATGGCCCACCAGGAATAACAAATTCCTTTATATATATATATATATATTTAGAGTAGGGTTTTCCTAAGTTGAAGCTTACCTTATTGTAAGCTGGAATATTGCTGGCCCACAAATCCAAGTTGATTATATATGTTTTTTGCAAGATGGAACTGAGAAATTTAGTTTTGATTGGATCTATCTAGATTTTGGAGAAGATCATCATACAAAAAACAACGATAATCGACTTTAATTTGTGGGACCAGCACTGTTTCAGCTTAGGATAAGGTAAGTGTAAGACCCCGACCCAAGAGATTCCGATTAGCGTTAATTAAGTCGTGTTTTAGTTCTAAGTAAGATTAGTGAAATTTTTTTAGGTTTGGATTAGAATAGCTTTTATATAGCTTTGGAATATTTTGGGAACCTCTTTTCATTAGTAGGACCCTTTGGGGGTTCCTTTGTAGTGTTTTTGTGACTTTGGGATATTACCTGTTATTCTAAAAATTCATGTTTTAGCTCCGTTTGATTTGTTTTATCATATCTTACAACTTTCGTGTTTGCTCCGTCCCCGTTCGAGACTGCAAAACCCACTTTCATCATGTTAGGGGCAAAACAGTTTTTTTTCACAAAATCTGGAACAATTCTCAATGTCTTCGAAACCCTCGAAATATATACTTTTTGAAAATTAGAAATTTTGACGAACATTTCTTCCTTCTTCGTCGAACTTATCTGACCCCCGGAAAACCATGTTTTAAGCCCCACAAGCTTCTTAAGTGGTAGGACCCAACCCCACTACCTATATAAGGAGAACCCATCTTCTTTCTTCCTTTTCTTGCAATCTTTCATCGAGATAGAGAAGGAGTTCCGCCTGCCTAGGGTTTCTTCCCTTCCTCTTCTTGCTTCTTCATCTTCAATCCTCCTCAAGCTCTTGCTAAAAAGGAAAATAGACTTCACCATCTCCTTCCCCATCTTAAAGGCTTCACACTGATACACTTTGTGGAGGAAACCAAGAATCCTAGAGCTTATTTTGAGCTACCTTCTCTCATTTGAGAACCTTCCATGTAAGTGACTCTTCTCATCTTCTAGATTTGTACTCTCCTAGCTAGGCCTTGAGATGCTTCACCTTCATTATTGGAAGTTATCTCTTCCTATTTCTTGGTTGTGACTTGTTAGGGTTTGTAATGGGTTTGTTTTGGGGATTTTTGTTGTAGATTGGTGATTTGACTTGAGAAGTGTGATTAGAGCTTGATTTGCTATATTTGGAGCCAAGGCAAGTGGATGAATGGGTTAAATTTAAATAATTTCTAAGTTTGTGGAAAATGTGGGTTTTCACTGATGACTTACTTATGTTCTATGATTTACATTGACTTTAGAAATGTGCATTATTATAAGCTTTTCCTCTCTTAATTAATCTCTTAATGATTTGTGTTTTTAAGTTTGTATTTATGTCATATGATGGATCTTCATGATGGTGGTCGTTTCTTGCATTGAATGAGGTTGGAATTTAATGGAATTTGTGAGATTTGGTGGATGGTTGTTGGAGGAAATGAATGTGGTTTGAGCATGTAGAAATGTCATAAATATGGTATCAAGAAGTAGCTCTAAGGGAGATTGGAAGAGAAGAGAAGAAAGCCCAAAAATGCACAAAACGGCCAATTTCTGAAGTTGTCCGCTCGAGTGGACCCATGGTCGCTTGAGTGGACCTCTTCCAGAAGCTTGGTGGCTCAAGCTAACCATTGCTCCGCTCGAGCTATTGTGACTCGGATCAATCTGCTCGAGCGGACCCATCCATAACCTTGTTGGCTCGAGCCACCATGGATGGTCGCTCGAGCCAACCCTCCCAGAGAGCCATCCGCTCGAGCAAACCCATGCCTGCTCGAGCGGACCCTCCCACAACCTGGCCCGCTCGAGTGAACCTCTCGTCTGTTCGAGCAGACCAACTGTTTTGTTTAAGGTCATGATCGGAGTTTGGAAATGATGATTTGGAAAATGGAAAGGGCCTATTTGAGGCCCCACTTCAATGGGAGACTTAGGAAGTGATGTTTGGAGATTGATGGAGAAAGAAACCCCATTTCCGGAGATTTATTGAGAATGTTGAACCTACCAATTTGTATAGGGAACTTGGAATGTCTCCAATCTTCCAGAGTACCAAGTCATGAGCAAAAACCGACATACGAGATCTCGTTACACATTGTTAAAATCCTATAGCCTCAATGCATGTCTGGAATTATGTGGAGATCTATTATTTTAGTTTTCACTCGGGTTTTCATATGATTCAGACGGTTTTTGTGTGTTAGTAAAAATGACACTTTTATCTATTAAAATATGTAATATGAATATTTGGTCAGCTTTATGCATTTTCAATAAGACACTATGGTAATAAATGTGTTTTTGAGCCTTCTGTTCGGCTTGTTTTGGGTGTCATACACCTCTTTAGATTTGTATATGTTTTGATTTCATTTTGACCTATGAGTCGGCACTACTAAGCTTGGATGACCTTGTCGATTTGATCCACCGACTTGGGCTCCCCCTTTAACTTTTATCAGTTGCAGTCTGAATTCTGTTCTGTCCTATCACTCGGTTCCGCGACCGTGGTTTTGCTCAGTATATGTATATATGTATATAGTTGTTTCTCGTCACCTCGTATGCCGAGACCAACGCCTGTAGTGTGCTCTCATCACATTAGTGATAGAGGATTTAGCTTACGTGTGGTTGCCATCTTGTCAGTCCTGTTCCTTGTCAGCTTACCTATTTTATATTGCATATGCTCTTTAAGCAATTAATGCATCATGTTTTGTGGAAATTATTGTTTCGACAGATTTTCACTATGTTTTCAAAATATGCTTTGAATTTCCTTATTGCTATAACTATTCACCCACCTGCCAGACCGTCGTGTCTGACCCACTCTTTTGGTACTCAGGTCCAGACCCTGTTGTCATTGAGGAGGAGCCAGAGGAGGTGGCTGGTGAGCCGCATTGTTTAGTAGAATGACAAGCTGACAATGTCATTTAGAAATTAGGTTGAGCTCTAAGTTGCGAATCACTTTTTGGGGGTTATTGGTTTACATATTCTGATTCTTTTGGTTGTACTGGCCTTTGTTGGCCATTATTTTTGGGGAATGTTTAATTAACTTACATTTTGTATAAACTTTTAACTTTATATTTTGGGAATGCCAAAGGACCATTGCTCACTCTGATGTCATGTTATTTATATATGTGTTATTAGTTTTGAAACGTGGAATGGATTACGAATTTGGTTTGCTACATGCTTTCGCATTAATGTGAATGATTTATTAGTGTGTGTGATATCCTCACTGCAGAAACCTGTAGGAAATCAAATGAGCATAATAGTATGTTTGTTATCATTATAACCACAAACCACAGCCACTTAACTCGCCGATCCCGGATTATGAGTGCTTTAGTGCGCTAACCCTGTCCGGGGTCGCGACACTAAGCTTTAGCCTAGGAGAGCTGGCCCCATATATATATATATATTTTGGCTTTAGAGGATCTTTTTTTTTATTTTATCAGTAACACAAATTATCATTAATAAAAAAAGAGGAAGGAATACAAAGGCGGAGAAAGAGGAGAGGTACAAGAGCATTGTAACCCTCTACTACATAACAACTCCCTCCCCAGGGGAGTCCCTCATAACCCCCTGTTTGGCTAAAGCATCAACCATGGAGATCTAACCTTGTGTTGGAAGACAACATTGATGTTGGTAGAAACAAACTTTCGTTTGGAGACCTAAGCAATGCCATTAGAAGAACCACTCTCTAGAATGAGACCACCTTGAAAACTCCTTGAGAAACATCGATGGGCTTCCAAAATATCTAACACTTTTGCTTCATTTGAATAAAAAATGTCCATTGGCTTCTAAAACATAAAGATGATCTCACCCTTACTATTGTGAAGAACGATGCCGATACTCTTGCAGCACCGGCTTACCTCTTTCACCATCAACATTAAACTTAAACACACTCAGAGATGGAGGAGGCCAATGGGCAACTTTTCTCACCCTAACTGGGCCACATCTCATATATCTTCCCAATTAAGAAAGATATCATTAGAGTTAAATGAGAGGATTCAAACTCACGCATTCTTACAACCTAATTGGCACATGTGTTGTCCCAAACCAGTTGCAGCTGATTTACAAACCGTGAGAAAGGACAGGAGCATAATAGAGTGTTTGTGTAGATGACCTTTTTGTAGAAAGGGTTAGAAATGTTCGGCGCCTTTTTTTGGTGTAGCGGCAAATCCCCCAATCCAGAAAAACCAACGCTTTGTCGAGCTGCTATTTTCGTCCCCAGATGGGATTTGGGTTTCTCACCTCCTATGGTCGGAAATCGAGTGTGTTTCCTCTTCTATGGCTCTGTACAAATGGTCCATAAGTAATTTGTAAGTGGGGTAGGGGGTAGGCACTAGGCATGTTATAAGTTTCGGGCCCCATGGCCCAAATTTGAAGTGAAACTTAGACCCAATAAATAAATGAGCTGGACACCACAAGATTCATCCCTGCCAGACTCGCCCTATTAACATTCTTGCATATAACTGTCACCACAACCATTTAAATATCCTTTTTCAGTGTCTCAATTTTGGAGGAGATAAGAAGGCAACAACAGCAACAACAAAAATGAAAGAAAAAACCAACAAATGGGTTTATACATCCTTAAATGAGTCCAGATCCACAGTGCCAAAATCAGAGAAATCTTATTATCATTATTATTTTGGTAACCTAAACAAGCTGGTTGCGATCGAAGAGAGAGCCCGCACGCACTTGGGAAGACAGCTTGCATAAGCAGGAAGAAAGTCTAAACAAGTGGGAAGAGGTGGCGTACCCAGGGTTTGAACCTTGGGAGCCAGGTGAGAACTGCCACCACTTACCAGTGAGGTAAGTGGCTATCGGTTGCAACTTCACCTCCTAATACAATCAAAATCACTAAAAAACAACTATCTCCCCGTTTATTCTCTCTAAACCAAATTTCACTCCTATAAGAGTCGGGCTTACTGTGAAATTGATCATATGTAAAACAATGATTTACTCTACTAGGAGTTGGACCCACTATTAAACTTATTACATGTCTTGTGCATTTTATTTATGTGTTTTATATGTGATTAATTTGCTTTTTTTTTTTTCATTTTTAGGTACGAATGTGATTTATCTGTTGGCAACCCTAATTGGCTAACTCCAATTTGGAGTGACTTTACCCTAACTTGGTTAAATTTATTTTGAGTTGTTTGGATTTTATAAATGAGTCGTACTATAATATTCACAGGCCCGGCCTTAGGATTTCGTTGTTTCCCAGCACCAAAGAATCTAGACTCATTGATAACATGATCCCATTGTCACTAAATTAAACTCCTTTGAAATTATTGGGATACTTTAAAATTTGGGGCGTAACACCCCAACCCACACTAAGCATGTTTAGTGCCTAATTAACCTTAATTAGATGTCTAATTGATTGTTTTGGATGTGTATGTATTTGGTTAGGTAGATTAGTGGGGATTTGACCTTGCTTAGGTAGTTTAGAAGTTTTTCGTAAGTTTGGTTTATGGGTTTGATGCTTGTGTTTTTCGTTTTGGTGTGATTTCGGGGCATTAGATAGAACATAGCATGTCGAGCCATTTTCATGTTTTGACTCAGACCATTTGAGCCCATTTAGGGCCAATTCCAGGCCAAAAGCTCTTTTATAACATTGCCCATTTGATGTTGGACTTGCATTGCGAAACTGAGAAAATCTCATTTTAAACAAAAACACACCCATATCAATTTCAATCGAACAATCTCTCCACTATTGTGCTGGGACTTCAACTTCTTCTCTTCCTCTACAATTATCCTTGTTCTATAATCCAGCAAAGGAGACCTTGCATGTTAGATCTTTGGCCTTCCAAGCCACTATCTTTTTCCATAGAGTCATCTTTAAGCTCTCAAGTGTTCCTTTTCATCTTCAGTTGCTCTCTTGGTAAGTTTTGCCCACTCAAACTACTTCTACTACTCTGAATTAGTTAGGTGTGTCTTCCATTGATTGATGCAAGCTTTTCCCTCTCTTCTCCACTCATTCACCATTGTAGGGTTGCATTTTTAGGGGTTTTCAGTTGGAGCTTGTGGGAAGAAGTATTAATTTGCTTTGGGTTGTATTTGAATTCAAGCATCATCAAAACTTGTATAATGGCAATGCATGTATGATCTAATCTTTGCTTCTTATGATTCTCATGCTTAGAAGCCCAATTTTAAGCTCAATACATGATTTTGGTTCAGTTGTGTTCAATGTATGTGTTTGATCCTTTATGCCTTCGCAATTGTAGGTTTCAATGAGCCTTGTAAGCTCTTTACATGTGATTGGAAGGCCTTTGTTTAGGCTTGTAATGGAATGGAAGAATCCCCTACCTGAAATAGATCAGTTTGAAAACTCTAGTCGTGTATTTTCTGAAGCTTGGCGATTAACTGCCAAAACCCGCGGTCATAAAGGTAGTAGCTAACATTTCGCAGAATTTGACCTGCAATTAGCTTACGACTAGCCGTAAGATAATTTATGACTAGTTGTAAGCTGACTGCAAGTCAAATTCTGCGAAATGTTAGGTTCTACATTTGTGACCGTGGGTCTTGGCGGTTAATCGCCAAGCTCCAAAAAATACATGACCAGAGTTTTCAAAATCTGTTAAATTATCTTACGGGCAACCAAAAGCCAACTGTAAGGTGACTGTGGAGTCCCAGTGGGATTTTGGCTGCCAGAATGACAGAATATGACATTTTCCTCAAATATGTATTGCGCTCAGCCTACGGCTAACCTTAGGTTAGCCGTGAGGTAAACGTGATACCTAGGATTTTTAGGTAGTTTTGGACTTAGTCTTGGACACTAGTTACGGAACCGTTAGACCCTAAATCATGCCTAATGGACCCCTAAATCTATATGGGTATTGTTTGAGCTATCATACACCCACAAGGAAGTCCGTATCTTGGTGTTCGTGTACTCCGAGCCGAAGGAGTTGATCTAAGGCATTTGACATCCCTAAATGAGTGTAACGTCATGGGTTATGTGGCCAGAAGATGTTAAAGGCCCTAGGACTACACATGATTGGATGGTGAAGCCAATGGGCATTCTTGAACCCTATGTTTGACTCGTCATTCATCTTTGACTCGTTATATGGTTTATATGCATGCATTTGAACTTTTTCCTTCTTATCATAGCATGTTTTACATCATGTTTTTATGTTTATCTCGTTTTGTCCCACGTACCATAATATGTATATACTTCATCTCTCATTTATGCCCAATATGCTTATATATGTTCCTCATGTCATGCTATGCCCTATGTTCATGCTTAGGCCCATGATATGCACATGTATCATGCCTTCGACACATATGCTCTATTCTTTTAGTCGGCACCACTTTGTTTTGATCCCATCTCAGTCAGACCCGAATGAGTGTGGATTTAGTAAATCTTATGGACTAACTGCGATTAGGTTATGTTATGGGAGTTTGCTGGTGCTCTAGGTCTACGATGGAGTTTTTGTGCCCTATGCCTCAAAGTGGTACCATCATGTTATTTTATGCTATGCTCATGCTCTCATTTAATCATGTTTAATGCTATAGGGAGAATATAGCTCATGTGGACATGCCAATTTGCTAACTCAATATACTTGTTTATGCACCAATTATACCAAGTTTACGTATATTAACTTCATTTGATCAGTTGTCTTCTATTACTTATTTGTGTATATGCTTATTCATGCACCAATTATACCAAGTTTACGTATATTAACTTTATATGATTAGTTGTCTTCTGTTATTCATTTGTGCATATGCTATGTTTTATATTTATTTATCTTGCTTGACATTATGTCTAATCATGCTACACTTGGCATTACAGGTGAGGCACCAAACAACCTTGCCCAGGAGGGTGAGGAGGAGGAGACTCCTCAACAGCTAGCTAAGTGGACCCTAGACGATGTCTTCTAGATATCCATACGTCGAGAGCTGGATGTCATTGACCCCGGACCATTCCCCGGATGGCCTTTCTAGTTGTCTTTCTTTATTTTGATCTTTGGGATGTAAACCTTAATTAATTATGTGTCATCTATACTTTCTTCTCCTTTTCTATCTAACTTAAACTTGAACTTTTAATGCTATCTTAGGGACTGTTTATGCTCATAGTTACGGTTCAATTATACTTTGGATGGATGTATGTTGGATACCAAACTTGTGAATTGTACAGGATATGTTTACACATGCTTCCACGAATTCAAAAATGCACCCCAATTATGATGGCTTATAGGACCTTACACGTGAATTCCTATGGGAAACCGTTCATGGGATTCAATGTACAGAGAGTCTTTGACTTGAATCCTCATGCGGACGCATGTCGCCCCTCGGGAGTTGTAAATTCTTAGGCTCGGAAAGTGACATGGGGTCTTTCACAAGATATTAAAGGCACAATGATTGAAAAGAATAATTTCCAAATAATTAAAATACACACATCAAACACTACTAGAAACCAGGTTTATAGATTTTCTCCATTTTTTCATTTTTATTCTAATATCATTGTGATTTTCTTATGATATTCTTAATTTTGATAATACTTTAAGATATTACAACACCATCAAAAACTGGTATTTCAAGTAAATATTGTGATATTATATATTGCGATATTTCTAAAATATTTTTAGGGTGCATTTGGTATCTTGCCATTGGAGGTAAACATTGTGGCTAGCTGCAAGCATCTACAAAATTAAGTTGAACAAGGTGCAAAGATATATAATTGAATTTTATAAGATGAGTGCATTCTTTCATCACTCTCATTGCATTCTTTCATGAGCCACTTCTTATGGTTTCTTAGGATTGAAGAGAACTAGCAAGAGCTGTATATTGAGATGGCTAAAGGGCCTCAACTATCATCTTTGAAGCACTTTTGTCCCTCCTCGACTTTTTCTTAAGAACTTTAGAAAGTAACAAGAGCATTCTTGTCTCAATTAGGGCATTTTCTTTTCCTAAAAGAAAGAATCTTATGGTTTTCACTATTTCTTGGCAATGACATTCTCATCCATGCCAATGTCCCATCCCATATCCAACTATGTTTAGATATTATTTAATAAATCTCTTGAGTGAAGCCCACTTGGTGCATTTTTGGAAAATCTATTTTTACCCTCTGTTTGTCTAAACGTCTAAAGCGGATAGAGTTTTGAAAATTTAGAGCGTTTGGAACACCATTTTACCCTCTGTCTATTTTAGAGAAATAGAGGCTCGTCCTCTTAAAACCAGATGCTCCCATTTTGGGCATGCATGTATAAATAAGAGGCAATGCCTCTTCAAAAAGCAGAGGCGGAACCCATTTTTGATGATAAGTTTGCCCCCGACGGGATTTGTTTTGTCAACGAAAGTCCTTTGAATGCCCTTACTTCTCGTTCTTTCTAAAACTTGAAACCACACATCTCCCACGGAAGAGGTTGGAAGGGAGAACGGAGAAGAGGAAACAAGTACGTGTCTACAGCTTTCTTTATTTCTTTTTTTTTCTTCTTATTTCTTTCTTTATTCAGAATAGCTGGTTTCCACTCTCTTTCCCTCTCTATGTTCAATCGATGTGTGTTTTTTTTTGTTTGAATGATGATGGAAAGGGTTGGTGGGGGTAAACCAAGGGTTGTTTTTTTGGTTGCATATAATGGTTGTTTGCAGGGCTGTAGATTAAATGGCAGCAGGGGCAGTGTGAGGTTTTGATTATTTATATATATAAATTATTATTATTTTTTTATATTATGTAATTGGTTGTATATTAGTTAAATACGCAATTAGTGTAAGTGGGGACCACGTTAGGCTTAGGTTTGGTGAGTTAGGCTTGTTGGGTAGGTGTCTTGACCCATAGTTAACCGGGCCCCAGTTTAGTAGGTGGAGCTCTTCTCTAACTAAAACTCTTGTTCTCTTCCAACCCAAACTCTTATCTAATTCCAAAGTCTATTCTTTTTAGAAATTTAAGTTAGATTACAACTCCTATTCTCATTCCCTATTTATACAACACCACACTCTTCTATTCTTACACACAATTCTCTCTTCCAACTTTTCTCTGGGATATCACTTGGGCTTTGGCATAGGAATTCTACATCGTCTCCCTCAACCGCGAATATCAGGCAAGTACCTAAGCATAATTCGTAAATTTAGTGCTTGTGTTTCTCGTTGATTCGAGTGTAGATGCATGTAGAAACCCATTTTTATGCCCTAAGGTTTAATTTTCTCTATTTTTGTGACGAGACCTTACCTATAGATGGCCACCATCTGATGGTTCAATATCAGGGGCGTCAGTCACCTTAGGAGTTGGACCCATTATATGTTCTTGATCCGTGTGGCCCACTTCCCAGATGTATGTAACGCACCTGGCTTGTTTCCATCTTCCCAACTAGTTTCTGTGTGGGCGGCTCTTGATGTGGACATGCCTTGCAGAGAGAAGGCAGAATGTGAAGGACCTTGTGAGGTGTTTCTTTTTATTTATTATTAGTGTGGTGGGACTCATCGTGTGCTCCGATCACAGATCTGGTCCAATTAAAGGGCCGGACATGCCTGGGCGACCATGTGGGTGTGTTTAATCTGTGGGCAGGGCCCAGTGGGACCCACCATCTTTGCACCCTGAACTTAAAACTGGATAGAAACAATTAGGACGTGGTGAGGAATTCGATCTCGTTAGATAGGCTTTACGTGCTAACGGTAAAGTCTATAGTGTTGTTTGTTAGATTATTTTTAGGAATCAACTGCTAACACCCTTTTGCAGGAAATGACACACCAAGAAACTCCACCTCAAGATAATAATGGAAGCGGGCCGAACCCTAATGATGATCGTTTCAACCGACTCATGGAAGCCTTTATTCAATCACAAAATAATCAAATCGAGCAGCAAAAGCAGGCTGAAGCAGAGCGGGCTGTGGAGAGGCAACGAGAAAAAGAAGAACGAGCTGCAGAAAGGGCACAGGTTGATTTAGATCGGGCAGAGTTTCAAGCCCAAATTCTAGAATTGACAAATCGGACAGCTCAGCCAATGCAAGTAGTTATGCTTCCTAAAGAAGTGGATCCGAATGACCTTTATGAAAAATTTAGGAAGCGGTTTCCGCAAGAATTTCATGGTTCAGAAGACCCCATGGTAGCGGACGATTTCATAGAACAACTCGAACAAATATTTGCAGTTTTTAGATGCACACAGAAACAAAAAGTTAGTCTGTCAGCGTACATGTTTCGAGGAATAGCTCTCCAATGGTGGAATTCGGTTAAAGCAGTAATCCAAGCAGACACTGTGACTGAAGAAAATGCATGGAAGACGTTCACTGAAGAATTTATGGATAAGTTCATTCCTAAATACGTCAAAGATCAGTGGAAGAAGGATTTCCAAAATCTGAAACAAGGTGATATGTCGGTGCAACAGTATGAACAACAGTTTATTAGGTTGGCTAAATATGCTCCTACGCTCATTACCCCGGAAGAAGAAAAGATCAGGCGTTTTCTCGATGGCCTCTCAGTCGACATTTACATGATGATCGGGGATAATCAGCGCCCACTATTTCAAGATGTTGTTAAGAGTGCATATTGGGCTGAGGGTGCGCTAAAGAAGAGAGCTATGGAACGACAGGCTAAAACGCAGCAGAATCAGTTAAGGCAGTTTGTAAGTCAGAACAACCAAAATAACTCAAAGAGGCAGAAATCTCAAACTCAACTCCCAACTAGTCAGAATCAACAGTGTGAGTGATGTGGTAGGAGGAATCACACAACAGAGCAATGTTATCGAGAAATTGGAGCATGTTTCCACTGTAAGCAGGTTGGACATCGGATGAAGGAATGTCCTAATGGGGGCAGTCATTTATCAACATCTCAAGCAGCGGGATCTCATGCGCCTTCACAGCAGCAGTGGAGGACAGCACCCCAACAGGGACCACAACAAACAAGTCCGCAGGTTCCTCGGGCGCCGCAGCAGCAACAACAATTTAGGGCTCCTCAGAATCAACAGTTTAGGGGACAAGCTCCACAGCAGAGGCATGTTTAGGGTCCGCAGAGGCAGCAACAAGGGGGTCAACAGAGGCCACTTGGGCCAGCACAAGGACAACAGAGCCAACCACAGCAGGGCAGGGTGTATGCATTTACCCAAGAGGATGCAGACGCTTCGGCGGGTGTCGTGGAAGGTACCATTCTAATCTCAGTGAAGAAGTAGCACCTGCATCTCCTTTTAGAGTTATGTTAGTCATTTGGAGGACCAAATGTCCTAAGGGGGGGGGGGGCAGAATGTGACGTTTTGATTATTTATATATATAAATTATTTATTTATTTATTTATTTTATATTATGTAATTGGTTGTATATTAGTTAAATACGTAATTAGTGTAAGTGGGGACCACGTTAGGCTTAGGTTTGGTGAGTTAGGCTTGTTGGGTAGGTGTCTTGACCCATAGTTAACCGGGCCCCAGTTTAGTAGGTGGAGTTATTCTCTAACTAAAACTCTTGTTCTCTTCCAACCCAAACTCTTATCTAATTCCAAAGTCTATTCTTTTTAGAAATTTAAGTTAGATTACAACTCCTATTCTCATTCCCTATTTATACAACACCACGCTCTTCTATTCTTACACACAATTCTCTCTTCCAACTTTTCTCTGGGATATCACTTGGGCTTTGGCATAGGAATTCTACATCGTCTCCCTCAACCGCGAATATCAGGCAAGTACCTAACCATAATTCGTAAATTTAGTGCTTGTGTTTCTCGTTGATTCGAGTGTAGATGCATGTAGAAACCCATTTTTATGCCCTAAGGTTTAATTTTCTCTATTTTTGTGACGAGACCTTACCTATAGATGGCCACCATCTGATGGTTCAATATCAGGGGCGTCAGTCACCTTAGGAGTTGGACCCATTATATGTTCTTGATCCGTGTGGCCCACTGCCCAGATGTATGTAACGCACCTGGCTTGTTTCCATCTTCCCAACTAGTTTCTGTGTGGGCGGCTCTTGATGTGGACATGCCTTGCAGAGAGAAGGCAGAATGTGAAGGACCTTGTGAGGTGTTTCTTTTTATTTATTATTAGTGTGGTGGGACTCATCGTGTGCTCCGATCACAGATCTGGTCCAATCAAAGGGCCGGACATGCCTGGGCGACCATGTGGGTGTGTTTAATCTGTGGGCAGGGCCCAGTGGGACCCACCATCTTTGCACCCTGATGCATCAGGCGTGAAACCCCATGGTTTTGGAGACTGGGTTCTGTGTGTGGGTAGGTGACGACTTGGCCTTGTATTGGATAGAGGTGGGACCAGTTTTGACAATACCTATATTAGAAAGAAAAGAAGACCTCATGATTGAAACAGTTTTGACTTGGATGGGTAGAAAAGGAAATAAGAGAGAGGGTGGTGATGACGTGGGTAATTTGGGGATCCCATGTGACTTGTGAGAAAAACTTAGTGCAATTATAGTATTAAGGCCCTTTTAAGTTTCTAAAAATTGGAGAGAACCCCCTGTAGTTTTTTTAATGAACTCAAATTAGACCCTTTGCCTATTTTGAATGTAGAAAATGATATGGATAGTTCCTTAGGTATTCTATAATTATAAATTAAGGATTGCTACTTTTTATTATTATTTACAAATGAATTTTAAATGGATTTTTAATGTGTTAAAATTATATGTTTGTATTTTTATTAATTGAATCATTGGACTGAGTAAAATATTGTCGGGGCACACGGTATATTACTAACGTGGGGTTTAGTACTTCGTATGACCTCGGGGAAATCCTAATGGATTCGAGCTCAACCCATCTCTATTGGAAAACCCTTAATTGGGTCTATGCACCATTAATTGAGAAGGGATGTGTTGATCTTTTATCTATTAGAGATTCTTGTGGTTGTTAGGTACGAGACCTTATGTTTGACCTTAGGATTGGCTTGTGATTATTTCTTGACCTTCGGGTGCGCATACATGATTAAGATTGATGTTGGTCTAATAGTTGCATACACTATGATTGATTGGATATGGACCGTGATGTGGCTTGGCAATTGATTAGGATATTGTGAATGTTTATTCAAATGATTCATTGGTTTTGATTGTTGGTTATTGTGCAGCCAGCCCTTCACTTCGACTTAGGTTTCTGTGTCAGAGCATTACAAGTCATTAGGTTTATTCTACTATGATATGTATATATATATATATATATGTATATTGATTGGGTCATATTCGAACGACTACAGTTGTAATTGGACGGCTGATCACCGATGTGTGCGGACACTGTAATATCCGAATTGAATTCGAACCGGTTTATCCGGCCCTTTGATTACGAACTGGTTTATGACCGCCGGCCTTTCGAACGGGTTTTCCCGCTATATTAGGGTTGACCACCCAAAGCAGTGGCATTGTTGCTGTGTGATTATTGTATTGCTCTATTGTGTAGATTGGATATAGGTGATACGTTCTTTTCGTCATTGTCACAATGTTATTCTCTTATGATCTTTACCTGTCATTACTCTCATTGATCGTGTGTTTTATTTATAAATTATGTTTTCGTACTTGCTGTTTACCTTGTTTATTGGTGCATAGGTACCAACCCTTACCCTGTCGGGGAGACGGAGGAGGGTCAAACGTTTCAAGCGTTTGAGCCAATTGACGAACCCGAGTGGAGAGCCGGAGATGGCTACAATGCCGTTTGAATCTGCGCATGAGATATCGACATCTTAGACTCTTTTAGTTTATTTAACTCCATAATATATTTAGTTGTTGTTTAGTTTGTTTGGAAACTTTAACCTTAAAATATTCAGTGAGTTACGTGTTGGGTTGATTTTGAATAGTAATACCAATTGATTTAATGCTTCCGCAAATGTTTT
This sequence comes from Persea americana, assembly GCA_029852735.1. Classification (NCBI taxonomy): domain Eukaryota; kingdom Viridiplantae; phylum Streptophyta; class Magnoliopsida; order Laurales; family Lauraceae; genus Persea; species Persea americana. Next base: position 25,841,410 of record CM056820.1, on the reverse strand, counting down.
ATTATGACTCACCATGTTTTGAAATTTTGTGGGTCCATATTTGGGAGCTTGTGTTGCATTAAACATAGGAAATTGAATGTTTATTTTCATTTTTCACGTTATCCCTGGTGGCATTTTGGGGACGTGACAGGCAGAACTTGCAGGTGATGCAATAGCTGGTAGGCTGGGCGTGGGTTGGTAGATAATAGTGCAGATTGGTGGTATCATTTTGGAGAATGGATGGTTAATGGGCATTTTGAAGATACATTAGGGGAGAAGATGGGCTAGTAAGATGTGAGCAGGTTGAGTAGATGAGATGCAACTGGTTAAGGGAGCTCAGTGGAAATAGATAATGAGTGATGGATGGGTAGTGGGTTTGGAGATGCAATGCTTCTTTTATGTTTCAACTTCTGAAATGGTGAGGATAGCTTCAGAAACTTTGTATGGTTCTTTTAAAAGAAATACTTCACACTGAACAAAAAAGGTAAAACCCACCCCACCCCTGGTGCCCCCACCTTCCCCCAATAGTTTGGGATGGTATTACATGAGTCTAGAGGATGAGATCGGTTGTGTGATTTGGAAATGGAGACAAAAGCACACCCACGTATTGACATTGGAGATGTGGGAAGATGAGGCCCACCATGCCCAAATAAGGGAGGGTGATGGGGCGAGTAAGGGCGGAGCCAGGATTTCATCTCGGGGGGCGGCGGGGGGGGGGGCGGATGCGGGGGCAAACTTTAAATAAATTTTTATTTCACCAATTATTATAACTATCATATTTGTAAGTTTTTTTTTTTTTCCGATATAGTTGTAAGTTCAAGCATGAAAAATATATTATGATTCAAGACTAACTTTTACATAAAAATTAAAACTAGTATTTATTCAGCCTTAACAAAATACAAGCAAAGAAAAGTCATAAAACAATTGTTTCTTAGTACATTTCAACTCAATCATTGGCTTCTAAGTTTTGAGGATTTTTTCTTTTAAAAAATCCATCAATTGTAGATGATTTTCCCATCCACAAATCAAACAAAAATCATATTTATTATATGTTCAAAATCAAATAAAAAGTATTCATTGTCTCAAAATATGAATAATTCATCAAACAACTCAATAAATATACAGTATGTAAGAAGATCTCTTTTACACATATGAGATATGCTTGGTTACTGTGATTTTGGGGTTACAATAGTTATAGTTTTTTCACTTTCCTTTGCACCCAAAATGGACACTCTCCATTTCAACGATTATAAGGTCGGAAGCCCAATATTTCCGGACTGGCTTTTCTACGAAGAACTTATGAGGTAAAAACTCAAGTAGAGAGTGATTCTTTTTTTCTTCTGTTTTGTGATGAGAACTGTCACTGTTTGATGGTTACACATAATGGAGGGAAGGAGTGGTGCAAGAGAGATTTGAATTTGATCCATAAACACTCTTGCAAAGAGACTTTCAAACTATTCATGTTATTTATCCATCACCTTTGTCTTTGCCTATTGCCTTCAAGATGGATTCATTTAGATACTTTGAATCTTCCTTGGTAGGAATTTTTTTCAAACCCAATTCAAAAATTAGGTTCCGCCACTTCTTTTATTTTAATTTTCTTTTAACTTCAAAAACCTTGTGGGGGGCCATTTTGGACCTACAAAAGGATTGGGCCTGGAGGGGAGGCCCATTTTGGACCTACAAGAGGGCTGTCTAAATGGGCCCCCCCCAGGACTCCACACAGCTCCGCCCCTGGGGCGAGTGGTAGGCCATGTTCCAGCGCCTAGGCAGAGATCTTCACCTGCTCTATTGCAACTGGTAGAGGAAGAAGAGGACACCCACTATCCAATGCCCGGGTGCCAAGTTGGGGTTGGAGCCTCTTCCTTGAATTGACAGGAAACTGCAAGAAAATTCTTGCTTTTGGATGAAGCCTCAGAGACTTCACTCTTGCCTGCAAGAAATGTTAGACATGTAAATTAGTGCTTTCTATGGTCATCTCAGAAAATGGTTGCTCACAAAGTCTCAGCATCAGCAATAACAAATTTCACCTATATTCCATCCAGCCCCATGAATTGGCACATCCCTGATTGAATTTTACCATGAGAAATTATTTTGACTATGATTTAAAATAACAAAATCTTTTAGGCCCTGAGATCAATAGTAAAATTGTCTCTCCATGACATGCTTTGCTCCTGGCTATATGAATCATGTACCACATAATGACTATTGTGGTTATGAGCCTGACAAATGGGGTAGTGTGGGCTGCTCATGTTATGAGCCTAAAATATGGCCTGGGTGCTGCTTTGGAATATGGGTACTGCTCAAAAAATCCACACCCAGGTAGCACAAAACTATGGTTGCAATTATAGCTTGAAAAAACTCAACCCAAAATATGGCTACATAATGACAGAAGATATCCCTCTAAAAAGAGGTAAATAGAGGGCATACCAAACGGTCTATTTGAAATAGATCCGTTCATTACCAAACACGTTTTTTGTTCTAGCCTCTCTTTTTTATAGCTCTTTTTTTAATGGCTCTATTTTGAATGATCTGTCAAAAAAAGAGTAGAGATGCCAAACAAGGCCTTAATAGAATTAAATAGGCTCAGAATGTGGGTCCTCGAGGCCGATGCTCTTGAGTGGGACATACTTTGAAAAAATATAAATACCATAAAATTAATGCTCTAATTCTCTATTAGAAAAATATAGAGTGGTTTGTCAGAAAAAGAGTAGAGATGCCAAACAAGGCCTTAGTAGAATTAAATAGGCTCAGAATGTGGGTCCTTGAGGGCCGATGCTCTTGAATGGGACATACTTTGAAAAAATTATAAATACCATAAAATTAATGCTCTAATTCTCTATTAGAAAAATATAACTCAATATGATCTAGGCCCAAGTCAACTTCATCTTTATGAAAAAGCTGAATTTATTTATAAAAGTTTTATGGAATATTTTTCTAAAAACTAACAATCTGAAGATGGGTCATTTGAGTGAAATTTGGTAAGGTCTATATATTATATGAGGAGGATGTTTTTCAATAATTTAGATGTTTTATTTGTAGGCCTATTATCGTCGAATTCTTCTATCATTTTTTTTTCCTTTTCTCGTTTTACTATCTCTTCTATGTAGATGGCAACCATGGACATTGAAATCATCCTAACTCTTGATTTAACAAACTTAAAGTTGAACATATTTTAATAATAATTTCTCTCTTTTTAATGAGTATCCAATCAAATAGTGGGTAAAGGATCGATAAGCATCAAGACTTAGCATAGTGCCAAATCAAGGTAGGGATATATATAAGTATGAAAGGAGCTAAATTGATCAAAGGTTGGCCCATGTAGGCCCCATAGAGTTGGACTTTACATGCGGTCTACTTATAAGAGAATTTTTTCCTTCAAATGAATCTCATGTAGATAATAAGTGAACGAGTCATTTCATGGATGGTTTAGTTTATTCATAAGTATGCCCACTAAATTATTGGTCGATCAACTTTGCCCCCACTAGAAGGAAATCCTGACTCCGTCCTTGGGATCAAGTGATTTATCTAACTCCATTATTAAATAAAAGGGTAATTCTACATGACCTCATGAAAGAACGAAAGAGTACAAGTCATGAACAAATACTTGGTAATGGTATTGCTCAAGATGTTTTGTAATTGTAAAGCCACCTCTAAAGGAATGGGTCAGGGAAAAGTTGATAGTAAAAGGCTTTTGTATTCTTTATGTATTTGTTCATTGTATAAGATGTAAAGATACTTAAAAATCCTTAATTACAATAAATTAGAGAAAAACTAATAACAAACAATCTAAAAATATTGTTTTCTATTAGATAGCACATCGTGCATCCTTTCAAGTAAAACTCTTATCTATATAATTGTCTATGTTTTCTTTTGGGCTATCACACGATAATATATATATATATATATATATCAAAGAACTTGATATATATATATATATATATATATATGTGTGTGTGTGTGTAGGCTTGAGAGAGGTGATAATATAGCTGAATAGTTTATACTTTTATATAATTCTCTTCTACTGTTTGCTCTATCAAGTTCATATAATATCAAATCTTGAGTTTTTGTAAAGAATAGTGATTTCTTAATTGTCTAGCTACAGAAGTAGTAATGTCTCTTCAAGAGCCTGTCTGCAAAACTATGTCTGCCCTTCAAGAACTTTATTTGCTTAAGGTTGCTTTTGTGATCGTGTTCTTCCACTTGACCCTAATTAACTCAGTTGCAACTTGCATTATATAATGATGTGTTTGCACAGTACTTTACCCAAAGTCTTGATTGGTTATGCCCTTCTCCCATATGAACCAGATAAGAAAAATTAAATATTTCGCATTTATTTAAATGCAATACATCTTCTCTTTTGCCATTGGTAATGTGAAGAAATTAAACCAAAATAATGATTGACATCTTCAATTGACCATCAACTGCCCCATTCAAATGAAAGTCCTGGGTCCACTACTGGATGTGGGGTCCGTGAGAGTCAAAATCAAAGGTAGCCATGAAAATTAATTGAAAAGCTCACACTAGAATATTATACTAATAGGCGTATGTGTGGGGTCTAGTTAGAGTCAAAATTGACAGGTAGAGGTCAAAGTTAGGTCAATGTTCTGGAGAACATTCAGAAGCATGATAATTTATAATGGGATTTCATGCTGTGGTGGCAAAAGCTTCTGCAGGCTCGTAAAGGCCTACCTAGTTGGGATATTGAGTTTAGAAGAATGTCTGAGAACAAAGTTGCCGATATGTTCGCCAAATTGAATCACTCATCTTCTCAGAAGAGAATGGGAGAATTGCGAATGTTGTTCCACCTGTTACCTAAAAGAGGGGTGGACCTTCATAGGGTCTGACCCCTAACTTCTACGAGTATATATATGTAGCTCCTTTGTAGTGTTTTGTTTAAATGAACTATCTTTTAAGCAAGAGAGAAAAAAAAAAAAAAGTGGATAAAGAAAGATGTGTAATGAATTTTGACAATAAAATGGCCATCACTTTATAAACCATCTGAGGTCATCGGCCTCCTAATTTTTATGTTGGTTCATCTACCTAGTACATCGAATGTGGGTTCTCATAATCCTGTATCAGACTGACAGAAGAAATCAATTAGTTTTGCCCCATTTTTCATGTGGAATGCTAATTGAATCTGTACCATCTACTTGCATACCAATGGGCAAAGGCATGTGCTTATTCTTCTTAGAATTTAGAAAGTGTTTGGGGGCAGCATGATGTAAAAACAATCAATTTGCAATGTTAACATGAGCAATAGCCATTTGTGTAAGTACATTACTTCAATTTAATGCATAAATGCAAATACTGAGTACAAAACTTCATGTAATTCATACTTGCGAAAGCACTTCATACATATCGAGGACAAATTAAATTTTATCAGGACTTGCAGATTGCACAGGCAATTACTTCCTTGTCAAGACAATACCACCTGAAGATGAGACTGATTTGAAGATGAGGAATGAAGCACAGCAGACGTACTCCTTTTCTTCCCTCCTCTTCCTACTGGAAACCTTGCGACTTTGAGAGAAGTTTTGCAACAACGGGAATATTTTGCAATTAAGGAAAGACGACACGACACTAACAACAAATGTATTATTGGAATTCAACAGAAATTATAACACGGAAAAATATTTGTTGCTGAGAGCGTCAATGCGATCGTGGATGTGAAAATGGAGGCGGGAAAGCAGAGTAGCCAGAGAAGAAGGTTTGGAGAAAGGCAAATACAAGGAGAAGGTTTGGAGAAAGGCAAATACAAGGAGAATGCCTCCGGCCACTACGCCAAGAACTGACCATGGACTTTTGAAATAGTTGTGCTTCAAGCTTGCACGCCACTTATGCCTTTTTTTTCCCATGTACTCGTTAATTTCCTTAAAAGAGAGGAACTAAATAATGGTTTAGATCCAAAAAGGTTCCTCGGTGTAAATGGTTGAAAAGACGGGCAACATCTTTGTTGCTGGTGGCGTTGTAACGAATAATGCCCTTTTCTTGGAGCAATGCGACATCGTCCTGCGTGTTGACAATGAAATCCATGAATATAGCATATGCAGTGAAACTTTTGTAGAACCTAGTAAAAAAGTCAGGGTAGAACTGCTCGAATGAAATGAGGTTTCGAAATTTAGACATGGCAGCAAAGTCAAGGATGAAAAGTGGGATTATAATCTCTCCCTTAGTGAATGTAACATCCAAGCTGCAGCCTTCCAACCCTTTGCTCTTAAATCTTATTCCTGCCTCGTGGAGTACCGTCGCGTTGGGGATACTCAGGTAAAGTTTTTCCCTTCCAATTGTGGTAGTGCTGGTCGTTATTTTTTCTTCACCTTCGGGTGTAAATAGACAAAATGAATGATATAAATGGAGCAGATGGTGGACTGATTCAGGTAAGAAGTTGACTTTTTTATGAGTGGACCAATTGAGATAATAGATGGCGAGATCAATGAACGAATCTGGGTATGAATGGGGATTTGGTGATTGCCATGTAAAATATATTGTTGAGAATAAAGAAAGGAAGTTGGTTTTCTAACAAGAGAATATCATATTCAATCAGAGGTTGCGCCCAAACCATGCTGTTAAACTCGTGGCATTTATCCTCCTCTAACAGAAGAAAATACTCCACATTGTCCACAATGAAGCAACCGTCCATCAGCATCATTTTCACAAAGTCTTCACTACTATTAAAGTCAAAGTCATCTGAGCAGCAGCTTCTAATTTCCGCCTCCTGTTCCTTGACCATGTTGATATAGTGCTCCAATGGGATCTCTGGGTTACGAGAGAGGATTGCTTCAAGAGAGCGCCATTTATACTTCTCCATGGCCTGCAGCCTTGTCTCACAGTGGTGGTAGGGGCCAAAGGAGATGATCCGGGGCTCATAAGCATCTTTTTCACCTCTTCGAAGTCTTTCTGGAACTTTGTGGATGGGAACGGTGCTGGAGTACTGGCCCTTCATCCGTAGTAGATCTTCCCTAATGGAAATCGCCCAGGCATGAATATCACCAATTTCCATTGTCGTAACAGTTAGAGCTTGGTGCTGTGCCTGTGAGGAAGGATAGATAATATCACGTTACTTGCATCATTGTCATGTACCAGACATAAACGAGACTCTGCTTTACCTCGGTAGGTGTTTACTCCATAATGAGGAATGAGTTATGTAGGCGGTAAAAACGACACCTACTTAGATTGAGATGAGATTGAGGTAAACTTCTTAGGATAGGGAATGCTGAACTCCAAGAACCTGAAAAGGAAGGAGAAAGACTAGGGTCAGAGGCCCTGGCTGCCGTGAGCCGAAGGCACTCCGATGCCTGAGTTAGCTCTGAGAAAACTAAACAGGAGGAGGAAGAGAGGAACGAGAAGATGTGGGTCTTAGTGAGTTGTGTATTGCGTACCTCTTATGGGACTGATCCCATGTATATATAAGTGAATGTTCCTCGTTCATTCTCTCTGTGAGTAGGGGTAGGTGAGGTGAGGTCCCATCGATCCTTACCCTACTGGCAACAGTAGATGAAATGGACAACACCCCTCCCTCTCTTTCCACGCCTTCAGCCAGTTGGCGTACAGGGGTGATAACGTGCACCTCTTATCGCCATAAATGAGCGATCCTATCGCTATAAATGTTTGCTCATATCTCTCTGGGCGCGCCGTATTTCCAGGAGGAAGGTGGTGGCCCACTCTGACTCTAGTACTGTGGTATGAGTCCAAGGACGGCTTGGCCGTGGCGTGCCTTTGTGCTGAGTTGGCATCTATGCCGAGCTGCCGAACTGAGGTGCTGAGCTACTATGCTACTGACCGATCTGCTGAGCTACCAAGCTATTGACCGAGCTGCCGAGCTAACAATCTTCTACCACAGAGGCTGAGGAGTTCGGCGAGTTTAGCCGTGATCTTTGTTTAACTTCGTCATCACGGTGTTTTACCCACACAATACCCACACAATTGCCCCCTAGCTTTTGACTTCTGAGAGCTTCCCAGCTCGAGGAGGTCAGAAGCTTGATGGCTGTACAACTCGCTCCGCTACCGAGCTCAAGTGAGGGTTATCGTCGTATGAGGGTAGCACTGGGATGAGGGAACTTCTGATCAGGAGGGCCCCCTTGGCCCTGGAGGTTGCTGCTATCATGCGTTCCCCTTCGAGATGTCTCTTCGCCTGTCCAGGGCATTCAATAGTCCTTGGATATTGCGCTAGTAGTGACACGTGTCGCTTCTTCTGGCTGTCTTGTAATTACTTCGAGGAGACGTTAGGGCTGCGAGACGGGACGTTAGGGCTGATTGAGGGGACGCCTCTTAAAGGCTCTCCTCGAAAGTCGAATCGACGCCCCCAGGCCTTATAAATCAGGGCGCCTATTTCGTCTTCACTTTCCTTTGCTTTCTTCAGATTTCTATTGCGCTTTGTAAGAGAGTTTTCTCCGGCGCTTGCAGACTTCCGTCGATTCTGATTGTGCAGTCCCTATTCGTAGGACTCCTCTCCGTTTTCCTCGTCTTTTCTTTTAGATAGGTCCTCGTCTGAGTCAAGAATCGGGGTCTATAGACATCTGTTAGGAGACCCAGGCTCCATAAACCATTTTAGGGATTTATACAAGGTCCCCTCCAATGTGGAGGTCAGACCGGACGACCCTGATGACGGCCTCACTTATCGTGATGGCTGGATTCCGTTCTGGCTGGTTTCTGTAGTGGAAGGGGGGGTCCGCTTCCCCCTGCACCCACTGGTCCGGGACTGCCTCTGGGAGTGGAGGTTGTGCCCATGCCAACTACTCCCCAACGGGTACAAAATCATAATGGGGGTAGTGCGGCTCAACAAGATCCTGGAAATTGGCCTCGGTGTCCCGGACATCGAGGACACGTATGACCTCTGCAAATCCGCAGAGGAGGACACTTACTACCTCCGGCTGAGGGTCCGCCGGACTGGGTTCGTGACCGCGCTAGAGGACTCCAATAGGTACGCGGGTGAAGACCAAGTACTCGTCAGAGGAGGATGGGAGTTCGGTGAAGCAGAGCCTGCTACCACAGTCCGGGTCCCTCGAAAAATAGGGATTCCTCCAAGTAAAGGCTGAAGTTCTTTCTGTTTGCAGTTCTTTTCTTTCTTCCTCTGTCTGGCTCTTGACATGATTTTGTCTATGCAGATTTTCGCGAAAAGAGGGAGCTTGCGAGGAGGAACCGCTAGAAAGTGAACAGTGCCCGGCACGAGCGAGTGAGGAACTACCGTGGCCACAACTGTCGTGCTGCGTGGTCTCTCCTGGGGTACGTACCCCACTATAGGTCCTTCAACACCTCCAGAAAGGTATCGGGAATAGACTCCGTGCTGAGTGGGGAAGGCGTGAGTCGAAGAGCAGAGACGACCGTGGTGCCAGGCTCGGCGGTGGTGACCATTGCGATTCCCACCGGTCGCCTGGTTGAGTCGGCAGAACGTGCTCCAGCAGTCTCCGCCGCGGATCCCGCCGGAACTTCGAGAGCCAAGCCCCTGCCTTCCCGAACGAGGCTAGTAGCGTCCAGTTCGGAGGAAGAGGAAGAGGAAGAGGAAATGCTACGCCAGCGTGGGCGACGCTACACTGCAGAGGACTTGTCTGCGGCGGCTTTCGGAGAAATCGGGAGCGGGGTCCGGGATCCTCCACAGGCAGTGGCTGCGACGCCTCCGGCATTCCCGGGTGGTACTCCTGCCCCAGTTCCCGAGGAGGTTGGTTCTGCCGTGACTGTGGCTGCTCAGCCTGACGAGGCAGAGGTCGTCTTAGCTCCGTCTCCGGCCGTGATTGCGGATGACCCACCCTCCGACCGTGCCGTGGGGGCCGGATTTCGGGCTCGGCCGGCCGAGGTCGTTGAGGGCGGACGACCCGAGAAGAGGGCAAGGGTCGAGGCCTCGCCTGGCCCCTCCTCGCCTCCACCTACTGGTGGGACGATCCTACCTCCTCCTTTGGCTCCTTGGAGGCTGGCCATCGAGGAGGTTCTGGGGAGGCCGCTGGCTGAGACAGACCGTGCGACCGATCCCCAAGTGGTCGCAGCGCTGGGACGAGCCTGCGCCCTCCCTCAAGACATGGCAAGGTGGGCCGAGATGGATAACGAGTCACTCCTGCTCTCCTTGATGCGATCTCTGGTGTCGGTAAGTGCAGTGTTTCTCCTTCAGCTTTTGGTCCGGTGTCGTTTTATTGACTTCGGGTTCTCATCTTGCAACTGTTACAGAGGTGCCAGGTGGGCATCGAGAGGCTTGACGCAGCCGAGGAGCGGGAGGCGGAATGGGTGGTCGAGAGGGACGAGCTGCGGGCGTCCGCGGCGTCCAAGGACGCGACGCTGGCGGAGGTGACGGCCAGGAACGCCGGCCTCGTCTTTGATCTTGAAGAGTCTAAGATCGAGGTCGAGCGCCTCAAGGACGAGCTGGAGGACGAGAAGGGTCAGAACCTCCACCTTTCCTCCGAACTCAACGACCTCCGGATTGCGGCGAAGCGGCTGGAAGACGACTTGGAGAGTGCGAAGGGGACAAACAGGAGGCTCCTCTCTCAGCGGAACCAGGCGCAAGGTTCCCTGGAGATGGCATTGAGGGGGAAGGCGGCCGAGATTGAGTCTGCCCTGGCAAAACAAGAGGCCAGGCTCAAGGAGGAGTTCCTCGCCGAGCACGACTCCATCATGGGGGAGGAAGTCGGCAGGCTGTCTACTGATTACAAGGCTCAGCTGCCGGGGATCCGGGACCGAGCCTGGGAGCTTGGGTGGAAGGCAGCCTTGCGCAAGGCCGGGACCCCCGAGGATAGCCCTCTGTTCCTGAATCCCCCAAAATTCTCCTGCTCGGACTCGGAACTCGCGGCCGTGTCTCGAGTCTCCTCTGACCCTCCTTCGCAAACCAGTCCGGAAGCGAGTGCCGCCCCCGGGGTGCCTCGAGAGGCTCCGGCTGCCAGCGCTGATCCCGAGAGCTGCCAAGTGACTGCGGTCGTCGAGGCCCCTCGTGAAGCTGTCGCTCCCGAGGTTAGTGTTTCTGAAGCGGGCGCGACCGTTCCCGAAGCTACCCCCTCCGCTCCCGAGACTAGCGTGGTCATGGCCGAGGTCCCTCCAGAGATTGACTGCAATGTGGAAGCTGCAGCCCTCTGAGGCTTTTTGTAATTTTTCCTCTGTTTTTTTTTTATCGTATCGCCATTCATCTTGTAATCAGGAGCTTTGATTAATGAAAAACCTTCCTCACATTCTGGCTTCCTTTCTCCTTTTGATGAAATGTTTATGGTTGACGAAATGTTGCATTGCTTTTTTGTTTTGAGTTGTTGGTCCGGATAGCCAAACTCCTGGCTATTCTCAAAATTGAGACATCCGCCAATGACCGAGATCCGGCGCATGAACCGTGGTCTCGGTCTGCTGCATACCTATAATCTCCCCCCCAGCTTTTGACCCGTGAGCTCCTTGGAGCAGGTCGAAAGCTGAGTGTCTTTGCCAGGCCGGGACTGCCGCTAATCTTTTATTAGTACCCGGTTTCTGCTGCACTGCCGAGATGGCGGGGTCTCGGTTCGGTGAGGGATTCCTCCTTATCGCCTTTTGCTGACGTGGAGTGTCTCATTAAGCTCTTCTGCTGACGTGGAGTGTCTCATTAAGCTTTTCTGCTGACGTGGAGTGCCTCATTAAGCCCTTCTGCTGACGTGGAGTGCCTCATTAAGCTCTTTTCGTCAGCCGAGGCGGTTGCCCTTTCGTCGGTCGAGGCATTTAATAGTCCTCTGGAAATGCGGCGCCGATGCCACGTGTCGCCTCTTCGAAGGGTACGCAATCATATCTGCAGGAGGCCTGGGATGCCCGAGAATTCGTTAGGGCTATTCGAGGTAGGGCCACATTAAAGGCTTCTCTCGAAATCTGAAACGGCGCCTCCATCCTTTATAAATTAGGGCACCTTCTCCGTCTTCCCTCTTTTTGATCCTCAGAATCCCTGTTGCAATCTGCTGAAGAACAGTACTATCCCTGTTGCCTGCGAGCACTCTGTTCGCACAGCCTTTCATCGTAGGATTTCTTCCTTTTGTCTTCTCCCTTTCTAGTAGGTAGTCCTCCGTCTAGGGTAGAAAATGGGCATTTACAGGCACTGGCTGGGTGACCCACTGTCCATAGGTTTGTTCAGGGAGGCATACAAGGTCCCTGCGAGTGTAGAAGTCAGGCCAGATGGCCCTGACGATGGCATTACATACAATGACGGCTGGATGCCATTTTGGCTGGTATCCGTCGTGGAGGGAGGAGTCCGGTTCCCCCTTCACCCACTCCTCAGGGACTGTCTCCGGGAGTGGGGGTTGAGCCCCTACCAGCTGCTTCCCAACGGGTACAAAATCATCATGGGAGCAGTGTGGCTCAACGAGATACTGTCAATCAACCTTGGTGTCCCGGACATCGAGGAGGCGTATGACCTCTGCAAATCTGCAGAGGGGCATACGTACTACCTCCGGTTAAGGCTCCACTGAACTGCCTTCGTGACTGCGCTGGAAGATTCCTATAAATACGCGGGGGAGGACTGTGTCTTTGTCCGCGGGGCATGGGAGTTCGGCGAGGCGGAGCCCAGCACCACAGCCCGGATACCACGCAGAATAAGAGTCCCCCCAAGTAAAAACCGAGCCCCCCTGGATTTTGTATTTTAATCACGCCTCTTTCCTTCTGTTGACATCGTTTTGTTTCTGCAGGTTTTCGACAGAGGAGGGAGCTTGCCAGAAGGAACCGGTGGAAGGTGAACAGTGACTGGCACGAGAAGGTGCGGAAGTACCGCGACCATCACTGCCGAGCCGCGTTCTCGCTCCTGGGGTACAAGCCGCACTACAAGTCGTTCATCACCCCGAGGCGGGTGACCGGGATCGACTCCGTGCTTCACGGGGAAGGCATCGGACCGGACACCGTACAGACCTAGGTCCCTGTCCCGGAGACGGTGACTGTCGCGATTCCCAGCGAGATTCCGGTAGAATCGGGCGGACAGTCTGCTGTCCGCAAACCAGCAGCGGCCGAGAGAGCCGAGACTGGGCGCAAGCGGCAGAGGCAGAAGTTTGTCATCTCCAGCGAGTCTCGGAGCACATCCAGCTCGGAAGAGTCCGAAGTCGAGATGTTGTGCGGTCGTCGCTAGCACTTCGTGGCCGAAGACCTCTCCGCCGAAGCATTTGGGGACATAGGGGGCGAGACCTCGGACCCCTCTCGAGGCGCCGACGTCGGCCCAACTACGTCGTCGGCGGCTGCTGCAGAGGTTCTCGCTCCCGAGACCGAGGCGGTTCCAGAAGCCATCGACGGGGCTCAATCAGGACCTCCTGCAGCGGCCGAGGTCGGCGCAGATCCTCCGGCCATCGTCGTTGAAGAGTCGCCCTCCGACTCAGGTAGGGAGGGTACTGCCGAGGTCGTCGAGGCGCGCAGGCCGGAGAAGAGGCCCAGGGTCGAACCCCCATCTGCCCCGGAACCTGCCATGTCGATCGGGGGATCCGCCACTCCCTCCGATTTTGTCCCTTGGAGACCGGACATCGAGGGAGTGCTGGGGAGGCAACTAGCCGAGTCGGACAGAGCGGTCAACCCCGAAGTGGTTGCCGCTCTGGGACGAGCTTGCGCCCTTCCCCAGGACATGGCAAGGTGGGCGCAGATGGATAATGAATCGCTGCTGCTCTCCTCAATGCGGTCATTGGTAGCGGTATGTACACTTATTCTCCATGTTCTCTTCTTTTTCTGCTGCATTTCATTTGGTGACACTCTGTTCTTACTGCAGCTCTTGCAAAAGTGCCAAACTAGCATGGGAAGGCTGGACGCAGCCGAAGCCAGGGCAGCAGTCTGGGCAGCGGAGAAAGAGGAGCTGCTGAAGTCCCTGGCGGCAAGGGACGCGACCCTGGAGGAGGCGCCGAGGAAAAATGAGGATCTTCTTGCCGAGCTCGACGCAGCGCGGGCCTTGGCCGAGCACCTCAAAGAGGAAGCAAAGGTGGCGGCGGATCAAAACGTCCACCTTTCCTGGGAGCTGGACGAGGTCCGGCTTGCGTCGTTGCGGAAGGAGGAAGACATGCAGATGCTGCGGGGGACCAACAGGAGGCTCATCTCCGAGAGAAAGCTGGCTGAAAGAAAGCTAGAGATGGCTCTGGAGGGGAAGGCGGCCGAGCTCGCGCAGGCTCTCAAAGGGCAAGAGGCCAAACTCAAGGAAGAGTTCCTAGCCGAGCACGAGGCCGTGATGAACGAGGAGGTCAGCAAATTGACAGCTGACTATAAGGCGCAGTTGCCAGGAATCCGAGACAAGGAGTGGACACTTGGGTGGAAGGCGGCCTTAAAGAGGTTGGTGTCCCTACGGACAGCCCTATCTTCCAGAATTCCCTCAGGTTTCCTCGCTCGGATTCGGAGTTGCGAGCCGTCTCGGAATTCGCCCCCGTCCCTTTATCCTCGGAGGTCCCCCCAGCTCCAGTCGCCCCCGCTCCTCCAGTGGTTCCCGAGACTGCCTCAGCCGTTCCTAGCGAGAGTGCTACCGGGACCAATTGTAATAAGGGAGCAGCAGCTCCCTGAATTATGTACTCCTTTTTTTTTTTTGCCATACATCGTATTCAAGCAGATCTTCTCGTAATAAAACAGCATTTTTTTTTGTCACTTGTTCTGTGAATGATCCTGGTTTTGGTTGTGGCGGAATGAGTATCGACGCGAGTAGCCTGCCGAGTACGTTTGTCGATTCTAAGCGAGGGCGGTACTGGTACCGGACCCTGATGCTTTTGGCTGTGCCGCCCAGGCTGGTGGAGGTACCGTGCTGAGGACGGTTGGCCCTCTGAACAGAGGTGCCGAGCCGCTAGGGTGGTACTGTTACCGGACCCTGACGTGCATATGGCTGTGCAGCCCCAGCGGCGCAGGCACCGAGCTGAGGGCGGTTGGCCCTCTGAACAGAGGCGCCTAGCCGCGAGGGTGGTACTGTTACCAGACTCTGATGTGGATCTGGCTGTGCCGCCCCAGCTGGTGCTGTGCCGCCCCAGCTAGTGCAGGCACCGAGCTGAGGGCGGTTGGCCCTCTGAACAGAGGCGCCTAGCCGCGAGGGTGGTACTGTTACCGGACCCTGATGTGCATCTGGCTGTGCCGCCCCAGCGGGTGCAGGCACCGAGCTGAGGGCAGTTGGCCTTCTGAACAGAGGCGCCGAGCCGCGAGGGTGGTATTGTTACCGGACCCTGATGTGCATATGGCTGTGCCGCCCCAGCTGGTGCAGGCACCGAGCTGAGGGCGGTTGGCCCTCTGAACAGAGGCCCCGAGCCGCAAGGGTGGTACTGTTACCGGACCCTGATGTGCATCTGGCTGTGCCACCCCAGCGGGTGCAGGCACCGAGCTGAGGGCGGTTGGCCCTCTGAACAGAGGCGCCGAGTCGCGAGGGTGGTACTGTTACCGGACCCTGACGTGCATCTGGCTGTGCCGCCCCAGCTGGTGCAGGCACCGAGCTGAGGGCGGTTGGCCCTCTGAACAGAGGCCTCGAGCCGCGAGGGTGGTACTGTTACCGGACCCTGACGTGCATCTGGCTGTGCCGCCCCAGCTGGTGCAGGCACCGAGCTGAGGGCGGTTGGCCCTCTGAACAGAGGCGCCGAGCCGCGAGGGTGGTACTGTTACTGGACCCTGATGTGCATCTGGCTGTGCCGCCCCAGCGGGTGCAGGCACCGAGTTGAGGGCGGTTGGCCCTCTGAACAGAGGCGCCGAGCTGCGAGGGTGGTACTGTTACCGGACCCTGATGTGCATCTGGCTGTGCCACCCCAGCGGGTGCCGGCACCGAGCTGAGGGCGGTGGGCCCTCTGAACAGAGGCGCCGAGCCGCGAAGGTGGTACTGTTACCGGACCCTGATGTGCATATGGTTGTGCCGCCCCAGCTGGTGCAGGCACCGAGCTGAGGGCGGTTGGCCCTTTGAACAGAGGCGCCGAGCCGCGAGGGTGGTACTGTTACCGGACCCTGATGTGCATCTGGCTGTGCCGCCCCAGCGGGTGCAGGCACCGAGCTGAGGGCGGTTGGCCCTCTGAACAGAGGCGCCGAGCCGCGAGGGTGGTACTGTTACCGGACCCTGATGTGTTACTGCCTGAAGCACCGTGCTGACAGTTGATACTCTGTGGAATTTCTAAGCAACGCAAAGACTTGTTCCAGAAAAATCGTCTTTTATTGATACTTGATTTCTTTACATTTTTCAGAAGTAGAATTTTTTGAGATGCGTCGCATTCCATGGTCGCGGGAGCGCCTCCCCTCCATATCTTCGAGTCGGTAGGCAGATCTCCCGGCCGTCGAGGTTATTCTGAATGGTCCCCGCCAGTTGGGGGCCAGCTTGCCGGCGTTAGGATCTCGGTCGCCAGGAAGTGTCTTTTTCAAGACCAACTCTCCTATCGCGAATCTTCTTTCCTTGACCTTCGGGTTGTATCCCCTGGCCAACTGTTGCTGATAGGCGGCCAGGCGGATAGCTGCCGCCTCTCTTCGTTCATCAGCCAAGTCCAGCTCCCGTGCCACGTTCAGATCGTTCAGACCCTGTTCGTAGAGTTCCGACGTCAAGGTCGGGAGGCCGACCTCAAGGGGAATGATTGCTTCCATGCCGTAGGCAAGGGAGAACGGGGTAGCCGAGGTGGAACGCCTCGGGGTAGTTCGGTAGGCCCATAGGACACTCGGCAGCTCCTCTGCCCATCGACCCTTGGCTCGGTCGAGTCTCTTTTTAATTCCGTCGAGCAGTACTTTGTTCGAGATCTCGGCCTGTCCGTTGCTTTGGGGATACGCCGGGGTGGAGTAGATATTGCGAATGCCGTATTCCTGGCAGAAGCTTTTGAAGAGGTTGGAATCGAACTGCGTTCCGTTATCAGAAATGAGAGTACGGGGAATCCCAAATCTTGTGATGATATTCTTCCATACAAAGTTCTTCGTGTCTAATTCGGTGATGGAGGACAAGGGTTCAGCCTCGACCCATTTCGTGAAGTAGTCCGTGGCTACAATCAACCATCTTTTGTTCCCTGGAGTTCGGTGAAGCGGTCCGACAATGTCCAGGCCCCACTGGGCGAAAGGCCACGGACTGGAGAGGGGACTCAGGTCCTGGGCTGGCTGGTGGAGAGAGTGAGAGAACTTCTGGCACTTCTCGCATTTTCTGGCATAGAGCTGGGCGTCCTTTTGCATGTAGGGCCACCAGTAACCTTGGCTGATAGCCCGGTAGGCAAGAGACCGACCTCCTATATGACTGCCGCAGATTCCTTCATGAATTTCGTAGAGGAAATCGTCGACTTTGCTGGGGTGAACGCACTGGAGGTAGGGCCCTGTGAATGACTTTCTGTAGAGCTTGCTGTCTGGAAACAGCCAGAACCGGGTCGCCTTCAATCTGACCCTTCGAACTTCAGTCCTGTCCTCGGGTAGCTGATCGTCCTTCAGGTATGCAATGATGGGGTCCATCCAGCTCGGACCGAGATCCAGGCACATGACCTGCCGGGGCTGTTGGAGGTTGATGCTGGGCTCCCGCAGTGTTTCTACTTCGATAGTTCTCTTTTCACCGGCTTCCACAGCTGAGGCGAGGCTGGCGAGGGCGTCTGCATGGGAGTTGGATTCTTTGCCGATCTGCCGGACCTCGGCCCTTTCGAACTGGGAGGAGTCCCCTGGCGTGGGCAAGGTAGGCAGCCATCCTGTCATCCCGAGCTTGGTAGTCTCCGCTGAGCTGGCTCGTCACCAGCTGAGAATCGCTGAAAGCCACAACGGACCGGGCTTCCAGGATTTTGGCACTGTTAAGTCCGGCAATGAGCGCTTCATATTCGGCCTCGTTATTAGATGCCTTGAAACCAAGTGTCACAGCTTGTTCGATGACGAGGCCTTCAGGAGACTGGAGAACTACGCCGGCGCCAGCTTTCTTGGATGTTGAGGATCCGTCCACAAAGACTTTCCAGGACGAGTCCAAGAGTTCTCTCCAGGACTGCTCTTGCTCAGTTTCGGTGACAACCTCTGCACCCCTATCGCCCCCCAGTTCGGTGTCGAGCGCGGTCGGTGCCGAACTCTAAGGAGTAAATTCCACAATGAAGTTCGCTAGGACTTGAGCTTTGATAGCCGTTCTGGGCTGATACCTGATGTCATATTGCCCCAGTTCGACAGCCCATTTGGAGATCCGTCTGGAGAAATCGGCCTTCCGGAAGAGAGCCTTTAGTGGGTATTCTGTTACGACCACTATGGTGAAGGTTTGGAAGTAGTGGGAGAGCTTCCGAGAGGCGCTGACGAGCGCCAGGGCGAGCTTTTCGAGTTGCAGATACCGGGTCTCGGCGTCCAGCAGGGTTTTGCTCGTGTAATAGATAGGCCTTTGCTGGCCGTTGTCCTCCCTGACGAGCACCGAGCTCACTGCATGGTCCGAGACCGACAGGTACAAGAACAGTGCCTCTCCAAAGGTTGGGGTGGAGAGCAGCGGTGGAGACGAAAGATATTGTTTTAGCTGTTGCAGCGCTTGAGTACAGTCCGACGTCCACTGGAACTTGGACCCCTTTCGCAAGAGTTGGAAGAAAGGTCTGCACTTGTCCGAAGCACGGCTGATAAATCGGTTCAGGGCGGCAGCCATTCCGGTCAGCCGCTGAACTTGTTTTGCCGAGGTCTGACACTGGAGTTCTTGGATCGCGGTGATCTGGTCGGGGTTCGCTTCGATCCCCCTTCTTGTGACCAGGCTCCCTAGGAACTTGCCGGAACCGACACCAAAGGCGCACTTGGATGCATTCAGCTTCAATTGGTACTGGTGAAGGATGCCAAAAATTTGGCGGAGGTCGGTCAGGTGGTCCTGCGACCTTTTGGATTTGACGACCATATCATCGATGTAGACCTCCACCGTCTTCCCGAGCTGGGCCTGGAACATCTTAGTCACCAACCGCTGGTATGTCGCTCCCGTATTCTTTAGCCCGAAGGGCATCTCCTTGTAACAATAGGTGCCCCTGGGAGTGATGAAAGCTGTCTTCTCCTGGTCTGCCGCATACAGAGGGATCTGATGGTACCCCCGGTAGGCATCCAGGAAACTCATCCGGTCATGTCCGGCAGTGGCGTCGATGAGCTGGTCGATCTTCGGAAGAGGGAAGCTGTCCTTGAGACAGGCTTTATTGAGGTCGATGAAGTCCACGCAGACCCTCCACTTTCCCGTCTTCTTTTTGACCACCACGATGTTGGCTAACCACTGCGGATAGTGGACCTCTTTTATTGCACCCGCCTCGAGGAGTTTTTGAACTTCCTCAACCACGGCCTTAGTCTGCGGGACCCCAGTCCGGCGCGGTTTTTGAAGTACGGGCTTATGGTTGGGATCCACCTTCAGTTCATGGCAGATGACTGCCGGGTCAATGCCGGGCATTTCATAGGGTGTCCAGGCAAAGACCGCCTTATTCTCTTCGAGGAGGTTGAGCAGCTCCGTTTTCTCGGTCTCGGGGAGCTGGCTTCCCACGAGAAAGAATCTGTTGGGGTCGGCGGGATCAATATTGACCTTGGTGAGGTCTTCGATACTTTTCTGTACCGGAGCCCTGCCGACGTCCCCGAGCTCGGCTTCTCTATCCAGTTCGGTCACATTGACTTGGGACGGCTCAGCTTCGTCAGGCAGCAAGGCCAGCAGACATTGCCTGGCCATGCGCTGGTCGCCTCTGACAGTGATCACCTCAGTTCGGCCCGACCGATTTTCCAAAGGGAACTTGAGTTTCTGATGGCGGGTGGAGGGCACCGCCTCCATGCTATGCAGCCACGTCCTCCCCATTATGACATTGTACGGGGAAGGGACATCGACTACTAGGAAGTCGACTTGCCTGCAGGCGCCTCCTACTTGGACTCTAAGGGAGATCTTACCCTTGGGATAGACAGGCTTGGAGCTGAAGCCGACCAGAGGGGTGCGGGCAGCCTGGAGGTCCTCATCCTTGAGTCCCAACTTCTTGAAGCAATCGTAGTAGAGGACTTCGGATGAACTGCCAAGGTCGACAAGGGCTCTCTGAACCAAGAAGTTTTGCAACTTCAAGGTGAGCACTAGAGTGTCGTTGTGCGGTAGCTCGACGTTTTCCAAGTCCTTGTCAGAAAACCATATTCTGACTCCCTCCGTTTTGGCCTTCTTCGTGGCCTGCTCCGGCGCCGCGGTCAACACCTGTTTTTGATGGGAGGCGCGCCTGGCCTCGGCGCGAGCCTGAGAGCTCTTCTTAGGTGGGGCGGCGAGGTGAATGACGTGGATGACGCCTTTTGGCTCGCTGTCCTGGTTGTCAGCGTCCCGCCGCGGAGGTCGGTCATCACCTCGGCCCTCCTGCTTGATGTACTCCCTGAGGTGCCCCTCCTTCACGAGGTTTTCCAGGTGGAACTTGTAGCTCCTACATTCGTCGGTCCTGTGCCCATTTTGCTTGTGGTAGGCACAGAACCTACTCTGGTCCCGGGAGGAGGGGTCGGTCGTCATTGGTCGCGGCCATTTGAAGAAAGGCTGCGCCTTTATTTTGTTGAGGAGCCTATAGATTGGCTCCTTGAAGATGGTGTTTACTGCCACGTAGGAGGTCGGCTCGTGGCCCGACCTTCTGCCGCTCCCTGATCCCGATGCCGAAGCAGAGGGGGTTCGGCGCTGCTCCGAGGACCGGGCCTTGTGCCGATCGGGGGAAGGGTCTCTGCGACGATCCTCCCTCCTGGAGGACCTGCTGTCTCCCTTGGTCGGGTGGCTCTTCTTAGTGAGGCCGAAGTTCTCCCGACTTCGCACCTCGTCTTCTTCTGCCAGGATAAACAAATTTGCTCGGGTCATCAGTTCCTGCATGGTGGTCACAGGGTACATGACCAGCTACGCCCGAAGCGGGATGCCTGGCTGCAGAGCCAGCTGGAAAGACCTCACTGCCAGCTCCTCAGAAGCGCACTCGATCTGGCTGTAGGCAGTCCAGAACCGGCGAGCGAACTGGGTGACGCTCTCGTTCTCCTGCATTCGGAGGGCCATCAGGTCGGCATCGGTCTTCGGGATGATGCGATGAGCCTGGAATTTCCCCAGGAAGGAGGTCCGAAGCTGCCGCCAACTCGAGATAGAATCTTCAGGAAGTGAGCAAAACCACCGTAGGAGGAGATCCGCCAAACTGGAGGAAAATACTCGACAGTTCAGGAAATCGTCATCCCCCCAGACCGACATCCTCTGGATGTAATGTCGGAGGTGAGCAGCAGGGTCCGAGGTTCCATCATACAGGGTGAACCTCGGGACGCTGAACTTCTTGGGGAGTGTGTATTTTCTTATCTCCCTAGAGAAAGGAGACGCGCCAGTGTCCTCAGCTTCAAAGGCGGTATACTGGTCTCGGTCGATACCAGCAGTCTCCATATTCCGGCGGATCGTTTGCTTCACCTGCTGGTCGATCCACTGCTTTAGCTCTTCGTCCTCCAAGACCTGGCGCTGTTTCTTCGGCCCTTCATGCATGTGACTGCTGCTAGAGCCTTCTTCCCCTTGATCTCGGTCGCGTCTCTTACTGTTGAGGACGTGCCTCAGGTCTTGCCCGTGGCCCGGACGTCTGGGCGGCGGGCTCTGATCCTTCTTGTCGTCGAGCTGTTGCTTGAGCCGTTGGATAAGCTCATACTGTTCCTGGATGAGGCGGTTCTGTGCTCTGATGTCCTCCAGGCGGGGATCTTGATCAAGGTTGGCCTGATGGTGTGACTGCGATCCAGCCCGCGCTGGCTTCTCTTGCGGCTTGGTGACTGACTTGTCGCCTTGCACGGTCCGCTTATGGCTATGGTGGGGTTGTTCTGGAGGTGGAACGTCGCGAAGGGAGAGCATGGTCACTCCCCTAGACTGCGACTGTGTTTGGACCGTGGGAGACCTCCCCCCAGACCTCCTTTGCTGAGGGGGTGGAGGCGGAAGGTCTTGCGCCAGCGTAGGCTGAATGGACAAAGCCTTGTCTCTGGAGGGTCCTTCGCCATTTCTGGTTTTTGGAGGCATAGTGTTTGCAAGCTTTTTGTTCAGCTTCCCACAGACGGCGCCAAACCGTAGGCGGTAAAAACGACACCTACTTAGATTGAGATGAGATTGAGGTAAACTTCTTAGGATGGGGAATGCTGAACTCCAAGAACCTGAAAAGGAAGGAGAAAGACTAGGGTCAGAGGCCCTGGCTGCCGTGAGCCGAAGACACTCCGATGCCTGAGTTAGCTCTGAGAAAACTAAACAGGAGGAGGAAGAGAGGAACGAGAAGATGTGGGTCTTAGTGAGTTGTGTATTGCGTACCTCTTATGGGACTGATCCCATGTATATATAAGTGAATGTTCCTCGTTCATTTTCTCTGTGAGTGGGGGTAGGTGAGGTGAGGTCCCATCGATCCTTACCCTGACTGGCAGCAGTAGATGAAATGGACAACAACCCTCCCTCTCTTTCCACGCCTTCAGCCAGTTGGCGTACAGGGGTGATAACGTGCACCTCTTATCGCCATAAATGAGCGATCCTATCGCCATAAATGTTTGCTCATATCTCTCTGGGCACGCCGTATTTCCAGGAGGAAGGTGGTGGCCCACTCTGACTCTAGTACTGTGGTATGAGTCCAAGGACGGCTTGGCCGTGGCGTGCCTTTGTGCTGAGCTGGCATCTATGCCGAGCTGCCGAACTGAGGTGCTAGCTACCATGCTACTGACCGATTTGCCGAGCTACCAAGCTATTGACCGAGCTGCCGAGCTGACAATCTTCTACCACAGAGGCTGAGGAGTTCGGCGAGTTTAGCCGTGATCTTTGTTTAACTTCGTCATCACGGTGTTTTACTCACACAAGTTACTTAGTAACAAACAGGAGGGAGGGAGGGAGGGAGAGAGAGAGAGGGAGATTAAGTTAAGTTGCATCGCAGAAAATGAAAACAAACGGACTGTGCTGGTTCCAGGAAAAAAAAAAACCGAAAATAGAAAGAGGGAAGAGATAGAGGTACCTCTTGTTTCTGCTGGATCTGCTCCCACTGTTGCTGCTTAGCTTTCCTCCTTTCTCCTATAACGAAGGGAGTTGAGGAATCAACAAACGAACCAATGGAAGAGGTTAGATAATAAATGCAAGAGATGACCATTTCACCCATTGGATTTCTAGCTTTTTCACTGCACACGTTTTGTAAGTCTTTCAACCTCCGGCCATCACAACCGGAATAAAGATCATTAGGGGCCAACCTTTATGCAGATAGATCACTAGGTGACGTTGAACGTCATTGGATTGGAGACAAATAGATAATTGGTTTGGTTTTAAGTGTCATCATTAGTGTTTGCTGCAATCATCCAGCTATCATCTGATCAGGCATGTTGATGTGGGGGCGCATCACTCGTAAAATTGTGGTCTTCATAACTGATTGTAAAGAACTATTTTTCAACTGCTCCAAAAGCTTTTGCAACACCAAACACTTCTAGTGGTAATCCTTTGTAGGTCCACCCCATATGAAGATTCAATTAGATTTGACAACATTTCAAGTAAGCTGAACTCTACCTGAGTCACTAATGTTAATGAATTTTCATATGAAAACAGGGGGGTATCTCACTGTTGGATGCTGAGATTACAATCCAGCATGGTTCCTCGAGATTTTTCCGTAATTAGAAATTTCTTTGTTAGATTATGTCAAGTAACCTGAACTCTACCTGAGAGACTAATTTTAATGAAGTTTCCAATGAAAATTAGTGGGCATTAATTCACTGTTGGATGTTATAATTGTTCAAAAATTTTCCTTCTTCAGAACCAATGAATGTGGGCTAGCTTCATCATCACACAATGAGAGACAAGTCGATTAATACAAAATTATCTCTGTATGCATTTTTGTTTTTCAATTGACAAATTTTATTGGTAATGGCCCCACATGCCTGATAGGTTGAAGACCCAGTGATTGTAACCAATACTTGACGATGAAACTTAAAATCAATCAATTTTGGGTCTCCAATCCAATGCACTTGATGATCAGATTGCTCGCACTCTGAGTCAATGACATGGCATTCAAATTTATGTGCCTCGGTGCTATGCATACAGGTGGGCCTCAAACGATCATATTCTTGTGGTTACAGTACCTTGAGAAAAACACACAGCAACGAATGAAAACTGAAAAAGCCAAAGAAATGCAAAGGGTTGATACGTAATCTAGTATCCTGTTCGTTGCTCACTCTGCCTTCATTGGTATCTCGTTCGTTCCTCACTCTGCCTTCATTAGTATCTTGTTCGTTGTTCAATCACCCAGTCCAATGCTTGGAATTAAGCAAAATTAGTGGGCTCTATTGCAGAGCATACTTGTTAAAAGACAAGTTTGTGGATTCCATATTTGCGGGAGTTCGCTTTAGTAAATGCCCTCTCTTTCCTCTTGATTTCATTTCATGGGGAGATGAGCCCACTATCAAATATAGATTTTTATAAGTTGCCCCAACTTGAAGCAAATGAGTTGAGTCCGTATCCTTGGTCGCAGCCATTACACTTGGACCGTGTAACACTTTTCTCAAACTTTATTTTAGAGCACATATAGATTACTTTCCATAGTTTTAGAAGAATCACATCCCCTCCACTGATACATCTTCTAGTTTTGGACTAAAAGGATTGAGCATTAGGACGGAAACATGAATAAGACCACATATGCTCTAAATCAACACCAAAGCCCAGTCAAATTTCCACCGAGTGCTACATTAGGCAGTGGGACCTTACTCCTTTTAAACTAAAATTTTAAGAATTTTTTAGTGGAGAGGATGAGATTCGTCTTGACCCGTATGGATTATTCCTATATGGGCCCCAAAATGGAGTTTCAGCAAAGCATTACATGGTTCCTGTGTAATAGATGCGACTGAGGATTGGACTCCTCAATTTCCTTTTATTCTAGCTTTGGAGGACAAAGACTTTTTTTTCCTTCTTTTAATTGTATAAAGTTTACCCACTAAAAATTTGGGAGACTTTGAAGTATGACCAATTTATGAAAATCTAACTTACTCAAAATAAAGTCCCCCCTCTTGAAATAATTGATTTCCACTACTAGACTGATGACTTATAACATACATGAATACAATATGAAGAAAGCTCAAATGTTTTATAATAAATGATTTGATAGTGGGCCAATGAAAGATATTCACACAAGCAGTGGTGGAAGGTTTTCAATCTTGAACGCCCACAAAAGCAGATCCCCTAAATTAGGAAAATCCAAACTTGGAGTGGTCCATAAAAGTGAGAATCCCTGAATTAAAAGATGCACACCGAAAATCCTGCACTAAAAGTTTAATTCCTTATGGGAACCATTTTGGATGCATGTTAATCATGTACAGAGAGTTTGATGGAATTCTTCGATTAGATTTTTGGCAAAAGAGAACCTCATTAATATGGCTACAATCATTGGTCTAGTGTCCTTAAAGACTAATATGGCTACAATCATTGGTCTAGTGTCCTTAAAGACTAAAGGTTTAGTTTTGTTTATCGATGGCAAGTTTAAAGGTTTTTTTAATAGGGGAAATTAGTCAAAAGTCCCTCAGCACTATTTTGTAAGGCATCTAGTCTAACAACTTTTCCTCTAAGGCCTATAGTCCATACAACAAGACATATTTTAGTGAGAGGCCTCTAGATTCGCCACATTAAACATTTTTATCACTAATTCGCCTTTTCAATTGTTTAGGAATAAAATTCTGAATTTTAAAATTTCAAATCTTCCATTTTGGGGCAACGTAAAACCCTAGAGTCTTCTTCGATCTATTAGAGAGAAATTGGTTCGACTCGGTGCTTCTCAGTTTCGATCTGTGCAATAACTCTCCGGAGAAGACAAGAATAGCTGCAGAGGAGATCTTTGGTGGGCCACATGGACTCGATGGAGTTAACTAAGAGAGAAGAAGTCCAGGTTCTCTGTTTTGTAGAGTTCCAAGTTCTGATCTCAAGGGTTGTAGAGTTCTATTGCATCTCTCCTATATCGATTTACATGATCAAAAGCACGTGGCCTTCTCTCCCATGATCTGGACAAGTGGCAGATAGGGAAAGAGATAGGAGAGAAGTTGGCTTGATTCAACCAAGCTACCAGACGAAGATAGAAAAAAGGAAAAAGGTGAAGAGGACGGCTGAGCTTTTGCAGGTGATTGCCTGTGATGCCCAGCATCCCCTCGGTCTGTATGCCAGCAAAATTTATCTTAGTTTCTCAACAAATCTTTCTGAGTTTTTGACAAATTTATCTTAGTTTTTGGTAAATTTATCTGAGTTTCTGAACAAATCTTTTTGTATTTTTTGAAAATTTATCTGTGTTTTTGGTAAATTTATCTGAGTTTTTTGTAAATTTATTTGAAAGGATCTGGTAGGCGTTGAGTAGGTTCTAAAGTAGAACCCAAATCGAATAAAGAACACCCAGTTGGGTCTGTTCCAAGGTCACGTTCAGTTTGGGCTAGTTCTAACCCGCCCAGCCTAGCCCAGAAGCCCAGCGCAGTGTGGTCCTATTTTTGTAACGTGCGCTACGGGTTTATCTCAGTTTTTGTCAAATTCGTCTAAGTTTTGTCAAATTTATTTGAGTTTCTGTCAAATTTATCTGAGTTTTTGACAAATTTATCTAAGCTTTTGCCAAATTTATCTGAGTTTTTTGCAAATTTAGCTCTACTTTGGAAAATTTCACCGAGTTTTGAACAAATATTTCTGTGTTTTAGGAAAATTTATCTCACTTTTTTTAAAAATTTTTCTGAGTTTTTGGAAAATCTACCTAAGTTTTTTGGAAAATTTATTTGCGTTTCTTGAAATCTATTTGTGTTTTTGAATTTTATTTGTGTCTTTTGAAATTTATTTACAGTTTTTGAAATTTATTTGGATCTTTTGAAGTTTTTTCTAAAATTTCTCTACGTTCTTTTGAGAATTATTGTGTTGTTGAAAATCATTGCGCTTTTGAAATTTATTTGCATTTCTTGTAATTTGTTTGTGTTTTTTTAGAATTTATTTGAAAATCTCATCAATGGGGTTTCATTAATCATGGCCAATTAAATGGTAGTTAACCATTATTAATGGCATATCCCACTAATCATGGGATATGATTTAAAGAAATAGTAAATTAGACATTTTAGGTCTTCAAATTTGGAAAAAAGGACGTACACACTATGAAAAAAGATTATGTATCTAAGGCCATAAAGTGAAATGTTCAGGGAACTCCCGCCAAATGCCCTTTTTTTTTTATTTATTTTCACATCTTTTATGAAGTTTAATCCAATAGTGAGTATAATTTAAATTTGTGCAAAATTAAAATGGATGCTAGTGTCTGAGAGTTATGCGTGTGAGGGAGAGTGGGTTGCATGGTGCTAAAATTGTCATGTTTCACACGGTCTTTCTCCCTTTTTCACCGTCCCTTTCCATCTCGCTTCTCTAGTGAAGTATGGTTCCCCTCTTAGCCTTTTTGTTATGTTTTTTTTTTTCTTTTTTTCTTTTTTTTTTTGGTCTTAGCCAAGGTGGCTAGGACACAAGGAGCCCACACATGTGGGAAGTAGCCCACAAATGTTGGAAGAGTGGCACCTAGGGATTGATCCCTCAGCAACCAGGTGACAATTGTGGTTACCAACCAACTGAACAAACCCCATGTTATCACTCTTTTCTTATATTTGAAGGTGTGTTTTTATGGTATATTTTTCTTTTCCCAAATATAGAAAACTAGTGCCCATGAGATGTAGACCAAATGTTGTAAGAACATCTATGTGCAGAACTGATTAGGATAATGTATTGTTATTTGGTTTAAAGAAATATGTAGCTTTATGCTGTCAATGCTTAGATTTCAACTTTTAATTTTGCATGTTTGTATCGAGTAAGATTTTCTTCAATTTTTCTCAACCACTTTTTTTTCTTAATGTCAATGGACCTCAAAACCAAGATCCGAAGCATTCGTCTTATTTACTGAAGAGGCTAGCAAGAGGGGAGGGAAGTGAAAACAATGGTGAAAACGGAAAAAAGATAGTGCTAGAGAGGATAAAAAAAAGTTTACTTTTTGTGATATTGCATAAATCCAAACTTCTTGTGAGACTACATAAAATAAACTTTTGTGATTTCTCATAAATTAAACCATTTTTCAAAACTATAATTTTTTTTACCATTTTTTAGGTACAATGAGTACGGAGAATGTGTAAGGAAATATGTGGACTTTTGTCACCTAATGGGGATATCTACCACTAATGGTGACTGTACAGAAAAGCCCATGTTTCTTTACCTGAATTTCCCACAAGAAATTGGAATATTGGGGATTCAAAGACAATGATGTGATTGTAGTCCCCCGGCCGGATATTTTGAGGTTGTGTCGATTTGCTAGAATTTTCCAGCAAAGTCAAAAGTATCTAGCCTTTAGAAATCTATAAATCCCAACCTCCATGTCATTTTTGGATGCTCAAGTGGATAAGATGATTTGGGAATTCCCCATGGGGTATAGCTTTTAGATAATTTATAAATTCTCCAAACAGTAGTTCTTAGAATTCTAGTAAAGAAACAAGACCTTAGATAAAATAAAAAAAAATAGTGAGAGGTACCTATATCAAGATGAAGTGTCTAAGTGAGATCCTATTTGAAGAATTCCTAAATTTAAGAATCTTTCAAATTTTTCTAGAAATGTTAATTTTACTAGAAGTCCAAACACAACCACAATGGTCCAATGTGAGCCATTGATTTATCACGGATCTCAAGATATTTATGAAAAATCATATATCATTAACTCTACATTTCTGGACTTCTATGGGGCCTCTAATCAAGATCCGAACTATTGATCTTATATTTAGAAAACAAAAAATAGCTATGAAGTCAAATTTCAGCCCTTGATCTATCATAGATTTGGGAAATTTATGAAAAGCTATGATGTACTCAAGAGCCAAAAGGTCTGGGTTTTCACATGATCACAAGCAGTCTATTTTTTTCTCTCTTTTTTAGGGAAGGTTTCAAATAAGGCCTTAAGTTTTTTCTTATTTCAAAAAAGTACATGAGTTTCAAAACTTTTCAAATTTAGGCCCAAGTTTTTCCGGAAGTCTTTAATTAAGGCGATCCCTCATTTTAAAGGTATTTTCAAGATGCTTTTTTCCTCAATTTTTTTTAAATGCCTAAACTACCCTTCATTTTAAGCCATGACATGCTTACGACAGCCACTACATGGCATAAATCACCGTGGGGAGACTGGTCGTGTTGTGATCATCGTGAGAATGCTGGTGAAGGAAACGAGGAGAAGATGAACAAAATGAAGGAGAGTTTTGTTTCAATAAAGAGTAATTTTGGTATTGTAAAAATTTAAGAAAAAAGTCGTTGGAAAATATATAACTTTAAATGGCAGGTTTTCCTTAATTCAAAACTTGCTGGAAAACTTGGGCCCTAATTTTTAAAAGTTGTGAAACTTGTGTCCTTTGTCAAAATAAGGTGAAAAGGCATGCCAATTGTATCTGTAGCATCTACTTGCATACCATTGGACAAAGCTATGCGTTTATTCCTCTTAGAAAGTCTTTGGGGCAGCAAGCTATAGAAATAATCAATTTACAATGTCAACACGAACAATAGCCATTTGAGAAAGTTCAATGCCTCAATGTAACACATAAATGCAAATAATGCCTCCAAAACTTCATGCAATTTATACCTAGAAAAGCTCTAATACCCAAATGGAGAACAAACTAAGAATGACCGTAACAAAAGTTCTTTAGTACTATCAATATGAAAGACATGAACTTTTGAATTTTATTGCATCCAGATTCACTTCTTTGTTGAGACAATACCTGTGGAGATGAGACCAATATGAGAATGAGGAATGGACACAGCAAAATTTGATTTTTTTTTCCTTTCCTTTTCCTATTGGAAACCTTTCGTAACACCCCAACCTGATTTAACATTGATTAATACTAAATAACTAGGTTTTACTAAATTTAGTTATATTTAGTAGCCAATTAAGTTGTTTTAACTTCAATTAGTCTTATTTAAACTTTTTGGCTAGACCATGGGCCATACGTAGTTAGTTTGAACCCAACTGACTCTTTAGGTAGAGCCAAGGGACTTTTTCATAATTTTAGATTTTTCAATTTTTCATCATATGCATGTCATCTTAGCGTCACCGCATGTATATTGATGAATACATCGATTTTCGTATTGAACTCCACTTTGTTTGACCACAAATTGACCAAGTAGACCATTATTTGACTCAAAATGGAATTTCATAAAAGGAACTGGGTTTCCTCATAAATTAGAGAAAATGGCCCTTTAAATAAAACAACCCTCATTCTAATCGCTCTTCTTGTTTGTTTCACAAGAGAAAACTATCTCTCCTTCTTACTTCTTATTTCCTTCTTCTGAATTTCTTTCCAAATCATCAAGGAGATCACTGCATCTCAAATTAGAGATGGGCTTGAGCTTCTTCATCTTCTCCTCTACACTTCCATAGTGCTTATTTAGCAAAGACTTTTCAGTTCTCCATTGGCTCCCTTATGTAAGAGTTTCATCACTCCTTTAGAGATTGGGTCACCAGTGAGTCAAAGAGATTCATAGCCATCTCATGCCTGCATTCTCATGATGAATTTTGCTTAATTTTTCTGTTAGGGTTGTAAATTTGCGGATTCTCTTGCATTAAGTCAAGGAAAAGGGAAGAGGGTTGGAAAGATTTGTTTGAGGCAAGTAGAAGCTGTAGTTTGCAAATGCATATGGTTATTTTCATTGATTTCATTATGTATATTTTATTTCTATGAAATCTTGGCCTCTTGTATGAAGTTATAAGTATAATTGGAATGGGCATTTGTATTATGATTTGTAATAGAAGCTAGGATTGTAAATGTGATGAGATGGTGAAATGGGACGTGCAAAAGCATGCAGGCTTCAAGTTTTATGCAGGGTTTTGGAGATGATGAGCTGTAGATGGGAAGGAGTGCACAGGCACCGGGTCCACTCGAGCACACCTGCCAGAAATGCATGACGCTCGAGAGACAAGAGCGACCGCCCAAACAAAGAGCTTTCTGGAAGAAATCTGCTCGAGGGGATAGAAGCCGCTCGAGCGGGCACCCTCTCTGGAGAAAATCCGCTCGTGTGGATATGGGTCCACTTGAGCAGACCTGACCTGTTTTCTTTGGGCTATTTTTGACCAAGTAAGGGTGAGGCAAGGCCACCCTTAGATTATAATAAACCTCCATAATCATCCCAAAGGATGATCATGGTATATCTAAGAAACCAAAAGACCTAGTATGATATTAGGATGGAACCTTAAAACCTTTTCACATGTCTAATGGAAGTTATAAATTCTATGAATGTTCTTTAGAGCTAAGATCAGTTCATGAACTCTATTCATTAGCCTAACACTACCACATAGACGCTGGTTTATGAATTTTAATGTACCTAGCACATTTCATGTGGCACCAAGTTAAGATAGTAGTACGTTGATTTTCTCAAAGCTACATCGGATTGGATGGGGAGAGACGATTGATAGATAGGTTAGGATTGACTAGTAATCTACCTTAACTCTCTTAAATCTATTGCACTTCCATATTGAGATGGATTTCATAGTTGACCAAATAATTAACTATAAGCACAAACTGTATCATTCCCAATTCATTGTTGTAGTTGTATGCAATTGTTATTGTATTCCGATTGAGATTTAAATTGAGTAAGTATGTGTGTAGATATAATTATGATTCGATTCGATTAGAAATGAAATAAAAGTGGAAATCTTACTCAAGTTGTAGAATTATTCAATTGGAATGGTTTGACTCTATTTAGCTTCGACCATGTGATACTTGATGGGGTTAAAATCGATTTAGTTATTCTAAACCACTACAGTAGGTCGTTTGGAGCACCGGAACTCCAAACCGGGTAGCCAGGAGAACAATTGGCCGGGTCACTGGTGACATCTCAACATGATTCGCTCTCTAATTGTGAGGATGAACATAATTTAGTAGCCAACTAGTAATGCATATTTCCTTAATTGATTTATATATCATAAATTATTCATTATTACACAAGTGCCTAGTTTGACTTGATATTGATCTCTTTTAATCATCTGTCATTAATTTGAACTTGATGCAACATTTGATAAATAATTATTGTTTATGCTTGTTGAGTTGTCATATTCACGAAGCTATTTATTAGCGTTACAGAAGAAGGTACCGCTCCCGGCCTTGAGGAGGTCCCGGAGAGAGAGGAGGAGACCGAGGAGGTTCCTCCAGAATTAGAGAAGTGGGCAGTTGAGGGCACCATCTAATCTTCACCGAGCGTCAGGGGAGTCTTTTTGGATAGTGGTTCAAGTTTGAGTGTCAAAGTTTAAACGGTTGATGCATTTTGTTTTGTATTTTGGAGAAATTTTTTTGGAAACTTGATCTCATATTTTGTCAAGCTATGTAGGGTGTGTTTTTGTAATCTCTACTTATGTAGTTAATTGTAAATATATTTTGTATAAATATTGAATGGTAATAAGACTAATCATGGAATGATACCTGATATTGAGAATATTTTAAGTGCTTCTGCAATTAAAGGTGAAATGACAAGTGTCAGTGAGCAAGGCTCATATGTGCAAAGGGAAGTTTTATCCTTTGTGACTTCCCACATGACTTAGACGTGTGCGATTTTCACGGGAGAATGCGTGTCACACCTTGGGGTTACCCTTGGCCACATAGTCCTGGGACCGAGGTGTGACACCTTTAGACATTGAGAAAAGTCTTGCAACAAAGAAGATGTTTTTCAATTAATATATATGAGGCGATGCGACACTAATAATATATGTATTATTAACATTTTCAATAAAAGTTATAACAAGAAAAAATGTTTATTAGCAAGGTCATCAATGAGATGGAGGTAAAGGTGGGGAGAGTGGCCAGAGAAGTTGGTTTGGTGAAAGTTATGAACTGGGAAAATGTTGGGAAATGCTTGGAAACAACAAACACCTTTCCCCCTTGAGTGAACCTGTGAGGAACAATTGAACACAAGCAATGGAAGAATATGCAAACCACAAATAAAGTATCACCAATCAACCACAATCAACCCAAGACAATTTTTACGTGGAAAACTCCCTCAAAGAGAAGGATAGAAACCAGGGGGCCTTTCTCGGAATCCACCCAAATGTTCACTATAATATTTAGGTACAAAACCTAACACCAACAAGGTACAAAACCTCCTCAACTCCAACAACAATGGAATCCACAAAATATAAGTGAAGATAAAGCAAATGACAAAAGAAATAAGAGAGAAATGGTGAAGATCTCACAAAAAAACGTCCTCTGAAACAGACACAGAAACCTGATGTAGCGAGCTCCAAATCATAAATCAACCGTTCAGAATGTAGATCAATGAGTCACGAACCTGCTGGCAAAAAATCAGCCCAATTGGACCGCAGATCGACCTTTGATCGTCGGTTTGAAACTTGTTGCACGGAGCCTCTTTTCAGCGAATTTATGCACACTCTCTCTATCTTGGGTGTCTTACTTTCTACCGAAATAGGGCTCCAAAAAATGAAGATGTGCTAAGATCTAGAAAGACCATATTTCCCCTCTAGTAACACATAAAGTCCAAAATAAGCCTTTCTTGAGCTGGACCTAGGCCCAACAAATCTCCCCCTCCAGCCCAATGAGGGAGATTCCAACACTAACTCCTCAAGTGGAATCCATGCTGGCCTGAAGCTGAGAAAACTCAAACTTCTCTCTTGGAAGTGCCTTTGTCATCATATCTGAACCATTGTCTACAGTGTGTATTTTCTCGAGCTCCAACTCTTTGGCCTCTACTGTGTCTCGTATCCAATGATACCTCACATCGATGTGTTTCGATCTCGCATGAAAAGTGGAGTTCTTCCCAAGGTGAATAGCACTTTGGCTATCACAAAATAACACATACTTTTCTTGAGTGAGACCAAGTTCCTTCATAAACCCTTTCATCCAAAGCAACTCTTTGCATGCTTCGGTTGCTGCAATGAATTCAGCCTCTGTTGTAGATAAGGCAACACATTTATGCAATCTTGACTGCCAAGCCATAGCCCCCCCTACAAAATTAATCATATAATCTGAAGTAGATTTCCTCGTATCAACATCCCTTGCCATGTCTGAATCAGTATACCCGGCAACAATTGGCTTCTCACTTCCAAATGAAAGTTTCATACTAGAAGTGCCTCAGAGATATCTTAAGATCCACTTCACTGCATTTCAATGCTATCTACCTGGATTTGAAGTAAACCGACTAACTACTCGAACAACATGAGTTATGTCTGGCCTTGTGCAAACCATTGCATACATCAAACTACCCATGGCAGATGCATAAGGAACTCTTTTTCTTTCATGTCTTCCTTCTCTTTCTTACTTGATGGACGTTGTTTCTTGCTAAGCTTAAAGTGTGTAGCAAGAGGGGTGCTCACCACTTTAGCTTTATCCATATTGAGCCTTTGAAGCACTTTCTCTATGTACTTCTCTTGAGACAACCATAACCACTTGGCCTTTCTGTTGCGACTGATCTTCATACCAAGGATTTGCTTAGTCGGCCCCAAGTCTTTCATTGAAAATGACTTGCTCAAATCTTGCTTTAACTTTTCAATCCTTGAAGCATTCTGACCAACTATAAGCATGTCATCCATATAAAGCAGTAAAATGATAAAGTCATCTTTGGAGAACTTCTTCATAAAAACACAATGATCGTAAGTGGTCTTCTTATAGGCTTGCTCCCCCATAAAAGACTCAAACTTTCTATACAATTGTCTCGGTGCTTGTTTCAAACCATGTAGGTTTTCTTTAGCTTACAAACATAGTGCTCTTTACCTTTCACTTTGAAACCCTCTGTCTGCTCCATGTATATATCTTCCACCAAATCATCATGAAGGAAAGCAGTCTTCACATCCATTTGCTCAACCTCAAGATCAAGACTAGTTGCCAATCCCAAAACAACTTGGATTGAAGACATTTTCACAACGGGCGAGAAGATCTCATCATAGTCAATCCCGTTTTTCTAACTGAAACCCTTAACAACCAGTCTAGGTTTGTATCGAGGAAGTGAAATATTCTCATCATGCTTCAATCTATAAACCCATCGATTCTTCAAAGCTCTTTTACCGTTAGGCAATGTCACTAACTCAAAGGTGTGATTGTCATGCAATGACTTTAGCTCATCTTCCATTGCATCAACCCATTGATTCTTATTCAAATCCTCCATTGCTTTTTCAAACCTTTCAGGCTCACTTGCATCAGTCAGTAGCACATACTCATTAGGAGAGTATCTAGTAGATGGATGGTGGTCTCTGATAGACCTTCTTAAAGTGGTAGCTGGTGGAACGGTAGGTGCATGTCGTTGAACATCAACAGCATCACCATCTTGAGCATCACCATCATCTATACCCTGCTGGTCATTTTGAGTTTGATCCTGAATCTGATCATGAACATCATATTGAGCACCATCATCAATCTGATCGTGCAACTGTCTCTGCAACTCGGTGGATGGGACCCAGTCAATCTAAATATATATATCAGAATCTTGGGAAATTGTCTTCTCTGCCTTCTCAATTTCCATTATGGTTTGATTCTCAACAAATACTACATCTCGACTTCTCACCATTTTCTTCTCAATTGGATCATAAAGTCTGTAGCCTAACTCATCAGAACCATAGCCAAGAAAGATGCATTCTCGCGTCTTGGCATCCAACTTGGACTTCTCATCCCTTGGAACATGAACAAGAGTTTTGCACCCAAATACTCTCAAATGGTCATAGGAGATATCCTTGCCAAACCAAACTCTGTCCGGTACATCACCATCCGAAGCAACAATGGGAGATAAATTAATAACATGTGCCACTGTATGCAAAGCCTCACCCCAAAAAGATTTTGGCAATTTGGCATATGAAATCTGGCACTTTACTCTCTCAACCAATGTTCTGTTCATTCTTTCTGCCACACCATTCAACTAAGGTGTTTTAGGAGGTGTCTTTTGATGTCGAATATCCTATTGTCTGCAATACTCATCAAATGGTCCAATGCACTCACCACCGTTATCTAATTAAATGCATTTCAACTTCTTTCCTATCTGTCTCTCTACTGAAGCTTGAAATTGCTTGAATACGTCTAACACTTGGTCCTTCGTCTTCAAGGCGTAAACCCAAAGTTTTCTTGAATGGTCATCAATGAAGGTCACAAAATAAGCTGCACCACCAAGTGTTAGAGGTTTTATTGGACCGCAAACATCTGAATATACTAATTCCAATAAACTTGATTTTTTAGAAGGAGGGCAAGTTTTGAATGAAACTCTTCTCTGTTTTCCTGCCAAACAATGCACACGCTTCTCAAGCTTTGCACTCTTCACTCCGAAGAGTAAATTCTTCTTAGTTTAAAAGCCCATACCTTTCTCACTCATGTGACTAAGTCGCTTGTGCCATAACTCAGCTGCATTCTCATCTTCCACGGCATTACAAATACCCTTGAATATCTAGGCCTCCATCAAATACAAAAAAGATTCCTTCTTTCCTTTAGCCACAACTAATGAGCCTTTGGTGAGTTTCCACCGTCCATTATCAAAGGTATTACAAAACCCTTCATCATCGAGCTTCCTAGTCGAGATCAAATTCAGACGAATATCCAGTATATGCCTGACATCTCTGAGAACAAGCCTTGTTCCATTACCGACTTCCAAGCACACATCTCCCACACCTACAACTTTGGCCAAGCTGTTGACACCAAAAATGTCACTTTGCCTTTTCAACATCAAATGCTACATGGAGCCGTATCCTACCACAATGGACAAATGCCACTTCAAGCATAAGATTTTGTCAGAATCAAACAAAAACTGCAAGATCCTTCAAAACAGAAAAAAAGAAAGGGTACACATGGAGTTTAGGGCAATTTCAATATAATTTGGCCTAACTTTGCTCTTCCAGCAGCTAATCAGGAGCTTCCGGTGGCGGTGAAGCCAGAGACCCTGACACACAAAATAAAGCACACAGTTGGCCGTAAAATGCCACTAGGAGGCTCTATATCAAATTTCAGGCTATTCCGACATCGTTGGCCCAAAAAGAAAACAGTCGCAGCATAGTCAGCTCTTCCGGCGACGACAGTGTTGAAAACATCAAATCTTCGATCAGAGCCTATGAATGGTCCCAGAATACCTCGCAAAGGCTCCACGTTAAGTTTCAAGTCAAACCGACAACGTTTGACCCTCCATCAACCCTCAAGCAGCAAAATCAAGCCGTTTGGGGCAAGAACCACCGAGGCTATCACTCATCAAACAAAGCACATGGGTGGCTTCAATATGCTTCCAAAGGTCTACACGTCAAGTTTCAAGTCATTTCGACAACATTTGACTTAACTTTGATGCTCGAAAGAAAAGTCAAACCTCCTGGCGGCGGATCTCCCCAGGACCATGAAATCCAAATTGGAGTTGATAGATTGTCTTTAAATGACTCCAATAGGCTCCCTCCCAAATTTCAGGTCAATCGGACATCGGTTAACCGTACACCAAAACGCGATAACTTCCCCGCGGCAAAATCAAGTCTCCTTGCGACAGGACCCCACACGGCTTCAAAACTCAAAACAAAAGCCTATGGTTGGTCCTATCTACTGCTTAGGAGGCTTCACCTCAAATTTCAGGTCATTCCGACGTCGTTTGACCTAGTTTTGGCTTCTGATGGAAAATCGGAAAACTTGGCACATCCAAGTCTTCGGCTTTTCCAGAAAATCGGAAACTTTGTGCTTTGATACACAAGGATTCTTGTCAAGTTTTCTCCAGATAAGTTAAGACAATAAATAAGGAAAAATGTCAAGAAAAATACAAGAGAAAAAAGAACTGAGAAAGACCGAGAAACGGCCTAAAACCGACGACCATGGAAATCCGGGTCTCCAGATTTTTGTTGAAAGGGCCATTTTTCCAATCCTTTTCTCGTTTCGAGTTGTTTGGCCCTTGTGATTTTTCAAAAATCTGATTTTTTCAGGCACGAAATCCATCTATCTTCATCAACATCACGGATTCACAGTCGGAATCATTGGATCATCATCAGACGCTTCGAAATCGCCAGCCGGCCGACCAAGAAAGCACACTTTCTGTTTGACCGATTGAGAAATCGACTGGACAGATGTTGCCGCCCCATTGGTATCAATCAATGTCTAAAGTTGCATCGCCACCCAACATCAAATAACATGTGGATCCATCGACGATCGTCGCAAGAAGAATTCTAAAAGACACGGCACGGCCCGCGACTCTTTGAGCGCCCTGGTGACCACTTAATGCAGTTAAATGACCCATTTTATGACAAGTTAATGCAGTCATTAACTCATTATTTTGGACGGCTCAATTAGAAGCAAGGAAAAATGAGTTACAAGTGTGCAAGCAATCATGGCATTAAACCATGTAACTCACCTTATCATGGAGATTAAAGGCGATTAAATGCCCATCATTCTCCATCAGGCAATCAAAAGCCAAGAAAAAGGAGTTACAAAATAATAAATTAATAATTTATAACTCTTCCCATCAAGGAGCATTAATGCAATCAATGCTCATAAACTCCACTAATGGTCACCAAAAGCCGATAAAAGGCAGCCATTCCAAGGAAATCGGGATCAGAAAAATCCATCAGAAAAGTCTAGAAAAATCCCTGAAAAATTCCTGAAAAGCTCTCCAAAATCCAGACACTACGCAAAGGAGCTCTGCTACTTCGAAGAAATTTTGAGGCGAACTCCACCAGAAGGTGATTGAAGCCCCTTGGGGGGTTACCTCCCAAGGCCCTCTCTTTCTATCCACATGGCCTAGATGGGGCTTTTCAGCCTGTCTACTTGGTTTTTTATTGGATATAAGACCTCCCCTTCGTCTTTATCCTCTAAAAATATGAGGTTAGAGCCGAGTCAAGCATATCAAAGCATCATGTGTTCTCATCTAAAGGACGATGGCGAAGTCCATACATGACTTGCGACCTTCGATCTGAACAAGGACCCACAATCGTCTGAGAAGTTAGAATTCATTTTCTTACTTTTCTATTGTATTTTGTATTTTTTTTAAAAGACAAAAAAATCACAATTCTTGTCTTTCATTATTGATGAGATTTGTAAATCGCCTTTCACGGAAAAATCGCCTTCTACGTCACAAAACCGCCTTTCACGGCAAACAAATGAAAACCGCCTCTTACGGTATTAAAAAAAAACCTTGTCTCTTTTATTAAATATATGTGCAATGGAAAGTCTAAAAAAAAAAAGAATTGATTTCCTTTTTTACTTGTAAAGGTGAATCTCCGGATCACCACTCCTAAATTCCAAGTATAATAGAAAATTTGGTATACCCATACAAAAATGTTGATGTTCCCCTTTTGTCCGCCGGACCCTGGTAGCATCGGGGAGGAGGAAGAAAAAAGCCGGGTCTATCAAGTTGGTACACCTGGTGGGACTCGTTCATTTGAGAATATGATGTTTAGATTCTTTGGCTCCTTTCTAGTTGGTAGCCCATATGTGAAAGTGTTTGATTGCCTAACACGTGCGGATTAAATATATATATTTTTTATTAAATCCTCTAAGTTGAAAGAGACTTTGTAGCCTTCTCAAGTTGAAATAAAGTTGAATCTATTAAAATAAATACAAAAAATTGATGCTAGTTTATGAATAAAAATACATTTTTAATTATTTTAAGCTAATAGTTTATTTATATATAAAAAAATTAGACTTTTGGATATAAATGTTGTGTCGGGCCGTGCTGAGCCATGCCTCGGACCGTGTTGTGTTGTGCCCAGAGTTTGAAATAACAGTCATTACCATTATAAAACGGCCGTTATGTAACAGTAACGGCTGTGACCGCGACAATATTTTGCTCATAATGCGAACGTTAATGTTATGGAAAAATATCGTCCAACAAATTCTTTTTTTTTTTAAGTTGCATTTTCACTGTTTTTTCATTTCTTTCTTCTCCAAATCGAGCATGAGCCTTGCTCTCACTATGTAACCTCTCCAAGCTCCAAAACTCAAGACTTCATCAAGATTTTGGTAGATTTCTCCATGGGAAAGAACAAGGAAGTCAAGAGGATATTATTTGGTGAGCTTTTTTGTCATTCTTTTGATTTTTTTTTCCAAGATTGGACTTTAAAATATCTTTAAAATGCTTGAGGCTTGGTTAGATCTAGAGTTTTTTAGCACCATATTGCAAATTTTAGCACTTTTGGTATTTAAAAAAAAATTATTTAAATCAGAAATTTTTTTGTTTGAAAGTTTGTATAAAATACATCTACCTAAGTCTTTTATTGAGTTAAATACTTTTAATTGATGTTGCTCGATTGGTTTTCTCTTAGATCTATAGTCTTTTTAGTGTAGATCTAGGTTTTTTTTTACTTTTTAAATTTGGGGCTTTCCTTGAAGTCATTTGGATTTCATCACATTAGTACTGTACATGCACTAACTCTATTAGTATTATTGCTAGATTATAGACTTTAAATGTTTAATACTATTAGTTTACCCAAAATTATGGTTGCATTATGTATAATTTATGATATTTAAGCTTATTTTAGTTTATACAATGGTACAGCCATAATACAGGATGTTATAACTTGAGGGGACCATTATTTTGCTTTAAAGTATGCACTAATGAAAATAAAATTTTTTTCTATCACTTTATAATATTCTGGATTTTTTGGGTATTTTTTCAGATTTTTTTGTGGTCAAATAAAAATTGTACCGCGATGACCGCAATTTTGAACCATGGTTGTGCCCCGGCCCAGCACGACACGAATAAACCTTAGGTTGTGCCATGCCATAGCCCAGGGCTCCCCACCCAAGCACAATTCATCCTTAAGGTCGTGCCATGCCTAGGCGGCCCAGCCCAATTTACACCCTTACTTGTGCGTGGTTTTGGGCTTTTTATTAGGTGGGGCCGTAGGGGCTTGGGTTGGGGGTCCA
This sequence comes from Persea americana, assembly GCA_029852735.1. Taxonomy (NCBI): domain Eukaryota; kingdom Viridiplantae; phylum Streptophyta; class Magnoliopsida; order Laurales; family Lauraceae; genus Persea; species Persea americana. The sequence continues at coordinate 25,800,829 of CM056820.1, read as the reverse complement.
GGTAGGGCTCTCAACCGGGCACACTTTGACAACGGTGTTGCACTGCAAAAGCCTGCAAAGTGAGGATTTTTATTTTTACCTTCAAAGCCCAATGTTAGGACAAGTCTGATTTGAAAAGCTTGATCCAGCTTGGCTTGGGGGCGGTGGGGGTTGTCCAGTTAATTTACCATCACGTTTTATGTTCTACTTAAGTATATATATTAGCAAAAATCATGGTAAACTGCCTCTATCCTTTATTAAGCAAATGCATTTCGGATATGCAAGGGGCTTTCCTTCCAGGTAAGAGACCGGCGGACAATATTGCTATGGCAAAAGAAGTATTACAGCTGATGCGTAAAATTAAAGGAAAGAAAAAATATAGTGCAGTCAAGCTCGATGTGAGCAGTATGGCTTCTCCAAGTTAGTGGTTCAAAGGCTACTGACTTGTGTATCTTCTATCTCCCATCGGGTGTTGGTTGATGCCCACCGCTCTGATCCAATTATTCCGGAACATGGCCTCCATTGGGTGATCAACTCTCCCCTTATTTGTATATTCTTTGTGATGAGGCACTAACCAAGAGGTTCCTAGATCTGGCTAACAAGCGACTGGCCTACTTCCCAATGATTGCTTAAGGTGGCGATCCTGTGTCGACAACACCCTCCAGTTCATTAGGGACACCAAGAAGAGTGCATCGGCGATGAAAACCATTCTACATAGTTATGGATTCAAGACAGGGCAATGGACGAATCTATTGAAGTCATGCCTTGTTTTTAGCTCCAACACTGATCGACATGCTATTAGTGACATCAAAACTGCCCTGGGTATATCCACTGTCACAAATGCTTTTCTCTATCTTGGTGAATCCATTGGAGTCGGTACCATGCATAATTATAGTGGTGTTAGTATCCACTCACGAATCACTCATTGGAGGGAACATCGCTTTCCATATATAGCAGGAAGACGTACGTAGTGGCGGACCCGAAGTTTTCATTTGAGGGGGGCTTACGATAGTCACTTGAAAAATTCGATCACTATTTTGTTATTCTTTCTTAACATTAACTTTGGCAAAAGAGAGTATCACAATTACAAAATACTTAACTACATTAACTAACATTCTATCATCAAAATTTCTCTGACATTTTTTTATGTTTTGTTTAAGTTATATGACTCTGTACTAGTATTTTAAGTCACGTTTGGCAACCAAATCTAAGGGAACAGGTTTTTGGTTTCATTAACTATACAAATCCTTAGTGAGGAATCCTTATTCCAGTGGCAGTGAAGAATCATCAGATCTATAGATTCCTTGCCTGTTACCAAGCATCTCTCAATGTTCCTTCTTCAAAACCCATGTTCCAAATGGACAAAAAAATTATGAATTTTGAGCAATTTGTGAAAAATAATGTGTATAAAAAGATCCAACCTATAAATTTATGGGTCACAAATTTTTTGACCCAAATCATTAACATTCTCAAATTAATGGTAATCATCAATACGCTTTGTTCTTTTAAATTTTAATGGGTTTCTAAGAGAGGGAAAGCGATTGGAAAAGGGGATTTTTTGAGTTGGGGAAAGGGAGGTGGGGGATATGCATTATTTTATCGACCTAATGGGTTTTTAAAAAATTTTTTGGAGGCTTAAAGCCCCCAAATTGATACATGTAGGTCCGCCCCTGGATATACGTTACTTCAGGCAGTGCTTACTGAAATTCCTAATTTCTGGGTGGGCTTCCAGGCACTGTCCAAGTCAAATTCGGCGAGAACTTCTTCAGTCCAATCCTCCTTCTTGTGGAAGAGGACAACTGATGCAGGATGATGGATCTTGATTGCATAGACTACAGTTACCAAACCAGTTATTGACGACAGTCTGGGAATACGAGATATTGCTATCCAAAATAGTGTTGCTCTATCCCATCTCGTATGACACTTTCTTATTCAGAGCAACATATACTGGGTTCAAATTCTCAAACAAAAATATCTGAGACACACAGGCTTTGAGGCGTGTGAACTCAGACCATTGAACTCCAAACTGCGGAAAGCTATGCCAAAAAAAAATAAAAATGCACCATCATGGACAATAAAAAATGGGTAATCGGCCATGGCATCTCTATCCATGCTCTTGATGATGAATGGGTCCCATGAGTGGGCCGGTTATGACCATTGCTGTAACTTAATATCCCACGAGCTCGGTCTGTAACTAATCAGACCACTACTGAGTCGAATGAGCTAAGAGTCTATGCTTTAATAGACAACTTGCAGGTGCCTCCCCGATGGAATGAGGTGACTCCAGTCGCTCTAACCTCTGAAAATAGTCCATGCAATCGTTTTAATACCTTTGGGAGATAGTGATATCCGTTGTTGGGGTACTGACCCAACAGCTAGCTGTAATTTCAAATCCCTCTATAAATACCTCCAACCAGGCTAGACAGAACCTTCATTTCCTTGGCGTATTGTTTGGAAGCTGAATGTGCCTACTAAGCTTCAAATGTTCTGTTGGCACTTCCTGGTTGATAGACTGCCAACCAGGCCTCGTTTGGAAAAGTGGACCCTGACTATTGATCCCATTTCTCCAATTTGTAGACAAGGTGATGAAATGGTGGATCTCCTTTTTGTCACATGCTCCTTTGCTCGCACGGTTTGGAGCCTATTTTCGACAATAGTGAAGAAACCAATCTCCAATGGCTCTACTTCAACTTGGTTTTGGCATCTGGCTACCCGTGAAAATGGTAGATTGGGGATCACCCTACCGCGGTACCTATGGTAGACTCACAATAATTATATATCTTTCAGTACCAACTTGTAAAACCTTTCCATGTAAAAGCTAAAATAGTTAACGCTATTCTCAAATGGAATTTGTCTTATATCTATGCAGGTCCTGGTTCGACTATAAGTTTATCAATTGATTGGTGGCTAGCTCCACCACCAAGTTGGCTAAAGCGGAACTTTGTTGGAGCTTTCAACATTTTTAATGGAAAGGCTAGCATTGGAGAGGACTAATTCCCGACGAATATGGCAATATGTTGATGGCTTTCATATAAGCTTAACATCCATTGGAAGCAGAATTATTGGAGCTTTAAAGGGGACTGGCACATGCGACTGATCTTGCTGCCTCTGCCTTACAAATAGAAGGTGACAGTCTAGCACTAGTCACCACTACTCGAAATTCAACACATTTAAGTTGGGACATGATGCCGTTGAGGCAACATATAATGCATGTGCTCACGTCCTTTGATAATTGGATGATACATTATTGTAAGCAAACTGCAAGCCGGATGGTGGCGATGCTAGCTTCATCAAGCAATATAGGAGAAAATCAGAGTGGCGATGCTGGCTTCATCAAGCAATACAGTACAAAATCAGGGTCCCGACACTGGCGAAGCGAGTCAGGCGAGATTGTTGTCTAAACAACAATGCCACCCCCCATCACGAAGACAACATCAGTTAATCGGGTCTCAGATATTTGGGCAAACATCTTTTGGGAACTTCCAGTATGGGGTTTTATCATGTTTCTGATGAACTTCCTTTCGTCAGAGAGGCTTTATTGCAAGAAGCCTTGACTAGTTTTAGTTTATGTATGTTCACGACTTTACCATCTAATAATCTATCCTTTCAAGAAGCAAAATTACACGAAGGGGCCCAGTTGTGTGTGTTTGTGAACTTGTTTATGATATGTGTGCGGGTGTATGTTGAAAGACTTAAATCAAGAATTGAGTGTATATATATATATATATAATGTCGTTAGTTGAACATTATATATATCTTGAATTGTTGTCAAGACCTTTTGCCTCTTTTAAAAAAAGATCTTTTGCCTATTCAAAAGTAATAAAATAGTAACTTTTTTTGGCTAGGTTGGGCTATTGGCTAGGAGGGGTCGATCCCTAGGCATGTGTGTTATCGAGTTGCTAACACAGTTCAACCTTGAGTGTGTTGGCAATAAAATAGTAAATTTTTTTGTACGACATTAATGCCTAAAGGTACTGGATGACTTTTGGATTTTATATTAGTTATTTTTTTTGTAGACTGCCACCTTTAGCTATCGATTTCCACTCTTAGTGACCATTGACCAAGGTAGATATATTTTCCTATAAGTACTCTATATTGTTCTATCTTTTTGAAACCACAAAACTTTATTTCAATAGCCCAAAAATTTTATTGAATTATGCGATATCGCATAAAACTACAACTTTTTTTTTTTTTTTTTTGTATTTCAATGCCCATTTCCAATAATCCAATAATTCTTTTTCATAAAAAATCCATTTTTATAATTATGAGAAACAATGTTAAGGTGCAATAAAGCTTAGTTTAAGACAAAAAGGCCTTTTTAATCACTCTTTTTCACCTCTTACACCATGTGACATGGGGTGTAATTCTTGGTGTTGGCCCAAGCCCAGCACGGAAAAACTGTGCCTAGGCCGTGCCTGAGCCCGTTGACTTGGTCAACGGGCCGGCTCGGCCCTGCCCGGTAGTCCCCAGTGGGCCGTGATGGGCCAGGGCTGCCATGCTCGAGACTCGGCCTGGCCCGGCCTGAGTAAAACTCATGCCGTGCTGGGCCAGGGCCCCCAAGCCTGTTGGTGGCCCCGCTCAGCACGAGGAGGGCGTAACAGTCTGGATTTCTCATTGATGCGATTTTTCACTTCAGGCTTTAGCTGATGCATTGAGGGTCCCACCAATTTATTGAACCGATCCAACTGATGTTAGGTTGGGATTGGTTCAGGGCTACCTTGGGTCTGAAAGGTTGGGGTGAGAGACTTTCTCAATCCAAAATCAAAAGCTGAAAGCTAATTTGCATTTAGATGTGTCAGCCCGACCCACCCACAGGATCCTATTTAAAATAGGAGCCCCATTCAAAACTCCAATCAACCTTGATTGAAATTCCTACGAAAAACACCCTTGATCTATCCAAACACTTAATTTGAACCTTTAATTAATAAAGAAAAACCCCAATCGTCCAAATCAAGCTCCTCACCCAAAAACCTTAATTAAACCCCTCTTAAGAACAACCCAATCAACCCTAATCTAAGATACCAATTAGCCCTAAGCAAATTCTTAACCATTTTACTTAATCAAATATTCTAAAGGAAACGCATAATTAAAACTCTAATCACAGCCGCAATCAAACCAAATGAAGATCAGAGTTAGAACCCTCAGTAAAACCAAATGATTCCCAATGAAACAGAAATATAGACAACGAGCACTTTTTTTTTTTTTTGTTTTGGGTGTCTAAAGATGTACCCACACTGGCCAGAGCTAAGCCAAAAGGTTATTCTTATTCATTTCTTGTTCTTCCTTCTTCTGGTCCAAGGAAATGACCATCAATGCACTTGAACCTGGACCAGAACTAAGTGTAGGTCACTAGACCCCACCCTTTACCCGACGTATTAAAGGCCTGAACCTGAATTTAAAAAAAGGGCTCAGATTGAGGCCCTTTCATGGGCAGCATGGGCTTGATAATTATTAAAAAAAAGTAAAAAAATTTTAAAAAAAATAAAAAAAGGGAGGGGGGATCTGTGGCCCGCCCATGGGCTGCACAGCCCAGGCCCGACTGGGGCCCGGCCCAGCACGGCAGGACTAGGGCTGTGCTGGGCTGACCCCAAAGAGGTTGGGCTTGGCCCGGCACGGCCCGCATATCAGACACGGGCCGTGCCGGCCTGGCCCAGGCACGAGTGGGGCTCGGCCCGCCCGGCCCAGATTTTCACCCCTAATTGTGACACATGGTCTTTCTTACTTTTCCTCATGTCATCAAACAAACATTTAACCACATCTCTACTTTCACACTACTTTTTTATAATTTAAATTTAATTTGTTTATTTTATGTACATCTCATTTATTCTCCTCCATAAACCAAACATGCCTACAAAATACAAAGGTTCTCCAAGGTGCTCGTGTGCTTCAAAAGTACATTCTCCTCCCTTTTTTACACTCTCTGGAAGAAGAGGAGAACACGAAAATCAACATCCCAGTTTTTCTTTCTTTCTCCTGCTCGCGGCAAGTAGGGAATACTCACATCCAAACCGAGGCATGAGAACCCAACATCTATACAGAAATCCAACAATGGCAGCCATGAAATGCAAATTCCCTTCGAGGGTATTTTCCAGCAACATACAGGTAGTCCCCCATCTCTTCTCTCCTTCCCGATTTCCATCTAAATGCATGTTCTCTTCACCCTTTTTCATCGCCTGTTTGGGAAAGTGGAGAAAAAAACGAGTGTAGAAAACTTGTAGAGTACCATTTCGAACTGGGGTCAAATTTCTCCACTTTTTTTCAACACACAAGCAGACCCTTTTCTCTAAGTCTCTCAATCATCAATTCAGGGGCAGAAGAATTTTTATTTAGGGGAGCCAAAGAAAATAAAAAGACTATAAACAAAATTGCAATGTAAAAAAATTTATAAAAGAGAAAGTGGATTTGTCATTCTTCTTCTTTACTCATACCGTGGAAGAGGAAACTCCGTGGAAGAGGAAACAGTATGCAGAATCGATTTTCTACCGCCCTAGGTGGGAAGCGCGGATCCACGCCATCTTGGAATTAAGCACAAACGGAGGAAAAAATTGGAACATTTCGTCGCTGCACCAAACGCATACCGGTGCCTTGTCTCCTCCTCTTTCCATGGCAAACTTCTCTGTGCAAAGCCATAAGTTTTCTGTTATGTAGCTTTGGTTTCCGACGATGGGGGTAGATGGGATTTTCAAAACCTCTCTAGCAAGGAAAGATAATGTAAAATCCCAGAATTCCCTTCATTTTTGCCGCTGTAACAAATAAGAAGAAGAAAGCTCCAGATTTTAACCCTTTTCGATTAGAAATGTCACTTGCATAGACAAAATTTTAAAGTCTCTCAAGATGTGCCTTTTCCTCTCCCTCTCTTTGATCATAAGATTTGGGGTAAGTGTAGATGGTTAGAATGAATATTAAAAAAATCTCTTTCCCAACTCCATTAAGCCTTGTTTATTTGTTCTTTTTTTCTTCATTACCTTTCCTTTCTTTTCATTTCATCATTTTATTTCAAGTTTTTGTTAAAATCAGCATTTTTTCGTTTTTTGTAAAAGTCAAACCATGATAAGCGGGGGGGGGGGGGGGGGGGGGGGGGGGGGGCGCGGCGTTCATCCACTCATGAATGGCCACACCATGGAGGGGCCAAAGCAAGCTTCTTAGAGAAGCTTTTGAAGTATGGGGTGGACATGGCCCCTGCCAGCACCCCTCGGGTCCGCCCCTACATGAATGCATGCAAAATAGAAGTAATACTGAAAGACCCATTTTCATTTATATGCTCTATCGCTGTCGCACAGAGGAAAAATAATTTTTTTCTCTTATTTGGAAAGGCGTTGTTATGAAAACTTTTGTGGACATTGGCTCTTGATTTTGAAATGAGGGTTTGAAAGAAGAAGTTGTAGAATCAGTAGTTGAACTCGCAATGGAGAATTATTGGAAATTAAGGTTGGATGAATTAGTTTAAAGAGTGGGTTGAGAATGGTCTGCTTTATATGAAAGCGGGTTTTCAGTAAATAGTCATAAGAATGCTAACCACAATCAGTAATTTTGGCATTAAGCAACCTACGTAAACTTTAAACTCCATAATGGGTTAAATTAGATAAGTTGAAAAGTGTAGGTTATTGTTTTACATTGAGTCTTTATAACCTGGATGAAGTTGGGAAAGTGTCGTGCCTAATTTTGGTCATGGCATGTGATTGAAAATTGAGCCGATGTTAACAGTGCCCGCTTTCTGCTAGATCGGCCAAGCACGGCCCGTGGCACAACTTAGGTTGTCCCGAGCTGGGCTATGCTGCCTAGGATAGCCCATATGTTAAAGTGTTTGATTGCATAACACGTGCGCATTAAAATTTTTTTTTATTAAATCCTCTAAGTTGAAAGAGACTTTATAGCCTTCTCAAGTTGAAACAAAGTTGAATCTATTAAAATAAGTACAAAAAATTGATGTTAGTTTACGAATAAAAATACATTTTTAATTATTTTAAGTTTATATTTTATTTATATAGAAAAAAAATTAGACGTTTGTATATAAATGTTGTGTCTGGCCGTGCTGAGCCATGCCTCGGACCGTGTTGTGTTGTGCCCAGAGTTCGAAATAACAGTCGTTATTGTTATAAAACTGCCGTTATGTAACAGTAACGGCTGTGACCGCGACAATATTTTGCTCATAATGCAAACATTAATGTTGTGGAAAAATATCGGCCGACAAATTCTTTTTTTTTTTTTTAAAGTTGCGTTTTCATTGTTTTTTCATTTCTTTCTTCTCCAAACCGACCATGAGCCACTACAAGAAGCTGCACTTTTAGCGACATTTCTTAGCTACGTTTTTATAAATTCATCGGTAAAGGTAACTATTTAACGACGTATACACTTTCGTCGATAAAAATTAGACTTTTACTGACGTTTTTTAATAAAACGTCGGTAAAACACTATATTTTACCGACGTTTTAGGAAAAAACCGTCTGCAAAGTTCATTCTTAAATTAACTTCCATTTTAAAAAATCAAAGATCTTTACCGACGAAAAAAAACATTGGAAAAAGTTTTCTTTTTTTTTATTTTTTTATTTTACCGATGAAAAAAAACGTCGGTAATACTATTTATATTTTTTATTTATTTTTCTATTTATTTTACCAATGATACAAAACGTCGGTAAAAATGTATTTTATTTTTATTTTATTTATTTTACAGACGAAAAAAACGTCGGCAAAACTATTTCTAATTTTTATTTATTTTTAATTTTATTTTACCGACGAAAAAAAACATCAGAAAAAGTTTTTTTATTTTACTTATTTTACCGATGAAAAAAAATGTCTGTAAAACTATTTTTTTAATATTTATTAATTTTTCTTTTCATTTTACAGACGAAAGAAAACTTCGGCAAAAGTTTATTTTATTTTATTTTTTTAATTTACCGATGAAAAACAATGTTGGTAAAAATATTTTTATTTTCTATTTATTTTTCTTTTTTATTTGACCGACGAAAAAAAACATTGGCAAAAGTATTTTTATTTTTGTTTTACAGACGAAAACAAATTGGCAAATTCCCCACCATTTTTTCCCTTTCCTGCCACCAAAACTCCTCTTTTCAGTCCCTCCCCTGCTCTTCTCTCACTCTCGCTCTCTCTGCTATTTCTCTCTCAATGCTCTCTCTCTCTCGCTTGATCTCTCTGCTCTCTCTCTCTCTCTCTCGCTCACTCTCTCTGCTTTCTCTCGCTCGATCTCTTTGCTCTCTCGATCTGCTCTCTCTCACTCGATCTGGGATTATTAGGGTTTCTCGGGGTTCTGGTGGGAAAGATTGCCACAGCGAGGTGCTTACTTCCAAAGGGCTGAGAGATCGTCGTGTTCGTCTTTCTGTACCTACTGCCATCCAGTTTTATGATCTTCAAGATCAGCTTGGGTGCGACCAGTCGAGCAAGGCCGTTGATTGGTTGATACAAGTTGCGGCCGACGCCATTGCCGAGCTTCCTCTGCTCTCTCTCGCAGCGTCTGCTCGGACCCTCTTTGCCGTTGCTGCCTCTGCATCTCTCCCTCTCTGCAGGTAAACTCTCTTTCTCATCTCTTCTATGGAAGGTGCTTTGGTGTTTCGTTGCAGTTATTGTTTTTGAAATGTTTTGAGTGTTGATTTGGGGCAAAAAAATAGGGAAATTGAATGACTGGGGAATGAGGTTTTTCTTGCACGCATATACTCTGAAATGTTTTTTTTTTCCTAGCTTCTGTTGAAGAGTTTATGGAATGATGGTGGTTTAGGGATGGTGTTGGAGCCAGTTCTTTTAATTATGTCAATACCCAAACCAACCCCCACTCAATTGGTTCAGACAATTGATTTACAGTCACTTGACTTGAGTTGTTTAAGCTTGACAAATGACTTCGATCAAGTGGAGTATCACCAGAAAGTCGATTAAACTCCTGTACCACTCAGCAGGGTTCAAAATGAAGTCCAATATTTGGTTCTTAATTTTAACAGAAGTCTAGATACCAAAATATCCGAAGCAGGTTCCATGGTCCTTATAAAGAGTAATAAAAGGGCAATACAAATAGTAATTGTTGTAGGTAGTCTGAACATATGTCACAATGACCAACTAAGAAAAGAGACAAGCAGGCCAAAAGATAGTCTAAAGTTGAGTCTGGCTTGACAGACTCTTGCAATCCATTCAAAAGTGAATTTAGGCTATCACGGGCCAGGCCTGGGTCTGAGAAAAAACCTGAATGCCCACCAGCTCCAACTGACCCTTATCCACTCCAAAGTGACAGCTGACGATTGATATTTAAAAGCTTTAAAACAGAGACATACCCTGGAAAGGTTGGAAGAAGCATTGCCCAAGATTTCACTTTCACAACATGCAGGAAGTCCTGATCAGACAGCTCTGCAAAATCAAAGGTTCTGCTGACATGTAGCATTATAGGCCCACGCCCTGAAACCAATCTGACTTTACCTGCTGTTTACATACTGAAGCGAAAATAGAACCAAATATGCAAAGATATAACTAGGAAATTATGCCAATCCTAACTTGCAAATCAGGATCGCCAGAGATTAAATACATGATAAGTCACTGTTCTGAACATACAGTAGCACAACTCATACCAATAGAAGTAAACAATACAAAACAGAATAGAATTGGTCAATCCGTGTCAACAACCTAGTGTAAGGATTGGACTAGTCAAAGCCTGAACGAACTCAATCTATTCGTAGGGCTGATTGCCTGAAGTTATTTGCATTATTGTTTATTTTCTAGAGGAGAAGAAAACACATTGTCATGAAGCTTTATTTTGGGCTCTCTGAAAAAACACGTTTCTTACCCCTGCATGAAGCACATCAGGAGTTAATCTTGAAAGGTGTTATACTTTTTTCTTCCTTTTTTTGTTGTGTGATAGGTTGTTAACACAAGCTGATATATGCCCAGTGATCTTGCATTCAATGTTCTTATGTGTTCAGTACATTCAAGGTTGTTAACACAAGTAGAAAAAGGCTAGAAAATGCTTTCACATCTGAAAATGGAAACTGATGGAGTGTTCATATTAAGAAGGAACAATGGAAAAGGGAAAAAATATAATCTCTATCAGTGAAAAATGTTCTGCGCAAAGAGACCCATTACTGGGTTTGATTGGTTCTAGAGAAATTCGTATGAGTAGTCAGTAGATGGATGGTTTTGTGGGTTCTGAAGAGAAGAGGAATATGGATGCAAAGGTCCTATACTCAGATTGTTTAAGAAGAGAGAAGAGGTTGTTAAGATAGCATATAAGTAAGGAGCAAAGGGTCTGATGGGCAGTTGACAGAAGAAGAAGAAGAAGAAGAAAGAGGAAAGGAGAAGAAGGGGTACAAAACACACTTGCAATCGAAATCAGTTTCCTGCAATATCCAGCAGTTGAAGACGAGAGAGAGAGAGAGAGAGAGAGAGAGAGAGAGAGAGAGAGAGAGAGAGAGAGAGAGAGAGAGAGAGATGGATACATATACATTAGGGCGAAATTTGTGTAATTTATTGTTGGGAGAGAGAGATGGATACATATACATTAGGGCGAAATTTGTGTAATTTATTGTTGGGAGTTGCTTTAGATTTACGTTAACGAAGAAAGAACCCTACTATTTGAAAACATTTATGAAAGGCCCCATTGGAATTGAAACTATTTCTAATAACGTCCTTGATGGTTTTTTTTTTTAGCCGCTATTCACACATCCCTCATTGTACGTCCAGATTTTTGCAGAGCAACATACCCATTGATCAACATGTGTATAAGTTTTTTTTTTTTTTTTTCGTAAATATAATATTTACATCAAGTGATTTTTAAATTTTATTTTCTTCCATAGATATAGTAATGCCTTTTTATCGATGGAGGAAATTTATCGATTGTACGGTACTTGTTTATTTGATCTTGAGTTATAATTAGATTTTATACCTCCGAACATCCATTACCAAATTAAAAACTTTAAATGATGTGTATTTTTGTAAATTTGGAAGTACATTTGTAATGCCTTAAATGCCTTTGTTTTGGACACAGTTTGTGTAGGCACATTTGTGGATCATGGAATCGATAGCCTAGCTTAGGCCTGATTGGTTAAAGGTATTTTTTATGAGATATTTTTTTGTGTTGAGAATTTCTAATGGTAATGGCTACAATTGTCCATCTTTTGAATTTCCTATTTGAATAGTGAGAATTTATAAAAAAAAAAATATAAAATATCACTTTTAGCTTGTGAAATTCTCGTAAATTCATTTTTCACAATGCTTAATTATACTTGAGCATTTGTGAAACTAAACTTAAGACAACAGTTGGAGAATTCATAAAACCCCAAAGCAAGCGCACAAACAGACCCCAGCAAACTAACACTATGGCCAATGAATTTCTATTAAGAAAATTGTAATACTTGAAGTTTATACTTTTTAAGGTCATATACCTCAATCAGCTTGTATCTATCCTTACATAGCTATAAGATATTTTCAACTAGGAACAGGAACAGCTTGCCTGATCCATGACGGTTGGTGCACACGTGTCTTTCCCCATGAAATCAATCATTTATTGATTTTGTGATGGGAGGGAGGGAGGTTTATGATGGGTTGATGATGCGTATTTTCCAGCAAGTATACGGTTGTCTCAAGTAATATAGACTATGGAAGTCCGAATATCATTCCCACGAGGATCGTTACAAAGAAAATAATAATGATCTATAAAAAGAAGTATCAAAAGAAGTATCAACTCAAATATAACTAACAAATGCAAATGAAAATAACAATGGAAACAAGAAACTAGATAATAACAAGGAAAGATAGAAAATGAGTGGATGGAGATAAAGAAATATGCTCAAGTGGTGTAAAATCAAATGTGGAATTGATGGTGTGAATAATAGGCTAGAAAATGGCCCGCCGGGGGTCTGGGATGGGAAACGGCCTCCGGAAAAATCGGAAACCGGCACGAGCACCACTCTCGAAGGTAAAGTAACTTGTAGGAATCGACGGATCGCAAATGGGACTCCCGGTTAGAGAATTATGAGCGAAAACATAAGATTTTTCAACACTTAGGCTCGAAAACAGCTCGCTAGGGGTCTAGTACGGGAAACGGCCCCCGGAAAAATCGAAAACCGGCATGAGTACTTCGCTCGAGGGTAGAGTAATTTGTAGTAACCAACGGATCGCAAATGGGACTCCCGGTTAGAGAAGTACGAGCGAAAACATAGTATTTTAACGGCCCGCCGAGGGTTTGGGATGGGAAACGGCCCCTGGAAAAATTGGAAACCGATATGAGCACTTCGCTCGAGGGTATAGTAACTTGTAGGAACCGACGGATAGCAAATGGGACTCCCGGTTAGACCGCCGGGGGTCCAGGATGGGAAACAGCCCCCGGAAAAATCAGAAACCGGCATGAGCACTTCGCTCGAGGGTAGAGTAACTTGTAGGAGCTGATGGATCGCAAACAGGACTCCCGGTTAGAGAATTACGAGTGAAAACATAGGATTTTCCAACACTTAGGCTCGAAAACGCCCCCCCAGGGGTCCGGGAAGGGAAACGACCCCGAAAAAATTGGAATCGGCACAAGCACTTCGCTAAAGGGTAGAGTAACTTGTAGGAACTAACGGTTTGCAAATGGGACTCTTGGTTAGAGAATTACGAGCGAAACATAGGATTTTCCAACACTTAGGCTCGAAAACGGCCCGCCGTGGGTCCGGTAAGGGAAACGGCTCCCGGAAAAATCGGAAACTGGCACGAGAACTTCGCTCAAGGCGAAATTAACTTGCACGATCTGACGGCTCGTAAATCGAACTCCCAATTAACGAATTAGACCTAAAAATGTTTGATTCTTAACACTTAGTCTCAAAAATAGGCCGTCGTAGGTTGAAAACTAGAAACGGCCATCGAACAGCCCTGAAATCAGCATGGGTACCTTGTTTAAGGCCAAAGTAACTTATAGGAATTGACGGTTAGTGAATCGGACTTCTGGTTAACAAATTAGACGCAAAAACTGCCTACTTCTCAACACTTAGGCTGGAAAAAAGGCCGTCGAAAAACTTAGGGAAAGTTTTATATATATACATGTTTATCTCTCATTTATAATTTAATTCATTGAAAAGATTCTAATGTTGTTTTTACCATTGCAGATTGATGGACGCTTTGGGGTCTATTGCAGACTCATGGGGGTGTTGGACTTCTTTTCAGTTTATTTTTATATATATGTATATTGGACATTTATAGGGGACTGTATCATTATTGATTGTAATATTTGTTTAATGAGATGGATGACTTGATGAAAAATGGAGATGGTTGTTTGTTTATTTATAGTAACTTTTGTTTGTATGCATTTTTTATGTTGAATATGGGTATATGAGTAGGTTTATTTTTGATATAGGTGTATAAACAAGTTTACAGGAAATTATATTGAACAAATAAAATATAATATTTAAAAATATAAAAGACCTTTACCGACGTTTTTTTCGTTGGCAAAAGTAAATTAAAAAAAATAAAAGAAATATAAAAGACTTTTTCTGACGTTTTTGTTTGTTGGCGAAAGTAAATTAAAAAATATATATATATAAGACTTTTGCCGACGTTTTTTTTCGTCAGCAAAAGTAAATTAAAAAAATAAAAGAAAAATAAAAGACGTTTTTCGACGTTTGTTTTCGTCGGCAAAAGTAAATTAAAAAAATAAAAAAAATATAAAAGACTTTTGCCGACGTTATTTTTGGTCGGCAAAAGTAAATTAAAAAAATAAAAGAAATATAAAGACTTTTTTAGACTTTTTTTTTCGTCAGCAAAAGTAAATTTAAAAAATAAAAAATAGAAAATACTTTTGCCAACGTTTTTTTTCGTCTGCAAAAGTAAATTAAAAAATAAAAAAAATTTAAAAGACTTTTGCCGACGTTTTTTTTCGTTGGCAAAAGTAAATTAAAAAAAAATAAAAACTATAAAAGGCTTTTGACGATGATTTTTTTCATCGGGAAAAGTAAATTAAAAAAATAAAAATATATAAGAGACTTTTGCCGACGTTTTGTTTCGTCGGCAAAAGTAAATCAAATAATAATAAAAAAAAAAGACAATTGCCTACGTTTATTTTCGTCGATAAAAATCAAATAATCGTCGGTAAAAATCAAATTTTGTAGACAAAAAATAATTTCGTCAGTAAAAGGTTTTGTCTACGACTTTTATCGATGTCTGACCGATGAAAATATTTTCGTCGGTAAAGACCTTTTCTGACGTTTTCATTATTTTAGGTGACAAAAATTTTCATCGCCAAAAGTGCTAGTTGTGGTAGCGCTCCTTTCACTATATAACCTCTCCAAGCTCCAAAACTCAAGACTTTCTCAAGATTTTGGTAGATTTCTCCGCGGGAAAGAACAAGGAAGTCAACAGATATTATTTTGTGTGTTTTTTTGTGATTCTTTTGATTTTTTTTCAAAGATTGGACCTTAAAATAGCATTTAAATGCTTGACGCTTGGTTAGATCTAGATTTTTTTAGCAGCATATTGTAGATTTTAGCACTTTTGGTATTTAAAAAAAAAATTATTTAAATCAAAATTTTTTTTGTTTGAAAGCTTGTATAAAATACATCTATCTAAGTCTTTTATTGAGTTAAATACTTTTATTTGATGTTGCTCGCTTGATTTTTCTTAGATCTAAGTTCAGTTTGGCATCTCTACTTCTGCCCTCTTATTGGCTTAAAACTGTTTGAATTTGGTTTTCGTATGTTTGGTTGTAACTTTTCCTGTGTCCATTTCAAATGGCATTAAGACCATTTAAGTCTGTTTCATTAAGTCAATAAAAGGGGCATTATCCAATCAGAGAAATTGGTCTGAAGCAAATAGATGCAATTCGCTACATTGATATGGACATCTTCATAGGACAGTCCCCTTTTTTTTTTTTTTTAATTTATGGGATCCACAATCATGATCCAGACCGTTAGAAATATTTAGAAGGTCAAACACGGTCATGTATCCAAATTTCAGCCGTTGGATCTTCATATATATTGAGATATTTGCAAAATACTCTAGGCCCTTTGATCTACTTTCTTTTACTTTTGTGGGCCCAAATGTTAGATCTGAACTGTTAGTTCCCTTTATAAGGTCAATCACGGCTATGTTGCCACATTTTAATACTTGATTCCTCACGAATCTAAAGGAACTTAAGAAACATCATGGACCGTTGGTTTAAAAATAATTGGTAGTTAAGTTTTTAAAGGGTCCATGGGTAGTACTTTTTTGTATTTTTTTATAAGTTGTGGGACCATAAATCATGATCCAAACCATTGGATATATTAAGAAGGCCCGGCATGACTATGGATCCAAATTCTAGCCATTGGATCATCATAGATTGTGAGATATTGGCAGAAAAACCCAGGTATTTGTGTCTATTTTTTAAAAAACTATGGACCCCAAATGCATGATCCAAACCGGTAATTCTCTTTGTAAAACTAAACATGGTTATGACGCCAAATCTCAATGCTTGATTCCTTATGCATCTCGAGATATTTATAAAAAAACTTTCAGCCATTGCTTTAAGATCTATTTCAATCAATTTTTTGTGTTACCAAATACACTATTTCTAAAACATCTATTTCAATTGGGGCCGTTTGAAACAGATCTATTATATGCAGATCTATTTTACATAGATAAGATTTGCAAACAGGGCCTAGTCTTTTTAGTGTAGATCTAGGGTTTTTTTACTTTTTAAATTTGGGGCTTTTCTTGAAATCATTTGGATTTCATCACATTAGTACTACACATGCACTAACTCTATCAGTATTATTGCTAGATTATAGACTTTAAATGTTTAATGCTATTAGTTTGCCCAAAATTACGGTTGCATTATGTAATATTTATGATATTTAAGCTTATTTTAGTATATACAGCGATACAATCATGATACAGGATGTTATAACTTGAGGAGACTATTATTTTGCTTTAAAGTATGCACTAATGGAAATAATATCTTTTTTCTCTCATTTTATAATATTATGGATTTTTTGGGTGTTTTTTCGGATTTTTTTGTGGTCAAATAAAAATTGGACCGCGATGACCGTGATTTTGAATCACGGTTGTGCCTCAGCCCAGCACGACACGAATAAACCCTAGGCTGTGCCGTGCCATAGTCCAGGACTCCCCACCCAAGCACAGTTCATCCTTTAGGTCGTGCCATGCCTGGGCTGCCCAGCCCGATTTACACCCTTACTTGTGCGTGGTTTTGGGCTTTTTATTAGGTGGGGCCGTAGGATTTTTATTTTTACCTTCAAGCCCAATGTTAAGATAGGTCTGATTTTGAAAAGCTTGATCCAGCGGGGGTAAGCTTATCACTTGTGGGCTTTTCAATGTTTAAAAAAAAAAAAAAAAAAACTGACCACTTGACGTACGACAAAAGTATTTTCCCTTTAAAAGGTCATGCCCAGTTAATTTACCATCCCGTTTTCTATTCTACTTAAGTATATATATTAGCAAAAATCATGGTAAACTGCCTCTGTCCTTTATTAAGCAGATGCATTTCGGATATGCAAGGGGCTTTCCTTCCAAGTAAGAGACCGGCGGACAATATTGCTGTGGCAAAAGAAGTATTACAGCTGATGCGTAAAATTAAAGGAAAGAAAAAACATTGTGCAGTCAAGCTAGATGTGAGCAGGGCATATGATACGTTGTCCTGGTCCTTTCTTAGGGAGGGCCTACTACAGTATGGCTTCTCCAAGTTAGTGGTTCAAAGGCTTACTGACTTGTGTATCTTCTATCTCCCATTGGGTGTTGGTTGATGCCCACTGCTCTGATCCAATTATTCCGGAACATGGCCTCCATTAGGGTGATCAACTCTCCCTTTATTTGTATATTCTTTGTGATGAGGCACTAACCAAGAGGTTCCTAGATCTGGCTAACAAGCTACTGGCCTACTTCCCAATGATTGCTTAAGGTGGCGATCCTGTACCCATCCTTCAGTATGTGGACAACACCCTCCAGTTCATTATAGACACCAAGAAGAGTGCATCGGCGATGAGAACCATTCTACATAGTTATGGGTTCAAGACAGGGCAGTGGACGAATCTATTGAAGTCATGCCTTGTCTTTAGCACCAACACTGATAGACATGCTATTAGTGACGGCAAAACTGCCATGGGTATATCCACTGTCACAAATGCTTTTCTCTATCTTGGTGAACCCATCGGAGTCGGTACTACGCACAATTATAGTGGTGTTAGTATCCACTCACGAATCACTCATTGGAGGAAACATCACTTTCCTTAGCAGGAAGACTGACGGACCCGGGATTTTCGTTTGAGGGGGCGTACGATAGTCACTTGAAAAATTCAATCACTATTTTGTTGTTCTTTCTTAACATTAACTTCCGCAAAAGAGAAAGTATTACAATTAAAAAATATTTAACTACATTAACTAACACTCTATCATCAAAATTTATATGACATTTTTTTTTTGTTTAAGTTCTATGACTTTGTACTAGTGTTTTAGGTCACGTTTGGCAACCAAATATAGGGAAAAGGTTTTTGGTTTCCTTAAAGTTGTGGCAAATCCATGTTTGCAATTTGTAATCTTCATTTGTTATGATTTTAAGATCCGTCCCCACCCCCCCCCCCCCCCCCCCCCCTCCCCCCTCCAACCCTATTTTTTCTGAGGTATATGCATCGATACACACTAATATTAACGTGAAAACATTAACTATACGAATCCTCAGTGAGGAATCATTGTTCTAGTGGTAGTGAAGAATCATCAGATCTATGGATCCCTTGCTTGTTACCAAGCATCTCTCAATGTTCGTTCTTCAAAACCCATATTCCAAATGGACAAAAAAATTATGAATTTTGAGCAATTTGTGAAAAATAATGTGTATAAAAAGATCCAACCTATAAATCTATGGGTCACAAATTTTTTGACCCAAATCATTAACATTCTCAAATTAATGGTAATCATCAATACACTTTGTTCTTTGAAATTTTAATGGGTTTCTAAGAGAGGGAAAGCGATTGGAAAAGGGGGATTTTTTCAGTTGGGGAAAGGGAGGTGGGGGATGTGCATTATTTTAGGGACCTAATGGGTTTTTTAAAATTTTTTGGAGGCTGAAGCACCCAAATTGATACATGTAGGTCCGCCCCTGGATATACGTTACTTCAGGCAGTGCTTACTTCAATTCCTAATTACTAGGTGGGCTTCCAGGCACTGTCCAAGTCAAATTCGGCGAGAACTTCTTCAGTCCAATCCTCCTTCTTGTGGAAGAGGACAACTGATGCAGGATGATGGATCTTGATTGCATGGACTATAGTTACCAAACCAGTTATTGACGACAGTCTGGGAATACGAGATATTGCTATCCAAAATAGTGTTGCTCTATCCCATCTCGTATGACACTTTCTTATTCAGAGCAACATATACTGGGTTCAAATTCTCAAACAAAAATATCTGAGACACACCGGCTTTGAGGCGTGTGAACTCAGACCATCAGACTCCAAACTGTGGAAGGCTATGCCAAAAAATAAATGCACCATCTTGGACAATAAAAAATGGGTAATCGGCCATGGCATCTCTGTCCATGCTCTTGATGATGAATGGGTCCCATGAGTGGGCCGGTTACGACCGCTGCTACAACTTAATGTCCCATGAGCTCGGTCAATAACTAATCAGGCCACTACTGAGTCGAATGAGCTAAGAGTCTATGTTTTAATAAACAACTCGCAGGCGCCTCCTTGATGGAATGAGGCATTACTCCAGTCCCTCTAACAGGAACTGACATTGGTTTTGATGACAAGAATAAGAAGTATGAACATAAAAAAGGAAGTATGAACATAAAAAAACTGACTAACAAATAACCTTCAATTAGAAAGCAAATCAAGGGAAAATGGAAAGTGAATACCCAACAATCTCTCTATTAATTCAAATTATGCAAAAGTCAAGGTCTCATCCCTAACTACCTTTTATTTTTCAATATTCACCTTATATCCTTCTCCTTTTACAACTTTTTTAAAACAATAATCCATGGAGCTCATCTAACCACAAATTCTTACATGTTCAATTCTTGTATATTCCATGCATACAAACTGGCACTTTGGAATTTACAACCCCTTGAAAGGGTCAATGAGTCTAATTATATTTAGGAGATTTGACATATGAATTTCTTTTAAATTTATTTTTTTAATTTCATAATTAAAAATTTATTAATGTTACCAAAGTCATTTAATTCTGGTCCACGATTTTATTTTACTTTTCTACCATGAATCCCATACCATCACAATACTATGAGATTGATATATTTTAAGTGGAAATTTTCTTATGCATACTTTTTTCGTAATATGGTGAGACATACTTTTCCTTTTAATATGGTGAGACATATTTTTTTAATACCTTTGGGAGATAGTGATATCCATTGTTGGGGTACTGACCCAACAGCTAGTTGTAATTTCAAATCCCTCTATAAATACCTCCAACCAGGCCAGACAGAACCTTCATTTCCTTGGTGTATTGTTTGGAAGTTGAATATGCCTACTAAGCTTCAAATGTTCTGCTGGCACTTCCTGAGCTTCACATGTTCTGCTGGCACTTCCTGGTTGATAGACTACCAACCAGGCCTCGTTTGGAAAAGTGGACCCAAACTATTGATCCCATTTCTCCAATTTGTAGACAAGGTGATGAAACGATGGATCTGCTTTTTGTCACATGCTCCTTTTCTCGCACGGTTTGGAGCCTATTGTCCACAACAGCGAAGAAACCAATCTCCAATGGCTCTGTTTCAACTTGGTTCTGGCATCTGGCTTCCCCTGAAAATTGAAGATTGGGGATCACCTTACTGCGGTACCTATGAAAGACTCACAATAATTATATCTTTCAGTACCAACTTGTAAATCCTTTCCATGTAAAAGCTAAAATACTTCTTGCTATTCTTAAATGGAATCTGTCTCATATCTATGCAGGTCCTGGTTCGACCATAAGTTTATCAATTGGTTGGTGGCTAGCTCCACCACTAGGTTGGTCGAAGCCGAACTTTGATGGAGCTTTCAACATTTTTATTGGAAAGGCTAGCATTGGAGAGGACTAATTCGCGACGAATATGGCAGTATGTTGATGGCTTTCATATAAGCAAGACATCCATTGGAAGCATAATTATTGGAGCTTTAAAGGGGATTGGCACATGCGACTGATCTTGCTGCCTCTACCTTACAAATAGAAGGTGAAAGTCTAGCACTAGTCACCACTACTCGAAATTCAGCACAATTAGGTTGGGACATGATGCCATTGTGGCAACGTACAATGCATATGCTCACGTCCTTTGATAATTGGATCATACATTATTGTAAGCGAACTGCAAGCCGGATGGTGGCGATGATGGCTTCATCAAGCAATATAGGACAAAATCAGAGTGGCGATGCTGGCTTCATCAAGCAATACAGTACAAAATCAGGGTCCCGGCGCTGGCGGAGAGGGTCAGGCGAGAGTGTTGTCTAAACAACAATGCCACCCCCTATGACGAAGACAACATGAGTTAATCGGGTCTCAGATATTTGGGCAAACATCTTTTGGGAACTTCCTGAATGGGGTTTTATCTTGTTTTTGATTAACTTCCATCTGTCAGAGAGGCTTCATTACAAGAAGCCTTAACTAGTTTTAGTTTATGTATGTTCACGACTTTACTATCTAATAATCTATCCTTTCAAGAAGTGAAATTACACGAAGGGGCCCACTTGTGTGTGTTTGTGAATTTGTTTATGATATGTGTGCTGGTGTATGTTGAAAGACTTAAACCAAGAATTTAGTATGTATATATATATAGCAGCAAAGCCCTTGCTAAGCCCAGGTCCTAAATTGAAGATATACAAAAATATAAGAGTTTTTAAATATAATTAATGAAAAGTAAATCTAAAATAATATATTATAAAGAATAGATGAAAGGAATTATATTATGATGTATTATAAAATCCACTAAAAATAATATCTTTATTTTATAAAAGAAAATCCATATTAACAGAAAGAAAAACCATATGCTAGTGGCTTTGGGAAAAAAACCCCTAACAAATTAAAAAAAAAAAAAGATCTTGCTCTCCTTGAAAAAAAAAGATATAATGTTGAAAGACTTAAACCAAGAATTTAGTATATATATAATGTCGTTAGTTGAAGATTATATATATCTTGAATTGTTGTCAGGACCTTTTGCCTCTTTTAAAAAAAGATCTTTTGCTTATTCAAAAGTGATAAAATAGTAACTCTTTTTTGCTAGGTTGGGCTATTGGCTAGGAGGGTTCGATCCCTAGGTATGTGTTATCGAGTTGTTAACACCGTTCAACCATGAGTATGTTGGCAATAAAATAGTAATTTTTTTTGTTCGACATTAATGTCTAAAGGTACTGGATGACTTTTGGATTTTATATTAGTTTCTTTTTTGGTAGACCGCCACCTTTAGCTATCGTTTTTCATGCTTGGTGACCATTGACCAAGGTAGATATATTTTCCTATAAGTACTTTGTATTGTTCCATCTTTTCGAAACCAGAAAACTTTATTGCAATATCCCAAAACTTTTACTGAATTATGCTATGTCGCATAAACCTACAACTATTTTTTTTTTTTTTTTTTGTATTTCAATGCCCATTTCCAATAATCCAGTAATTCTTTTTCATAGAAGATCCATTTTTATAATTACAAGAAACAATGATAAGGTGCGATAAAGTTTAGTTTAAGACAAAAAGGCCTTTTTAATTACTCTTTTTCACCTCTTGCACCAAGTGACACATGACCTTTCTTACTTTACCTCATGTCATCAAACAAACATTTAACCACATCTCTACTTTCACCTTCTTTTTTATAATTTATAAATTTAATTTGTTTATTTAATGTACATCTCATTTATTCTCCTCCATAAACCAAACATGCCTACAAAGTACAAAGGTTCTGCAAGGCGCTCGTGTGCTTCAAAAGTACATTCTCCTCCCTTTTTTACACTCTCTGGAAGAAGAGGAGAACAGGAAAATCAAAATTCCAGTTTTTCTTTCTTTCTCCTGCTCGCGGCAAGTAGGGAATACTCACATCCGAACCGAGGCATGAGAACCCAACAGCTATACAGAAATCCAACAGTGGCAGCCATGAAATGGAAATCCCCTTTGAGGGTATTTTCCAGCAACATACAGGTAGTCCCCCATCTCTTCTCTCATTCCCGATTTCCATCTAAATGCATGTTCTCTTCACCTTTTCCATCGCCTGTTCGGGAAAGTGGAGAAAAAAACGAGTGTAGAAAACATGTAGAGTACCATTTCGAACTGGGGGTCAAATTTCTCCACTTTTTTTTCAACACACAAGCAGACCCTTTTCTCTAAGTCTCTCCAGTCATCAATTCTGGGGCAGAACTAGGAATTTTATTTAGGGGGGCCAAAGAAAAAAAAGAAGAGAAGACTATAAACAAAATTGCAATTTAAAAAAAATTATAAAAGAGAAAGTGGATTTGTCATTCTTCTATCTTTATTCATACCGTGGAAGAGGAAATGTTGTGGGAGTGGAGACAGTACTTGGAATCGATTTCCTACCGCCCTAGGTGGGAAGCGCGGATCCACACCTTCATGCAATTAAGCACAAATGGAGGAAAAAATTGGGACATTTCGTCGCCGCACCAAACGCATACTGGCGCCTTGTCTCTTTCTCTTTCCACGGCAAACTTCTCTGTGCAAAGCCATAGGTTTTCTGTTCTGTAGCTTTGGTTTCCGACTATGGGGGTCGATGGGATTTTTGGAACCTCTCTAGTAAGGAAAGATAATGTAAAATCCCGGAATTCCCTTCATTTTTTCCGCTGTACCAAATAAGAAGAAGAAAGCTCCAGATTTTAACCCTTTTCTGTTAGAAAGGTCGCTTGCACAGACAAAATTTTAAAGTCTCTCAAGATGTGCTTTTCCCTCTTCCTCTCTTGGATCATAATATCTGGGGCAAGTGTAGATGGTTAGAATGAATATTAAAAAAATCTCTTTCCCCACTCCATTAAGCCTTGTTTATTTGTTCTTTTTTTCTTCATTACCTTTCCTTTCTTTTCATTTCATCCTTTTATTTCAAGTTTTTCTTAAAATCAGCAATCTTTTTCGTTTTTTGTAAGAGTAATACCATGTTAAAAGAGCCATAAACAATGGGGGGCGGGCGAGGCACCATTAATGAATGGCCACATCATGGAGGGGCCAAAGCAAGCTTCTTTGAGAAGCTTGAGAAGTTTTTGTGGGGGGGGGGGGTGGTGGGTGGAAGTAATACTGAAAGACCCCTTTTCATTTATATGCTCTATCTCCGTTGCATAGAGGAAAAATAATTTTTTTCTCTCATTTGGAAAGAGGTTGTTATGAAAACTGTTGTGGACATTGGCTCTTGATTTTGAAATGAGTGTTTGAAAGAAGAAGTTGTAGAATCAGTAGTTGAACCCATAATGGAGAATTATTGGAAATTAAGGTTGGATGAATTAGTTTAAAGAGTGGGTTGAGAATGGTATGCTTTATATGAAAGCGGGTTTTCAGTAAATAGTCATAAGAATGTTAACCACAATCAGTAAATTTGACATTAAGCAACCTAAAACTTTAAACTCCATAATGGGTTAAATTAGATAAGTTGAGAAGTGCAGGTTATTGTTTTACATTGAATCTTTGATGGGGACATCAGATTTGATCCCCTTCGTTCTTATAAGGTCTACCAAAGATCAAGGCACATGAACAGTGATCAATCCGCGTTATGGTTGGATGATTCATACCCGGGCTTTGATCGCGAAGAAATTGCACTTTCACCATTGGTTCATCACCGCGAGAGCATTAGATGGTTGGATTTCGCGGAATCTTGTTCCTAAAGAAGAGAAGGCCCCATGTGCGCAATCATCTTGAAGGCCCCACATTGGGAGGTGCCACATGGGAGGAAATAAAAGAGTTTGATAGTTTAGAGGGGCCCAAGTTACTTAAAAGAGTCTTAGTAGAATAAAGGGGTCCATGTTTCTTTTAAAAAAGACAAAACATAAGTAATGAAGAAAAGGGGGGCCCACAACTTAAGTGATAAAGGGTTTTATTCTTGGGATGCGTGCATGCACCCCTTATGCACAAATCCCAAGGCACCTTGCGCAAGTCCCTTTGTTTTCTTCTTATTTTCCTTTTGTTTCTTTTAAGTGTGATGATGTCATCATATTTCCTTAGGGTATCTTAAAGACTGCCATTGTATTCCTCTTGGTGATGTTATGTTGATGATATTGAATGAAAAATGAGACTTCTTCTACCTTGGACCTCTTGAGTTTATCTGCTCTTGAGAACCTCTGTAAGGCCTCTGGATCGGAGTTTGGTGAGAGCCCAATAAAGATATCTTTTATCTCATTCATTTTTTTATTTCCAAGAGCTTTATTGACCTTTGTTATCTAAACCAAGACCAGATCTAGAACTTCCTTCTCATCAAAGAGCCTCAAACGTTAGATCTGAACCTTACTGTTATAAACCTTTTTATTTTAGATCTGAAACTTATCAGATTTGAATTGTCATTGGATTGGAACCTTTTATAGATCTGAACTTTATTAGATCTAAACTTTATTGCAATAAACCTTTCATCTAAACTATTGGATATACGTCATTGGCCTTAAGCAAACTGGAAGTTCTATCTTCCATTAAGATCCAATCTTTTTTTTGCTAAAAGGGATTCATTGCGGGATCTGTGAGATTACCTTAGGCCTCAGAATTATTATTTACTTGATATTCAATGTTCTCTATTTTAATTGGCATGCCTATAACTTGATTTTAATTGTTAATTCAGATATGATCTCATCATATTAGGGTAGATCTCCTATTGTCCTGCATCAGTTTTATAACCTGGATGAAGTTGGGAAAGTGTCGTGCCTAATTTTGGTCATGGCATGTGACTGAAAATTGAGCTGATGTTAATCGTGCATAGCTTTTGGGTCCTATTCGTTGCATATAATTGAATATTAGAAATTCATGGTCAAATGGGCACTAACAAAGGATTCTTGAAGATGTGTCGGTTGAAGGATATAAGGTGGAGATGTAGATGAGAGACCTTGCATTTCGTAAGATTCGAATTACTAGGGTGATTGTTGGGTATTCATTTCCCTGTCACCCCTTGATTCATTTTCCTGTAAAGGAAAGATTATTTGATGGTCATTTTGGATATTTTCCTTTTTTTTGTTCAATTTTAACAACTTTAGAAATACAAGTCTTTGAATTCATAGAAATTCAATTTAATTATATGAAACAAACAGGCCTAATGTTATGCTGCACTAATGTATCTAATAATAAACATGTGTTAGAGACCCCATTATGTTTTTTGCTACACATTTCCAAAAATGGGACTCAAGGGTGATAATTCGTTTGACAGAAGTGCACTTCAACATCAAGGCAGTGCTACAGGAATTTGCTGTCAGATTTGCTTGATAGAAGATGGGCACTGCTCACTCCAGAGAGTAAGATCAACAAAATAGTGGTTTCGAAGATGAAGGAGCAGCACAAATGTGTTGGACCTATTGCGTTCTCCTTTTCAAACGACATGTGGCCATCCCTGGTTGATGATATGATGGAGAAGAGCAAACAAGAACTCTCCTTTTATGTAGCGAGGGATGACTTGTTGCACCCACTGGTAAATGGCAACAAAGCAAGGAAATTAGATACCTTACCTCTTGTGGAAGATCATTCAGTGACTGATGTCGTAAGACTTTACCCTTGAAATTAAAGGACTGCGAGAGCGATGTTTTTGCGGAGACAGATTGAAAAGTTTTTTTCGCAGCAGAACACCACTATGGTTCATGTGCACCATCTAAAGGAAACATCAGTTGTGTTCACCATGGAAATGCCTGGCTGAAAATTTTGGCTAGTCTATTCTTGAAGTGGGCCAGTCATGTACAGTGGATATTGAGTACAGATCATTTGTCAAATTTATTTTCCATTGCCTTTCTCACATACACATGGCCCATTTAATGAGTAGACTATTCTGATATTTAAGCGAGAGAAATGTTAGCATTGTTCCACACGAGAAAATCCTTTAAGATTTGACTTCGCTTGAATATATTTCATATTTTTGAAAGTTCCACTTTGAATCCAAATTGGCTGTCTAATTTAAGAAATACATGTCCTCCTCTTTCAAAATCATTGGCATTTTTATCGCTAATGAGCATTCTGTTTTTCTCTCGTTCTATTACTCTTGGGTTTTGATAGGTTGTAGATTATTTTTCTTTCCCCCTTTCTAAACTGAATCAGTCTCAGGAGTTGTCTTTAATCATTAGGAGCATCCAAGTAACGGATTGTAGGGAATAATTCATAGGTTACATGTGGAGGATGTCAAAGTGCACATGCGCTGTTGGTAGGCATTTTTGTGTTGCTGTTACCTTGGAAATTTACTTTCAAAAGTAAATCAGTGGTTTAATTTCAGCAATTCTCTCTCATTAGGTAAAGATCCAGAACCTGCTATTGGAATTTGACTTTCGTATTGCATAGCTGTTTCTTGTGCAGAAAGAGGTTTAAGTTCGCATCTACTTCTCCGGGGAGAAAGACCTGAAATCCCAACTGGCTATAATCTGATTTCTGAAATGTATGGCAATGTCACATACATTGCAAGATCGCTCTATTCAAAACGGGAAGAAATGCTGACTACCCATGCTGCTTTAGTGGCAGGAAGTTCTGGTTTTGTACTGCTGTTAAGTGATATTCTTGACACTTCTCCTGCTTGCAAATCTGAGGATATTCTCTGGGATAGTCGTAGAAGTCCTTCCTCACAGGCCACAGCTGAAAAAGATCTGAGGAAAGTTGTTATTATCAATGAAGGTGTTGGTAATGCCAAAGGACTATTAGGTGGGATAATGTTGTAAGTATCTTTTTTTATTTGCATATGTATTATGTACAAAGAGGAATTATGTGATCTTGAGTCGTTCTGTGATCCAAAGCATTAATCTGATGGGCCACACTCTAGATAAAAAATGTTCCAGAAGTGGGTAGCCTTTTCTGTCTTTATCTACATTTGTGCCCTTAGTGCGTTTAAAGGTGTTTGAATGATATTATGGATTCATTAGCTAAATAAAGAGTTGGCAGGGGAGAGATACTGATGAGATCTTCTTACATTCATTTTTCCTTGCTGGATATTGGCGGCCGGACAACTTTATTTGTACCTCATCTTAATATTATATATTCTTTATGTTGTACAGATTTAGATTTCACGAATCACACTGCACTCTTGTTCTTCTAAATGAATGAATTTTGTTATTGATAGGAAAAAGAAGTTTTTGTCCATTTTTCTGATAATCTGAACATTAAAGATTTAACGTAGTTCATTACTGTCTCTTTGCAGCCCACCCATTGAGGGGTTAGATTCATCAATCTGGTTATTTTTGATGCACAATCTTTCCATTATTGGGAGTCATCATATCGATTGTGGTTTTGAAAATGTGGGCCCATTTTCTGACGTCCCCTGTTGTCCACTTTAATCCACATGGACCCAAGTGGCCCACCTGGGCATTGACAATATCAAAAAGGGTAGGAGAGTGATTTTCCTTTTTAAGAATGTCTATAATTATTATTATTTTGCTACGCTTAATGATTTTGGGTTGGGAGGATTAAGAGCCCGTATCACAGTTAGAACGTCCTCATTGTTGAAACCACAAGTTTGTGGGGGTAGAGTCCTGTTACCAAGAAACAAAGATTCTAGCAGGATGATTGAGATCAAGCCTTTTAGTTTTCAGTGGTTAGGATTTGGTAGGGGTTTATTTTGTTCCATCAATGAGGTGGAATTCTAAGCCTCAGTTTGGCTTCTCTTTTTTTTGCCTCTAATTCTCTAAATCTCTAAACCGGGTAGAGTTTTTGAACATAGAGGCATTTGACAGTGATTTCAGCCTCTGCCCACTTGAGAGAAGTAGAGGTAATGCCTCTTAAATCCACAGCCCCCAAAGGATGCACTTGAAAAGTAGAGGCAAGAAATAAGAGGCGGATGGACAATGTTTTTCACTCCACAACCCCCTAGTCTGGTTTTTTAATTTCTTTTTTAAAATATGAGAGAGTAAATCAAGATCCAAACCGTTGGAATTGTTCACAAGATCAAACACGGCTATGGGACCAAATTTCAGACGTTGGATCATCACCAATCTCGAGATATGTGCAAAAAAATTGAGCCATTGGATATTATTTTTTGGATTCTGTGGGCCCTGAATATAGGATCCAAACTGTAAGATGTCTTTGGAAGGCCGAACACAACTATAGGGTCAGTTTTCAAAGCTTGGTACGTTGTGGATCTCTAGATATTTGCAAAAGAATGCCAGCCATTGATGTAACGTGCTCGATTTTGGATTAGTCCATAAGCAGTCATGTTTTTCTCTATTTCATTTATCTATGGGATAATAAATCACGATCCAAACCGTTGAAATTGTTTGTAAGGTCAAGCATGGCTTTGGACCAAATTTCAGCCGTTGGATAATCACCAATCTCGAAATATGTTAAAAAAAGGTGAGCAATTTGATAGTATTTTCTAGATTCCGTGGGCCCCAAATATAAGATCCAAACCGTTAGATCTCTTTGGAAGGCTCAAATCAACTATGAGGTAAAATTTTAAAGCTAGATACCTCGTGGATCTCGAGAAATTTGTGAAAAACTTTCAACTATTGATTTAAAAAAGTCTATTTAGAGTAGATCCTTGCATTACCATACACTCGTTTTGATTATAGCGTCTTTTTTTATGGCTGTTTTTTTAATGGCTCTTTTTTAATGGGTCTATCAAAAAAAGAGTAGCGATACCAAACAAGGCCTAAGCCTTGAGAACAGATTTGTGAAGTTGTTCGCCCTGGCATTCATTAGTTATTAGTAGAAGTGATTCCTTCTGTGCCATTCGCTGAGCATTGGGCGTTAGGAAAACTTCATGGTATTTCACAGATGTGGTAGCAGGTGTATTTGGCTTAGAAAGGCTTCTTTAGGTTTCCTTCTTGCATACTAAAGGAAGTGCTAATATGCGGTGGACCTCCTGGCAAGGGAGGGAGTATCTCATTCTAGTTTGATGTTGCATCTTGACCCCTCCTTTCATTGATTTTGCTTGTTACTTTTGTGTTGGTTTTTCGATTTAGATGGTTGTTTTGGTTGGGCTTGCTGCTTTGCAGTACGTCTCTTATAACTTTTAGCTCTCTTTATTATCATTCAAAAAGAGAAAAAAATCATTTTTAAGTTGCAAGGCTGCATGCCCATCTCAGTTTTTCTTGAAGGAATGATATTCAACTGTTTTGCTTGTGAAAGAGGCTTTGTTTCGTGTGAAAACTTGGAATTGCTGTTTGAAGCTGTCTTCTACTTGGTGCGAGGCCTTGGAACAGGCCTGAGGTCTTCCATCTTTTAACCCCTTCCAGTTATTGGATTTAAGTGGCGAAGATAACCTTTTATATAGTATGTTTCGATCTTTGGATCTGCGAGCTGTTGATAATTGAGTATGCAACCATATTGAAGGCCAACTTAGCTTTTTCAGTGTTTTGTGTGGCCTAAATTTGTTAGTGTATCATATACTTAGGATCTAGTAAGATTGTTAGAATATGATGTGATTAGAATCTAATAAGATCCTTGATAGGATTATATGATCTTCTGATATTCCCTGGTAATTTACATCGCCTCAGAGCCATGGCTGAATTGAGAGTAGATTGCTCAACCACTTTCGGCCCCTCAGTTGGGTCCTGGTCAACAGATCGCCTCATTGTTGTATCCATCTTGTTGTGTTCCATCTCAGATCTTTGGATCTGAGATTTATTCGAAACATTCTGTCTCTACATTGTCCGCCCTGTGTGAAAGCTGACTCTTGTATTGTACTCATTCTGGTTCTCATCTTTTGTTTACTGCAATACAGCAGCCCAGCACCATAACTTCTCTGGCATTGTTTAGACTATTGGCCAAAGCTTTTGCATCTGCCTGTGAGGATCAACAGATCCTTGTATTGAAGAAGAAGAAGATCGAGAGAGAGAGAGAGAGAGAGAGAGAGAGAGAGAAGTTGTGGAATCTGTCGTATCCCAATGGGAGGATCAACTGTTGCTGTTTAGACACAAAGTATTACTAATTACAGCCTATGATTGATTCCTAATTACATGTGTATGTAAGTAAGAAAGGAAAGAATATAAATGTGATTGCTATCATACAACTATACAATGTTTGTCCAATTCCAAGAGATCCCACACATGGGTGTTGCTATGTTTGAGCTTGGGCCTCTTGGTCATGGACCTTATGAGATGGGCCTGCTGCTTTGTTTGTGCTTCTACACTCCCCCTCAAATTGTGGTTTGCCAAGAAGCATCAATTTGGAAAGAATGGAATCATGAGGATCGCGGGGCAAGCCCTTGGTGAACACATTTGCTAGTTGTTTAGATGAAGAGCTATAGGGTAGACTGATATCTTCACAGACGAAGTGCTGACAAATAAAGTGATAGTCAATTTCAATGTGCTTAGTGCGCTCATGGAAAACAGTATTCTTTGCAATCCGAATAGCACTTGCGTTATCTGCATACAGTGGAGTAGGGACTTTGGTGAAGATGCTGAAGTTTTGAAGACGACGACGCAACCATATGACTTTGCTACAGGTAGAAGACATGGAACAATATTCGGCCTCGGCCGTCAGCCGTCAGCAAGCCCATCTCAGAAGGCCCATGACCAAGTGGCTCAAAGCTCAAACGTAGCCACACCCACATGTGGGATCTGATGGTTGGATGATTGTCAACAGTAGATAGAGGAACCCTTTTTGCAGAAAATCCGATTTGCTACTTTGTTTGAAGCTGCGGAAAGATCAATCCTTTTTTGCTATGATGCAAGGATTGAAAAAATAGAGAGAAGATTTGTCTATCCTTCTCTATTGATTGCAAGACGACAGACTAGAAAGTTTAAGTGTTTCCTTCTGACTTTGATACCATGTAAGGATCAACAGATCCTTGTATTGAAAAAGAAGAAGATCAAGAGAGAGAGAGAGACAGAAGTTGTGGAATCTGTCGTATCCCAAAGGGAGGATTGACTGTTGCTCTTTATACACAAAGTATTACTAATTACGGCCTATGATTGATTCCTAATTGCATGTGTGTATAAGTAAGAAAGAAAAGAATATAAATGTGATTATTGTCATACAATTCTACAATTTTTGACAAAATCTAAGAGATCCCACACTTTGGGCCTCTTGGTCATGGGCCTTCTGAGATGGGCCTGCTGCTTTGTTTGTGCTTCTACACTGCCAACATCACTAGTCTCAGTTGAAGACCTTTAAACCCACCATTATCCAGCCGGAAACCTGACACAATCTTCCACACCCAGTTCTTGGCCCCTTTTTGGAATGGATAACTGATTCTGTCTTTTTTCTGGCTAACCATCTGCTCCTAAGAAGCCCTGTTGTTGCTGCTCTACTTTGCGAGATCACCTACCACTGTGCACTGTTAAGCCCAAGGTCAGCCTCTTTGTGAGCCACGAGCCACCTCTAATGTCAGATCTATCCCTCGTTATGCAAATCCTTTGACCATTGAAGATCACCATCCTGGTTTTGATATGGTTCTTACCATTCTGATTCAACTCATGCTCAATTCGAAAACACTTTTCCTTTTTGGTAAATAATTCGAAAACACTTCTTGCTGTCGTTCTTTTCCTATTTTCTTCTTCCTTTTCATCTTTCTTGTATTAGACCCTGCTAAAGAACCATAAATCAATTTTTTAACAGGTATCAATAAGACATGGACCCTGTATATGGAAATTGGATTCTCAAGGATGCTATGTAAATTAAATCCCACCATTAGATCTTTGATCAATATCATTCCCTTGTATACTGCTTTATTCTGGACATATTAGATAATGTAATCCATGAAGTGGGGAACATTTGTTATCATAGTTTCTCAGACTGCTGGATATTGTTGTAATTATTTTTGTATACATACACACTTGCAGCTCCAATCCAAATCTTTCGATCCCTACCTTCCACATGATTGGTGTGGCCCTAGTGCGCCCCACATGGAGGGTCGGGGTTTTTTTTTTGGTTGGGGGGGGGGGGGGGGGGGGGGGGGGGGGGGGGTGGTGGGGGTGGGGGAGGCGTGTGTTAAAAATCGAGTTCAAGTCAGTTCAATCAGTTCAGCTTCTTTGCGGGTATTTTGTTTTGAATGGTAACTGAATTTTATTAATAGCCAAGCAGCATAAAGGACATATACTGAGAGGCTACATAATAAAAAAAACCTTTGAAACGCAAAGGGAAAGAAAAGAAAAAGGGAAAAACACAATAAACTATGAAGGAGCTACATCAATAGACAAATTCAACCCCCCAACTCCCTCTTTGGCTAGATTATCAGCTGACTCATTGGCCGACCTTTTCACATGCGAAAAGGAAATCAAGAGCTTAGAAGCTAAGTCTAAAACCTCCTAGTTTGATGCACTGGTTATGCACTTTTCCTCCATAAAACAAGGTATAGAGTTTAAGCTTGAGTCAGTGCTTCCCATGTCATATGTGCTACCTAGTGTGGCTTGCCTACTGGAAAAAGATAAAAAAGGAGATAAATATCTGTCCAATCTTATGGTCCCATCAAATCATGCTGTTCTCACTATTCTGCTATTCATATTTCATATATATGATGGATTCATTTATGAAAATATTTTTGGATGATAGATTCTTTTGTATGAATGCAATATGTTGCATTCTTTCTTCTCATTGCATTCTCTCTTCTTATTCATACATATAGACATAGTGCTTTCCCTTTGAATGATTTTGATGGATATCTCTTGGATACTGCAAACACAAATTCTATTTCGCAATCACTGCTTACACTTATCATGCTTTCATTTTAAGCAACATTGATGAATTCTTTGGGCTCATGCTAGTGTTTCACAAATCACAATCATCATGTCTGCATTTTGGATCATCTATGTATCATGGAATGGAAGAATGCTGTTTAGTCCCTACAAATTTCAAGTTTTGAGTCTGTTGTTCATACATAAAACGCTTGTATTTAATACTATACCGCCATCTATATATATATATATATATATATTCTTAACCTGTTCTGTTAGTCATACAGTTTTTATGTTTTCATTTTGATTAATGTGGCTGATTCTTTCGGTTTGTGCTTGTCACATACAAAATCTCCTTTTATGTTTTGCATCGTCCACACTTTACAAAAGTTTTGGGAGTTTGTTGTCCTGTAGGCCTAACTTCAAGCCCATATCCAACCATTTGTAAATTTTATTGTATGGCATCTTTGATATTGCATGAGCAAAGCGAGTTTCTTAAGTCTATGTCACGACCCGGGCCCAAGTTACGATAATTTAGGACAGCAAACCATACTTACTCCCGTAAACATTCAATTAACCGAAGTTAAAACAGAATCCATAAGGGATAACATTCTTTCATACCTGTCAATTGTACAAATTGCGGAAATATACATTGACAAAATCAACTTAAGATTTTACATGTATACAAAATAAAGTTCTTTATACATATATCATTTCTTTGCTTTCTTTCAGCAATCAATGCATATTCAAATACTATGCAGATTGATGACCACTCAAGTTCTCAAAATATTACATTCCAAAATAAAACTCAACTATTTCAAAAAGGAATTCTCAAAAGAATCTCCGATCCACTACGCATACGGATAACCATTCAAAGGTTATCCCGCCCGTTCCATTCTATCAAACCTCTTGGAGGAACCGCAACGGTCTCCTCCATTGCCGCTGGGGCCGCCTCCGGACCGGCATGGGTAATCGGGCCTATAATGCCATCAATAACACTAATGAACATGACGGTTCAATAAGGTATAAACATAACTTATGATAGCACATGTTAGTACATATAGTAAATCATGCAATCAGTTTAGTAAACACTTCCAATTCTAGACAAGTCTAGACAATTCCTACAATGATAATGGTTGAACACAATAAATCAATCAATAGACATGTACAAGATGACAACTACTATAGCATTCATTTCAATTCATTTCATTTCATTCACCATCTTCCCTCAAAGGAAGGATTCATTTTCCAAATGGAAGGCATCAATCAGTACCCATGATACGATCGAAATTTGTGGGACTTACTAGTGTCTGGGCCAAGGACACTAGCATCATCAGGAGCTCCGGAACACCCCAAAATCCATCTACTGCAGTAGGAATAGTCATTTGGCTTAGGGTGGAAGGGTGCACCATTTATGACCCCGGTCTCATGAAAAGAATCACTTGTTCATTTATTAATTCATTTGGAATTTAATACAATAGTTAGGTAGTGCTAGACTTAAGAGTCAATACATTAATCCATTTCGGATTCAATTCTATACAGTGATTCCATTCTTAACAATGGAAAGGAAATAAACAGTAACATCGATTTTATGAGATTGGAACACAGTGATACGATACAGAACCCATACAATGAGAGAATCACTAACTACACAATTCTACTAATTTCTATTTCAGCTCCAACCAACCATTTAGGTGTAACCGTTGGTTATCCAATGTACGTGTTATTCTCGATGGACATCACATTTATATATTATATTTACATTAGGGTCCCTGTAATTATAACCAATGGAGTTCTGGTCCATAATTAGTTAACTATTCGATCAATGAATCTATCAAGTATTCTTCTTGTATTGTTCTTAATTATTAACAATACCAATTACTCCATGATTAGCTTTGAACTAACTCAAAGGACACTTATGTGCCCAAAAGCATCTATGTTTCCTACAAAATCGAATTTTCAGCCTCAATCAATGTTCTGTCCAGTATCAGGTTCGCTCGAGCGGACCTAGACAGAGAAGTGGTTGCTCGAGCGAACCTAAAGTTCGCTCGAGCGAACTCAAACAAAAAGTGGTCGCTCGAGCAGATTCATATCCGCTCGAGTGCACTAATCCAGAGAGCGGGTCGCTCGAGCGAACGCTTCAGAATTTCACTCCGAAATTCTGCAACTCTCTCTCTTCTTCTCTCTATTCTCCATTCCATTACCACAACCTGCAATAGCATTGGAACCTCCTGTTCCCTCCTCAATGCTCACACCATTCACACATTAATAACACTTCTAATCATTCCATCAATCCATAAATACTCCATTCTAAAAATCAATGGAAATATACACAAACCCAAATTTATGAAATCTCCATTAAATTCTACAATAACTAACACCATTCACAAGTAATGCTTATACTTGCCTCTATTGAAGCTTCTTAGACAAAAGCCCTCTTTGTTTGTCTTGGTTTGACACAATCTTCCCCAAACTCAAACCCTAATACATGAAAACATGCCAAATGGCTTCTTATGAGCCATTCATGCTAGTAATCACTTCTAATCACTAAATGGAACTTCAAAATCCTATAAAAACACTAACTACTTACTTGTGGTTCAAAGAAAGGAAGCTTGGGTTCTCTGTCAAGCTACAACTCTTCAACAATGGGGGAAGTTCAATGGAGAAGATGAAGTAGATGAAGCCTCCACCCAAAACCACTTGAAATCCTTTCCAATCTCCACACTTGATGTAGAAAATGGAAGATAAAGGAAAAAAGAGTGCTTAGGGTTTGCTAAAATGGGGAATGAACTCATCTCTTAGCTTATATAAGTGGACTTTTCTACTTAAACCCTCATCCACTTCTTTTATTTACATTTTGAGTCAAATGAAGGCCCATTTGATCAATCTTAAGTCAAATGGAATCAAGTGTATTATGAAAGTTGACGTACTCTTCGAGATACACACGTTGGTATCAAGAATTTCCGTATTTGATGAAATACGTGAAAACCCGTATTTACAAAAAAGTCCTTAGTTTACCTTGTTTGAGTTTAAACTCATTTTTAATCAACTCAGTCCCATTCAAATTCACTTCATTAAGCTTAATTCAATCATTTGAGATTAACCCATCTCATTTTGTTCATTAGCCACAATTAGCAGAATTAATCATGCTTAAGTAACACTAATTTGGATTAATTAGCCTCAATTACGATTAGTCCGGGTCGGGGTCTAACAGTCTATGACCCAAGGCTTTCAACTTCCTTGTTAAATTCATAATGAATTCTTTGTGTGTTGAGTGTTCCTCCTTGTGAGTTTCTGTATCTTGATATTAGAATAATAGAAACTACTACTTTGAATCTTAGCGTTCACGCATCCCTTTCTTATCCAACTAGTGTCGATAGCTTCATTTGGTGACGTTGACAGGTGCTTGAGCCCATGTATCCTATAAAATAGCATATGTTTGATTTTCTTCTTCTTCTTAGTAGACTTCTGTTTCTGAGAGACTGGCATATTTGTTGAATGACATACAAGCATCATATTTGAGTGATCAAGTTTTCATTTGTTTACTTTCTTCGAGGAGGCAACAAAGCAGCGAATGTTCTAGCTAAACTGGGTCTTCGGCGTTCTCATCCATATTTTGGAAACGATTTTAGCTTGTTGATTTAGCCTTTTCCTGTGCTTTGTCTATTGGATCTTTCTGTCCTTGCTTGGGCCTTAAGAGGGAGTGTCTCTGGCTTCTTTGGACTCTGTTTGTTGTGGCTGTCAACTCCATGCCTATCTATCTGCTGCTATTTTTGTATCATATGCTTCATACTGAAATAGATTAAGTTAGTGTTGCCATTAAAAAAAAGAGAAATAACTATTTCATTCCAGATATTGCTAAACTGAAGTGTCCGTTTCTCTTTTGCAGGTGTCATTCGACTTGTGAAGTACCTTTCACAAAATCATTTATTTGGGAAGGAGCGACCAATAAACGTTGTGGTAAATGCTGGTACTGGAACGACGGCTGTTGGTTTAGGCATTGGAGCTTTACTTCTGGGGTGTGTTAATTTTATTTTAGGGATTTTTACCAAAAAAGTGTTCCAAAACAGATGTACGCCCATTTTAGCCTATAATACATGGAAACACCTGTATTGGTGTTTGTACATGCATTTTGGACGCTTTTACCCTCATTTTGCGAACGATATCGTCATGGAATTATAACCTTAACACCTCTTTATTCTTCGAAGCTTCTCTTTTTCAAGATGCTCTATCTTCTTCCATCTCTCCTCAAACAAAAGTCTTTGAAATCTAATCCAAGGAAAAGCACTATGATCATCAATGACGATTGGGTCGGAAGGATTGAGTGTTGTCGGTAACTCTGTCCCCACTTACCAAACCTCGTTGAGGGCATCTTGCTATCGATCTTCTTTCCTCTTCACCTCCTCCTCTCTCTCCCTCTCTCTCTCTCTGTGATGGGTGGTCTTGGATGATATTGGCCGTCAGTTTCCTGACCAAATGGATAGGGAAATGTGTTGGTGGTTGATTATCTTGAGATGGGTGATCTTCCATATATGGTTACCACTCACTAGATCATCCACTTCCTCTAATGGATCCTCTTCCTGCTCTATGCACTAGGATGATCTTAGTCTTTGAATCTTTGACCCAAATGGGCAAGAAAATGGAGTGGTGGTGGTGATCTTATGATGCTCCCTCTTCCATGGTGGCCCATCTAGGGAAGGAAATGGGAGTAGGCGGTGATGTTGCCACATTGGTTGGTGGGTTTTGTTTTTATGTTTTGATATCTTTGGTGTGTGTGGTCTTTGTGTTGGGATTCTTAGGCGTAACATGATTTTACTAAAGGGAGGAGGAGGAGAAAGAGGGTACGTGAAAGGGGAAGTGCTTTTTGGAGTTGAGGTGATGGTCTCTGGGGTTTAATTTGTGTGTGATTGCATGAAGATCAGTATAATTTACTTAATTTATAATACGCTTTGCTTTATCAAGAAAGAGAATTGTATAGGAAACACATCTAGATGTCACGCTGCTAAGGTTGTATCTCTGGTGTTTCACCCTTGCTTGGTATCATCCATGTCATGCTGCTAAGGTTGTATCTTTGGTGTTTCACCCTTGATTGGTATCATCCTTCATATTATCGAACATGTTTTGATGCATCTAAATCTAGGCATTGGCTTAATGATATGTCTATAACCGGCCTTTTCCTCTATTGCTGTTGATCCCATAGAATTTTTATATGTTCTAGTTTTATTTTTATCTTTTACAGCATAGATATTGTGAGAAATGAAAACATGCATTGATGCAGGAATTCTTTTATGCATGCAGTAATTTATTATTTTGTGTGCCCACTATTCTCTGTGCTAATTTAGCTAATTTCAAACGAGTAATTGAATTTAGATTTCAATTGTTTGCTTATCCAACAATGATTCAACCCAACATGACAAGTTTTTTGTAGAATAAGGTAATTTCTTAGTCAAAATTACTGAACTAACGATTCCTACCCAATGCCTTTTTATGTGATTTAAAACCAGTTTTAACCTTTTTCTCCCTTTACTCTTTTACTTGTGAAAGGTGGGTGAAATCCTATGTCTTGGTCATCTCTTGTCATTTTCCCATAAATGGTGTATATAAGGACATAGTCTAAACCATCTTTGGGCCACTCGGGGAATCCATGCCTCTTCCAACTCCCACTGACACAATTGAAGGAAATAGAATTCCAAGATGTATATCTACAGTTTGCACGAGTAGGAAAGTCTCATTGAACAATATAAAATCTGTAACTTGGCTCCTAAATAAATTTTGTAGGATAGTGGAGTTAAATAAGGGTTGCTATTAATGATGATGTATCAACATATTGACTCCAATAGACTTTAGTAGGGAATAGGGATATAAATGAGTTGGGTTTGATTAAGTTTATATATTGCCTCAACATGAGTTTGCAAGTTTTTATAATTCTACCTTTGAGAAAGAAAGGAAAAAAAGTAGGTGTTTTTACAAAAAAGAGTCTGCCTTAAAAAAAGATCAAGTAGTTTGATTGTTTGAATGAATTGTATGGTTAATGAGGAAGTTTCGCATTTTGAATTTTCACGCTTATCTCCAGATGTTTGATGATTTGGTTCTTCCCATCCATAAGCCAACTTTTATTATTATTATTATTATTGTTGTTACTACCACTACTGTTACTATTGTTATTATTTGAAATAATCTGTCAATGTCAATGTTGTAGATTGTAAAGCATGGCCTAATTATTGAATTCACTGATCCTGATTATAACGTAGGGAACAAATGCAAAAAACTTGCCCAAGGTGGCTGCCCATGAAGGTGTACTTCATTTTGAGGTGATACTCACATCTTCACTTGCATGTGCTTTCATTTAGTTTCAAGTAAAGATCTATCAGTTGGCAACAATATTGTTGAATGAAGTGTTGATTTTTGTGTCTGAGTTTTATGCATGGTTGAAGATCATACTTTTATCCTTTTGATTGGGATTTTACAGCAAACGAACACAACAGAGATGTTGGATATGGCAGTTCAACACATCGAAAACCGGTGAGTGTGGGGGAAAATTCTATGAGAATCCAACCCCTATTTTGAGCAGCATTTGGTCATTAACTTCCTTTTTTCTCCTACACATAAGCATTATATTCTTCGTACAGCCCAAAATCTTGCTAAGATGGTCAACCAAATGTTGTACACACCTCAAGAGGTTAAACAATGAATGCCTTTTTGTTTCATTGTCCTTGAATGAAGTAGTGGGGAATGGCATGATAGATTGTGGAGAGATATGATGAACCTGCTTTTGAGGGTTGAGTGGAAGAATGGAACTAAAGCCGGTCCTAGACAGGTGGAACAAGGCTTTGATGATTGTGATCATGATGGGTGATGGATTTTGGCAATACTTGGATAGAATAATGAAACATTCAAGTTTTCAAAGTATTGCATATAATGTTGATTGCTTTTTTTATTTTGGGTTTTGGTCATTAGCTTACGTTCTATTATATTGCAATTGTATAAAGAAACCTATGGATTTCATTTTGCTGATAATAATACTCCTTTGTTGATAATTAAGAAGTTCATGGTTATCATCATCATTACCATTCTTTTAACAATTTTTCTGATCGTGTTTCTTATAAGAGATTCAGATTTCCTAAATGTATAGGTATGAATATTGAAAAAAAAAATGCTTCAATGCAAGGTCTAGTTTTGATCCATTTCGATGACTAGTTAACAGTTAGTTGGTTCAGTGATTGTGTTATTTGATTTTATGATGATTGCAGAGAGGGGATGTGACTATGACGTTGAGGTCAAGGGAGGATATCTCCAGATCCAGTGGTGAGAGGCAAGCTTGCTACTTTCAGCATCTCTGCATCTACTGGTAAGTTCATGTTGCCTAGGTTTGTTATACTACTTTATTTTGTTTCTCTTTTAAGAGATATTAGTTTCTTACTCATTGACTCAATGAGTTCTCCTTTACTTGTTACTCTTATAAGGAAGATGAGCATTGAGTTATGAGCTATATGTACTACTACTTCATACCTTCCTCTTATAGGTGAGATGAGCTTCGGGAAAATGGATGACAAGAAGCGCCCATGTGAGTTTGTACTTGAAGCTGATTTGCAAGGAATATAGCCACTTCCTTTTGATTTTGATAAGTGGAAGAGATACAAAATGGAAGACGATCGTGGATGGTATTCTTCAAAAAGAGGGAGGCAGTCTGTAGGCATGGTATAGCCTGTCCTGAATAAGGTTGTGGAATTGGGCTGCAGTCATAGACAAGAAGCCAATGATAAAGCATCAATGCAAAAATCTATGTTCTATTCTTAGCTTTATTTTTGGTCGGTATTTAGTGAAGTTTTGGAGTTGATTATTCCCACGCCATATACTCTGTTCATTTTAGCTTTGTTCCTGTGTGTATTGATTGTGTTATGTGTAAAATCCGAATTCTTTTTATTTGTTGCATTGGAATCTTATTGTTGTGTTTTGACAAGAATGTATGATCATAATAAAATTGGCCATGTCTTATTGTTTTTGCTGGATTGAGTCCAAACTCCAAACTGTGTTAAGAGTTAATGATTTTTGGTTTGAACAGTGGCATGAAGATGTGGTTGGCAAATACAGATGGTGTGACAAACATTGTATGACCCAACTACCTAATTCTATCCGTAGACATGATCATGAGCTCTCCAAAAAGAGAATTCCATATACACTGGGAAGCATTAACTCCGACTTCAAACTCAGTCACCCTGCTTTTTTTCTAAATTCCAAGTCAGCTTGTGCCCATTGTTTAAAGATCCGACATATCAATCTGAGCGGCATCCATGAGTCTTTTCCATTATTTAAAGATCACATTTTAAAATCGAGGCCATCAACTTGCTGAATAACAAATTTGAGACTGAAATATCTAAAGGACAGTAACGATTTCGTTGTTGGAATATTTGCAATTTGGTATTCTTGGTAACCTCCGTGAGTCTTTTTCATTGTTTATGTATCTTAATATATAGTCAGGGCCAATCTCGTTGCGAGAAAGCAACAAAAGGGACATAAAACTCTAAAGATTGCAACGATATCGTTATCAAAAACTTTACAAGAAAAGCTGAGCTATTTTTCAGAGCCCAAAGGTTTGAACTCTCAAGAGGAGACTTCGAACCTTCCTATAAATGCACCCGCTAAGCCATTTTCCAGGGAGCCCAAAGGTTCGAATTCACAATTTAACAATCTTTGCAACCAACAATGGCCTTTTTCCTCTCATATGCACCAAATCCTTTGAAATAAAGTAAATTAAACATATTTGCAAGCATATAAATCATTTCTTCAACCTGCAAGCAAGTAGGAAATTTGAGTAATACGTGACATACATGATCCTCTTGCACCATGGTTCCATGATCTGAACCAAAGATCTTTTGGCTCACAGTTCATAACTGATGAAAGACTTCCTAATTAGATCTCAACCATCCAATTCTTTGGCCTACAAATAGATGGTTAGGATAGTGTTACAGGAACATTCCTCTGATTTAAGGGTCAAATACTGCGATTTAACCGCATACCGTCCAAGCAAAAGTCAAATGAATCTTTCCATTTTGGGTAAATTTCCAGTCAACAAATGTACTGAAGATTGTGGAAGATGCTTGATTATTGTGAAGCATGCTCTAGTTCAGACCTGAAAATTGGGAAACATGCTGCCTAATTTTGGACACTGCTTATAGTTTCAGCCACTAAATTCAATTATTGCCAATATCATAGGGCCTACATCAAGGAGCAACACCCATCTTTTGTGGATTAAGCATACAGTTTACTTGCTGAGCCATTTTCCAGACAACCCAAAGGTTCGAACACTCGGGAGGAGAGTTCGAACCTTTGAGGCCTACACTTGCATCGCCGTTTTCCAGGCAGCCCAAAGGTTCGAACTCTCAGGAAGAGAGTTCGAACCTTCGACGCCTGCACTTGTGGGGCCAGTTTCCAGAAAGCCCAAAGGTTCGAACCCTCAAGATGAGGGTTCGAACCTTCGAGTCCTACATAAGCTGAGCCATTTCCAGATAGACTAAAGGTTCGAACCCTCAAGATGAGGGTTCGAACCTTCGAGTCCTGCATAAGCTGAGCCATTTCCAGATAGACTAAAGGTTCGAACCCTCAAGATGAGGGTTCGAACCTTCGAGTCCTGCATAAGCTGAGCCATTTCCATATAAACTAAAGGTTCAAACACTCAAGATGAGGGTTCGAACCTCCGAGTCCTACACTTGCTGAGCCATTTTCCAGATAGACCAAAGGCTTGAACCCTCAAGAAGAGGGTTTGAACCTTCTAGTCCTGCACTTGCTGAGCCATTTTTCAGATAGACCAAAGGTTCGAACTCTCAAGATGAGGGTTCGAACCTTCGATTCCTGTACTTGCTGAGCCATTTTCCAGACAGACCAAAGGTTCGAACCCTCAAGATGAGGGTTCGAGCCTTCGAGTCATGCACTTGCTGAGCCATTTTTCAGGGAGCCTAAAGGTTTGAACTTTCAGGAGGAGAGTTCGAACCTCCTTGTAAGTGCATATTATATTTTTCTTTCTTTACATGAATATACTGACATATGAATCTGAGCAGCATCAATGAGTCTTTCCCATTGTTTAAAGATCACATTTTAAAACGGAGGCTATCAATGTTGCTGGATAACAAATTTGAGACTGAAAACTCTAAAGGACGGTAACGATTTTGTTGTTGGAATATTTGTAAATTTATATCCTTGGTAACCTCCGTGAGCCTTTTTCATTATTGATGTATCTCAATATATAGTCAGGGCCAATCTCGTTACTGGACAGTGAAAAAAAACTCTAATGGATCGTCACGATATCATTTTTTTTATGACAATATCGTTACGATCCTTTAGAGCTTTCTCTTTTAATTTGTTGTCCAGCTATGAGACTGACCCTAACTATCTGTTGAGATACATATACAATAAAAAAGGCTCACGGAGGTTACCAAAAATACCAAATTGCAAATATTCCAACAATGAGCTTTCCTATAAGTGCACGCGGATATGCCATTTTCTAGGGAGCCCAAAGGTTCAAACTCTCAAGAGGAGAGTTCGAACCTTACTATAAATAGAAGAAATGGTTTATTCGGAGGAATTGGATTCCATCACGCCACATTTTAGCTCGTGTACATCTTAGTTTCCCAAAAGGAACCTATCCATGGTGTTATTTGTTTAGCTCAATTGAATAAATTATAAATAAACCGGGCCCCTGTATTGTCCATGTTCTACTGAGATTAGAAGTAGGTCTATTATCATAGGTCTACTGTGATTAGAAGTAGTGTTTGGGTGTAACTGGGTATTGGGCTGATATTATAAATAGAGACTTAGGGTCTCTATAATGTACACCTTATTCTGATTATAAAGTGAGTTCTCCCGTCTTCTCCGTGGACGTAGGCCAAAAGCCGAACCACGTAAATCTCCGTGTTCTTGTGTGATTGATCTCTTTCCATAGGCCCTAGATCGCAACAAACTGGTATCAGAGCTAATTGTCGTGATCGGAAGAAATCCAATGGATCGAATTTGAGAGGGTTGATCTCGAAGTGGGCCACGGATCGAAGAAGATCAACAAACGGACAGAAGAAAAGAGACGACAGTCTCTTGAAAAAAAAATCGGTT
This sequence comes from Persea americana, assembly GCA_029852735.1. Taxonomy (NCBI): domain Eukaryota; kingdom Viridiplantae; phylum Streptophyta; class Magnoliopsida; order Laurales; family Lauraceae; genus Persea; species Persea americana. The sequence continues at coordinate 25,756,115 of CM056820.1, read as the reverse complement.
CTTGATCGGTCTGCTCGGATTTGGAGAAGTCCGGCCAGAATTGCTGCCGTCGTCCGTCGCCGCTCGCCCAGCATCGTCGGAGAAGAGGGAAGCCACAGCCTCTGTCGCCGGAAACGGAAGAGAAGAAGGAAACCGGAGAAGGCGGCGGTTTGTGTTTCTTTAGGCTGGGCCCCACCACGCCGCCGAGGACAGTAGGGTGTCGCCGGGCATTGCCGGAGTCTTCGCCGCCGTCGTCGCTGCGTGAGCCGGAGAAGCAAGGAGAAGCGCCACCTGCGCTGTTGCTTGAAACAGTCCAGTTGCAGAACGACAGAGGAAGAAGAAGAACCCAACTTTTGGGTCTGTTTCACGGGTTGGGTCCAGCCCAGGTCGGCCCTACCCGTTTGCAGAAGCCCAGATTTCCTTTTGGGTCGGTTCTGTAGGTCAGGTCGGGTCATACTGACCCGGTCCACGCAGTGAAGCCCGCTGGTAAGTTCTGCTGACGTCAGCAACACGTCAGCACCTGTACGGTCAAAGGCAGATTTGACTAGATCGAAGGCTGAAAATTGTTTTCGCGATATCTTGACGATCCGGAGTCCGATCTAAGATCCGTTTGAACCTACGGACTCGTTGCGAGCAGATCTACGCTGTTGTGGAAGAAGATTGGCTGTTCAATGGTCAACAAAGAAGATTGACAGATCGGAGCGCAGAAACTTATTTCTGCGATATCTTAGCCGTCCAAAGTCGGATTTCAGATCCGTTTCTTCCAGCGTGCTCGTGGTGACCAGATCTACACAGTTCCAGTGAAAGATTTACGGAATGGCTGCTAAATTCGATATTGAAAAATTCGACGGTAATAATGACTTCGGTCTTTGGCGTCTGAAGATGCATGCTTTGTTAGTCCAGAATGGGTTGCATAAAGCTTTGAGGGGAAAGAATGCTCTATCTGAAAAATTGTCAGATGAAGAGAAGGATGAGTTGCTGGAAAAGGCGTATTGTCAGATTCTGCTGTCCTTGAGTGATGGTGTACTGCGAAAGGTTGTTCAGGAAAAAACTGTTGCTGGCATATGGCAAAAGTTGGAGAACTTGTACGTCACAAAATCTCTCACAAATCGCTTGTATCTGAAAAAGCGATTGTTCACATTACAAATGCAGGAAGGTACGTCTGTTTCAACTCACATTGATTTTTTTACAAAAGCTATTTTAGATCTGGAAAATATAGATGTCAAAATTGATGATGAGGACCAAGCTATCATGTTGCTATGCTCTTTACCACCCTCGTATGAGAACTTTGTTGATACCATGATGTATGCTAGAGAAACTCTTTCTAAGGAAGATGTTGAGTCAGCCTTGAACTCCAAGGAGTTAAAGAAAAATGTTGCAATTGAAAACCATGACAGTTCTGGTGAGGGTTTAGTAGCGCGTGGCAGAACAGAGAAGAAAGAGCATAATAGAAGAGGCCGATCTAGGTCAAAATCAAAAACTAGAAAATTAAAGTGCTTCAAATGTCACAAGGAAGGGAATTTTAGAAAAGATTGTCCAGAGCGTAAAGGGAAAGAGAAATCTAATTCTGGAGAAATTGCCGGAGTTGCAACCGATGTTGCAGAGACTAATTCTGATGGTGCAGAAGTTCTTTCGGTTACTGTTGGTAGCTCAGCCACTGAGTGGATTCTTGATTCAAGCTGTTCCTATCATATGTGTCCTTACAGAGATTGGTTTACCAATTATCAATCTATTGATGGTGGTAAAGTGCTTATGGGAAATAATGCAGTTTGTAAGGTTGTTGGGATAGGTGCAATCAAAATTAAGATGCATGACGGTATTGTGAGAACATTGTCGAATGTTAGGCATATTCCAGAGTTGAAGAAAAACTTGATTTCCTTAGGTACGCTTGACTCCAACGGTTGTACCTACAAAGCTGGAGGTGGAGTTATGAGAATCTCGAAGGGTGCTCTTGTAGTGATGAAGGGACTGAAGCAGAATGGCCTTTACTTTCTTCAAGGTAGTACAATTACAGGTGCTGCAGCTGTGTCGTCCTCAGATTCAGATTCAGAAATGACCAAGTTATGGCATATGCGACTTGGGCATATGAGTGAGAGGGGTATGGATGAGTTGACTAAACAGGGTTTACTGTGTGGTCAGAAAACAAGAAAGCTGGACTTCTGTGAGCATTGTATCTTCGGAAAGCAATGTAGAGTCAAGTTCAGGACTGCTGTTCATCGGACAAAGGGTACTTTGGATTATATCCACTCTGATCTTTGGGGTCCCTCTCGTGTTCCATCTCTTGGTGGTGGTTTATACATGTGTTGACCTTTATTGATGACTATTCTCGGAAGGTCTGGGTGTATATCTTAAAGCACAAACATGAAGCTTTTGCACAGTTCAAGCAATGGAAGGCTATGGTCGAAAAGCAGACAGGTACACAGCTCAAGCGCTTGAGAATTAACAATGGCTTGGAATTTTGTAATAGTGCTTTTAATGAGTTCTGCAAGAATGAAGGTATTGTGAGACATCGCACAGTCAGAAATACACCGCAACAGAACAGAATTGCAGAATGGATGAACATGACTATTCTAGAGAAGACCCGGTGCATTCTCTCTAATGCAGGGTTACCTCGAAAGTTTTTGGCGGAAGCTGTTAACACAGCTTGTTATCTGATAAACCGGTCTCCATCAACAGCTATAGAATGCAAAACTCCTGTAGAGGTATGGTCTGGAGCTCCTGCTGATTACACCAACTTGCGGATATTTGGTTGTCCTGCCTATGCTCATGTGAATGATGGAAAGCTTGAACCAAGGGCAAGAAAGTGCATATTTCTAGGATATGCAGATGGTGTTAAAGGATATAGGCTGTGGTGCCTAGATGGGAAATCTCCCAAATGCATTATAAGCAGAGATGTGACCTTTGATGAGTCTGCTATGTTGAAACCAAAGGAGTGTCAAGATGCTGGAAAGGTGGAGGATCAAAACGGTGTCAGTAAACAGGTGGAGCTTGAGAAAGAAGCTCCAGAAATATTGCAGGATAAGGTGCAAACAGATGTCCCAGTTCAACAAGATGTAGAGGAGATGCAAAGCTCAAACGAGGAAAGTGCAGTTCCGGATGATTACATGCTTATTCGGGATAGAGAAAGGAGGCAGATTAAGAAACCTCAGAGATACGGGTATGAAGATATTGTTGCCTATGCTCTTAATACAGCTGAGAGTATTGAGTCTGAGCCGGTTACATATCGGGATGCCATCACTAGCAAAGAATCAGTAAAATGGGCCGTAGCCATGAGTGAGGAGATTGAATCTCTTCACAAGAATTAGACTTGGGAGTTAGTAAAACCTCCGATAGGCCAGAAGATTGTTGGATGCAAATGGGTCTTCAAGAAAAAGGAAGGAACTCCAGGGGTGGAAGACACTAGGTTCAAAGCACGACTGGTTACAAAAGGCTATACTCAGAGGGAGGGTGTTGACTTCAATGAAGTGTTCTCTCCTGTGGTGAAGCATAGTTCTAGCAGGGTGCTACTTGCTATGGTTGCTAAATTCAATTTAGAGTTGGAGCAGCTTGATGTCAAGACTGCGTTTTTACATGGCGAGCTAGATGAACAGATTTATATGCATCAACCAGAGGGGTTTGAAATTCATGGAAAGGAAGACCACGTTTGTTTGTTAAAGAAATCGTTGTATGGTCTGAAGCAGTCTCCTAAGCAGTGGTACAAGCGTTTCGACACCTTTATGGTTGGAAACGGTTATTGCAGGAGTGCATACGACAATTGTGTATACCACAAGAAGCACTCCAATGGCTCGTATGTCTATTTGCTGCTATATGTTGATGACATGTTGATTGCTGCAAAGGACATGTCTGAGATCAATAGGTTGAAAACTCAGTTGAGTGGTGAATTTGAGATGAAAGACTTAGGTGCTGCGAAGAAAATTCTTGGAATGGAGATTCAAAGGGACCGGAAAGCGGGCAAGTTGTCTTTGTCACAAAAGGGGTACCTTGAGAAGGTTATGGAGCGCTTTGGTATGCAAAGTTCGAAACCTGTGAATACTCCATTAGCAGCCCATTTCAAACTTTCCGCTGCTTTGTCACCACAAACTAAAGAAGAGGTGGAGCACATGTCTCGTGTTTCTTATGCTAGTGCAGTTAGGAGTATCATGTATGCCATGGTTTGCACGAGGCCAGATATTTCACACGCGGTTAGTGTAGTTAGCAGATACATGGATAACCTCGGAAAGGCCCACTGGTAGGCAGTGAAGTGGATACTCCGTTACTTGAGAGGTACTACTGATGTTGGGATAATTTATGACAGAAGTAATAACACTTCTGGAAGTGTTATTGGATATGTTGATTCAGATTTTGCTGGAGATTTAGACAGAAGAAGGTCCCTGACAGGTTATGTCTTCACTTTTGCTAGCGGTGCCATTAGTTGGAAGACAGCATTGCAATCCAAAGCTGTCTTGTCTACCACTGAAGCAGAATATATGGCAGCTACAGAGGCAGTAAAGGAAGCTATTTGGCTGACAGGCTTGGTTGAAGATCTGGGATTGGAACGGAAGCTAGTTACTGTTTTCTGTGACAGTCAGAGTGCGATCGATCTGACACATAATCCAAAGTATCATGAAAAGACCAAGCACATAGATGTAAGGGCTCATTTCATTCGAGATGTCATTGCCGAGGGTGCTATTGCAATAATTAAGATTGCTACGTCGGAGAATCCGGCAGACATGATGACTAAGACTATTCCAACAGTCAAGTTCAAGCATTGCTTGGACTTGATTAATGTGATCAGTACCTGAGTGCCCTAAGGGGTAGGTGGAGATGGTGAGACGTGTTTAGCGCATGAAGATCAGCTTCAATGTTCGCCAAGGTGGAGATTTGTTATTTGTTTGGCTCAATTGAATAAATTATAAATAAACCGGGCCCCTGTATTGCCCATGTTCTACTGAGATTAGAAGTAGGTCTATTATCATAGGTCTACTGTGATTAGAAGTAGTGTTTGGGTGTAACTGGGTATTGGGCTGATATTATAAATAGAGACTTAGGGTCTCTATAATGTACACCTTCTTCTGATTATAAAGTGAGTTCTCCCGTCTTCTCCGTGGACGTAGGCCAAAAGCCGAACCACGTAAATCTCCGTGTTCTTGTGTGATTGATCTCTTTCCATAGGCCCTAGATCGCAACACATGGAATTCGAGAGAGCATGCACCAAACATGAATTTCTAACTTCATCAAAAAACCTTTTCTGAGGTTTTTAAAAACCATAGAATTTTCTGATGTGGGAATTTCACCTTTTCATGGAAGTTGCCTCTACACGAACATGCTCTTAAAGCTCAAATGATAAGATTGTGATTTTCATGGATGTTGCCTATAGAGCAAAAGATGCATGGCCTGTGATTCTAATGGGCAATTTTTTTTTCATGAAATTGGAACACAAAAGAGTTCATGATGGAATAGGCATTTTTTGCATGGAATTGGAATATATAGAAAGCAATTGATCCAAATGGGCCCGTTTGTTCCGATGAATTGGAATATACTGGAAGTAATTATTCAAATGAGTTGTTTGCATACAATTAGAACTCATAAGAAATTATTGACTCAAATGGGGTCATTTAGTTTGGATCAAATTGGAACACACATGAATTTTTATCAAATGGGCCTTTTTGTTGAACATAATTGGAATACATTGGAATTCACTCTCAATCATGCTTGTTCGTTTAAATGGAATTGAATATAGAGGATTTTACGAAAAAAGTCCCGACATTTGGAAATTCCTCGAAAAGGGTCCCTAAATATTGTGTAGAACAAAAGAGGTTCTTTCGCCAATTTTTTTTATTCTGTTATACTTTTTTCTGAGCGACGATAGTGTCACTATGGGCGACGGATGGGCGTTGCTAGCGTTGCTCGTCAGAGCATCTTGTCTTCTTCTTCCTTTCCTCTTATTTCTCCATCTCCCCCACTCCATCTTTAATAGACATTTTAGGTTCATCACTATTAATCACTGTACACATATAGTTGTGAATCCAAACAGACAATCTTCTTCTCCTTTTTGTGTTCTTTACATGGCTGTGAAAGTCTTCCTCCTCCTTTTCCATGGAATCCATCTAGTGACCCAATCTGTAAATCCAGGAGAGTGTCATGGCCGTTGGATCTACATTCGGAACCTCCCAGCTCGTTTCAATGTTGATCTGCCGACCCACTGCTCTGACTACCCCATCTATTGCGATTTTTGCCCTTACATCACAAACCATAACCTAGGCCCTAGGACCTTCAATGGGTCCCACAGCTAAAACCGGACCCACCCCCACATGCTCGATCTCATTTTCCACCGTCAAATGCTCGAGTACCCCTGTCTCATGGCAGACCCTACCTTCGCCGATGCCGTCTTCCTCCCTTACTACGCTGGTGTAATATTCCCCGTGAGTTTATACCCAAAAAGCCTTTTCCCACCCTGTGCGAGACGCACACACTACACAAAGTACACACCCTTCACTCTTCCCTCTCTAAAACTATAGGCGGTTCCTCTGCTACCAATTACTCAGCACACTTCTCATTTCTTTTTCTAGCTCTTCTCCTTCCACCTAACCTTCGTTTCCATTTTTTGCTTTAATCAATCTAAAGGTGTGCATTTCTCCTTCTCCTCTATTGAGGATACCCATCTGCTGAATGGTCCATTAGGAGGAATAGGAGGAGGAGAGGAATAAGAAGACACTAGTGGAGGAGGTGGAGAAATAGGAGAAGAGGAAGAAGAAGACATTAGGAGATGCTCTGATGAGTGACACTAGCGTCTCCCTCGTTAGACATGAGCAACACTAAACATTAGGAGAAGCTCGGATGAGCGATGCATGGGCGACGCTACGGTCACACTAGTCAGACACGAGTGACACTAGCGTCGTTCCTATCAAAGTTGAAAAAAAAGGCCCGACAGACCTCGTTAGTACTACACAATATTTGGGGACCCTTTCTGAGGAATGTCCAAATTTTAGAATTTTTTTTGTAAAATCCTCTTGAATATATATATATATATATATAAAAGAAAATTCATATTTTTTCAATATGGATACAAAAATTCATTTAAAAAGTTCACACATGTAGTGAAAATAAATGATGTAAAATGACTCACACGTTTGAAAGGAGTAAAAATGGTGCTCATAAAAAAATATGGTTAAAATGAGTCACATGTGTAAAACTTACATATGCAAAACAAATTAACATATGAAAGTTTGATTTACATATCACATGTGTTAAAAATAAATAAATCTTGAGAAGCACAAGATGGCCCAGTGGTAAGGGCATCCCACTCTTATCACAGTGCCAGGGATTGGCCCTGACATTGGCAAGGGTGTAACAGGGGAGTGTCCTATGGTGGAGGACAACTAAAATAGTAGTTGAGCGGAGTACTACTTGTGGAGCACTAGAAAAAGAATGAAGTGCCCAGGGATAATTCCTGGGTTGAAAGCTTGCTAGTTTAAGATTAGGATAGTTTACAATTCCTCCCATGTAATAGTTGAAAAGGATAAATAAATCATTTTGAAAGGTTACTTTATATACTATTAATAACTAATATACATTATTGTCATAAACATAATGGACAAATTAAGTATGAACACACAATACACGCACCGGACAACGAGCAGGTTTCGACTAACTCTTTTCATAGTCGGCCCCTCAAGGTGACTAGCTTCTCAAAATAAGGCTCCATCCTACCTTCAGACTTTTGGAGAAGAAAAGGTTTTCACTTTTGTAAGCTTTGATGGGCCAAGAGACCCCTTTGAGAAGGTCAAATGGATAGCCCTAACTAAAACCAAGGACCGATCTCTAGTTGCTCCCACTGGTGGAAGGTGCCTAACCATTGGTCAAGTGAAATCATAATCAATAAGTTGAACCTTTTTTCCCAACTTTTCTTTGGTGGTCATGGATTTGGATGCTTAAGTTCTTTTTATCTTAATCTAATGTACACTGAGATCCTTCCATCACCCTGTTCACTCGTGATTAGCATACATCCAAGTAGGCTACATAAATAGGCCATATCAAAGAAAATAACTTATGAGCCTAAAATTTAAGTAGTTAATTATGCAATTAGTATTATCTTTTTTTGAACTATTCATTGAGGGGATTCATCAAGTATCGAAGGAAATTCCCCAAAAATAAATTGAAGCATTTAAAATTTTTAGCCATCCATTTCAAGGAAAATCAACAACCCAACTCGCCCTAACCCATGATTGATTTTAATTTAAGATACTAAACTTCTTCAAAAGTCTTAGCTTTCCTCTAGTACAGTGTTGCATGCAGTAGTATTTGCCAATAAAACAAATTACAATTAAAAATAGGTGGGGGTGGCCTGGCGGCCAAAACCTAAAAATGCCACAAAATCTGAATTGTTCACTGCAGGAAGAAAAAAAAAAAAGAAAAAGTAAAACCCACACAAGCAAGCCTTGACCCATAACGATTTTATCATTTTAGATATAACACAGGACTAATGAACCCACAACCTGGGTCAAGCATGAAAACTAATTAGCATAGATGCATTCCAAATTATTTGCATCAAAATGAGTGGGTCCAAGACCAAGACTCTTTAACTTCTGGCTAAACTTTATGGCAGATGTTATAATAAGTCCATATCGAATATCATGAAGCTCTTGTATGGCTACCACGACCCGACGCACCTGAAAGCGATCTTATTTGTGAAAATTGCCAAACATTTCAAGGCTTGAAATCTATGAAAATTGTCAAACACCTTAAGTGACAAGATATAATAATATAACACTATTATTTCCTATGATAATGAAATCTTACAATATTTAGATTTGTTGATATTATGTTATGCATTTATCTAAACACCCCCTTAACTATTGCAGCAATTAAAAAAGTGGTAAATCTGGCAATTAGATGTGAAAAAAGCATTTCTAAATGATTTTCTCTCAGAAGATGTCTTTGTAGAACAACCTTCGGGTTTCGTTGATGCAACTAGACCCTCACACATATGTCATATGAAACACGCACTTTATGACCTAGTGTAGGCGCCATGGGCTGGGTTTGATCGATTTAGCAATTTTTATTATTATTTTTTACTTTTTTTTTTTTTTTTTTTTGCTTCACCATGGTTTAATTTGCACCATCACAGACCGTTCTTTAATTGTGTGATGAGACACAAATGGTCTGCTTATATTATTATTGTATGTCAACAATATTATCCTAATTGTGGAAAATATGATATTTTGCATTCCTTCATTGGCATATTGAGCACTAAATTCCGAATGAAGGATCTTGGTCTTTTACATTTTTCTCTCGGTATAGAAGCCCATCATGGCTCTAATGGTATTTATCTTACTCATTCCAAGTATTCCAAAGATCTCTTATGTCATTCGGGAATGGAGTCATGCAAGAGTGTTGCTACTCCCATGGCGGTTCTCATCAAACATTTTCTTAAGCCTGACGATGCTCCTTCTTTAGTCCCATCTTATTATCGGAGTCTAGCGAGCGTCCTTCATTATTTCACGTTAACTAGCCCAGATTTATCCTTTTCCATGAACCGATCAATTTATGCAACATCCTACTATGGGCCAATTTCAGGCAATTAAATGCATTTTTAAGATACGTTCAGGGCACCATCGACTTTGGTATTTGTTTTCTTTAATAGAGCTCCTTTGATTTGTATGAGTTTTCCGACTGATTGGGCTGTTTGTTCCTTAACCTAACGCTCCACAAGTATTGCAATTTTCTTAGCGGATGGCTTTTCAAAACGAGGCGCTATCCTAGCTTCGGGCATTGATAGTCCTAGGCACAACCTATGACTGTTCACCGGTTGTTTCTATGGATGTGAGGTGCCTCACCGTTGAAAGCCTATAAACTCAATGGGATTTTATTATGAGTGGTTCAATTTTTTTATGGGGAGGGCCCACGGTTGAGTTTTCACTAAGCAAAGGTCATGTCATGTCATGCAAATGATCCTGTGCATTTGCCTAACAGGATGGGCCCCACCTGTCACCAATCCGAACCAACCACCAAACAAAGACTCCCTTGATAGCCATTGATTCTAGGGTTTGGCATTCATCCGAGACTGTACTTTTAGATCAATGTTCGACTTTCCTAATTTTATATTGAACCATTAAAATTGTAGGCCATGCCATGGATCAAGGAGCTTGGGTGATTGGATTGAACCCAAATCTGTAATGTGGGCCCATCATGAGAGGGTCTTCCCATATCCCCCAGGTCTGGTCTTAAGTGGGGCCCTAGATGGACCCCATCTAGCTACCTCGCATGGTACTATGGTGCGAGGTATATGTACTGGAGGATGGCCCGGTCATGAAATTACCAAAAAAGAAAGAAAAAAAAAGGAGCAAAGCCTCTGATTCGGACTCAGGACGGAAGGGATGGTACGAGAATTCTCTTGTTTTTTTTTTTTTTGGCTTATAGTTCTCCTCTTTTGATTGCTTTACTTTAACTTTTTCCTTTTTCACTAATAGCCTCCCTTTTCTTTTTCTTTGCTGAGTTTATTGCTCTTGTTTTGTCCAAAGATTTCTTATGGTGGAAATCTCTCTCCTATGCCATAGATGACCTTTTCAGTGAGGTCCATATTGGATATGAAATTTGGGAATCTTTTTACATCACGGAATCCACTAGTTTCACCTTTCATCCTTTCCACTTCTCTAGAAAAAAATCCTTTCGGACTCTTTATAAAAAGAGTATCACCCTTTCCTGAGTCACATATACTTGCTCTTCTAGTTATCTTAGTAGAACTATCACTTCTCATACAATTCATTTCCTGCGTTTTGTTCTTAATAGTTCATGGCAACCACACGGATGAGTTTGAAACTTGTCGTGGACAAGAAGATGAATAGGGTGGTGTTTGCCGAATGTGGGAACGATTTTGTCGATGTTCTCTTTAGCTTCTTGACAATGCCCATAGGGACTATCATCCGTCTCACTGGCAAGGAAAAAAAAATAGGTGGCATGAGAGTGCGGAGGATCTCGACGTGAACCTTCTGCAGACGGAGGCATGCAAGAAAATGTTGCTCTATCCCAAAAACGCTTCAGAAGAACACTGCAAGAATCTGAAGGTAAATATTGACGACACGGAGCCTGCAAAGTACTATGCATGCTCTTAGGATTGTTGTGCAATCAAGCACGGACTGCTCAGTACCTTCTACAGTGCTCAACGTGGTAGTGGACAATCTATGAGCATGGAGATGGTATATAATTAGAAATTGAATGGTAGCAGGGATGGAGTTTTTGTTAAGAGAAACATGAGATTTATCATAGAGAATGATTTACAGGTGTTTCCTGTAACTTCCAAGTCGGTCTTTACACTGCTCTACTATCTAGGAATCAGTGATGCGTCTGTGCTTGAGGAGAGGAATGTGAATGTTGGGCCAATAGAGGTACGTGATAATTTTTTTCTTTTAAGGGGAGAAATTTATTTCCTGATTTTTTTGGCACAATGACCCAGAAAATATCAGCTCCAATTTATACATCTTCTCTCTCTCTCTCTCTCTCTCTCTCTCTCTCTCTAGGTTTTGCATCTTCTCAACCGTTTATTACTATCTAAAACACCTTTAAAAGATGTGTTCCTGCGGGACCAAGACATGATTGATTGTTCCAACCATGATTTTATTGTCGATGCTCTTCATGGGAAAGATTTGGATCAACCTCAGAAAGTGAAAGGGAATGGCTGTAGTAACTCTAAAAAGATTACTGTGAAGCTATTAGTGAACAAATCTAACAAGAAGGTTGTGTATGCTGAAGGTGGGGAAGAATTTGCAGGTCTACTGTTTAGCTTCCTCGCCTTCCCTCTCGGATTTCTGACTAAATTCTTTGGCGGAGACTCTGGCATTAGATGTTTAGATAACGTGTAAGGAGCGTACAAGTTCTAAAGGATTTCCTCAAGTCTGAGGAATGCAAAGGCTTGCTAATTGACCCCAATCTTGCGACTTTCTTCAGTTGTAACAACCAACCACTTCAGGTTAAGGAACAAATCTCATGGCAACCCACCATTGTATGTTTCTATAAATGCATTTTATATTGGTCGTAATAAAATTACAGATTTTGGCGCTCGGTACTGCGGTCACGGTTATCAGAAGAAAAAATTATGCATAATAAATCGAAAGTATCCGGTGAAGGACCTTGGAGGAACTTTTTCTGCAGGACCGGCATTGTTCATGGTAGCTGATGAGCTGAATGTGAAGCAGCTTTCCCCCAGGTTGGCTCTCTCTCTACTTACCAAATTGAACTTCTCTGTGAGCGATATAGAGGAGCATGTTGTAAGCGTTGGGGAGAAGGAGGTAAAACGAAACAATCCGCTACATGTTGCATCATTCTGTTTTGTCCAGAAAGCCCTAGCCGGTAGCATTTTGTAGTAGTCAGAGGCTGTTAATAGGCCCCTGTTTGGTGATATTTCTATTTTTCTCATATGTTGGGGGCTTAGACCAAACTAGGAAAACTCGGCTTGACTCTTCAACGCCGGACATCTCTTTTTTTATGAAAGACCGAGTCAAATACAGGAGACTCGGCTGAGTCACCTCATTTTGATAAGTTGCTTGCATTCTGAATGATTTAATGAGAAGTTTTGATTTTAAACAATTGATATTTAATTTTTACTAATAAAATATATTTATTTTTAAGTAATTATGCGTGACTTTTAGAGTCAGTAATCTAAAAATAATGATTGGAATGTGATTTAAAACTTATATTTGATCTTTTGAATTTGATATTTGGACTAAATAATTATATAGTATCCAAGATTTTTTCTTGGACTTTCCTTATTATTTAATTTTCTGGCACATATACATTTATTAATTTGAATTAATTACCATGATTGCATCTAAGTATTTCTATTAATACTTTACAAATATTTAAACCATTTTTAACTATTTCCAAAATCATTTTTTTGAAAAAGAAGATTTTACCAAATAAAACAGATTAGGTGACCAGTGACCCCAAAAGATCATTTTAACCGACCTGGCACCAGAGCAGTCATTTTGCCCGAAATGGTGTTTTTTTTAAGCACTTTCTACTAGAGTCCATAGGGACCTTAGTTTTGTAGCGTTAAGTGTCCCTAGGGACCTTGCCATGTATACAAGGTAGAATAAAATAGGACGCAGTTTTGTTGTCAATAGGTTTTTCTTTCTTCAACAGCATGGTCGTCTGCACCCAGCCAACTATGGTCCCCTCCACCAATATCTTCGACTGCGACTCCTCGCCCTCCAGACAACTGTGGTCCCCTCCCACATCCTCTTTGTCAAAGGTATGTGCTTTTGATGTTCCCTTTGGCCTTTTCTGAGTTGTCTGTGACGTTATTACCATCTAGGTTATGCCCTTATTGCATCTGCATGCCTTTTGCTTTGGTTAATGTTTCCTTGTGGCAGACATCCACTCTCTACTCGAGAATCGATTCTCTAAAAGGGTTTCTTTGTCTTCCTTGTGTAGCATTACCCCTAATAGCAAGAAAAATGCCCTAAAAATGGTAGACAATGGGTAATGTTTCCTTGTGACAGACATCCACTCTCTACTCGAGAATCAACTCTCTAAAAGGGTTTCTTTGTCTCCTTGTGTAGCATTAGCCCTTTCTGGAAGACAATGGGTAGAGAACCCAAGAGGTGGATTCTATTATTTCTGGTTCTAAGTCGCTCACCAAAAACAAATGCATGATCTGGTTGCCAAAGACAAATGCATATGTAAATTAGGAATCACATGTGTAGTTGTTATACATTATTCCCATTGATCTATATAAGATAAAATAATATCTACCAGTTATAATATGATATCAAATCCCCAGATGTTCCTAAAGTGTTTTTTTGGTAGTCTTTTCTTTTGGCATGCTACTCATGGTGTGGCAAGAAAAATACCGTTACATTACTTTAATTCCACAGTTGCTATGCTGCTATGGAAGACAAAATGACCACTCTAGCACATTGGATTGGGTATATTCTTGGTATTGACTTCCTAGAATTTCATGGTAAATTAAGGAATTGAATACTAGAATATCATACCTAGTAAATCATATTCCAGGGAAGAGAGGTTCCCTTCCACATCTACACCTTAAATATTTTCTCCTTGCCTCTTTTTCATTAGTGTTTAAGGGGGATAGTATTTGATGGTCATTTTAAATCTTCACCTTTACTTCATTCTATTCAATTTAACAGAACATTGCCTAGAATTCCTATGAATTCAATACAGATAAGGACAAGATGCCTTGAAGAATGAAAAAACTTTCCATAAATTATTAGAAACCAGCATAAATGTAGGCTTTTAAAATGATATAAATCTACTCATCTCTTTGTTTCTCATTAGGTAGTCAGAAAATACTAAAATGTTTATCACCAAATATCAGTAAGATACTCATCTTAGCTAGAAATTTGGCATAAGGAAGGGAATTGTAACGGTTTTTATTTTTTATTTTTATTAATCTGACACCATTAGTTGATGGTCAAGCATATGCATTTTTTGCTTTCCCATGCATAGACTACACAAACCTTTCACCTCTTGAGTGGCGAAATCACTTGCCCCTTGAAAAGAAATTGTCTGACTTTTGTACCATATCTTGGTGCCAGCCCCTCTACTTACAGACCATTATCTTGATGGTCCCCATGGTCATGAAAGAAGGTAAGCTGCTAGATGTCCATGATCTATTGTGGGGCACAAGCATATGGATGGTCTAGAAACAACTATTCTTGGGCTCCGTTTATTCAGAATGGATGTACACACGCATCATGATTGTCAGATCCCTATAACTGCTAAAGAGGTAAAGTGAACATCAACAATTAAAGTAGAAAAGTACTTCAGGAGCACTGAACTATCATGAGGAAAGGAAATCTTAGTATGTGAAATGCAGTTTGAGCTTTTTATCATCAATTGTTGTTGGGTTGGGACCACACCCACCACTTTTCTACTACTAATTTGTTCAATCACAGTTGTACAGTTGTGTTTTACTCTCACAAGACCAATTCCTTCACATTAAATATCTATTATAATATTTCTCCAAATAAGGAACCTGTTATAAGATTTCTCCAAATAACTTAGTAAACATATGGTTTGCCTTAACTGTCATAGTTTGCTTTACAAAAATGTGGGAACTAGCTATGAATATTCATATTGATATCCACCTGATATGATGCCTTTCAAGAAATTGATATGATACCCATCTGCTCAAGGGAGATGTCTCTAAAGAGGTCAACTGACATCATGAGATACTTGATGGAAGAAAAAGAATGTCTATATTATCTGTGAGGCCCCACCCCTGGTGGGCCCTCAGTTTAATTTAATAATAATTAATAGGTTATTTTCTATCTTAAATATGCTAATTATTAGGAATTAGTGATATAGATTCTAATATTCCTAAGTCTTAGATGTAGCTTTTATTTAATTTGATAGATTGGATTAGATTAGAGTTTAATTAGCACTAATGGGAAGGGCTTGAGAGTGGAACCTTCTAGAACCTTACCTAATTACCCAAATGCCCATGGCCCCATGTTATTTTCATTTGAAACCAAAATACCCTTTAGGTAATTAGCCTAAAACCCTTAAGTTATAAAACCTAAGTTATTGCAACATCACCCTAAACCCTAATTGCCTCTCGTTTCCTTCAATTAACCTATCTTCTTCCCCAAGCAACCCTAATTCCCCCAAAAACCTAGCACAAGGAGGCTAGAGACTCTTCCCTCTTGCAATCAACACTCTATTGGATCTTCTCTCTCACTTCAATTTTCTTTTCTTCTTCACTAAGGCAAGTACCCTATGCAATTTCATTAGATGCATGCTTCTCTTTCTTGTTTCTGTAATTTCAGCTCTAGTAGATGATAATACATGTGTAGATCTTCCTTTTGAGCTAGTTTTTATGGAAATTGGCCATTGATGGATGGGTTCTCCATTTGGAAGATCAATTGTCAGGATGGATTGATGGATTGATGGAGGGATGGAGTATAGAAGTGTTTTCTATGTTTTGAATGCTTTTGTGATGTTTGGAGGTGAATTGGGAGAAATTGGATGAAAAATTGATTGAAAAGGGGAAATCCCAGAAAATTTGGAATTCTGCAATTTACGTGTACCCGGTCGACCGGGCACACTAAAATGCCTGAAAATACAAGTCTCGGTTAATTCCTAAAATTGTGCACAGACAGTGTACCCGGTCGACCGGGCACACAGGAAAACACAGGAGATAGTTGAAACCTGGATTTTTGGAAAAGAGCAGAAATGCAGTGTACCCGGTCGACATCACGGCCAAGATGTCGACCGGATACACTAGACTTCCTGCAGAACCCCCCAGGTGTTTGGCACCAATTCTCAGTGGACCCAGTTGACATCATGGCCATGATGTCGAACGGGGACACTACAGGATGTCGACTTGGGAGGTCAACATCCAGTTCACCCGGTCGACATCCCAGGGTGTGATGTCGACCGGGCAAACTGTAAATAGTGAATTTTAGAATTCTATATATTTGTGATGTTTGATCACATGTGGGGCCCATTGACCATCCACATGACCTTCCATCAAGTGTGCCACACACGAATCAATGGCATGGCTCAGCCTTGATTCGTGGGGTCCACCAATTGAGGATTTAGGATTTGAATCATCATTGACTCGAACCTTAACCGTAGTCCATGGTGTCCACAACTTCAGGAGCACCAGATTTATCATTTTAGGATACCTAAGGCTACAGTTTGGGATCCAATCATGTGATGAGGCCTGAACCAGGAGTGCACCACTACCTAGGACTGATCTTTTGCCTATTCCCATTTGATTCCATGTTTTAAAGATTTCTTGGGTTATTCTTCTCTCTTGTCCTTACTATTGTCTCAACCTATTAATTAATAAAAACTAGAGGACTTGAACCTAGGATTTCTTAGAGGTGACCCTAAGTTGTGTTTGGAGATAATCGACTCGTGTTTGTGTCTAGGCGGGCCCTCATACGGCCTGAGATTGAGAATGTGGAACCCTAGAGTGGAGAGGTTAGTCTTTAATGGTTGGTTAACTCATTGTGTATGAGCATATGATGGATACTGGTGGAATGGACATAGTATGGTACTTGTGTTATCTCTGGCCACGGTTGTGAGCCTTGGAGTGGATCCAATGTTGTTGGACTTGGATTGGTTAAAAGACTGTGTTCCATGTTGCACCTTAACCTCTTAGAGACCTGGTTAGGACCTTGCTCACGTAAGATTAGCCTAGACAGACACAGACCCGTACTTAGTTTCCAAGTCGGCACTGAACATTCACTCAATTGTTCTAGGCTCAGCCAGTTGACTAATCATCTCTGGTAGGAGTTATGTTCTGGTTACTTAGAGCTATCATGATGAGCTGTGATTAGACGGACGGTGTGATACCGCATCCGGGTTAATCTGATAATGGGGTGTGATCGGTGTGATAAAGGGGTGTGATCAGTGTTATGTATATTGTATGTTATATTTATCAGGGCTGTTATCCCTTGCATGGTTATTACCCTTTCCCCACCGCAAACTGTTTATGGTATGGGACGCTTACAGTATGGGAGGGCCGCGGCATAATATCCCGCGGTGTATTTAGCTCGTGTGAATGTGCCATTTGTTATCAGTTTAGTTTTGATACTTTACATTTTCTGATTCTAAACTGTTATTACTGCTCGACTGCCTAGATTATATACCTTGTTCACTCATATGATTATGTACCTGTCATTACTCTCTTTGTGTATACATCTTGTGTTATCTGCATATGGTGCCTTGCTAGATCCTTGGATCTGACCCATATTTGGTGCTTAGGTTTAGACTATGATCCCACGGGTGATGTGATCCATGAGGCGCCCATAGTTGGGGACTACGGATGGGGACCAACTGACCAAGGGGTCGAGCCGAAGAATGGAGAGCCTGCACAGGAGGGTTGAGTGCAGATTGTTATTTTGTGTTTGAGAGTATTTGTATAGTGAGACATGGGTAAACTTATTGATATGTATAAACACTTTAATATTTACACTTGAGATTTATATCAGGCTTCCGCACTTTTACATCTGATTTATATACTTGATACTACTGCTTCCGCTATCTTTTGTTACGCTTCCGCATATAACTGTTGATTATGATGTTGTTTAAAAAGTTTTAAAATTTAACCTCACTGCGGACTACGATCTTGGAAGTTCTCGGTTTTTCCGGGAAGTAGCGCGCCAACTTCGGGTACCTTAGCGTTATCTTCGGTATTTGGAATTGGGGCGTTACATTATCAAGACATCAAAATGTGCATTTGTTCAGAAGGACAGAGAAATGCCTCTCATACCTCCCAAGGCTAAATATGATATAATATTAGATTAAATATATCTAATGACCCATCCTAAATTTTGTCTCAAAAGCTTTTGGCCACTGCATGTTAATTTTTTGCAAAAAATGGTTTCTATACCTAAGAAGACAGATGACTTCTGTGTGAAAAAATGTTTGTATTCCCATAATCAATGGAATGTCCCTCACCTAGTTCCAAGTTTCTTTCAAGTTGGAATTAAGAAGTCCCCAATTAGAAAATCAGTTTGTTTAATATGCAATTCTGTATTTAATATTTAAAATTGAATTTAATGTGCACTTCTTTCTTTAATATGCAATTAAATATTGTGTTACACAGGTCTTCAAGCCCAGGCATGCCATACCCAAGAACCCTGCTTTGAAGAGTCCGGCGAAGAAAAAAAAGTGAGGACGAATGCCACGGCCACAACCACTGAACATTGGTGATTCTCCTTTGAATGCATCACCCCCCAAGAACCATGTTGAAGAACCCAAGTTGCATGATCAGTTTGTTTACGTTACCCGACCTGATAAAGATGTTAGCAATGTACCAATCGAGGATCTCTTCTCCACTTCGCCTTGTCCTGAAGTGTTCACAACTCCACCACCGGTGGAGCAGAGATCCATTGTGGTTGACCGTTTGCCTGTAACCATTGAGTCGCTGGTGTGGAGGCTTAAACATTTACCTAGGACGCGAAAAGATCCAAACAAGTTAATGGGATTTTAGCATTCCATAACTCAGTCTGAATATGTCCTCTTGGAGCTGGACAAGGAGATACTAGATGGTTTCTACAAGTACTACAATTCAAGGTAGATATGCATGTTTTAATAGTTATAGACAAGTACTATGATTCTATAAGTACCCTTAATGGTATTCCAATTTTGATTACAGGAAGACAGAACTTGATGCTATATGCTCGATGGTCAAGAGCGACACACTATACGCATTATTGGATGAGGACACGCTACTGGACACGAACGTTGTTGAAGTAAAGAACACGCTGCTAGACATGAATGTGTTCTTTTGGATGAAAATGATGTAACGAACTTGTTGTTTGGATGAAATTTATTTGTTGAAGTTGAAGTTGATGTATGATGTAATGAACTTGTTATTTTCTGTGAAAATGATGTAATGAAATTGTTGTTCAGGCTCAAGTTAATTATTTGTTGAAATTAAAGTTGATACTTGATGTAATGAGGCAGTAATTGTAAACCAAAAATAGTTGCTGCTAATCCACTGTGATTTAAAAACAGATAAAGGTCGCTAGGGACTCATTGATTAGCATCTGTTTCCTTCCTAGTGTCGCTATCGACCTATACTAGCTATAGACAATGGTCGCTAGGGACTCATTGAACAGCATCTGGCTCCTTCCCAGCGTCCCTAGGGACCTACATTAGTTATAGATAAGGGTCGCTAGGGACTCATTGATTAGCATCTGTTTCCTTCCTAGCGTCCTTAGCGACTTATATTACTTATAAATATGGGTCCCTAGCGACCCTTAGATATTAAAACCAAGTGCATATCAGAAGTAGTTTTGATGGGTAGATAAGGTACATTCCAACTTAACTATATTCAGAGGGATACCCAACTTGAATTGGATTAATTCATTGGAAAAAAAAAAAAAAAAACGAAATGAGGGAAATTATTCATTAACAACAACCAAGAAGAAGCCATATTTGTCACTACATCTAGAAAAACCGAAATTGTCATTGACATGTCATTACATTTCTTTTGGTTACATTGCTATTCGTATACGTAATGAAGAAGCAAAAAAAAAAAAAAAAAAAAAAAAAATGTGAAACAAAATGTCATTTACATTTGTTGTTAATATGCATAAACAAAACCCATCGAATTACATGCGACATACGACATCAAAAAACCAAAAATTGATTCCTTTATTGAATAGCGGGAGGATTACGACAGGTCCCCTCTCTTTACAGTTGGAGCAGGCTACAACCCTTCTGATGCGGTTGCAGTCTTCCACCCAGACCCTCTTCTTCTTTGGCCGGTCTGGCTGCTTACTTGCTAATGGGGGAAGCACGCGTTTGCAAGAGCATGACTCCACTGTTTTCTATCATTTGTTGCATGTAAAACCTCACTGTAGGTCATCTGATACATGGGCGTTTGGTACCAGTGCTCACAGTAATCATATGGATCAATATTCCGAACTTTCATTGCAGCCACAGCATGTGAGCATGGGATTCCCATTACTTCCCATTTGCGGCATGAGCATGACCTGCACTCGAGATTGACGACATCGACATACACTAGCTCACTATATGTTATGGTTTTCCGTAGATGCCTCATCTTCTGTCTTCCACCAATATATTGAGGACGTTTGAGATTAGATTGAAAATCACCATCATAATGTAATATTATTAGGACATCAACATCCAAAGGAATATTGCAACATTAAAACATTTCATATTAGTTGGTTAAATCAGTAATAACAAACTTGCTTAATAACAAACATGGTTCAATGAACATATCCAATTTACAAGAAGAACATTTGTTCAATACCACAAGTCCATTTGGACGTTGACTGGTAAGTAGGGCTATTCGTTGGCAGTGGTACAATTATTTCTGATAACATTGATTCGATTAATCTTGCTAATTTTACAACAAACCCAAGTGATTATCAAAGGAAATTTCTGTTTATCATATATGATTCTCTTCGTTCTTTCTAATCACATAACTCATTTCAAATCATGTTCTTTATGTTATCTACCGGTTTCTCTAAAACCAAAAATTCCAATGTATGCTGACATTTCTTTTGGTCCATATTATTCTCACATCAATGTCAGTGAAATATAAAAACATAAAAAATCCTATCAAAGATGTTTGCGCGCCAATCTCTATCTTGGCTTGATGGTTAAAACATTTGGTTCAAGTCATTAGCTGTTGGGTTCAAGATCTACAGATATCAATCACCCTCAAAATCTTAGATCTATCACACGGTTGTCAGCGATCTGATTTGTCATTTCCCTTGAAAGGGCCCACTGGGTTTTTAATCAACGGCCGTGATAAAAATACAACATTTCTTCTTCTTATCATGACAAAAGCATTTATATTGGAAAAGAAAAGGAAAACACAAACACTTTGATTTCAAATATCTATCTGTCTATTTTTTTATGATGGGATGTTGTGGGGAAAAAGATGATGAGATGCATGCAGAAATGATCACATGTAACTAGGATTTATGAAAAGGGTTTATCAAAAGTAGAAAATCATGTTTTAGGGCAAAACATAAACTTCACATTTCCATTGCTCCGACCAAACGGAGTATCATATGCACTTTAATGTTCACCAAACAAAAGCATGTGGCTTTTATGGTCTTTAAGTGGTGGGAATGACCTATGGAGCCTAACCTAGACGACAATCCAGCCCAGACGACTCAGAAAAGGCCTGAGGGGAGCATCCAACAGCACATACCTTCGACAAAGAGGATGTGGGAGGGACCACAGTTGGTAGGAGGTCGAGGACCAGGAGCAGTAGATGAAGATGATGTTAGAGGAACCACAGTTGGATGGTTGGGTCGGAAGAAATGGGCTCAGACGAGGAAATAGGCCTATATTGTTGACAATTCGTGTACATCGTAGGGTCCTTAGGGACCCTTAGCTTCATAAAACTAAGGTCCCTAGGGACGCAAGTAGAAAGTTCTAAAAAAAAAAAAAAAAAAACCATTTCGGGTAAAATGACTGATTTGGTGTCAAGTCGGTTAAAATGATCTTTTGGGGCCACTGGTCACCTAATCTGTTTTATTTGGTAAAATCTTCTTTGAAAAAACATCACTCTCTACTCACCATGTTGACTCCATCAGAGCCAATGTCGAGTCTTTTCCAGGCTAGCTCTAGAATAGTTACAGCCGGGCCTATTTCACCAATCATCGAAAAAACAAAGTTAGGGATTTCCCACATAGGGACGTATCAAAGTGGTCGGACCTACATAATTTTGGAGAAACTCCTTTAATATTGTACGTGTAACGTGATGTGTTTGGGTTTCCAATCACAACTTTAAAATTATGTAAAGAATCCCAAGAAAATCATGTCTGATTGAAAATTTTTGCAATTGAACAATCTGCAAATGACTGGAACCTGATCAATTTTCTTCCTGTAGTAGGCCTCATCTTTGTTGGCAGCTTCTTTGATCTCCAAGACGGTGACCGATGTCTTCTACCCTAAGAAGCCAGAGCATTTGGGAAAGGAATCCTATAACATGGGTAAAATTGACTGATTGTTTATAGGATTGTGAAATACAATTTCAGTAATGAATCTTTAAGAAAACTGATATGTTGATGAGTTCACAAAAGATACACTTTTATAACATTA
Source organism: Persea americana (assembly GCA_029852735.1). Classification (NCBI taxonomy): domain Eukaryota; kingdom Viridiplantae; phylum Streptophyta; class Magnoliopsida; order Laurales; family Lauraceae; genus Persea; species Persea americana. The sequence continues at coordinate 25,733,591 of CM056820.1, read as the reverse complement.
TTTCATGAGTTTTCAAAGATAAAAGAACTCAAAATACTATTTTTAACATAAAAATCATCAAGTTCCTCTCCATCATCTTTGCTCATATCTTTCCATTATAGATGACCATTTGTATGCATTTATATGAGTTCCAATGGCTTCCATACTCTCAATTATATTAATTTCTCTTTGTAGGTGTTAATTGAAGATTAAAGTTGAGATTCAAGAATCAAAGAGAGTTAGGATAAGTTTGGAAGGCAATTGGATGAGGAAAAGACAAAGTTAGGCCAATATTAAGAATGAACATGATAGACCTGGGTTGGTATTTTGACCATATCGTTTTGCTCGGGTGTCCAATTGAGGTGATCTTAGAAGCATTGGAAAGCTTGTTCAAAGATCTACAAATCATATTTCATAATATTTTTCCTAATTCGGACGTTTCGGGGGTCAAAATCATACATCAATATGGTGACTGTTTTCTAACACGGGAATCACATACATATGTTCATATTTTCATTCTTGTGAAGTCCCACATTGGAAAGAAACCAAAAGAGAGCAACGCAAATGTTTCTATATAAGGAAGGGAGCTTTAGGCATGAGACACAAGCAAGGAGAACCTCCTCCTCTTTACTTAAGCTATTTATGTAATTAAGAGCATGTAGAGAGAAAGTGAGGAAAGCCTTGTAAAATTAAAGATTTGGAATGGAATTGATTTATCTTCTCCAATGGGTGGCTAATTCCTTTGATTGGATCTTCTAAGTGAAGCTAAGTTGATCCTATTCCTTTTGCTTATGCTCTTTATTTTTAATTTCCTTGTTTATGTGCTTAATATGTTAGAGTAGATTTTTCTTCATTGCATTGTGCAACCTTCCATGCTTAGTTTCTATATTAGCATTCTTTTTACTATCTATGGCTAGGTTTGATAAATCATGCTTAGGAGTTAATATCTTTTAATGGTTTATGCTTACTTTTGATAGATAGTCATTAGGAATTTTTTCTTTTATGAAGGAAAGAAAATCTTAGCTATTAGATTGTTAATTTCTATCTTAGAGCTTTAAAGTTATATTTTTCAAATCTAAGCATTGATTTGTAATCAGATTTGAGTATTTTTTTTGGGAAAAGAGAAGAGCATAAGTGTTGGATTGGTCTCACTTAGTGGATTCTAGATGATTTAATCATCCATTAGTATTGCTTGTTTCTTGTTTTACTTACTTTAGTTTGATTCTATTCACATTCTCACACACTTATTCACTTGTTTTAATCCTCACAATCCATTTCTCTATTTACATAATAAATTCCATCTTTGATTTTAAAATACTTTAGCACATTTCTTTATCTCCATCCACTCATTTTCCATCTTTCACTTGTTATTTTTTTATTAACCTTGTTATTTTTCTTTTGTCATTAACTTTGTTACTAACTTGTTACTAGCATTGCTCTTGGTTTGTTCTCATTTTTTTTTCTTTTTAACTAACTTCTCTTTGTTATCTAGTTCTAGTTTTATTTTAGTTTGCATTTTTTATTTTCTTTGTTATTATCTACTTTCTTGTTTCCATTGTTATTTTCATTTGCATTACACTACACCAAAAACGGAAATTTGGAACGCTTTTGGAACGGTTTAACGGATTAGGAACGGACGGATTAGGAATGGTAATGCGTTCCAATTTCCTGTTTTCCGTTCCTAATCCGTTAATCCGTTCCAAAAATAGGAAATTGGAACGGTTTTGGAACGGTTTAACAGATTAGGAACGGGCGAATCAGGAACGGAAATCCGTTCCAATTTCCCGTTTTTGGTGTAGTGTTAATTTGCTAGCTATATTTGAGTTAATACTCCTTTTCATAGATCATTGTTATGTTCCTTGTAATGATCCTCGTGGGAACGATATTCGGACTTCCATAGTCTATATTACTTGAGACAAACCTATACTTGCGGGAAAATACGCATCATAAGTGTTCTTGCTTTGTCTGTTTTATCTTTTAGCACGCTTCTTCAAAATGGAATGTGATGAACCTCCTTCAAGTTATGTTCTTGTTGTCATGTGGAATACTTTTTTTTTTTTTTTCAAGGTAAATTGGTATTAAATAAAAAGAAACGCAAAAGGCCTCCAGAACATAGAAAGAGGAATACAGAATAGAATAACCAAAACTGGTCTGTGAAAGACCAAAAGAGAGGAAGAGAAGTATACTGTAGGTGCAAAAAATGACACCCACTTAATTAGATGAATGATCTTTTTTTTGGGAAAGACCGAACGCCCAAGACCTGAAAAGGAAGGAGAAAAGCAGAGGTCAGAGGCCCTGGCTGTCGTTAGCTGAAGGCACTCCAATGCCTGAGTTAGTTCTGCAACTAAGCAAAGGTGGAGTGGAGAAGAGAAGATGGTGCAGGTGAAGTTTGTATGTGTGAGAGTCAAGACGTACCTCTAGAGGACTCCCCTATGTGGATATATAGGTGGAAATCCTCTCATCCTTTTCTGGATATATAGGTGGAAGTCCCATCGGGCCTTACCCTGACACTGAATTGGTAGGTAAAAAGGGAGTGTCCCATCGGACGACTCCCATTCTCCCTAAGATTGCTGACGTGATGGAGTGATAAAGTCAACTTCTTATCTCTATTACGCGCCATCTTATCTGTCAGTGCACGTCTGTACTTCTCATAGGAGTGTGACAGCCCACTTCTGGCCCTCAGTACTCTTACGGTGACCAGAAGTGGTCTTACGGAGCTGACACTCTTTGCCGAGCTACCGAGATGCGGGTTACCAAGATCAAGACGAACTAGCTAGTACTGTTACTAAGGTTTAGCTTAATCTCGGTATTATGGGATTTCCCCACACATATACCATGTCTAAAGATTGAATACATCAGTGGTTGAGATAGTTATATTTTTTTTTTTTAACCTGGTTCTCTTCTTTAATTATCATTCTAACGATAACCATGACATGGCTGTTTTATACACGCCATGGAAGTCACCTTTTCCCGTCTGTGCGGTCTCCGTTCCCACTTGTGAAGGCTTTCTTCTCGCTTGCGCGGGCCTCCTTTCTGTGTGTATCTGAGCTCTCTCTTGGATCCTAGCCACCTTGACAGGGTACAAAAAAAATACACGCCTTGGAATTATGTTATATATTATTATCATTGTTGTAGTCGTTCTTCTTTTCACACGTCAGCATTTATATCAAAAACAAATTTGGGCTTATCCGATACACAGTGCTAGTAGGTGGTGATGTGAATCCGGTATTTTACAAATAATTAACCATTAGGATGGTCGGCGAGATCCTCATCATGAAAAGGAGAAAAAAAAATTATATCCCTAACCAGCTTAGTCACCCATTGATGCCTGTCATGCCTTGTGTGTGAGTGTACAATCTTTAATCTTATGAAATAAAATCTCTTTATTCCTCATTATGCTTCATTTCACTCTATTTGTTATTGATCACTAGGTGGAGAATGGAGATGCTTTAGAGAACTTGTGAAGATGTAAACTACGAGCGTTAAGGGCAGAAAGAGGAAGGATGGGTTCCTATTCCATGGAAATGCATTTCTTACCATTAGGAAATCAGACTTCTAAATCCTTTTTTATGAGGAAAAATAGGAAGATTTTTTTATATCTGTCAGTGGAGAAGCAACATGCACCGAACACAGGATCTACACTCATTCTATTTCCATGGAAATGTATGTACACGAACGACCCCTTAAATGGAAATGCAAATTTCCTTCTCCTTGAATTTTAAACATTTGAGGGGCCTATAATTAGTGTACATAAATATGATCAGTATTGAAATGGTTAGAAATTTGTTAAAAGCTTCGGGGTTTCAAAATTATGATGCTTTGATAAGCTAGCTGTCACATCCCAGTCCTGAGATTACCTAGCCATGGTAATCCCCAAGGTGTGACACGTGTACTCTCGTGAAATCGCGCCTATCTCGAGTAAAGTTCGAATCATGAAGGATATAATAGTCATTCACTACAACAAATTACATATTTTTCGATGACTCTTGCCGACGCAGTTTAACTACGTCACAACAAATGTGTTTAGCCGATGCATCATAGCATTGGCAAAACGATTACGCGACGCTACCTTCTGCGTGTCGGAACATCTCGTCAATGGAGGGGATTGCACCATCTCGGTCTTGGAAGGAATGTTTTCCTGACATGAATTGCCTTTCTCCCAATGAGTACAACGTCGGGAAATAAATGTCCGGAAAGACAACGCACTAACGACATTGGGAATTATGAAAACCCAGTTGCTGACATTGAGATGCGTCGGAGAAGGTGCTCAACAGTAATTAACGACGCTCAAGGTGCGCATCAGGGAATATGTTTTAACCTAATTCACCAAAACTAAAGACTCCAACCATCATCTCTCTGACTCTCTTCCAGACAGCAACCAGCTCTGTGTTTCTCTTATTGCTAGACGCCAGTGAGCATTCAACATAGGTATGGGCTCCCTCATTCTCTCTTCCTCTTCTCCTATCTCTACTCCCTCATTCTCTTCCTTGTTACAACCTTTCCCGATGCTAGTCATCAACCACTACCATCCTTGTCCCGCCGCCCATGCAGCCCCTTCCCCTAGCAGCCTGCCTCCCTCTTTCCCTATTAGCCCAGCCTCTGTCCGAACTCCTCCCCTAGTCCACCCATCTTGTATTTACCCCAAAGTCCCTCTTACCTAAGCAGCCTGCAACCGAACCCTTCCCCTGCATCTGCCCTAGACTCCCACCTCCCCAAACAACCACGCCCTCCATCCATCTAAGCCTCCCTGTTCCTCCATGTTGCCCAGCCTTTGCCCATGGTATTTGGCTGCTCTCTTCTTTTTCCTGTTTTTCTCACTTGAATCAACAACTTTCCTTTCATTCTTCTTCTTTACAGCGAAGAATAAGAAACGTGGTATTCCAAAGGTGAGAAACGATGCAAGCAACGAAAGGTACTTAATTGCATTTGTGCTTGAATTTTTAAATGTATTCATATTGCTTGAATCGTTCTTTTAAATGTATGATTCCATATTACCTTTCTTTTGATTGAATGATTCCATTGTGTTCATATTGCTTGAAATTTTTTTCTAGTTTCTCTATTGGGTTTCATTGTGGCTGTCCATTTGCTCAACAATGATTGGCTTTGCATATTGTAGTTAGTAGTCTATGTGGGCACTTAATTGCATCTGTGCTGCTCAAAATTGATGTACTCCAAGCTCATTCTCTTTGTTGTGGGTATTTTATTATACAAAAAAATAATTTTAGCCCTTTTTTGCCCAATTGATGTGCAGGTATAGTCTACAGGAGTAAATGATTAATACAAAGTGGAGGTGCGTTGAATGATATATATACAGAGCCTTCGTTGAATTGTGAAATCCCATTAAATGGTTATCAAAAGTACACTAATTTCAAAATTGAGCCAATAGTGATCATGTATAAAGGTGTGGTTTCAGCGTGGTGCCAAAACAATCCCCCATCTCTCTTTTGTGTTGCCTTTTCCCCCATCTCTCATCATATGAGAAACTGCTAGCTTTCTCCACTCTTATTTACTGCACCTATTACTTTAAATATAACCTGAAGGACAATATGTGGCATGCATTGTCACAACCCGAGCCCGAGATTAGGATTACCACGGCTAAACCTCGAGTCGTGATCTCTATACTTACTCCCGTAAACCCCGCATTAACCGAAGTCAATACGAAATTCACAAGGGATATCATTCTCATACCTGTCAAATGTACACTTTTGCGGAAATCATATATACATTGATAATCAATTTAAACCGTACAAGTTCTTCACAAAAAAGTAAAGTTCATTATATACATTCCATCTAGTATTTAAGTTAAACACTGCATATTCAAAATATAATGCAGGTGACTACCATTTACATTCAAAATGAATATACCCGTATTTCTCAAAATATCTCTAAAAAATTCTACTATGATTGCCCTCCGATCTATGTCCATTCGTTCAGTCCTCCTGGAGGAACTTGATGGGCCTCCTCCGCTGGCGGTGCGGCCTTTGCATTATTGGAACGGGCAACTTGGCCTGTAACGTCATCAATAACACTGTGAACATGACGGTTCAACAATGTATACACAATTCCATACTAATAATTTGTCCATCAATTCTAAACAATTCAAATCAATAAACATTTACATTTACTTCTTCATTCATTTAGTTCTTCCCTAAAGGAAGCATTCAATATCAGTAAGTGCACTTTATTAAGTGGCTTATCATTGTCCTCATTGACACATGGCGGAAGGGCGCACCCTCCATGACCCAGCTTTAAAAAAAGACTCATTCAATTTCTATATTATACGCTTTATTAAGTTACTTTTCAAATGTGTGGGATTTACTAGTGTCTTGATCAGAGATCACCGGCATCACCACGGAGCTCCGGAACGCTCCATACCATCTACTATAGTAGGATTGTTCATTCATTTATTTCATTGGTTCATTTCATTAATTCGTTGCATTACTCCTTACATTATTCATTTCAGCTCTACAATGAGCTTAAGAGAAACTGGGTAGTGCCAAACTCGAAAGAGTGATTCAAATCAAATCAATAAATCTAATTAAATTTTCCTAAACCAAACATTCGAGTGAAACGTTCGTTGTCTAATGTAGGTGTTATTCTTGATGACATCACTTTTAGTGAAATTTACATTAGCATAACCTTAGCTAATACCTATGAAGGTTTAGGAAAATGCCACTAACACTAGCCTTAACCAATAGGCTTCTACTTAGAGATATCAGAAAACAAAATCTGAAATTTCCTCAAGTTCGGCCACCTTGTTAGTCACCTGTCGGCTAAACGAACTCTGTCGGTCAGCTTTCCAGAAGCTCAGTTTCCTGATACAATTTCTGATATTCTTTCAAGGGAATTCGGTCACCTTGTCGGTCGACCGAAGCTACAATGTCGGTTAACCGAACTTGGTTCGGTTACCCCTCGGTTCTAATTCCAGAGAGCTTAGCTGAGAGCTTAAACAAGCTCGGTCTGGTAGTTCGGTCTATTGTCGGTCGACCGAGTTGCAACTTCGGCTGACTGAACTCAGTTCGGTCAGCTTTCCAGAAGCTCAAATCTCCTACAAAGTTCAGTCCAGAAAGGGTCAGTTTGGTGTCAGTCAGCCGACAGCGCCCAAAAGTTCAGAAAATTCTGAACAAAAATTTCTGGAATTGAACTCTTTGAGTTCAAACAAGTCTATTAACATCCATAATCATTAGAGTTGAGTGCACTTGCCTTGTTTGGAGATTAATTAGCAAAATCCTCATTGGTTAGCTTGAGTTTGAGATGAAAATCTCCAAATTGAAACCCTATTTGATCCTAAAATCAATCAATCCACAAAAAAGAACTCACATGGGTTATTTGTAATAGAAAACACTCTAACCAATCAAGAGGACTTGGAAGCTCTGTAACTAATCAAAATACTTGCTTGTAGCTCTATAGAAAAGAACTTTGAGCATCTTCTCAAGCTTCAATTCCAACAAACCAAAGAAGAAAATGGAGAAGATGATGAAGATGAAGTATCATCTTCAATTCACTTGTCAAGCTTCCAAACCACACTTGATGGAGTGAAATTGGAAGAAAGAAGAGGAAGAGAAAGGAAACGTAGGTTTGCTGTACTAGGAGTGAGAGTATGAACTCATTTGAGTTCATCTCAACCTAAATAAGCCCATTTTTGCAATTAAACCCTCCTCAACCTTCTTAAGTATAATTCGAGTCAAATGAAGGGTCATTTGAACCAATTCAAGTCGAATGGAATCGCTCCTAGTACGAAAGTTAACGTACTCCTTGAGATACACGCGGCGGTATCTAGAGCTTTTGTATTCGACGAAATACACGGAAATTCATATTTACGAAAAAGTCCTTGGACTACTTGATTTAGTCTAAAATCACTTCAATTAGTTCACTTTCATTCATTACCTTCTCATTAAGGTCAAATTAATCATTTGAGACAATTTCAACTCAATTTGGTTATTAACCAACATTAATTCAATGAAACATGCATAATTAGCATTAATCTCGATTACTTAGAGTTAATCTTGATTAACTCTGGACAGGGTGTTATATTCCCCTAAACTTTTAGAACCATTCGGTCCTCCGAATGCAACATAAATCAATTAAACAATTCAAAATGAAAGTTACCTTAACGAATAGCTTTGGATACTTTTTAGCTATTTGCTCCTCAAGTTCCCATGTAGCTTCGCTTGGTCCATGATGTGCCCAAAGCACTTTGACCCATTTGATTTTCTTGGTACGCAGAACCACCTCCTTGGTATCAATTATCTGAATTGGCTTCTCAACATTTGTGGTGTTTGGTAACAGTTGGATCTCTTCATGATGAATAACATGTGAAGGATCTGCCACATACTTCCGAATCATCGAAACATGAAAGACATTGTGAATACCGGAGAGTTCTGCTGGAAGGTCTAGGCGATGAGCCACATTTCCAATTCTACTTTAGATCTTAAAGGGTCCGATGAAACTCGGAGAAAGTTTACCCTTTTGTCCAAATCGAATGGTGCCCTTCATTGGAGAAGTCTTCCAAAAGACTAAATCACCAACGGCGAATTCTAGATCACGCCGACGATTGTCAGCATAGCTTTTCTGCCTTGATCTAGCAATTCTCAGCCATTTTTACACCGTCTGAACCTTTTCTATTGTTTTAGCTATGATCGTAGGATCGTGGAAACTTCAAGTTCCAACCTCTTCCTAGCTAATTGGAGTCCTACATCTTCGACCGTACAATGCTTCAAACAGTGCCATTTCAATGCAGGAGTGATGGTTGTTATTGTACGCAAATTCACACAAAGATAGGTGTTCATCCCAATCAATCCCAAAATCTGTAACACTGGCATGAAGCAAGTCTTCTAGAGTTTGAATTGTCCTCTTTAACAGTCCGTTTGTATGTGGATGATATGCAGTACTTGTTGACACCAAAAATGTCACTTTGCCTCCTCAACATCAAAAGCTACATGGAGCCGCATCCTACTACAAACAGGGGAAGCTGCTTCAAGTATCAGATCTTGTCAAAATCAAACAAAAACTGCAAGATCCTTCAAAATAGCCAAAAAAAAGGTACACATGAAGTATCGGGCCATTTCGACACAATTTGGCCTAACTTCAATCCTCCAACGGCTGAGCAGGAGGTCTCGGCGGGGACAGTGTCGAAGACATCAAATCTTTGATCAGAGCCTATGGATGGTCTCAAAATACCTCCAAAAGGCTCCACGTCGAATTTCAAGTCAAACCGACGCCGTTTGACCCTCCATCAACTCTCGAACGGCGAAATCAAGCCTCCCGGCGGTGAGAACCTCTGACGCCGCCACTCATGAAACAAAACACATGAGTAGCTTCTACATGCTTCCAAAGAGCTGCACGTCAAATTTCACGTCATTCCGACAACGTTTGACCCAATTTTGACGCTCCGAAGTAAAATCAAGCCTACCAGCGGTGATGCTCCCCGGGACCATGGCATCCAAATCGGAGCTAATGGATAATCTCAAAATGACTCCTATAGGCTCCCTGTCAAATTTAAGGTCAATCAGACATCAGATGACCACACATCAAAGCTCGACATCTTCCATATGGTGAAATCAGGTCTAGCATTGACAGGACCCCAAACGGCTTCAAAACTCAAAGTAAAGCCCATGGTTGGTCTTATCTAATGCTCAAGAAGCTACACCTCAAATTTCAGGTCATTCCGACATCGTTTTACCTAGTTTGAACTCTTGGCGGAAAATCGGCTACGGAGTCTTCGGCTTTTCCAAAAATAGGAAACTTTGTGCTCTGATTTGCACGACTTTTTGATGGGTTTTCTTCAGTAGAATCAAGCCAATAAATGAGGAGAAATGTCAAAGAAAAATATAGGAGAAAATAGAAGTAAAAAAGCCCGAAAAACGGCGACCATGGCCCAGGGTCGCCGGCCCCATGGTAGCCAGCGACCATGGGTGCATGGTCGCCGGCAACCCTGGAAATCTGGGTCACCGGATTTCCGCCAAGAGCGTCTATTTTCCGTTCTTTTTCTCGTTTCCCGATGTTTGGCCCCTGTGATTTTCTTAAAATCTGATTTTTGAGGCATGATATCCGTCGATCTTCATCGACATCACGGATCCGCCATCGAAATCATTTGATCATCATTGGACACTCTAAAATCACCAACCGGCCTACCAAGAAAGTACAATTTCTGCCCAACCGATCGAGAAATCGACTGGACAGATGTTGTCGGCCCATTGGTGTCAACCAATGTCTGAATTTGCATCGTCATCCGACATCAAACAACGTGTGGATCCATCGATCATCATCGCAAGAAGAATTCCAAAAGACGCGGCGCGGCCCGCGACTCTTCAAATGACTCGGCGACCAATTAATGCTGTTAATTGACCTTTTTATGACAAATTATTAGGGTCATTAACTCATTATTTTGGACGACCCAATCAGAAGAAAGAAAATGGGAGTTATAAGTCCAATCAATCATGGCAATTAACCATGTAACTCCTATCATTATGGAGATTAATCATGGTAATTAATCATGAAACTCCTATCATCATGGAGATTAAATGCCCATTATTCTCCATCGGCCAATCAAAATCCAAGAAAAAGGAGTTACAAAATTATGAAATTAAATCTTGTAACTCCTCCCATCATGGAGCATTAATATCATTAATGCCCATAAACCTTCCTAATGGGCACCAAAAGCCTATAAATAGGAAGTCATTCCAAAGGGAAAGGGTCCGAAAAAATCATCTGAAGGGTCCTGAAAAATTGTCTGAAAACTATCCTGAAGAATTCTCTGCAAAAAGAAGCTCTCTCACTCTGAAGAAACTCTGTTGCAAATTTTACAAGGTGATTGAAGTCCGTTGGGGGGCCAGCCCCCCCAAGGTTTCTCTTCTTCTATCCAACATGGCCTAGATGCGGCTTTTTAGCCCATCTACTTGGTTTTTTATTGGATATAGGACCTTCCCTTGGTCTTTGTCCTCTAAAAATCTGAGGTCCAAGCCAAGCCAAGTGAACTAAAGCATCAAGTGTTCTCATCTGAAGGACGATGGCGGAGTCCATACATGACTCGCGACCGTTGATCTGAACGAGTCCCCACAATCGCTTTAGAAGTCAGATCCCACTTTCTTCCCTTTCTATTGTATTTTGTATTTTTAAAAGAGACAAAAATCACAATTCTTGTCTTTCATCATTGATAAGATTTGTAAATCGCCTTCCATGGCAAAATCGCTTTCTACGGCACAAAACCGCCTTTCACGGCAAACTAAACAAAATAGTCTCTCACGGCATTTTAAAATCTTGTCTCTTTCTTTAAATATATGTGCAATGGAAAGTTAGAAAAAAAGTTTGATTTCCTTTCTACTTGTGAAGGTGAATCTCCGAATCGCCATTTCAAATTTCAAGTAGAATAGAAAATCTGGCATACCCGTGCAAAAAAATGTTGATGCTTACTCTTTTTTTCTCTTCGCCCTGCCGCACTTTGGCGGACTCAGGACGGAGGAAGGCAAGAAAGAAAAAGACGGGTCTATCAAGTTGGCATACCCGGTGGGACACGTTCATTTGAGAACACGATGCTTAGAATCCTTGGCTCTTTCCTATTTGGTGGCCTATGTTGGATTTTGTATCTAAAAAAAAACATGAGATGGGATTCTTTGGAAACTTCTTTCCTCGAACCTATTTCCATTCTTTCTTTTCTAAAAAAAAAATAAAAATAAAAAAGGGTTTTTTTTTCATTGGGTTCAAATTGGAGAAACTTTGGTTCTTTCCTTTTCGTACAATGGCTCGCAGAAATGTTTGAACCAACGTTTGGATTGGGAAGGGCCATTTCCTTCTCTTTGATGGGTCCATTGGAAATCTTTAAAAAAAAAGAGTTTTCAAATTTCTCTCCTTTGGATTCAAATTGGAGAGACTTTGGTTCTTTCCTTTTCGTACAATGGCTCGCAGAAATGTTTGAGCCAACGTTCGGATTGGGAGGGGCCATTTTCCTCTCTTTGATGGGTCCATTGGAGATCTTTCAAAAAAAAGTTTTTTAAAAAAAAAAAACATTTTAAATCTCTCTCTTTTGGATTCAAATTGGAGAAACTTTGGTTCTTTCCTTTTCGTACAATGGCTTGCAGAAATGTTTTGAGCCAACGTTCGGATTGGGAGGGGCTATTTCCCTCTCTTTTATGGGTCCATTGGAGATCTTAAAAAAAAAATGCATTAAGGTTGCACCAATTGCGTTCTTTGACCAAAGTGGATTTAAGAAAAGCCTTGTCAAGAGTGTGGAGGGAGCTAGACTGTTCGAGGTAAGGGTCCTTCAAACGGGTTCATTAAGTAATCCTACCCTTACCTGAGGGCTAATCTATCCACTAAGGTTTCATAAGACCGAATTGGAAGACCTATGTGCACTCTTAAAAAAAAAAAAAAGGAAAAATCTTAAAAAAAAATCCTAAAAAAGAAAAAAACACTTCTGTCACTATTGTGTTCAAATTGGAGGAATTTTGGTTATTTCCTTTTCGGATTTAGGCTCGCAAAAATGTTTGAGCACGTATTCGGATTGGAATACCATTTGCCCTCTTCTATGAATTCAATCTTCACTTTTCAAAAAAAAAAAAGACTCCCGTCATTATTGGATTCAAATCTGAGAAATCCTGGTTCTTTCCTTTTTCGGATTTAGGCTCACAGAAATGTTTGAGCATGTATTCGGATTGGAATACTATTTCCTCTCTTTTGTGAACCTAATCTTGACATTTCAAAAAAAAAAATCCCATCTCGTGTCCTTTTTCAAGGACGCGATTTACAACATTTGTGCCTAGCGGTGCTAGTACGCCCTTTCGGGTCTACTGTATTCGCGACCGACACATTTGTATCTCTAACCTTATATCATTTTACCTCGAGCGAGCTTCGCTTCTTGGTAACTTGAATTAAGGCTTACAATTGCTTCTAGCAGTCACTGGAATGCTCATTTCGAGCCGACCATACTTGCGTTCAGAACAATTGTATCATCTATGACTTTTTGCCTTCTTCATTACGCTCAGAACAGGCCATGCCCCTGAGCGTTTTGAAAAGACAAAATCATAGTATAGCCCATTTACGATCACCATATTCTTGTGATTACTAATGGATGTGGTCTTGTTTCAGAAAAGTTTTCCAAAACTAACAATGGCAGCTTCGTTGACCATCACCTTCGATGAGAACAAGTACTAAGTCATGCTTCAGGAGAAGCAAAGCAAGCGCACTCACAAGCGCCCCACTAGTTGCCGAAGCATCACCTCCCTCGGCAACTCCCAAAACACCGGGTCGACCTCCACTCCCCGGACCATCGTCTTCGGGTCACTGGGACCATTCCCACTACCCGTAGAAGAGACGACGCCTACTAAGAAGCAGAAAACCGTCCCTCAACATGTCGCTACCCCGACACCAAAGGCGGTCACCAAGAAACCCGAGGCCCGTAGCGATCCCATGAAGCCTCAACATGCGAAAAACCAGGTCTGTCCTAAGACTTGGTCCCCTCGATCTTCGCCAAAACAAAGAAAGTCCCGGACATCTGCAAAGCCAGCATACCTGGCTCCTCTCAAGGAGAACCGGTTATATCCTCTTGCTTACATCAAAGGGGAGAAACCTACCCTTCACCGAACAACCAAAACAACTCAGCACGAGTCGGCTTGTTCATACAAGCCCAAAATCAAGTCGTGCATCACAAGGCCTTGACAAGAATCTGCCAGGGCCTGCTCTCCTGCAACTCGACCCTTCATCTTAACAGGGGCCGAGCTTGCAAAATTTAAAGCTTCGCTGCGATAGGCTAAGGACTACGTCCAAATCCTGTCCATGCCAGTCTTCAAGGAAGACAAGCTCGATTGCTGCGCACGAGGGACCATGTGTTGGATGTGAATTTCGACCCCCCCTTTTCCTCTCCAAGAGAGGCATGGTTTGGGGAAATCTCCATTCATCTATATATGCTATTTAAATTTTACATCGAAAATGAGGATTCCGACTACCCTCAAAATCGATGGATCACGATCGCCAGCTACAGTACAGTCGTAACATCGTTCTTCGACAAAAGTCGAAGAAATATGGGGAGTAAAATAATAAGGTAGGTTCTTCCTCTCGTCTAATGTGCTGCCGGCAACACACGACGGTTGTCCTGTCACATTAATCTAGGTCTCTTTGGGTCTCTTTAATTTGGGTCAATTCAGGGTCATGAGTTAAAGTCCGAATAAAGGTTAATCCTCACATAGCATAATCGTAGTATATCCTAGTAAAAAAAATAACTAAAATAAAGAAAATAAAATAAAAGAGGGGGGAGGTGCCAAATATTTAAGAAGATGATCGGCCCTGTTCCCGGGTACCCCCTTTTGATCCCTTGGCAAAATAGGGTTTAAAGGCTGATTTTTCAAACCAAAATGATGATGCAAATGAGTCTTTGATTTGTGATTTCTGTGTTTTTCGTGTGCGATACACGAGTGATAGAAGTAAAAGTCCGATGGGCCGTAATTAATTGAAGGTGGCCGATGGGCTAGGATTGATTGAAAATGGCCGATGGGCCAGTGTTTGTTTTAGCGTGGCCGATGGGCCGTGATTGATTAAAAGTGTGTGCGAAAGCACTCATCTCATCTCGTTATTCTCATTTATTCAATTTTAGAAATCAGTTCTTTTTTCCATTTTATCATTAAGTTCGATTAAATATCTGGCACCTGAGGTGGAGGAAGAAATAAAAGGAAAATCTTTTTGTGTTTATTTTGTTGGTTTTATAGTTTTTTTTGGCCTTTTGATATTGGGCTAGAAGGGCCTAACTAGGGGATTTTTACTTGGACTTACATGATTAGTGCTTTACTACTGATCATCGGATTAACCTAACCTAAGGTCCTAGACCGCCCACATCAGCTCTCCCAGTCCCCTAACGGAACAGGAAAACTGACGGGACAAAGCCTAACGCTTTAATCTATCTAATGGGGAAATTCCGATCTAATCCTAGGGTATGAATAGGCTGAGCTTGATGGTTCAGCGCCTAAGCAACTTATTAATTGTAATTTTTAATTGGTTCAGTTTGTTTTGAGCTGAAGATTGATTAAGAAGTGGATTAAATGTATTTGAGGGTTCTATTTAAGTTGTTTAAGGTTCTGGAATTTAGGTTTTTAATTTAAAATGTGGAGAGATGTCGAAATTAGTGAAACGGGGTTCGCAGGGGACTTGGGCGCCAGAGGGGTGGCGCTTAAGACACCCTGGTGACTTGGGCGCCTAGACAGTGGCGCCCAAGTGGCTGCTTCTGGGTGGTTTGGCTAGTGACGATGGTATCGATATTGTTTTCGAAATCCAAGGGGTTCTTACTTGGTGAGTTTTAATATTTCAAATTGTTTTAATTCTCCGGTGTTCAAATGTCAAAGGGATTTGGATCCGGATTTTGAGACGAAACCAAGAGTTCGCGTTTTAGTGCAAATGAGAGGATGGGCGCCAAGGAGGTGGCGCCCAGCTGGATGGTTTGAGATTTTCAGGTATTCCGGATGGGATTTGATATTGGTCTTTGGGTCCGGGGGTTGTTTTAGGTTCTGGTTTCAATTAATTTGAGTTATAAGATGTTTAATTACTCGTTTTAAATTGAAGTTGTGAACCAAGGTTATAGTGTAGGCTCCACAGGGGTGGTGCCTAGGTAGTTGTTTGTTTGTTCGTAAAGGCTTTGGGGGCTAAGCCCAAATCAATTAAAGTTTCAAATGTTTCAAGTTAAAAGTGTTTTAATATGTTGATTCGGATTGGTTTGAATGTTAATTAATTGTATTAAGTTGTTCGCTAGGGGTTCTTTATGAAAACAGGTAGGCTGGGCGCCGAGGGTGTGGCGCCCAGGTGGATTTAGAGGGTGGGCGCCCAAGGGGTGGCGCCCAGATGAATTGTTTTGTACTTCGGGTCGGTTTGCTGTCTTTTAGGTCGGTTTAAGTTTAAATTGATTAAAGGACTTAGTGTGTTTGGATGTGGGATGCTATTCGTATTCAATTGGGATTTATTTAAACGTCAATTAATTGGGCTAAGTTGTGAATTGAGTTTTTCTGAAAACGGGGAAGCTAGGCGCCCAAAGTGTGGTGCCTAGGTAGATTTGACAGATGGGTGCCGAGGGTGTGGCGCCCAGGTGAACTATTCTGTGGTTCGAGTCGGTTCCGTATTTTTAGGTTGATTTGCAGTTGAGCATTTATGGTTTGATGTATTTTAAATTAAAAGTGTTCTGTTGCGATGATTAAGATTAAATTATGTTTCAATTACTTTGGCCTTAGTGATTGGAGAGGCTGGGCGCCCAGAGGGTGGTGCCCAGGCGGATGTGACAGGATGGGCGCCCAGGGGGTGGCGCCCAAGTGTCTGTTTTGTGTGTTTGAGTTGGTTCGATGTTTTAAGTCTATTTGGGCTTATGGTTCCGATATTTTTAGATTTCAAGGGTGTTCCGGTGTCTTGATCATGATTGAATTCGAATTTAATTTCAAGTGGGGTTTCCTAGTGATTGGGTAGGATGGGCGCCAGGAGGGTGGTGCCCAAGTGGATGCGGAAGGATAGGCACCAAGGGGGTGGCGCCCAAGTGGATAATTTTGTGGTTTATTCGTTTTGTATTTTCTAAATTGGTTTGAGTCCAAATTGGTTTAGGTTTCAAGCCTTTTAGGTTAACAATGTTTTAAGGTGTTAATTCCAACTTAATCAATTAAGTTTAATTAAGTAGTGGTTTCTAAGGGAAGGGGATAGGATAGGCGCCAGGAGGGTGGTGCCTAAGTGTATAGGCAGGCTAGGCGCCCATGGGGTGCCGCCCAGGTGTCTGTTTCATGTTTTTTTTTTTTTTTTGTTGATGTTGTGTTTTTAGGCCGGTTCAAGTCTAAATTGATTGAGGTTTTAGGTTTCTTAAATCTAAAAGTGTTTTATTATGTTAGCTTGGATTAAATTCAGGTTGTGATTAATTAGAAGTTTTAATTAAGGGTTCTTTAGAGATGGTAGGATGGGCGCCAGGAAGGTGGTGCCCAAGTGTATAAGCAAGCTAGGCACCCAGGGGGTGGCGCCCAGGTGGACTGTTTTGGAGTTGTGTTGGCTTTGAGTTTTTGAGTTAATTAGAGATTAAGTTGATTAAGGTTTCAATTATTTCAGGTTTAAAATGTTTTACTGTGTTGATTTAGATTGGTTTAAGGTCTTAACTAATTATCTTAAGCTTTAACCGGAGTGTTTTGGAGAATGAATAGGCTGGGAGCCCAGAGGGTGGCGCCCAGGTGGCTATGGAAAGATGGGCGCCTAGGGGGTGGCGCCCAGATGGCTGTCTTTTGGGGTTTTAAGTTTTTGTGTTTTTAAAGTTCTTAATTATTTCTAAATCTGAATTAATTAGGGTCTTAATGTTTTAGAACTCTTAATGATGTGATGTTGCTTAAGTTTACTAATTATGTCGTTTTAATTTATCTTAAGATTTATCCTACGTAGGCACTAAATTCGATAACTTAGACTATCTAACTATTCTTTTTTGGGTTTTTTTGGGTCTCTTTTAATTTGTTTTTGGTTTCTCCTCTAATTTACTAGAGAGTGAGGAAAGAGAAGAAGGGATTTTATGTTTTATGTTTTTTTCTGGGATTTTCTATGGATGTGTGGTTCAAATGATATGATGTGAAGTGTGACAAAAATGGTAATTCAAAGCTCAAAACAGATCAAACAACCAAACATGTCATTAATATGCAGTTTCTGAATGAACTAAATTCGGAAGATCGGAAGTTTTGCACAAAAGTGGAGGAATCCACTTGGGCGCCACACTTGTGGTGCCTACCCTGCTCAGTCAGGGTTTTCAAAGGAGCACAACGAATGCACAAGAATCTCAGTATTTTTAAGACAACTTCCGATATTCAGCGACTGATGCAAATGTATTGATTCGAACTACTAGCGATGCAACTAACGAACCTACGAGCAAACGATGCAACGGGCGGAGATCTAGAGCCCGAACCCTATCACAGAAGGGTAGGCGCCCAGGGGGTGGCGCCCAGGTTGTTCGGGAGAGGGCAGGCGCCCGGTGGATGGCGCCCAGGTGGTTCCGGAGAGGGCAGGAACCTTAAAGAAAAAGGCAAAAAAGAAACTTAAAAAAATTAATGCGACTTTCACCGATGTTTATTTATCGTCGGTAAAAACTAAAATAGAAAATAAAAACAATAAATAGACGTTCCCCGACGTTTTTGATTCATCGCTAAAATGAAAAAAGAAAATAAAAATTTAATTATACTTTCACCGACGTTTAATTTGCGTCGGTAAAAGTAAAAATTAAAAAATAAAAAGACTTTTACCGACAAAAAAAAACGTCGGTGAAAGTCATTTTATTTTTTTATGATATTATTCGTTTTTTCAATAAAAAATTCCTGTAAACCAGTTTATACACCTGTATCAAAACATAAACCTGTTCATATACCTATATTCAATACTAAAAATGCTTACAAACAAATATTACTCAAACAACCATCGCCATTTTTCATCAATCCATTAATCTCATTAATCAACAATGAAACAGTCCCATAAAAATGTCCAATATACAAATACAAATAAACTAGAAAGAATAAAACACCCACAAAGTCTGCAACTGATCCCAAAACGTCCATCAATCTGCAATGACAAAAATAACATTAGAATATTTTCAATCAATTAAATTATAAAAGAAAGATATACACGAATATATATAAACTATAAATTACAATCTTTTTACTCTACCCATGTCGATTTTCGCTCCAAACTCCCTAGCTGTGAGTCCTATTTGCGAGCCATCAGTTCCTACAGGTTACTCTCATCTCGAGTGAACTGGCCGTGCCGGTTTCGGAATTTTCCAGTCGCCGCTTCCCGTTCCGGACCCCCGGCGGGCCGTTCTGGAGCCTCAGTGTCGGAAAAGAGTCCCTTTTCGCTCCAAACTCCCTAACCGTGAGTCCTATTTGCTAGCCGTCAGTTCCAACAGGTTACTCTCATCTCGAGCGAAGTGGCCGTGCCCGTTTTGGAATTTTCCGATCCCCGGCTCCCATTCCGGACCCCCAACGGGCCGTTTTGGAGCCTAAGTGTCGGAAAAGAGTCACTTTTCGCCCCAAAACTCCCTAACCGTGAGTCCTATTTGTGAGCCGTCAGTTCCTACAGGTTACTCTCATCTCGAGCGAACTGGCCGTGCCGGTTTCGGAATTTTCCGGTAGCCGGTTCCCTTTCCGGACCCTTGGTGGGCCGTTTTGGAGCCTAAGTGTCGGAAAAGAGTCCCTTTTCGCCCCAAACTCCCTAAACGTGAGTCCTATTTATGAGCCGTCAGTTCCTACAGGTTACTCTCATCTCGAGTGAACTGACCGTGCCGGTTTCGGAATTTTCCGATCGCCGGTTCCCGTTCTGGACCCCCGGCGGGCCGTTTTGGAGCTAAAGTGTCGGAAAAGCGTCCATTTTCGCCCCAAACTCCCTAACTGTGAGTCCTATTTGCGAGCCGTCAGTTCCTACAGGTTACTCTCATCTCGAACGAAGTGGCCCTACCAGTTTCGGAGTTTTCCGGTCACCGGTTCCCATTCCGGACCCCCGGCGGGCCGTTTTAGAGCCTAAGTGTCGGAAAAGCGTCCATTTTCGCCCCAAACTCCCTAACCGTGAGTCCTATTTGTGAGCGGTTGGTTCCTATAGGTTACTCTCATCTCGAGCGAAGTGGCCGTGCCGGTTTCGGAATTTTCTGGTCTCCGGTTCCCATTCCGGACCCCCGGCGGGCCGTTTTGGAGCCTAAGTGTCGGAAAAGAGTCCCTTTTCGTTCCAAACTCCCTAACCGTGAGTCCTATTTGCGAGCCGTCAGTTCCTACAGGTTACTCTCATCTCGAGCGAAGTGGCCGTGCCGGTTTCGGAATTTTCCGGTCGCCGGTTCCCATTCCGGACCCCCGACGGGCCGTTTTGGAGCCTAAGTGTCGGAAAAGAGTCCCCTTTCGCCCCAAAACTCCCTAGCC
The DNA here is from genome assembly GCA_029852735.1 of Persea americana. Classification (NCBI taxonomy): domain Eukaryota; kingdom Viridiplantae; phylum Streptophyta; class Magnoliopsida; order Laurales; family Lauraceae; genus Persea; species Persea americana. The sequence goes on along the minus strand of CM056820.1, from coordinate 25,713,735 downwards.
GTGAGTCCTATTTGTGAGCCGTCAGTTCCTACAGGTTACTCTCATCTCGAGCGAACTAGCCATGCCGGTTTCGGAATTTTCCGGTCGCCGGTTCCCGTTCCGGACCCCCGGCGGGCCGTTTTGGAGCCTAAGTGTCGGACAAGAGTCCTTTTTCGCCCCAAACTCCCTAACCGTGAGTCTTATTTACGAGCCGTCAGTTCCTACAGGTTATTCTCATCTCGAGCGAAGTGGCCGTGTCAGTTTCGGAATTTTCCAGTCATCGGTTCCCGTTCCGGACTCCCGGCCGGCCGTATTGGAGCCTAAATGTCGGAAAAGCATCCCTTTTTGCCCCAAACTCCCTAACCGTGAGTCATATTTGTGAGCTGTCAGTTCCTAGAGGTTACTCTCATCTCGAGCAAAGTGGCCGTGCCGGTTTCTGAATTTTCCGATCGCCGGTTCCCGTTCCGGACCCCCGGCGGACCGTTTTGGAGCCTAAGTGTCGGAAAAGAGTCCCTTTTCGCCCCAAAACTCCCTAACCGTGAGTCCTATTTGCGATCCGTCAGTTCCTACAAGTTACTCTCATCTCGAGCGAACTGGCCGTGCCAGTTTCGGAATTTTCCGGTCGCCGGTTCCCATTCCGGACCCCCGGCGGGCCGTTTTGGAGCCTAAGTGTCGGAAAAGCGTCCCTTTTCGCCCCAAACTCCCTAACCGTGAGTCCTATTTATGATCCGTCAATTCCTACAGGTTACTCTCATCTCGAGCGAAGTGACCGTGCCGGTTTCGAAATTTTCCGGTTGCCGGTTCCTGTTCCGGACCCCCAGCGGGCCGTTTTGGAGACTAAGTGTCGGAAAAGCGTCCCTTTTCTCCCCAAACTCCCTAACCGTGAGTCCTATTTGCGAGCCATTAGTTCCTACTGGTTACTCTCATCTCGAGTGAACTGGCCGTGCCGATTTCAAAATTTTCCGGTCGCCGGTTCCCATTCCGGGTCCCCGGGGGGCCGTTTTGGAGCCTAAGTGTCAGAAAAGCGTCCCTTTTTGCCCCAAACTCCCTAACCGTGAGTCCTATTTGCAAGCCGTCAGTTCCTACAGGTTACTCTCATTTCGAACGGAGTGGCCGTGTTGGTTTCGGAGTTTTTCGGTCGCCGGTTCCTGTTCCGGACCCCGGGCGGGCCGTTTTGGAGCCTAAGCGTTGGAAAAGGAATCCAATGTTTTCGGTGAAGAAATCTATTTTTCCAATTTTAACATGGCTCGGATAGAGGAAAAGTTCCATGGAACACTTTGACTTGTTGTGGGTTAAGGTTTGTGATTCAATCCAGCAATTGGGAAAACCAAAGCATGCATAGTTTAATGAGGTTGTGTCAATTAGTTTCAGGTTGGATCGGGTCAGCTATGCCCTCAACCTCAACTCATCCAATGCTTAATATAGGTTGTGCTTTTGAAGCCCAAACCTAACCCCAATCTGAAAGAGTGTGAACATTCAAGAGCCTAGTGTCGGAATGTTATTATGAATACTTTTCGAATAGTTATGATGTTAAATATCAATTGTTTATAATTTTCAAATAGTTATTATGTTAAAATTTCCAGAGAGTAATCTACTAACCAAAGAGTCGCATCATGATCTCCAGTAGCTGTGCCATCACCAGAAGAAGTGGTCCCTCTCGTGATGTCGAAATAACCGGAGGGATCTATCCCTGCCGCAGCTGCCAACTGCTGAATGAGGGCCTCAAGTGCATGTGTTCTCCTGTCCTGCTCAGCCTGCCTCCTGTCTTGCTCAGCCTGCCTCGCAGCCTGCTCAGCTAGCTGCTCCCTCAGGGCGATCACCTCCGGATCTGGCGCCCGAGGCTGTGGGGAAGTTGAAGAGGTCCTCGCGTATATCCCATACCCTTTTACATATCCCGACCTCTTCCCAAGCACATCAGCAACAATCTGCTCCTCGGTCATCGGAGTTGTGACAGAGGGTTGCTACTGCTCCTCAGTCCGCTGCACCAAGGCCTCCTGCCATTTAAATCTATAAGTGATTTAGAATGCTTTTATGGAATTATTGATCATATTTGATTTATAATTAAACGTACATGTCTCTGCCGAGCCACCTCATTTACCCACTCATTACTCGTTTGTCTGTAGTGGGTGTCATGGAAGAACTGAGTAATAAGCGGCACTTGACCGGCATTTTGTGCCGTCTGTCATTTGAAATAACTTTGTATTAGATATAAACCCAGCTACATATCTATAAATTAATAAACTTAATCAAGTTTCTTCATATGAATATAATCAGTACCATCAGAGACATCCTCGATGCAAATGACCTGGAGCCGCTGGTATGATTATATGGCAGCTTGGCTCGACTCTCTTGAGCTTTTTTCGATTTCGCCTACATAGAAAACAACATACAAAGCCATTTTAAGCATGGACAAAAAGAGAAACAAATGAAGCAAGAACATAATTAAACAAGGAATTAAGTAGGCAATTCGATTTTTGTAGATAACATCCCAATGTTACCTTCCAGGTTGGTGATTCCCAGCACTGCGAGACCATAAGCTGCCAATCAGCTAGACCACAACCCTCTGCCGGGTGGTCCCGGGGTCGAGGAACCCCCTGCTCCAAAAGCTTGAGATAGTGAGTATGCAACTCATATTTCCAACTCTTATACAAAACTACGCATTGGCAGTCAATGTCCGCCCGGAGCTGCATATCACCTTCATAGTCCCCGATATCAAAAAATTGCTGCAATTGGGGGAGAGCCATATAAAGATTAGTAATCACAAAATATAATCAAATATTGTAATGAGGATCACAACTATAATCATTTTGGTTGAGATTTCTTGTCTCAGTTTACCTTAACAGCAGTGATGATGGCAAGCTTGATCCCATTGTCAAGCTTCTTCCAACCATGGGGCCTGACCGGGCGAACCTCTCTAATGGCTAACCCAAGATGGTTAACTAGTGATGGGGCATGTTCCCCTTCTGGCCTATGACTGCAGATGGGGATCGACACTGGGATGTTATGACCTAGCTGTCTCCTTAGCTTTGTCACATTCTTCCCTCGCGTAACACCCCTTACACAGCTCGGAACCTCCGAGGCTAAGGCTGATGTTGTTAAGATGACAGTGCTAAATGAGTTAGTGAACACAAATCAATAAATTGAGGTGAACCATTTTGAAATTCCTAAGTGTCGGAATTTTCTCACCTACGCTGCTTCTGACTGTATGAGGGCTCGTGGAAGGCTGGGACGACTGAGGCTGGGTCGGCGGGCGATGTGTGGTTAGAGGCTGAATCGGTAGAGGCTGGGGGGCTGCCGAATCACGGGTGCTCCATGATCCTCTACATTGTGTAACCTCAAGAGCAGCTGGCGGAGGTTGTGTCGAGGGCTCAGCTGTGCTCTCTACAGGAGCTAACCTGAGTGCAGCTGCGATCTGCCGAGCACGTTTCGCCCTCTTTTCCCGAGGCATATCTGAAATCTGGCTTAAAGCAAAATGACAAGGAAAATAAATAATTGAGCACAAATCAATAATATTAGTAAAATGAATGTCAGCAATTTACATTAAATGGAAATGGAAATCATTTTGGTATGAGTGTCACCAACTTGAAACTAATATTTTCGAGTACATGTCATAGACATTCACATAAAGATTACCTCATCCGATTGAGACCAAGATGTCTCGTCATCTACATCATCATCTTCGGGGGGAATGTAGTTCTCATCCTTATCATTCCCACTAACATTCCTCTTTCCCTTCTCGTTTGTCCCTTTAGCCGAACCAAATATAGTACATGCGGTCGGCAGGAGCCGTAGACGTGCAAGTTTTTCTGCATTCTTCTTAATTATCTTTTTTCTCTTTAATAAATAATTGGATGCTTGCACTTGATGGGACAGTTCTCTTGGTTTGACCCATTTTTTCCCTCTGTTTGGCATCTTTTGCAAAATAAGAATAAAATGTGAAATGTAGAAATGTCTTATCCATATATGAACAAATCAGAAGAGAAAATGAAATTGAAGACAATGTCATTATGTAAGAGAAGATATTTATTAATTTACTTAATCGTTACATATGCAAAACCAAAAACAAACACTACATGTCATATTCCATGTCATCATCTTCCTGACTATGAACATCATTTTCTTCATCATCTTCGTACTCCGCTAGTGTTTCATCCTCGTCTTGGCCATCCTCATCTACTGACTCATCACTGAGAACGATCTCAGGATCTATATCATCCATAGAGTATTGGACACTAGTACCATCGACGAGGACTGGGACAACAAATGTCGTTTCGTCCTGCTGAAATGCATCATTAGGCACATCATCATCATCATTGTCGTCATCCCGCTTAGCGGGTACATCCCATACTCCCCGAGGCTTGACCTGTTCTACGACTCTCCAATTTTTTCCTCTGCTGGTGTCATTGACGTAGAAGACTTGTGTCACCTGACTTGGTAGGACAAATGGATCATCCTTACACCAACGACCCGTGATATCAATGCTTGTAACATGGTCTTCGATGTTTATCTTGTGCTTGGTACTAGTGTTGTACCATTCACATTCAAATAAGACCACCTTACCCCCGTGCCGATAGGACAATTCCCAGACTTTGCAGATGTAGCCATAGTAGTCATGTTTCACCCCTTCGTATTCCCTTTCCACGACCAAGCCGCTACTCTGGCTCCTACGACATTTCTCACGGTCTAGAGTGTGGTATCGGATGCAATTGCAATCACACCCCTGGTAAAGATTCACTAGGGATCTAGGGCCATTTGCTAATGACCAAATCTCATCAAAAGCTTCTGATGACCCTAGAGTTCACAATTGATTCATCTACATAAGTAGATTAAGACAAATGTATTAGACTAACCGTGTTATTTGAAGTGTAATCCAATAATATCTAGCAATTTAAATGACAATATGTTATATGTCTTACACGTTGTTTAAACCATTCTGCAAATTCTTTTCGTTGTATCTGCCCTACATCTCCACCTCTTTGATCTTGCACTAATTTCTTGTGTTCCCTACTCAAGATAGCTTTTAATGAATAAATACGAGTAGAGAATGAATAAAGGAGTTAACAAGCAATGCATAAATATGGCTAGATTGAAGCACATACTGTAGATGCGGCTCCACCTCGGGGCAATTATTCAGCACAAACCAATGAGAATTGTCATGCTCTCTTTGAGAAGGATCATGTGCCCTCGGCATCAGTCCGATGGGACGGACAGTTTGTGTGAAGACCGACATCCCCGGGCCACGTTCGCCACCATCATCATACCGCTCGACTCGAACAGTCTGCCTTAAATACATTGAGCAAAAAGTGAGACACTCCTTGACAATGTAAGCCTCGGCAATCGAACCTTCAAGCCGAGCTCGGTTGCGAACGTACCCTTTTAAGTTCTTCAAAAACCTTCAAACAACCAATGATAACAATTACGCTTTTCAATGCAAAGCAATTGCACTAATACATAAATAATTCATCAATGGTCATCAACTATTACCTTTCTATCGGGTACATCCATCGATATTGCACCGGTCCACCAAGCATGGCCTCTCGTGGCAAGTGAACCGACAGATGAACCATCACATCAAAGAAAGCAGGAGGAAAAATCCTCTCCAGCTTGCACAATATTAAAACTATCTGTTCCTCCATTTTTTTCAAATCATCGGGTCTCTGTGTTTTCCAGCAGAGGTCTTGGAAAAAGCTGCCTAACTCGAACAATGTTGTACAAATATCCTTATTCAGGAAGCCGCGCATGCCAATAGGATGGATGCGTTGGATAAGGATGTGGCAATCATGGCTCTTTAAACCAGCTAATTTATCATTTTTCGAGCTTACACACCTCGAAAGGTTCGCCGCATAGCCGTCTGGGTATTTGATCGACTTCAAGAATTCATAAAAGCCATCTCTATGTTTTGCTTCCAGAGTGTAAGAGGCATGCGGCTTCAAGCTGGATCCATCGCCCCTCTCCACTAGATGCAATTCTGGCCTGATGCCCATATTTTTCAAATCCTTGCGCGCTTTATCGGTGTCCTTTTTTTTGCCCTTTATGCCCAAAATAGTTCCAACTAAAGCTACACATATGTTCTTCTCAATGTGCATAGGATCAAGGTTATGTCGGAGTTTTTTGCACTTCCAGTAGGGCCATTCAAATAGGATGTTTTTCTTTGTCCAATTCAGTTCTCCATAGTCACGCGGTCTTTTGTTATTCTTGCCAAACTTGACTGGCGCTAGTTCTTTTAGCTGGTTTAGTACCTTTTGCCCCGGTAAATCCAAAGAATTCTTTTCACGCTCAGGCTGACCGTTGAAGGCCTTGCTTCTACGCCATTGGTGGTTCAGTTCCAAGTATTTTCGATGGCCAATGTACCCAATCTTATCTTTCAACTTCACCCCTAGCGAGCTGTCGTTACATGAGGGGCAAGCGTTATAACCTTTTGTGCTCCACCCAGACAAGTTACCATATGCAGGAAAGTCATTTATCGTCCACATCACAGCCGCATGCATTTGAAAGGTCTGTTTAGTGGAGGCATCAAAAGTCAATACACCATGATCCCACAACTCCTTCAACTCATCAACCAAGGGCCTCAGATATACATCGATATCATTTCCCGGCGAGTTTGGTCCTAGAATAAGTAATGACATCATTAAGAATGGCTCCTTCATGCACATCCATGGTGGCAAATTATATGACAGGCCACATGCTATAAGAGGTGCTCATGTTACCGAAAGGATTGAATCCATCGGTCGCTAACCCCAGCCTCACATTACGTGTCTCTTGGGCAAACTCTGGATATTTCTTATCAAATTCTTTCCATTCCACTGAATCAGCCGGATGTCGCGCTATCCCATCATCAACGCGCTTCTCACTGTGCCATCTCATCTCTGTGGCTGCCTTCCTTGACATATACAATCTGCGTAATCTCGGTGTCAATGGGAAGTAACGGAGCACCTTATGAGGGACCTTCTTTCGCTTGCCATCATTGACCTTGTACCTAGGCTCTTCACATTCTGGACATTTATCCAATTGAGCATTCTCTTTCCAATACAACACACAATTGTGTTTGCAGGCATCTATGTTCTTGTATCCCATGCTCAAGTCACGTAATAATTTCTTCGCCTCATAAACTGATTCCGGCACCAAATGACCTTCGGGTAAAAGTCCTTAAAAATCCGAAGAACCTTGTCGAACGACTTATTGCTACACCCACTTTCTACCTTCACATGCAATATCTTGATGACAAACGATAACAGAGTATCTGAGTTTTTGCATCTTGGGTACAAGCCACGCTGAGAAGCCTTCAACAAATTTTCAAAATCCTGCACATCATCCCTCTCTTGAGTATCTTCCTCCAAGTGAGTTCCCCTACGATGGTCCTCTATCAACTCATCTATTCATCTTGATTCTCTTCTGATTCATCCTCGCTCTCATCCGAATCATCAGGTTGAACTATAGGTTCCCAGTGATATATCCACTGTAGGTATGAGACCATCATTCCTTGAATGTGCAAATGACTTCTAACGGTTACATAGTCATGCTTCTGATGGTTATAGCAATCGTTACACGGGCAGTTAATCAACATTGCCCTGCCCGAATTCGCCTTTACATAATCAATAAATGAGTTCACCCTAGCTATGTACTCCACACTAAATTGGTTCTGATAATGTAATAGTCAACTCCTGTCCATATCTGACTTAATCACAAGTAATCAGAAATTACATATAGAATATGCTCACCAATATCTGACCTAATCACAAGTGATCTAAGCATGAAAGTAGACTTCCCAAACAACTTTGAGACTTGGTTTAAAAACTCCTAAATACAAGCTTCATCTTCATTTTAAGTCTTGAATTTGTGAATAGAGAACTCAGATTCAGCAAGTTCCAATGTTAAATACATATTTACATTCACAAAGTATTGAGTCTTTTTATTATATCTATTTTGAATTACCATTAATGAATTCAGGGCTTTTGAGGGCTGATTCTAGAATTAACAAGTTAAGGATTTTCAGAACATTCACAATAGTAGTACTGTAGTGAGATTTTCCCCACTTGCGATAATTTTCCTTCAAAACATCTACAGTTTCATATTTTCGTTTTAACTTTGTTATTAGAAAATAGTTATTTTATACAATTACCATCACATTTCTTTCATCATTGTTTTTTTCTTTTTTAGTTTGTTTGAAGCCAACTAATATTTCGTGATTCATGGTGATTAATTATTTACTTGACTTACAAAATTACTTAGTGGGCCCATCGATATTTCTCACTTCAGGTACAAATTTGAGAACAACAGAGTAACAGATGCTGCTTCTCCTGATGTGAGCTCAAGTTTACATTATCAAGCGAATGGCAATGGGAAGATAGGATTTGATATCTCCAGCAAAGGAACTCACAACCAGCTTCTTGAAAGACAGGTATTTTCTGTGCGCCATCATTTGTCTGACAGACTATGCATTATCGTTTTGGGTTGACTACCCACCTTTTTTTGTAGTATTGCATCTGATCTTTAGATATCATGTTTTTTAATGGCGGTGCCCGGTTGTGTCATGTGCCTGAGATGGTTATAATGTGGATTGGGAATCTTGAAATAGAAGATGTCAGGACACCCTGCATTGATGGGATAAAGGTTACAACTGATATGGTATGAATTATGATATGAACAAAAAAGAATGATTGCCTAGAGTGTCAAGTGTGTTCCTGCACTCTTAGTAAGTGAACCTTTGGTCTGTAATGTGTTTTCAAGCACAGGCCTAGATTGATCGTACTAGCCTTAAATCCCTGAAACTTTCCATGCAATCATGATATCACCTGTGTATGTGCTTTTATGATTCATTAAATGATAGGGATTCAGCATTTATTTTTGGTTATTAAAATGTTTAAGACTAAGTTTTATGAACTTTTTGTACTGGAGTTTTGTAGTTATATGGCAACTAGATTTGATTTTGGTCTTAGATGGAGAAGATGGATTCAAGGCTGTACTTAGTTAGCTTCCTTTTCAACCTAGTTGAGCGTGTTGCCTTTCGCTTTATTCAAGCGAAATATGACTAAGGATATTCTACCTTATTTACTATCATATGGGAAATTCTTAAGTAATGTTCAAAAAGGGGCCTTCTTTAGCTTTTTATGGGTCTAGACTCAGTGATCTGAAGGTGCTCATCATTCAAGTTACAATTTATGGATGAAATTCTCTATTACCCAAAAATCAAAAAAAGAAAAGAAAAAAGAATAACCATTACAATTAGTGGGCGACATGCTAATTTTTTGTGATGTGAAGATAGATTAAGTTGAGAATTATCAGCATCAAGGATAGATAAACTTATGGCTTCTCACTCAGTCTCCAATCTGTTTGAATCCCTTTGCAAGTTAGCATTGCGAAATGGGAATATAAAATGTAGGTGACACAATTTTGATTTGAGGTGAGCCAGCCAAAGAATTCAGTGATGCTGTGATAATGAAGTTTCATTTAGAAAATTAGGAAAACTACAATAGTAAAAGTTATGATTGGGAACGAATTTTAGCACATGATGAGGATTTGTTGTTCTTGATGATGAAAACAAAATTAATTTGTGAATGTTCTAAAAATCATCATAGATTTTACTGGGGCATCAGGTATACAGGGCCATGTCAATGTCTATTATTTTGGACTTGGTAAATTAAATGCATTATTCTTATTTTTGTGGTATTATTGTCATGACTGCATGATTAAAAAAGTGAATTGTATATGGTATGACATGTCAAATGGTTCGGGAAAGAGTAATTAAAAATTGATGAATGTCAAAAGATCAGATCATAAGGAAAATCTCACTACTAGTACTACTATTATCTGCTCAGGTAGATCCCTCTGAAAATCATAGGATTGTTGTCATGGGCATTGTAATGAGATGGGGTTAAGAAGAAAAAAAAAACAGCACCTAGGTCTTGGCACAAACATATTGTTGAAGGGAGGTGCAAATGACATAAACATGAAAGATAAAGGTGTCCCAGAAACAACAAATGGCAGGGTAACACTCAGAAAAGCCATGAGGGTTTTGGGCGTGGAAGTTGAACCATTGAACTACAAGGGCTGGTTAGATGCGTGGAAACAGAAGGGCTTGGATCGAAGGCTATAAAGAGATCCAAGACTACTCATTTTAAAATCTTTATTCATTTTTCTACTCACTTTCTACTCATCAAGACCAATATCAATGAATCAAAAGTATTCACCACATAAAAATAAAAAGCAACAGGGAATCCCATATGAAGTTAAAAAAAAAAAGAAAATAGAAAATAGAAGACTGGTGTGGGGAGAAACGAGCACTTGTACCTGGAATGAGATGAGTAGCGGTGGGTAACAGGGTAGAAGACGAGCAGCCCAGCAGCAACAGCAGGGAGAAGACGAGCAGCCCAGTAGCAAGGAGAAGACGAGCAGCGTCTTAGGCAAACGATTTCTTCTCTTCTTCTTCTTCGTTTTCTTCTCCTCTTTTTCTTTTTTCCTTTCAATAGATTTAGGGTCTTCTTCCCCGCAGAGGCAGCAACGGAAGAGTTCCTCTCAACCAGTGATCGGTTTCGAGCAAAGAGAGAGCAGTGAGAGCGAGGGAGAGAGAGAGAGATAGAGAGAGCAGAGAGAGCGAGAGAGAGAAAGAGCAAAGAAATCGAGCGAGCGAGAGAGATATAGCAGAGAGAGCAAGGGTGAGAGAGCAGAGAGAGCGAAGTGAGAGAGCAGATCGAGAGAGGAGAGTGAGCAGAGAGAGCGAGAGTGAGAGAGCAGAGAGAGCGAGAGTGAGAGAGCAGAGAGAGCGAGAGTGAGAGAGAGCAGAGAGTGAGAGAGGCGCAGGAGAGAATGAGAGATAAGGGTTTTGGTGGCATGAGAGAGAAGAGAAGGGGATAGAGTGAAAAGAGGGGTTGTGGTGGCGGGAAGAGGGAAAAAAGGGTGGGAAGTTTGCCGATGAATTTTTTTCGTCGCCAACAAATAAATTTTCGTTGGTAAAAAATTAATTTATACATTACCGATATTAAACGTTAGTGAGAAAATGTCTGACGCTAATTTTCGTTGGTAAAAAAAAATTCGTCAATAAAGGACTCTGATTTTTAATTTTCCTTAAAAAAAATTTAAACATTACCGACATTTTACAAAAATTGTCGCTAAATGTTCATTTTACCGACGTCATATAATTCATCTCCATAGTCTCTGATAGTTTTACCAATGTAAAATAAAAATTAAAAAGGATTTTCCGACACTTAGGCACTAAAATGGTCCGCCGGGGGGTCCGGAACGGGAAACGGCACCCAAAAAAATTGGGGCATCCAGCACGAGCACTTCGCTCGAGGGTAACATAACTTGGCGGAACTAACAGAAGCAAATAGGACTCACTGTTAAAGAATTAGAAGCAATGTGTTACTCTGCATACTTGGCCTTCATGTTGGCTGCATCCTAGCTGCATGGACTTTTTTAACAAAATTTGTTTTTCAATTTTCATTCAATCTGCAAAAAAAATAAAAAATAACAAGATTAACATATGATTAAGAATGTCATATGCACGACTTTTAGTGAACCTATATATAAATGAAGCAATTGAAATCAATTATGAAAACAGTGCAATTCTTCCCTAGAACAGAGATATTCCATTAATCAAGTCCATAGAAAAAATACATCACAGACTGAAATTAAAAGTCTTTGGAGGAATATAAGAGAAGGACCCAAGGTTTAGAGCAATAAACTTGGGTCTTGGATTTGAAAGTAATAGGGCCAGCATTTATGATTGAGATCATTGAAGATCTATCGCATGATATATATATATATATATATATGCCTCCAGAACAAAAAAATTTATTGGCCTCAGATCTCTGTTTCTAACATTACTTGTGTACAACAAGACCCATGAGTAACTTTACAGTTTCGTACTATGCAGGAATTTTGGACATTTACCTTCAAGTGGTAGTGCAGTTGATTGACAACAGATAACAAATATCAGTAAATCACAAAAGTGATACATTTAAATAAAAAGTTAGAAAAGAATTTGTGCCAGGTATTACAAATTCTTGACCTTAACTAAGACATAATAAATAATATCAACAAAAACCAAACTATCATATCATAAACAAATAGAAAACTTGAAATCAAAATGAATAATAAATTACACCCTAATTCCTAAGTCACAAATGATTTCAACATTCAAACCTAAAGGGTAACAACAAACAAATAAAGCATATGTTTTTCCACATTTTCTCTTATTTCAGTCTTCATTGTGTGGTAGGAGTCAAAACTGTTGTCTGTCAGCTCCGTGTTCTGAAAATTGGACCAAGTTGAGTCACCCTATGAATGGAGTCACCCAAGCCCAAATAGAAAAAAATAAAATAAAATTAGAAGTGATTCAGATGAAGGGAAAGAGAAGAGATATATAGGAAAGGTAATAGGGAAAATATAGAAGGGATGGGTGGCAACTCTGTTTTTATGGTAATGAACCAGACTCCAAACTGTGATTTAATATCTATATCTATATACAAGTCTGAAAAGCCATGACTCAACCTTATTATAAATACAATAAATGCTTTTTTCAGCTGGCTGTTTGACCCATGTTGATCATACATGCTGACATTGAAGTTGAGTTTAGTAAAAGAAACAAATATTAGTTAAGCAATAAGATACAATAACAATAAAACTTATACATTATGGTAGGTATCCGTTACATGTAAAAGTGTAAGACTAAATTTCTGCAGGGGCTTAGTCGGCGGGGTGGCAGGGAAGGGTTCAATCTCTTTTCTTGTCCTCTTGGGGCCTGTGAAGGTGCAGAGTTCTGATGTGCTTTCATTGAAAAGAAGATGGCCAGTTTTGACGAGCTCTCCTTGGTGTTGTTTTGGGTGCTCTCTTTCGTCTACCTGCCTCTTGTTTTGGGTGCTATCTTTAAGATTTGGAATGAAGTTGCAGTAATTCTCTGTTAAATGTTATAGTTTTTGCAGAAAAAGAGCAGATATATTCCAGTTACAAATTCATAGATAATTAGGAGGTTATCCCTATTGCTTATCATTTGCCAATAGTAAAAATGAAACTCAAATCTGCTGTAGTTCAAAAACCTTTCAGCATTTCACAGAATTTTTAGTTCAGGTACATAATAAATTAATTTTAGGAATGATCTTTACTGACGTTTTTAAATAAACGTCGGTAAAAGTAGACTTTTATCGACGTTTTTAAATTCGTCGGTAATAAATTTCATTTTTTACTTCCATTATAGAATAAATTAATTTTAGGAATGATCTTTACCAACGTTTTTAAATAAACGTCGGTAAAAGTCTACTTTTACCGACGTTTTTAAATTCGTCGGTAATAAATTTCATTTTTACTCCCATTATAGAATAAATTAATTTTAGGAATGATCTTTACCGACGTTTTTAAATAAACGTCGGTAAAAAGACTAGACTTTTACTGACATTTTTGTGAAAACGTCGCCAAAAGTATACTTTTACCAACGTTTAGGTAAAAACGTCGCAAAAAAGCCGACTTTTACCGACGTTTTACAGAAAACGTCGGTAAAAGTCTAGTCTTTTCCCAACGAATTTTTTTACGTCGGTGGAAGACACTTTTACCGACGAATTTAGAAAAACATCGCTAAAGGTGCATATTGTTGTAGTGTTAACTTATTTTCTCTCTCTCTCTCTCTCTTTTTGGTTATTTATTTATTTATTCATTCATTTTTTTTGCTTTTTTTTTGTTTTGTTTTTATTTTATTTTTTTTTTATTTTTATTATTTTTTTCTCTTTTTTTATTTATTTATATTCTCATTATTATTTTCATCGTCGATCATCATCAATTCTTGTTTGGGTTCAACTTTTCAGAATTCTAGGACAATTTGGCTCAAAGAGGCCTCCGATTCTTTAAGGTGACGGATAGGTGCCACAGGGGTGGTGCCCAGCCTGTTTTGGCTCTAGTTCAAGGACTATGAAAGGAGACAGCTTGGGCGCCCAGGGGATGGTGCCTATGTGGAACTGCATAAGCAGAGTCTACCTCAAAGTAGAATGCTGAATTTGGAAGGCAAGTTACCTAAACGTCCAAGGAGTGGTGCCCAAGATGTAGTTCTAGCTCGTCTTAGAATGGGGTTTCGATTTCGAGGAAGTAGGTATTACTTCGAGTTGGTTTCGAAGTAGAATTCTGAATTCAGAATAACATGTGACCTGGGCGCCCAAGGGTTGGCGCCTAGACTATATTTGGAGTTGGTCTCGAAGTAGGACTCCGAATTTGGGGGAACATGTGACCTGGGCACCCAAGGGGTGGCACCCAGACTGCATTTTGAGTTAGTCTCGAAGTAGGATTCGTGTTCAGCCTATCGTACCAAGAGTCCTCGTCGGAGTAGGAGCCTGACCTTTAGAGAATAGATGATCTGGGCGCCTTGGGTGTGGCGCCTACGTGGCATTGCATGTTCAGCACTTAGAGTCCCTGTCAAAGAGAAGCCCTGAGTTTTAGGGAGAACAGGTGACCTGGGCGCCCAGGGAGTGGCTCCCAACCTGCTGTTCGTGTTCTTTTAAAATTCTTATGGGGTTTAGACTCTAATCTATATAAGTGGATCAAGGCCACAAATTTCCCACAACTCCTACTCTTTCAGACTTCGAATTTCATAGCCTTCAAGCTCTTCCTTGCTCCCAAGTAAGTTTTCTCTTCTCCTTTTCTTTTTAAGATGAATGGCATGTCTCATGTATACACTTCTAATTGTATGATTTTTTAGTTGATCAACTTGATATATGATTTCAGATTAAAGCATCCTTTTTTATTTGTTTTGTATGTTCTCTGTTTTTTTTTTCTTTTTTTTTTATTTTCTTTTATCCTCTTTGGGTTATGTGGTTGATCATTTTTTTTTTAAATCCATTTGATCATGTGTTGGCCTTTTTGTTTCTTTTTGTGTTTGGTGATTTTACATATGATATTTCAAGATTATGTTCAGCTTGTTGTTTCTCTTAATTTGTAGTTATCGTCATGCACACGCACAATCTTCGATTTGAATTTGAGTCTAGTTTTATGCTCTTGCTTACATGTTGGCTTTTGTTTTGGTTGTGATGATGTCTTGTCCCACATTTTCTTTATTTAATTCGTCAAGATTGTTTTATGGCATAGGCGAGTCTGTCATGGTCAGATTTAGGGTGCCTAGTTGAAAACACCAGCAGGGAAGGCTAGGTGCCACCCTGGTGGTGCCTATCTTTCCGATTCGCACTAAGGGCTTATGAACCCGAATTTTGGGACATCTTTTCATATTCTGGTTCTCTCCGGCTTCATAGTATGTTATGAAAACATGACTCATGGACACTAAAGTCTTTAACTTGGCGAAATAATGATGTCCTTATGGGAGATATTTCAAGGCTGGGGTGGGCGCCACCCTGTGGTGCCTAGCTGACTCTGGTTTTTTTTTTTTTTTTACGTGTGTTAAGATGTTGTATTGTATGGGCATGTAGCTTGGACTTCTTGGCTCTCGAGAGGGTTTAGGACAGCCTAGCAGTATCTCTGGAAGTATCTCCCACGGATTTGAGAAGGCCTAATAAAATTATCATGGCTAAACCCGTACCTTTTGCAGTGAATTCCTCAAATTAGACCTGGGCGCCACCCCTGGGGCGCCCAAGTGACCCTTTTTTTTTATTTTTTATTTTTTATTTTATGTTGTTTTGGATTTCCTCTAATTATGAGCTTTTCTGGGTTGTTTTTATTTTGTAAAGAGTTTCTAAAGCCTTGTGCATATGCCTACAGGTCTTTTCTTATTCCAATGGCTGGCTCTCCGATCTTCTAATTCGTTGTTGATGGCGTCGAGGGTTCTTCCGCTTGCAAGCCCTACTCGCCAGGGGATGAATATTGGTCCCCCGGAACTGACAAAATAGGGTATTATGACTCTGAGGAACGGGCAGAATTCTACCTCAAGCATGAATCCTCCCTGCCTGTTACCTATGACTGCGTTTTCTGGTTTGAAGAAACTATGGACAAGCGCATTGTGGAGATTAGGCGCAGCAGGTATGATTTACTGGCTATGAAGTACAAAGGTATCTGCAAGTTGTATGGGGATTTGTGTATTGTGGGCAGGACTACTCTAAATAGGTTGAATGGTTATAATGGGCTTCTGGAAGACTTGCCATCCTTTGTCAGCAGCGTGCTCCAATCTCTCTTATGGAGCATGTTGGATGTCAGGGCGATGTTTGAAGTTTGGGAGGCAATGAGGTCTACTGATGAACGGGCTCCCGTCGATGACTTTAACACCTTACACAGGCGGATGGACCAACTGGAACTCATGGTCATGTCTTGCCCTCATGAAGCTCAATCATCTTTTCCTAGGCGCTACAGGAAGTACTTCGAGATGCAAAATACTAGCCTCTCGGCGCTTATTCATCTGGTATACACGGCTTATCTAAATCACTTCCAGCGAGTTCGGGATATTTGTTGTGTCTTGAGGAATCCACCGGACAACTTGAAAGAAGTGCAAGGGCAACTCAAAGTTCATATCGTCGAAATGGAGGCACAGATGGTGCGCTTTCCTACTTTCAACGGGATGGTCCATCCATCCTAGGGGACTCACTAAAAGTTTTTCTATCTTAGGCTAGGATTTTCTTTCAATAAGAGGTCAGGTCATTAGGACCATCTTAGTTAGTTACAAGCTCCACCTAGAGTATTGGGGGCAAAGGTTGTGACCTCTGTTTTAGTTCATGTTTAGGATTCAGTCGATTCAATTAATTGCTATAGTTATTGTTTTAAGACTCTTATTGGAGTTTAAAAAAAGTTGATTTAGATTTATTTATTTATTTATTTTTTATTTTTTTAGTTGAGTTGTTTTTTTTTTTTTTTTGTTTAGGTGGATCTCCCCTTGAAGGATTGCCCCACCATGCAATGGTGATAGGCCAGCGCCCAGGGCTGGGGGCGCTCGGTTACAACAATTGGGGCTGCCCCAATCGTTCCCTCTCTTTCTTTCATTTCTCTGTTTCCTTCTCTCCCATTTATTTTGTTTTGATTCTGGCTTCAAGTGAGGCGCAGGGGTGAGCGAGCAGGGAGCTGAGTGGAGAAAGAACAGAGGAGGAAAGGAAGAGCAGTAGCTTGCGGGTCTGCCGTCGCCTAGGTAAGTGGGTTTCGACTTCTGTTTTTGTTTCTCTTCTTTCTATTTTTTTTTTCGTGGCTGCTGTGATTATTTCAGGTGGAGTCTCAGTGGGCAACAGTGCAAAAACGAGCAGTGAGAGCTGAGTGGAGAAAGAGAAGAGGAGGAAATGAAGAGCGGCAGCGCACGAGTTTGCCGTCGCCCAGGTAAGTGGGTCTCAACCCTTTTCCATTTCTATTTTTTTTTTTTTTTTTCGTTTCCCATGGTTGCTGTGGTAGTTTCAGGTGAAGTTCCAGTGAGCAGTAGTGGAGAAGAGGGAGGAGAGAGAAGGCCAGGTATGTGGTTTCATCCTCCTTCCATTTTCTATTTCCATTCTCTTTCTTTTCTTCTTTTTTTTTAGAATCTGTATGCTGCCATTTCAGGTGGAAACCGATTGGGCTGAGGAGAAAAGGGAGGAGAGAGAGATTCAGGTATGTGGTTGTGGTTTTACTCGCTTCCCATTTTCCATTCTTTATTCTCTCTTTCTTTTCTTCTCTCTGTTTTTTTTTTTAGAATCTGCCTGCTACCATCTCAGGGAGAAGCCGAGTACATTGAGGAGAAAAGGGAGGAGAGAGAGAGATTCAGGTATGCATTTTCCATCTTCTTTCCATTTTATTTCTATTCTCTTTCTTTTCTCTTCTCTCTCTCTCTCTTTTTTTTTAAAGTCCGTTGCTGCCATTTTAGGGAGAAGCCGAGTACATTGAAGAGAAAGGGAGGAGAGAGAGATTCAGGTATGCATTTTCCATTCTTTATTCTCTCTTTCTTTTCTTCTCTCTGGTTTTTTTTTTTTTAAGTCTGCTGCTGCCGTTTCAAGGAGAAGCTGAGTAGGGAAGAAGCAAGAGAATGAGGGGAAGAGGAAGGAAAGGGAGAAGAGAGAATGGGTGTTTGACAGCTTGGTGGCCCAGGTATGTGGGTCCCATCCTCTTCCATTCATTTCTTCTTTCTCTCTTTTATTTATTATCATTATTATTATCATTTTGGACGATGGCTGCAACATGGGGTTTTAGGACTCGATTTTGGCTATTGGCAACCATGGGTGTGGTGGATTTTGGTGAGGGAAGAAGGAATGGAGTTGTCCTAGCTATGATGTTAGCAATCCTAGCCCCCTTGACTAAAATTTGAAAGGTTGCAGAGTGAGAATCCCTTGGTAAAAAAAAATCAGTTTGGGTGGAAAAATGGGCATCCATTGTGGCTAGTTGAGATTGATGGGATGAGGAAGAATGAGGTTTGGGGTGGTCCATGGAGGCTAACTGGTGTAGTGGAGATTGTTGAGTTCATTGAGCATTTCCATTGGCTTTAAATGAGAGTGTGGTGAACGTGATTTTGGACTCTTGGCACATATCTTGGCCATTGTAGGGGGCTGCTTGGGCTCTCTTCTTTTTATTATTATTATTTTTTTTTATTTTTTCTTTCTTATGTTATTCAAGGACTTGTTTAAATTTGTGGTGCACTAGTTTTGACCTATTTCTTACACCATGGTGTGTTTTATGCTCACTTCCATATTTGTAATTATGTTGGGAGCCTTCTGCTCTTTTGCTTCTATTTTTTATTTTTTTATTTTATTATGTAGAAGGGTAAGCTTGGTAATGGAGGGGTGTGGTGGTGATTGCTAGGGTGAGTTGGTTATGATGTGATGGGACAAAGGTTATGGGTGCTGTTTAGTTTAAATTGTGATTTGATTATTCATTTTTCATTTTTTGTATCTTTATATGTTTCTCGTTGTTGTGGTTGTCATTGTTTCCCTTTTCCTTTTTTGTTTTATTTTTGTTATATGACGTGATTGTGGGGTTGGGTGTGATTCAGCCTAATGCATATGTTGAGACGATATGGTGGTGACATGGCTGCACAGGGGTGTGAAGTTAGGGCTAAGTTGGAGGAGTTGGATTGGAATGAATGTGTTTTCACTTCTTTGCAGGCCTGTAAAATGTGTCTTAATGAGGCTTGTTCAATAAATGGGATTCGTTTTTTTTTTTTTTTTAGTCTCCTGGTTGGATCATAGATCATGGTTTTTGGCTCCTCTTCCTTCTATCACTTGACTGATGAGGGTCATCACTTCTAAATTGGAGACACTAGTCATCATCTTCGGACTAGTTTGTCTCTTATGCTTATGTGGACTAACATTATGCTCTCATGCTCAACTTCTCATTTTGGCTTTGGGTATAGGTTTGTCGGATGGCTAGGACTAAAGAGACTTGTAAGCGCGCTTCTATGTCATCGGACACTGTGGAAAGGGCCGGGGTAGGGCAAATCATTGCTCCCCCGAAAAAGAAACAGAAGGGTGAGGATAAATCGGAGAAGAAGCCTCACCTTTCAGACGAGATACGAGCTGGCCGGGTAAACTCTTAGTTGTCTTTATAAATCTCATACTTTGTTGGCTTTCATTATTGTTGACATTCTTTCCTCTTATGTTTGTGTTGCAGCCTGTCCCTTTTGCTCGGGCTAGGGTGAGTTGGTTACAGATGAGGGACTGGTTGACCGAGCCCCCTGATCACTTAAAAGATCGGGTCCGAGCGATGGGGTTCTGGGATTTCATCTCTATTTTCGCCTTCCGCACCGACCGTGCTCTCATTTGTGCTCTTTCCGAGAGATGGAGGGACGAGACGCACACTTTCTATTTTCCGCCCGGGGAAATGACGATTACACTTGAGGACATTGCGCGTTGCTGGGGGCTAAGGGTGACAGGCCTCCCTGTTTTCTCCAGGGCGAATGATGCCAAGGCTTCTATCACTCGATTACGCCTGCATAGGATGTTTGGGGCTCACCCCCAGTCCGGTGTGGGTCAGATTGACGCCGAGTGGCTGAGGGAGGTGTACAGCCCAGAGAGGAGGAGGATCCTAAATAGTAAGTATTCCATTGTTGCCTTTGTAGCATCATATCTTTCTCTTATGCTATTCCTACTAATCATTCCTCCCTGCTTCATTTTAGAGTGGGCTCGGAATCAGGCGGACTTTCTCGCCAAGTTGAGGGCAAGGGTACCGGATTTCGGAGGCTTACCGGTTAGAGGATATGAGGGAGGTCTTATCCCCACAATGGCCGGGGCTCAGGCTGATGCTGGTAACATTTTGTCCCCTCTCCTTTAGATTGCTTCAGAGTAGAAAAATACCCATAAGACCTACATATTCGATATTTATCCTTTATTAACAGTATTGATAATTTCTTTGACAGGTGAGGGTCCCTCTTCTGGCAGATCCCGATCTACGGCCGGCCCTACTGATGACGATGTAGCAGTGGTGGACAGCATTGAGAGTGATGATGAGGTGGACGGGGATTATGATGATGCGAGGGAGTCTGAGGACGCAGATTTTGATGAGTTGGAGAGTGAGTTTATCGCGTCTGATGATGGAGACGACAAGATTGATGATGGGGACAGTGAGGATGAGGGGGTGAGACCTCGTCGAGTTGTTTCTGCCGGCTTTGATGAGGGGAGTGGTGGAGGTGCAGGTAGAGGTGACGAGGGCGATGTCGCCGGACCCTCTGAGCGTAAGCACTCAATCCAGTTTCTTTTAACTGATCTCTGGTGTCTTGTATGCTTCTCATCCTTGTTTCTTACGTTCTTTCTCTTTTGCTGCAGGGTATGAATGGCGGGAAGTGCCGGTTGATGGGTACGCTCGCCGAAAGAGAGTAGGGATACCTTGCGAGGTTTTCCCGGTCACGAGTGAGTACTGAAATGTTTGGTACCTACTTTGCTCTCTATTCTGATTATCTAATGAATTTCTCATGTCAATTTGGTATTGTGCAGAGAAAGAGCATGGAAGGCAATCTGAGGTTCGTTTGAGGAGACCTAGGCTGATTTCGGCACGGTTGGGTGATGATGAGCATCTCAGGGCTTTTCTTCTGTTCTTTTTGGGGAGGTGTCTCTTCACCAACGCCACTGGCAATAGAGCGCCCGGTACTCTCATTCGGTTTGGTCGGTGACTACGCTTAGGGCACGGCCACCCTTGCCTTTCGATTCCATAGCCTGGACTCAAGGTGCCGCCTCCAGCCCGGATGTAAGAGCCTTCGAGGGTTTGTGCCGATCCTACAGGTGTAAACCCTATCCCCAAATGTGGTGACCTATTGTAGCCGACCTTTTCTTATCATGGGTCATTTTTCATCTTTTGTAAGAACCAAGCTTTGGTTGTGTGTAGGTACGGGTTTAGGAGCATATCATCCAGTGTCGGCCTGAGCGCTTGCCTGCGTGGTTGAGTTGTACTCCCCGGGCTTCGCAGTGGTATCCTAATGCCAATTTGCGGAGTTTTGCCGACATTCTGCCTCCTGAGATGGCTGAGCGTATTAAGGCTCTAGGAATGAGACCGGGCGAGCAAGGTTACCGGTTCATCTTAAATGAGTTGAAAAATCACGAGGTACGCTCCTTTTCTCTTTTTGTTTGTCATGTTAAATGTCTGCCTCTCTCTGTTCTCATTTGCTACACATCATGACTTGTCAGGTGATCTGGCAGCCCTACCAGGGTGGTTTGGATGATGAGGTGGCTGTTGTGCAGGAGGGGCGTACTCTATTTAAGAGGGACATTTGGCTCTACGCTCCCCAGGTGGCGGTCAGGTTGGTTGTCAGCCGAGTTGCTCGCCAACTGGGACACCATCAGGTTGTGCCTGCAGAAAAGTTTGTCATGCATCGGTTGTATCCAAGGTGGGGTTTGAAAGCGTTCAAACGCCGCCATCCGTGTCGGAAAGAGATAAAAAATTGGAGAAGGAAAGGGAGGAAGGCCACCTTCGGTGTAGATGCTAGTGCCTGGAGTGACTATGAGGTATATTGGAGGACAACTTTGCATCGATATATACTCCCGAAGTCGTATTCTTGTGGGGCTTCGTATTCTGTTAGTAATTGCGCAGAAGCGGCTGAAGCCTCGTCATTGGCTCGGGTGAGCATTGAAATTTTGTTCACTCTAATGTTGTCTTCCTTTTTATCATGGCTAACATCGTTTCTTCCTTTACTTTTCAGGAGGAGATACTGGCTGCTGCAAGGCATTGGCAGGCAAGTCCATCATCCGAAGGACGGGGCGAGGTGAGGGCTTATGAGGTTTCCAACTTCGATTATGGGCCTTACAATCTCAACGATTCATGCTCTTCCCATCCTCTAACCGTGGCTCTCATGTGTGACAGGGGACATCTGGGTGCGTAGTGTTCGATGCGGAATCCATCCTCAAGGGAGAAACACTTTGATTGTCTCACCTAGTGGAGAGGAAGGTATGACTTCTTGATTTAGTGTTTGAATCCAATGGTGCTTATCTCCATAGTAATGTTGATCATTCTTGATGTAACGGCATGGTTTATATTTCATAGAATACGGAGATTGTGAGACTGAGGGTGTCGCGACCCCGGACCGGGGGCCCCAGGACCGCGACGGGGTGGTGTGGATAATGAACCACCCCTTGATAATAATTGTACATTTCTTTAATTTCCCATAGGTTTCCCGGTGAGGAATCCACATTCACTCATAGAACATTTATATAGGTGCGGAAGCGTGTAGCAAATCAAACTCTAAATCCAATCACATCAAATAAGACTGTTAATACACAGGTATGACATGATGTCAGAGTGAGCAATGATCTCAATAGCATTCCCAAAATATGAAATTAAAGTTTATACAAAAGATCAAGTTAAGTTAATATTCCCCAAAAATAATGGCCAACAGAGGCCAGTACAACCAAAGTATAAAATCAATGACAACCCAAAATGTTCGCAGCTCGAAGCTAAACCGAATGTCTACATGACATCGTCAGCTTGCCACTCTACTAATCGTTGCGGTTCACCGACCGCCTCCTCTGGCTCCTCCTCAAGGGCAAAGACGGGAGCTGGACCTGAGTACCACAAAAATGGGTCAGACACGACGGTCTGGCAGGTGGGTGAATAGATATACCAAGAAAGAAATCAAAACACTTTCTAAACATGATGAAATCTTGTTAAAACAATAACTGTCTTAAAACAGGGCATATAGCTCATTTAAAGTACAGATGCAGTATAAATCATGTGGGGTATTCAAGGTACAGGAAACTGACTAGATGGCAACCACACTAGAGCTAAATCCTCTCCATCACTAAGGTGATGAGAGCACATTCAGTGCATTGGGCTTGAACACACGAAGTGACGAGAACCAACATTATAAACATATATATATATATACATATAGCTAGGCAAGACCACGGCCGCGGAACCGGGTAACGGGACAGTACGAGATCCAAGTTGCAACTGGCGGGAGCACAGGGGGAGACCCAAGTCAGTTGATCAGACTGACAAGGATGTCCAAGCTTAGTGGTGCCGACTCATAGGTTATATGATAAATCAAAACATATACAAAACTATATCAATATAAAACATACGGGCAGGCGGGGCATGGTGCTCGTAGGCACACATTTCATATCATTAACAGTTCAAGTATACACGGGCTGGCAGGACATATCGGGTGTACAAATCGGAATTTGAGAGAAAACCAGTAGAATCGGGTAATGATACATATAAACTAATTAAAACAATGCAATGAATCCTTATGTCATTAGGGACTATGTATTGGGGCGTCCATATTCAAACGACATGTATAAGGATCTTGTATGTCTAAATTACCCTTAGTATGGTACTCGAATGATAGAGGACATACTAAGTTTCCTTATGCACGTTGATGAATATAAAAGTCTCAATACCTTTTCCGAAATGATGTTTCTTTCTATGTCAATCTCCTTATGTCATCCCCTGGGTCTTTCCAAGGTGGTAGGGCATCAGAACAACCCATCCAAACCTTTAAATACCATAACTGAAACCAATAGAAAAGACTCAGGAATTCTGGGTTAAACTCGGTCACCTGTCGGTCAGCTGGCGGTTAGCCGCCGATGTGATCGGCGGTTAGCCGCTGACTGACCGCGGGGCTGACCGCGGTTCACCCTGCTAAAATGTAGCATTCTGTGTTTCTAACCGCGCCTCTCGGGTACCTAGCGGTCACTGGGGTTTTTGGGGTGGCGGTTAGCCGCGAGCTGACCGCGCGGGTGACCGCGGTTCGCCTGTCAAAATGCAGCATTCTGTGTTTCTAACCGCATCTGGGTCGGCTAGCCGCCGGTCACATGTCGGCTAGCCGCCGAGGTGACCGCCCGCTGACCGCCCAGCTGCGGGAATTACACATCAGGTGCAGATTTCAGTCAATTCTTTCCCAAACCATTTCACCTCCATTCCAACCCTTTTCTGATGTGGAATGGGTCTATTCCCTTCCATCTAACATTTACTTCTTTCCACCAACCACCATTCCACCAATGCATTTAATTCTTCTACCAATACACTTCTCATTCAATGCATGTACCATAACATTTAAGAAGCTTATAATAACCAAAATACACTTTGATGATGAATGCATATATTCACATAAAACTAACTAAGAGATAAACCATGCAATAAATACATTTCCAAAAGCCTTATGCAACATCATGAACCAAGTGAAATAGGAATAGTAAAAATTCACATTTTCAACAAAGAAAGAACTAAATCAATCGAATCCATTCATCCACTTGCCTTGGTCTCCAAAGTATGCTAGACAAGCTCTAATCCACTATCAAGCTCAAAATCTACAATCTACACAAAATCCCCAAAAATACATTCATTGCAAGCCCTAAAATGGCAAAACTATGAAATAGAAAGGAATAACTTCCAATAATGGAAATGAAGCATCTTCAAGACTAGAAGAATCCAAATCTAAAAGACGAGAAGGAGAGCTTACATGGAAGTTCTCCAAATACACAAAGCTTGCTCAAGAAGGGTCCTAGAATGGTGGTTTCTCTCTAAAAATGGTACCAAGAAGGAGCTCTCATGGAGGGGAAGAAGATTGAAGCATCCATTCTTCCTTTAGCAAGAGATTTGAGAGAGATTGAGAGAAGAAGAAGCAAGAAGCAATGGAAGTTGAAGAGAACCCTAGGCTGGGCTGGGATTTCTGGTTCTCAAGGAATTGCAAGAAGAGGAAGAGAGGGAG
The DNA here is from genome assembly GCA_029852735.1 of Persea americana. Lineage (NCBI taxonomy): Eukaryota > Viridiplantae > Streptophyta > Magnoliopsida > Laurales > Lauraceae > Persea > Persea americana. Next base: position 25,688,759 of record CM056820.1, on the reverse strand, counting down.
AAGGGCTCCCCCTTATATAAAAATCTGAATGGGTCCCACAACTTAAAAGTCCAAAATGGGCTAAAACATCGTTCTACGGGCTTCGGACGGATTCGACGAAGAAGGAAGAATTGATCGTCGAAATTTCTACTTTCCAAAAAGTATATATTTTACAAGTTTCGGAGACATTGAAAATAGTGTCCAGATTTTGGTGTAAAAAGACTGTTTTACCCCTATCAATGGCAAAGTAGGGTTTAGAGGTCTCGAATAAAAACGGAGCAAATACGAAAGTTGTCGGGAATCACAAAATACATTCAACGGAGCAAATTACCGATTTCCAGAATTATAACTAAATCCCCAACTAATCAAGACACAAGAAAAGGAACCCCCAAAGGGCCCCACTAGATCCAAAAGAGTCCCCAAAATTATTTAAAGCTATAAAAAGCTATTCTAATCCAGATTTACTCAATTCCCACTAAACACACTTATAGCTAAAACACGTCTTAATTAACACTAATTGGAAACTCTCGGGGCGGGGTCTTACAGAGGGCACTATTGATAGCTGAGAGGGTAAGAAAATTGTTAAACCTAATTAGCCACGTGCTACCTTATTTATACTTTCCTTACTAAAAATGCTTTGGTAATAGGAGCGCCGCCTGGAAAACGAAGCGATCATCAAAGCATTCGCGGATTCTCACGAGGTATGAGGTCATGGAGTTATTTGTTCATTTTGAATTTGTATTTATGACCTTTGGTTACTATGCAGAGCAACAGAGAGCAGGATATGTCCGAGGTAACGAGAATTCGATTAGAGAGCGATCTTCTCACTCTACAGGCAGAGGTGGACCGACTGCGGACTAGCGAGGTTTGCGTTTCGTTTTATCATTCTCGTGTTCAAGACATATAATGACCGACTCTTAACCCTTTCTATTCGTGATCCTTAGGCAGAGGCTCGTGGCGAGCGCGACAGAGCGTTTGCTGAGAGAGCTGCTTCTGTGGCACAGGTATGAGCGATTCTCAGGTGATATTTTAATCTCGATTCCTCATCCATTGTTGATGTTGTTTATAATTTTGTTCTGTGCAGGTTGACGAGTTACGTGCCGGGCTTAGGAGCTTTGAGGCCCCTGTGCAGGTAAAGGTCTTTTCTTCCTTTTAAATTCCATGTTTGATGCTACAAGGTTTGTTGAACGTAATGTTTCTATAAGCGTTGTCCTGTAGAGTGGTGCTATTGTTGCTTCTATTCCTCCACCTCTTAGCTTGGGCGAGGAAAAGGCCATTATTCATGATCATTACGCTCTGCGCATGGATCGCATGGAGCGACAACATGGTGAGGTGGTTGTTGATTTGCGGGGGTGTCTCGCTAGACTTCATCGGAGGGCAGAGGAGAGAGGTTATGCATCTCGAACTCGACCCGCACTCCTTCTCAGGGTGCTCCTGGTCCGACCTCATTTGCTCCGTCGGCTCGCCATAATGGAGCCACTCCGTAGATTCATCGTTCTTTGACCGATCTCCCCAGGCTGCATCATTAGTGTATCCTTATTCCATGTATCCATATTTGCTAGTCATGTATTTATGTTGTTTCGCCCCATCTTTAGCTTATGATGAGAGCTAATATGTATTCGATGTATGTTGTGCATACGTGTATTATGTATGTGTAGTTGAGATAGTGTGCTTGATGCCTTAGAAGTGCCATGGGAATGTGTTTGATTGATAAGGAGTTGTTGTGGGGTACCAGGGAATATATGAAGTGTTTTTCTTTCACAGGTAACAGGTTCTGTGTATCCGGAAATCTTCCGGGGTCCAAAAAACAAGGGGAAGTGCTGCCGAAATTTTTCTAAAATTTCTTGAATTTCGTGCCTCAGCAAAAATCTCATGGAATAAGAATAATAGCAATCCGGGATAGACAAGATGAGATATAATAAACCAAATGAATGCAATCCCATGCCAATTTTGACCCGAAGAGGCAACATGGCCACAAGGTTCTCAAACAATGAGGAGTGCCTGAGTGTGTGACATTTATGGCCTAAGCAATTCTATGTTTTTAAGGCATTTACATCGTCAACAATAAGCATTAAGGCAAAAGCTCAAGACATTTGCATTTTCAAATCAAATATGATATCATAAAGGGTGTGCATAGCATACATTTATAATCAAATTCATCATTATATATCATAAGAACCATAATTCATACTTCCCAAGTTTGGTCATCAGCATTTTGACCTTTTCTAGTTATGAGGAGTTGTGTGCAAAATAATACCCGTAGATAATAAAAAAATGCCCCAGCTTGTGGGATGTTATGAATGTAATCGGGGTTGGTTTCCCTGCAAGGTCTCAAAGCAAATTTGTTAGTTTAATATTTTTAGGCCCCCTGCAATATTTAGCTAAGGTGGCATCTTTCTTTCTCGGTAAAAATGTCAGGGGGCCATTTTGGCATTCAAGCTTTGGGAAAAGAGATGGAATTAGTACCTTAGTGTATGTGTTCTTTCCTGCATTCAATCAGAAATGGTTAGCAACAAAAGCATGCATGAGGTGAGGGTGTGTGCACTCCAGTTAGTGTTTGTGGCAATTGTGTATGCGATGAGGGCCCATATTGGGAAGCCGTGCAAGACAGATATATAGATATATACATATATATATATATATATATAAATGCCCCAGCATAAGACTAGTGTTCATTTTGGCTGTGGGCAAGAAAGTACCCTCGTTCCATGATTGTCACCATGGAGGTAATGTGATACTCCCTAACCATCATTTGGAGGTCGATCCCTCACAAGCCCTCCTCTTGTAGCTGCTCAGTCATTTCGGTTGTACTTCATAAAGCACTTGACTGTCCTCGGGGCTCATTCGTGATTTGTGTTTGTGTGTGGGGTGGTAAGTCACCGTGCCTCCTTAGTGCTGTGGCTTCCGACCACCTTCAGCTCAGTTCATGCGATGAGTACCCATGTCACTCCAGCGGAACTAATTCTAATAGAGAATTTTTTATTTTTTATTTTTTTAACACGTAATTGTGCAATTTATAGGTTCTTTAAGCTTTCTAAGTAACCCATTTAACGAGCTTTAGGCCAGCGACTCCCAAACCAGACAGCTTTAGGGCACTAGGTACATAAATATCCCTGCGGGCTTACTGGCTCGAGTTAAAAAGGCTGCAAACCCAAACTAATCACGTTTTTTTTTTTTTTTTCATTTTTAGCATGTAACTGTGCAATGTCTAGGTCATTTAAGCTTTCTAATTAACCCATGTAACGAATATTAGGCCAATGACTCCAAAACCAGCCAGCTTTAGGGCACTAGGTATGCAAATACCCCTACGGGCTTACTGGCTCGGGTTAAAAAGGCTACGAACCCAAACTAGTTACGAGTATATATATATTTATTATTATTATTATTTTATATATATATATATATTTTAGCAAACGGTCGAAAGGCTTTCATGACATGGGCAAACTCACCTTCAGACCTTCACATCGAATGACTTTAACCGTGCGAAATTTGTGCGGGGCAGATCCACCTTATTTGTGTATTTTTAAGTGTTAGTGTGTGTCCGAGTTCTAAATTTGATCAAAGTGCATTTCTTCGGTCCTCCTATGGGATTTCTATAACTACGCAAAAGGGCAAGGAGGGTCATATTCTACAAGAAGTGAGGAAGGGTCATATTGTGTACCTTTTCAGGTACATAGCGTTCCATGGATCGGAGAGATCTTCCCCCCCCCCCTGCATTTACTAATCTGTATGCATTTCCAAGATATACTTCTTTAATTGCACAAGGGCCTTCCCAATTGGGTCGTAACTTACCTCGGGGATGCGGAAGTTGAGAAGGAGAGATGCGTTTCAGCACGAAATCGCCAACTTTGAATTTTCTTTCTTTGACATGTTTGTCGTAGGCTCTGGCAATCCGCTTCTGGTATACCTGTGCGTGCTCTGCTGCTTTCATTCTCCTTTCGTCAAGTAGGTCCAGCTGAAGTAGCAATGCTTCTCTCCTCTGGTCTTCTGTCATGTCTTCATCTAGCTGGATGTGCAGCGACGGGTGAAGGACTTCAAGGGGAAGGACTACTTCCATTCCGTAAGTCAAAGAGTATGGGGTTTCTCCTGTGGGAATTCTTATTGAGGTTCGATACGCCCACAATGCTTTGACCAAACGGTCTGGCCAATCACTACCTTTGGTGGTTTGCACAGTCTTCTTGATGATCTTTAGTAGGGTCTTGTTGGTTGCTTCGGCTTGACCATTTGCTTGGGGATAGTATGGGGTTGAATGATGCAGTTCTATGTTATATTTTGTGCACAAGTCGTTCATTTGTTGGGATATGAATTGCAGACCATTATCCGTTATGAATGCCTTAGGGATGCCAAACCTAGCTATTATATTCTTTTTAATGAATTTGACTACGGAGGTTGCCTTAATATTAACATATGCTTTTACTTCTGCCCATTTAGTGTAATATTCTGTTGCTGTTAATATGAATGCTTTATTTTGTGTGTTCTCTACAGTAGAGGACAGGGGTCCTATGATATCAAAAGCCCAGGTCGAGAAAGGCAATGGAGTCGTGGTAGGGTGAAGGGATGATGCAGGGGCATGAATTAGGTCAGCATGCAGCTAACATTCTTTGCATCTTTTGACATAATTGACCGAATCCGACTCTAGGGACGACCAATAGTAACCTAAACAGATGATCTTCTTAGCTAACATCTGGCCGTTGACATGTCCTCCGCACTCTCCTGAATGTGCCTCTTTAACTATCTCTTGCCCTTCTTCTATGGTCATGCATCGTAAGAGAGCTCCACTAAATGATCTACGGTACAGTAGCCCTGCGACTATGACATATCTCTGAACCATCTCTCTTAATGCTCTTTTATCCGATCGGGTGGCATAGTCGGGGATGTAGCCATCATGCAGGTAATTCCAAATATCATAGTACCACGGGTGGTCATCTTCCAAGTCATCATCATGTTGTATGTGAGTTAGGATTCCTTCTTTAGGTTTAGAATCTTCCTCCTGATCGGACTCTTCGGTCTTAGCTTTCTTACTCCTATTTTTTGAGACTTTCAGCAGGACTTCGGCGGGGTTCCCCTTGGTCAGGTCTATTGGTATGACAAACGGATAATCTAGCCTTCTAATCAGAAATTCTTTGGAATCCTTATCATCAGGCATCTCTATGGTTGAGGCTAAAATCGCTAATGAGTCAGCCAATCGGTTCAAGGCGCGAGGGATATAGAGAAATGAAATCTTCTTGAATTTAGACATCAGCTCTTTGGCTTTCTCGTGGTAGTGCGCAAGCTTAAGGGCGCTAACCTTCCATTCTCCAGCTATTTGGGAAATAACAACCTTAGAATCACCAAGGACTCTTAGCTTATCAACACCTAGGGCCTGGGCTTCTCTTAACCCTGCTAATAAGGCTTCGTACTCCATCGTATTATTGGTTGCTGGAAATCCGATTTTATAGGCTACTGGGATGACAACTCCTTCCGGGGATAATAACACTATACCAACTCCTTTTCCATTCTGATTCAAAGCTCCATCAAAGTACATGGTCCATAAATCATCATCCTTTGCTTCTTCAACGTCTGCAAACAAGATACTTTCGTCTAGGAAATCAGTTCTAACCGGTTCATACCGTGGCAGAGGGAGGTGTGCCAGATGGTCGGCAATTGCTTGTCCCTTTACAGACTTCTGGGTAACATAAGTTATGTCAAACTCTGCCAAGAGCATTTGCCATCGTGCGACTCTTCCCGAAGTAACGGGTTTCTCGAAGATGTATTTTAAGGGGTCCATTCTGGCTAAGAGTTTGACCTGGTGAGCTAGAAAGTAGTGTCTCAATTTCTGGGTGGCCCAAACTACGACTTAGCAAGTTCTCTCCATTGGGGAGTATTTCCTTTCGTAGGGTAGGAGAGATTTACTCAGGCAATAAACCGCGTTCTCTTTCCTCCCAGTCTCATCATGTTGACCCAGGACCATACCTATCGCAGACTCTATCGCTGACACGTACAAAATGAGGGGCCTATGTTTAGTAGGGGACTTCAGGATAAGAGGACTTAATAGATATTTCTTTAGATCTTCAAATGCCTTCTGGCAGTCGTCGTCCCAGTGATATTCTACGCCTCCTTTTAACAACTTGTAGAATGGCTCACATCTTTATGAATGCTGTGAAATGAATCTTCTGATGAACTGTAGTCGTCCTATTAGGCCTCTTAATTCTTTAAGGTTCTTCGGTGGTGGCATTTCAAGAATGGATTTTACCTTAGAAGGATCGACTTCGATTCCTCGATTACTTACCATAAAGCCTAGGAGTTTTCCAGAGGATACTCCGAAAACACATTTCTTCGAATCCATCTTTAGTTGAGTGTCCCGGGATCGTTGAAGAACTCTCCTGAGAGCTGTGACATGTGTTTCACGTGTTCTAGATTTGATCAGAATGTCATCTACGTAAACCTCCACACAGTCGTGTATCATATCATGAAATATTGCCATCATGGCCCTTTGATAAGTGGCACCGGCATTCTTCAAGCCGAAGGGCATAACAATATAACAGTAAGTCCCCCAGGGCATGGTGAACGAGGTTTTCTCCTGATCCTCTGGTGATAGTCTGATTTGGTTGTACCCTAAGTAACCATCCATGAATGATAGCATAGCGTGCCCCGCGGTATTATCGATAAGCACGTCGATGTGAGGTAAGGGGAAATCGTCTTTGGGAGATGCCTTGTTCAAATTTCGTAAATCAATACAGACTCGGACGCGTCCGTCTTTCTTCTTCACTGGGACTATATTGGCGACCCATTGAGGAAACAACACAACCCTGATGAACTTCGCCTGGTGGAGTTTGTCAACCTCCTCTTTCACTTTCAGTGCAACATCATGGAGCATTCTTCTCAATTTCAGTTTAACCGGTCTAGCATTTTCCTCTAATGGGATCCTGTGTTCCATTAGGTCGGGCGCGAGTCCAGGCATGTCATTATAATCCGATGCGAACACGTCTTGATATTCTCTTAGGACCTTAAGGATCTCGTTCTCTTCGTCAGGTTCTAGGCATGCACTGATTTGGACCTGCTTGGGTCTTTCGTCCGTTCCTAGGTTTATCTCTTTTGTCTTTTAGGCAGCCGCTTGTGTTTCTTCGTCAAACTTCTTAATTACTCTCCTAAATTCATCAGAAACTTCATCATCCCCTTCTTCAGTGTCTACTAATTCGTAAACACCCATTCCATCATTGATGTTCACACGTTGCACGGAAGGTTTGGGTTCTGGAACGACAGGCAGAGGTTCGCAGCCTAACTTCTCGATGTTTGTCATAATTTATTCTAGTAGAGACAGCTCCACTATGGGTATCTTCCATCGCCTTAGGTTACCCATATTTAGATGATAATCACAGTCTTCTACTCCTACGGCTCCTATGTTTTTGGGTTTTCTATTTTCTAATTTTTTTGGGTTTTTGGGGTTTTCTAATTTGTTGGGATTTTTGGAATGATATGGTACAGGTGAGGTCAAAGATGAGCTATCTACCGAGGAGGATCCTCCTCGCTGGCGTAGCCAGGCGGTGGGGCGGTACACCACTTCATGATCATTGAGGTCATCGGTTTCCCAAACTTCGTGGTTCTCTTGAGAGGAGTCTTCTCGCCAATGGCGCCATGCAACGGGCCAACATACCACTTCTTTGCTAGTAGGGTTTTCGATTTCCCATGTTTCGCGACTTTCTCGGACTTCGGCGATCGGCCTGTTTTTTTGGGTAGATGACTTAACTCACGCATTCAGCATGTTACAAGATAGGGTCTGGAATCTTGGATCGATAGTGTGGTCTATATTGTTCACTCCTTTTGGAGAATGGAGCTCTTTCCAAGTGCCGAAGATTTCCTCGTGAATCTCACTTTCAGATGAAGTCGGATCTTCCCAATCTTCTACTAAAACGGTCTTGCCTTTATCATTTGGATCCAAATTGTGGCATCCCCTTCCGAACGGAGGTGCGTTGGGATCCAAAGTTTTGTCACGCTTCATGAAATGTTCATTTAAGGTCCAGTCCCCCCGTTTATACCTTATGTCATTGTGTGTGCCGTACCCTAATCCTTCTGCTGTCGCTCTAGGGTCTGGTATGTAAGGGTCGGTGATGATCCGGGTTGATACCCCATCTTCTTCATTAGAGTCTGTCCTCGAGCTTGCCCTTCGTTGTCGAACACCAGATTTTGCGGGGAGGATAATTCGGAACACATGTTCTGCGTAGGGTCCATATCCATCAAAGAGATGAGAGGATCGACCTTGTACCCATGAATCTTGACCTCCGGTGTAATAGGAGCGGGTTGTAGGGTCAGGAGTATTTGGAGTTCTTCCGGTTCAATGACAAGTGGGTTTCCCATCAATTTCATGATCTTGCCCAAGTGAGGGAATTTGACGCATTGGTGTTGGCTTGACATAACGGCATTCATATGATTCAACCATCGGCATCCTAAGATCAAGTTAAAAGTGGCGGGGATGTCCATAATATAAAATTCTTCTGGCATTGAAATCGGGCTCGCTTGGACCAGTAGCATAATTTTTCCACAAACCGTTTTCTTATTCCCGTCGTAACCAGTTACGACCATAGGGGCTGGAGTTAAGTCCTTTATTGTGAGCCCTAAGGCTTTGTAGGTTTTCAACGGACAAATATTCAGTGATGCACCAATGTCGACCAAAGCTCCTGACATTTCCTTCCCTGCTATCTTGACTGTTAGATGTAGGGGAGAGGTTCTCGCCTCAGGTGGTATTTCCTTCAATTCTTCCTTAGTAAAGGTAATGGCAGGGAACAAAGCCCCCGGGGCCAAGGCTGAAATAGACGTTCTTAGTTCTTCTGGAGTTATGCCTACTGGGACTTGTAAGCGTGTGATAGCCTCGAGTAATTGTTGCTGATGTTTGGGGGAGGTTTTAATCAGATCAAGGACAGATACCTTAGCTAGAATCTTTGTGAGGTGCCCTAAAAGGTCATATTCTATCCCTATTTCTATGGAACTATAAGCTCTTTCATCAACTATCTCCTCAACCTGACTATTGGGATTTTGAGAATCTAAGTTTTGAGAAACAGGGTGAGGGGGTAGTCGGGGAGGACGGATCCGTCCAGATCATAAGTGGGCCTGAGACACATTTGTGTCCAGGTAAGGATCTGGTTGAGAATTCGTGATGATTGGCGGTTCTCGGTTGTTTGGCTCATCAAAATTTACCTTATAAAGCTCAGGGGAGTCAACAATCATATCCATCCTTGAATTGAAGATTTTGAATTTGGTCTTCCCATCCCATGGCGTGATGTATTTTCGATAATCCTCTTCTTCAAAGAAATCACCATGACACGGTTGGCTATGGTTTGCACTCCCTTGAGCCGAGGCATCAGTATGTTGGTGCTCTATTACGGCGATGTTTATTAATTGGGTCTGTGGGCCCTGTTCAGAGGTTGATGCTCCATGCTGAGGTAAAGGGTTTGTATAAATCTGCATGTTGGGAATATTTTGTGCGGGATTGGTGGTTGGATTTTGATTGGGAGGGGCATTTCGTGGATCATTCCCACCTATTGGCCTAATGTTACTCCAATCAATTCTACCTTAATCATTGAGATCATAGATCAAATCTCTAACTATGTAGCATTGGGTGAGGTCATGACCTGGCATCCTATGGTAGGCGCAAAACCTAGTCTTGTCTAGGTGTTCGGACCATGCCTGCAGTTGTTCCGGCGGAAGTTGGAGGGCATTCTGGTTTAAAAGAGACCAGAAGACAGCAGTCCATGGTTGAGGAAGGGATGGGTAGTTTGCCCTTTTAGGTTCGAATCTTCTTCTATTTCCATTGTTCGGGTTATTCTGGTTGCCGTTGTTGTCTCGGTTGTAATTGAAGGGGACGGTACCATAGTTGGGTTGAGGATTCGCGTTCTGGTTTTGCGGCGGAGCTATCGGGTTCGAGGCCGGCTGTATGGGATTAGGATTCTGGTTTTGATTCACTGGAGGCCCTTGGTTTCTTGGTGGTTGGTCATAACTTTGATTATTTCTCGAAGGGTTTCAGTAGTTCTGATTGTTCCGCTGATAGTTTTGATTATTCCTCTAATAATTCGGGTTACCACCTTGGAAATTAGGATTGCCATTTTGCCCTAGGTTTTGGTCTTGGTTAAAGCTAACACTGGTACACTCTTGGTACGGTCGGTAGACCTCTTCCTGATTCAAGATGACTTCAGGAGTCGTGCGGCTCTCTGGTTGGGTGGTTGTGCCTACCCTACGCGTGTTCTTTTTATGGTCAATGATGGTGTTCAATTCCCCTTCATCTAGATTTTACTTCATCCTAGATAACCTACGGTACAGGCCACTCCAACTAACGACCTCCCCAATTGTCATCAGGGCTCTCATAGGATCCTTTATGTTTGATATAGCCATTCTTACTTGTTCTTCTTCTTGCATGTTGCAGTTTGACCACGCGAATTGGTTTTGCCATCTCACTGCAAATTCCTCATAGTCTTCATTGTTCTTCTGTTTGAGATTAGCTAAGTCATGCCATAAGGGTTTGTTTTTAGTTAGATGCTGGTATCGCGCTAGAAACTTCTCTACTACATCCTCGAAGGTATTGATTTCATGCGAAGGCACGGATGTATACCAAGTTAATGCATCTCCTATTAGGGATTCCTGAAAATAATTTATGAGCATGGAGTCATTGTCTGCGATGGCACGACACTTGTTGCAAAAGGAGACTAGGTGATGGTGAGGGTCAGTAGTCCCATCATAAGGTACGAACTTAGGGGCTCTAACAGGGAAAGGTGACCTCTCTTTTTCCTCCTTTTTGGTAAAGTCGTAGAATCCTAGTTTTTTGCCAATTGAGCTCGAGGATTTCTTTTTAGTTTCGTTCTTGAGTTCCTCCACGTTTTTCTGCAATTCTTTGAATGCTAAAGGATCTAAGTATTGAATTGTCTGTGGCTGGCATTCTCTTTGTGGTTCTAATGAAGTAGGGGCGTAGGCCGGTTCTTGGAATTGGCCTTGGAAATATGGTTGTGAGATAGGCTGTTAGCTTTGGTTCAACGGAATTCCTCCGTGTGTAATCGGTTATCCCCTATATGGGTCAACTATTGGGCTTAAAGTGGGTGGTTGATATGCTTGCTGATAGCGCGACTCATTCGCTTGGTGTGTTTGATAAGGATTTCCAACGCCCGTGGGGTTAGTAACCTTCACGTTCTGGATTGGGAGATTATGTTTCACATTGGGCATTTGATAGATCGGGACTGTTTGATTTTGATCAGTGAGAGGGTCCCCCTCGTATTGAGCCGGTTGGGGATATAACATACCAGCGCCAACCGTCACAGGATTGTAACGAACTTGATCCGTTGGTGGAGGAATCATTGCTTAGAATTGGGGCCGAGCCATCTCGTGTTGCCGGTAGGCATCTAGCGCTCCCATATGTGTCGAAGGGTTTTGGTGCGAGATGCTGGATGTCGCTAATTGACCTATGCTTATTGAACTATGACTCATCGGGTGATATGGTTTTTCATTTATCGCAAGAGTCTGGGAAAGGCGCGATGACCCTAACTGGGGTTATGATAGGTGCGTCAGTAGGCATCCCATACTGCGGGATAGAGGACGTGATTGGCTCGGTTTGGCTGATCATGGAAGAATAGGGTATAACCTGCGAGACAACAGGACCACTTGCGCGAAGAGGGTAGTCTCTTGATGAAACGTTATCGTGAATCCTATATCTTATAACCTGGCCGGTGGGACTGACTAGATCCATATAAGTCACCCCTGAATGCAAGGAGAAATGATTCTCTCTTGGTGTAGGAGATGGGGTGGATGTATTAGAATAATTCCTTCCCATTGTTATGGTATTAACTGGTAGCGAGCCTCCTTCGAAGAGGGACCGCCTTATCTGTTGTGGGTCATGGCTTGAAGCTGCCAAGGATCCATCTAATACCCTAAAGGGTTCTACACTTTGCGTGGTTTGGTGTGACCCGCCAGTGGTGCAGATCAATAGTGGGAGTGAGAGGGGTTGAAAGTCGGACATTCCGAATGTCTAACCCTCCATTTGTGAAGAAATGTTTAGATGAGAAGAGAGAAAAGGAGAGGAAGAGATTAGCACTTGTTATGTAGTTTTGTTGGTGAAGGTTTGTTTCTTATGGTGTAATGGGGGAAAGCTTAGTGGACAGTGCATTTGGGCCTTTGGTTTTATTTTCAGACTACTCATAACAACCCTAAACTGAATGGGACACGGACATCAGATAATTGATTGGATGTTCGTGTCTTAGAATATTACTCCATGAAGACCTAAATAAGTGACAGGAAAACATAAGAGGTCCCATCACGATCGCCAGGCTGTCAGATGTGAATTTCGACCCCCCCTTTTCCTCTCCAAGAGAGGCATGGTTTGGGGAAATCTTTATTCATCTATATATGCTATTTAAATTTTACATCGAAAATGAGGATTCCGACTACCCTCAAAATCGATGGATCATGATTGCCAGCAACGGTACGGTCGTAACACCGTTCTTCGACAAAAGTAGAAGAAATATGGGGAGAAAAATAATAAGGTGGGTTCTTCCTCTCGTCTAATGTGCTGCCGGCAACACACGACGGTTGTCCTGTCACATTAATCTGGGTCTCTTTGGGTCTCTTTAATTTGGGTCAATTTAGGGTCATGAGTTAAAGTCCGAATAAAGGTTAATCCTCACATAGCATAATCGTAGTATATCCTAGTAAAAAAATAACTAAAATAAAGAAAATAGAATAAAAGAGGGGGGAGGAGCCAAATATTTAAGAAGAGGATCGGCCCCGTTCCCAGGTACCCCCTTCTGATCCCATGGCAAAATAGGGTTTAAAGGCTGATTTTTCAAACCAAAATGATGATGCAAATGAGTCTTTGATTTGTGATTTTTGTGTTTTTCATGTGCGATACACGAGTGATAAAAGTAAAAGGCCGATGGGCTGTAATTAATTGAAGGTGGCCGATGGGTCAGGATTGAGTGAAAATTGCCGATGGGCCAGTGTTTGTTTTAGGGTGGCCGATAGGCCGTGATTGATTAAAAGTGTGTGCGAAATCACTCATCTCATCTCATTATTCTGATTTATTCAATTTTAGAAATCAGTTCTTTATTCCCTTTTATCATTAAGTTCGATTAAATATCTGGCACCTGAGGTGGAGGAAGAAATAAAAGGAAAATCTTTTTGAGTTTATTTTGTTGGTTTTATAGTTTTTTTTGGCTTTTTGATATTGGGCTAGAAGGGCCTAACTAGGGGATTTTTACTTGGACTTACATGATTAGTGCTTTACTACTGATCATCGGATTAACCTAACCTAAGGTCCTAGACCGCCCACATCAGCTCTCCCAGTCCCCTAATGGAGCAGGAAAAGTGACGGGACGAAGCCTAACGCTTTAATCTATCTAATGAGTAAATTTCGATCTAATCCTAGGGTATGAATAGGCTGAGTTTGATGGTTCAACGGTAAGCAGCTTATTAATTGTGATTTTTAATTGGTTCGGTTTGTTTTGAGTTGAAGATTGATTAAGAAGTGGATTAAATGTATTTGAGGATTCTGTTTAAGTTGTTTAAGGTTCTGGAATTTAGGTTTTTAATTTAAAATGTGGAGCGATGTCGAAATCAGTGAAACGGGGTTCGCAGGGGACTTGGGCCCCAGAGGGGTGGCACCTAAGACACCCTGGTGACTTGGGCGCCCAGGCAGTGGCGCCCAAGTGGCTGCTTCTGGGTGGTTTGGCTAGTGACTATGGTATCGATATTGTTTTCGAAATCCAAGGGGTTCTTACTTGGTGAGTTTTAATATTTCAAATTGTTTTCATTCTCCGGTGTTCAAATGTCAAAGGGATTTGGATCCGGATTTTGAGACGAAACCAAGAGTTCGCGTTTTAGTGCAAATGAGAGGATCGGCGCCAAGGAGGTGGCGCCCAGGTGGATGGTTTGAGATTTTCAGGTATTCCAGATGGGATTTGATATTGGTCTTTGGGTCCGGGGGTTGTTTTAGGTTCTGGTTTCAATTAATTTAAGTTATAAGATGTTTAATTACTCGTTTTAAATTGAAGTTGTGAAACAAGGTTATAGTGTAGGCTCCACAGGGTTGGTGCCTAGGTGGTTGTTTGTTTGTTCGTAGAGGCTTTGGGGGCTAAGCCCGAATCGATTAAAGTTTCAAACGTTTCAAGTTAAGAGTGTTTTAATATGTTGATTCGGATTGGTTTGAATGTTAATTAATTGTATTAAGTTGTTCGCTAGGGGTTCTTTATGAAGATAGGTAGGCTGGCCGCCCAGGGTGTGGCGCCCAGGTGGATTTAGAGGGTGGGCGCCCAAGGGGTGGCGCCCAGATGAATTGTTTTGTGCTTCGGGTCGGTTTGCTATCTTTTAGGTCGATTTAAGTTTAAATTGATTAAAGGACTTAGTGTGTTTGGATGTGGGATGCTATTCGTATTCAATTGGGATTTATTTAAACGTCAATTAATTGGGCTAAGTTGTGACTTGAGTTTTTCTGAAAACGGGGAAGATGGGCTCCAAGAGTGTGGTGCCCAGGTGAATTTGACAGATGGGTGCCAAGGGTGTGGCGCCCAGGTGAACTATTCTGTGGTTCGGGTCGGTTTCGTATTTTTTAGGTTGATTTGTAGTTGAGCGTTTATGGTTTGATGTATTTTAAATTAAAAGTGTTCTGTTGCGATGATTAAGATTAAATTCTGTTTCAATTAATTTGGCCTTAGTGACTGGAGAGGCTGGGCGCCCAGAGGGTGGTACCCAGGTGGATGTGACAAGATGGGCGCCCAGGGGGTGGCGCCCAAGTGTCTGTCTTGTGTGTTTGAGTTGGTTCGATGTTTTAAGTCTATTTGGGCTTATGGTTCCAATTGTTTTAGATTTCAAGGGTGTTCCGGTGTGTTGATCGTGATTGAATTCGAATTTAATTTCAAGTGGGGTTTCCTAGTGATTGGGTAGGATGGGCGCCAGGAGGGTGGTGCCCAAGTGGATGCAGAAGGATAGGCACCCAGGGAGTGGCGCCCAAGTGGATAATTTTGTGGTTTATTCGTTTTGTATTTTCTAAATTGGCTTGAGTCCAAATTGGTTAAGGTTTCAAGCCTTTTAGGTTAACAGTGTTTTAAGGTGTTAATTCGGGTTTAATCAATTAAGTTTAATTAAGTGGTGTTTCTAAGGGAATGGGATAGGATAGGCGCCAGGAGGGTGGTGCCTATGTGTATAGGCAAGCTGGGCGCCCAGGGGGTGGCGCCTAGATGTCTGTTTTATGTTTTTCTTTTGTTGATGTTGCGTTTTTAGGCCAGTTCAAGTCTAAATTGATTGAGGTTTCGGGTTTCTTAAATCTAAAAGTGTTTTATTATGTTAACTAGGATTAAATTCGGGCTGTGATTAATTAGAAGTTTTAATTAAGGGTTCTTTAGAGATGGGAATAGGATGGGCGCCAAGAGGGTGGTGCCCAAGTGTATAGGCAAGCTGGGCACCCAGGGGGTGGCGCCCAGGTGGACTGTTTTGGAGTTGTGCTGGCTTTGAGTTTTTGAGTTAATTAGAGAGTAAGTTGATTAAGGTTTCAATTATTTCAGGTTTAAAATGTTTTACTGTGTTGATTTAGATTCGTTTAAGGTCTTAACTAATTATATTAAGCTTTAACTGGCGTGTTTTGGAGAATGGATAGGCTGAGCGCCCAGAGGGTGGCGCCCAGGTGGCTGTGGAAAGATAGGCGCTCAAGGGGTGGCGCCCAGATGGCTGTCTTTTGGGGTTTTAAGTTTTTGTGTTTTTAAAGTTCTTAATTATTTCTAAATCCGAATTAATTAGGGTCTTAATGTTTTAGAACTCTTAATGATGTGATGTTGCTTAAGTTTACTAATTATGTTGTTTTAATTAATCTTAAGATTTATCCTACTTAGGCACTAAATTCGATAACTTAGACTATCTAACTATTCTTTTTTGGGTTTTTTGGATATCTTTTAATTTGTTTTTGGTTTCTCCTCTAATTTACTAGAGAGTAAGGAAAGAGAAGAAGGGATTTTATGTTTTATGATTTCTTTTTGGATTTTCTGTGGATGTGTGGTTCAAATGATATAAGATGTGAAGTGTGACAAAAATGGTAATTCAAAGCTGAAAACAGATCAAACAGCCAAACATGTCATTAATAGGCAGTTTTTGAATGAACTAAATGCGGAAGATCGGAAGTTGTGCACTAAAGTGGAGGAATCCACTTAGGCACCACACCTGCGGTGCCTACCCTGCTCAATCAGGGTTTTCAACTGAACACAACGAATGCACAAGAATCTCAATATTTTTAAGACAACTTCCGATATTTAGCGACTGATGCGAATGTATTAATTCGAACTACTAGCGATGCAACTAACGAACCTACGAGCAAGCGATGCAACGGGCAGAGATCTAGAACCCGGACCCTGTCTCAGAAGGGTAGGCGCCCAGGGGGTGGCACCCAGGTTGTTCCGGAGAGGGCAGGCGCCCAGTGGGTGGCGTCCAGGTGGTTCCGGAGAGGGCAGGCGCCCAGTGGGTGGCGCCTAGCCCTTCTGCCAAAGGCTGTTTGCGATCTCTTCGATACAAATGATGATGATGATGCTAATGCAAGATTTGACTTAGCTACGCAATTAGAACTACGAAATCAAAGCAAATCTACAATATTTAAATGAACCTAAGCATGTTACTAACATAATAATGCATTAATACCATTTTTATCTCCAGTTAATGTAGATCTATGATGCTCAAATGGCCCTAAGCATGTTTCTAAGCATGAATGGTAATGGAGTGTGGTAAAGGAAGGGAGATCTAGGAATACCGGTATGATGAAATGTTTCTCAAGTTCCTAGATTGAAGCTTTCGCGAAGACCCATGGCTCCAGTTAAAGATATGGAAGTCTCCTCTGTTTCTTCTTCTTCTTCTCTAGATCTGAAGTTCTTCTCTAATGGTAGCTACCTTTCTTCTTCTTTTTCTATTCTCTCCTTTTTGTTTCTTTTCTTAGGGTTTTTGTGTAGCCTCCTCTTGTAAATGAAGTTAAGAGGGGTTATTTAGGTTTGAGACGAGTTTAGAAGGGCTAGGGCTTCATTAATTCGTGTTTCTAGAAGGTCTCACGCATCCCTAGGCGGCTTAAGCTATTTTGGGGTGAATTAGGGTTTGCGAAAAGATGGGCGTCCATGGGGTGGCTCCCACATGGCCTGCACAGTCTGTGCGCCCACAGGGTGGTGCCCAGCTGGTTTGTGCTTCGCTTTTGGTCCTTGGTCCCATTTGGGGTCGAGATTGAACGGATATATCTTCAGCTGGGGACCTACATTGGCATTAATAGGCCGGGCGCCACATGGGTGGTGCCTAGATGGATTTCAAGGTTGGGCGCCACATGGGTGGTGCCTAGGTGAACTTCAAGGCTGGGCGCCACATGGGTGGAGCCTAGGTGGTTCGGTTCGTCTTCGGTGCTTGGTCCCTATGTATGAGTGGTCCCAGTCTAATCTCGAGCCAATTAGTGGAATTTGGAGGCCGGGCACCCACCATGGGGTGTCTAGGTGATTCTGGGGAGTGTGGGCGCCACAGGGTTAGTGCCTATGTGGAATTCAGTAGGGTAGGCGCCACATGGGTGGTGCCTAGGTGGAGTCGATTCATTTTCGGAGTTCAGTCCCTACGTTGAGTGGTCCCGGGCTATTTTTAGGCCAACTACTGAAATGTGGAGGCTGTGTGATCGCCATGGGGTGCCTAGGTGGCCCTGGGCTATATGGGCGCCTAGATGAATTCTAGCAAGGTGGGCGCCACATGGGTGGTGCCTAGATGGAGTTTCGTCACTTTTTCTAAGGCAAACTTCGAAGACTCATAACTTTTGATCCGCTTATCGGATTTGGACGTTCTACATATCGCCGGAAAGCTCTCGAAGTGAGGAATTCAAAGGTCTAAATCTCTTGGCAAATAGGGGCTGAAAAATATGAGGGATCTCTAGACCAATGGATTCGATTTCCTAACTTAGGCTAATCGGGTGACATTTTGTCAAACTAAGTATGGTCTTTGGAGGGATTGGCCTAAGCATGTCTTAAGTGGTCCGGAAAGGGTTTGAGTGGTGTCATGGTTCACTCCTTGTGTGAGTAGTGAATTGGACTCAAGGTCTTGACGAGACTTGGCTTTTCTCTCGCGAATTTCTAGAAATCGTCGAACTAAGTCTAAAATTATCAACAAGCATCTTCATCGTCGTTAATTAATCTGAACTATATCATTAATCATTCAATTATGGGTGAAATGGGGGTATCGCTGTATATGATAGGTATTTAAGGCTATCATAAGGGCCAAATGAGGTGTCTACACTATGTCCTTCATTGCCAGAGCATAGCCCGAGCTAACAGAAGCTCAAATTGCTCGTCGTATACGTTGCCGCGTGGCATATCGACAAAAGAGATTAGAGAAGCAAAGAACTCAGCATTTTGAGCTTCAAATCTCCCAAAAATTGGTCGAAAAAGAAAGACCCGACCAAGTTGCTGTTGTCCACATGGTTGGCAAAACCAAAAGACGCTAAAAGTCAGAGACGAAAATACATGTCAGACGACCGGTGACTGGCAGCGTCTCTCGGACGAGAAGACATCAGGAAGACTCTCCCACTCCTTCGAGCCAAGGACACAGGAGTGATCATTCCTCGGGCTCTTCATCTAGAAGAATGAGCTCCAGCTCAGTCACTAAGACAGTATCCTCTTTCGACTCATGAAGGATAAATGTCCTAGTCACAAACTTTGAGCAACTTCCACTGGACGATAACATGGCTCTACGAATACAGCAGTTAGAGCAAGGACAACAGAGAATAGTGGTCCTGATGGAAAACCTCCTTCTCACTCTCTAGCATCCACCAAACAATGATGAGGTTCCTCCACAAGATGAGGCAAACGGTGGAGAAGATGAGTCACGTGCCCTTACTAAAAAGGACGTTGACAATATCCTTGCCGAAGCAAAAGAAGAGGATACACTGAAGGAGAATGGGATCAAGCCACCATATCCCTTATGGATGGACTCGGTTCCGTTCCCCCCAAAGTTCAAACAACCTCTTCTCCAAACATATACGGGGAAAGGTTCAGTTAGACAGCATGCAATCCACTTCAAGATCCTGACAGGAATGATTGCGGATCAAGATGCTCTCAAGATCCGGCTCTTTGCAAGTACCCTAATAGGCACGGCCTTTGATTGGCACTCCACTCTGCCAGAGGACTCCATTCAAAACTGGACCATGCTAGAGACACGCTTCCTGACCCACTTCAAAGGTGAGGATCATCCTGTTACTATGGCTCAACTCTGCAGCCTTAAACAGGGAGAGAACGAGTCAACAAATGACTTCATTCACAAGTGGAAAGCAATGGCATACAATTGCTCGGATGTGCTGCCACAAGCGTCTCTAATCGACATTTGCTGAAACAACATGAGAGCAAGGATCCGCTCCATGATCATCAGCAACAAATCAAAGAACTTGGGAGAACTCCTAGAAGCATCTATGGAGGCTGAAACGGTGATCAAAGACCTCAACAGTCAAAAGTCATCAAAGAAGGAGCCGACCGCCATTCCGACCTCCAAGCCAAAGAAAATGGAGGTTCTCAATGTGCAAACCAAGTCAGCCCCTCAGCTGCCAAAGAAAGCTGAAAACAAAGCTCTAGGTAAGAGACCTGAACTCTCTGATGCCTTTAAAGAACGAGTAGAGAAGAAATACCCATTCGATGAAGATGTTGAAGAAATCTTTGGGGCTCTCTTGGCAAATGACAAACTCACCTTGCCTGACCCCAAAAGACCGGGAGATGTTGGCAAAACCAATGATCCCCGATATTGTCCATACCTCCAAATGGTCTTGCATCCTCTCAACCAATGTTTCGTTGTGAGAGAGAAGATCAACGAGATGTGGAAAAACGGAGTCATTACCTTTGGCAAAAACTATGGGTCTGCCTCCGTTAACATGGTGTCATATGGACAAACATCGAAGTCACCAAAGGAAAAAATCACCACTTCCTTCAAGGTGATAAAAATGACCCAAACGTCCCAAGAGCTGCTGCCTTAACCCAACACTAGATGGACACCCCATATGGGTACATCCCGATCTCCTAGAAGATGAAAATTGGGAGATCATCAAAACAAAGCCGACTGCTCAACAGTGAAGGCAAGCCAAGAGACAACTCCGCAAGCTCAAACAGCAGGAGAAGGCTCAAACCAAGCAAGAGGTCCCTGAAAAGGCAGAAACCTCCTCTACCACTTCACTGGGGGGCAACAGGGGAGTCTCTCCCTAAGACTTCAAGAGTGGCAAGAAAATTCACTCTTAGTGATATCATGCCACCCACAACTCAGAGATGATACTACGCAGGGGGCATCATACTCTTCTAACTCGGTAGTTGGATTCTCCAAGAATGGATATGAGTCTAGTGGCACTGCCAGTGACACAGATGAATGGGAGGAATCCCTTGAAACCGGAGAATATCTCTCCGATGAAGAATGGATCTCGGAATCCCACCTTATGCCAGTAATCTGGTATAACCCCTTCCAGCCACAAGGGTCCTAGTCTAATGATGATGAAGACCAAGAGGTTGTTCAAGAAAGTGCTGTCAACCCAGTGCAAACAAATGCTTTAGTGGATCCCAACCAGGTTGAACCACAAGGGGTAGATGAAGAAAAAGATCTGGCTCCTATGCCCAATCTTGAAGAATATGCAAGGATCTTACAGCATCTGGCCATAGAGCAAGAGCAGGATCGCATCAACCAGCTTCATCGAAATCCAGAACTGGAAGTCTTGGAGAATCTACAAACACCTCCTCCAATGACTCCGAAAAATGAAGAAAGTTCCTGGATTGATGATCCTCTTACATCGGAGGATGAGTCTGATTCCCAACAGTCCATTGTGGAGGCATCTTTTATCAAAGTTGCCTGCAATGTGATAGTTCAGGATGATAGTGCCTCTGAAGCTTTATCTGCTGAGGCCACGGACTCTCAAAATGCATCTGGCAGCATATCTTTTGGAGCTATATATTCTCAAGTGACTTCCACCGAGATAGCATCTTCTTAGCCATCGTCAACTGAAATGGTGACGTCAGAATTCAAGCCTTTTTCGACTGATCACCAAGAAGAAGCTCTGGCTAATGAAGTCTTTAAAGAAAACCCAGTCAATTGGTCCCAGGTACCCAACCTCATAGGAGATGTCTAGACTGATGAAATACTGGACAAAGAAGAAAAGTTGTTGGAAGCTGTTTAGGACTTGTTCCCGGAAAATGCTCCATGCAACGTAATAATTGAAGACGGCAATGCTGTTGCAGAAATGTTTTCAGCAAATGGGGAGGATCTGCCCCTTGAGCCCGAAGGGGGTCTTTCGAAAGAAAAGCCACCTCTAGAAGCTTTTGAAGTTGGGAAAGGTACCCGCTCTGGCCGGGATTACCACAAAAACTACAACCAACCTTCTTCTTTTTCTTATGTAAATCCTTCAGGAAAACAAGTTGTAAATGCCCCAAGTGGCAACAATAATGAAAATGCAGGCCCCAAGGAGGCTTTCAAGTATGACTTGATCGAGCACTTCAAATACATACCTGCACGCCTGCACATCCTAGACTTATTATGAATGTCACCACAAACTCGTGATAGTCTCATTTCAGAACTACAAAGGTTGAATATGGATGTCTACAAACATGCCCCACAAGTCCTACAGATTGAAATGGACTATAGGGTCAAAAAGTCAAAAACCTCCTCAAAGGGAGAAAAGAAAGAAGCTGGAGGACCTTTCACTGAATGCCTCTCGGTCCGAAAAGCCGCAAATGCTACCATCGCCTTTAATAAGGAAGACCTCCTGCTAGACGAGACGAAGCACAACCGACCCTTGTACTTCACAGGGTACATCAAAGAGATGCCGATACACAGAGTCCAGATCGACCCGGGTTCTGCACTCAACCTCATCTCTACTACGGCACTCGAAGAGCTAGGTATCCCACCTAGCAAACTGAGCCACACATCTGTGTCCATCTTTTGATATGATGGGAGTGCTCAAAGGCCCATTGGTAAAATCAGGTTCAGGTTTCAAATCGGCGATTTTATCTCTGAGGTCACCGTGTATGCAATAAAAACCCCTTCATGCTACAACATCCTTCTCGGACGCCCTTGGATACACGAGAACGGCGTCATCCCTTCAACTCTACATCAGTTCATCAAGTTTGTTGGCGACGGCGGTTTGATACATCGAGTGTTTGTAGACAAAAAGCCCTTCAAAGGCAAAGAAGTCCATTTTGTAGACTCTCAGATGTACAAGGATGAAAAATAAAAAAAGGAGGAGAAAATAGCATCCTTTGCCAGCAATCTCCAAAAAGATAAAGGCAAGGCTCCTCAGCAATCATCGGAAGAAAACAAACCTTCCTGCAAACCCGAAGAGAGCAATCAGTCTCCCTTCATTGTCTCATTCAAATCTTCCAAATCTTTGGTAATAACTACCAAAGTAAAGAAGACAAAGCAAAAGATTGGGGGCAAGTTCGTTGTTTCCTTCATGTCTATCATACAAGACATGGATTCGGATGCAGAGACAGAAGACGATGCATCATCAAGCCAAGCTGATATTTAGCAAGTTCGGCCTGCTGTCACTCCATTGGAGACACCTGTTGACATAGAAGATCCCGCGTTTGCTACCTTCATCGTTCCGGCAACAACGACAGAAGATAAACCAATCTTCTTCCATAGGTCGGACGCTTCTTCATCAAATCCCTTGCTTGAACCTTTCCAAAATGAAGGTATGCCTTAACTATCCTTGTATAGTCCAATGGCACAAGCTATCATGAAGAAAATGGGCTATGACGCTCAAAATCCAATTGGTTTGGGAGGTGGCCGTGGTATTCTTATACCATTGGAACCCACCTTGACCAAAAGTCAGCTGGAAGATTAGAAGCTCCACTGTCGCATAGACAAGTCCTCATACGGGTTGGGGTATGATCCTGACACTCCGATGAGACAGTTGACACAAAGGCTGCAAAGTCCTTTTGCCAACCAGGCCTCAACATCTCGTATTGATGAAGACATCAATCTCCCTGGATATCTCTTTGAAAAGTTACCCGACAAGGACCCAGGAAGCTCATCAAATTGGTATGATTTCTCTGATGATGAAGAGGAATTGTCCGATGACACAGACGCATGGTTCTCTGATTCAGAAAAACCATCGTCTCCAAAAGAAGTGCCTTACTTCGACCCAGTTTCAGCTGGTGATTGGGATCATCTCATAGCAAGTCTTGAAAGGAGTACCGATCAAGAAGATTTATGGATAGAAGCGGAGCCATGGTCTGAAAATTCCCATGGAAATCCAGAAGGTCTTGTTGAGTTGGAAGCCTCCGAAAATATTGTGGTGGAACCACCTTCAAACCTTCTAATAGAAGATTCTGTTCAAAAGAGACTTGGGAACACCTGATAACCCACGTCCTGTATTCATCAGCAAGAATATAAAAGATGATGAGTTACCCAAGTATTTCTCTTTTCTTCGTGAGTTTGTTGATTGTTTTGCATGGTCTTACGCTGAAATGCCTGGCTTAGATTGCAAAATAGCAGTTCACAAGCTCAACTTGCAAGAAAATGTCAAGCCTGTCAAACACGACCAAAGAAGATTCCGTCCTGATGTGATGGACAAAATTGAACAAGAAGTTCAGAAACTCAAAAACGTTGGCTTCATCCGCGAGGAACAGCATCCTGAATGGTTGGCCAACATCGTCCCCGTGACAAAGAAAAATGGGCAAATTAGAGTCTGTATTGACTATAGAGACCTGAATAATGCTTCCCCGAAAGATGAATTCTCGCTTCCCATACCGAGGGTAATGATTGACAACACCTGCGGGTTTGAGCGAATGACTTTCATGGATGGCTTCTCTGGCTACAACCAGATAAAGATGCATCCCGAAGATGAAAGGCATACATCCTTTCGGACTCCATTTGGCGTGTATTGCTACACTATCATGCCATTTGGTCTGAAAAATGCCGGTGCAACATATCAAAGGGCTATGATAAGATATTCCAAGATAAGCAGCACAAGACGGTCGAGTGTTATGTTACTGACCTCGCCGTCAAAAGCAAAAGAAAAGAAGACCATCTCCAAGATCTTCGAGAAGTCTTCCTCTGGCTTCGCAAACACAAACTGCGAATGAATCCCCTCAAATGCTTCATCGGTGTCTCATCGGGTAAGTTCCTCAGATTCGTAACTTGACCCCATCAAAGTCAAGGCAATTCTAGAAATGCCATCTCCAAGAACCCTAAGAGAACTAAAAGGGCTTCAAGGAAGATTGGCATACATCCGACGGTTCATTTCCAATCTATCAGGAAAATGCCGTCCATTTTCTCGCCTGATGAAGAAAGGTGTGGACTTTGTTTGGGATGCTGAATGTGTAGTTGCATTTCAAGACATCAAGTCATACCTGACCAAACCTCCGGTGTTGGCTGCTCCCACAACCGGAAAACCATTCATCTTGTACACAAGAGCTTTTGACTATTATTTGGGCGCTCTACTTGCATAAGAAAATGACGAAGGAAAAGAGGCTGCTCTATACTACCTTAGTCTCATGTTGGTAGGTGCTGAGCATCGCTACTCTCCAATCGAAAAAGAATGCCTGGCAATGATGTTCACCGTACAAAAGCTGCGTCACTATTTGCTGTCAAATACAGTATACCTGATATCGATGATCAATCTCTTAAAGGTCCTTGTCACAAAAGCAGGTTCTCTCAATGACCGATTCGCAAAATGGTCCATCCTTCGGTCACAATTTGATATTAGGTATGTACCACAAAAAGCAATCAAAGGCCAAGCTCTAGCAGATATTCTTGCAGAGCATCCCCTGCCTAAGGATTCTCCGCTTAGGGATGATCTCCCAGACGAGCCTGTCTACAACGTGGAAACCTCCTTATCAAATACCTCCTGGAACATGTACTTCGATGGTGCAACTAGGACAAATGCAAAGGGAAAGCCGATATCGGGAATTGGCATTCTCTTTGTTAGTCCTGACAAATACATGATTCCTCACGCATTTTCGTTACTGGAACCATGTTCAAACAATGCAGCTGAGTACCAAGCTCTGATCATAGGATTGGAACTCGCCTTCGAATCTGGCATCACCACGCTGGAAGCATTTGGGGATTCTCAATTAATCGTCAACCAGATGAATCAGGAATATGAAATCAGGAAGCCTGATCTGTTGCCTTACTACAACAAGGTGCAATCGCTTCATCAAAAGTTTGACATCTGTCACATCACCCACATCCGCAGAGGTGAAAACTTCCGTAAAGATGCCTTGGCTGAACTTGCTGCATCTATGGCAATTCAAGAAGGCGAAAACATGCAAATTACAGTGTGTCAAAGAAGGATTCTCCCTCCTCTCAACACCCACCAAGTAGTTGCTGAATGCCACCGAGTGGTCGGAGGTCGGATTTCCATCCTTAAACCTCCGATTGGCGACTGGAGGGATCTGTTCATTGATTATATTATGTTCGGAATCTTACATGAAGATCCAAAAGAGCGGGTAAGTATCCAAAGACGAGCCCCAAACTTTCATTTGGATATTTCCTCCAAAATGCTTTACAGAAAATCCTTCACTGGAGTACTTTTACGCTGCTTGTCACAATAAGAGGCAGAAGAAACTCTAAAAGAAGTTCATGCTGGTCTTTGTGGAGCCCATCAGGCTGGTCCTAAGCTCTATGATCAGATAAAAAGGTTAGGTTCTTATTGGCCTACCATGGTAGCTGACGCAATGTAATTTGCTAAACGTTGCCAACAATGCCAAATTCATGGAGATTATGTACACATGCCTCTAGAATGGCTACATCCTACAGCAATCTCATGGCCCTTCGAAGCCTTGGATATGGACATCATAGGTCCTATCTCCCCCATCAAGCAAAGGTCATCGCTTCATCTTCACCGCTACGGATTATTTCTCCAAGTGGTCAGAAGCATTTGCGTTCAGTGAAAGGAAGACCTCGTTAGTCCTTCAATTCTTACGAACCAACATCATTTGTCGCTTTGGCATACCTAAAAGATAACGGACCACAATTCCGGGATCACAGATTCTACAGGTTCTACGACAAATACAAAATACAAAGTTGTCCTTCAACTCCGTATAACCCGGCAGCGAATGGACTAGCAGAAGCTTTCAACAAGACACTCTGCAAATTTCTTAAGAAAATGGTCTTTAGTCACAAAAGAGACTGGAGCGACAAACTGCCTGAAGCTTTATGGGCCTACCAAACTACCGTTCGAGGACCAACCCATAGCACGCCATTCTCCTTGGTCTATGGCTGTGAAGCAGTTGTCCCCCTAGAGGTACAAATTCCTTCTTTAAGGGCATCTCTACAAAATGAAATGACGCAAGAAAGCAACGTCAAATTGAGACTCCAAGAACTAGATAATCTTGATGAAAGACGACTAGAAGCTCTACAAAGCGTTGAGCTTTACCAAGCACGCATGGTAGGATCTTTTGACAAAAAGGTCAGGCAACGTGCCCACAAAAAGGGGTGATTTGGTTCTTACGGTGAAAAGGCCAATGGTTTTTGCCCACAAATCCAAAGGCAAATTCGAACCAAAATGGGAGGGACCCTTTGTCATCGACAAAGTCTTCTCCAATGGCGCATATGCTCTTCTAAACATAGAGGGTGACAGATGTATGCTGCCCATCAATGGCAAATTCTTGAAGCGGTACTACCCTTGAAGACTTCCTACAACGGGTCAGAGCGATGTCTGAATGGCCAAAGCCTATTCCTAGGTACTTGCTCGTTAAACCCACCCCTTTTAGAGTTCTCATCCCTATGTTGAAATTTCTAAAAACCCAAAACAATGTTTACTTTCAATGTTTCATTGTTCAAAAAAAGAAAACAAAAACCAAAATCCAAGTTTAGGAGCCTCTTCCCTAACTTGACCAAAACTTTCGATCCTTGAACCCAAAATTCATGGTTTGAGATAAAAATCAGGACTTAGGAATTTCTACCCTAGTCCACCCTGACCACCAAAGATGGTTTTGAGTCAAAATTTACGACCTTCGTGCCTTTAAACAAAAAAAATGGTTTTTCAAAAAACCGTGGGGAAGCGACGTTTAGTCGATACTCACACAAAACACAAAAATCAGAAGAATGCGAACCCCATTCGATACATCCAAAACCTCAAATCGCAAGGAAGTGACACCTCATCAATACTTGCAAGGTTTCAAAAAATCGTGGAGACACAATGTTCCAGTTGATATCCACAACCCAAATTTCAAAACAAAAGCAAAGGTTTGAAAAAACCTCAAATTTCAAAAATCGTGGGGAGGCGACATTCCATCAATACCCACAAAACCAAATTTTTGAGGAAAAACAAGGAGGCGACATTCAGTCGATACCTGCACTCAAATCCGCAAGGAATTGACATTCCATCGATACTCGTAACCGAATGAGCAAGGAAGCGACATTCCATCGATACTTGCAAAACCATTCAACAAGGAGGCGACTCTTAGTCGATACTTGCATTTTTGAAAACCAAAAACCTGGCTTTCACGCCAAAACTCGGCTTTCATGCCAAAAACCTGGCTTTCATGCCAAAAACCAAAAATCTGGCTTCCATGCCAACAAAACAAAACTCGGTTTTCAAAAAACTCGGCTTTTATGCCACAAAATCTGGCTTTCACGCCAAACAAGCAAAAATTGGCTCCTATGCCACAAAATTTGGCTTCCATTCCACAAAATCTTTGGCTCTCATGCCATAAAACCAAAACTTGGCTTTCATGCCACAAAAATCGTCTCTCATGCCAAAAACCAGATTTCATGCCACAAAAAAAAATTTCAGCTTTCACGCGATCCAAAATTCGGCTTTCAAGCCATTAAAAATCAGGCTTTTCACCACAAAATTTGGCTTTTATGCCTAAAAACAACCATTTGACAAAGG
Organism: Persea americana; assembly: GCA_029852735.1. Classification (NCBI taxonomy): domain Eukaryota; kingdom Viridiplantae; phylum Streptophyta; class Magnoliopsida; order Laurales; family Lauraceae; genus Persea; species Persea americana. The sequence continues at coordinate 25,660,972 of CM056820.1, read as the reverse complement.
ATTTTCACAAAATGACAACCTTTTGATCAAATTTTCAAACAAACCATTCCCGTTCAATTTTTGCTTATGTTTTCATCAAAAGTGAATTTAAGTGAAATAAGGGGATACAAAAAAAAAGAGTGCCAAAAATGTTTATACATGGAGGTACCAAAAGAAAAGAAGAAAAAGTTTGTTACAAATTAGGAGGCTAGTCCGACATGGTCTTCGGCCAAAGCTTTAATTCCTTAAGCAAACTCTTGGCCTTAGCCTCCAAAGCTTCCAGGCCGCGTTTCTTTAGAATCTTCGCATAAAAAGCAGTAGGCCGTCGCGATCCATCCTTAGCACGAGGAAGCTCTTCCCAGAGAATCTGCCATTGTTCATATTCTTGAGTCTTCCTCCGGAGATTGCTTTCGACCTCCTCAACTTGGCGAAAGAAAGTCCTCTCTTTATCGCGAGGTTTCAAAGTGGCAGTCCACTTGGCAACGGCTTGTTCTTGCAATAGCTTAAGGCGTTATCTGGCTTCAGTGACCTCCCTATCAAGACGGTGCTGGTCCGGTGTCAGCTCAATAATAGCCAACTTGGTGACGTTCCTCTCCCGAACGAGCTGCTTCCGAGTCCGCGAGATCTCCTTCAATTCAGATTTGACCTCGCTAGAAGGCTTCAAAAACATCTCGTTCAAGAAATCATCATTCGGAAAGCTCTTGGTTTCAGTCCACTTGTTGCCTAGAGTGATGACTTCATCAACAAAAGCCTTGGCATCTGTAATGTCCAGACCGACTTCTTCGCTATTGGCAAGAATGTCCTGCACATGCTTCAACATGCCGAAACCAGCCTCTAAATGGCCAGAAGAAAGAGTCTCAACCCATGAACTCAAGACTCTCTTCAATACCTTCCTCGCAAACTGACGGGATGGCTTAGATGAAGACTCGCCATGCTTCGTTGGTCGACTGCCCGTATCAGGCACCGTTGGAAGAGTAATCAAGAAGCTCTTTCCAACCGGAGCCACTGGGGAAGGAATATCAGTAGGCGGACTCGCCTCTGCCTCATCAAAACTGGTGGAAAAAGCCCCTACTCCTGTATCGGTCACAGGTACCCCCTGCTCTGGTTCTAAAAAAGATAGAGGAACTTCTTCTGTCACCTCACAGCCTGCCAATGAAAGATGAAAAAGGTATGAATATGATCTTGTCAAAAATCAAAATATCAAGATTATCACTACAAAGTACCTTCTTCGACGACTGGTGGAATGCTTTCTGCCTCTATGAGCTCATCCGAAGCATCATCAAAAGTTGCATCCATGGATGGCTCAAAGTCATCGAAATCCTCTGGCAAGTCAGCTAGCAAAAAAAAAAAAAAAAGAAATATGTCAGCAAATGGCGGTAAAAAAAAAAAAAAAAAAGAAAAGAAGTCATACCAGGAGGAGATTCTGGATCTACTTCAGAATCTCTGGTTTTTCCTCAGATGCCACGAACGGATCCGTCACCGTCTCATCGGCCGGAACCTCAGGCATCATCAAATCATCATCTTCTGTCCAAAGAAAGAAAAGCAATAGATCAAAAAACAAAAGTCTCATAAAAAGAAAGAAGCGGAAAAAAGAGAGAAGAAGAGCCATACCATCACTACTGATCTTTTCTTCTCGGCTCCTCTTTTCCGAAGGCTTATCGTCATCCCCTGATGCCTCCTTAATAATGGTGGAGGGAATTTCCAGATCAGGAGAGCTTTCGTGCCGCCTCTGACTTTGGCGCTGTCCTCTTCTCCTCTTGCTCGTACGGGACGAATTACTGGAAGTACCCGCCCCACCATCGAAATCAGGCCTCTCGCCAGAGTCCTCACCGGATGGTCTGCTCTTGCCAGTAGACTACATGGAAGCCTCTGCTCGCTCGGCTTGTATCCAAGCAGCGACCTCAACCTCCTCTTCGGCAAGCTGTTCCAAGACCTCACTAGGTATCTCTTGTGCAGCTCCCGATTTGATGATGTCCTGGTCATCAAGAAAACTTGTTTTGTGCTTTTCTCCAGAAAAGAAAGCCAGAACTTCTTCTCGACGGACGCCATCTGACTTCCCAAGACCCTTCCCGGAAGACTGCTTTACATCAAGCTCCTTCTTGGAAAGCCCCCAATATGCTGAAAAGCTCCCCACAAACCATTTTGTGAAGCCGACAGTCCGAAAAGTAAGCAATTCAGGATAAGAAATCATGGCAGTAGTGTCTTCCGCACTATAAAACGCCCATGCATTTCTCCCGTCCTGCAGACCTCCAAAACGCTTCACCTTGCTCGAAGGCGCTCCAACAACACCTTGAGAGAAGCCCAACTGCATGGCAAAACACGAGGGAACATACGGCTGGATGTCGACGAAAAGATGTCTACGGTACACCATTGTGCCGACATGTATGTTAAAAAGCCAATTCCTCTCTGCGTTTGTCAAAGAGTAGTGTCTCCCCGACCCTGCCCTGGTCGAATCACGGGAGACACCAAAATCAAAAGCCTTCTTCCGTAAACCTGGAGAAAGCTTCACTGAAGACTGCCCCATCTCGACGTCCCAGAATCATCAGATCCTCAAACGGGCAGATAAAAGAGATTCGGAAACAGGCTTCCCTCTAGCTAACCAAATCATAAACGGGTCATCGTCCTAAGTAGCACCCAGTCGGTGGAAACTAGAATAGTGGTATACATACCACGAATAGAAAATGTGGGCAGAAAATACCCTATTCATGGGAAGCCCAAGCCGAACCAGAAAAGCAGCAGCCTGCAGTTCAGTGCATAAATAGGAGTAAAGAGCAGGCACCAAAGCAAGTCACTCTCCAAACGCCATCTGACAAGACGGAAAAATGCAGTGCGGCCTGATGTGCGTTCCATCTCCTTCAGCAAAAACAGCCTCACCTAGCCAATAAGTTAAGAAGACAGCGAGATCTCTTCGCAGCGCAATGTCAGAATGAATGGCGTCTGTGCTTGTGAATAATACCTTCAAATTTTCTCGCATGGTGGAGATCTTCTTCGAATTCGGGTTCTTAGCCCTCGCTTCCTAGGTCGTACTCTCAGAAGACTCCCAGCTGTCAAAAAAGTTGGAAGACAAAACGCTACCACTCCTCCAACAGCTACACCGGACTTTCGAGCCCTCCATCTCCTTAAAAAAATCGTAGAAGGCGATGAGCTGAAAGTACAAAAGCCTGAACTCCTCAGACTACTCCTCAAGGACGCTGTCGATAGGCATGAACTGCTCATAGAGATTGCCGAGGATAGGCAGCCCGGTGATGGCGCTCGGTTCCTTTAAAGAAAAACCAATCTCACCATTCGTGACAACAAAGGTGTTGGTTTGTGGAAGGAACGACTCCAGCAAGGCCATGAAGTCCTCATCGGAGAAAACCACGGTTTGCCGAAAAGCACGAATCGGGTAAAAAATCTGGGCCTCCTTCAGAATGGCACCGCCAACCTACAGGATGTGATCAGTCCACGACTCCCAACTTGAGTCAGTACTGAAATGGTCGTGAAGTCGAAAAGTCTTCACCCAATTGCTGCCATGGCCCTTGAAAATGCCGAGGCCCACTGGTCTCAAATCAATCGAAGGATGGTCCGAACCTTGGTAGCCATTGGCCGGCATCAAAATGTCCATGCAGGCAGGCGACTTCTCTGCAAAACCAAAACGGCCGCCAACAAAAACCCCGGTCTTGATCACATTTGTCCTTTTCACCTAGCTTGGAGCATCTTCCCTCTTAGAGCATGTGGAGGAAAGACTCATGATCGAGATAGTCGATCAAAGGTCAACCGGGTAGAAATAGTTCTCTTCTCACCATCAACTGTGAAAGAGAACTGAAAACATCTCCTTTGGTATGTTGAATTGTCGAGGACGGCATCACCAAAGAGGAAGGTAGGCTTGGGCACAATGCTCTGATCGTCCGTGACCCAGGGACGGTTGCTTACCATGATCTTGTAATACTCCTCATCCTTGAGGGCAATCAAACGTTGCCTCATCTCAACTCGGTTGAGCGAGTCACACTCTTCCAAGCTCCTTTCAACATACTGGACCTTTTCCTAGGCCTGTTGTACGGCCACATTGGAGGATCTAGTAGAACGGCGAGGCGTATCAGCGACAGGCTCCTTACCCTTGTTTGTTCTTGAGGAACTATCTGCAAAAGATCGAAAGAGAGAAAAATCAATCATCAAAATGACAGAATTTTGCTAAAAAAATCCTAGTGAAATTTTGGCATGGTTCAGGGGCAATGGCATGGTTCAGGGGCAATTCTGAAGAAAAAGGAAACACTCCGAAAGAAATAAGAGCTTGAAGATGGGCTCAACATCGCTGCAAGCTCATAATCAATGGAAAATTCTCGAAGAAGGCTTGAACTCAAACATTGCTGCGAGATCAAACCAAATCCTTTCAAATATCCACAAGACTGGAAAAGGGCTCAACATTGCTGCGAGCCCAAGAATCCAAAACTTGCAAAGCTCCTCAGAAAATCCCCGCAAGACCAAGAAAGGGCTCAACATTGCTGCGAGCTCCAAATCCCAAGACTTGTGAAAAGATATCCAAGTGTGCACTATCATACCTCCAATTCTATTTTCTAAAAAGAAAAAATGCATAGAAGGAAAGTTGTCATGCATGTGCGTCTCGAAATCCTAAAAAAAGGAAAGAAAAGAGGAAGAAAGTTTCTTTTTTCAAACAACAAAAAAAAAAAAAAATGCCCACTGGCCACGTGGCCGTACGGCCATGACCGTACGGTCTTTTCCTTAAAGCCACACACAAAAAGGGAAAAAAAAGAAGAAAAAAACAAAAAAAAACAAAAAAAACACTATAAAAAAAACAACCAGAGAGAAAACCGTGTAAGAAAAAGAAAAAAAAAGAGAGAAAGAGAAGAAAAAAAGAAAGAAAGAAAAAAAACAGAAAAAAAAACGTGTGAAAAAAAAAAAGAAAAAGAATACACGTGAAAAAGAAAAAAAAAAGAGGAGAAAGAAAAAGAAAAGAAAAAAAAAACCCTTTTCTATTCCTACATGGGGTTTCTTAAGAAAAAAAAAAGAAACTTACTTGAAGCCATGGATGGAGAATGAAGAAGAACTAGAAGATCATTGAAGAAGAAGAAGAATTCTTGATCTTGGAGCACTCTTGAAGACTCTTGGAAAAAGAAGGTAATAGGAGCAAGAGATCCAACCTCCCCTTGTTTTTATAGAAGAGAGCAAACCAAAAGAGGAAAGGAGGAGAAAAGAAAGGAGGTAAGTGCTACAAATTAGCATACTTCCTAAAAGAAAAGAATCATGGGATATTCTTTCCCAATGAGGAGATTTTTTGAGAAATTCTCTCCAAAAAGAGAGGGATTATGAGAAACTTTCTCCCAAAGAAAGATACTTTGAGAAAATCTCTCCCAAAATCAAGGAAACTTGAGAGATTCTCTCCAAGTAAGAATATTTTTAGATATTCTCTACCAAAAAGAGATATTTTTAGATATTCTTTACAAAAATGAGACCACATGAGATCTAGGCCATCTTTAAAGCTTAAGGTCCCATGGGTTAGCCCGCATGAGCCAGGTTTGACCACCTAGGCACTAAAAGTGGCTTTTAGTCAAAATCCCTCTTACCAAGAGCATACAAAAAATGGTTTCATGCCTCCTTTGAGTTGATTGGACCATACAAAAAAAAATCCAAGCCTCATGAGTTTCCAAAAATCAAACCATCCCACCTCATGAACCAAATTAAGCCAAAACCTTAAAATTGACATTCCACAAAAACCCAAACCACTCCAATGGACCCAAAATTGTCCTAAAGAGTGACCAGAATCCAAACCATGGTCTCCTAACTCGCCACATACAGCTTGTTGGGTCACAAGGCCAAAACCAAAACCAAATCCCGGTCCCCTAACTTGCCACATACAACTTGTTAGGTCACAAAACCAAAAATCAAAATCCAAAATCCGACCCCCTAACCTGCCACATACGACTTGTTAGGTCACAAGGACAAAAAACCAAAAACCTTCTTCACCGCCTACTGCGCCACACAAAGCCTTTAGGTTCATAAGGTCAAAAAGAAAATCCAAAACCCAAAAACCCAATCCAAATGTCATTTTCAAAATTTTTCCATGAGATGGTACGTGATGTCTCTCACTGCCATAAAATTCCCTTGGAAACTCAAAAGGCTACACTATCAAGAAGAATGCTCAGAGACTCTAGGTCAAGTCAGAAGTTCTCCTTCAAGGTTTTCTTCGAGGCACATCGACTGCAAAAGCTATCCAATTCGTCGTTGTACCTTGAGGGGGCATTTGTTGACACCAAAAATGTTACTTTGCCTCTTCAACATCAAAAGCTACATGGAGCCACATCCTACTACAAATAGGGGAAGCTGCTTCAAGCATCAGATCTTGTCAAAATCAAACAAAAACTACAAGATCCTTCAAAATAGCCAGAAAAGAGGTACACATGAAGTATCGGGCCATTTCGACACCATTTGGCCTAACTTCAATCTTCTAATGGCTGAGCAGGAGCTCCCAACGGCGACAGTGTCGAAGACATCAAATCTTCGATCAGAGCCTATGGATGGTCTCAAAATACCTCCAAAAGGCTTCACGTCGAATTTCAAGTCAAACCGACGCCATTTGACCCTCCATCAACTCTCGAACGGAGAAATCAAACCTCCCGGTGGTGAGAACCTCCGATGTCGTTACTCATCAAACAAAACACATGAGTAGCTTCTAGATGCTTCCGAAGGGCTGCACGTCAAATTTCAGGTCATTCTTACAACATTTGACCCGGTTTTGACGCTCCGAAACAAAATCAAGCCTACCAGCGGCGAAGCTCCCCGGGACCATGGCATCCAAATCGGAGCTAATGGATCATCTCAAATGACTCCTATAGGCTCCCTGTCAAATTTCATGTCCATCGGACATCGGATGACCTCACATCAAAGCTCGACATCTTCTGCATGGTGAAATCAAGTCTAGCATTGACAGGACCCCAAACGGCTTCAAAACTCAAATAAAAGCCCATGGTTGGTCCTATATAATTCTCAAGAAGCTTCACCTCAAATTTCAGGTCATTCCAACATCGTTTGACCAAGTTTCAACTCTTAGCGGAAAATCGGCTACGAAGTCTTCGGCTTTTCCAAAAATAGGAAACATTGTGCTCTGATTTGCATGACTTCTCGGACTCTGCCAATTGGTAACGGCTTCAATCTTAGCTGAATCAACAGCTAATCCGTCTCTAGTAATTATGTGACCCAGAAATGCAACTCGCTCCAACCAAAAGTTGCACTTCTCGAGTTCTGCATACAACTGATTCTCTTTCAGTATCTGCAAGGCTATTCTCAGATGATGTGAATGCTCCCGTTCTGACTTCGAGTACACCAGGATGTCATCAATGAAAATTACGAAAAAACTTATCTAAATACGAGGCAAACACTCTGTTCATTAGAGCCATAAAAACTGCAGGTGCATTGGTTAGACCAAAAGGCATCATTAAAAATTCATAGTGTGTCCATAACGAGTCCTGAATGTAGTCTTCTGTACATCTTGATCTCTAACTTGTACCTGGTGATATCCAGATTGAAGATCAATCTTAGAAAAGTACGCTGCACCCTGGAGTTGGTCAAACAACTCATCGATTCTAGGCAGTGAATTTTTGTTTTTAATCGTCACTTGATTTATCTGCTTATAATCAATACACATCCTAAAGGTGCCATTCTTCTTCTTTACAAACAGTACAGGTGCTCCCCATGGTGAGACACTTGGTTTGATAAAACCTTTGTCTAGTAAATCCTATATTTGTTTCTTCAATTCATACAACTTTGATGGTGCCATTCGATATGGTGCCTTTGATATCGGTGCGGTACCGGGCACAAGTTCGATTGTAAAGTCCACTTCCCTTGCTGGAGGTAGACCTGGCACTTCATCGGGAAACACGTTTGGAAATTCACAGATGACGGGAATATTCCCTAATTTCTGCACTAGCTTCTTTTCAGAAATAAATGCGATGTAGCCCTCACAACCACTACACATCCTTTGTTCAACCTTGAGTGCTGAAACAAGCCTTGTATCGAATTTCTTTTGAGTCCCTTCAAAGAGTACACTGGCACTAGCTTCATCAACCCTAAAGGTGATGATTTTGCAAAAATAGTCTAAACAAGCCCTGTACTTTGCAAGTCAATCCATGCCAAAGATTATACCAAAATCATTCGTCGCTAATACAACCAGATCAGATGGCATTGACACTTCCCCGATTCGAACATTACACTGGAGAACATACAATTCACATAATACTCTTTTTTTTAATTGAGTAGCTACAGTAAAATCATATGGCAATTGCATTATCCGGTCCTGCATATCACAAACAAATACAGGTGCTACAAATGAATGCGTAGAACCGGGATCAACTAATGCAATTGCAGGTCTATTATCTACAAGTATTGTACCTTCAACCACGTTGGCTACAATATCAGCTTGCTCTCGGTTAAGAGCATAAGCCATTCCAGCCATCTGTGGCCTCTGCTGTTGCTGTCCGGGCTGCTGCCTCTGCCATTGACGCTGCTGACCCTGACGTTGAGGCTGTTGTTGTTGTCGCCTAGGAGGAGCTGGCAAAGCTAATCACTGTAAAGGAGCAGGGAGTGTTGCTTATCCTTACGCAGGATGTTGATAAGGAGCTCTGTCATCTCTCCTTGCCTTTGGACACCGTGCCATCTTTTGTTCCAAAGAACCACAGATGAGACAAGCTCCTTGTAACACCCTGTCCCGAGTTAATTAAGATTAACTCTAATTAATCGGGATTAACGCTAATTCAACATGTATTATGGAATTAATGTTGCTTAATGGCTAAACTTAATGAGATGAATCGTAAAGGTTTAGCCTAAAACCTAAACCAAGCAATGTAAGGACTTTTTCGTAAATACGAAATTACATGTATTTTGTCGAATACGGAAACTCTTGATACTCACACGTATATCTCGAGGAGTACGTTAACTGTTATAACTGTGACGATTCCATTCGACGTGAATTGGGTCAAATGACCATTCATGTGACTTGAATTTTCATTAGAGAAATGAAGAGGGGGTTAAATGCAATTGTGGGCTTATAAGATGAGGATGAACTCATTTGAGTTCATTCCTTCATTCCAGCCGGTTTCTTCTCTTCTCTTTCTTTCTCTCCTTCTTCTTTCTTCCATGTTTTCTTCCTTAAGTGGTGTGCTTGGGAGAATTGTCAAGTGCTTGTGAAGAGGGATTCCATCTTCACCATCCTCTTCTTCATCTCTTTTCCTACTGTTTTGGGAGTTTAAACTTGAGAAGATCTCAAGATTATCATCAAAGAAGTTACAAGTAAGTGTTGAGTTGAATTCAGCACTTCCATAGTTTCATTATTGAGTTATGGCTCAAAGAATTCACAAGATTTCTGTTTTGTGGATTGATTTTGGGTTTTAGGTTCAAAAGAAGCTTTGATTTGAGGAATTCAGCTTGGATTCAAGCTAGACAAGGGACTTCTTACTAAGAAGTGTCCAAACAAGGCAAGTATACTCAATTACATTGATTTCAATTGTTAAGTGAATTATTAGAACTCAAGAAGTTCAATTACAGAGAATTCGGTTTAGAAGTTTCTGAACTTCTGGGCGCAATTCGGTCAGCCGCCAGGCTGACCGACACCTAACCGAGAGCTGACCGAAATAGGTCGGCTAGCCGAAATTGTGAGTTCGGCTAGCCGCGGGTTGACCGCAAGGTGACCGAAAATCTTGTCAGGGTTTTCCATCAGAAGTTGAGCTTCTGGAAAACGAACCGTAAGCTAACCGACTAAATTCGGCTAACCGAAATTTGAATTTCGGCCAGCCGCTTGGGTGACCGAATAGGTGACCGAATTTGAGCAAAATGTTCTGTAGAAGTTGAGAAATCCTGGAAGCTGACCGAATGTGGTTCGGTCAGCCGAAACCCCTAATGCGGCTAACCGCTAGGTAACCGCCGAGGTGACCGAACTTGTGGGAATATCAGAATTGATTTCTGATAATTTCCTAAACCTTCATGGGTGTTAGCTAAACTTATGTGAATGTAAATTTCATTAAAAAGTGATGTCATCCACAATAACACCTACATTGCATAATGAACGTTTCACCCGAATGTTGTTTTAGGAAATTTACTTGTTTATGACTTGAGTTGACTTGTCCTCTCTTGTCTATTACTGTTATGCTCCTTGTTGAGCTTCATTGAATAATGTATTGAATTAATATACTGAAAGGCAATGAAATGAAACGAAAAGAACTGAAATGAACCAACACTGTAATGTATGAAAGATTAAGTCTGCTGCAGTAGATGGAGCGTTCCGGAGCTCCGTGGTGATGCCGGTGATCTCTGATCAAGACACTGGTAAATCCCACACATTTGATAAGCCACCTAATAAAGTGAGTAACCATTTGAAAAGCCACTTAATAAAGTGAGCACTAATGAAATGATATGAGTCCTTGAAAGGCTGGGTTGTGAATGGTGCGCCTTCCGCCTATGCTAGAGGACAATGAAAAGACACTTGAGACAGTGTATACATGAATTGACTGCTCTCTTCAGGGGAGAACTACATCAATTGAATGCTTCCTTCGGGGAAGAAGTATATGAATTGATTTAACTATTATTGTTATCTATATTGATTAGAATCAAATTGCTACCATATGAGTATCATAGAATTGTGTATACATTGTTGAACCATCGTGTTCACAGTGTTATTGATGACATTACAGGCCCAGTTGGCCATTCCAGTGGTACAGAGACCGCGCCGCCAGCGGAGGAGACCAGTTCGGTTCCCCCAGGAGGGTTGAATGAATGGATATAAATCGGAGGCAACCGGTTTAGAAATTTTGGAAACATTTTGAATAGATTCATTTTGTTGTAAATAGTGATCACATGCATTGTATTTGAATATGCATGGTTGAGTTAAATAGGACATGAAATGTATAAGTAAACTTTACTTTCTGTAAAGCATTTGTACATATTAAAGTTGAATGTCAATGTATATATATCTTTCCGCAACAGTGTACATTTGACAGGTATATGTAAGATCCCTTGTGAATCTCGTATTGGCTTCGGCGATGCGGGGTTTACGGGAGTAAGTATGGCATCACGACTCGGGGTTTGGCCATGGTAACCCTAATCTCGGGCCCGGGTCGTGACACTCCTATAGTCCTCCAACATAACTCAGTCCTGTCAGCTTTTCCACAAGTCTCATAGACTGGCTTATTCTCACTCCTTACAGTGAATTTCTACTTCTTATTCTTGCTCTTGAACTGTCCTTCTTTCTTAAACCAGGAGCTTGTAGTTCCACTACTACTCCTCTTTCGTACCCTCATGCTCAGCTGCTTCTTCTCTATACACTTCTTCCGCAGTGTAGGCTCTATCAACGGCATCATCGAAGGTAGTAGGCTTATTTGATGCCAGTACCATCTTCTTATATGTTGGGTTTAGGCCATTGAGAAACCTCTTCACTTTCTTATCCGCCATATCTACTAATGGACCCGTCTTTTTCTTCTTGCCTTCCTCCGTCCCAGGTCCGCTGGGGTGCGGCGGGGCGAAGAGAAAAAAAAAGGAAGCATCAACATTTTTGTACGGGTATGCCTGATTTTCTATTCTACTTGGAATTTGAAATGGTGATCCGGAGATTCACCTTCACAAGTAGAAAGGAAATCAAACTTTTTTTCTAACTTTCCATTGCACATATATTTTAAAGAAAGAGACAAGATTTTAAATGCCGTGAAAGGCACTTTTGTTTAGTTTGTCGTGAAAGGCAGTTTGTGCCGTAGACTGCGATTTTGCCATAGAAGGCGATTTTACAAATCTTATCAATAGTGAAAGACAAGAATTGTGATTTTTTTATCTCTTTAAAAAAAATACAAAATATAATATAAAAGAAAGAAAGAGGGATCTAACTTCTCAGGAGATTGTGGGGACTCGTTCAGATCGACGGTCGTGAGTCATGTATGGACTCCGCCGTCGTCCTTCGGATGAGAACAGTTGATGCTTTAGTTCACTTGGCTTGGCTTGGACCTCGGATATTTAGAGGACAAAGACCAAGGGAAGGTCCTAAATCCAATAAAAAACCAAGTAGATGGGCTGAAAAGCCGCATCTAGGCCATTTTGGATAGAAGAAGAGGGGAAACCTTGGGGGGGGGGGGGCGCGGCCCCTCAAGGGACTTCGATCACCTTGTAGTGTTGGCAGCAGAGTTTCTTCAGGGCAAGAGAGCTTCTTTGTGCAGAGAATTCTTCAGGATAATTTTCAAGACAATTTTTCAGGACCCTTTCCCTTTAGAATGACCGCCTATTTATAGGCTTTTGCTGGCCATTAGGAAGGTTTATGGGCATTAATGATCCGTGATGGGAGGAGTTACAATATTTAATTTCATAATTTTGTAACTCCTTTTTCTTGGATTCTGATTGGCCGATGGAGAATAATGGATATTTAATCTCCATGATGATGGGAGTTTTATGATTAATTACCATGATGATAGGAGTTACATGGTTAATTACCATGATTAATTGGACTTGTAACTCTCATTTCTTGGCTTCTGATTGGGCCGTCCAAAATAATGAGTTAATGACTGTATTAATTTGTCATAAACGGATCACTTAACAACATTAATTGGTCACCAAGTCGCTTGAAGAGTCGCGGGCCGCACTGCATCTTTTGGAATTCTTCTTTCAATGATCATCGATGGATCCGCATGTCGTTTGATGTCGGCTGACGATGCAAATTCGAACATTTGTTGACACCAATAGGCCGGCAACATCTGTCCAGTCAATTTCACGATCGGTCGGGCAGAAAGTGTGCTTTCTTGGTCGGCCGGTTGGCGGTTTCGGAGTGTCCAATGATGATCGAATGATTTCGACGGCAGATCCGTGATGTTGACGAAGATCGACGGATATCATGCCTCAAAAATCAGAATTTGAGAAAATCATAGGGGCCAAACATCGCGAAACGCGAAAAATACCCCAAAAAGTGGGTTTCCGGGCAAACTTTGGCGGCCTGGATCCCTATAGTTGCCGGTGACCATGCACCCATGGTCGCCGGCGACCATGGAGCCGTCAACCTTGGGCCATGGTTACCGGCGACCATGGGGCTTTTGCCTCTTTTTTGGCTGCCGTCCGGTCGCCATTTCTTGGCCGTTTCTCGTGCTTTTTCGCTTATGTTTTCTCCTGTATTTTTCTTTGACATTTCTCCTCATTTATTGCTTTGATTCCACAGAAGAAAACCTGTCGAGAAGTCATGCAAATCAGAGCACAAAGTTTCCTATTTTTGGAAAAGGCGAAGACTTTGTAGCCAATTTTCCGCCAAGAGTTGAAACTAGGTCAAACGATGTCGGAATGACCTGAAATTCGAGATAAAGCTTCCTGAGCATTAGATAGGACCAACCATAGGCTTTTATTTGAGTTTTGAAGCTGTTTGGGGTCCCGTTGATGCTAGACTTGATTTCATTGTGCGGAAGATGTTAAGCTTTGATGTACGGTCATCCAATGTCCGATTGACCTAAAATTTGACAGGGAGCCTATTGGAGTCATTTTGAGATAATCTATTAGCTCGGATTTGGATGCCATGGTCCCGGGGAGCTTCGCCGCCGGTAGGCTTGATTTTGCTTCGGAGCATCAAAGCCAGGTCAAACGTCGTCGGAATGACCTGAAATTTGACATGCAACCCTTTGGAAGCATGTAGAAGCTACTCATGTGCTTTGTTTGATGAGTGTCGGCATCGGAGGTTCACGCCACCGAGAGGCTTGATTTTGCCGTTCGAGAGTTGATGGAGGGTCAAACGGTGTCCGTTTGACTTGAAAGTTGGCGTAGAGCCTTTTGGAGGTATTTTGAGACCATCCATAGACTTTGATCGAAGATTTGTTATCTTCAACACTGTAGCCACCGGGAGCTCCTATTCAGCCGTTGGAGGATTGAAGTTAGGCCAGATGGTGTCGAAATGACCCAAAACTTCATGTGTACCCTTCTTTTGGCTATTTTGAAGGATCTTGCAGTTTTTATTTGATTCTGAAAAGATCTGATGCTTGAAGCAGCTTTGCCTGTTTGTAATAGGATGCGGCTCCATGTGGCTTTTGATGCTGAGGAGGCTAAGTGACATTTTTAGTGTCAACATTTACCAGATCGGTAGCATACTTGGATAGCTGTAGGAAGCTGTGGACATAAGCAGATACAGTCAGTTGACCTTGTTTCAAATGTAGAAACTCTACTTCCTTCTTCTGTCTCACATGTTTTGGGACGAACTTTCTTTGGAATTGCTGTTTGAAAGTCTCCCAAAGATTTGCTTTTGGCACTTTCAAGAGTGCATCACTAAAGCTCTTCCACCATGTCTTTGCTACTTCCCGTAACATGGAGGAGGTGAGCAAAACTTTCTGCTTTTGAGTGCAGGTAACTGTACCAAGCACATCTTAGATGTGTTCTAGCCACTCATCCGCTTTTAGGACATTTTCATTACCACGGAACTCAGTGGCTTCTCTTTTCTTGAACTGTTCGTACATAATATTAGGATCCTTTTCCATCGATTGCACCACCACCTGTATTTCAACACTAATAGGCGGTTGAACTGGTGGTACTGGTGGAGCCTGCAATTGAGCCTGTATTTGGCTCTGTACTTGCAACAGGGAGGTAATTTGGGCTTGCATACCCATCTGTGCTTCGTGGCATTTGGCCATTTGCTCCCTATGCTGCTTTTGCATAGTCAGTTATGCCTCTCTATGCTGTGCTTGCATAGTAACTTGAGCTTCATTACTCCTCACTAACTATTCGATAATAGAAGTCATTCTCGCATCCACATCGGATATAGGAGGAGGTGTGACAACCTCAACGAAGTCATCATTTACTGGATTTTATCCAAATGCAGCCATGTTGTAAATCATACGGAAGGTAAGATACATATATCTCTACACTTCCATCACATATATATATCAAATATAGTGCAAGCATTAAATCACAAATCCAAGATTGGATTTGGCACGAAACGTAATGTTCTTCACTTCGTTCCTATAACTTGCTAAGTCTTTTAAGCATTTATTTAACTTAACTCTGATACCATACAATAAGTATGTCACGACCTGGGCCCGAGATTAGGATTACGACAACTAAACCTCGAGTCGTGATCTCCATACTTACTCCCGCAAACCCCGCATTAACCGAAGTCAATACGAAATTCACAAGAGATATCATGCTCGTACTTGTCAAATGTACATTTTTTCGGAAATCATATATACATTGACAATAAATCTAAACTGTATAAGGTCTTCACATAAAAGTAAGGTTCATTTTATACATTCCATCTAGTATATAAGGTCTTCACATAAAAGTAAGGTTCATTTTATACATTCCATCTAGTATATAACGTCTTCACATAAAAGTAAGGTTCATTTTATACATTCCATCTAGTATTTAAGTCAAACACTGCATATTCAAAATACAATGCAGGTGACTACGATTTACATTCAAAATGAATATAGACGTATTTCTCAAAATATCTCTAAAACATTCTACTATGATTGCCCTCCTATCTATGTCCATTCATTCAATCATTCTGGAGGAGCCTGATCGGCCTCCTCCGCTAGCGGTACGGCCTCTGCATTATCGGGACGGGCAACTTGGCCTGTAACGTCATCAATAACACTGTGAACACGACGGTTCAACAACGTATACACAATTCCATGCTAATAATTTGTCTACCAATTCTAAACAATTCAAATCAATAAACATTTACATTCACTTATTCATTCATTTAGTTCTTCCCTAAAGGAAGCATTCAATATCAGTAAGTGCACTTTATTAAGTGGCTTATCATTGTCTTCATTGGCACAGGGAGGAAGGGCGCACCCTCCATAACCCAGCCTTAAGAAATGACTCATTCAATTTCTATATTATACACTTTATTAAGTGACTTTTCAAATGTGTGGGATTACCAGTGTCTTGATCAGAGATCACCGGCATCACCACGGAGCTCCGGAACACTCCATACCATCTACTGCAGTAAGATTCTTCATTCATTAATTTCATTGGCTCATTTCATTAATTCATTGCATTATTCCTTATATTATTCATTTTAGCTCTACAATGAGCTTAAGAGTTACTGGGTAGTGCCAAACTCGGAAGAGTAATTCAAATCAAATCAATAAATCTAATTAAATTTTCCTAAACCAAACATTCAGGTGAAATGTTCGTTATCTAATGTTGGTGTTATTCTTGATGACATCACTTTTAGTGTAATTTACATTAGCATAACCTTAGCTAACACCCATGAAGGTTTAGGAAAATGCCACTAACACTAAGCTTAGCCAATAGGCTTTTACTTAGAGAAATCAGAAAACAAAATCTAATATTTCCTCAAGTTCGGTCACCATGTCGGTCACCTGTCTGCTAACTGAACTCTGGATTTCGGCTAACCGAACTCTGTCGATCAGCTTTCCAGAAGCTCAGTTTCCTGATACAATTTATGATATTCTTTCAAGGGAATTTGGTCACCTTGTTGGTCGACCGAAGCTACAGTGTCAGTTAACCGAACTCAGTTCAGTTACCCCTCGGTTCCAATTCCAGAGAGCTCAGACAAGCTCAGTCTGGTAGTTCGGTTGACTGTCGGTCGACCGAGTTGCAACTTCGGCTGACCGAACTCAGTTGGGTCAGCTTTCCAGAAGCTAAAATCTCCTCCGATGTTCAGCCCAGAAAGGGTCGGTCGGGTGTCGGTCAGTCGATAACGCCCAGAAGTTCAGAAAATTCTAAACAGAAATTTCTGGAATTGAACTCTTTGAGTTCAAACAAGTCTATTAACATCCCTAATCATGAGAGTTGAGTACACTTGCCCTGTTTGGAGATTAATTAGCAAAAACCTCCCTGCTTAGCTTGAGTTTGGGATGAAAATCTCCAAATTGAAACCCTCTTTGATCCTAAAATCAACCAATCCACAAGACAAAACTCACATGAGTTCTTTGCAATAGAAAACACTCTAACCAATCAAGAGGACATCGAAGCTCTATAACTAATCAAAATACTTCATTGTAGCTCTATAGAAAAGAACTTTGAGCTTCTTCTTAAGCTTCAACTCCAACAAACCAAAGAAAAAAATGGAGAAGATGACGAAGATGAAGTATCATCTTTAATTCACTTGTCAAGCTTCCAAACCACACTTGATGGAGAGAAATTGGAAGAAAGAAGAAGAAGAGAAAGGAAACGTAGGTTGGCTGTGCTGGGAGTCAGAGAATGAACTCCTTTGAGTTCATCTCAACCTAAATAAGCCCATTTTTGCAATTAAACCCTTCTCAACCTTCTTAATTACAATTCGAGTCAAATGAAGGGTCATTTGAACCAATTCTTGTCGAACAGAATCGCTCCTAGTATTGAAGTTAACGTGCTCCTCAAGATACACGAGCGAGTATCAAGAATTTTCGTATTCAACGAAATACCTGAAAATTCGTATTTACAAAAAAGTCCTTGGACTACTTGATTTAGTCTAAAATCACTTCAATTAGTTCACTTTCATTCATTACCTTCTCATTAGGCTCAAATTAATCATTTGAGACAATTTCAACTCAATTTGGTCATTAACCAACATTAATTCAATGAAACATGTATAATTAGCATTAATCTCGATTACTTAGAGGTAATCTTGATTAACTCGGGACAGAGTATTACATGCATGTAGCCTGAAGTTGAAGATGTAGATAAGAGCTTTTGCTCCTTGTATAATGAAGTCATGTTAAAACTGACAATTTTCCAAAGTGCAACATACATGCTTGATTTATCGTTTTTTTTGTTTCATGGTTTAAAAATAAATATTTTTCTCATAAAAATATCAATGTATATCAGTATAATTAAAAAATGTATAAAGTTTAAAATTCTATTATTGATGTTTAATATGATATTGGTCAAATATCAATATTTTATTTTAAATATAAATATAAAAATTAAATTTTATACATTTACGCATGTAGTCAAAACAAACGTTGTAAATTGAATCACATGTGTAAAAGTGTGAAAATGATGTTTGTAGACAAACATGGTAGAATGAATAACATGTGTAAGAACTACATATATAATATTTACATATAGAGCATTTACATATGAAAATGACATTTCCCTATCCCATGTGTAAAAGACAAACAACCCCTTATGTTGCAATCTAATGTGCCAGTAATAATCCAATCTAATGTATGAATGTTCTTAAATTTATAGTTTCTCTTGATTAACTAGTGTGGATGTAGTTTGCATGTACCCTAGTATGTTGTTTAATTTGTTTAATTTGAGTTGGAAATCCATATTTATTCCACAACATATATAAACCCTGGTATTTAGTAACATTGAAGACTTACGAACAAAGGTTATAAAAATTATGATCATGTGATTGATTGTATTCATAATCATATGCACATGTGCTTGTGTGTTCTTTCTTTAATAATGTGATTAGCTTATTGATTATCCATTTTTAAGATATGGACAAGACTTGGACGACATTGGATAGTCAAAGATTGCATGGTGAGAATGGCCGGGTCGGGAGTATCGTGACGGGGTGAAGTCATTTATTGAATTTACAAAGGCGAATGCTGGGGATGCTGCTGAGATTTGGTGCCTGTGTAGGGTTTGCAAGAACAATAGCCGGTATGACTACTACACTGTGAATTTTCATATTTTTAGTGTTGGGGTATGCAAGCATCCTACAAGACCTGGATTGACCATGGAGAGATAACACCTCCTGTGGATGACGTTGTCGAATCGGAACATGGGGGTGGCAGTGATTATGAGGATCGGGATGAATATCAGAAACTGATGGAAGACCATTACATGGGAACTTACACCAAAGTTGAGGCCATCCATAGTAACACAATGCGCCACTTTGAAAGGATGTTGGATGCTTCTTAGCGCCCTCTGTACCCGGGTTGCTCTCCAGACAACACTCTGCTAGATTTTGTCTTTAAGATGATGGAGCAAAAGGTGGAGGGAAAGTGGAGCAACAAATCATTCAACAATGTGATACAGATATAGAAGGCACTCCTGCTGGACGGTAATTGGGGTCCAGATTCAATTTATGCAGCGAAGAAGACACTACTGACTTGGGTCTGGGATATGAGCACATTGATGCTTGTCATAATGATTGCGCCTTGTTTTCAAAGGAGAACATAGATTTAGAAAAATGACCGGTATGTGGGGAGTCCAGATACAAGCTAAATGATGGGAATGGAAAGAAGATCCCGCATAAGGTTTTACAGTACTTCCCGTTGATACCGAGGTTGTAGAGAATTTACATGTCCAGAAAGACTACCACACACATGAGATGGCACAGTGGTAAACGTAAAGATGATGGGATAGGTAGGCATCCAGCCGATTGTGAGGAATGGAAGGGTCTTGATAAGGAACATCTGAATTTTGCAGGGGAGACCCATAATATAAGGTTGGGGCTAGCCTCTAATGGGTTCAACCCTTTCCGGGGCATGAGCACGTCTTACAGTATGTGACCTATCATACTTATGCCATACAACTTGCCACAATGGATGTGCATGAAGGAGTCATTCTTCATGATGTCATAGCTTATTCTTGGACCGCATCAGCCTGGTAATGATATTGATGTTTATCTTTGACCCTTGATTGATGAGTTGAAGGAATTATGGGAGAATGGTGTCGGAACTTACAATGCCTCTAGCAAGGAAGCTTTAAAATGAGTGCGGTTGTGTTGTGGACAATAAATGACTTCCCTGCATATTGTAACTGTTTGTGCCACTATTTGACACACTTCCGGAGGTATTTTCTGGTTGGAATTTTGGGGTCTCAGGGTATTTATTACACACTTTAAATCTGCTATTTTTCAGGACAGAACAATTACGTTCACTTACTTTTGGAGCACAGTCGGGTCAAATCTGCTGAAATCTAATATAGGTTGTCCGTGTAACCCTGTTTGTGTCACTGTTTGACTCACTTCTCGATGTATTTTTTGGCTGAAATTTGGAGGTCTCAAGGTCCTTATTACACACTTTAAATCTGTTATTTTTTAGGACAGAACAATCACGTTTTTCTGATTTTCAACTCTCGTACATTTGGAACACAATTGGGTCAAATCTGCTGAAATCTGATACAGGCTGTCCGTGTACACCTGTTTGTGCCACTATTTGACCCACTTCCCGAGGTATTTTCTGGCTGAAATTTTGGGGTTCTCAAGGTCCTTATTACACACTTTAAATCTGTTATTTTTTAGTACAGAACAATCATGTTTTTCTAGTTTCAACTTGTGTACTTTCGGAACATAGTCGGGTCAAATCTGCTGAAATCTTTTGAGTTTGAAGGTGGCAGCCAGATGAAAATTCAACAGTTAGACTGGACATTTTTATTGATACAACAGTCTGATGGGGTTTTAACTTTTAAAGCCTTCAATAAGAGATTCATCTTATTGGGCTATAGGAATTCATCAAATGATCCTATTTGCTTAGTTTTCTTTACCATGAAAACTTTCAAAAATATATAAGAAGAAGAAAATCTTTACAATGAATTTTTTTTTGATCGAATTTCTTAGCAAATTTAGTAGTCATAGTTTTGGAAAGGTTTTGTGGACGCTATCAAGTGTTATCATTGATCATGTGGCATGGAGAAAAAATATCAATATGGAATTACAATTATATCCCATGTGAAACTGGTCTTAGGAAACCCAATTCTCAAGTCTCTGACCCAGGAAAAAAAACAAAAAACAACAAAACAGACGACCTTTGGAATGATAACAAGGATTACGACATTTTTTATGTTTTCAAATTCTTTTAATGATCGCAAAGACGTTGAAGACATTTTTAAAATCTAAATTCCAAAATTTCATATGATTGGCTAGAGGGTTTGGACTTGAGTAAAGATGATAATCTTTCAACAAAACCGTTTATAAAAACCTTACTTGAGATTATATATAACAATCGTAATAATGATCAAATTAGTTGGAGTAAAATCATGGAAACTCCCTTGCCCCAAAGAATTCTCCTTTTTGGTCGGAATGTCTTAAAAAGGCTTTTCATGTTAGACAGTGGATTGGTCCCATATCAAATTTATGCACCTACTTGCCCCATCTATTGGGAAGAGGAGGAAGGCATGGAACATGCCCTTATTATGGATTAGTGGAGGATGTTTAGTAGTTGGCGGATGACCCCACTTGCAAATGGACTCCAATCTTATTATTGAAGCTCTTGCCACATGGTGGGCTCTGTCGAGAGCCAAAAATAATTTTGTCCTCAGGAGAATGCAAAAAGATCAATAATCCAGCCCCCCACTTTCCACGCTCAACAGCTTTAATGCTCAAATGATAAGATTGTGATTTTCATGGATGTTGCCTATAAAGCAAAAGATGCATGGCCTATGATTCTAATAGGCAGTGTTTTCTTTCATGAAATTGGTATACCATAGTTTATGATGGAATAGGCATTTTTTGTATGGAATTGGAATATATAGAAAGCAATTCAGCCAAATGGGCCTGTTTGTTCCTATGAATTGAGATATATAGGAAGTAATTATTCAAATGAGTTGCACATGAATTTTTATCAAATGGGCCTTTTTGTCAAACGGATTCAGAATACATTGGAATTCATTCTCAAACAAGCTTGTTCGTTTAGGTGGAATTGAATATATATATATATATATATATGGGCTTTGTTCCAGTGAGAACTGTTCCATAGTCACAGTGATAACTTTTTATGGGGCTCATTTGTGGGACCCATCTAAGGATGGGATCAGAGGGGATGGACAGATCTATGTGGGAACACTCTAAGTATCAAGTTTGACCCCAATCCCATGCTCCTAACCCCTCCATCAGTGGCCCATGAGTTTAATGGCTTCGGATTCAAATAAAATTCAACCCTCCATCCAACGGTCCAATCCATTTGAATGGGTATTAAATGTCGGGATTAGTGACTATCAGGGGTCCCCGTTTGTGCACGGTTTGGATTGGTTGCTAGGTGGGCCCCACCAATATTTCTCAAGGAAACACAGTGAGAACTAGTTCTCACTTGAATATTTCCCTATATATATGTAAGAAAATTCATATTTTTTCAATATGGATACAAAAATTTATTTCGAAAATTCACATATGTAGTTAAAATAAATGTTTCAAAATGAATCACACGTTTGAAAGGAGTGAAAATGGTACCCGTGAAAAAATACGGTTAAAATGAGTCATATGTGTAAAACTTACATATGCAAAACAAACTTAGGAAAGTTTGATTTACATATCACATGTGTTAAAGATAAATAAATCTTGAAAACCACGAGATGGCCCAGTGGTAAGAGCATCCCACTCTTATCACACTGCTAGGGATCGACCCTAACACTGGCAACGGCATAAGAGGGAAGTGTCCTATGGTGGAGGACAGCTAAAATAACAGTTGGATGGAGTGCTACATGTGGAGCACTAAAAAAAGAATGAAGCGCCCCAAGGATAATTCCTGGATTGAAAGCTTGCTAGTTTAAGATTAGGATGATTTACATATCCTCCCATTCAATAGTGAAAGAAAAAAAGATAAATAAATCATTTTGAAAGGTCACTTTACATATTATTTATAGCTAATAGATATAAATGTCACATACATAATGGACAAAGTATGACCACACAACAAACACTCATGTAATATAATATTAATGGACAATGGGCAGGTCTCAGCTAGCTCTTTCCGTAGTGGGCCCTCAAGGTGACTAGCTTTTCAAGATTAGGCTTTATCGTACCTTCAGGCTTTAGGACTAGAAAAAGTCTTCACTTTTATAAGATTTGATGGGCCAAGACCCTGTTGAGAAGGTCGGATGGATAGCCCTAGCTACAATCAAGGACCGATCTCTAGTTGTTCCCACCGGCCAGAGGTGCCGCATCATTGTTCTACAATTGAAATGGAATGCCATGCATAATCAATACGTTGAACCTTTTTTTTTTTCCCAACTTTTCTTCAGTGGTCACGGGTTTGGATGGTTAAGCTATTTTTATCTTAATCTATTGTACACTGAGATCCTTCCATCACCTTGTTCACTCGTGAATAGCATACGTCCAAGCAGGCTACATAAATAGACTGTATCAAAGAAATTAACTTATAAGCCTGATTGAGTGGGCTCAAGTATTGGAGGAAATTCCCCATAAAATAAATTGAAGTATTTTAAATTTCTAGCTATCCATTTCAAAGAAAATCAACACCCTAACTCGCCCTAACCCATGATTGGTTTTTAATTTAAGATACTAAACCCCTTCAAAAGTCTTAGCTTTCCTCTAGTACAGTACTGCATGAGGTAGTATTTGCAAATAAAATAAACTATAATTAAAAACAGGTTGGCGTGGCCTGGCAGCCAAAACCCAAAACTGCCGCAAAATTTAAATTTCATTTCAGGGAGAAGAAAAAATAAAAAGAAAAACCCACCCAAACCTGCCTTGACCCATAATGATTTTATCATTTTAGGTATAACATGGGACTAATAAATCCACAGCCCTAGTCACGCAAAAAACTAATTAGCATAGATGCATTCCAAATTATTTGCATCAAACTGAGTAGGCCCAAGACTAAGACTCTTTAACTTCTGGCTAAACTTTATGGCAGATGTTGTAATAAGTCCATATCAAATATCAAGAAGCTCGTGTATGGCTGCCACAACTGACGCACCTAAAAGCGAACTTCTTTGTGAAAATCGCCAAACACTATAAGTGACACAATATAATAATATAACACTATTATTTCATATGAAAATGAAATCTTACAATGTTTAGATTTGTTGATACTATGTTATGCATTTATCCAAACACTCCCTGACCATTGCAAGAATTAAGAAGTGGCCAATCGAGCAATTAGTTATGAAAAACACATTCCTAAATGATTTTCTCTTAGAAGATGTCTTTATGGAACAACCTTTGGGTTTAGTTGATGCAATTAGACCCTCCCATGTATGTCATCTGAAACGCGCACTTTATGACCCAAAGTAGGAGTCACAGGGTTGGTTTGATTGATTTAGCATTTTTCTTGCTTCACCATGGTTTTATTTGCAACATCACAGACTGTTCTTTATTTATGTGTTGAGACACAAATGGTCTGCTTATATTATTATTGTCTGTAGACAATATCATCCTAATTGGCAATAATTATGAAATTTTGCATTCTATCATTGTCATATTGAGCACTAAGTTCCGAATGAAGGATCTTGGTCTTTTACATTTTTTTTTCTTGGTATAAAAGCCCATCATGGCCCTAATTGTCTTTATCTTACTCGCTCAAAGTATGCCGAAGATCTCTTATATCATTCGGGAATGGAGTCACGCAAGAGTGTTGCTACTCCCATGGCGGTTCGCATCAAGCATTGCCTAACGATGCTCCTTCTTGGGACCCATCTTATTGTTGGAGTCTAGTGAATGCCGTTCAGAATTATAATATATTAAGCTAGGAGGTTTTGGCTTCAATTTTGACCGCAGATTATAATTTTGACCAACGGTTATATAACTACTCATGCAACTACCCACTCATTTTTCCATCAAGCACTCATGTTTCAGTTGTTTCCACGTGACTATACTCTTTTTGCTCAAATTTCTTTATTTCTATTTTATCCAACTTGTCCTATGGAAAGAGGTAAATTTTTTTTTAATATGTGACAAATATTTTGCAGTGCAGGGAGACACTGTGCTAAGCACGGGTTTTTGGGCTAGTATTACATTAACCGGGCCAGATTTGACTTTTTCCATGAACAGGTCAATTTATGCAACATCCTACTAAGGGCCAATTTCAGGCGATTAAATGCATTTTTAAGATATGTTTAGTGCACTTTCTACTTTGGTGTTTGTATTCTTTAACAGAGCTCTCTTGATTTGTATGTGTTTTCAGACACTGATTGGGCTGGTTGTTCCTTAGCCTGCCGCTCCACAAGTATTGCATTTTTCTTAGTGGATGGTTTTTCAAAATCAGGTCCTATCCTAGCTTGGTGCTTTTGAAAGAAAACAAAAGTCTTCACTTGTGTAACCTTTGATGGGCCAAGACCGACATCAAAAGGTTGGATTGATAGCCGTAGACTCAACCTAAGACTGATCACTAGTTGTTTTTAAGGTTGGGAGGTGCCTCACCATTGATAGGTTATAAACTCAAAGAGGTTTTATTCTGAGTGGCTCAAGTTTTTTATGGGGAGGCCTCAGCATTGAGTTTTCACTTTTTTAACATGGGATTTCTCTGAGCAAAGGTCATCTAATTACCAAAAAGGAAAGGCAAAAAAAAAAAAAGGAGCAAAGCCCCACATTTGATCTGGAAAGGATGATACGAGGATGATTTTCTTTTCCTTCTCCTCTTTTGCTTTATTTTTGTTACACCCCGTCCTGAACTAATCTTGATTAAGGCTAACTAATCGAGATTACTGCAAAATTAAGCAAGGTTAATTGAGTTAATTGTGGTTATGACCAAAAAGAGACAAATTAGTCTCAAATGATTGCATTAAGCATAATGAAGTGAGATTGAATGAAACTAAGTTGATTAAATTGAATTTAGGCTCAAACAAGGTAGAACAAGGACTTTTTTATAAATACAGGTTTTCGTGTATTTTGTCGAATACGGTAACTCTTGATACCATTGTGTGTATCTCGAGGAGCACATTAACTTTCATAATAGACTTGAGTCCATTTGACTTGAGATTGGTCAAATGACCCTTCATTTGACTTAAGTTGTAAATGAGTCAAGAGAAGTCGACTTAATTGCAAAAAGGGCTTAATTTTAAATGTTTGAGATGAACTCAAATGAGCTCATTCCACTCATTTCCACCACAAGTCAAAACCCTAGACTCATTTTCTCTTCTTCTTCTTCCATTCTTCTTCATCAATCACCAAGAGTGATGGTTTACAAGTGGTTTGGAGAGGACATCATCTTCTTCATCTTCTTCCTCACTTTGTTTTCCATTTTTGGAGTATTTGGAGCTTGAGAAAGAGCTCAAACTTTCTTCCTTTGAGCTACAAGTAAGTGATTAGGTCTCTTATAGAACTTTGAGATTCTATTGAGTGTTTAGAGTTAATTTCTAGATCAAGTAGCTCATAGCAATCTATTTTCCATGTTTTCAAGGAAATAAGGGTTTGGTTAGAAGAAATCTTAACTCAAGTAAAGCTAAGGAAATGGGTTTTTGGCAAGTATAAATAGTAAACTTGTGATTTGTGTTAATAGCTATGAATAATCCATTTATTTGGAATTTTTGTGTACAATTTTCATTAATTGTAGCAGTGAGTTGCTTTGTGAACTGATGGAATGGTGGAATGCTGTATGTGTGTATGTATGAGATGGTATTGGAGGAGAGGACAGAAGGTCCTATGTGTTATGCTAGCTTTAGGATTGAAGGAAGGAGAAAGGAGAGGGAGAAAATCAGTTTCTGGTTCTGGAACTGAGTTCCGGACCTGTCCGATCGATCGGCACTGAACGTTCGATCGATCGGACAGTAGTAGAATTGGGACGGATTTTCTATCCAATCAATCGGATGTGGACGTCCGATCGATAGGATAGGGCACTAACTGGGGGCTAATTTATATCCGATCGATCGGGTTGGATTTTTGGTTTTGTTTGAATCCTAGTTGTTTCTTATGAGTATAAATACTCTCTAAATTAGTTTTGAGACTAATTATAGTCCAATTAGAGATTATTAAAAATAATGGACAATAAAATGAGAATTAAGGAAGATTTGAGCATTGTTGTCATAGAATATCAATTGGTCAGTTGATTATGGACTAAACCTGCATAGGTGATAATTACGGGGACTCTAATGTGCCCATATATAAAATAAATGTAATGTCTATCAAGAATAGCACGTACATTAGATAACCAATGGTTACACCTGAATGGTTGGTTTAATCTAAGAAAGAAATGAGGGGAATTGTTCATTGTCCTAATTCCCTCATGGATTGTATTCGTGTTGTGTCATGTTTACTCCTTAATTGTGTTTAATGAACTTGTGGAAGTGAGTTAGATCCAGAAGTGGATTAATTATTGAATTGTATTGATTATTGAGTCTGGCATTACATAGCTATTTTTATTTAAGTTCTAAAAGAGCTAAAATGAATTAATAAATGAACAAATTACTATTCCTACGGCAGTAGCTGGATTTGGAAGCGTTCCAGAGCTCCGTGGTGATGCCAGTTGTCTCTGGCCCAGGCACTGGTAAATCCCTCATTATTGAATAAATTATAATATGAATGAATGAAAATTTACAATCGTATTAATGGATACTGATTGATGCCTTCCAATTGGAAGATGAATCCTTCCTTTGAGGGAAGATGATAATGAAATTGAAATCAAATGAAATGAATGCTATTGTAGTTGCCAAATTGTACATATCTATTGATTGACTCTAAATGATTATCTCTTGTCATGATATAAATTATCTAGACTTGTCTAGAATTGGAATTGAATATGGAATTATTTAATTGATAGATTAAATGGGTCTGATATATGTGTTATCATATGCTATCACAAGATTTCACTACACCAAAAATGGAAAATAGAGATGTTGGATTGAAACGGACTGTAGCCATTCCTAATATGAGGCGGTTTTAATCCGTTTTAAGAGCTAAAACCGTTTCAAATAATAAAAAGACGGGTTCGTACTACTAAAACTCTCTTCTCATTAATGTTCCCTCCATTCTATTTTCGTTCGCCGTCTCTCCCCCTTTACGATCTAATCAAGAAAAAGTTCGCCCCCATTCTCCTCCATCCGTTCCTCAAACTTCTCTCTCCATTCCAATCTCCCCTCATCCATAGATCCCATAATCTACACCACCAGCGAATCTAGCGGTGCCAACACCATCTCCGCCTTCCCATCCAACGTCCTCACTCACATCGTCAGCCTCCTAGACGGCTCCGCCTTCTCCTTGGACAACTGCAAGTCCTCCCTCCATAACTCCATGTTTCTATCTTTCCCTGTTTCTTCTTTTGGAGCTTTTTGGAGGTTAGGGTTTTTAACCTCTCTTGATTGCATTGTGCCCTAAATCTATGGTCTGCTTTCGTCATTGATTTTTCAGGTGAGATCGTAGTGCTGCTTCTCCTTCAAATGCCCTCTTTTTTTTTTCAGGCGAGACTGTACCAATTGAGAAAGAAGTCTTCCGCCGAGACGAAATGAAGCTCCCTCTTCCTCTTCTTCGCAGGTAACTTCTCTCTCTCGAATATGTCCATAGTAGCCATAAGGTAGAGCTTCTGATTTGAGGATTTTGGGATGGGTTGTGAAACTCCTCTCTAAATGGTATTTAATCATCTCGTACTGGATGCATCTAGATATTTATTTTGATTTTTTTTTTCCTTTGGGTTCCTTTCTTTATCGATTTGGGCATGGATTGATATATGATTGTTGTGTAAAGAAAGGAGAGTAGATTATGAGAGGGGGAGAAGGGGAGGAAGGAGAAGGGAGCTATCATTGAGTTTTTTGGTTTTTTGTTTTATATATATATATATATTTTTTTTTGGTGATGATAGTAAAGAGATGATAAACGGTGAGGCTCCAGGGTGCTTCATGAATGAGATGTTGTTTATATTGCATTGATTATGTGGTGCTTGATACATACTTTATCTTTTTTAGATTTTGGGGTACCTATTTAAAGAGTTATTATGGATTAGGTTGGTTGCTTTTTTTCAGGTTACTATGTTCGGCTATTGCTTTTTTGTTAAATGGGGATGGGATGAGCAAGTTTGTGTCACTTTAATGTGTGTTGGGTGTTATTTGTTTCTCTCCTTCTTTCGATGTTTGTTCATCTTAATTGTTGGGCATGAGGAAAAGAGGAGAAAAAAGATAGCTTTTGGGCATCTAAAAGAATTAAACTGGGATGGTGTGGTTGTTGCCTTCTACTTTCTTAAGATAGCATTGGCGGATAGGATTATTAAAAGAAGTTGTAACTAAACACTGGTTATGGATGTCCCCAATGGAAGATTTTTCACAGATTGTTGTAAAAAAGATGCTTTACTGTTAGCATTGATGGACTTCATTGGATCGAAGGGGCGTCATGTCCTTTCCCTTCTCCTCCCCAAAGGGTTAATTGGTTAATTTACAGAGCTTATCATGGTGCAGAATAAAGAAAAAATATATGTCTTACAATGAGCTTACTGGTCTGAGGAATATTCATGGGTCCGTACTACCTCTTCAAAACCTGGTTGGATGTCCTCAAAGACATCCCTCGTAGTGAAGGAGGAAACTATCAAGAATATTCATGGGTTTACATTTTTCATATTCAAAACCTGGTTGAATGTTGTTAGAGACACCCCTTGGTATTGAAATTATTCTCCTTTAAGAGAGATTGCTCTGATACTACTAACCAACATCTTTGTTCTTGGGTGCGATACATATGTTCTTCCTTCAATTAGTAACAAATCCACAAATTTAGTACTTTATTTTCCACTCTCAGTCTTTTCAGTGAATACCAAACGGAGGTTGAAGTGAAAAGTGGGTTTTTGTTCACTTCTAGTTTCTATTGTCTTTATTTAGAGAGCCCAGTACACCCGGGTTTTTGTTTTTGTACTCTTCCAAACAGCCTATTTTTAGTTATTTAATTCAACTTCATTTTTGTGCTATTGCTTTGTGACACTAACTAGCTTGCTAAACTTGCAGAACTTGTTTCGCATTTGTTTTAATGGTACCAATGTCATACTTCATATGCTCAATCAAGATCATTCATTGGCACCTTGCTTAGCTGATTGATACTATACTTGGGTGTACAAGTTTTTTCGGGGATTTCCCAGAAAGGCAACTTCGAATGACAATCATTCTCTTTGGTAAGATCTTGTTTGGTGTGTCTGTATTTTTTTGTTGTCATGAAAAACTTTGGGTGATATGTTGTTTGATTATTTCAATTTGATTTTAGTGAGACTTTAATAGCATGTGAGGATAATTCGTGAAGTTGTATTTATGATAATTCATGACCTTTAGTTTAGTTGAATTCGTTTAATGATTAATACAGTCATTTGATCATTCATTGCTATGTTGGGTTAGTGGTCCAAAGAGTGATACTTCAATTTGAAGATCCAGGGATTTTATAGGCACCAAATACACTGGTGAGTTCTGATCTGAACCAAATTGAATCTTGCTATTGCAAATTGGATTGATAAGATTTTTCTTGTGGAAATTTATGTAGCACTTTATAAATCCAAATAGCTCTATTAGGTTTTTATGTACTTTCTTTGTTCTTCTGTAGCTACACTATGCTTTTGAAGTGCTTGTTTTGTCTAATATTTACCTTCTTTAACTGGGTTTTGCAGGTTTTGGAGTGTTGCCCATACAAGAACTTGGGAAAAGGGGCCCTTTTTAATTCCTTTCTTTCTCTTTTGCTAACGAGGACATGTTTTTATGGTAAAGTGCTAGTGGGAGGCTTGGAACTCACTCTCACACTAGAAGAGGCCATTTACCTTGTGGTGGTTGTTTATACAAAAAACTGAAGCTTATCATTGTTTACATTTGATATGCATGTCAGTGTTTTAATTAACATTTGATCTGCACTCTAGGAGCCATTTCCAAACAGGAGATGCAGTGTGACCAAGAGAGTGTTCTAGATATAAATCATGATTTGGTTGAAGCCTGAGAACTGTTATGTACTTGCTTTATAATGAAATTGTCCAACGGGCGGGATCACACAGTAGTGACCCATTGGATCTCACAGAAGTGAGGCATTATGAGCCACAACAAACTTTTCTATTTACGTTTTCTACAGTTTTGTAGGACTGCAATCTGGTCTTTTACCATATAGAATTAGATAGATTTGTCTTCAATAAACAAAAATGCTCCACTTAAGTATTTCAAGAATTTTATTTGTGTGTCAAGAGTATTTTTTTTAATGTCTGCATTTGTTGGTGTAATTGTTGCAATGTTGCTGACGTTATTATCATTGTTAACTTTGCAGGCTACTGTGGTCAATATAGTTGTAGGGTCTCTTGCTTGGGTGGAAGATGATATGGCTTGGATAGATGAGAAAGTTGTACATGTCAGTGGTGAAGAGATTAAGATCATATGCACAAATGAGAAGGTGTGTTGACTGACTTAACTTACATTTCTTGTATTTGGAAATCAAGTCAAATAAACTTGACTTCTTTGATGAATCTGCATTGCTGGTGCTACTGTACATTGGGTTTAAGGAGTTAAAAGATTTTGGGACTAAATTAAGGAACACTTTAGGATGTAGCAACTAGAAAAGAGAAGAGAAAAAAGAAGAAAAAGGAAATCTGATGGAAACTGATTTTAAGAAAAAGAGCCTAAAGGTTTGTATCTTGGGGACTTAAACATGTTTGAACTCCAAGACTAGAGTAAGGATAGATTAGGTTAAGGAATTGGACAAAAAGAGAAATCAATAGGGACTGCTTTTTTTTCTTTGGCTTTGATCGTCCACTCACAGGTCCCCCTCCTTTCGGCCATAGAGTTGAGCCTTGGGCCTAATTGGGTTGGCCAACATAATTTGCATCAACATTTTCTTTCATTTATGAAAGAACCTACGCTCTTCTAAACCTTGTCTTTATTTATGAACTTCCATTTAACTTTTATTTATTACTAAAATGTAAACATTTGAATACATGTTAAATTACCTATAGGACTTTCTAGATTGATGCTTGATATTTCATTGTATGATTTATTCTTGTCTCCTAAGAGTGGCTTTCTCATTTTCAAGATAATTGAGTGTGATGGTTTATTAGTGTGGTCTCATTGTTAATGTCACTACTCTTATAGCCCAATTAATGATTGTAGACATGCATACTATTGAAGTAGAGGTTTCAAAATTTCTTATATTGCTCTCTTCATTTGTTAATTATATAGCTCACAACCTTGTCATTCAAAATAGTTGGAATGTGACTCCCAAGGTAGATGCTGTCAAATTGACTGCAATGAGGTGGACATGAATGAAGCAACTTTTATTGGAGAAGTAATCTTTATTCTTCTTAGAGGTTCTCATTTTAAACAACTTTTATTGGAGAAGTAATCTTTATTCTTCCTAGTTCTTTTCATAGGTATTTTTTCCCATGTTTTATGATATGCTCTATTTTAAATTTTATGCATATGTTTCTTTTGTGCACTCACTAATCTACACTTGCACTATTTGATTATGTGCAGGTGGCTGTCAGTGTATTAGGTGGTTGTTTGTGTGTGTGTGTGTGTGTGAGAGGAGCTTAATCGTATGGTTGAACTAACGAACAACAATATAACATCCTTCAATCTCACCAAAAAAGCTAGAGTACACATGAGATAGGTCAAACCCAAACAGAGAGTTGGTCAGGCCACAAGAAGGCAGGTCCGTGAACTTCTCAAAGTAAAAGGCCTGACAAATACTTGTGCGAACTGACGAAGAACAATATAACATCCTTCAATCTCACTAGAAAAGCAAGAGTACACATAAGATAGGTCAAACCCAAACAGAGAGTTGGTCAAGCCACAAGAAGGTAGGTCCGTGAACTTCTCAAAGTAAAGGCCTGACAAATACTTGTGCAAACGGACGTGGCGTAAACTACCAGAATAAACAATTCTATAATATGTATCATTTGAATTCTAGAATATGTATGGATTTCCAAATATTATAAATTGTGCATTTTTATTCAATCTTGTATGTTTATTCCAAATTGGTTTCTTTTGTGAGCCATTTGATGATGTGTAAGATGAATCTGCATCTACAATTTATGGGTTTCAATTTTTTATGGTGATTTTTTTAAAAAACATTTCCATGAAATAAATTTTTTTTAAAATAATAATAAAATTAGGGATAGTTCAAAACCGTTCTTAATAGCATTGGAACACTTAGAAAACCGTTCCAATATAAAAATTTGGAACAGTTTCGGAACGGCTTTGAAAACTGTTCCTATATGTAAATATTTGGAACGGTTTTGAACCCTTCTAGTTTTCACAATTTGGAACGGTTTCAGGAATTTTGGAACGGTTTCAAAATCACATGTTTGGCACGGTTTTGGACCGTTCCAATGGTTTAGAGACGCCTTTATTTGAAGCGGTTTAAAACCGTTCCTGTTTCGTTTAGGAACGATTTTAGGCCGTTCCAATTTACTATTTTTGGTGTAGTGTTGTTTATACATTGTTGAACCTTCGTGTTCGCTGGTGTTATTGATGGCATTACAGGCCCGATTGCCAATGCCGGTCCAGCAGCGGTCTCAGCAGCAGCGGAGGAGACTGCTCCAGTTCCTCCAGGAGGATTGATCGAATGGAACAGACGGGATACCATTTGATATGGGCATCCGAGTGCGAAAATGAGTCAGGAATATTTTGTGGATTCCTTTTTAGATGGTTTGGGAACCTTTTTGAGGGAAATTCTTTTTAGAAATGATTTTTGAATGTAATGTTTTGAAAACATATGTAGTTGTCAACCTGTATTGTATATGAATATGCAGGGTTGACAAGTAAATGATAACACAATACATGTATAAAGACTTTTACTTTTGTATAGAACTATACAATTGTAAATTTATTTAGTTGAATGTATTTCCGCAAATTGTATAATTGACAGGTATGAATGAATGTTATCCCTTGTGGATTCTGTTTTAACTTCGGTTAATTCAGAGTTTACGTGAGTAAGTATGCGTCGCGGCTCGGGATTAGCTCGGTGGTAATAATCGTACCTCGGGCCCCGGGTCGTGACATACTTATTATATGGTATCAAAGTTAAGTTAAAAAAAAAAATTAAAGGACTTAGAAATTGACGAAAGTGTGAAACGTTAAGTTGCGTACAAATCCTCTCTTGGATTTGTGTTATTGCTTTCACCATATGTGATGTATATGTGATGGAAGTGTAGAGATGTATATCTTACCTTCCGTATTGTTCACGACATGGCATCTGGATCGAGATCAGGGAATGATAACTTTGTTGAAGTTGTTAATGGAGGTCCTACACCTTCCCCTCCAATAGCGGATGCTGATGCTAGGATGACTGCTATTCTAGAGCAGTTAGTGAGGAGCCACGAGGCACAAGTGGCTATGTAAGCTCAGCATAGAGAGAAAATGGCCAAGAGCCATAAGGCCCAGATGGGTATGCAAGCCTAAATTGCTTCCATGTTGCAAGTATAGAGCTAGATACAGGCTCAATTGCAAACTCCACCAATACCGCCAGTTCAACCACATCCTAATGTTGGGACACAGGTGGTGGTGCAATCGAAGGAGAATGATCCTAATATCCTGTACAAGTAGTTCCGAAAGAGAGGAGCTACTGAGTTCCATAGCACTGAAGATGTCACGCAGGCGGACAAATGGTTAGAACACATCAATGATGTGTTTGGCACTATAGTCTGCACGCAAAACCAGAAAGTCTTGCTTGCCACTTCCATGTTACAAAGGGTAGCAAAAACATGGACGAAGAGTGTCAGGGATACACTATTGGTAATTCCAGTCGCTGACATCTGGGAGACTTTCAAGGAGCAGTTCAGAAGGAATTTTGTGCCAGAACATGTCCAACAGAGGAAGGAATCAGAATTCCTGAATCTGAAACAAGGTTAGTTGACCGTGTCAGCCTATGTGCACACTTTTCTACAATTATCTAAGTATGCTACTGATTTGGTAGATACCGAGGCAAAGAAAGTGAAGAGGTTCCTCCATGGCTTGAACCCCGCCTACAAGAAGATGGTAGTGGCATCGAATAAGCCCACTACATTTGATGATGCAGTTGATAGAGCCTTTATGGCTAAAGAAGTGCACAGAGCAGAACTGACTGAGAATGTGAAGAGAAGTGGCAATGGTACTACTGGCTCTTGGTTTAAAAGAGGAGGAGGGTAGTTTAAGAATAAGAATAAGAAGCAAAAGTTCCCTGCAAGAACTGAGAACAAACCAATCTGCGAGACTTGTGGAAAAGCTCACAGGACTGAATTGTGTTGGAGAACTACTGGAGCATGCCTAGCCTGTGGTTCTTTGGAACACATAATGGTTCAGTGTCTAAGAGGCATGAGAGATAATAGAGCTCCATATCAGCAGCCTGCTCAAGGACAAGCAGTGATTCTTGCTCCTCAACAATTGGCTTTACCAGCTCCTCCTAAGCAACAACAACAACAGCCTCAACGTCAAGGCCAACAGCGACAATGGTAGCCAAGGCAGCAACCATAGCAGAATAGGCCACAGTTCATGGGAAGGGCCTATGCTGTAAACAAAAAGCAAGAAGAGGTTGCCACCATTGTGGTTGAAGGTACAATTCTGGTAGACAATAGACCTGCAATTGCTTTGTTTGACTCAGGGTCTACACATTCATTTGTAGCACCCTCATTTTATTATGATATTCAAGAACGGGTAATGCAATTGCCTTATAATTTTATTGTAACTACTCCATTAGGAAAGAGAGTAGTATGTGAGTTATATATTCCCCAATGTAATGTGAAGATCGGGGAAGTAGCAAAGCCAACTGATTTAGTAATCTTAGCAATGAATGATTTCGATGTAATCTTTGGCATGGATTGACTTGCGAAGTACAGGGCTTGTTTCGACTGTTTCCGCAAAATCATCACTTTTGAAGTGGATGAGGCCAATGCCAGTGTAATGCTTGAAGGAGTTTGGAAGATGTATGATACCAGGCTTGTTTCAGCACTCAAGGCTGAACGGATGATGCGTAGTGGTTGTGAAGGCTACATCGCATTTATTTTTTAAAGGAAGCCTATGCAGGAGTTGATAGATATTCTTATAGTCTGTTAATTTCTAAACGTATTTCCAGATGAGGTGCCAGGTTTACCTCCAGCAAGGGAAGTAGACTTTACTATAGAACTCTTGCCGGTACTACACCGATATCAAAGGCACTGTATAGAATGGCACCGTCGGAATTGTTTGAGCTGAAGAAACAAATACAGGATTTGCTAGAGAAAGGTTTTATCAAACCAAGTGTCTCACCTTGGGGAACACCTATATTGATTGTGAAGAAGAAGGATGGCATCCTTCGTATGTGTATTGATTATAGGCAGATAAATCAGGTGACAATCAAAAATAAATATCCACTGCCTAGAATCGATGAGTTGTTTGATCAACTCCAGGGTGCAGCTTACTTTTTCAAGATTGATCTTCGATCTAGATACCATCATATTCGAGTTAAAGATCAAGATGTGTAGAAGACTGCGTTTAGGACTCGATATGGTCACCATGAATTTTTAGTGATGCCTTTTGGTTTAACCAATGCACCTGCAATTTTCATGGCTTTAATGAACAGAGTTTTTGCTTCGTATCTGGACCATTTTGTCGTGGTCTTCATTGACAACACTCTAGTATATTCAAAGTCAAAGAGAGAGCATTCACATCATCTACGAATAGCTTTGCAAGTACTCAAATATAACCAATATATGCAAAGTTAGAGAAGTGTGATTTCTGGCTGCAGCAGCTGGCATTTCTGGGTCATATAATTACCAGAAATGGATTAGTTGTTGATACAGCTAAGA
The DNA here is from genome assembly GCA_029852735.1 of Persea americana. Lineage (NCBI taxonomy): Eukaryota > Viridiplantae > Streptophyta > Magnoliopsida > Laurales > Lauraceae > Persea > Persea americana. Next base: position 25,624,724 of record CM056820.1, on the reverse strand, counting down.
GTAAAGCAGTTACTAAATGGCAGAGTCCAAAGAATGTGCCGGAAATTCGGAGCTTCTTAGGGTTGGCAGGCTATTACAGAAGATTTGTTAAAGACTTCTCTAAGATAGCAGCTTCGTTAACGAAGTTGACGCAGAAGAATATCCAATTCCATTGGAATGATGAATGTGAGTCTAGCTTCAAGATTTTGAAGCAAAGATTGGTTTCATCCCCAATCTTAGCATTACCTGAAGGAAAAGGAGGATTTGTGATTTACTCAGACGCTTCAGGTATTGGATTGGGATGTGTGTTGATGCAGAATGGTAGGGTAATTGGCTACGGTTAGCGTCAGTTGAAGGATCATGAGAAGAATTATGCGACGCATGATTTAGAGCTCACGGTGGTTGTATTTGCTTTGAAACAATGGAGGCATTATTTATATTGAGAGACTTTTGTGGTCCATTATGATCATAGAAGCCTTCAGTACTTATTCACTCATAAGGACATTAACCTAAGACAATGTACCTGGAAAAGGTAATGTAGTAGTGATCGTAGCCCCAAGTACAAGGCCGCGATTGTAGTAATAACCGGTGAAACTGAGTCAATCCACAGAGAGTTATTTATCGCAAAAACAGTCTTATTAAAAAAAAATAGTTCTAGCCTAAATAAAACTATACAAATCAAATGTCCTACTTTAATTAAAAATTAATTACAAGTCCGAAAAATTAATTACAACCAAAGAAAATAAAATCCTAATCTAGAAATCTAATCTAACAACTGCATCACCATAAGAATTATTAGTCCAACCAATTGCAATAATTGTGAAGGTGCATAAAATTGAAATAAAATAAAATAAAATCAGAGAATAAAAAAATTGATTTTAATTCTAAAACATTGCAACAATTACTTTGCTTGTTGCCATTAAGAAAAATCAAGAGCATCGCACCAAGTTCGCACTGTCACTACGCACAAAAAGTCAATATTGACCCTTGGTGAAGACCAAGACCCCATATACTTGATTTATTAATGAAAGACCCATTACAAGCAAATAACCATTACCAAATTTTTTGAATCAAAATAAAGCGCATCCAACCTTACCATAAACACATGAAACACTAAACAGAGGAGAAGAACTCGCGGTCTCGAACAGCAATCCAACCGGTTCTCATTTCGCTATCTAAAATCCAAGCAAGGGAAGATGAAGAAATCCTGGTCCAATGGTGGAGTGATGATAGCAACGGTAGTGGCGACGGCGTAGAAATCCAAGTGGTAGTGTGCTTTAGGGAAGGCCTTGGATGAAATATTGATGAAAGGATGAAAGATGAAGAAAAAATAATGGAAAAGGGGGGAAGAGGAGTTGCTCGTCGTCCAAAGGGAATGGGGGTTGGTATTTACGTTTAGCCCCTTTTGTGGCTCTATTTATGTATTTTTGATGACTTGGCTTGCAAGGTTTTGATTTGGGTAAGGATTAGTAGTGTGGGGTCCGAGTTGGATTAGGATTAGGAGGATCTTGAGAGAGTTTCTAGGGGTTGGTACAATCCTAGTGAAAATAGGATTGTCCTTATCTCATGCAAATTCCTCTCTTGGGCCCCACTTTAAATAAAAACTTGCAAATTTGAAATTTTCAAATTTAATTCAAACTTTGAAACCATGTGGCCAGCCCCCTTTTTGGACGTGTCGTATCTTCTTTGGAGGTGTTGGACGTGCAACTCCTTTTTTGAAAGAATCTTGAGTTGCAAACTTACAGAATTTGAGGCCTATCTTTTAGGATTTAATTTCTCTCATCAAATCTCTTTTGTGTGCCCATCCTTAAAAAGTTGAAACTTCTTTGGTAGCTTTTAATTCCTCCACTTGGCCCCACTTCTCTTCCAAATAAATCTCAAATATGAAAATCAAATTTGATGTGCAATTTTTGAATGAATGTGGACCCCAATTGGGGTGTCTAATTCTTGAAACAATATAAATGGACGTCCTCTCCTTGGCTTGATTTTCTTTTGCAAATTTTTCTTCTTCTTTGTTTGGCTTGAATTGAATCTTAGCCATCCATCATGACATGTAAGAAATATTTGTTGGAGAGCAGAGAGGACACATCATCATCACATGGCTCGCAAATTTGGAACTTATCTTCAAGTGATGAAATCTGATTTTTTTTTTTTTTTTTTTGCATATGAGAGTGGACCTTACCATGGCTGCCCCTACCTTAGAATCCACGCCCAAGGAAGGTGGGTCCCATGGTGCATTTGATTCATCGATTATCTTTCGCGGGCCCTAATTTCTGAAATTCCCTACGAAGGTACAAATAGTATAATCAATGATCAAAGAATTATCTATTTATGTAGGAAAAGAATATTGCAAGATGCGGGCCCCAATTCACACTAATTAGATGCAAGATATTTCACTATTTTATCAAGTTTCTTCAATTAAAACAATGGTGCAAAGAAAATCCATCATTTCATGTGTGAATAAAAAATTATGAGAAATTTGTAACTTCCAATATCGAAAATAGAGAAATTCATGATTGTATGTGAAAATGCAATTTTTGGATGAATTTTGACTCGAATTCAGACTTTGATGCCCACAAACATAAAATCATGATTTTTTACTAAAATGGTCCATGATTTGATAATTTAGTCCTTAATTACCCTAAAATGATGAGGAAATTATGCGTTTTTAAGGACTTATCACACCCCCCAACCAGCATTTTGCTAGTCCCGGGCAAAATATGCGAACTAAGGTTGGTCTTCTAGCCTAACATAATTTGAACTAAATGCAAAGAAAAAAAGAAAACACCACTTTCGCTGGCACTCTCGGCTGCATTAGCGTATGCAGCAAGCCTTTAAACCCCTAGGTTAACCTTAGTGGACAAGTTGTGCCTCGTGAGGGTTTGCAGTGAATATGCCCAGAAAATTCATTTACCTAAAAGTAAAAGAAAGTCGATGGAAGGTTTTTCAAAAGACGATTGCGTCAAATCGGATGCCTCGAATCCTCGAATAATCAAGATTTCAAACTTTTCAAAATCTGGTTCACGTTTTTGTTTTAAAAAATTATACCAAAACTTTGGGTGCCTTGTGCAAGTGTATACATCAAAACAAAAATTTTAAATTTTCTATGATAATGCCATGAAAACAGAATTCTCACTCAGAATTTCTAACTTTCCTAGATTCGGGAAAGATACAAGTCTCATCTCAAGGCTCCTATGACAGCTTTCGCACTATTGTTTTTTTCAAAGGCCGCGAGATGCATCTACCTTGTTCTCTCTTTTTTTTTTTTTTTTAAACATACACATGTGACTGTGCAATGCCTATGTCCTTTAAGCTTTCTAATTAGCCCATGTAAAGAGCGTTAATTAGCCCATGTAAAGAGCGTTAGGCCAATGACTCCCAAAATAGATGTCTTTAGGGCACTAGGTATACAAATACCCCTACGGGCTTACTGGCACGGGTTAAAAAGGCTACGAACCCAAATGAGTCACACAACTTTTTATTCTTTTCAAGACTTATAACTAAACTCTTTTTTTTTTTTTTTTTTGCTGCAACACCAATTTGTGCATCCCTTAGCATTTTTTTTTAAATGATCCCCAACACTAGGCAGCCCTTTTCAATTCACCCGAATTAATTCACTAGTTTATCTTTCAGAAAATAGTGAACCTTCATTTTACTTGCTTCCAAAACTTCTAAAATTCCAGATTACTAGACATCTTCGAATCGTCAAGTTATTTTGAAAACCCCCTTTTTTTTTTTTTAAAGCTTCTTGAGAAAACTATACAAAAATGAAAAAAATTGTCTAAAATTGGACAAGTGTTATAATTCCCACCCCTCAACCTAAACTAGACAACGTCCTTGATGTCATACATGAAATGTGAATTGGAATGTAACATGAGGTGAAAATGTAAAAGGAGAAAAATGGTAGAAAGCACCTGGAGTAATGAAGCTTTTGCGTAGAACCCTGTCCAATGTGAGACAAAGAACACACAAAGAAAAAAATAGAAAAAAATATATGCATAATGTACAAAGGTATGGGCCACTGTCAGATCCAGTGCCAGTCAATCCTGATAGACAGGATCGATTAGAGGAATTTCATTTTCCCCTGGAGGAATTGTCTCCAAGAACGGTTTTAAATGTTATCCATTAACTTAAAAAGAGGTACCATTCGATGGATCAATGATGGTCCCTGCCCCATATGGAAATACTTCATGAACAATGTAGGGGCCCGTCCAACGAGATCTTAATTTTCTAGGGAAAAAAAGAAGTCGAGAGTTGTACAGGAGGGCATTTTTGGGTGGATGGAATGACTTCCTTAATATTCGTTTATCATGAAAGGCCTTAGTCCTATCTTTGTAAATTCTTGAGTTCATATAAGCCTCGTTTCTCAATTCTTCTAATTCATTTAAATCAAGGGCTCTTTTCTCCCTAGCCTTGATAACATCAAAGTTCAATTATTTTATGGCCCAATAAGCTTTATGTTCCAGCTCCACCGGAAGGTGGCAAGCTTTCCCATATATAAGCCGGCATGGAGACATTCCAATTGGGGTCTTATACGCAATGCGATAGACCCACAAAGTGTCATTTAACAGCATTGACCAATCCTTATAATTTAGTTTTACCGTGGTCTCTAAAATTCTTTTAATTTCCCTATTTGAGACCTCTACTTGCCCACTTGTTTGAGGGTGATAGGGGGTAGCCACTTTATGCGTAACACCGTAATTTTGAAACAAACTCTCAATAACGCGGTTACAAAAGTGAGTGCCCCCATCACTAATGATGGAGCGCGGAGTTCCAAAACGGGAAAAGATATTGTCCAAGATAAACTTTTTGACCGTTTTAGCATCATTATTCCTACATGGGACTGCTTCAATCCATTTGGACACATAATCGACTGCAACGAGGATATAATGAAAACCAAAGCTCGGGGGAAAAGGTCCCATAAAGTCTATACCCCAAACATCGAATAACTCGACGACCAAAATTGGGTTTAAAGGCATCATATTCCTTTTGGAAATGGAACCCAATTTTTGGCACCACTCACATGCCTTCCAAAAATCATATGCTGTTTTACATAAAGTGGACCAGTAAAATCCTGATTGCAAAATTTTGTGAGTGGTCTTTTGAGCAGAAAAAATGTCCACCACAAGCATGAGAGTGGCAAAATGATACTGCACTGTTCATTTCGTAGTCAGGAATGCATCCCCTAATGATTTGGTTTGGGCAGTATTTGAAAATGTATGGTTCGTCCCAGAAAAACTGTTTCACCTTAGTGAAAAACTTGTATTTATCTTGCTACGTCCATTCTTTTGGAATTTCACCCGAAGTTAGATAATTAGCAATGTCAGCATACCATGGAGAATGGGAACATGTGGCAAACAATTGCTCATCAGGGAAAGTGTCCTGGATTGGCAAGGGTTCTAAAGTCTTGGAAAAGACAAGCCCAGAAAGATGACCACATTTTCTACCCCTTTCTTATCTTTGATTTCGATATTGAACTCTTGGAGTAAAAGGATCCATCTGATCAGTCTGTGCTTGGCATCTTTCTTAGAAAGAAGGTACTTCAACGCAAAATGGTCAGTAAAGTTCATAATTTTGGATCCAATTAAGTAGGAATGGAATTTATCTAGTGCATAAACACAGCCAATAGTTCTTTCTCCATTGAAGAATAATTAATCTGTGCACTATTTTAAGTCCTGCTAGCATAGTAAATCACATATGGCTTTTTGTCCCTACGTTCCCCAAGAATTGTCCCAACTGCATAATCGCTAGCATCGCACATGATTTCAAAGGGTAGGCTCCAATCTGAAGGTTGCATAATTGGAGCAGTTGTCAACATATTCTTAAGCTTCGTAAAAGCCGCTTGACATGCCTCCGTCCGCTCAAATTTTGCTTCCTTTAGCAGAAGGGTGCATAATGGTCTAGAAATGACACTGAAATCTTTTATGAACCTTCTGTAGAATCCGGCATGCCCTAAGAAAGATCTTGTATCTCGTACAGTTTTTGGGGCGGGCAAATTGGAAATTAAGTCTATTTTGGCTTTGTCCACTTCCAATCCTCTAGATGATACAATGTGGAAAGGGACAATTCCTTGTGGTTCAATAAAATTGCATTTTTCCCAATTCAGTACTAAGTTCTTTTCTTCACACCTAGAGAGTACCTTAATTAAGTTGCTCAAACAATTTTGGAAAAAATATCCAAAAACAGAGAAATCGTCGATGAAGACTTCGAGAAAACATTACCATATCACTAAAAATACTCAGCATTCACCTTTGAAAGGTTGCAGAAGCATTACATAGCCCAAAGGGTATCCGTCGGAAAGCAAATGTACCAAAGGGGCATGTGAAAGTTGTTTTCTCTTGGTTTTCCTGGGCGATCTCTATCTGATTGTATCCAGAATATCTATCTAAGAAACAATAATACTCGTGGCCAGCTACCCATTCTAAAATTTGGTCCAAGAAGCGTAGGGGGAAATGATCCTTTTGTGTGACAGCATTTAACTTTCTGTAGTCGATACAAACTTGCCAACCTGTGGGTACGCGGGTTGGGATGAGCTCATCATTAGCATTACGGACTACAGTAATGCTGGCTTTTTTTGGTACAACTTGGGTAGGTCTTACCCATTGGCTATCCGAAATTGGGTAAATGATACCCACATCTAGAAGTTTCAAAACTTTTCAATAACTACTTTGCTTGATGCCATCAAGAAAAATCAAGACCATCGTACCAAGTGCGCATTGTCACTAGGCACAAAAATTCGATGTTGACCCTTGGTGAAGACCAAGACCCCATAAACTTGATTTATTAATGAAAGATCCATTACAAGCAAATAACAATTACAAAATCTTTTGAATCAAAATAAAGTGCATCCAACCTTACCACAGACACATGAAACACTAAACGGAGGAGAATGACTCGTGGTCTAGAAGTTCGATCCAATCGGCGCCCGTTTTGTGATCTGAAATCCAAGCAAGGGAAGACGATGAAAGGTTGGTCCAATGGAGGAGTGATGATAGCAACGGCATGGCGACAACGTAGAAATCCAAGTGGTGGTGTGCCTTAGGGAAGGCCTTGGATAAAATGTTGATGAAAGGTTGTGATATGAAGAAAAAATAATGGAAAAAGGGGGAAGAGGAGTTGTTGGTCGTCCAAGGGGAATGAGGGGTGGTATTCACGTTCAGCCCCTTTTGTGGCTATTTTTATATATTTTTGATTACTTGGTTTGCAAGGTTTTGACTTGGGTAAGGATTAGTAGTGTGGGGTCCCAGTTGGATTAGGATTAGGAGGGTTTTGAGAGAGTTTCTAGGGGTCAGTACAATCCTAGTGAAAATAGGATTGTTCTTATCTCATGCAACTTTCTCTCTTGGGCCCCACTTTGAAGAAAAACTTACAAATGTGAAATTTTCATATTTAATTCAAACTTTGAAACCATGTGGCCAGCCCCCTTTTTGGACGTGCGATATCTTCTTTGGAGTTGTTGGACGTGCAACTCCTTCTTTGGAAGATCTTGGGTTGCGAACTTCAAAATTTTGAGGCCTTTCTTTTAGGATTTAATTTCTCTCATCAAATCTCTTTTGTGTGCCCTTCCTTAAAAAGTGGAAACTTTTTTGGTAACTTCCGATTCCTTCACTTAGCCTCACTTCTCTTCCAAATAAATTGCATATATGAAAATCATATTTGATGTGCAATTTTTTAATGAATGTGGACCCCAGTTGGGGTCTGTGATTCTTGAAACAATATGCATGGACGTCCTCTCCTTGGCTTGACTTTCTTTCACAAATTTTTTTTCTTCTTTGTTTGGCTTGAATTGAACCTTAGCCATCTATCAAGACATTGTAAGAAATATTTGTTGGAGACTAGAGAGGACACCTCATCATCACATGGCCCACAAATTTGTCACTTATCTTCAAGTGATGAAATCTGAATTTTTTTTATTTTTTATTATTATTTTTTTTGCATATGAGAGCGGACCTTACTATGGCCGCCTCTACCTTAGAATCCACACCCAAGGAAGGTCGGTCCCACGGTGCATTTGATTCATCGATTATCTTCTGCGGGCCCCAATTTCTGAAATTCCCTACGAAGATACAAATAGTATAATCAATGATCAAAGAATTATCTATTTATGCTGGAAAATAATATTGCAAGATGTGGGCCCCAATTCACACTAAATAGATGCAAAATATTTCACTATTTTATCGAGTTTCTTCAGCTAAATCAATGGTGCAAAGAAATCCATCATTTCATGTGTGAATAAAAAGTTATGAGAAATTTGTGACTTCCAATGCCAAAAATAGAGAAATTCATGATTGTATGTGAAAATGGAATTTTTGGATGAATTTTGACTCGAATTCAGACTTTGATGCCCACAAACATAAAATCATGATCTTTTACTAAAATGGTCTATGATTTGATGATTAAGTCCTTAATTACCCTAAAATGATGAGGAAATTATGCATTTTTAAGGACTTATCAAGTAGCTGATGCTTTTAGTCGGAAATCTGCTGACTTGGCATCACTAGTTGTTGAATGGAATCTAATTGAAGAATTCAGAGATCTGGATGTGTCCTTTGAGATGGGGGACAATAAAATGATGGTTGCAGAAATGTTCGTGTTTGAACACATGCATATTCAACAGATTAAGGATCGACAGTTTGAAGATCCTGAATTGGTAAGAATCAGGGACAACATTGCAACAAGACCAGATTTTGTGTTGGTTGAAGAGATTCTGTATTTTCAAGACAGATTATGTGTGCCAGCACAAGAGGGTTTGAAATAGGGAAGCATGTTTGAAGCTCATCACACCAAATATTCTATGCATCTAGGAAGTATGAAAATGTATAGAAATCTCAAGGATAAATTTTGGCGGAATAACATGAAGCGGGAGATAGCAAGTTATGTGTCTTCCTGCTTAACATGTCAACATGTGAAGTTTGAGCACAAGAAACCGCCTGGATTGCTTCTTCATTCACAAAATATACCTAGATGGAAGTGGGAACATCTTACAATGAATTTTGTATCTGGTTTACCAAAGATGAGGAAGCAGCGTTGTGCGAATTTGCGTACAACAACAGCTATCGCTCCAGCATAGAAATGGCACCATTCGAAGCACTTTATGGTCAAAGATGTATTACTCCAGTTAGTTGGGAAGAAGTTGGAACGAGAAGTTTCCATGGTCCTACTATAATTGTTGAAACAGCAGAGAGAGTTCAGAAAGTGCAAGATAGGTTGAAGGTGGCTCAATCAAGGCAGAAAAGCTACGCTGACAATCGCCGGCGTGATCTAGAGTTCGCCATTGATGACAGGGTATTTTTGAAGACTTCTCCAATGAAAGGTATTATCAGGTCCAGACAGAAAGGCAAGCTGTCACCGAGCTTTATCGGACCTTTCAAGATCAAAAGCAGAATTGGACATGTGGCTTATTGCCTAGAGCTTCCAACGGAACTCTCCGATATTCACAATGTATTTCATGTGTCAATGCTTCGAAAGTATGTGGCAGATCCTTCGCATATCATTCAACATGAAGAGATCCAAGTTTTGCCGAATACCACATATGTTGAGAATCTGACTCAGATTATTGATACCGGGGAACAAGTCCTCCGCACGAGGGCAATCAAATGTGTTAAAGTCATTTGGGCTCATCAGTAACCCAATGAGGCTATAAGGGAACTTGAAGAAAAAATGGCTCAAAAGTATCCATAGCTATTCGTTCTGGTAATTTTGATTTTTAATTGTTTATTGATTTGTATTACATTCGGAGGATCGAGTGGTTCTAAAAGTTTAGAGGAATGTCACACCCCGTCTTGAACTAATCTCGTACCATTTGATATGGGTATCTGAGTGCGAAAATGGATCAGGAATATTTTGTGGATTCTTTTTGAGATGGTTTGGGAAACTTTTTTAGGGAAATTCTTTTTGGAAATGATTTTTGAATGTAATGTTTTGAAAACGTGTGTAGTTATCAACTTGTAAAGTAAATGATAATAAACAATACGTGTATAAAGACTTTTAGTTTTGTATAGAACTATAGAATTGTAAATTGATTTACTTGAATGTATTTCCGCAAATTTTATAATTGACAGGTATGAATGAGTGTTATCCCTAGTGGATTCTATTTTAACTTTCGTTAATTCAGAGTTTACGGGAGTAAGTGTGCGTCACGGCTCGGGATTAGCTCGGTGGTAATCGCACCTCGGCCCCGGGTCGTGACAATTTTTTACCTTATAAATCTATTCTTTAGATTGCTTTACTTCTCCTTTTTTCCTTTTTCACTAATAGCTTGCCTTTTCTTTTTCATTGCTGAGTTTAATGCTCTTGCTTTGCCCAAAGATTTCTTCAGGTGGAAGGATCTCTCTTCTATACAGTAGATAACCTTTTCATTGAGGGCCATACGTATCACACAATCAATTAAGGCATGGTGATGAAAAAGTTCTACTGTAAATGATAAATAGAATATTGGATATCGGGTGGATCAAGTTATCATAGATCTGATTTCTTTTAGCTGGGATACCAATAAAAGATGATTATAGCTCTTAATTTCAAGTCCATATCATTTAATTATTATACTCAATGTAAATTTGTTGAGTTAAAACCCAATGGTCCACCATCCCAGATGCCAATTCACATGTGGCTAGCGTGGGTAATAGGCACAGATAGTCCAAATTGGAGATGAGATTTGAGAATCGTTTTACATCACGGAATCCACTAGTTGCACCTTCCATCCATTCCACTTCTCTGGACAGCAATCCTTTCTGATTCTTTATAATTGCTCTTCCAGTTATATTAGCAGAACCATCACTTCTTATTCAATTCATTTCATGGGTTATATTCCTAATCATTCATGGCAACCACACAGATGAGTTTGAAACTTGTCGTGGACAAGAAGATGAATAGGGTGGTGTTTGCCTAATGTGGGAACGATTTTGTCATGTTCTCCTTAGCTTCTTGACAATGCCCATAGGGACTATCATCCGTCTCACTAGCAAGGAATCAAAAATAGGTGGCATGAGTATATTATATGAAAGTGTGAAGGTTCTCGACGTGAGCCTCCTGCAGACGAAGGCATGCAAGAAAATGTTGCTCTATCCCAAAAACGCTTCAGAAGAACACTGCAAGAATCTGAAGTTAAATATTGATGACCCGGAGCCTACAAAGTACTATGCATGCTCTTGGGATTGTTGTGCAAAAAACTACGGATTGGTCAGTACCTTCTACAATGCTCAATGTGGTTGGGGACAATCTATGAACACGCAGACGGTATATAATCAGAAATTGAATAATGTGGCATGTAGCAGGGATGGAGTTTTTGTTAAGGGAAACATGAGATATATCATCAGAGAAGATTTACAGGTGTTTCCTGTATCCCCCAAGGCGACCTTTACACTGCTTAATGATCTAGGAATCAGTGGTGTGTCCGTGCTGGAGCAGAGGAATGTGAATGTTGGGCAAGCAGAGGTACGCGATAATTTTTATTTTAAGAGAGAAATTTACTTCCTGACTTTTCTTGGCACAATGACTGTCACATCCCGGTCCCGAATCACCCTGGCCTAGGTTAATCCCCGAGGTGCGACCTGCGTAATCCCGTGTTACTGTACCTGTCTCGAGTAAAATCCAGCAACACGAAGGATAGAATTCCTCTTTCCACATACCATTCATAATTGAATAGCGGAAGCATAACAATAATAATTACTTGAACCATTGCACAGTCCTAATTAAAACTGAGTGTTGAGTTTATACAAAACATAATTATATATTCAACCCAAGTAGGGATTACAAAAATACCCTACATCCTATTACAAAAGAATCCCCAAATGTCCAAATAGTGTGGCCCACACAAAAAGGGGCTTGCCACACTCTACAGTTTGATTCTCAAAAGAATATTTCGTGGCACTCTTCGTCGACCCAGACTACATAGGCCCATTACCGGCCCACTCTTCTAGTCCTGGAGGAACCTCCTGGGCTTCCTCCTCTCCCTCCTGGGCCTCCTCAAGGCCAGGAGTTGCATCTGCGTCTGTGACACCAAATGTAGCATCATGAATACGACAATTCGGCAAGTATAGGCATTAATAATAAATCACATGCTGTATCAAATCGAACAAAGACAATTGATTAAAAGATGCCAATGTTAAGTAAACTAGGCACTAGTGCAATATCGAATAAATCATGCTTTCTGAATCAATGGAATAATAAAATACATTAATTGGCTACCACATTAAGCTCATCCTCTTAATAGAGAGTGAATCTAGTTGGGATGTCACCAGCGGCCCGGCCAAAGGCTAGTTGGCTACCCGGTTCTGGAGTTCCGGTGTTCTAGACGATCTACTGTGGTGATCTCGAATAACTAAACCAAGTTTAACCCCGTCTGGTATCACGAGGTCGAAGCTCAGTAGTGTCAAACCAATTGAATCAAATAAATCACTACAAGAAATTGCACTTTCGCCGACGCTAAATAAGCGTCGACAAAAGTCTATAAAACACCGGTAAAAGACTTTCCCGGCGATTTCCCTTACGCCGGCAATGCACCACAAAAACTATGCCAGCAATAGCCTTTGCCGGCAAAAAAAAGTTTGCGCCGGTAAAAAGTTGAACATTAATGGCGTTTTTGTTCGCCGGGAAAAGATGTATAAAACGCAGCGAAAAGACATTTATTTTTCAGTAATAAATTGATTAAAAACTTTTGCCGGCTTTTTTTTTTTGCGCCAGCAAAACATTTATATTTTATATAAATTAATTTCTCAAAATTTGTTGCCGGCGTTTTTTTGCGCCGGCAAAGCATTAATATTTTACCGAAATTATTTTTTTAAAAATTTTTGCCGGCGTTTTTTCTCGCCGGAAAAACATTTATTTTTTTAAGTAATTATTTTTTAAGGTGTTTTGCTGGCGAAAATAATGCGCTGGTGAAGATGTGCGTCAACAATGAATATTCATTTATTGTATTTATTTGATTTTTTAATTCTTTTCCTGTATATACATCCTTGCATCATTACAACTTCCAATCGTATGAAACTACTATTCCATTATCTAAGACCCAATCAACTACACACCCAACATCTATTTCAATTCCAAATATTCATCCCACTTCATATTAATATTCAAATATCCGTACAATATTAAAAGCACTTTACCATTACCATTACAAAATAAAAATCCATGCTAACATTCTACTCTTTGCCAACATTCAGATGCCAATGAAAATTTACATCTTCATATACAATCATCTCATTGTTGCACCAATCCAACACCTGCAACATTGTTCAAAAAAGCTTCATACATCCTATTTTAACATATACCAATCTGCTAGCTAGTTTGCATCCATTTTTCCTTCATGTTCGCTGCATCTTAGTTGCATGAATCTTTCAACAAAAAACTTTCTTCAATTTTCATTCGATCCTGCATAAAAAAAAAAAAAAAAAAAAAAAAGAGCAAAATTAACATATGATTAAGAAGTGAAAGGAACAACAACTAATCCATTTTCTTTTCTTTTAAATTTAACAAGATCCACAATTTGAAAAGAAAGATTTCTACATCTCACATGATAAGTAAGGATTTCCACCTTATCCCAACATATCTATTATCTGGTGTGATCATCGTTAATTTATGGCATCATTATATCAATATTCTTTCCTATATTTACGATTGGCCTCAAACCTGATATCTGGATCCATTCAATGTGTCTTTATCCATCCCCACATTTCCGTGATCAATAGGGCCCAAGTGGGCCTCATCAAGTTATCCCTCACTATAATGCATTTTATTTTCCATCTGCATTGCAGCTTTTCATCAAGCCTTGCAACCTTTGTTTTCACTATCCAAAGGCTTTAATCATAATTGCATGCTTAATAATATAACATGTGATCTTTACTTCTATTGCAACTCGCTCAGATTGAGTGAAATTTGGGCCAATGGCAAGGAACAGGAAATATTACACTAGAAATGGATGGGGATGAAATTATTAATCCTTCTAAACTTTGCCCAATTTAAAGCTCAAAGCACCTTCAGATGAGGGACATGAGTTTAAGACAACGCGACACTCAGGCCTTGAATTCCATTCACATTTTTCTGCCCGCATGAATTATTGGTTTAGATTACTGCAGAAGGCTATAGGTTCCGCAGAAGCTCTGGCACCATTGATTGCCAAAAGCTGTCTGTACAAAGTGAGAGCAAATCATTCACAATAATGTGTACTGTCCTCACTATATGTACTCTGGCGGCCTAACTACAAATGCTAAGTTGTGAAGTAGCGGCACCATCAAATTGAACTGAACATCAAAGCACATAAATAAAAAGAGTGACATAAGAATGTCAATATAAACTACTGTTGTCTCATCCCACCCATAAGCATGCAATTTTTCATCAAGCCTTCCATTTTCTGTTCAATCTTAAATCAGAAGGTAACGAATTTGTATTTTTACCTTTATGATGAGAATTTCTTTCAATATACCTTTGCTACATGTACTTATCAAACTGAAATCAAACCATTCAAGCTGTATGTAAGTGATTCAAGTGGGCACCATAAGGTGGGTCATATGACAACTTCAAAAAAATCAGTTGGACTTGAACATTTCTCTTATATGACTTCTTAAATGCGTCTATATAAGGAGAAATACCACTCACATGTTTTGCCATCCCGAAGTCTGCAAGCTTGACATTGGCTCCCTTAATATCCCTAAAAGAAAGCATCAATAAATATTGAGCAATAGAAGCAATTGTTAACACTGATGCAGTCAATCAAATCACAGCCATAACTTCCTCGTAATTGTCAAATGGTATATTTTTTAGAGGAAAATAATTTTTAAAGATAAAAATCAAACAGAACCAATCCAAATATCTACAAGACCATTAACCTTAGTTGTAGGAACTTTGCACACATGGTGCCACTCTAGTTTTAAGACCTCATTTCTGTTCCTGCTGAAGTCTTCACATTTTCCAAATTTTTGAGATGCATACTTCTATGATCTCCCAATCTCACTTGAATTGGCCCCTGTTCCAATCATGCTTAGTGCAATTAAAGATACTAATACAGCATACCTCAACCACCAACATCAATGGTAGGTGGCTCCATGCTGAAATAGGCCACAACATTCCACTTCTTTATTGAACTTGTGCAATGTATAGGTCAAATAGTAAACACTATTTGAGACTTGGATCAGACAGCTGTTTGTTGGGAAGTGGAGATGAACCCTTTTCAGTAGAAGAACAAAGAAAAACAAGGGATAAGAAAAATGTAAATTTTCATCTTAACAACTCATGCCTATTGAGTATGGATTTACATTGAATGATCCCTGCCCAACCCTACCTATCATTTCTTACTTCTTTTTTTTAGTAAAGTGATAAACATCCTCAGAAAGCCCAAAGGCCTAAAGTCTATTCAAAATCTCAATTACTTGGTCACTTAACATAAACATGATGTCATGTCATTAAACAGATATGAAATATATGTGCCCATATGAATTTCTTCCATAAACTCTTTACTGGGAGCCAATATTTAAGACTCAAAATTCAAAAGACTGGAGCAAAGGCCTTATAAACCTACTTTTGATCCCATTATATAACAATAAGCGTCATTATGAATGGAAAATGAGGTCCCAATCTTATAAACATTAAATTATCATTTGTTGGGCATGAGTGGATACAAATCACTATATCACAACTCACAAAATTCACCATGGTGGACCCTTAAGTCACAATTAACAAGGAAAAGGAAGCCGAAGTACCCAAAGGGGTTTGATCCGGCAAACCCGGGCCCACCGCCAGTGTTGGACGGTTATGTTAGTGTATCACAACCCCATACCTTGTTCAAAGACCAGCTGTTGGATGGTTATGTTAGTCAGTGTATGTTTGGCACCTAATAGAGACTCAACTACATAATGTCTGTGCTTCACTTGGATGCACCTGTCCAAGAATCTGGAAGCTAAAGAAACTTTTGAAGGCAAAATATATAAGAGCACTTTATGAAATGTAATTCCATAATAACATCAATATGGACATTTATGAAAGTTGGAAGTTGAATTTTTTCATGGACATTCTATGCAATTCGTACCTGAGAAGTCTTTTAATCATTGCGAGGTAAGGATGGGCTGATCAAGAATCTGATAAAAAATAGAGAGTTTGAGTGAGGAATTGGGGTGGGGAGAATTTTGAAGTTGACCCATGTTAATCATACATGCTAACATTGAAGTTGAGTTTAGTGAAAGAAACAAATATTAGATAAGTAATAAGATACAATAAATTAAAACCCAAGTTTTAACTTTTAATCATTCATTCCATGGAAAAAGAAAAGAAGAAATGGAAGAAGAGAAGGGGCGGGACTCACATACCTGGCAAGTTCTCCCTCACTCTCCTCCCTCTTCTTCTCTGTTGACCACGCATGGCTTCCACCTGAAACGACAGCAGCAGGGATAAACACACACAAGAAAAATAAATAAATAAATAAAAAGAAGAGAGAAAAGAAAGAATGGAAGCTGGCAGGGAGTGCGGATCCACAACAGCAAATGCCTGGATTCTATCTTGTATAATAGCCATCTACCGAAAACCTTCAACTTTCAGAATAAGCTCTTCCTGCAGCAGCAGTATAAGACGTGCACTGATCTCATCTAGTCAAGCGCACCTTTTAAAATGATTTAGCTAAGTCTTCATTGCAATACTGTTTCACTCTTCTAATTGCCTCCATTCAAACCAATATGTACATCTCACGTCAACCCTTTAAAAAGATAAAAAAAAAAATCTCATCTAGAAGGTTTCCTATAAACAAAAGCTTTAAAATCTAGTATCCACATGAAAAATCCAGTGTTGTTCAGCTACTAGATTTTTCCTTGAATAAAGACAACATAGTTATAGGATAAAGAAGTAAAAAGAGATCATGCCCCAAAACAAGCATAGTTTCAATGCATACTTGTATCTCATCTATTCAAGAAACTCCCACAGTAAAGGAGTAACTTTGCATCTCATTTGATGAATCCATTCCTATCCTGTACATTGCTAAAACCTAGTGTCCAGCTTGTACTTTATATTCCATGCTATTTTCAGTCATCTTCCACCACAGAGCATCACCTTTTTACATCCAATATCCACCACCATTTTGCATGCAAGAATTTTTCTACTTTCACCAATGCCTATTTTGGAACAAAATATAATAAAAATTGCCAAAGTAGACACCATTAATCTAAAAAATATAAAGTCCTTCAATATGAAATATTGGTCATCAAAATGGACCTCAACAATTAAGCTGATGATCTGAAATCACATTCAAGGGACCCCACTTACAGTCCCCAGCTAAAAGTAAAGTCGTATCTCAACACTTCGCAAGCAAATGTCAACACTTCTATACAAAAAAAAGGAATTGAGGGTGCAAGTTCTGGTGTCCATTCGTAGACAATTGAAGCTAGTTTTAACAAAAAAAATAATTAATCTTCAAGCTAATCCAATACTTACACAACAATTCTTAAAGTTTTTGGAAGACTCGCCACTTTGGAATGCATCAATGGGCTGTATAATTGGCCTCAACAAAAATAAACACAAATAAAAAAACTCAAAATAAAGAAGTTTACTGAGTAGATTATGACCCTTTGTAACATTCAACTCAAATAAAAGCATAATAAATCAAAAACATCATAATTAAGAAGGAACAACCATGATTTCAAAAGAGAAAACACAAAATATCATAATCAAGGAAAAAACTTCGGAAAGGGATAATAGATAAATAATATCTATGACAGTAAGAAAAGATCAGTTTTAACACTAAGTGATAAACAAGTATTTTATCAGTTAACAATCAAACAAACAAAGCCTACCATAAATAAACAAAGACTACCTCACTTTTTAAATAATTGTGCTTGTCCAACACCCAATATTAGACATGATGATGCAGAGTACAAGGAAAAATCTCTTAATTAATCCATTCACTTTATTTCAATACTATTTCTTTGGTTCTGATGGACATGGCCTATATCTTATTTATTGATCAAGTTTAATATAATAAATATTTTTCAATACTATTTGTATCAGAACCAAATCTCAAATCTCAATGTGTTGGTTTTACAAGGTCCTCTTATCGGACACCTCATTTTATTCCCAACATCAGGCTTGTATGTCCAAGTTGCATAGACTATGACAATAAAAAAGCTCACCTCTTTGCTCTATTTTGTCTTGGCCTCATAATTGCCACACAGCTGATCTCATGGACAGCTTATTTCAGTAACATTAGCAGCAACCTCTCGTATTCATAACCTAGACACAAAAGAAATGTAGTTAGCATCTATCTGTCTTCTCTCTATCTCTCACACACAACCCATTGGGTGGAGAAGAGCGACATCTCAGTATGTTCTTAGCTTTGTATCAAATAATGAGAACCATTCCAACTTCCAACAATGGATGTCCAATCAGCATCAAATAATAGTCCAAAGAGGCAATGGGAGATTGATACAAGGATTGCTGCAAAAGTAGAAAACAAGCCAACCGTAATAAAAGAAGAAATTGTGCAGCTACAGAAAACTATCACATGATCATAACTAAGGAAAAAAAACTGATTACCCAAACTAGTTAGACTTCAATGGGTTCTACCATGGATTAAAAGCTTTTAAGTTCAAACCATTGAATCAAAACCCTACTAGCATTTAATGAAAACTCTCTTCAAAAGCAAAAAAGAAACAGAACTCAAACAAGAAATCTATAGAGCCCTAAAAAGTTTATACCTGGGAGATGCCGGAGAGACAAAGACAGAGGAGGTGGCACACCGAGAGAGATGCCGAGGGAGACGAGAGAGACACGAAGGTGAGGGATGGGTTGCAGGGATTGGCCTTAGGTGATGGGGATAGAGGAGAGTCCGAGATGGGTGATGGAGATGTTTGATGCACAGGGGAGGCTGTGAGATGGGTCGGTAATAGAGAGACAGGTGTGGAGAGAGTGAGACGTGAGAGAGGAGTGGTGATGGAGAGGTCTGTGCAGGGAGGAAGAAGATGGAGATGGAGAGGGGGGATACTGTGCAGGTGATGAGAGGGATCGTAAGGTGGAGATGATGAGAGGGAGAGCGGGATGAGGTCGCCTGGGAGACGGAGGAGAGGGCAGTTATGCTCCTGGGAGACGAGATGGCTTGCGTGGGAGTGGGAGATGAGGGATGGAGGCAAGATGGGCGGGCGAGAGAGGGACGGGTGAGAGAGATGAGAGATGGACACGAGATGGGGAATTACAGAGGAAAATAGATTGGCGCAGAAGGTTTGGGTATTTGTAATAACAATACCGGCGCAAATAGTGCGTTGGCGTAAATATTTTTGAAAATATATTGACCAAAAACAATGCCCGACGCAATTTGTTCGCCGACAAAGTAAAAATAAGGCGCCACCATTTGGCGGGGATGGGTGGTGAAATTTTCCTTTACCTTTACCAGCGAAAAAAATAAAATGCCTGAAAAAACACTGACCTTTGCCGGCGAAAAAAATAAAACGCCGGGAAAACTTTGACTTTTGCCGGCGAAAAAAGTAAATCACCGGGAAAAAACTAACATTTGCTGGCGAAAATATGTTGCCGGGAAAACCCTATCTTTTCCCAGCGAAAAAAGCTTTTTCGCCGGTAAAAGTTATACTTTCCCTGGCATTTATTGATTGCACCAGGAAAAAATGCCGGTAAAAGTGCAAATTGTTGTAGTGAATACACATATGAGTAAGATTATTTTTGCTTAAATCGAATCGAATCATAATATCTAGAATATATTCGACATAACTTACTCATCTCGAATTTCAATTGAATATCATATAACCGTACAAGTATAACAAATAGAACGAAACAACTCATGCATAAGACTTTGGAAGTCAAATAGAAAATAAATCTCAATATGCACATGCATTGATTAAAAAGAATCAAAGGTCATTTACTAGGCTCCCGTCCTTCATGTTCTCATACGATGAAGCTTAGAGATCCAGAATATGGCTACCTTTAATTTGGTGCCACTTTGTATAAGTGTAGTGTACCGGGTTTTCCGAGCCTCATCCATGGCAAGGTGTTAGAGGAAAATATAATTCACATGAGATGATCTTAGCCTCAATGATCTCTCACGTGGTTAATTACCATTGGTCCGTTGATCTCGTCAAAGGTGTCATTTTCTAGGGTCCCACAAGTACTTCAGAGTCCAAGATCCTAATGGTTTAGTGATTATAATACCTAAGGGTCATTGTCAACTTTTAATATGAAAAAGGAAATATTTTTATAAAAATACAGGGCCCAAGGCAGAACCCACCCTCGCTATAGAGAGCTTGAGGCTCGCTATAGCGAGACAGCCCAGAAGTGGGCCTTGCTATAGCGAGCTTCATCCTCGCTGTAGCGAGGACACATTCTGTGTCCCTCTTGATTTGTTCCAAGTCGTTCCACCTGCACACCCACATGAACTTCTTCACTTCCCATTTCATTCCACCTGTACACCCACATGGACTTCTTACACATTCTTCACCAATTTCAAACCAATCATCAATCATATGTCATCATTTTCAACTCCCACCTGTACGTCATCATTCAAACCTCCTTTTCAACTCCAACCTGTGCATCATCTTACATCACACCCACCATCAGATTTTCACATGGATGAATGCACATACAACATTCACATGTTCTCAGGTCCTTCTTTTCACATACACTTTCCACACGTTTCACCATAAATATGCACATTCAAGAAAATCAATCCATATTATAATTATTCCCATTTTATAATTAAAGAGGCTAATCATAGTGAAAAGGAAGATAATAGAATTGAAAATCCAATCAAAGAATAAAACCACATGCATTAATCATTAAGGCTCATACTTGCCTCAATCAAGCTTTAACAAGCCTCTTCACTCTTTGGCTCAAAAGAAACCCAAACCCACAAATACTCAAACCCTAATCAAGAAACCCACAAGAAAATGTAATGAATATGTATGTATGACTATGGTAGAGTCTTTTTGACTCCATTCAACTCAAAAACACAAAAAGAAATGGGTTTTCCTCTTACCTATAGCAAGGGATCCGAATTTGGGGAAAAAGGTTGAAGAAGAATGGGTTCTTATCACAAGAGATCATGAGGAGGATGAAGATGATGAAGAAGATGTACTAGCCCCACTCCTTGTCTCCAAAGCACCACCAATGCCCTCTTGATAGACGATGAAGAAGAGAAAGAAAGAGAATGAAGAGAAAGGTAGTGAAAGGAAAAGAGGGTTTTAGCCAAGCAACAAGGTAAAGTGGCTTTAAGGGATGAGAGAGTCCATTTTGCACAAAGAGCCCACTAAGTCTTGGTATTTCCAATTTAAGTCAAATGAAGGTCCACTTCTTCAACGGTTGGTTAAATGGAGCAGGATCAAGTACGAAAATCGACGAGCTCGACGAAATACACGCAATGACACCAAGATGATGTGCATATGATGTAAAAATGTAAAATCTATAATTACGAAAAGGTCCTCGACTCTACCCAATTGAGTCAAATCAGTTTAACTCACCCATTTGAGACTCCAAATACCTCTAACTCATCTATAAGGGTCTAATCAACATTAATTACTCTAAGTAGCGACCAATCACAATTAAATCAACTAAAGCTCAATTAATTAGTACTAATTAGGCTAAATTTGGGGCTGGGGTGTAACAATGACCCAGATACATCTTATCTCTATAGGTTTTGCATCTTCTCAACTGTTTGTTACTGTCTAAAACACCTTTAAAAGATGTGTTCCTGTGGGACCAAGACATGATTGATTGGTCCCACCATGATTTCATTGTCGATGCTTTTCATGGGAAAGATTTGGATCCACCTCAGGAAGAGAAGGAGAATGGCAGCAGTCACTCTAAAAAGATTAGTGTGAAGCTCTCAGTGAACAAATCTCACAAGAAGGTTGTTTATGCTGAAGGTGGGGAAGAATTTGCAGATCTACTCTTTAGCTTCCTTGCCTTCCCTCCCGGATTTCTGACTAAATTCTTTGGCGGAGACTCTTGCATTAGATGTTTAGATAACTTGTATAAG
The DNA here is from genome assembly GCA_029852735.1 of Persea americana. Classification (NCBI taxonomy): domain Eukaryota; kingdom Viridiplantae; phylum Streptophyta; class Magnoliopsida; order Laurales; family Lauraceae; genus Persea; species Persea americana. The sequence goes on along the minus strand of CM056820.1, from coordinate 25,602,793 downwards.
AGCGTACAAGTTCTAAAGGTTTTCCTCAAGTCAGAGGAATGCAAAGCTTGCTAATTTACCCCAATCTTGCGTCTTTCTTCAGTTGTTACAACCAACCACTTCAGGTTAAGGAACAAATCCCATGGCAACCCACCACTGGATGTTGCTATCAATGCGAGGAACTTAGTGGTGGCTGTGTTACAATTACAGATTTTGGCACTGGGTACTGCGGTCATGGTTATCTCATGAAGAGAAAATTATGCATCATAAATCCAAAGTATCCCAACACAGTGAAGTAGCTTGGAGGAACTTTTTTGGCTGGACCGGCATTGTTTATGATAACTGATGAGCTGTGTTACACCTCGACCCAAATTGAGCCTAATTAGTACTAATTAATAGAGTTTTAGTTAATTTAATTGTAATTATTTGCTAATTAGTGTAATTATGTTCTTTAGTCCCTTATAGTTGAGTTAGAGGTAATTGGAGCCTCGAATGGGTGAGTTGAACCAATTTGACTCAGTTGGGTAGAGTTGAGGGCTTTTTCGTAATTATCGATTTTTCCATTTTTGCATCACATGCACATCATATTGCCATCATCGCGTGTATCTCGTTGAGCACGTCAATTTCCGTGTCTAACTCTGCCTCATTTGACCAATGGATGAAAAAGTGGGCCACCATTCGACTTTAATTGTAAATACACCAACTAGGTGGGTTTTCTTGCAAAAATGACACTCTTATCTCTAGACACCTCATTTTGGCACCCTATGGACAATTTCAATACTCATAGTATTGATGCCCCAACTTTGGCCGATTTGGACAATTTCGAATAAATAAATTAAAATCTTAATTCTCATGCACATTTTGGAAGGTTGCATTGTTATAGGCCTCTTTTTTATGGATCTCACCGACTATCATGTTTCAAGTCGGATCTCATTTCCGTGATGATCTACTTTTAGTAAGCTTCCCGATGATATATGGATTTAAAGAATCCAACGGTCCGATCGAGAGATATGACTCCTTTCACGAATTTAATATATGTGGGCACCCAAAAAATTCAAATATTTTATAGATTTTCAAATTGACCAAAACCATATATCATTGAGACCTACTCATAGAGAAATTTCCAACGTTACTCAGATCTCAAAAATCTGACGGGCGGATCAAAATCTACGAAACCTGGGAGCCAGTGATAATGGCCCGGACCAAGCCCCGCTGCAGCCCAACTTTTGGGCCTCGAACCTCTGATCCAAACCCATAGTCTGAACCCTAATCCAAGCCCAATTTGGCCCGATCAAGCTGGCCCAAGTCTAGAACCATCCTAGCCTAAACCCAGTCGGCCCAATTCAAGTCCAAACCCATCAGGCCCATTCAAACCCAAACCTAAACCATACCCCAACCTTACTCGGACCTGGACCTGACCTACCAGACCTAAATCAAGCCTAACCTACATAAACTCTACCCGCCTAAGCCCAAACCCATTTGGCCCAATTCAATTTCAGACCACAACCTTGTCCAAGCCTAAAACCATTAGCATTTTGGACCACACCCATGACCAACCCAGCTTGACCTGGCCCAGATCGCATGGCCCATCACCTGGATAAAGGAGGGAGAGTCCACGAGATCTGGGAAACAAAGTCCCAGATCTGAGGACTCTCTTCCCCTTAAACCCTCTCCTCTCGTCCCTATCTCGTTTCATGCGCAGAAAACCCCAGAGGCCTACCCATCTCACAACGATCATTCTATTTTCTCTTCTCCATCTCGCTGCACCCATCTTCATCTCCATCATCTCCCTAAGATGATCAACTCCACCCCTCTCTATCGTCACCTCCACCACATCAACTATTTATCCATCATCTCAAGCAGCCCTCATCATCCAATCTCTCCATCACAGCCGCCACCTCTCATCTCCATCTCACTGCACCAATCTCTTACCCATCGTCCTCTCCCTCTGATCATCTCCGTCTCACGACCCAAGCGCTCCACCACCATCCTGTTTTCTCTTCTCCATCTCATCATCCCTCACGCATGACCCATCTCACACACGGTCTCGCCATCTTCATCCCCTCTTCCCATCCTCATCATCTCCGGCCACCTCAGCCGTCATGCGCAGACCCCTCCATTCCAGGCGATCTCTCTTCGTCTCTGCGCAGGAGCCATCAGCATAGGATCTCCTCCCTCAACCCCACTTCATCTCTCCCAGCTCTCATCCTCTTCACCTGCACAGGCCCAGAGACGTCACACTCATCTTCATCCCCCTCTCTCTCGGCCATCACCGTCCTAGAACCCACCACGCACCACCATCTCTTTCGTCGCACGCAGCCCTCATCATCCAATCTCTCCGCCACCTCATCGCCACCTTCTCCATCAACTTCTCCATCGCATCGCCAGGCGCAGGAAAACTCATCACCATCCAGAGACGTCACACCCATCTTCACCCCCCTCTCTCTCGGCCATCACCGTCCCAGAACCCACCACGCACCACCATCTCTTTAATCTCACGCAGCCCTCATCGTTCAATCTCTCCGCCACCTCATCGCCACCTTCTCCATCAACTTGTCCATCGCATTGCCAGGCGCAGGAAAACTCATCACCATCTCCTTTCTCGGTTATCCGATCCCTCTCATGCCTACCATTGCAGCCACGATCTCCGTCACCTCCCTGCGTAGACCACCGCCTGCAACCCTCACTCTCCTTCTTCGTCTCCACCCGCGCAGCGCATACCCTCATCCCCATCCATCATCTTCCTCTCCATCTCCAAGCCCGCACAGACCGTTCCCATCATCATCTCGGCCTCGCCTCCTCCATCACTACCCTGTGCAGATCCACCATCCCACACGCCTCATCATCCATCTCTCAAACCACTCCATCTCTCCCTCACGTCGTTATCTCTCCAAGCCATCAAACACCTCATATACGAGAGGAGAGAACTAGCAAGGGGGCTAGGCAAGGACTTAGAATATCCTGTCATTATCACCCTCGTATATCAACATCCTCATCAATTGGATTTGTCATTCAAAGTAAGGAGCCACTCCATCATGCACTAAAGACACGGATCGAGAGGCTAGATTTCAATATTCAAATCCGGAATTCGTTGTGAGAATTGGTGCGATCTTTCCTCCCTTTTTATTATTTTATCATCTTCATTATCTTTAGGCTGCCATTTAATTGCATGTTTATTATTTATTTGCAATCGTTAGTCTAATCAAGTGCATTTTTAACTAGATTGTCAGTCATTCTAACTGCATACTCATCATCTGATATATATATATATATATATATATTTTCACCTGTAAGTCTAATCATGTGCATCATTCATTTAATTTGTCATCTAGTTTAACGGTTGTAGGCGATAAAAACGACACCTACTTAGATCGAGATGAACATCTTAGATTAGGGAAGACTGAACGCCACTGAACACCAAGAACCTGAAAGGGGAAGGAAAAAGGCTTGGGTCAGAGCCCCTGGATGTCGTGAGCCGAAGGTACTCCGATGCCTGAGTCAGTTCTGAGAAAACTAAGCAGAAGCGAGAGGAGAAATTAGAGAGTCTGTTCTGTATTGTGAGTTGCGAATCGCGTACCTGCATGTGGCTAATCCCATGTGTATATATGTGGGCATACCCATTCTCTCTGAGTGGGGGGTAGGTGGGGTGAGGTCCCATTGGTCCTTACCCTGACATTCAGCGGCAAGTAAAAAGGGAAAATCCCATCCGAACCTTCCATGCCTTTAGTCAGTTGATGTTAAGGGATGATAAAGCCAACTTCTTATCGCCATAAATGAATGCTCCCATCTGTCAGGGCGCGCCATACTTCCCGGAGAAAAGTGACGGCCCATTCTGCTTTCAGCGTTTTGTCCCGAGACCGAGAACGGTTTGGCCGCGCTGGGCATTTGTGCTGAGCTGGCACTCATGCCGAGCTTCCTAGCTGCCTGCCGTGCCGGCACTCTTAACCGAGCTACCTAGCTACGGGGCTGCGATTACAGAGGCCGAGGTGGACAGTAAGTACTACTGTAATCCTCGCTTAATCTCGTCATTACAGTATTTTGCCCACACAATTGCCCCCTAGCTTTTGACCTCTGAGAGTCCTCCAGCTCGAGGAGGTTGGAAGCTTAGTGACTGACTAGCCGGCACCGCTACCGAGCTCGAGAGAGGGTTACCGAAGTGTGGGAAGGGGTTACCGAGATAGAAAAGCTTTGGATCAGAGTGGGTTCCTCCTGAGCCTGATGACCGTCGCTGACATACGGCCCCTTTCAAGATGTTTCTTTGCTTGTCAAGGATATTTAATAGCCCTCTGATATTGCGTCGATGGTGGCACGTGTCACCTCTTTGGTCGCCACGCAATTACTTTGAAAAGACGTTAGGGCTACGAGATGCGACGTTAGGGCTGACTGAGGAGACGCCTCTTTAAAGGCTCTTCTCGAAAGCCGAAACGGCGTCTCTGGCCCTTATAAATCAGGGTTTCTCCTTCATCTCCACCTTCTTTTACTCTTTTCGAATTTCTACTGCACCCTGCAAGAGAACTTCAACGTCTACAAGTTTCCGACGATCCTGTCTGTAAAATCCCCTTTCGTAGGGCTTCTTTCTGCTCTCCTTGTCTTTTCTTTTGGGTAGACCTTCGTCTGGGTTAAGAATGGGAATCTATAGACATTTGTTAGGAGACCCGGGTTCCATAGCCCATTTTAGGGATGCGTACAAGATCCCAGACAATGTGGAGGTCAGACCAGATGACCCTAACGATGGCCTTGCCTACCATAATGGCTGGATGCCGTTCTGGTTGGTCTCCGTTGTGGAGGGAGGGGTCCGCTTCCCCCTTCATTCACTGGTTAGGGACTGCCTCCGGGAGTAGAGGTTGTGCCCATGCCAGCTACTTCCTAACAGATACAAAATTATCATGGGAGTAGTGCGGCTGAACAAGCTCCTAGGGATTGGCCTTGGTGTCTCGGACATCGAGGATACGTATGACCTCTGTAAATCCACAGAAGGGAACACCCATTACCTTCGGTTGAGGTCCGCCAAGTTGGGTTTGTAACCGCGCTGGAGGATTTCAACAAATACGTGAGTGAAGACCGAATACTCGTCAGAGGAGGATGGGAGTTCGATGAAGCGGAGCCTAACACCACGGTCTGGATTCCTCGAAAAATAGGAACTCCACCAAGTAAAGACCGAAGTCTTTTTGGTTTGTAGTTTTTTTTTTCTTCTATGCCTGACTGACAATTTTTTCTGTTTATGCAGATTTTCGCGAAAGGAGAGAGTTTGCCAGGAAAAATCGTTAGAGGGTGAACAGTGAGTGGCACGAGAAGGTGAAAAACTACCGCAACCACAACTCCCGTGCTGCGTGGTCCCTTCTGGGGTATACGCCCCACTACAGATCCTTCAACACCTCGAGAAGGGTGTCAGGAATCGACTCAGTGCTGCGCGGGGAAGGCGTCAGCTAGGGGTCAGCGACGACCGTGGTGCCTAGCTCGGCGGCAGTGACTGTCGTGATACATACTGGTCGTCTAGTTGAGCCCGGACACTGCGCTTCAGTACTTCCAATCCCAGAGCCTGGTAGGACCTCGGGAGCTGAGCCCCGGACTTCGCGAAGGAAGAGGCTAGTAGCTTCCAGCTCGTTTGAGAGCTTGTCGTCTTCCAGCTCGAAGGAAGAGGAAGAGGGAGAGATGCTATGCTAGCGCAGGCAACGCTACACTGCAGAAGACCTGTCTGCCGCGGCCTTCGGGGACATTGGGGGCGAGGCCCGGGATCCTCTTCAGGCCGTGGTTGCGACCCCTTCGGCCGCTGTGGGCGGGACTGCTAGTGCCCCGGTAGTCGAGATGGTCCGCGCAGCCACGACCGAGGCCACACAGTCCACCGCGACCGAGGTTGCCTCGGCTTTGCCATCAGTGACCATCGTCGTAGACGACTCACCCCCAGACCGTGTTACAAGGGCTGGAGGTCGGGCTCACTCCGCTGAGGTCGCTGAGGGGGGGCGACCCGAGAAGAGGGCAAGGGTTGAGGCCTCGCCTGGCCCCTCATCGCCTCAGCCAGCTGGCGGAACGATCTCGTCCCCTTCGCCTGCTCCGTGGAGGCCGGCCATTGAGGAAGTACTGGGGAGGCGGCTGGCCGAAACAGACCGTGCGACCGATCCCCAAGTGGTCGCCTCGCTGGGACGCGCGTGCGCCCTTCCTCAAGACATGGCAAGGTGGGCTGAGATGGACAACGAGTCGCTCCTGCTCTCCTTGATGCGCTCGCTAGTAGCGGTAAGTGTAGTATTTCGCCAGAGCCTTTAGTTCGGTATTCTTTTATTAACGTCTAGTTTTCTTCTTGCAGCTGTTGCAGAAATGCCAGATGGGCATTAAGAGGTTGGACGCAGCCGAGGCCAGGGAGGCTGAATGGGTGGCCAAGAGGGAGGAGCTGCAGGCGTCCATAGCGGCTAAGGAGGCGATGTTGGTAGAAGAGGTGGGCAGGAATGCTGGCCTCGTCTCCAACCTCGAAGAGTCCCAGGCCCTGGTGGAAAATCTCAGGGAAGAGCTGAAGGAAGAGGGGACCCAGAACTTTCACCTTGCATCTGAGCTCGACGATCTCCGGACCGAGGTGAAGCGACTAGAAGAGGACCTACGGGACACCAGGGGGACAAACAAGAGGCTCATCTCCCAGCGGAACTTGGCGCAAGGCTCCCTAGAGATGGCCTTGAGGGGGAAAGCAGCCGAGATCGAGTCTGCTCTGGCGAAACAAGAAGCCAGGCTCAAGGAGGAGTTCTTGGCCGAGCATAACTCCATCATGGGGGAGGAGGTTGGCAGGCTGACAGCTGACTACAAGGCTCAGCTGCCAGGGATCCGGGACCGAGCCTGGGAGCTTGGATGGAAAGCAGCCTTGAAGAAGGCTAGGGTTCCTGAGGATAGCCCGCTCCTCAGGGATCCCCCAAAGTTCCCTCGCTTGGACTCGAAACTTATATCCATATCTCTGGCTTCCCCCTGCCTTCCTCCGCAAGCCTGTCCGGAGGTGAGCGCCGCCCCCGAGGCTCCTTTAGAGGCCCCTCCGACTGCCAACGCCGAGCTTGAAGACTCCTCTGCGCCCGCAGTCATCCAGGCCCCTTCTGAGGCCGCCGCTCTTGAGGCTAGCGTTCCCGAAGCGAGCTCGGTCATATCTAAAGCCACCTCAACTGTGCTCGAGGCCAGCGCGGTCGTGGCTGAGGCTGCTTCGGAGATCGACTGCAATGTAGAAGCTGTAGCCCCTTGAGCCCCATTGTATTTTTCCTTTCATTCACTGTATTTCTTTTACCCTTGTAATCCGAATTCTATCAATGAAACAGCGATTTTCTTTGAATCTCCTGGCTTTCTTTTTTCTTCATTGATGGAATGAGTGCGCAAATGATGTATGCCATTTTATGCTTCATTTGCCAAGTGGTTGGTCCGAATGACCGAACCCTTCATAAGTCCTTAAAAGCTAAAATTGGATGTCTGCCCTTGACCGAGACTTTGTTTATGAACCGTGCTCCCAATCCGCATCCAAAATCCTTGAGAGCGGAAGCTGCCAGAACTCGGGGTGTTCGTGAGCGCCGAAGTCAGCGTTCTTGGACATTTTTGGCTCCACTGCCGTAGCTGGTGCTGGGGCCAAGCTAGGACGGCTGGCACTCCGTTTGAGCTGCCGAGCCGGGGGTGGTGCTGTTACCGGACCCTTAGATGCTTGTGGCTGTGCTGCCAAAGCTGGTGTAGGCACCAAGCTGAGGACGGTTGGCACTCTGAACAAAGCTGCCAAGCCGTGAGGTGGTGCTGTCACCGGACCCTGAGACGCTTATGGTTGTGCCGCCAAAGTTGGTGCAGGCACCGAGCTGAGGACGGTTGGTACTCTGAACAGAGCTGCCGAGCCGCGGGGTGGTGTTGTCACCGAACCCTGAGACGCTTATGGTTGTGCCGCCAAAGCTGGTGCAGGCACCGAACTGAGGACAGTTGGCACTTTGAACAGAGCTGCCGAGCCGTGGGGTTGTGTTGTCACCAGACCATGAGACGCTTATGGCTGTGCCGCCAAAGCTGGTGCAGGCACCAAGCTGAGGATGGTTGACACTCTTAACAGAGCTGCCGAGCCGCGGGGTGGTGCTATCACCGGACCCTGAGGAAGCTGGTATAGTGGCCGAGCTGCGTAACTTGGAAGCAATTTTGAAAGAGATCTGCTCAAAAATGTTCTTTTTTATTGCTATTTGAACCCTCAAATACATGTTTTCAAAAGTAGAACTTTTTGAGATGCATTGTGTTCCATGGTCGCGGCAGCTCCTTGCCTTCTATGTCCTCGAGCCTGTACGCGGCCCTTCCCACCGTTGATAATACTTTATATGGCCCCTGCCAGTTGGGTGCTAATTTCCCTTCATTAGGATTTCGGCCGCCAGGAAGTGTCTTCTTCGAGACAAGTTCTCCCACCGCGAATCTTCTCGCTTTGACCTTCTGGTTGTATCCCCTAGCCAACTGCTATTGATAGGCAGCTGGGCAGATAGTTGTTGTCTCTCTTCGCTCTTCCGCGAAATCCAGCTCTCGAGCCACATTCAAGTCGTTCAGCCCCTAGTTACAGAGTTCCGACCTCAAGGTCTGGAGACCGACCTTAAGGGGAATGACTGCTTCCATGCCGTAGGCAAGGGAGAATGGTGTAGCCGAGGTGGAGCGCCTTGGAGTTGTCCTGTAAGCCCATAGAACACTAGGAAGCTATTATGCCCATCTCCCCTTGGCTCGGTCGAGTCTCTTCTTGAGTCCATCAAGGATCACTTTGTTTGAGATCTCAGCCTGGCCATTGCTTTGTGGGTACGCCGGGGTGGAGTAGACGTTTCGGATGCCGTACTCCTGGCAGAAGCTTTTGAAGAAGTTGGAATCGAACTGGGTCCCATTGTCGGAGATGAGAGTTCGAGGGATTCCAAATCTTGTGATGATGTTCTTCCATACAAAGTTCTTTGTGTCCTGCTCGGTGATGGAGGACACAGGCTCGACCCACTTAGTGAAGTAGTCCGTAGCTACTATTAGCCATCTTTTGTTCCCTGGAGTTCGGTGTAGCGGACCACGATGTCCAGACCCCACTGAGCGAAAGGCCACGGACTGGATAGAGGGCTTAGGTCCTATGTTAGCTGGTGGAGAGAGTGTGAGAACTTCTGACACTTTTCGCATTTCCTGGCATAGACATGGGCGTCCTTCTACATGTACGGCCACCAGTATCCTTGGCTGATTGCTCGGTAGGCAAGCGAAAGACCTCCGATGTGGCTGCCGCGGATCTCCTCATGAATTTCATAAAGGAAGTCGTCGACTTTGCTTGGGTGGACGCACTTGAGGTAAGGTCCGGTAAACGACTTCCTGTAGAGCCTGCCATCTAGGGAGAGCCAAAACTGGGCTACTTTCAGCCTAATCTTCTGTGGCTCCGTCCTGTCTTCGGGCAGCAGGTCATCCTTCAAGTAGGCGACGACCGGATCCATCCAGCTGGGACCGAGGTCCATGCACATGAGTTGCCGAGGTCGCTATAGTTCGATGCTGGGTTCGCGTAGCGTCTCCACTTCGACAGTTCTTCTATTACCGACCTCGACCGCTGAGGCAAGGTTGGCAAGGGCGTCGGCATGTGAATTGGACTCTCTGCCGACCTGTCGGATCTCGGTCCTTTCGAACTAGGAGAGAAGTTCCTTCGTATGAGCTAAGTAGGCCGCCATTCTGTCGTCCCAAGCCTGGTAGTCTCCGCTGAGTTGGTTTGTTACTAGTTGGGAGTCACTGAAAACCACAATACGTCGAGCTTCTAAGATTTTGGCACTGTTGAGCCCGGCAATGAGTGCTTCGTACTCGGCCTCATTATTGGATGCCTTGAAGCCGAATGTTAGAGCTTGCTCAATGACAAGGCCTTCTGGAGACAGCCCTATTGGACGTTGAGGATCCGTCGACGAAGACTTTCCAGGTCTACTCTTGCTCTGTCTCGGTTGCTGCCTCTATATCCTGATTGCCCCCTAGTTCGGTGTCAAGCAGGGTCGGCGCCGAACTCTGAGGAGTGAATTCAACAATGAAGTCTGCTAAAACTTGGGCTTTGATGGCCGTTCTGGGTTGACACTTGAAATCGTATTGCCCCAGTTCGACAGCCCATTTGGAGATTCGACCGGAGAAGTATGCCTTCCGGAAGAGAGCCTTTAGTGGGTGCTTGGTCATGACCACGATAGTGAAAGTTTGGAAGTAATAGGAGAGCTTTCGCGAGGCGCTGACGAGCGCCAGGGCAAGCTTCTCGAGCTGCAAATACCGGGTCTCATCGTCGAGCAGGATCTTGCTGTGTAATATATAGGCCTCTACTGGACGTCTTCTTCTCTGATGAGCACTGAGCTCACTGTGTGGTCCGAGATTGCCAGGTACAAGTACAGTGCTTCGCCATGGGTTGGAGTCGACAGCAACGGAGGTGAAGAAAGGTAGCGCTTGAGTTGCTGCAGGGCCTGATCGCAGTCCGGCGTCCATTGGAATTTTGAGCCTTTGTGTAGGAGCTGGAAGAAAGGCCTGCATTTGTCGGAAGCTCTGCTGATGAAGCAATTGAGCGCAGCAGCCATGCCGGTTAGCCTCTGAACTTGTTTAGTAGAGGTCGGGCTCTGGAGTTCCTGGATCGCCGTGATCTGGTCAGGGTTTGCCTCAATTCCCTTTCTCGTGACCAGGCTCCCCAAGAACTTTCCAGAACCGACACTGAAGGCGCATTTAGATGCATTTATCTTCAACTAGAACTGGCGGAGGATGCTGAAAGTCTGACGGAGGTCGGCCAAGTGGTCTTGCGATTCTCTGGATTTGACGACCATGTCGTCGATGTAGACTTCCACTGTCTTCCCGAGCTGCGCTTGAAACATCTTAGTCACTAGCCGCTGGTATGTCGCCCCTGCATTCTTTAGCCCGAAGGGCATTACCTTATAACAGTAAGTTCCCCGGGGTGTGATGAAGGTTGTCTTCTCTTGGTCAGGTACAAACAGGGGTATCTGGTGGTATCCTCGGTAAGCGTCGAGGAAACTCATACAGTCGTGTCCAGCAGTGGCGTCAATTAGCTGGTTGATCTTTGGAAGGGGGAAACTGTCCTTGGGGCAGGCTGCATTGAGGTCGGTGAAGTCGACACAGACCCTCCTCTTCCCCGTCTTCTTCTTGACCACTACTATGTTAGCCAGCCACTGTGGATAGTGGACCTCTGTTATCGCTTGCACTTCGAGCAGCTTTTCGACCTCTTCCTTCACTACCTCAGTTTGCGGGACCCCAGCTCGGCGTGCTTTTTGGATCACGGGCTTATGGTTAGGGTTCACATTCAGCTTGTAGCACATGACTGCTGGGTCAATGCCAGGCATCTCGTAAGGCGTCCACGCAAAGACCTCTCTATTCTCGAGGAGGAGGTCCAGCAGCAGTGTCTTTTTAGGCTTGGGGAGTTGGCTTCCAACTAGGAAAATTCTATCCGGGTTGGCGGGGTCGATCTTGACCTCGGTGAAGTCCTCGATGCTCTTCTGCGCCGGAGCCCTACCAACATCCCCAAGCTTGGCCTCCCTATCCAGCTCGGCCATATGGACCTAGGACGATTCGACTTCTCAAGGCAGCACGACCATCAAGCATTGTCTGGCCATGTGCTGGTCGCCTTTTATAGTGATCACGTCGGTCCAGCCAGATGGGTTCTCTAGGGGGAACTTGAGCTTCTGATGACAGGTGGAGGGCACAGCCTCCAAGCCATGCAGCCACGTCCTTCCCATAATGACATTGTATGGGGAGGGAACGTCGACGACTAGGAAGTCGACCTGCCTGGAGGCGCCTCCTACTTGGACTCTGAGGGAGATCTTTCCCTTCGGGTACATTGGCTTTGAGCTGAAGCCGACGAGAGAAGTTCTAGCAGTCTGGAGGTCCTCGTCCTTGAGTTTCAGCTTCTAAAAGCAATCATAGTACAGGATCTCGGACGAGTTGCCTGGGTCCACAAGGACTCTCTGAACCAAGAAGTTCTACAGCTTCAAGGTGAGTACTAGGGGGTCGTTATGTGGGAGCTCGACGTTCTCTAGGTCCCTGTCGGAGAATGATGTTCTGGGCCCCTCTCTCTTGGCCTTCTTTGGAGCTGGTTCCGGCACCGCGGTCAACACCTGCTTCTGGTGGGAGGCTCTTCTGGCCTCGGCACGGGCCTGGGAGCTCCCCTTAGGCGAAGGAGCGAAGTGGATGACGTTGATGATGGCCTCTGGCTCGTTATCCTGGCCGCCATCATCTCGGCATGGAGGTTGGCCATTGTCCCGGTCTTCCTCCTTGACGTAGTTCCTGAGGTGCCCGTCTTTCACAAGGTTCTCGAGGTGGAACTTGAAGCTTTTGCACTTGTTTGTTCTGTGCCCACTCTGCTTGAGATAAGCACAGAACCTGCCCTGGTCTCGGGAGAAAGGGTCACTTCTCATTGGCTGTGGCCATTTAAAGTAGGGCTGCGCCTTTATTTTGTGGAGGAGCTTATAGATGGGCTCCTTGAAGATTGTGTTCACCGCTTTGAAGGTGGCGGCATCGTCTCCGGTCCTCCTGCTGCTCCCGGAGGCTGCGACCGGAGTGGAGGGGTTCCGTCGATGATTCGAGGACCGGGCCCTATGCCGATCTGGGGAGGGGTTTCTGCGGCAGTCCTCCCTCCTGGAGGACCTACTGTCTCTGTCTCGTTTGGATGGTCTGTCCTTCCTGGAGAGGCCGAAGTTCTCCCTCCCACGGACCTCGTCCTCCTCTGCCTAGATGAACCAGTTTGCCGGGGTCATGAGATTCTTCATGGTGGCTACGAGGTACATGACTTGCTGCGCCCAAAGCTAGATGCCCGGGCGAAGGGCCAGCTGAAAGGATTTCACTGCCATCTCCTCAGAAACGCACTCGATCTGGCTGTAAACAGTCCAGAAACGACGGGCGAACTGGGTGAAGCTCTCGTCCTCTCGCATCTGGAGGGCCATCAGGTCAGCATCGATCTTAGGGATGACACGGTGGGCCTGGAACTTCTCCAGGAAGGACGTCCGAAGCAGTTGCAAACTGGAGATAAAGCCTCCAAGGAGTGAGCAGAACCATCGTAGGGGGAGATCTCCCAAACTGGAGGAAAAAACTCAACAGTTCAGAAAATCGTCCTCCCCCCAAACTGACATCCTCTGGCTGTAGTGTCGGAGGTGAGCCGTAGGGTCCGAGGTTCCATCATACAGGGTGAACCTTGGGACGTTGAACTTCTCAGGGAGGGAATACTTTCTGATCTCCCTAGAGAAAGGAGACGCGCCCATGTCTTCAGCTTCAAAGGCGCTGCACTGGTCTCGGGCGATACCAGCATTCTCCATATTCTGGCGAGCGGTCTGCTTGACCTGCTGGTCAATCCACTGCTTAAGCTCCTCCTCGTCTTCTGGTATCCCCCGTGGCTTTTTTGGCTTTATATGCTCGTGGTTGCTGCTGGAGTCTTCTTCTCTGTGGACCCGATCACGCCTCTTATTATTGAGGACGTGCCTCAGGTCCCGTCCGTGGCTCGGAGGAGCCTGGCTGTGCTTGGGTGGAGGACTCGAAGCATGGCAACGCCCATGAAGTGGGCTTCGAGCCCCACTCTTCTCCTGAAGCTGCTATTTGAGCCGCTGGATAAGCTCGTCCTGCTCCTGAATGAGGCGATTTTGAGCTCTGATCTCATCCAGGCGAGGGTCTTCGTCTTCGTCAGGGTTAACCTGATGGTGGGACTGAGGTCCAGCCCTTGCTGACTTTTCACGTAGCTTGGTGACTGACTTTTCACCTCGCCTGGCATGCTCATGGCTATGGTGGGACTACTCTGGAGGCATAACATTGTGGAAGGAAGGCATTGTCAATCCCCTAGACTATGATACCGACTGGACTGTAGGGGACCTTCCACCTGATCTTCTCTGTCGAGGGGGTGGACCTTGTACCAGCACAGGCTGCATGGTTGGTCCCTTGCCCTTGGGGGGTCCTTCACCATTTCTGGTTTTTGGGGGCATGGTGTTGGAAAGCTTTTTGTTCAGTGATTCCCACAGACGGCGCCAAACTGTAGCCGGTGAAAATGACACCTACTTAGACCGAGATGAACTTCTTAGATTAGGGACGGCTGAACGCCACCGAACTCCAAGAACCTGAAAGCGGAACGAAAAAGGCTTGGGTCAGAGCCCCTGGCTGTCGTAAACCGAAGGCGCTCCAATGCCTGAGTCAGTTCTGAGAAAACTAAGCAGGAACAAGAGGAGAAATCAGAGAGTCTGTTCTGTATTGTGAGTTGCGTATCGCGTACCTGCATGGGGCTGATCCCATGTGTATATATGTGGGCATACCCATTCTCTCTGAGTGGGGGTAGGTGGGGTGAGGTCCCATCGGTCCTTACCCTGACATTCAGCGGTAGGTAAAAAGGGAAAATCCCATCCGAACCTTCCATGCCTTTAGTCAGTTGATGTTAAGGGATGATAAAGCTAACTTCTTATCGCCATAAATGAATGCTCTCATCTATCAGGGCTAGCCATACTTCCCGAAGGAAGGTGACAGCCCATTCTGCCTTCAGCTTTTTGTCCCGAGACCGAGAACGATTTGGCCGCACTAGGCATTTGTGCTGGGCTGGCACTCATGCCAAGCTTCCGAGCTGCCTACCGTGCCGATACTCTTAACCGAGCTACCGAGCTACTGGGTTGCGATTACAGAGGCCGAGGTGGACAGTAAGTACTACTGTAATCCTCGCTTAATCTCGTCATTACGGTGTTTTACCCACACAATAGTGTAGATTCACCTTTGTCATTCGTGCTCACACTAGCTGCATTCCCTGCACGCATTTTCGTCATCCTTATTTAAACCCATCTTTTTCGGACTAGGAGAGCGCCGGTAGACGTGCTGGCCCTTTCATAGGGTCAGCCCATCTAATGTGCTCCAATGTCAAAAGAGATGGGGATTTAGGTCAGAGTATTTAGGCCCTTTTGACCCAATTTTCGAAAATCCAAAAAATCAGAAAATTCCATAAAATTCAAAAAAATAAAATGGTTTTCAATCTCTTCCATGCACACCCCTTGTTAGGCCCTTCCAGCCCTATCTTAAAAAAATACAAAAAAAAAATCAGAAAATCCCAAAAATTAAAAAAAATATATATTTTTCATTTCTTTTCTTCATTCAACCTCTGCCAATTTTCACCATTGAGCCTCATGCTATTAGGGTAGGCTATACTTGATTCATGAATTTATTGATATTTGAAAAAAAGGATTTTTAGCACATGTTATATTTTCAAAACCATCGTCCATCCATACCTTCGTTACTACCCAAATACACCGAGTAACACCAACCCTTAGGTGTTAGTGACCGCGACATCATCCACCCTTCTATGCGACTCCCCAGGCCTTACGGCGATAGCCTCCTAGCGGACTCCCTATGATTGACAGTGGCACACAGGTCCCTCACTCTCTCCTAAGTTAGGTTAGCTAAGTGTGTATCCATCCCCAAACGTTCCCTAAGCGATTCTTGGTTTTAAGATGGGCCTGACGGACGATAGTCCACTTCTCTAGGTGATCTTTCCCTAGATCGACCGAGCGCCTTAGTCCTCCCATCTTTAGACCAACATTGTAGTGGGCACCTAGGCTTTCATTTTGAGCATCATGTCGCATGTGCTTTTGACCTTTTTTCAAGCATCCTTACATGCATGTTTTCAAAAAAAGACTATCCTTTCCCCGCCAAGGGATTCGAGGAGGGTATCCGGTGAACGGAGTTGATCCCCCTCAATGAATATTGGCACCAACCCATTCTCCATTTTATTTTATTTTATTCTATTTTTCATCATTTTCTAGTACTTTTCTCTTTTTCAGCTGAATGAAAATAGATAAACAGTGCTTGACTTTTCTTTGGGGTTGCAAATTGATGATAGGAATTCCTCTCATCAGGGTGTTCTTCTTCGGGTGTCACATAGGTCCATGGAGCGCCCTAAACACCTTCATACTCCGTCCTCTAGGATCAATGAGTCAGCAGTCATTGAGATCATTAGTGACCATGCCCGTAGGATGCATCCTCGGTACGTCTCTCCGGATGGGAGGCACCATTCTGCATCCCATACCCCAGCTCCTAGTCATCACTCTAGGTCCTCATCGCTGGTGAGATAAACCCGTCATTCTCGCTTTCTAGAACCTATTAAGACCAGGGTCTCTAGATCACCTACCCCAAGGCATAGGGATTCACGCTATCATCGTCGTGAATTTGATCAAATCACTAGAGATGACTCATTGATTGCCCATCTGCCTACACCTAGGTCAAGTGATGAAATAACAGGATCGAGATTTTATGATGATTACACTTGGGATCCTCGGAGAGCAGCCTATGTTCCCCCACCTCATTTGAATACAACGGAACATCCATATTTCATTAAAACATATATGCGAACCTATCAAGATGGACGCATTCCTGGGTTGTCTAGTAGGGTCCATCGAGAGGATTATCATGTAGGGATGCCTAGGCAAATTTATCAGGATGATCATATTCATTATGATCAACGGGCTGAGCATCGTCGGAGGAGCTATCCAAAAGAAGAATCTCGAGAACATAGAGAGTATCGAGAAGAATATGACCCGTATTACCAATCGAGGGTAGCCTAGGATAAGCCTCCAATCCATCCCAGGCATGAGAGAATTAGGCATCGGGATGATTATTACGAGGGTGAATCGGCTAGATTTTCTCCATGCCTCACATACCATGAGCAAGATTATGACTCTCCGCCAAGACATAGGGCCCATGAGCCCATTCGTGAAACCATTAGGGGTCGACCTATACCCGAGCAAGAAGACAAGGTAAGCACGCCACTCCAAGGGTCAGTGAACCCATCCAGGGTTCCAGCTCCACAACAACCAGACTTCACTTTCGCCTCTCAGATCCAGCCAGTTCAACCCCAGGCTATGCAGAATTGTCCTTACATCTTGCCTGGTCTTTCTCATGAACCCATCCATTCTCAAGCTACATCACACCCGGCTCAACCTTGTCAAATGACTCCACCTTGCCCTCCTCAAACCGATCCAAATGGGATCAAAGAATTAAGAGAGCAACTTGAAGGAATTAGGTTAGAGATGACAAAGGTAGCAAAGGGAGCTGTCGAGCCACGTCAGCTAGGGTTTAAGGATTTTTGTAGAAACCCTAGAGCTAACTCTCCATTCCCTATTGAAGGCCCCAAGTTCACAACTTTTGAGGGAAAAACGGACCGACATGCACATCTAGTTTCCTTTTGCAATAAATGTCGAGTTATAGCAAACAATGATGCCCTCTTGATTGACTATTTCCAAGAATCTTTAGAGGGTGATGCCCTTGTTTAGTTCCATTCCGTGCCTGCACATGAGTTCAAAACTTTTGAGGATGTAATCCAAAAATTCATGGACCAATATAAGCATCAGGTTAGTATTAGGCCAAGTTGGCATGACTTAGCTAACACCAAGCAAAAGTCCGATGAAGACTATGAGGAATTCGTGAAACGCTGGCGTTTGTTATATACCCGGTCCAGTCCTAGGTTGACTGATGATGAAGCAGTTAGAATGGTGATATCCAATTTGCGGATGCCACTTAGACCGTACATTTCACTTGGGGAAGCTCCAAAGACATTTGAAGCTCTTTATGACAGGATATCGAGGATGAAGTTTGACTACGAAGAAGGGATCCTCTTTACACTCATGGACCCTAAGAAGCATGGGAATAAAAAAATACCGAGTCAATCAGGAACAGGAACAGGAAATACAAATACAACAGGGCCAGAGTCAAATGCTAATCTGGTTTGCCAAAACGATGCCACTCGCAATAGGAATACCAGGTCAGGCCAAGCCTTAGGTCAACAAGTTAGGAATACCCCTAATCAAGATTACCGTAAAGTTCCCCATACTTATGAAAGCAATGGAAACAATGGGAACTATTGGAAAAATGACAATGGTGAGCGGCGTCGAAGAGGACCCAAGCGCCACTATTACCCTCCACTTCTGCAACCCATAGATGTGGTTTTTTGGAATTTGGTGGAGACAAAAGAGGTAACATTGCCCCCTGAGAAACCATAACCGTGGCCCACATAGTTGGGCCGGAACAAGTTCTGTGTTTATCATAGATATCCTGGACACAATCTCGACGAATGTTCTATTTTGAGGGATCTTATCTATGAGATGAATGATGAAGGAAAAATCAATTGGGATGCAATTAAACCAGTAAAAGAGCTCCGAAATAGACAACAAGGGAAGCAACAAGGCACGAAGATTTATGACAACCCATTGCCAAAACATGCTGCCCCATCCTCCTCCGAAGCTGCAAAAGTCTTATTTGGGAAAAAAGACGTGGAGCTCAACAATTGGAGCGTACAATACCATCCCCTTTGCCTAATTGAACACGAGGAAGATGAGATGATCCTTGATACAGAACAGTATGGTCAATACTTGGACCCATGGAATGAGATTGATCAAATTCAGATTAGACCTAGGTCTTGACACATTTCAACCAGTGTGGTTAGGCAGACTGTAGCAAATCCTTTACCTCATCTAATGGAGGCACCGCTTAGGTCAGGAAGGGTTTACCGTACCAATCCTCCAATTATGCATCGACAAGAACTGAACAATTTTCTTTTGGAGGAAGAGCAACATCCGAAATCGATTGAAGCTGGGAAAGAATATGATCTTCTTCAACACCTTTCAAAAATCCCAGCCAACTGTCTTTGAACTAATCAATGCGACATCGAGACACCAAAGACAATTGCTTGACGCAATCCAAAGAATGGAAGTACCTGAAAATATTACTCTAGAGCAGTTGGCTCAAACCATAGCAAGTGTGGCGAGTCTGGGGAAACCGCCGCCGATCACTTTCACTGAAGAAGAGTTAGAAAAAATTCCACCAGAGGTAAGGACTTCACATCTGTGTTTAACAGTGGTCCTTGCGGGATACAAGGTTAACAGAGCGTTGGTGGATATTGGGGCATCTTTAAACATATGTCCGGTCCACACATTTCAATCACTTAATTTAGCCCTCAAAGATCTTATCCCAGCACCGATGACTATTATTGGATATGATGGAAATCGAACTGCAGCAGCTGACAAGGTCAATTTGCTCACACGTGTAGGACCGATCGCCATTCCTCAGACTTTCCATGTGGTAGATATCCCTGACAATTTGAACCGAATTCTCAGGCGACGATGGCTTGATGACAAGAAGGCTATTGCATCAACTAGACATCAATGTGTCAAATTCCCTTTTAACGATGTGATAATTAAAGTTGATGTAGATCCTCCTATGCTTGAATCAGAAATAAAGGCGATGCTCCCGACATTTAAAGCGATCCCAAGAGAAGAAAATCAGGAAAAGATCTTTCGATACGGAGTTAACCCATTGATTTCTATTTCAGATGTTGGCCCCACAGAATGGATAGGACCCTTAAATCCGTCGCCTAAATACTCAAGCTTGATTAATGCAACCTCTATTCTTCCAAAAGAAGATGAAGATTCCCACCAGGCTCATGGGTGGACTTTGATGAGAAAGTTGGGATATGAGCCAGGAACAGGATTGGGTCGCAATAACGATGGCATGGTTAGACCATAGGACCCCGAGGTTAAGGTCGGAACAGAGGGGTTAGGATATGAACCAGGAATAGGTAAATCTAGTGACTATGATTGGAAATTACAGGAACATTTTGTCAGACCAGCTGAACCACAAGATCGAGTTATTCAACCCGAGCGAGATAACCTAGGCCCTGAAATTGATTTGGATTTTAGTGATTCTGAAGAGTCGGACGATGAAAATTGTGATATAGATGAACTCTTGGAGACTCTTGGAAAATTGTTTCGTTGTGATAAAAAATGAGAAGATGATGGTCAGGATAGGGATCAATCGAGCTTTGATGTTGACCTAGACCATAACAAAAATCAGATGATTGAGTGCCCAAGGTCCGAACCTCTGGTCGTAAAGCCTGAGGACTATAAAGGGTATGAATACACGAAGGAAGACTTGAGTGATATGTATGTAGCAGACTGCTATATGTTTTCCCAAGAGGATAATATGCAAGAAAAAAAAAGCCAATTTCACAACTTCAAGGCCCACAGAGCGAGGTTTGGACCTACTCCTACCAGGGACTCAGTGAGGTGGTCTACCGACCAACCTCAAACACTCCCTCTGGGGATGCAATTAGCTCATCAATAGGGACATCTCAATATCCCGAACTTGTACATAGTAGTTTAGGAAGTTCATATTGTAGGTTAGGAGATTTGCATACTAGTTTAGGCAATTTTCATGATAGAATAGAATCCTCATCTTATCCAAAAAAACCAAAAAAAACTAAATAATCTAGAAAAACCAAAAATAAGCAACTCACCATTAGGAAGTGTAACAGCCGTACATAACCCAGAAAGGCACGCCACAATAGGAAGATGGAGATTAACCCGATTTGAGCAATCTAGATTGGAGACCATTATAGGTAGCATATCTAAGCTTGGTTACGAGCATGTACCCACCCTACCTGATCCAGATTCACTGTATCTACAAAACCTAAGGTCTGATGATGGTATGGGTGTGTATGAACTCGTAGAGGAAGAAGAAGATGAGCTGCAGGATACTCAACAGTTTGATGACGTGATTAAGCGCTTTGATGAACAATCTTAAGCCGCTGTGGAAAAGACCAAGGAGGTCAACTTGGGAACTGAAGAGCACCCCAAGGTGGTGCAAATCAGCGCGACATTGGAACCATATGAGGAACAAGAAATTTTGGAAGTTCTTAGGGAATACTGGGATGTTTTCGCCTCAGATTATATTGACATGCCAGGACTAGACCCATCATTAGTAGAGCATCGCATTCCGTTACAACCAGGTGCCAAACCCGTGAAACAAAAGCTTAGACGGATGCTTCCCGACGTTGCTCTGAAAGTAAAAGAGGAAGCTGATAAGCTGCATCAAGCTAAGTTTATCCGAGTTGTCCTTTTTCCTGAATGGATAGCCAACATAGTCCTGATAGCTAAGAAGGACGGCCGTGTACGCATGTGCATTAATTTTTGAAATTTGAATAAGTCTTCACCCAAAGATGATTTCCCGTTACCTCACATTGATGTGTTAGTTGATAACACTGCTGGTCATGCTATGTTGTCCTTTATGGATGGATATTCGGGATATAATCAAATCAAACTTTCTCCGGAGGATCTGGAGAAAACATCATTCACCACACCATGGGGGACATATTGCTATGTTGTTATGCCCTTCGGCCTAAAACATGCCGGAGCAACATACCAAAGGGCAATGACAGACATTTTTCATGATATGATGCATGACTGTATGGAATTTTACGTCGATGATATCTTGGTAAATTCTAAGACTCGCGCTGGTCACATTGAGGCCCTAAGACTTGTTCTTCAAAGGTCAAGAGAGACTGAGCTTAGAATGAACCCAAAAAAGTGCGTGTTTGGAGTGTCAGCTGGGAAACTTTTTGGATTTATGTTAGCAATAGGGGAATCAAGGTGGACCCCGCTAAGATTAAGGCTATTCTTGAAATGCTTCCTCCTAAAAATTTGAAACAATTGCGTGGACTTATAGGACGACTCCAGTTCGTTCGACGGTTCATTTTTCAACATTCACAACGTTGTGAACCATTCTATAAGTTACTAAAAGGAGGAGCCATATTTAAGTGGGACCATGAGTGCCAGAAAGCATTTGATGATTTGAAACACTATCTGTTGAGCGCCCCTATTCTCAAACCACCAGTCAAAGGACAACCCCTAATCTTATTGATGTGATTTTAAATTCAATCTTTTAATACTGCAAGTGCACAGTTGTCTTGTTGAGACAGTGGCAATTATAGGTCGATCCCACAGGGAGCACTACTAAGTTAAAATTTAAAATCTAATTTTGTTTTTATCAATGATAATGATAAGAAAGATAATAAGAAACAATAATAAAATTGAGAAAATTCTATATCTAAAGTGCAGAAATAAGATATGATAAAAAGCATATCAGAATATCATGAATCCATTAAGTAATCCCACCATCATTCTATGCAATTGATAAAATAAATTTGTCCCAAAAATCCTTCAAATCAGAAACAAATCAATGTTTCCAATTCGGATAATTTATCTATCAAAGAGCACAATTTTCCACAATTTATTTAAGGAAAAAATCTCATTCACTTAATGAAATTATGAACTTAACTAAATATCACATATTAATCAAAGATAGATTATCAAAGAAATTCAAGCTAAGAATAATCTATTAAGAAAACATACATGATTAAAGTATTGTTCAAATAAAAAAAATTAAACAGTCTAGGTTGTCAATGATAGAAGGCAGATTTATTATTATAATCAATACATAAGAAACAAAATATCACATAGATTAATGAGAAGAAACACTTAACTTTATCTGATACTCTGATTTGGGGATCTACTCCTCCATTGCAAAAGACGTGATTTTCATTGAGAACTTCATGGAAATTACAATTTTCTCTCACACTCTTCTAACCTAGTTCTGGAACAGGGCTCCAGAATACCCAAAAATAACTCTAATTCTATTAATTAGGAAAAGAAGAGAAAGAGGAGAGAGAGAATGTAGTGGACGTCCAAGGGAGGGAGTTGTCTCGTATGCTTCCTTTTAGCTCCTTTTATAATTCCTAGTTATCTTACAGATACATTGAATCTGGATACCTTCTCTGCAGATTTGATTTATCTTCATTGATAAGATATATCTCTTAATCCTTTTTGAATTTGAATGAGATAGAAGCTTCTGGAAACCTCTGGATGGCTTGGATAGTCTTCAGATGGGGTCCCACGAGGGATATGCAGCAATGGGTTATCAATGGTGTGGATTTTATTGCAATCCTGTCTAAAAAGGAATATAAAAGTCTCTGGGTCCATAACTTTTTTAATTTAGCTCCGATTTGCACAATCTTAGGCTCCACGGACATCT
Source organism: Persea americana (assembly GCA_029852735.1). Lineage (NCBI taxonomy): Eukaryota > Viridiplantae > Streptophyta > Magnoliopsida > Laurales > Lauraceae > Persea > Persea americana. The sequence continues at coordinate 25,579,996 of CM056820.1, read as the reverse complement.
ACTCTGAATAAACTTTCCAACGGTATGTAAATTGCTTCGATCTGAAGGTCGGATTGAAAGTTATGACCATTTGAAGATGAGTTATCTTCTTTTTAAGCTTCAATTTAGCAATGTAGGGCCTAGGACGACTATATATGCTTGAAAGTGGCTCCGTGATAGAGGCATGCAATTCTCATTTTCTGCACATTCTAATTCAACACATCAAACACTGAGGAGCCCATATTAAAGTGGGACCCATCCGGATAGAGTTTTACTCCAACTGGGACTCTTCAGAGAAAAATTGCATAATATTCTAAGTTAATGCAGAAAATATATGAAAAATATGAAAGTTCAAGTTTCTAGGTGAAAATGCATGAAATGATGGAATTAAATGAATAATGATGCAATTCACCAAATAAAACTCCTAATTCATCCTAAAATGATGCATAAATATGCAAATTCATGAACTTAACACACCCCCCAACTAGCATTTTGCTAGTCCCTTAGCAAAAGTTGCGAGCAAAAAGATTTGAAGTTCTTTGACCGAATCTAAGAAAAACAAGTAAATATGAAAACAAAACCACTTTCGCTGGTACTCTCGGTTGCATTTAGCGTTTGCAACAAGCCCTTAAACCCCTAGGTTCCCCTTAGTGGACGAGTTGTGCCTCGTATGGGTTTGTAGTGAATTTACCACAAGATCACAAACCCCCCCACCACCCCCCGCCGCTTTTTTTTTTTTTTGAAAAAAATTGATTAAAACCTAACAAAATCCAAGGAAACTTCTTCTAAGAGAAAATTTATAGACACCAACTATTCTCATTTCTCGGGATTTTCAAAGATAAATCTTAAATTCGATTCACCAATCCCATCTTTTGGTCAGAAATTCTCGAAATCATGCTAAATTGATCGTGCACGGTGATAAGTATGCATACGTAATAAGCATCAAATGATCCACCAAGAATTTCTGTGAAAATTATCTTATTTTATTTTATTTTTATTCTGGGCCGCCTACCTTTAGTAAAGAAAAACAGTCTTCCTCTCAAGGTGATAATGACGGCTTTCATACTACTGTTTTTTCAAAGGCCACATGTTTTTTTTTCAAACTCACACATGTGACTATGCAATGCCTAGGTCCCTTAAGCTTTCCAATTAACTCATGTAATGAGCGTTAGGCCAATGACTCCCAAACCAGATGGCTTTAGGGCAGTAGGTATGCAAATACCCTTACGGGCTTACTGGCTCGGGCTAAAAAGGCTACGAACACAAAATAGTCACAAACTTTTTATTCTTTTCAAGACTTCTAACTAAACTTTTTTTTTTTTTTTTTTTTTTTTTTTTTTTTTTTTTTTTTTTTTTTTTGTGATCCCCAACAATAGGCATCCCATTCCATGTATCCACCCGTTGAACTAGGAAACACTGTAACATTAAGGGTCAGGGTCGATTTTCCTTTTTTTTTTTTTTAATTATCAAAGAAAAATGGAAATCATAGCTTCACATTCAAAACCTTAAAAACGTATACAACCTGTGTAAAAGTGAGGGATCAAAATTCAATACTTTTCCAAAAACCCTTTCCATAAATAAAATAGTGAACCATTGTTTTCTTTTGTCCCAAAATAAATATCTTCATTCAATAAAAGTTCTCTCAAAAGTTTCCCTCTATCCTAACAATAGCATTTTTTTTTTAAAATCTCCTAAAAACCTACAAAAAGAAAAAAAAACGAAAAAGAAAAATGTATAATGAAAATTGAACAAATGATCACATGTCAAGTTCTAACTCACACCCCCAAACCTAAATCCAACATTGTCCTCAATGTTATGAATACATGTGTAATGTGAAAATGAACAATAAGAAAAATTGGATCGTCTTACCAGGTGGGGTGATTGCAAAAGAATGTGATCAACTAGCTCAATTATCTTCCAAAATTGGGTTGCCTCCTAAACAGCGCTAAGTTTAATATCGTCAGCCCGACATGACAAAAAATGATTAGTCCTGGTAAATTGGGTCTTCTAGAAGGATTTCCTCAATGTTTGTATCATTCAGTTCCAAAAAAGGTTTCAGCCTTTGACCATTAACCTTGAAATTGTCCCCGTTTTTAGGGTTCTCAATTTCCACTGCCCCATGAGGATAAACAGTACACACAATGAATGGGCCGGACCATCGAGATCTCAATTTCCCTAGAAACAGGTATAACCGGGAATTGTAGAGGAGAACTTTCATGCCAGGTTTGAATGACTTCCTAAGGATTGATTTGTCATGGTTCAACTTCATCCGTTCCTTGTAAATTTTGGCATTTTCATAAGCATCATTTCTCAATTCATCAAGCTCATTGAGTTGCAACTTACGATGGTTTCCTACCAAGGGCAAATTAAAACTGAATGTTTTGATGGCCCAGTAAGCCCTATGTTCTAACTCAACAGGCAGATGGCAAGCCTTATCATAGACCAACCTATAAAGGGACATCCCAATAGGAGTCTTGTAAGTGGTTCGATAGGCCCATAATGCATCCAATAGTCGCAAAGACCATTCTTCTCCGGTAGGCGAAAGTTCTAAAGGGACAGGTGAAGGTGGTCTTCTCCTGGTCCTCGGGTGCAATTGGAATTTGATTGTAACCGGAATAACCATCAAGAAAATAATAATATGCATGACCGGCTAGCCTTTGGAGCATTTGATCCATGAATGGGAGGGGAAAATGATCTTTCCGAGTGACTGAGTTCAACTTCCTATGATCAATGCATACTCTCCATCCAGTCTGTATCCGAGTGGGTACTAATTCATTACCCTCATTTTGAACTATTGTTATTCCAGAAATCTTTGGTACCACTTGAACCAGGCTTACCCATGCACTATCAGATATGGGGTAAAGCACCCCTGCATCAAGTAATTTCAAGACTTCCGACCTAATCACTTCCTTCATTGCAAGGTTTAGTCGCCTCTTTGGTTCACGAGAAGTTTTTGCATTTTCTTCCAAATGGATTCTATGTTGGACCATAGATGGGCTTATTCCTTTAATATCTGCGATGGACCATCCAATAGCTTCCTTGTGTTCATCTAAAATTTTTATGAGTTTTTCCTCTTAGACAAGGTTCAAGTCTGAAGCTATAATCACTGGAAGGGTTTCTAGTGGGCCTAAAAACACATATTTTAAGGTATCCGGCAATGGCTTGAGTTCTAACTTAGGGGTCTCTACAATTGATGGAACAGGTGGGGAAGCAGATGGAGTCAGAATCTCCTGCTTCGGTTGCCATTTGGAGCAGTCCATGGATGGGGTGGGGTCTAACAGTGCATTGACTTCCTCAATATGTCCATCTATATCAAAATCACTTCCAAAGTGGGCCAAACAAGCCTCTAGTGGATCTTCAAGTTTCAATTGGGGTAAGTGATTTTCTACCAATTCATGAATGTAACTAATTTCTAAAACACCATCATCATCCTCAAGAGGTTGCTTATTGACATTAAAAATGTTCACTTGAACTGTCATGGTCCCAAAAGAAATTTACATCACTCCATTCCTATAATTGATCAAGGCATTTGAGGTGGCTAGGAATGGTCTCCCCAAAATTACTGGAATTTTGGGTTCAGCCCAAGATGTGTGTTTGGTATCCAAGACAACAAAATCGACAGGAAACACAAAGTCTCCGACTTTAATTAGAACGTCGTCAACTACCCCTTTGGGGTATCGAATCGATGCATCAGCCAATTGCAAGGTCACATTGGTCTTTTTCAAATCCTCGAAACCTAAGTCTTCATAAACAGAGTACGGAAGAAGGTTCACACTTGCACCCAAATCTAGCAAAGCTTTCTCTATGTGATGATCCCCTATCTGACAAGAAATTGTAGGACATCCCGGGTCCTTGTATTTGATCGGGGTTGGACAGGAAATGATCGAGCTAGCTTGTTGGGCTAGAAATGCCTTCTTGGGCACATTGGTAGTCCTTTTGAAGGTGCAAAGGTCTTTCAGAAATTTTGCATAGGTCGGAATCCGTTGGATAGCATCAAGTAGTGGGATATTGATCCTCACTTGTTTGAATACTTCTAGCATTTTATCCAATTGAACAGTTGATTTTGCTGGGCCTAGCCTCTGTGGGTATGGTGCCTTGGGAACATAAGTCTTAGGAGATGGCTCACTAGGTGATAGGTCAGTTTTGATTGGGTTTTCTTTGACTGGCTCAGGTTCTACCATAGGTTCGGCATTTACAATTTGTTCATCACTTTCCACATCCTCACTTGGTGTTTTCTTAGATTCTTTGGGTAGTTCAACATTGTTATCAATTTGTCTACCTGCCCTAAGAGTAATGATGGACTTAACTTGTTCTGGGCCTTTTCCTTTTATATCATGAACGACTTGGCCCTTGGGGTTGGGTTCAGGTTGACTAGGAAATGTTTCCTTGTCTCTAGCACTCAATGAATTGGCCAGTTGGCCCATTTGGTATTCCAATTTTGCAAGGGTTTGAGTGTGGCCATTTAAAAGTTGAGTAGTGGTCTGATATGCATGGCATAATATAAATAACTATCCTTTTATTTGAATTTGTTAGTTGTTTATTTTGTCTTAAATGTTTTACTTATAGCCTTTTTCTTATTACGCAGGAATTGGAAGGAGCTGAAAATATTTGAGCTTAATTCGGAGAGGTTTAAAGCTAAAACCCCATTTGAGAAAAGTTATACACAAAGAGCACATAGGCTGCTTGGAGGAGAGCTGGGATTTCAAGTTAGAGGTTATGAGTTTAAGACTTGGCACAATCAGTTTTTATTTTTATTGAAGACTGAATTTGGTGGCCCCCACCATATCTAATGCTTGGTAATGGTTACTAAAACTTAGCAATTAACTTTGCAAGAAATGAAAGGAATCTCATGGACATCAATAAGAAAGTTATTGTTTAGCAAGTGATCGAATCATGAAGAAAAGAAGATTTTCGGAATTGTAGCCATCCAGCACAAGCTTTACTATTTTGACCATAACTTGTGACTCAAGACTCCAATTAAGGCAAAGTCAGATGCGTTGGAAAGAGGACTCAAAGGAGAGGAATATCATGTCTCACGAGGATCTCCTAATTCTAACGTTTTTGGGGTCAAAACAGGCTGTCAAGTGGACAGATACGAGGGATGACGAATTTGAGTAATTTCTCTTTCTCTTTCTTCTTGTATTTTTCTTCTTTTTAAGGGGAGGCTCTCTTTTGCTCTAGAGTGAATTTTAGTTTTCTTCAATCTTTGTTAGAAATTGAAGGCTTTCAATAATGACGATTTGCTTCATTGTTATTGTTTGTTTTAGAATGCTTGGCTAATCCGTGGATTAGGGTGGAGGAGGAAACCAAAACCGGTGAGTTCGTTCCTAATTATTTTTCTATGTCTTTCCCTCATTATGCTTAATGATTTAATAGGTTCTCCTTCATGAATGTTATTCAACTTCTGGTTTTGTAAATGTTATTTGGAATGTCTTTTATTATTTATACTTGATCTTGATATATCATATTTAGGTTAAATTCCTTTAATGGTTTGTGCTTGATCTTGACAAATAGTTATTAGAGTTTCAACATATTGAAGTGAAGGGAGTCTTAGGTACTATTTAGATAATTGGATTTTTTTCAATAAAAAGGGTTTTTAAAGCTAAATCTTCCGATCCAAGGCAATTGTTTGCACATTGGATTGAGTTTTATTAGCATAAGACTATGAAGTAATTTTGGAATGATTAAATCTGTTTTGGTGAAATCCGATACTCTGATCTCTCTTTCTCTGATCAAGTTTGTGTTTAGATTTCTTTTGATATCAGTTTAGTTATTATTTCCTTGACTAATTGTGGTTTTAAAATCTCTAGTGTGAAAACTGATTGAAGATTTTTGGATCTTGTTTCTACAAATCTCTGTGCATCAACCCATATTTGCCATTATCTACTTAATAGAAATTTGTGCGATTCCGGTTAACTATTTTGAGCACATCAAGATCTGTTGGAATTGAGCAGTACTCTGAGACAATTGGGCCGTGGTTTGAGACAAGAGTTTCATAGCCTCTTCTAAAAAATCTACCCTCTGGGTTAATGGACTGGGATTGAAGTTGGTTTTTTGGAAACCGGGTGGGGCATTGACTTGAGATTGATTGGGTTGAAATTGAGTGGACTGAGATGGGCCACCCTGAGTTGGGCCTTTGGTCCAAGAAAAGTTTGGGTTGTGCCTCCAACCTGGATTTTATGTATTAGAGTACGGGTCATACCTCTGACGATTATCAAAACGAGTGTTTTGAATTAATGCATTAACCTCCTCAACAGATTCGGCCTGACCCAAAGTTGTTGGGTCAATCCCTCCATTCATGGCCTGATTATATTTCAATGACTCTAAAGTGTTTGGAGTGGGCTTTTGGTTTAGCTCTAAGGCCTTTATTCTTCTCATCAGTGTGGCCATTTTGGCCTCTGCCTCAATTTTGGGTTCAACCTTGAACATCCCCCCTTTTCAGGAATGGTGGTTTTAGTGGGCTCCCTCTTGATAGAGGCCCACTGCAATGTATTCTCAACGGTATCTTCCAAAAAAGTCCAAGCTTCTTCCGCTATTTTCTGTGTACATTTTCCACTACAGAAAGATTCCACCATTTGTTTGGTTGGGTAATCCATGCCTTCATATACAATTTGCACTAATCGGATTTCCTAATGGAATCCATTTATGGCTTGCCTAATGGAAGCGGTTTTCTTCTTGGAGTAGAATTTTTTGTAAAATTCTTCAACTAGCTTGGCCCATGTGGTGATGGACCCAGCTTGTAAGGCATAAAGCCAAGCTTTAGCCTTTTCTTTTAAGAAAAAAGGAAATAATCCAAGGTTAAGGGCCTCCTCAGTCATGTGATTGATTCTCATAGTCCCACAAATGTCCTCAAATTCTTGAACATGTTGATATGGGTTTTCCTGGTCTAGCCCACGGAATACTGGGTGTAACGCCCCAATTCCGAATATCGAAGATAACGCTAAGGTATCCGAAGTTGGCGCGCTACTTCCCGAAAAAACCAAAAACTTCCAAGATCATAGTCCGCAGTAAGGTCAAATTTTAAAACTTTTTAAACAGCATCATAATTAACAGTTATATGCGGAAGCGTAACAAAAGACAACGGAAGCAATAGTATCAAGTATATAAATCAGATGTAAAAGTGCGGAAGCCTGATATAAATCTTAAGTGTAAATATCAAAGTGTTTATACAAATCAGTAAGTCTACCCATGTCTCACTACAAAATGCTCTCAAACCCAAAATAACAATCTGCACTCAACCCTCCTGTGCAGGCTCTCCATCCTCCTGCTCAACCACTTGGTCAGCCGGGCTCCATCCGTAGTCCCCAACTACGGGAGCCTCATGGATCGCATCACCCAAGGGATCATAGTCTGGACTAAGCACCAAAGATGGGTCAGATCCAAGGATCTGGCAAGGCACCATATGCAGGTAACACAAGATGTATATACAAAGAGAGTATGACAGGTACATAATCATATGAGTAAACAAAGTACAAGATCTAGGCAGTTGAGCAGTAATAGCAGTATAGAAACAGAAATGTAAAGTATTTAAACTAAATAGACAACAAAGGGGCACATTCACACAAGTTAAATACACCGCGGGATATTATGCTGCGGCCCTCCCGTACTTTAAAAGTCCCATACCATAAACAGTTTGCGGTGGGGAAAGGGTAATAACCAAGCAAGGGATAACAGCCCTGATAAATATAACATACAATATACATAACACCGATCAAACCCCTTTATCACACCGATCACACCCCTTTATCTCACCGATCACACCGCTTTATCAGATTAACCCGGATGCGGTATCACACCATTTGTCTAATCACAGCTCATCATGATAGCTCTAAGTAACCAGGACGTAGCTCCTACCAGAGATGATCAGTCAACTGGCTGAGCTTAGAACAACTGAGTGAATGTTCAGTGCCGACTCGGAAACTTAGTACGGGTCTATGTCTGTCTAGGCTAATCTTGCGTGAGCAAGGTCCTAACCAGGTCTCTAAGAGGTTAAGGTACAACATGGAGCACAGTCTAACAACAAGTCCAAGTCCAACAACATTGGATCCACTCCAAGGCTCAAAACCGTGGCCTGAGGTAACACAAGTACCATACTATGTTCATTCCACCAGTATCCCTCCTATGCTCATACCCAATGAGTTATCAAACCATTAAAGACTAACCTCTCCAATCTAGGATTCCACATTCCTAATCTTAGGCCGTATGAGGGCCCGCTTAGACACAGACATGGGTCAATTATCTCCAAACACAACTTAGGGTCACCTCTAAGAAATCCTAGGTTCAGGTCCTCCAATTTCCATTAATTAATAAGGTTAAGACAACGACAAGGATAAGAGAAGAGAATAACACATGAAATCCTTAAAAACAGAGAATCAAGTGGAAATAGACAAAGGACTAGTCCTAGGTAATGGTCCACTCATAAGACAACAACAAGGATAAGAGAAGAGAATAACTCATGAAATCCTTAAAAACAGAGAATCAAGTGGAAATAGGCAAAGGACCAGTCCTAGGTAATGGTCCACTCTTGGTTCAGGCCTCATCACATGATTGGATCCTCAACTGTAGCCTCAGGTGTCCAAAATGATAAATCTGGTGCTCCTGAAGTTGTGGACACCATGGACTACAGTTAAGGTTCGAGTCAATAATGATTCGAATCCTAAATCCTCAATTGGTGGACCCCACGAATCAAGGTTGAGTCATGCCATTGATTTGCGGTGTAGCACACTTGATGGAAGGCCATTTGGATGGTCAATGGACCCCACATGTGATCAAATAGCACAAATATCAAAAACTGGAAATCCACTGTTCACAGTTTGCTCGGTCGACATTACACCCTGGGATGTCGACCGGGTGAACTAGATGTTGACCTGGGAGGTCAACATCCTACAGTGTCCCTGGTCGACAGCATGGTCATGATGTCAACCGAGTCCACTGAGACCTGAAGTCAAACAGCTGGGGGGTCTTGCAGGATTCTCTGTGTATCCGGTCGACATCATGGCCGTGATGTCGACCGGGTTCACACGAAACCTGACCTTCTGAGAAATTACAGGTCTCAGCTACTCCCTGTGTTTTCCTGTGTGCGCGATCGACCGAGACAGGGTCCGGTCGACCGGGTACACTGTCTGTGTACAGTTACAGAGAATTAACTGGGACTTGGTTTTTCTCAGTTTTTAGTGTGCCTGGTCGACCGAGCTGGGGGCCGGTTGACCGGGTACACGTAGGAAGCTAAATTTCCAGAATTCTGGATTTTCCCCTTCTCAATTCATTTTTCATCCAATTTGACCCAAATCACTCCCATACATCACATATACATAGGGAAACACAAGAACACTTCAATAATCATCATCCACCCTCCATCCGGGCCATTGATCTTCCAAATGGAGAAACCCATCCATCAATGGCCATTTTCCATGAAAACAAGCTCAAAATGAATATCTAACCATGCATCTCTATCCAACTGAATTGAAATAACAGAAACAAAGAAAGAAAGCATACAACTAGTGAAATTGCATAGAGTACTTGCCTTAGTAAAGAAGAAATGGAAATTAAAGTGAGAGAAGATCCAATAGAGTGTTGTAGATGAAGAGGGGCTGGTCTCCTAGCTTCTTGGGCTGGGATTTGGGGGAATTAGGGTTGCTTGGGGAGGAAGATAGGTTAATTGAGAGAGATGAGAGGCAATTATGGTTTTAGGCTCTTGTTGCAATAGCTTAGGTTATATAGTTTAGGGTTTTAGGCTAATTACCTAAAGGGTACTTTGGTTTCGAATGAAAATAATATGGGCCATGGGCATTTGGGTAATTAGGTAAGGTTCTAGAATGTTCCACTCTCATTAGCCCTCCTATTAATGCTAATGCTAATTAAACACTAATCCAAACCAATCTACCAAATTAAATAAAAGCTACATCTAAGACTTAGGAATATTAGAATCTATACCACTAATTCCTAATAATTAGCATATTTAAGATAGAAAATAACCTATTAATTATTATTTAAATTAAACTGAGGGCCCACTAGGGGTGGGGCCTCACGCTAGGAGCGTCTGGATCATGCCAGATTTCAGCTCAAATGTAGCATTGGTTTGAGGCAGGGTGATGTAGGACGGTTGAGTTGTCCTGGTGGGGTACATGTAATCCTTCAAAGTCATGGGTTGGTCTTCCTGATCAGCCATCGTAACAATTTCTTCAAAGATGGAAGACTTTCCTACAACGGTTAAGGCTAATTTTGGCTCTATCCTTACTAACCTTTTACTCTTGCGAACCCACAATTTCTCTCTCTCAAGTTTAGAGCGCATGCATCGGGTTCAACCTTAAAGAAATGCGAGCCTGATCTGTATACAGGGCCATAATGGTCTTACTAGATGATGCACAAGCAGTCAAGCACAAAGATTCAACACGAGAAATTATCCTAGGGTTAACCTAACTCACTAGACAGCTCCTAACTGGTTTGAAGAGTGCACTAAGGCCTCCAATCCGGTCTTATGAAGACAAATCGATCAGGTAAGTCCCCAGGATGAGTGGTGGGGTCACAATGCACTTGGCAAGGGTCCCGCTTAAGAATCAAACTCCTAGAACAGAGATTGCCACCCTTTGAAGGGACAGGACTTACCTTGACATCGACTTCACCAAAGAGCGCAATTGGTGCAGCCTTTTGTGGTCTTCGTCCTAATGAGCTCGAGCCCTATGGTCTCGTTTCTACTTGATTTTAATTAATGGTTAGGTTATTATGTGAGAGGTGGTTAAACCTAATTGGGCAAGGATCTGGTGATGAAATCCAGTCCTTATCTTATTGGGGTCAATTGCCCTTAACAAAGTGTCTGGGCCCAATTAATTGGTGTGTCAAGAAGTAGTCACACTTTACAAAAATTAAATCACCCAAGCCCCACTTGCAAGTAAAAATTTCGTGGGGTAAAGTTTAGAAACTCTTACGGCAAGTCCACGCTAATCTATAAACTGTGCAAGCTTAACCTGTATTTATTTTATAGCAATTTTGCAATTCTGAAAGCATTTTGTTTTAAGAAATTATGAGAGCAACATGTTTGCTTAAGAGCAAATCCACGCAGTTTCCTGTTTTTGTGCAACTCTCCTCTTAGCAAGGTCACCTATCTAGAAGAAACTCTTGTTAATAAATCCTCAGTTAACAAACCAACTCAAATTCTTATCCTATCCTAAAAATTCTATCTTATCCTAATTTCAAACAAAAGACAACCAAGTGAATCAATACTCTATCCAAAGTGGACTCTAAGTTATTGAAACAAATAAAAAACTCTATCTAAAAAAAATTCAGAAATTCTAAATTATCCAAACAAGTGTCTAGATATGGTTAGAGTTTTGAAAAAGTTTCAAATTACCAAAAATCCAATCTTATCCAATTCAAATTTCAGATTTTAAAACTCCAAGTATTCTAAACAACTTAAGGGATAGAATTTTGAAATTTTCTAACTACCTAATTTCAGAATTTAAAGGTTACGTATTAATCAAAACAACCTAATCCTAAAGATTTTAAACTCTAGTTTACCAATCCTAATCTAATCCAAGCAACATATTAATAAAACCAATCTAAAATAAATTTTCTTTTTGTTTTTATTTACTGAAATTCGGAATTAAAAGAAATCCTTCAAAAAAAATTATTTTCTTTTTTTTTTTAATTTTTAATTAATTATTCCGAAAATTCAGTTAATTATATAAAAAGTATCAGAAATATCCAAAAATTCAGAAAATTCAGAAAAATCAGCAAAGTAAAATAATAACTAATACTAATTGTAAATAACACTACTGATGCAAATTCGATGACTAAATAACTAATGCAACCTAAATATGAGCATGCATATGAATCTAATAAAAAAAATTCAGATTTTTAACAAAAACTCAGATTTGGCTCCCGGCAACCGCGCTAAAAGCTTGATGTGATTTTAAATTCAATCCTTTAATATTGCAAGTGCACAGTTGTCTTGTTGAGATAGTGGCAATTACAGGTCGATCCCACGGGGAGCACTACTAAATTAAAATTTCAAATCTGAATTTTTTTATCAATGATAATGACAAGAGAGATAATAAGAAACAATAATAAAATTGAGAAAATTCTAGATCTAAAGTGTAGAAATAAGATATGATAAAAAGAAGATCAAAATATCATGAATCCATTAAGTAATCCCACCATCATTCTACGCAATTGATAAAATAAATTTGTCCCAAAAATCCTTCAAATCAGAAACAAATCAATGTTTCTGAGTCGGATAATTTATCTATCAAAGAGCACAATTTTCCACAATTTATTTAAGGCAAAAATCTCCTTCACCTAATGAAATTATGAACTTAACTAAATATCACATATTAATCAAAGATAAATTATCAAAGAATTTCAATCTAAGAATAATCTATTAAGAAAACATACATGATTAAAGCATTGTTTAAATAAAAAAAATTAAATAGTATAGGTTGTCAATGACAGAAAGCAGATTTATTATTATAATCAATACGCAAGAAACAAAAATATCACATAGATTAATAATAAAAAACGCTTAACTTCAAATGATACTCTAATCTAGGGATCTACTCCTCCATTGCAAAAGACATGATTTTCATTGAGAACTTCATGGCAATTACAATTTTCTCTCCCACTCTTCTAACCTAGTTCTGGAACAAGGCTCCAGAATACCCAAAAATAACTCTAATTCTATTAATTAGGAAAAAAAGAGAAAGAGGAGAGAGAGAATGTAGTGGACGTCGAAGGGGGGAGTTGTCTCATATGCTTCCTTTTGGTTCCTTTTATAATTCCTGGTTATCTTACAGATACACTAAATCTGGATAACTTATTTGCAGATTTGATTTATCTTCATTGATAAGGTATATCTCTTTATCCTTTTTGAATTTGAATGAGATGGAAGCTTCTGGAAACCTCTGGATGGCTTGGTTAGTCTTCAGATGGAGTCCCATAAGGGATATGCAGCAATGGATTATCAACGGTGTAGATTTTATTGCAATCTCGTCTAAAAATAAATATAAAAATATGTGGGTCCATAACTTTGTCAATTTAGCTTCGATTTGCACAATCTTGGGCTCCACGGACATCTACTTATGTAAATTGCTTCGATCCGATGGTCGGATTGAAAGTTATGACCATTTGAAGATGAGTTATCTTCTTTTTAAGCTTCAATTTAGCAATGTAGGGCCCAGGATGACTGTATGCTTGAAAGTGGTTCCATAACAGAGGCCTGCAATTCTCATTTTTTGCACATTCTAATTCCACACATCAAACATTGAAGAGCCCATATTGAAGTGGGACCCATCCGGATAGAGTTTTACTCCAACTGGGACTCTTCGGAGAAAAATTGCATAATATTATAAGTTAATGCAGAAAATATATGAAAATTTTGAAAGTTCAGGTTTCTAGGTGAAAATGCATGAAATGATGGAATTAAATGAATAATGATGCAATTCACCAAATAAAACCCCTAATTCATCTTAAAATGATGCATAAATATGCAAATTCATGAACTTAACACTTATATGCTTGGCCACTGAGTCAACCATTGGGATTGTGCTAGGCCAATACGATGAGTCTAGAAAGAAAGAACATGCGATTTACTATCTAAGCAAATCCCTCCTACCATATGAACGAAGGTATTCACCGATAAAAAGGACTTGCCTAGTAGTGGTTTGGGCTACCCAGAAACTCAGACATTATTTCTTAGCTCATTCTATACGACTTTTGGCACGAATGGATCCATTAAAATACATTTTCGAGAAGCCAATATCTTCTGGCCGAATCGCAAGGTGGCAAATGCTTTTGTCCGAATTTGACATAACATACGTGACACAAAAATCGATCAAAGGACAAGCCATTGCAGATCATCTAGCCCATCTTCCATTGCCAACCTATGAAACTATGAAAGATGAGTTCCAAGATGAAGAGCTGCTGAATGAAAATATTGTCAATGTTGAAAATGATCTATGGATACTTTACTTTGATGGTTCATTGAATGAGACCGGTAGAGGGATAGGAATAGTACTTCAAAGCCCAGAGGGTGTCATTATTCCCAAAGACTTTAAATTAAACTTTAACGTTACTAACAATACTGCAAAATATGAAGCTTTGGTTGCAGGTCTCAGAGAAGCACTCTTTCTTGATATCAAGAAGTTGAAGGTTTTTGGTGACTCCAAGGTGGTCATTTCTCAAGTCTTGGGAGAATGGAAAGTCAATTCCCCAACACTGGCTAAGTATCACAAGTTATCCACAACACTGGCCACCGGGTTTGAAAGAATTTCAGTTGTTTACATTCCCAAGGCCCTCAATAGGTTAGCCGATTCTCTTGCCACCCTTGCATCGATTTCTCGCATGCCCTTCAATGATTCCACTGAGTCTTTTGTAATTAGAAAATTGAACTCTTCTACAATAGACGATTTTGACCCTGAGTTGAAATTGGCTATTGTACCTTATCAACCTCAGTTTGTCACTCAAAATGTTACTAGAGATAAATTCCCCAAAATTATAAAAATTGAGTTCCTCGGGCGTATTCACCATGATGATGATCCAATGGACGATAATCCATGGTTTTGTGATATTAAAAACTATTTGCTTGATGGCTACATTCCGGAATATGCCTCTAAGTCAGATAGACGCGCATTAAAAGAATTGGCTCAAAGATATATAATTGTAGGAGGACAACTCTATAAACGTTCATTTCAAGGAATTCTTCTACGTTGTGTTGATGCGCAAGAAGCAGCTCATATCATTTATGAGGCACATTCCGGAGTATGTGGTGGTCATGTAAATGGTCAAATGCTCGCTAAGAAGATTGTTAGGCAAGGGTACTATCGGCCAACCATGGAACGCGACCTTGCCGATTATGTCAGAAAATGCAAAGAGTGTCAACTTCATGCATATCTAATTTATGCACCGGCATCCACTCTCCACCCCACCATGGCCTCATGGCCATTGTTTACGTGGGCTTTTGACGTAATTGGGCCTCACCCAAACCCTTGAAAATACTCACAATCATGCATTCATTTTGACCGTTACTGAGTATTACACAAAATGGGCCGAAGCCGAGTCGTTTGTGTATATTACGGCCAAGACTCTCGTTCATTTTATCATGAAAAATATTATTGCCCGATTTGGAGTTCCCAAAGTCTTTGTCACTGACAACGGTCCACGATTTACCTCACAAAAGATGTATGATTTATGTGATAAGTTTAACGTTAAGTTGCACCATTCTAGTCCATGCTATCCATAGGGAAACGGCTAAGCTGAAGCCACCAATAAGACTCTCATCAAGATCATCAAGAAGAGACTTGAAACTCCGAAGGGAATAGATTGGCCACACAGATTGGTTGAGGCACTTTGGGCCTATCGGACTTCCATTAGGACACCAACAGGAGAAACGCCATTTTCTTTAACTTACGGGATGGAGGCTATCCTTCCATATGAGGTTCAGATACCCTCACTTAGGGTCCAGCTCGATAAGGACATGACTATGGTTCAACGACGAGAAGCTCTACTCATGCAACTGGAACTGTTAGACAAGAAGAGGTTGAAAGTAGCAGAACACACACAAGTCTACCAAAGGAGAATATCAAGAGCCTACAACAAACATGTACTTGAAAGAAAATTTAAAGTAGGTGATGTGGTCACAAAGAAAATTATGCAATCTCAGCTCCCGCACATCAGAGGTAAGCTTCGACCAAATTGGATTTATAAATTGTCTTTTGAATGGATGTGGATGAATTTTAGTGATTATTTTTATATTTAACAGTTATTCTTTTTTAAAATTCTTGTCTTTATATGTTTTTTTTTCATAAACTACAATTTTTACTATCATTTTTTTTTATAGAAATGTCATTCATTTTTTATTTCTTTATGTTGAGTTTCCATAAGAACGACAGTAAAACTTGTCGTTTTAATTTCACTCTAAAACGACAATTTTTGCTGTCATTGTTTTAAAAAATTACCGACGATTTTTCCCGTTGTTTATATAAAATGATATCTAAAATTACGATGGAATTAGGGACAGCAATGAGTGTCGTTGTTCATAAAAAAACGAAGACAATAACAGTCGTTTATTACATTTTTTTACCTAGAATTTCTTGGTCCTGATGTTCAAAAATTGTCATGCTTACCTGGCTCTTGCCTTTAATTATCATTCTAACACGCCTTAGAAGCTAGTTCTATATTACTACTATTATTATTGTTGTTATTGTTGTAGTTGTTCTTCCTCCCCCATGCCGATCGACATTTCTACCTGAACCGATTTGGGGCCTTACCCTTTACAGAGTGCTAGTGGGTGGTGATGTGTATCCTAACTGTAAGGGTGGTTGTTGGGTTGCTCAAGACGGACCCAAGTTGTGACCATATTGGGCCGCCACCCGAGGTCACATCTAGAGGTCGCAAGAGAATCATATGGGGCCCTAGGCCATGCCCCACATATGTATGAAAAATTGCCCCACATGTCTTAATGTCTACAACTTCGTCTCCTTCTCTCTTTTTTTGAAAAAAAAATGCTCTGTTTTGTTTTTAATCCTTTTTTCTCCTGTCATTTTCCCACAAAACCCATGGTTTGATCATTCACAGGCTATCCAAATCTCAGGAAGTCCTTATCGATTTGATCCAGTTTTGTTTCTAGCAGGGGTAATTGGGTTTCTTTTCCCCATTTTCCTTTTTACTTTTCCCTTTTGGATTATTTCGTATTGGAAATTAATTATTTCTTTATTTTTTACTAATCTATGGCGAGAAAAGACAATCGGGGCTTTTGCATGTTTCTTCTTCCACTTTCATGACGATTTCAAACACTTGTCTGACATTTCCTTTTGTTGATCAACGATATAACTCCTATTGTCCTTGTAATTTTTGTCTATTGAATCTTATATTGATGGAAGAGATTTTGATTTATAGGTTTTAGGCATAGATTGTTTGATTTAAAGAAATTAAAAATTAGATCAAGTGTGAATTGTATTTCTTATTGACAATGTGCCTTTGGGTTTATGATTTGCTTAGATTGTTGATGTATTATGTTTGCCTTAATTGTTACATCTATTAGCTAATTTTCACAATTATGCTCTCCATCTTATATTATTGTTCTTAGGGAAGCGAGTGATGTTGTAGGTTTTGTTGAAAAGGGTATAATTTTTTTAATTAACCATATTCTGCCTCACCTAAATGAAAATCCTAGGTCCGCCGTTGGGGTTACTCATTATAAAAAAAGGAAGAAGAAATTATATCCTTTACCAGCTTAGTCAGTGATGCGTTTCATGCCATGTGTGTGAGTGTACAATCTTTTTATCTTATGAAATAAAATTTCGTTCTTCCTCATTATGCTTCTTTTGTTTGTCGCTTCAATTTCCTTATGATGCTTCATTTCATTCTATTTGTTATGGATCACTGGGTGGAGAATGGAGATGCTTTTAGAGAACTTGTGAAAATGTAATTGATGAGACGTTGTTAGAGGAAGGACGGGTTCCTATCCCATGGAAATGCATTTCTTACCATCAAGGAAGTTGGACTTCTAAATCCTTTTTTAAGAGGAAAAAATAGGAATATTTTTTATATCTCTTCAGTGGAGAAGCCGCATGCACAGAACGCATGATCTACACTCATTCTACTTCCGTGGAAACGTACGTGCGTGAACGACCTCTAAATGGAACTTTAAATTTCCTTCTCGTGCATTTTATACGTTGAGGGGCCTACACTTAGTGTACATATGTACTAAATAAGACCACTACTATTGAAATGGGTAGAATTTGTTGAAAGCTTGGGGTTTCAATATTAGCGCTGGGCCATAATGCAGCGTCGATGCACCTCCTAGGATAATGCATCAACCATTCATCTCCCATAAGGGAACGCCACCTCATTCCTTAAGAGAGGAAATGGAAAACAACTTTGTCAGTCTCTTTATCAAAGTAACCAGACTTTGCTTCTTCTTTTTTTTTTCTTTTCGCAAGGCTACCATTGTAATTTTCCTAACATATCACCATCCAACATTACCCCTTATAAACTCTCAACCTACTGTCCCTTATAAACTCTCAACTACTCTATTTGAATCCCACATCTTATATCTAAACCATCTGAGAATCATTATCCTCATCATCTCCATGCTAAATCTCCTCACTTTTGGAGTTGGGCCCACCAATTAACGTGACCAATGTTCTCCTATGCATACTTCTCATCTGCAGTCCAGATCATGGAGTTAGGTACACCTTGAACTCATTTATATAATACACGATAATGGTTTCAATTTAATCTCACTCAACCGGAATTGGACCCACTTCAAAATTCCCACATAAATCAAACATTAATCTCACAAATTGATGACATTCTTCGATACGGCCCACTAATAAGAAACTTAAATCAATCAATATAAACGCAGCTTAATTTATGAGCTCTTAGAAATCTAAGCCGTTCAAAAAAAAAGCTCGCTCAGTGATCACCAAGATTTAATAACTTTTTCTTCATAAAATTAATGTTTATTTTACTGTGAGACCAACCCTTTTTGGGGTGACATTTAAAGATAGCCTATGAACTCAAAGAGATTTTATTCCGGGTGCTTCAAATTTCTGATGGGGAGGCCTCACCCTTGAGTTTTCACTTTTTTAACATGGGATTTCTATTTGCAAAGGTCATGTATTTACTAAAAAAGAAAGAATATAAGAGACCAAGGCCTCATATATGATCCTGATTCCTGACTCATCACGACGGAAAGGATGGTACGAAGATTCTTTCTGCTTTCTCCTCTTTAGCTTTGTTTCTCTGGCTTATAATTCTCCCCTTTTGATTGCTTTACTTTTCCCTTTTCACTAATAGCTTGCCTTTTCTTTTTCTTTGCTGTGTTCATTGCTCTTGCTTTGTCCAAAAATTTCTTCGTGTGGAACAATCTCTCTCCTTTGCAATAGATAACCTTTTCAGTGAGGTCCATATGTATCACACAATCAAGGAAGGCATGGTGATGAAAAAGTTCAGCAGTAAATGATAAATTCTATATTGGATATGGGGCAGATCAAATAATCATAGATCTGATTATTTTTTAGTTAAGACATGTTGAGTTCAACATCCACCCTCACTCCTGAGCAGTCATAATTGTGCTCGAGTTCTCACCCTCACCACAAAACCATTGTTGTGCCGTTTCCTATCACCAATTGGTTATGGGATAAGTGGTACTTCAATGGGGTATAAGATTCTACAAGTGGTATCAAAGCGTGGTAAGTTTTGCGAGTTCGCAGTAGGAGTCGCGGCCCTGATTCCTCAATGGGGTGTAAGATTCTACAAGATATCAAGAAAAATAAATGATTGTAGCGCTTAATTTTAAGTCCATGTCATTTTAAGTCCATGTCATTTAATGTAAATTTGCTGCGATAAAATTAAATGGTCCGCCATCACAGATGCCAATTCACAAGTGGCTGGCGTGGGTGACCGGTCAGATTGATTAGAACTGTGCTCGATCGAGGAGGCATGCACAGTCCAAATTGTGAGATGAAATTTGGGAATCTTTTTACATAATGGAATCCACTAGTTGCACTTTCCATCCATTCCACTTCTCTGGACAGCAATCCTTTCTGACCCTTTATAAAAAGTATATCACCCTTTCCTGAGTTACATGTAATTGCTCTTCCAGTTATAATAGGAGAACCATCGCTTCTCATTCAATTCATTTCCTGGGTTATATTCATAATCGTTCATGGCAACCAGACGGGTGAGTTTGAAACTTTTCATGGACAAGAAGAAGAAGACGGTGGAATTTGCCGAATATGGAAACGATTTTGTCGATGTTCTCCTTAGCTTCTTGACAATGCCCGTAGGGACTATCATCGGTCTCATTGGCAAGGAATAAAAAATAGGTGGCATGAGTACATTATATGAAAGTGCGGGTCGTCTCGACAAGAGTGGCATGCAGACGGAAGCATGCCAGAAAATGTTGCTCCATCTCAAAAACGCTTCAGAAGAATTCTGTAAGAATCTGAAGGTAAATATTGACGACACGGAGCCTACAAAGTACTATGAATGGCTCTTGTGATTGTTGTGCAAAAAACTGCGGATTGGTCCGTACCTTCTACCAGGGGCGGACCCATGTTATCATCATATGGGGCGGCCGCCCCAGGTTACATCTTAAAACTCTAGAGATTTAGATCAGCCCTATACCATGCCCCACATATGTCCAAAAAAATTGCCCCACATGTCTTTAGTATAAGCCTTCATCTCCTCTCTTTAAAAAAAAAAACTTTTTTTTTTTTTTAACACTTTTCTCTCCTGTCTTCCCACAATACTCATGGCTCGATTATTTTCAAACTATCCAAACCTTAGGAAGTCCATCTCGCTTCAATCCAGATTTGTTGCTGGTAAGGGTTATTGGATTTTTTTTCCTCTTTTTTCATTTTTTACTTTCCCCTTTTGGATGGTTTAGTGCTGGAAATCAATTGTTTTTATTTTTTCACTAATCCATGGAGAAAAGATAAACAGGCCTTTTGAATGTTTTATTCTTGCACTTTCATTATGATTTCAAACACTTGTCTTACATTTTCTTCTGTTGACCCACAATATTATTCCGGTTGCCCTTGTAATTTGCGTATGTTGAATCATATATGGATGGAAGAGATTTTGATTTGTAAGTTTTATGCATGCATTGTTTGATTTAAAGAAATTGAAATTGGATCTAGTGCGAATTGTATTTCTTATTGACCAATGTGCCTTTGGGTCTATGATTTGCTTAGATTGTTGTTGTATCATGTTGTACCTCAATTGTTACATCTATTGGCTGATTTTTGCAATTATGCTATCCATCTTGTATTCTTGTTCTTACGGAAGCGAGTGATATTGATATTTTTCTTGCTAATGATACCATTTTTTCAATCGACCATTTCCTTCCCACCTCAATGAAAATCCTGGATCCGTCACTGCCTTCTACAATGCTCAATGTGGTTGTGGACAATCTATGAAGACGCAGAAGGCAGACCGTGTCGCATCCAGTAAGGATGGAGTGTTTGTTAAGAGAAACATGAAATTTATCGTAAGAGATGATTTACAGGTGTCTCCTTCTGATTCTATGAAGGAGAAACAAGGAAGTAGTACGTCTGTGCCTGAGGTGAAAATTGTGGATGTTGGGGAAAAAGAGGTATGGATAGTTTCTCTTTCATGGGAAGAAATTTATTTCCTTTTTTTTTTTTCACAGTGACCCAGAAAATATGAAGTCCAATTATATCTTTTGTATTATGTAGGTTTTGCATCTTCTTAAACGTTCATTACTCTCCAAAACACCTTTAACAGACGTGCTCCTTCCTCTTGACGGGAAAGATATTGCTCGGCCACAGAAAGAGGTAGGGAATGGCAGTAACTCGGAGAAGGTTAGTGTGAAGCTAACAGTGAACAAATCTAACAAGAAGGTTGTGTATGCTGAAGGAGGGGAAGAATTTGCACATCTACTGTCTAGCTTCCTCGCCTTCCCTCTGGGCTTTGTTGCTAAATTCTTTGGTGGAGACTCGGGCATTAAATGTTTAGATAACTTGTATAGGAGTGTGCAAGTTCTAAAGAAATTCATCGAGCCTAAGGAATGTGAAGGCTTGTTAGTTGACCCCAATGACCCCAAACTTGGGCCTTATTTCAGTTCTAAGACCCAGCCACTTCAGATTAAGGAACAATACCCATGGCAGCCCACCATCATTGGTTGCGTTTGCCGCAAAGTCATTTCTGGTAACGATGTTAAAATTATAGATTATAGCTCCGGGGGTTGCGGACACGTGAGGCCGAAGAAACAGTTATTCACCATAAATCCAAAGTCCAGTGAAGGAGCTCGGAGGATACGCGGCGGGGGGGGGGGGCAGGGGGGGCGGGGCGCGGGGCGGTGTGGTTCGCCATAAATCCAAAGTCCAGTGAAGGAGCTCAGAGGATACGCGGGGGGTGGGGGAGGGGGAGGGGGAGGGGACGTGTTGTAGGATCTCATACCTCATTGAAATACCACTTATCCCAAAATCAAGTGGTGATAGAAAACAGCAAAACAATAGTTTAATAGTGAGGACTCGGGCTCGACTATAATTATGACTGCTCAGAAGCAATGGTGGACGTTAACCTCAACAGAAGTTATGATAAATTGAAACAGCCCTGTACATGTTACATCATCATCATCTTCTTTCCTGCAACAACAACATAGTAACATTGTTCATTATTCATGTAGGGTTGTTAATCAACTGGTTAGGGACATGTACAGTGGTACATGTTCAGGAATTGGAGTTAACTTATAAAAAATAAACATTGTTCATTGGTCAGGTGCAATTTATGGGCCCTTTATTCTTGCTCCCTTTCCATTTACCTATTCGGCTTGTAGTCAGTCCACATAGATCCTGACAGGCTAATTAGTCTGGCTTTGTCGAGGTATGTTGGGTCCTGAGTGGCCATCTAGCCTGGCCTATTTAGCTAATGGTCGAGGAAATAGACTTTATCAAAGCCCACATGTTTAAACTTGCCATGGACATTGAGACAACGAAGGTTGGGCTCAAGCTGCCTGGCCAATCAACTCTAGACGGTTGATGTATTGTGAACCATCCAGTACTATTCCTTCGTTCCTGCAATAAGAACTTGCAGATTGTTTATCAGAAAAGGGGTGTTGACAATGGTCCCAAATCCATGTGTATGGATTTGCATCACTACAAAATTATGTAATGAATTGCAAAATTGACAGTCTCGGAATGGAAAATGTTCCAACTACATTATACAACTAACAAGTGATTGGAAGCTAATCACAAATTTACTCTTGTTGCAGATCGCATCTCCGTCGAAAGCTCAGCGAGGCCCAGTTATAAGAAACTAGTTAACTGAGGTGTGATCGTTACAGGATTGTGAAAGACATTCTCAGCAGTGGATCTGTAAAAGAAATATATTTTTGTTGTCTTGGTTTGTTTGTTTAATAATATCTTATTATCAACTATGCTTCCGTAAAATGGATTGTAATGAGGTTCCCCAGAGCTCTGCTGTCGTTTTTTTTTTCTTTTTTCTTTTTTTCCTCTTTTAAACAAATATGTGGTTTACATATTAGCCCAGAGAATATTGAACACATCAGTAGATGTGATATCTATTTTACCTATGTTCATACAATTTCATACTTGCTGGCTCTTGCATTTAATTAGCAATCTAACCATAACGATGTCATGGCAGTTTTACACACCATTGGAAACCAGTTCTGTCATTTATTTATTAGTTATTATTAGTTTTTTGGGCTTTCATAGACAATCAAACTCGTGCACCCTCGTGCACGTGAGCATTGATTTATCCAACCACCTGATCTACAGTTTATGATCCAATCGAGCTAAAACAACAATCTACGGGCTTCGGATGGATTCGACGAAGAAGGAAGAATTGATCGTCAAAATTTCTACTTTCCAAAAAGTATATATTTTACGAGTTTCGGAGACATTGAAATTAGTGTCCAGATTTTGTGTAAAAAGACTGTTTTACCCCTATCAATGACAAAGTAGGGTTTAGAGGTCTCGAATGGAAACGGAACAAATACGAAAGTTGTTGGGAATCATAAAATACATTAAACGGAGTAATTTACAGATTTTCAGAATTATAAATAAATCCCAAAACTAATCAAGACACAATAAAAGGAACCCCCAAAGGGCCTCCACTAAATCAAAAGAGTTCCCAAAATTATTCAAAGCTATAAAAAGCCATTCGAATCCAGATTTAACCCATTTCCGCTAATCACACTTATAGCTAAAACAAGTCTTAATTAACACTAAAAGGAAACTCTCGGGGCGGGGTCTTACACCTTCGATCTAATATTCTGGACATTGTACACCCCATAATCATGATCCGATTTGTTGATTCTCTTTGGATGGCCGAAAACGGTCCCAGGTCCAAAAATGAGCCTCTAAATCCAAGCGGATCTTGAGATATTTATAAAAATATTTTTTTACCGTTGATGTACCATGATTATTGACTGAGTTTTGAAATTGTACAAGGGCAGTGTGGTTTTTCCCTTTTTTTTTTGTAAATTTAGCCACCAAAAATCATGATCCAAACCATTGCATATATTCAGAAGATCATGCACGATTATGGGTCCAAATTTTAGCCGTTTGATCATCATAGATTTTGAGACACTTACAAAAAACCACAAACATTTATATCTACCTTTTTTAAAACCATGGGCCCCAAATGCAAGATCCAAACTATTAATTCTCTTTGTAAGGTTAAACACAACTACGACGTCAAATTTCAATACTTGAGCGGGCTACAAGGGTTGCAATATCACACAACGTATTAGCAATTCCATCTTTAAGGACCCCTTTTAAGTCAAACACCACATTTTGGAAAAAACTTAAAATTATATCATCAATCTATAATTATTGGATTTCAACAATTTTGTAATATAAAATCTCTCACTTTTACTATAAACCAAGTCTGGATTTACTACTTTTTTATATCACAAGTTTTTCTAAGAAAATTTTACCACTAATCAAGTAGAGCTCATATTGCTAGTCTCTTTACCACACTTCATGGAAATGGAAAGAGTGAAACTCTGCAGCGGGGCTCGCCTATTTAAAACTTAAGCCACTCAAAACAAATGCCTTTGCGCAGTGTAATTTTATGTACCTAGAGGATCTAGACCCATGGCTAATTCATAAGATGAATAAAACTAATTGTAAAGAGGTTAGCCAAAGGTGAGATTTGAAAAGGTTGCAGAACAAGTGCCCTCATGGTTTTTATAATACAAACAAATATGAACAATGAAGAAAGGAAAAAAAAAAAAAAAAAAGGAGAACCGATTTAAGTTTTTAAAGAAAGGCAGTGTGAAAAGATAACCTTGATAGTTTTGGTGCCTTAGGTAACTGTTTGATTGGAGAAAGAACATGCTGTGGATTGTGGAAGGTTGGATATGTGGTGCTGCTCTAGATAAAGCATTGCAGAAAACAGGTCCAATTGACTGCCAGTAAGTAGATAACTTTCGGCTTTGCTCCCATGTACTGAATGAACAACAGGCTTGTTGGAGATCAAGAATGTGGAGACATTCAAATGAAAACTTCTATTGGCAGATAGCAAGAGGTGTCTTACCCTTATCCTCTGTCGTGTGAAAAAAATTCATACAATCTAATTTGGTTGGTAGGGTGAGGTTGAAGGATAAGCACCTATTTCTTACTATGGAATATTTTTTTAATAATCCTAACCTACCCTTCTGAGAAAGGTTGGTAATATAATAACAGGAATGGTCCTTTGTGCTCGACCATCAGTCAGTACAGTGATGAAACATGATAATGTTTACAATACAATATAGGATTAAATTGGATCTCGCAAAGTTGGTACCACCTTGTGGATCCAGGTACATTTCATTATTTCTCATAAAATAATGATAGAAGTCCCAGACTCAATTTGGATACTTCATGTCTTACAAGATGTAATTAGACCCCAGGTGCCTGTAGCCTTTTGATGAAATGTAGTTGATGGCATTCTAGAAATATCCATAGCTTTAACAACATTGCCGATAATTTAAAATATACCCACATTATCTGGTTGTGATACTGAAGTTGGTAGGAAGAGGGTAACATAAAAAAATAAAAAATAAAACTGTTTTTGACATTTTTTTTCGTCAATAAAATGAAAAAGAAAAATAAAAACACTTTTGCCAACTTTTTTTTTTTCGTCGGTAAAATACAAATTAAAAAATAGTTTTACCGACGTTTTTTCCAAAGTTGTTTTCACCAACGTTTTTTAAGATATATTATTTTTTTACAAAAAAAAAAAAGTAAAAAGGGCTCATTTTACCGATGTAATTAAAAATGTAGGGAATGATCGATATTTGCCGATGTTTCGAAAAACGTCGGCCAAAGTTGTTTTCACCGACGTTTTAAAGATATATTATTTTTTTTTAAATAAAAAGTTCTCATTTTGCCAACATAATTAGAAACGTCAGTAATAATCTATATTTACCGACGTATTTTGAAAAACGTCTGCCAAAGGTATTTTCACCGTCGTTTTTTAAAACGTCGGTAAAAGATATATTATTTTCTTATTTAAAAAAAAGTAAAGAGTGCTTCTTTTGCCGACGAAATTAAAAAACGTCGGTAAAGATTAATCTTTGCCGACATTTTTCAAAAAAACGTCGGTAAAAGTTATACTTTTAGCGACGAAATTATATACGTCGGTAAAGGGTACTCTTTACCGACGGATTTTTAAAAACGTAGCTAAAACACGTCGCTAAAAGTGTAACTTCTTGTAGTGAACCGAGAATACCGAGACGCTCAATTATAATACTAAAACCAATCTGACACAAGAGATGGGATAGAAATGCTTAGATGAACAGATCTATGGTGTTCCTATCCAAAACCTAGCTAATATTGGAAAGAATAAGAAGATAATCTAAGAATATAGATATACTCCTACTGATTTGAGGAGAGGGTTATCTGAGATAAGAAAGTTGAACCAAGAATGCTGATATCCTTTGATCTTGATTCTGATGGCTGAATCCTAAAGCTATAATGGCTTGAGAAGTTGAAAGAGGAAGAAGACGAATAATAACCGGGAGAAGTCGCAGAGAGAATTTGGGAGAGATAAGACATGCAGTTATTGAAAATAGCGATTAGGCTAAAAGGGAATATTCCTTTGGACTTAAGTCATTGGGTCAAAACTACGGGTCAAGTCATCTACCCATTAACCCAACTCATCAATCTACGCATCTAATCTAACGTGTGCCTCACTTAATTCCAACCACTTAAGTAACTAAAATACATTCAATTAAAATAATAATAACATCTAATTAAAATATGATAAAATATTATAGGTGGGACCGGGATCTTACAATGTACGTTCATTTACACAATGAGGACCGGTCTCAAGCTGTCTGCTCCAGGAACAGACTTTTGGTTTGTTGTCAACCATGGACTGTCCCTTCCATAAGAACTTAAGATTGTATATCATCATCACAAGTGTGTTTATATTGTACGGGTAACATGTGTTTGGATATCCAATCACAACTTTAAAATTATGTAAAGAATCCCAAGATAATGAAGTCCGAATGGAAAATTTTGCAATTGAATCAAACAAGCCACAAATGATTGGAAGGCGAAGCTGATCAACTTTCTTCTTGTTGCAGGCCGCATCTTTGTTGGTAGCTTCTTTGATCTCCAGAGCGGTTTTGACTGATGTCTTCTACCCCCTAAGAAGCCAAAGCATTTGGGAAAGGAATCCGATAACAAGGTTAAAATTGAGGTCTGATTGTTTATAGTATTGTGTGAAATGCATTTTCAGTGATGAGTCTTTTTTAAGAGAAATAATATATGTTTCTTGTTTTGTCTGTTTTATCTCTAGTATGCTTCTTCTTCAAAATGGAATGTGATGAACCTCCTTCAAGTTCTTTTCTTGTTAGCATCTGGTATGCATGTCTAAAGATTGAATACATCAGTGGCTGAGACAGCTATGTTTTTTATTTTTTATTTTAATTTTAATTTTAATTTTTTTTATTTTTTTTTTACTTCAAAAAGTGATATCACCAACGGCATAAAATGTGATTAGCGATGGTTTTTATGGTGTCAAAGGTTTGGTCTTGCACTAGGGACAATCTAGGTTTTGTCCACCAATTCTCTGATTTGGGGATTTCATCAAACGTGTACTGTACACCAACTGTGTTTCAGATTTACACCAACTGAAGCATTCGACTAGTTGAATGAAGGGTCTAAAGGCATTCAAAATTCCAACTATGGAGTATGGACAACAATAATTATCATATAATCCATCTCCAACTAGACTAATAATAAACATAATATCATAGATCAACCATAATTCCATTAGTTCAACTTCATATCCATTAATGGTACACTATGTAAACTGAATTTTTGCAACACCTTAGTCTCTAATATATGTGAATCTATCTAATAATTTACCATCTTATTGTAAAACTAACATATTGTAGAGGAGGTAATCAAATACTATGAAAGAATCAAGGAACGTGTATGTCTTAAAGGATTTTTACATTCCCTTGTCTCTACTAAACCTCTAACCCCCTGCAACTAGCTCATTGTTTAAAGCTTCAAACTGTTCATGGTTAAGCCTTTTCAACTCAAGTTGGTGTAATTTACAAAGTTGACGGTCGTTTGGTATTGTAGTAATTGAGAGGAATGTTTGTTTGAGTAGAAAAGCAAATGAATCGTAATATAGATGGGTTTATGGTAGTACAATAGTATTTTATGGGTAGTGTGATGTGAATTTGGTGTGCAGTACAAGTCTGCCAGTTAGATGAATGTCTTTCTCAATTTCAGGTTTTTTTTTATTTTCACTTTTCTAATTTCCTGATTCTGTGAAAGGGATCTCTAGGGGATCCTTTCAATTGCTAATGATATTGTTTCTGTTAAAAATGGTTCCTTTACATTATTCTTCTTAATTTAACATAGCAGCAAACATCACTAGTCACCAAATCATCCACATTTCAATGTAATAAGTTGATTCCTGTTATGTCTTATGCTATGATGTGTAGAGATTGTTTCTGAATGGGTTGAGTACTTGTTTCCTTAGGAATAAAAATCACTAATTTAGGGTATTCAAGAACTTGTATGCTTATGATAAACATTTCTTAGCACATGTTAATTCTAATTGATGTTGGTTTGGAGGTTTCTAGCGGTGTGGCAATGAGGTATAGGATTTTTGTACAGTCAGCCAAAGTGGATATATAGGGGTGTAGTGTAAGTGATGTTCACCTGATGGGGATCTTTTTCATGTGAATGGGGTTACATGTATGTCATTTCCCTTTTTCTTTTTCTTGAGGTGGGTGTCTTTCTGAATGTACCAATTTTGAAGCTAAATCGGGCTTCTTGTTTTGATTGTTTTGTGCTGTTATGCTTTGATTGTTTTTGGGGATAGCATTTTTCATAGTAGAATTAAGAATCAATGGATTCTTTTGAGATAAGAATGAATGAAAATGTTTTAACAAAAGCATTACGAGATGATATTGGAAATGAGGAGGAATGATCTTAGATGATATTAAAGACCCCATGTGTGTCACTTTTTGAATTTTTTTATACATGAAGAACTACTTTGTGTATACATGAGTATCTTGAAAATGTTAATGGTGGTGATTTGCAAAATCCTCGTTGTAGTATCTTTGTTGCATATATATATATATATATATTTATATTTATATCGAACTAGAAGTGAATTTGGATGATTTGTATTTTTCTTAATTGATTTATGTGTGATGTGGATTAATTTGTGCTTCTTCCATGTCTCTTTAAAGATTATACACCACTCCAGAGAAGTTGAAATCAGCTATGCTGTTCCATATTGGATCTTATCAAATTCTAATTTTATGTGTTCCTAATCATTTATATAGGCGAGACCGCCATCCACACGTCAAGAGTCACACTCAAACCCGGCAACCGCAACCGCACAGATGGGTTCTACTTTGTACAAATTAATGCATTTAAGGAAGAAGGCCCACCATATTGCTTACGAAAGACTGATTGTCACGACCCCAAAATAAGAATTAGGGAAAAACGTGAAAAATAAATCAAATTCAAATTCCTGTGTTTAATACAACACAAGCTTCCAAAAGTGGACCCACAAAAAAAAATTTTCAATATGTGGTGAGTCAAAATAAATTTCATTAAATGCAGCGGAAACTTTATTCAATTGGTAATCAATGTTCATAAATGAAACCCAACACAAAAATCAAATAAACATTAATAGTTAACATTGCAGAATTATAAAATTTCTAAAAAAGGTCTCAACATGAAAAGAAAGTTCATTTATATAATTCTAAGATGACGTTCTCTCTTGTGCTGGTTCAGACGGCGCCAAAGCCATCTCCGGCATCCCACTCGGGTTCATCAGTTGGCTCAAACGTTTGAAACGCTTGATCCTCCTTCGTCTCCTGGGTAAAGTAGGGCTCAGTACCTATGCACCAAATATTACAAAGTAAATAGCAAGAACATAATTATAATTCGAAATTTAATACGATAACGAGAAGAATATAGACAAGTGTGATCATAACGAAAAAATGACAAATATAATAACGATAACGAATGTATGACATAAAACCAAATGGCACAAAGGAGCAATATAAAATCACACGGTGACAAGTGTCCCTATTGTGGGTGGTCAACCCTAAATAAATCGGGAAAGCCCGTCCATAACGTCGGTGGTCATAAACCGATCAAAACAAAATCAGGATAACCTGTCCATAATCAAAGAGGATTATAAGTGATCCGGTCACATCGGTGATCAACCGTCCATATATCGATCTGCAGTCATCCATAAAATGACCCACATATACACATAAACATATATTCATAATAGACCTGATTGATAATGCTCCGACACAAGAATCATAAGTCAAAATAAAGTATTTGCCATTCCACATTTCATATCATATTCGAATAGTCATTGATATATGCAAACCCGAATGTCAAAGGATAATCGCAACCCAATCCTAAGGTCAAACATAAGGTCTCGTACCCAATAACCACAGGAATCTCTAATGGATAAAAGATCAACGCATCCTTTATAATTCAATGGTGCATAGACCCAATTAAGGGTTTTCCAATAGGAATGAGTTGAGCTTGAATCTATTAGGATTTCCCCGAAGTCATATTAAGCACTAAACCCCATGCTAGTAAGATACCGTGTGCCCAGACGGTATTTACGCAGTCCAATGATCCAATTAATAAAGTACAAACATATAATTTTAGCACATTAAAAATCCAAGATACCAATAAAAATTAATTTGCAAATAAAACTAAGAAGTAACAATCCTTAATTTATAATTTTAGAAAACCTAAGGATCCATCCATAAATATTGTCCACATTCAAAACAAGTCAAAGGATCTCATTAAAATTTATAAAACAATGAAGGACTTTATTTAATTTCTCAAAAACTAATAGGTGAAGTAATAATCCAACAGTACCTATCCCAGCACCTCACTAAGTCAAACAACCCCCATTCTTTATTCAAAAATATGTTAAGACACGTGGGGATCACCAGGTCATACCCTTGACCTCCACAAGATAAGTATATATAAAAAAAATAAACACATCACAGTACATCAAGATGTTACAGCCGTCCTCTCTCCTCCATTTACTTTTATTATTATTATTTTTTTTGTAAAACGTTTCGACTCTCTCTTTTTCTTATCACTTGTTCTTCCAGCCCTTCTTTCTGTGAAGTCGTTCCCACACAGAAAAAGAAATGGCTCCACGACTGTGCATCTGGATCCTCAGGGAAGTGGGGCCCACTGATCACACCTCAACATCAGCCCACACCATCAAGGTCGCCTAGGCCCCCTCTACAAGATGCAGGGATCTGATCTGCAATCAAATCATCCGGCGGGTCCCGCCACGCCTGATGACCAAACTGATTTTTCTCCCTTAAAACCCGCCCCCTGCTGATCAGGCTACAAGATGATGGCCCAAACGGGGTCCGCTGCTTTTGGGTTCAGCCTCTTTAGGATCGCCCGTGGGTCCTCCTCTGGATCCACGGACCGGATCGGTCATCGGGTGATCCACCATGGGTCCTACTTCCAAAACAGGGTATAGCTCCGATCCACCTGTTTCCCTTGTCATAGTATCCAATTCTCCCCAGTCCCTGCACCATGTGTTTCCCCCTGCTCATCAAGACCACTTGAATTTGTGGTCTCACCACCCTAACACAAGTCTACAGAAGACAAAGATAAAAAAAAATGGTTTTGAAATCCAACAAAGTGCTGCGGGCAGAAACCGTTTGCAGCAGTAACCTCAATCGATTGGGTCTGGAGATCTCCGATCTCATTGCAAAATAAAATTGCATTACAAAGTTATCATAAGAAAAGGCATAAAAGGGTTTCTACATGCATACATACGCAAATCAACGAGAAAAATAAGTATTAAACTCATAAATTATAATTAGGTACTTGCCTTTTACCGGGGTTAAAGAAAAATACACAGATCCTAACCAATACCCAAACCGCGATTCCCACAGCGCTTGAGAATAATCCTATCACCAATCTGACAAAGAATATGGGAAAGGAATGTTCAGATGAACAGATCTATGGTATTCGTACCCAAAACCTAACATTGGAAAGAATAGGAAGATAACCTAAGAATATAGATCTACTCCTAATGATTTGAAGAGAAGGTTACCTGAGAAAAGAAAGTTGAACCAAGAATGTTGGTATCCTCTGATCTTGATTCTGATGGCTGGATTCTAAAGCTGGTATGGCTTGGGAAGTTGAAAGAGGAAGAAGACGAAGATAACCGGGAGGAGTTGCAGAGATTAGTGGGGAGAGATAAGAAGGGTTTCGTTAAAAAAAGGATTAGGTTAAAAAGAATACTACTGGGCTTAAGTCATTGGGTCAAAACTACGGGTCAGGCCATCTACCCATTAACCCAACTCATCAATCTAGGCATCTAATCTAACGTGTGCCCCACTTAATCCTACCCACTTAAATAACTAAAATACCTTCAATTAAAATAATAATAATATCTAATTAAAATATAATAAAATATTATATGTGGGACCGGGATCTTACACTGATGGGGGAGTTTCCCAACGATGAAGGTTGCCATAGAGTCGTTATAGATGAGATCTTGGATGGAGAGGTCGAATTGCAGAACGGAGTAAGCAAATTGGGAGATTTCATTCTCAGAGATTTCACTGATGGGCCAAAGAATAGGACATTTCCTTGCTGATGAATGTAGGTGGATTTTTTTTGGATGTTTACATGGTCGATGATATTTTGGATGTTTACATGGCAGATGTTCTTTTGGATGTTTACTGGATTTGTGCTTCAGTTAGATGGTTGTTTAAAAGGATTGGAAGTTTAATGAATGTAGATTGTTTTCTGAATGGATGTGGATGGATTTATAAATTTTCTTTTGAATGGATGTGGATGAATTATAGTGATTGTTTTTATATTTAAAAGGTATTCTTTTTTAAAATTGTTGTCTTTAAATGTTTTTTTTTTCGTAAACGACGGTTTTTACTGTCATTTTTTTTTCTAGAAATGTCATTCATTTTTTATTTCTTTATGTTGAGTTTCCATAAGAATGACAGTAAAACTTGTCGTTTTAATTTCACTCTAAAATGACAGTTTTTGCCGTCATTGTTTTAAAAAATTACAGAAGGTTTTTACTGTCGTTTATATAAAACGATACCTAAGATTATGATGGAATTAGCGACAGCAATGAGTGTCGTTGTTCATCAAAAACAAAGACAATAACAGTCGTTTATTATGGTTTTTTTTTTTACCTAGAATCTTTTGGTCCTGATGTTCAAAAATCGTCAAGCTTACTTGGCTCTTGCCTTTAATTATCATTCTAACACACCTTAAAAGCTAGTTCTATATTACTACTATTATTGTTGTTGTAGTTCTTCTTCCTCCCCCACGTCGATCGGCATTTCTACCCGAACCGATTTAGGGCCTGACCCTTTACAGAGTGCTAGTGGGCGGTGTTGTGTATCCTAACTGTAAGGGTGGTTGTTGGGTTGCTCAGGCCGGACCCAAGTTGTGACCATATTGGGCTGCCGCCCAGGTCACATCTAGAGGTCACAAGAGAATCATATGGGGCGCTAGGCCATGCCCCACATATGTATGAAAAATTGCCCCACGTGTCTTATGTCTTCGACTTCGTCTCCTCTCTTTTTTTGAAAAAAAAAATGCTCTGTTTTGTTTTGTATCCTTTTTTCTCCTGTCGTCTTCCCACAAAACCCATGGTTTGATTATTCACAAACTATCCAAATCTCAGGAAGTCCTTCTCGGTCCAATCTAGTTTTGTTTCTAGCAAGGGTTATTGGGTTTCTTTTCCCCATTTTCCTTTTTACTTTTCCCTTTTGGATTATTTGGTATTGGAAATTAATATTTATTTCTTTATTTTTTACTAATCCATGGCAAGAAAAGATAATCGGGGCTTTTGCATGTTTCTTCTTCCACTTTCATGACGATTTCAAACACTTGTTGACATTTCTTTTTGTTGATCAACGATATAACTCCTATTGTCCTTGTAATTTGTGTATGTTGAATCTTATATTGATGGAAGAGATTTTGATTTATAGGTTTTAGGCATAGACTGTTTGATTTAAAGAAATTAAAAATTAGATCTAGTGTGAATTGTATTTCTTATTGACAATGTGCCTTTGGGTTTATGATTTGCTTAGATTGTTGATGTATCATGTTTACCTTAATTGTTACATCTATTGGCTAATTTTCACAATTATGCTCTCCATCTTATATTCTTGTTCTTAGGGAAGCGAGTGATATTGTAGGTTTTCTTGCCAAGGGTATAATTTTTTTAATTAACCATATTTTGCCCCCACTTAAATGAAAATCCTAGGTCTGCGATTGGGGTTACTCGTCATGAAAAAAAAAAAAAGAAGAAATTATATACCTTACCAGCTTAGTCAGTGATGCATGTCATGCCATGTGTGTGAGTGTACAATCTTTTTATCTTATGAAATAAAATTTCGTTCTTCCTCATTATGCTTCTTTTTTTTGTCGCTCAATTTCCTTATTATGCTTCATTTCATTCTATTTGTTATGGATCACTGGCTGGAGAATGGAGATGCTCTTAGAGAACTTGCGAAGATGTAAACGATGAGACGTTGTTGAGGGCACAGAAGAGGAAGGACGGGTTCCTATCCCATGGAAATGCATTTCTTGGCATCAGGAAGTTGGACTTCTAAATTTTTTTTTAAGAGGAAAAATAGGAATATTTTTTATATCTTCTCAATGGAGAAGCCGTATGCACAGAACGCATGATCTACACTCATTCTACTTCCGTAGGAACATAGGGCCTGTTTGGCATCGTTCTCGTATTGTTCCTAGTTTTGTACTCAGATCAGGTTGTGCTGAAATCTGGTTGTGCTGAGACTATACTCTCCAGATCTTGTTTGGCAACATTATATTAAATTATTTTGTTGAAAATATGTTGTACAGAATTTCTTTGGTGACATTATAAAAGTGTTTTATTCTAAAGAAGGGAAGCAAAAGAATCATACAATTTATAATGTGGGACCCACCTTTTATTATTTGCAGCACTCTATTATTGTCGTATATGGGACCCACCTGTAAAATTATAAGTCGGTACCACCTTTAAAAATTAGAACACGGGGCCCATATTTATAGGATTTATGACATGGGCCCACTTTATAGGAATTATAATATGGGGCCACCTTTTTGTAAATGTAAATATGGGACCCACCTTTAGAAATTACAACATCCTACATACATTTAGAAATTAGAATATGGGCCCACATTCATAAGATTTACAATGTGGGTCCACCTTTTGTGATCATGATCATGTGACCCACATTTAAGAATGACAAAGTGGTGACACATTTTTTGTGATTGTGGACACATGACTTATCTTCATAAATTACAATGTGGTGCCCACCTTTAGAAATGAGAATACAAGGACACGCTCATAGGATTTACATTGTGGGCCCACCTTTATAAAATTCATAATGTGGGGCCATCTTTTGATTGATTGTAAATACATGACCCACGTTTAAAAATTACAAGTGGTATCCACCTTTAGAAATTAGAACATGAGGCCTTATAATGTGGTCCCACCATTATAAGAATTATAATTTGGGTCCACCTTTTATGATTGTGACCATGTGACCCACCTTCAAGAATTACAAAGTGAAGCCACCTTCTTTGGGATTGTGAACATGGGGCCTACCATTAGGATAAGTGAGAGGATTTGAAATCTTTTTAAATGACCTATTTAAAATGTGAGATAAGTAGGAACCAATTGTGCCAGACAGTTGTTTCTTAAAAAAAACAATGATTTTTTGTTCCAACTTTCTTATGCTAGCGGGTTAAGATATTATGATTCCTTCCCGTGAAACCAAAATTAAGAACAATAATTTACACAAACCAAATATGTTTTTCATAGCCTCATCTCGCGGGAACATGAGAACAACCGATTGGCACGATGCCAAACACACCCATACGTGCACGAACGACCCTTAAAAGGAACTCTAAATTTCCTTCTCTTGAATTTTATACGTTGAGGGGCCTACACTTAGTGTACATATGTATTAAATATGACCACTACTATTGAAATGGTTAGGAATTTGTTGAAAGCTTGGGGTTTCAATATTAGGGCTGGGCCATAATGCAGCGTCGATGCACCTCCTAGTATAATGCATCAACCATTCATTTCCAATAAGGGCACGCCATCTCATTCCTTAAGAGAGGAAAAGCTTCCAAATTAGCCATGACCTCAACCTCAACCTCATTTGAATCCAACACTCACCTACTTGGAAAATGTGAATAACACTTCCTTTGTCTGAACAAGATGTCACCGGCTGAAGAAATACTATCATAGAGGAATTACAATGAAAAAACTTTACAAATGAGGTTGAGGTTCCCTTTTTTAGACAACGGCAAAACAGCCCATGTGTTTTTTGTTTCTTACACAGACCTCTCTTGACTCCCAGTCAAACAACAACTGTCTTTTAACCTTTTTCATGAATGATGGGCCCTCCTAAAGCATACCGGTGGGCCATGGCCACTCCAGAATTCTGTGAAAATCTTTTTTGCCCTCTTCCATATGCGCCCCCTCCGTCAGTTTTTCTTTCACTCATTGGATCCTTTCACCAATCATTTCACGCCGTGGTAATTTGCACAAGACCATATGCATCTGTAATGTGAAGGGTTTTGCACTCATTTACGCGTTGGATGCGTAGATGAGATGCGAAAATGAGGTGTTTTTCTTATAAAGATTTTTACATCCAAAAAATTTGTGAAATAATTACACATCCCTAGGTTAAAACGGTCTCAATAAATGTGATGTTTGAGACCCCTTCCTCATTTTTAATTTTTTGCTCCTATCGGGCCCTTCAGTCTCTTTATCAAAATAACCAGACTTTGCTGTTTTTTTTTTTTTTTCCCAAGACTACCATTGTAATTTTCCTAACATATCACTTTCCAACATTACCCTTTATAATCTCTCAACCTACTGTCCCTTATAAACTCTCAACTACTCTATTTGAATCCCACATCTTATATCTAAACCATCTGAGAATCAATATCCTCATCATCTCCATGCTAAATCTCATCCCTTTTGGAGTTGGGCCCACCAATTAACGTAACCAATGTTCTCCTATGCATACTTCTCATCTGCAGTCCAGATCATGGAGTTAGGTTCACCTTGAACTCATTTTTATAATACACGATAATGGTTTCAATTTAATCTCACTCAATCGGAATTAGACCCACTTCAAAATTCCCACATAAATCAAACATTAATCTCACAAATTGATGACATTCTTCGATGCGGCCCACTTATAAAAAAATTAAATCAATCAATATAAACACACCTTAATTTATGAGCTCTTAGAAATTTAAGCCGTTCAAAATAAAAGCTCGCTCAGTGATCACCAAGATTTAATAACTTTTTCTTCATAAAATTAATGTTTATTTTACTGTGAGACCAACCCTTTTTGGGCTGACATTTAAAGATAGCCTATGAACTCAAAGAGATTTTATTCCGGGTGCTTCAAATTTCTGATGGGGAGGCCTCACCCTTGAGTTTTCACTTTTTTAACATGGGAGTAACATGGGATTTCTATTAGCAAAGGTCATGTATTTACCAAAAAAGAAAGAATATAAGAGACCAAGGCCTCATATATGATCCTGATTCCTGACTCATCACGACGGAAAGGATGGTACGAAGATTCTTTCTGCTTTCTCCTCTTTAGCTTTGTTTCTCTGGCTTATATTTCTCCCCTTTTGATTGCTTTACTTTTCCTTTTTCACTAATAGCTTGCCTTTTCTTTTTCTTTGCTGTGTTCATTGCTCTTGCTTTGTCCAAAAATTTCTTCGTGTGGAACAATCTCTCTCCTTTGCAATAGATAACCTTTTCAGTGAGGTCCATATGTATCACACAATCAAGGAAGGCATGGTGATGAAAAAGTTCAGCTGTAAATGATAAATACTATACTGGATATGAGGCAGATCAAATAATCATAGATCTGATTATTTTTTAGCTAAGACATATTGACTTCAACATCTACCCTCGCTCCTGAGCGGTCATAATTGTGGTCGAGCTCTCACCCTCACCATAAAACCATTGTTGTACCGTTTCCTATCACCAATTAGTTATGGGATAAGTGGTACTTTAATGGGGTATAAGAGTCTACAAGTGGTATCAAAGCGTAGTAAGTTTTGCGAGTTAGCAGTAGAAATCGCGGCCCTAGTTCCTCAATGGGCGTAAGATCCTACAAGATACCAAGAAAAATAAATGATTGTAGCTCTTAATTTTAAGTCCATGTCATTTAATGTAAATTTGCTGCGATAAAATTAAATGGTCCACCATCACAGATGCTAATTCACAAGTGGCTGGCGTGGGTGACCGGTCAGATTGATTAGAACTGTGCTCGATCGAGGAGGCATGCACAGTCCAAATTGTGAGATGAAATTTGGGAATCTTTTTACATAATGGAATCCACTAGTTGCACCTTCCATCCATTCGACTTCTCTGGACAGCAATCCTTTATGACTCTTTATAAAAAGTATATCACCCTTTCCTGAGTTACATGTAATTGCTCTTCCAGTTATATTAGCAGAACCATCGCTTCTCATTCAATTCATTTCCTGGGTTATATTCATAATCGTTCATGGCAACCACACGGATGAGTTTGAAACTTTTCATGGACAAGGAGAAGAAGACGGTGAAATTTGCCGAATGTGGAAACGATTTTGTCGATGTTCTCCTTAGCTTCTTGACAATGCCCATAGGGACTATCATCCGTCTCACTGACAAGGAATCAAAAATAGGTGGCATGAGTACATTATATGAAAGTGTGGGTCGTCTCGACGTGAGCCTCCTGCAGACGGAGGCATGCAGGAAAATGTTGCTCCATCCCAAAAACGCTTCAGAAGAACACTGCAAGAATCTGAAGGTAAATATTGACGACACGGAGCCTACAAAGTACTATAAATGCTCTTGTGATTGTTGTGCAAAAAACTGCGGATTGGTCAGTACCGTCTACAATGCTCAATGTGGTTGTGGACAATCTATGAAGACGCAGAAGGTAGAACGTGCATCCAGTAAGGATGGAGTGTTTGTTAAGGGAAACATGAAATTTATCATAAGAGATGATTTACAGGTGTCTCCTTCTGATTCTATGAAGGAGAAACAAGGAAGCAGTACGTCAGTGCTTGAGGAGAAAGAAGTGGATGTTGGGAAAGAAGAGGTATGGATAGTTTCTCTTTCAGGGGAAGAAATTTATTTCCTATTTTTTTTTTTTTTCCACAGTGACCCAGAAAATATGAACTCCAATTATATCTTTTGTATTCTGTAGGTTTTGCAGCTTCTTAAACGTTCATTACTCTCCAAAACACCTTTAACAGACGTGCTCCTGCCTCCTCACCGGAACGATTTTGCTGGGCCACAGGTGAAGAAAGGGAAAGGCAGTAACTCGAAGGAGGTTAGTGTGAAGCTAACAATGAACAAATCTAACAAGAAGGTTGTGTATGCTGAAGGAGGGGAAGAATCTGCAGATCTACTGTTTAGCTTCCTAGCCTTCCCTCTGGGCTTTGTTGCTAAATTCTTTGGTGGAGACTTGGGCATTAAATGTTTAGATAACTTGCATAGGAGTGTGCAAGTTCTAAAGAAATTCATCGAGTCTAAGGAATGTGAAGGCTTGTTAGTTGACCCCAATGACCCCAAACTTGGGCCTTATTTCAGTTGTAAGAACCAGCCACTTCAGATTAAGGAACAAAACCCATGGCAGCCCACCATCATTGGTTGCGTTTGCAGCAAAGTCATTTCTGGTAACAATGTTAAAATTATAGATTATAGCTCCGGGGATTGCGGACACGTGAGGCCGAAGAAAACAGTTATTCACCATAAATCCAAAGTCCAGTGAAGGAGCTCGGAGGATAGGGGGGCGGGCGGGGGCTCGTGTTGTAGGATCTTATACCTTATTGAAGTACCACTTATCCCAAAATCAATTGGGGCGCGTGTTGGGGCGTATTGTAGGATCTTATACGTTATTGAAGTACCACTTATCCCAAAATCAATTGGTGATAGAAAACAACAAAACAATAGTTTTATGGTGAGAGCGAGTGCTCGACCATAATTATGACTGCTCAGGAGCAACGGTGAACATTGACCTCAACAGGAGTTGTGATAAAGTGAAACAGCCCTGTACATGTTACATCATCTTCTTCTTCTTCTTTCCTGCAACAACGACATAGTAACATTGTTCAGTATTCATGTAGGGCTGTTAACCAACTGATTAGGGACATGTACAGTGGAACGAGTTCAGGAATTGGAGTTGACTTATAAAAAAATAAACATTGTTCATTGGTCAGTGCAATTTATGGGCCCTTTATTCTTGCTCCCTTTCCGTTTACCTATTCGGCTTGTAGTCAGTCCACATAGATCCTGACAGGCTAATTAGTCTGGTTTTGTCGAGTATGTTGGGTCCTGAGTGGCCATCTAGCCTGGCCTATTTAGGTAATGGTCGAGGAAATAGACTTTATCACAGCCCACATGATTAAACTTGCCATGCACATTGAGACAACGACGGTTGGGCTCGAGCTGTCTGGCCAATCAACTCTAGACATTTGATGTATTGTGAACCATTCAGTACTGTTCCTTCATTCCTGCAATAAGAACTTGCAGATTGTTTATCAGAACAGGGGTGTTGACAATGGTCCCAAATCCATGTGTATGGATTTGCATCACTACAAAATTATGTAATGAATTGCAAAATTGACAGTCTCGGAATGGAAAATGTTCCAACTACATTATACAACCAACAAGTGATTGGAAGCTAATCACAAATTTACTCTTGTTGCAGGCCGTACCTTCGTCGAAAGCTCCGCAACCCCCACTTATAAGAAGATAGTTAAGTGAGGTGTGATCGTTACAGGATTGTGAAAGACATTCTCAGCAGTGGATCTGTAAAAGAAATATATTTTTGTTGTCTTGGTTTGTTTGTTTAATCTCTTATTATCAACTATGCTTCTATAAAATGGATTGTAATGAGGTTCCCTAGAGCTCTGCTGTCGGTTTTTTTTTTTTTTTTTTTTTCTCTCTCTTTTAAACAAATCTGTGGTCTACATTTTAGCCCAAAGAATATTGAACACATCAGTAGATGTGATATCTATTTTACCTATGTTCATACAGTTTCATACTTGCTGGCTCTTGCATTTAATTAGCAATCTAATCATAACGATGTCATGGCAGTTTTACACACCATTGGAAACCAGTTCTGTCATTTATTTATTAGTTATTATTAATTTTTTGGGCTTTCACAAAGAATCAAACTCATACACCCTTGTGCACGTGGGTATTGATTTACCCACCCAGCTGATCTACAGTTTGGGATACAGTCATTTCTTATGTGTGTGTTTTAGAGTGTACTATCTATGATCATATGAAATCAAACTTTTTGTATTCCTCATTATCCTTCATTTCATTTTATTTTTCATTGATAATTTGGGAGAAGATGTTTCAGAGGACTTGTGAAGATGTAAGCTATGACACTCGATTAAGGAATTTATAAAACAATATTAATTAAAACTAACTATCTATGATAGATTTTTATACATTGAGGGTTCTATACTCACTGTTCATACTAATTAGAAACTAAATGGTTGGGAATTTGTTGAAAGCTCTTGGGTTCGAATATTCCAATGCTTTCACTTGTAGCCCATAGATAACTGCTTTTAAAGGAACACAACAACCCCGATTCACTGGTTGTAGGACATGTCTGACGTGTTGCTGATCATCGATAGATCAGTATCACTAGCCTCGTTAGACAAAACAATATATTTATGTTTTTCCTAATCTACATCCAAGCTTTGTCATCACCATGCCTCCTTTGGTCGTCATGCATCTAGGCAGGCCACACTATTAATGAAATTTATTTAGCTTAAGTGAAAGGTATATTTCTATCATTTGTCCACGAAAACTAACGGTCGTAGTTACACCATCATATCATGGACCTTTCTGTAAAAAAAGAAAAGAGAGAAGCCCGTTTGAGGTTGTCTGAAAATAAAAGCTTTAAAAAAAAAAAAAAAAAAAAACTTTTACAAATATTCTATCCAGCAACTTGTTCCGGCAGACACCTTACTTCAAGTGTGCTAGCATCTTTTCTCTATTTAGAGGTTTAACCATTTCTTACATACAAGTGTACTTGTGCATCCTTTCTTTTCTACTGGTGTTTTCTTCTTTTCTTCTTTTCATCCATTGGTAACATTAGCCAAGAGAATCGTACGAGGATTCTATCAATCCATCTGCTTTCTTTTCTTTTGCTTGCTTTTCCTTATCTCTCTCTGGACATTTCTTCAAGCAGAAGAAACTCTCTCTGGCTGTTCACAGCAGCTAAAAGGGAGAACTCTCTCCGGTCTTTGCCATCCCAGAGAACGCATGTCTTCTACCCCAAGAACCCAAAGCAAGTTTCTTTGATCTCTAAAAAGAAATATACAATAAAAGTTGTTAGACGTGAGTAGTCTTCATGACCACATGTGCAACACTGTTGGGACCTATGGTTTGAGCCCACTAATTTAAGTTACTTTTCCCTTTCTAATTTTTTGTTTTACTAAGTTTATCTTGGATTCAATTTTAGTAAGCTCAATCAAATAGGAATTTTGTTGGCTGATTTGAGGGAATTAAGGAAACTTATCTTTATTAGATTTTTTTTATAGGAAGAAATCTTTCTAGGGCTTATCTATATATATGGTTTTCCGATCCTCTCTTAACCTACTAGATCTGAAAAGTACTCATCAACTTCACACATATTGGAATGGGTGATAAGGGAGAAAGGAGAAAACCATGTTTGATAAGGGAAATCTGCCCATCATCAAGATCATGGCGCAAGGTACGCTTTTATTATTTAAGATCACATATTGTTTAATGCATAAATCTAGATCCATAGGTTTTGATGTTTTATTACAAACCATATAAGATCTTACAAATGTATCTTGATTTTGGACACATCAATATATCTGATAGTGTGTTCTTTTTTAGTTTTTTATTTTTTTTTTCCTTAACTTCAAACATTTTCAAGCTTTGCTGGCCACAAAATTTTTATGTGCATGTAGCAGTCTATTTGAGTATAGTTAATCTGTAGAGATTAATGTCATGCTGTAAAAGTGGATCAGGTCCCTTGATTGGTGGCTTGCGTGTGTATCTTTTGTATGATAAGCAAAGTCTGATTGAAACACAGTAGAAGACATGCTCTGATCAAACGAGTGAATCAAGTTCATTGTTTAAACCCACAACAGTTTAATCAGTGATTATCCTTTACGTATTGGTCCACATCGTGGTTTTTCGTTAATAACTGAAAATACCAAAAGCCCTAGCTTTTGGTGTTACTTGTTATTAACTGATATCAAGCCAGAGGTCACAAATTCAAAACCCTTTGGGAGGCATGTTACCTCCATTTATTTGTCATGTCTATTTCGTGTATGCTTTGTCTGTTTATTGGGTTTCGAACTCAAACGGCTTCTCATTCGAGACAGGGTGTTGATATAAATTGTGATGACGTTCACTATTAGCTCGAGCTTTTAGTGATTCTGGTTATTGACATGGTAGCAAAG
Organism: Persea americana; assembly: GCA_029852735.1. NCBI lineage: Eukaryota > Viridiplantae > Streptophyta > Magnoliopsida > Laurales > Lauraceae > Persea > Persea americana. Next base: position 25,536,521 of record CM056820.1, on the reverse strand, counting down.
TCAAATGTCTCCTAAGAGTTTGAAAGTCGTGACCTCGAACAGAAAGCCATTCGAAACCCAACAGACAAAACAAATGGAGGTAACATGCCTCCCTGGGGTTTCAAACTCATGACCTCCAGCTCTGATACCACATAAATAACCAGAAACACAAAAAGCTTGAGCTCTTAGTGAACGACGTAACAATTTATATTAATACCCCCCTCGAACGATAAGCCGTTCAAATTCAAAACCCAACAGACTAGATAGATAAATGGAGATAACATACCTCCTAGGAGTATCAAACTCAAGACATCTGACTCTGATACCATGTTAATAACCAGTAACACCAAAAGCTCAAGCTTTTCCTGTAGACACCAAAAGCTTGAGCTTTTGGTGTTACTGGTCACGAGTTTAAAAACTCTCGGAGGAATGTTACCTCCATCTGTGTCTGGTCTGTAAGTTCCGTCTGTCAAATGGGTTTCAAATTCGAACATCGTCCTATTCAAGTGGGGGTGTTAACATAGATTACCATAAAAATAGTCATAAACTTGCTCCAAAACCAGTAGGTACCATGTCATTGGCCTCGTTTTAGAACTGTGCATCAATCAGTTTCTCTGAACACTTGGGCTAAGTTTCCAAATTACAAAATCTTCCATTCCAACACTGGCTACTGCTTCAGGGTTATATGGGTGTTGCTTTTGGCAGGCAGATAAAACCCCACCGAAATCACAAGATGAAGTGCCAGCCACAAACTCGAACGGCATCTAATGTATTTCTATTTTCTGGGCCACCTTTAATCTCACGGTTTAAACACTTTGGGTTAATACAACGAACTCAACTTCAAATTATGGGACTGTTCGCTGTAGCCTTGGCATGCATAGTTCACATTTGAAGTTTAAAAAACCTAGAATGGGTAGCCAAGAAATTCATTTGAGTACTAGGAAAGATAAGTCAAAAAATAACATGAACAAAAAAGAAAACAAAAGGACACAAAACTGATTTTCAGGTCACGGCAAAGGCAATTTTGAATTTCTTGGACAACTATGACATAAATGCCTGCACCAATGCATGTCAATGAAAATCACTCCTCATTGGAACAGATACGGCTACCTCCTCTTCTGATTCCTCATCCTCAGCTCTGGGAGTTTCAGAGGAACAGGAAGGGTAACCGTCACCACTCTTTTAGCACTTGAAAGCTTGCAACCCAGGATCTGATAGTATCTCCTCAAATTCATGGGAGTCATGTTCAGGTCGCTTGCTATATCAGTTATTGAGGTCTTAAACCCATCCGCAAAAAGTGTGAGTACTAAGATGTAGCCGATCAGAAGATCACACTTTTCATCCAACAACGGACTGCTTCAGAATCGGAATTCCCAACATCTTATCAAACTTCTGAAATAAAGTGACAGGTATGCCATGATGCTTCGCATAAGCATTGTTGAAAGTCGGCTTAGAATTCTGAATGTTGTAAGGAAGATTCTTGAACATTAGAAGATAACCGATGTATGAAAATATGCCAGCAATTTTACTCTTTTCACCCCTCATCCTGTACGTATATATTTCCCATTAGCAGTGGAAAGAAAAAGAAAAGCAGAACCCATGTATACCATTGAAAATAAATAAATAAAGCAAGAACACATGTATCACTCCAAGAGTCAGCAACAAAAAAAGTGGTTGCATTTTGCACAAGGCTGTGAGATTTTGAGTGGCTTTTTTTACACCTTTAGATGGACTGGGATCAAGAATTTTAAAAGCTAAAAAACTATACATTGCTACGAACGCATTTAAGAATATACTAGCAGAAAAGGCCTCGGCTTAGAAACTAATATTTAAGCTGACTAATATAATAAAATGTGGTAATATGTTGTAATATTGATATAGTAGTCAAATTAGGATTTTGTATGGCATATTACTGGGAATAAAATAAATTTGAAGTAAAGAGAATACATTATTAAAATCTCTCTGAGTATTCTATATATTAAAAGGAAGTTTTAAGGGGGAAACCCCTTAAACCCTTTAAAAATGGCTAAGGGACTAAACAAAAAAGTGAAGTTTTTTTTAAAAAACAAAAAAAGAGGAAAAATTGGCGGGAGACACTCTGGTGTCAATATAAAATGTTAGGTCCCTCCACCGTTTTTGAAGTGTTTAAGCGTTTTTTTCCCGCAAAAATCCTATATTAAGATTTTATGAAATGAAGGAAAATGTTATCATGTCTCGATATTTTTCTTCCAACAGTAGTCTCATAAATCAATTGATTTCACCATGCCCATCAATCCAAATTGGCAAGTTCAACATTTAAATAGTGAAATATAGAAATCTAAATACGATGAAAATAACTATTCTATAATTAAAGAGTCATTTTATCATACCCATATACTCTGATCACCAAAAAGATAAAATCAAATGAACCAACATAAAAACAAGAAAAAATCGTAGAACTACCCAGAAGAAATTGACATTTACTTTCTGCAGCATCTAGCAGAATTTCCCTGATATTATTTTATTGTCTATTATTCTATTTGTTTGAAGGAATTATCTGAAGCATTATGAATGTGGATTCATGTTTAATCTTTGTAATTGGTTTTACATTAGACCCCCTCACAGAGGGCGATGTGTCCTATATAGTTGCGCAAGTCAGCCTAGGCTTAGACGGGCCTATGCTGCACAGCGCTGAATTTTGTATTCTGTGTACCTTCCTTTACTACTAGGTACCGAATTGTACTACTTATTATATAGCTAATTTTATTAAATATATGTCAAGGTAATTCTTTTATTCTTTGAGTGAGCATTGGGGGTAATTTTCTTTATACTCTTTCTGACATCTAAATAATTATGTTAATGAATTTCATAATTAAAAGTTATAATGAATCTTATTTAAATCATCTGCTCCTAGAAGGAAAAATAAAAAGCAACTACAATATCTAATATTCTGGATTGCCAACAAATAATTATTAAGTTTAGACTGTTTGTCGATTGCCAGATTAAAAAAAAAATTGAAAAGGGGGATAAAAAATGAATGTTCCAAACTCTAAACCTACTTGGAGTGCTGTTGGGATCCCACGCTGACATGGTTTCAAAAAGGAAGCTCTCAGTGATTTGGGGGAAGCACTTTAATACAAATAATTGGATCCTTTTATATATATATAAAAAAAAAAATGCATGTTTGATTCATTCAGAATCAGTTCTAATCCTTTCTGTTACAGATTCTAGGCTACGAATTGTACTAGCATGCCAACCAAAGAGCAGAGTTTTCACAGCAAAACCATTTCTCATATTGCTTAATGAGACAAGGCCACCTGGATGCATGATAATAGTGGCGGTAGGGGATGGGAAGGTCCATGCATAGATTAAGGATGCAGCAAAAACCAGTGTAATCATATAATTATAGATATAAATTTTCTTAAAAATAAACAATTGAGCAAATTCGGTGTTGTAATGGTAGCAAGAGTGTCAAATTGGTAACTACCAAATCATAAACCAAGGTAATAATGGGAGGGGCATATAGTGCTCTTGGGTTGGCCCAAGTGCAAGATGTTTTCTATATAGTTATCTGAGAACTGGTTGTCAAGTGAAAAATTATGCCATGTATAAATACAAAATAGGAAGAATAATACATCGATCTGGCTGCGGTACTCAGCAAGGTCATATTATGCTTGATCCCCCGCCCCCAGGCAACAACCACCCAAATAATAATAATAATTAGCCTCATAATTTTAGATGAAGCTTGCATTACAAGTAGAAAGAGAAAGGTACTAAATAAAAAGTGTTCTAAAACAAGGTTGGAGTGATTTGAAAGGGGAAAGGGCAACACCACAAGAACCTAGAACATAAAGTGATTTAGAGAGAACGGAATTTGAAGGCAAAATCATGGTGATGTGGAACTAAATGGCTGATTGTAAAAGAAGAGTTGCAAAAGAGGGGATTGGAGAGTTGAAATGGAAAAGACACTTTGAGAGAGAAATCTGGTGGTGGTGTGTAGAGGTTTAAGAAGTTGTCCGAGAGAACACCATGCAACAAAGTTTGACAGGAGAGTAGGAATACAAAAAAAATTTAAATGCATAAAAAGGCAAAAAAAAAAAAAAAAAAAGAAATTAAGAAAGTAGTAAGTGATGCAAAGTGCAAAACGTATGATGACCTATATAATAAGTTGGGAACAAGTGAAGGAGAGATTTTCAAGCTCGCAAGGAGGGAAAGGAAAAGTAGGACTTAGATCATGTCAAAAGTAGAAGAATAATATTAAAGAAAGGCAGAGAGAATAATTAAAAAAGTTTTTAATGAAGATTATATAGGAGGCTTCTTTAGCAGGACATACCTTCTATCGCAAAATTAACGTATCGGAAGTCAAGAAAGCATTGGCAATAATGAGAACGGGAAAGACCACAAGGCCCAATGTTATTTTCATAGATGCTTGGAAATCCTTAGGAGAAATTGGATTGATTAAGTTAGCTAGGCTCTTTAATAAATATTAAGAACTAAAAAATAGCAAATAAACGAAGAAGTGTTGGAGTACCTACACACAAGGGCAAAAAAGATATACAAAGTTGCATTAATTATCGTTAGAGTAAACTTATGAGTCATACTAATGGAGTGCATAGTTAGACAAAAGACCAATATATCTAAAAATCGATTTGGTTTCATGCTAGATTAGTCAACCATGGAAGTTATCGTCACTTTGACAAATGATGGGAAAAATATCAACGGAAGAGGAAAATCTCCTCATGGTCTTTATCCGAGAAAGTCTATAAGAAGGTACCAAGAGATTTGATTTGGTGAATTTTAAATAAAAAGGAGTGCCCCAATATGTATATTGACATCAACATGTATGAGGGAGCGGTAACATGTGAGAACTAACTGTAGAGAAATAGGTGGGTTTTTACCATAGGTTTGCACGACGAGCCAGCCTTAAGCCCTTGTCTTTTTCAATTTAATACTGCAAGGTCAACCACTCTACCCTGGTGTATGTTGTTTGCAAATGATATGGGGTTAGTGGATGACTCAAGAAATGGCATAATGCGAAACTTGAGAGATGGCGAGAGGCTTTGGCATCTAAGGGCTTTAAAATAAATCACAGAAAACGGAATACATGAATTGCAACGTAAGTGGTGATGTGAATGAAAAGAGATGCAATTCCTCTAAGAATTGAAGTTCCAGAGATAACAAAGAGATCGTCCTTCTAAATTCTAATAGCTCTATTATTAGAAATGATGGGGAGATTGAGGAGGATATCAAACATAGAATAAGATTTGGATAAATGTAAAGACTTTCTTCTGGAGTGCTTTGTGATCGTGCCAACAACATTAAAGGAAAAGATAAGGCAATGATTAGACTAACCATCATCTATGGAGCATAAAGTTGGCCAATAAAGAACCCACACATGCAAAAAAAAAAAAAAAAATGTCGCAAAGATGAGAATGTTGAGGTAGATGTGTGTAGAATGCCAGGTAGCTAAAAGAAACTACACCCATGAAGCGTAGGACCCATGGTTTAAAAAATCGGGCAAGTCCGAGTCGACTCGAACTCGACCCCATAAAAAAAAGAAAATAAAAAATCTGATGGGCCTTTTTGTAAATATATTTTAACTAAAGAACGAAGTATTAGAAAAAAAAAAAAAAGGGGGTGAGAGGGAGAGAGAAAGGGGAAAAGGGGGAGGGGGTGGGGGCATCTCTGCCTTGGGTGTGGGGGATCTCTATCGCTGTTGCCGAACATGGGTAAGCAACTCTGCCTCGCCGTCCAATCTCCGCCCTCAATTGAAGAGATCTTCGTGGATTCGTCTCCTCAGTCTAAGGCGATCTCCACCGTTGCTCTATGCTAGAGCTACTGCTCCATGCCGGAGGCCCTGCTACTTCTTTACACATCTATTGCTTCTTTGCCTTGCTAGTGCTGAGAGCTTGTTCAGGTATGATGCTCTTTTCCAGTTCCTCTCTTTTCTTCTTTCTTTCTTTCTTTTTTCTTTTTTCCTCTACTCTTGATCTTAGCCAAACCACCCGCACAGTAGTCATCTAGGGCTGGGGCTGGGGCTGGGGCTTAGGACTGAGTGGGGTTCTTTTTATATTTTTTTCTGTATTTTTTCCATCCACTGCAGTGCACTAAACCCGACTAGGCCGAGTCGGGTCCCAAGTCCGATATTTTAAACCATGGTAGGACCGTTCAAGATTCTGAAAAAGATAAGCACCAATGCTTATGTCCTCGATCTTCCATCCGAGATGAATACCAGCTCCGCATTCAATGTTAAAGATCTAACCATTTATCTTGCAGAAAAAGATCTCAAGCTTCCGATGATTCCATCTTCACGCAAAGAAATTGAAATTTTTTTGTTTATAATAGATAAAATTTTATTCATCAAGCCCCCTTTTAAAGCAAATGAAACCGAGAAAAAGAAACCACAACTAAGAAAATAATACTAACAGAGTCTACATCAAATGAAATAGAAGAGCGAAGAATCCACCATCATAGTCCAACTTTAAATTACTAAGAGGTGGATGAATCCACATTAATTTATGCACAATTTTAGAACGACAAGCCCCCTTTTAAATAGAAGCCCAAGACCTATTGAGATCTTCCAAAGAGATACTGACAAAGGCCTTTCTCTTACTCACCTATTCTAACACAGTCCAAACAATGGACTCAACAATCTCCTCAATAACTTAGCTTTTATTTCTGGAATTGAAGATGTCTTTAATGATCAGCTAGTGTCAACAAGGAATGGTGGATATCATAAGTTCTTAATCAAGTGGAAAGGAAGACCTCTCTTCGATGCTGTGGATCATTGCGACAGACTTTAGCAGCTCAACCTAAATCTGTATGAGAGGTGCATAGTTACTAACTCGCTAGAGTAAAGTTTCGTTAAGCCAGAGAGAGTTGATGCAAGCCAAAATAGTGGGCCCAACACAAAAGTCTATACCCATAGGCTTAGTCCAATGAAGAAGAAAATTCCCTAGAACATGTCTCGAGCTACACTTTCCTATTTTGCAAGTTTCTAGAGGATATTCTTAGATTTCCCTAATTTTTAGTAATTACTAAGATTTAGAAATAAATTAGCAAGTCTTTGTTTTATTTGTTTCCACACTAGAGTACCAATCAGTCTAATTAAAGGATTGTAATCCTCTTTGTCGATCACTGAATTGAATTAAGATTTATGAGTTTCTCGCTATGGCTTTTCTGTCTTTGGTGTAAGACCTTGATTGGTGTCGATCAATCCTAAGTCATTGGCTTGGAGAGTAGTCCTTGGCTACTCTTCCTCAACCCACACTATGTCACTAGCTAAGATGGAATAAAAAAAATAAGGGCACTCGGAAACATGTAGGGGTAGCATCAATAGATGATAAGTAAGCCAATAAGAAGTGGACTAGCACAAATTAAAAGAGACTTGTTTAAGAAATGATGATGACAATGAATAATAATAAAAGTAGTGGAAGTAGTTGTAATAATTATTATAAACATTAAGCCAATTTGACCCTCATCAAAATTTCGAACACCATTTGATTGATCATGCCTAAAAAAGAGAAAACCATAACATTAGCTTCAATTAACTGCTTTAAAAATTGTCAAACTTTAACACCCTTAAATAAAATCCAAGGCGTGTACGGTCGAAGTGAGGAGTTATTCACAAGTTTATTTTGGGAATACCTTTTGGACATAACAACATAATGTGCATAGGGAGAGATTTCAATATGATTCATTTTCCACCCAAGACGAGAAGATGGAGGTGTATTACAGGGAGCATCGAGAAGTTCTCAAGTTTCATCAATGAAAACAAATTAGTGGAATAAGGTTTACACGGTCTACTAACCACAATAGACTTGCAATGAGTAGACTCGACAGATTCCTTATTTTGAAGAAGTCAGTGGAACACTTTGCAAGGGAGGTTTGAATAGCACTTTCAAGACAGCTCTAAGACCATTGTCCTATTATGCTCTCCTCTAATGAACCTATCTAGGGGGCCAAGATTCTATAGGTCTGAAAACAGCTGGCTTATATATGAAAGTACCTCCAACCAAACAGCTCGCAAATGGTGGTCTCATTTTGAGGGTCAAGGTTGGGCTTCAAAATATCTAAGAAACTTCAATGCCTTAAAAATTTAAGGGATGGAACAAGGATGAATTTAGTAGAATGAAAGTTAACCGGTCTTATTTAATGAAAAAGGTGGAGGCTTGGGATTGGATAAAAATAGATTGCTAGATCAAGCTGAGACAGTACTAGATGGGTGTTAAAAATGCATGGAAGAAGTTCTGTGGAGACAGAGTCTAGAGCATTGTGGCTTAAGTAAAGGGATAAAACAACAGATTCTTCCACTGAACGTCGAACGTAAGGAGGGTCAATTAAATTAAGAAGTGATCATAGATTCATCAAGGAGCTTTAGGAAGTAAAGGAGGAGGTAATCAGGTTTTTTTTTTTTTTTTTCTACAGTGTATAAAGGAGAAGTCTTTCCTCGGCCTACATTGGATTGTATATTCTCATCTTCGATCTTTCTTGAGCAAAATACATGGCTTGCAAAAGAGTTTGAGGTGGATAAAATCAATAGATTTTGGCAGAACGTGCTGGTGACAAGCACCGCATCCCAACAGTTTCAACTTCTCTTTCATTAAAGTTTGATTGGGCTTCCTCCAAAAGGATTTCCATAAGATGCCAACAAAATGTCATTGCAAAGGTCATTTGAACCAGGAACTTAATGCCACATCCTTGACACTTATTCCTAAAGTTCCTAATCCAGTGGAGTAATGGGACTTTAGGCCTATAAGTTTGGTGTTTTTAAAAATTGCTATCGAGATCCTTGCTAACCTATTGCAAACGATTCTTCCCCACATCATCAATTCTTTCCAAGAACTGTTGGTACGAATGAGGCAAAATTTAGAAGAGTTCCACCAATGAAAAAATAGATTCAAGGAAGGAGGGTGTCATTTTCAAAATTTGATTTGGAAAAGCCCTATGAAGCTATGATCATGTTGATTGGAAATTTGTGGATTATGTGTTATGAATAATGGGGTTTGGCATGTAGTGGAGAAGGTGGATATGGGAACGTATCTCTTACACTAACTTTACAAGCTCGATTAATCTAATCTAAATGATTTTCAATAAATCGTGAATTTTCGTACGTAAGGCCACTTTTTAGGGATCAAAACTTCCATCTAATAAGCAGTTGGTTCAACAAAGTTTTACTTCAATCCGATATAAAATTGGATTGGACAAGATAATTTCATTGCTTCTTTTAAATGCTTCCAATTAAACCATTAATATCTCTCACAGCAGAACAACATTTTGGTCATCCACCTGCCACAGATGACAATTTCAATGGATGGTTTGGATGTGCCTAAGGTCAACTTACAATGGACACAAACCCGCATACCCATGAAATTTTCATTTTTTTTTTCCTTTCTAACAGCAACTGGTAGAGATGCCCTTCCATGTAACGGCACCCAAATTTGACAATCTACCAAGACAAATTGTTGGGTATCGAAAACAAAGAAATCACCTTATATATTATAACACTAGGGGTAAAACCTTAAGGCGCCTAAATCAAATGCAGCAATGATTTCGTTGGGGCCATTTTTGGTCTAGCCCTAATCAACATGTAGCCCTATCCATCTACCCCTTTCCTCGTGAATGACATGCATCCATGTAGGACCTAGAAACAGTTCCTTATGTTAAGGAACAATTCCCTCTAGAATATTACACTGTGTGTATGTCTATCCCCATGACCAGGGAGGATGGCAAGATCTGGGTGGCCCAACTGATGTAGACTGACTGGGGCTCATGTGATCATCCTAACCCCTTGATCAAAGGCCCACAAATTGTCACCATTAAAAATGGGTTCATAGTCAATTCAACAGTCCAATCCATTCGGATGGGTGCAAACCCAGGGGGGTGACTATTAGGGGGAGGGGGTCCGTATGTATGGTCCATTGATGGACTATCATGTGGGCCCCACTATGAGGTGCATACGGGAGTACATGGAAAAAAAGTGTGTTAAAGATCATCATCAGCTCACTGCCGAGGAAGAAGGGATATGGGCCACCTGTACAACATGCTGCTCTATTTTATGATTGTGCCGATCTGTTATATGAGGTGTCCCTGTTTCTGTTTTGAAGAGTTTCAAAAAGCAAGTGAAGACCGAGTCTTCAGCCATTAGATTAGTCTGTTATAGTTGTTGCTATTGTTTAGGATAGTTATGGATTTGTTGCTACTTTTTAGGATCTTTATCTATTTATGTAATTTGTGCATTTTGAATCAGTAATGCAAATTAGCTTATGTTTCAGTTTTTCTCTGTTTCAGTTAGTACAGATCCGAGTTTGCATTTACATTTTGGTATCAGAGCCAGGTTGGCTGTTTGAGAGGAGTCGTTGGACTCTTGTGAGCCTGCTGTATTTCTGAGAGCACATCCAGTTGTAGCTGCGAGTATGGATCTCACTAACAATGTAGGCGGAATTGAGAAATTAAACAACTCGAACTATGACTACTGGAAGTCATGTTTAGAGTCATATCTTCAAGGTCAAGATCTCTGGGAAGTGGTGAATGGGGCTGATGTAACTCCTCCTAATGGCACAGCTGAGACTCAAGATGCTTCTAGGAAGTGGAAGATCAAAGCTGGGAAGGCTCTGTTTGTTCTCAAGGCTACAATTCAGAAGGATATGCTGGAGCATATTCGTGATGTCAAGACCCCAAAGGAGGTGTGAGATTCTTTTGCTTCTTTGTTCTCTAAAACAAACAATGCAAGGCTTCAAATGCTTGAGAATGAAATTGGGTCGATCTCTCAAGGAGGTATGTCAATTTCCGAATATTTTCTAAAAGTTAAAGGAATCTGTCATGACATTACTCAACTTGATGAAGAATCTAAAATCACTGATGCACGCAAGAGAAGGATAACCATTCGAGGCTTAAAACCTGAGTATAATGGGTTTGTTACAGATGTTTAGGGATGGCCAGTTCAGCCATCTCTGATCGAGCTTGAAAGCCTTCTGGCCAATCAAGAGAGTCTTACTAAACAACTTGCTAGAGTTTCAGTGAAGGAAAATGAAGAAGTGCTTTTCACTGGACGGGGAAGCAAGTTCAGTTCAAAATCAAAGATGGGTCGAGGAACCTCTCACGGAGGGGAAGCATCCAAAGGTCGTGAACTAGAGAAGCAGTATCAAAGTCCAAGAAAGACTGTAACATGTTACAATTGTGGGAAGATAGGCCACTTTGCAAGGAACTGTCGAGCACCAAAGAAGTCTGAGGAAAGTAATTCAGCTACCTCAAATGATGAACATCCAACTACAGAAAGTGATGATGAATGGAGCGCTCTTATTTCCATTCTTGAAGATCAACTCGGCTTGTCTGAAGAAAGAAGTAGTTCGCTGGACAATATAAGGTCCGAAGTAGAGTTACAGATCGCTCTAACCAACCATGTGGCAGCATCTTCTAGTTCCATGAAGGAAGGTACTTTGGAACAACCAAATTATATTAAGGACTGGATTGTCGACTCTGGCTGCTCCAATCATATGACAGGAGACGAACAAAAGCTCATCAAAAAGACCGAGTATACAGGTAAAAAGGTGGTTGTCACTGCTAACAATGCTAAATTACCTATTGCTCATGTAGGAGATGCTGTCTGTATTCCAAAGTCCAGTGACAATAATTGTGTGCTCAAAGATGTCTACCATGTTCCAAACACGAAAAAGAATCTAATGTCAGTTTTTCAGATTACAAGTTCGGGTAATTTTGTTATTTTTGGTCCAAATGATGTGAAGGTATACAAAGATCTGCAGATTGTTGGAACACCTTATATGGAAGGAAAGAGAAAGGATTCCTTATATGTTATGACAGCCCAAGATGCATATGTTGATAAAGCTCGGAAGAATGAGACTGTCGATTTGTGGCATTCTCGTCTTGCACATGTTGGTTACTTGAAGCTGAAAGGAATGATGAAGAAGTAGCTGGTAAGAGGGCTTCCAAAGCTAGAAGTCCATCCTGATGTTGTTTGTGCTGGATGTCAGTTTGGGAAGGCTCATCAGTTACCTTGCTCCAAATCTGAGTTTCAAGCAAAACAACCACTTGAATTAGTTCATTCTGACGTTCTTGGCAAGGTGAGCACTCCATCCTTTGGAGGTAAACGTTACCTTCTAACTTTTATAGATGATTTCTCAAGATTTGTGTGGGTGTATTTTTTGAAAGAAAAATCTGAAGTCTTCCAAAAATTTGTGGAGTTTCACAAACAAATAGAAAGTGAACTAGGCTATAAGATCAAATGTTTAAGGTCTGATAATGGTGGAGAATTCTCATCAAATGAGTTCTCTACATTCACACAAAAACATGGGATCCGTAGACAATTCACTTGTCCAAACACGCCTCAACAGAATGGGGTAGCAAAGAGGAAGAATAGACACTTGGCTGAGGCATGTAGAAGCATGATGCATGCTAAGAATGTTCCAACCAAATTCTGGGCTGAATGTATGAAGGCTGCTGCATATGTCATCAATCGTCTTCCTCAACCAAAACTCAATTTCATGTCACCTGTGCAAAAGTTATTTAGCGTCAAACCAAATGTAAGTCACCTTCGTGTCTTTGGTTCAGTTTGTTATGTTTTTGTGCCTGACCATTTGCGCAGTAAGTTTGAAAAGAAAGCTCTTCGATGCTTCTTCACTGGATATGACTCTGAAAGAAAGGGCTGGAGATGTGTAGATCCAGCCACTGGACGTGTTCATGTTTCTAGAAATGTGGTCTTCGATGAGGCCTCTTCATGGTGGTCAACTGATCATAATGCTCTCCCAGATAGCAGAGAACTTGAGTTAGAAACTCGAGAAGATGAATTCAGATGTTGTATCTGAACCAGTGCTTGAAGAACCAGCGGAGAAGCCATGCCTAGAAGAGACTCCCAATCAAGCAGACACATCATTGAATCCATGGAGATCTGGAGTTCACCAGATCAGAAATGCAGAAGAGGCAAGACCATCCCAGCTGGATGAACCAGAAAATGAAGACAATGCTAATAAACTGAGAAGATCATCTAGAACTCAAAAGCGAAACCCAAGGTATACAAATTGTGCTTTAACCATAGCTTGGGTGGCTACAACTGATGATGCAGACAGTGTATATGAACCTGTTTCATTTGAAGAAGCTAAAGGAATTTTGGTTTGGGAGGAGGCAATGTCTGAAGAAATGAAAGCTCTCAAACAGAATGAAACCTGGGAGCTTGTACCACGACCTGCTGGAGTAACACCTATTTCGTGTAAATGGGTGTACAAAGTCAAAACAAAGGCGGATGGATCTGTGGAGAGGTTCAAAGCTCGGTTAGTGGCTAGAGGATTTTCGCAACAGTTTGGTCTTGATTATGATGAGACCTTCAGCCCAGTTGCTAAGATCACAACTGTTCGAGTTCAAATCGCTATAGCTGCAAGCAAGTCATGGAAACTATGGCAATTGAATGTAAAAAATGTGTTTCTACATGGTGAGGTGGATCGGGAAATCTATATGGAACAGTCAAGAGGTTTTGAAGAAAATTCACAGTATGTTTGCAGGCTAAAAAAGGCAATTTATGGGCTGAGACAGGCTCCAAGAGCTCGGTATGGAAAAATTGCTGAATTTCTGTTAGCCAATGAATATTCCATAACCTCCTCTGACTCATGTTTGTTTGTAAGAACTGTTGATACAAGGGTGTCCATTTTTTCAATTTATGTTGATGATTTGATAGTCATAGGAGATGATTTGACTGAAATTTTCAGAATCAGAACTAATCTTGGAGTTCGCTTCCAAATGAAAGAATTGGGAGAACTCAAGACATTTTTTGGGACCGGAGATTGTTCATAGTGAAGGAGGTATTTTTCTTTGTCAGCAAAGTTATGCAAAGAAATTGCTTGTTCGGTTTGGGATGACAAACTGCAATGACATAGCTACACCTGTAGAGGTTAATGCAAAACTCCTAATAGAAGAAGGAGAAGAACTTGAAGAACCTGTGATGTTCAGACAACTTGTTGGGAGTTTAATTTACTTGACTCTAACTAGGCCTGATATAGCCCATGGAGTAGGAGTTGTTAGTCGTTTTATGCAAAATCCAAGAAGGCCTCACCTTGATGCAATTCGCAGAATTCTCAGATATGTTAAGGGAACTATGAATTTTGGTCTTTTCTATGAAGCAGGAAAGAAAATTGAAATTAGAGGGTTCTGTGATGCAGATTATGTTGGAGATGTGTCAACCCAAAGATCAACTACAGGCTATGTGTTCAGTCTAGGATCTGGTGCTGTATCTTGGTGCAGTAAACGGCAACCAACGGTTTCTTTGTCGACTACAGAAGCCGAGTACAGAGCAGCTGCTATGGCAGCTCAAGAAAGTGTGTGGTTGGTTCAATTGATGAAAGATTTGAATCAAATTACAAGTAAAGTGGTTATTATGTACTGTCATAATGAAAGTGCAATTAAGCTCGCAGAAAATCCAATTTTCCAGGCCAGAACAAAGCATGTTGAAGTTCATTATCACTTTATCAGAGAGAAGGTTTTGCGTGGAGAAATCTTGTTGCTATCAGTTCATACGGATGAACAACTAGCTGATATTCTGACGAAGGGATTGTGCTTAAAGAAATTCTCTAAGTTCAGAAAGAAGATTGGTATGGTGAATAGAGAGTTGATGTTGAGGGGAAGTGTTAAAGATCATCATTAACTCACTACCGAGGAAGAAGGGATATGGGCCACCTGTACAACATGCTGCTCTATTTTATGATTGTGCTGATCTGTTATATGAGGTGTCCCAGTTTCTGTTTTGAAGAGTTTCAATAAGCAAGTGAAGACCGAGTCTTCAGCCATTAGATTAGTCTATTATAGTTGTTGCTATTGTTTAGGATAGTTATGGATTTGTTGCTACTTTTTAGGATCTTTATCTATTTATGTAATTTGTGCATTTTGAATCAGTAATGCAAATTAGCTTATGTTTCAGTTTTTCTCTGTTTCAGTTAGTACAGATCTGAGTTTGCATTTACAAGGTGTGCACTAGATAAAATTTCTACACACGCACACACATAGCAAAGGCCCACAAGAAGTGACACATATTGAATGCAATCAAATTCCACTGTTTTTACTTTGTGTGGTTTGATGTTTGGTGCTGTTACAAACCACCACCGGTGGTGAAGACTACTCTAGAAACCTTAAGTGATGACTCCAAAGGCCCCATCACATGTAGAAAAGGCCCAAAGTGACAACTACAAGGTCCTCCCTGCATCATTTGGTTTTCACAGATTCCAATCTTGCTTATATTCGTCTTTTTCTTTCTTTCTTTCTTTTTTTTTTTTTTTGTGCGTGTGTGATCTGAAACCTAGAGGGAATAAAGCTCCACAAAAAGGCTTCTCAAATTGTTTGTCAAATAGGCCAAAGAATTTGTGAAATCCTGTACCACATCTTCTATATCTTTTCATTGTTCATGCATTCCAATTCGTCAACTTGGGCAACCAATGTGAACAAACTCAGGCAACCTATGTGAACAAACTAAGGAAAGCATGCTGCAATACACTCAAAAAGCAGGTAAAGAATCAAAGAACAATGACTGTTAATCGAAAAACATGAAACCATAAACAGATACAACTGAAAGAAGTTACTTTACTTAGCAGGAGACATACGAGACCGAGGGCACTATTCCCGTATAGGGATCCTTGCCTAGCCCATAAAAGTATAAATCCATGAGTGAAACAGATGAATGCATTTGACAACACAAAAGTGCATTAGATCATACCTGGATTTGCCACAATTTATCTAATCTATTGCAAACAAAGCTCGGGTATTTATTCTTTTGACAAAAATCAACTGCTGAAGCTGCATCTCCCGATTGCGTAAGCTCAAGAATATCTACGAGGTGACTCCATTCTCCTTTAAGAATAATTTTATCAAGAGGATAAGCATTTTCCGGTGAAATGGCAGTGACATCATGTGGTGGAATATTACCAACATGTGCAATAGTAGTTTCAAGAGATTCCTTGTTTATCTCAAAATCCTCAACCATGCCTTCTATAATGTTCTTAGCATCAGCATTGCCTTCATTCGTACGCATTAAATCCCATTTGCGAATCTGTGTATCAAAACCTTGCCTTTTAGTTGTGTGTATTTACAATCTTCTAGAAACATTATAAGAATACATAACTAAGACTGGCTAAAAATAAAACAAGAGAAATATCCTATACAGATAATCAGCAGTTCCATCATTTTCCCTTTCTTTTTTCATTACAGATGGACAAGATTATAAGATCCTAATGTGGGTCATAGAAGATTCCAGGTAGTGCTTTCGTAGTTAAGAAAGCCATATAGTAAGACAAGTAAATCCTTGTCCATCCATAGCAGGTGATTATTTCAAAGTTCAATTGAATACAAAAGGGGCTTCTGAATAAGCCGTAGAACAGTTAGGCTGTTTCCATTGCACCTATAGATTTGTGCCATAAATTCATATGAGGTTGCCATGCACCAGCTATTGTGATCAAACCCTGTTGGCAGGCACTGCGTCTTTGTATGCACATTTATTTGATTTCATCACACAACCTGACTCAAGCTATTGCCGCCATTGCAAAATTTTGATTTTTGGTTTAATATGCTAAAATTTCCAGCCGAAGCGGACATGGATGGAACTGGTAAAGGATAGATCTGAAGAAGTGTGTAACATAACTGAGGATTTGGCTCTGAATAGATTGGAATGCAGAAACAAAATTCATGCAGGTGAGCCCACGATAGTTGGGGCAAGACTTTGCTGCTGATGATGATTCTAAAATTACTTGATAATTATTGAAATCGAAGGGCATCCAAAAGTCAAAAACCAATTGGCCTTTTGGACGTCGGAATTTGGACTCAACGCCATTCATTGGCACTTTCAGGCCAATTTGGTTCGACTTGAACGGTTGAATTATAGCTAAATGTTTAAAGTGTTGGGGGTTATATTGGACTGCTTCCCTCCTCCATTTCTTGTGATAATTTCGCAACTTGCTGAAATTCATAAATTCTATGCTGAAGGTTTTACTAGGATGCATAAGTTTTATTTTGAAAGATTTCTAGGCAAAGTCAGATTAATCAGATGTGTTTTGGCCTAGACAACCCTTCACAACATCACAAATAATAACACAAATTGTATCAAAGTTTCTCTAAATCTGTGATGCAAGCACACTTGCAGATCAGCTTAATATAGTTAACAGAACAGGCCTGAAATGTGATGAATTGGATGTGCACACAGGCCACAAATTAGCCCTGACACCAAAAATGGCAGGTCATGGACATGTTCTGACCTTTCAGCAAACCACGCTTGTTTTAAGGACACATAACAGGCAGCTCATGTTACTTTTCAAGATTTACACACACATATGCCTCTAAGTAACATAGAAGAAATTATTTAAGTCATACCTGTGTCTTGGCAGACTTTGTACCATAGAGGTTAGTGAGGTCTCTCATTCTAGACGCACTCTTTTCAGTTGGAAGCTCTTCATTCAACTCGTGAGGTTCTCCTCTCACTCTTGGTTCCAATCTGAAGATCTGTGCAGCAATAGCTTATAATAAGAACAATAAAACGAATCACAAGTAATTGGGACATGTAATTCAATAACACATTGTACGAATTTACAAATAGATGGCAGATTAACTGAGGACAAAGGCGGCATGTAGTAGTACCCCAATTCGTATAATACCCGGTCACTTCAAAATGAATTATTTTATAACTCACTGCAGCAGTGAGCACCTTTCAGACAACATATCCATATTGTATCATGCCTAATACTTCATATTTTTTGTAGAAAACATGTGCCCCTGCTCTATACATTGTATGCCTTTGCCGTATTGATGCATCAGAGATCATACCTTACAATATGAAATCAAACGCAATCATTGCAAATTAAAAGGAAATAAAATAGAAAGAAGTGGACATTCTAAGTAAGAAAAATAAAAGAACAAATCAAATTAAACAATAAGGATTGGCGATTGCACTGTCAAAGCTCCAGGAAATGTACACCTTTCTGGCATCCCAAAATTCCATGTGTTGCACTCATGTTTCGAAATCAATACCCATGTTAGTTACTCTTAACACCTAAGAATTGGTGGATTGGCCATATTTGATCTCAACACTTCAATTTCAAGTCTAAATGCAGTTTGTGTCATGCATTCCATCCATAACTAGCTACATCACTAAATCTAATGTGATGGGCCCACCACAGATAATGAACAATCCTAAATATCCCAGACAGACTAGAATATCACAACCATACATCCGTAAAGAAAGAAAAAAAAAATGATCCTGTGGAACATCATTAGAGGACCACATTTTATGTGCACCTCCAGCTTACCATTGTAATATCGATTAGAATGAGTGTGAGATAATTATTGATCAACAATAATTAGGGATATCATTAGGATTGGTTGACTGTAATTGGGGATATCATTTGGATTGTAATTGGGAACTTATCCGGAGATTTGGCTCAAGATAGATCGGAATGGAGAAACAGAACTCAAGTAGATGACCCCAACATAATCGGGACACTTTGATGATGCTCATCATTAGGATTATAATTGGGGTTGTACATTGGCAACCTCTGTAATACAAATAGAGGCCCTTGTGGGACAAGATGAACCACGACAGTTTTCTTAAAACTCCTTTTAGCCTAGTATGTTATCAGAGCCAATCAAAGAGTCTGATTGCTGAAACAGATCTCTGTTCTTCTGGTTTCTTCCGATCAAACATCTGAATCTCTCATCAATCAAAAGGTCCGATTGCTATCAGATCTCTGTTTTTCTGAATTCTTTTGATCAAGCATTTGGATCTCTCCATTGACTGCATCAAGTGTGGATCAGCATCAAGTCTGCAGTTCACTGATCCAGATCATATGCATATATTTTTTGGCAAGTTGATCCTTAACGGCCATCTGGAAATCCTTTTTTTCAGACCTCGAATCAATTTGTTTCTGTTCTTAAACAACGGTGGTATATAACTGATCATCTGGTCAGGCCCACTACAAATTGAACTACAGCATCAAAAGCTGCAGATCAGGTCGTCCACCCTTCTGAAGATACATCAGTTTTTTCTTTTTCAGAATTTTATGCTGCTTTTGCCTCCAACTTTTGGAATTTTTTCCACTCGGCTGTTTTTTGGACCAATTTTCATCACCACCATCTATATTCATTGGACTTCATCTCTTCACTAGAGATTCTACATAGAGGTATTCTTTTCACCGATATAGTTAAATCCAAGGGCTGATTATTGATCTACGTACGTTTATAGGGTTTTTGTTTAATAAAATTTTTACTCTAGTAGAAGTCACCCAATAAAGGGCTTTTTTTATGTTCTCTTTGAATATTTGATCGTTATACTTCTGTGGTGGAGAAAGCTGACATTAACCTATGAAAGACTGAATGGAAAAAATTATATGGAACGGTCCATTCACCTCCAGCACTTTAAGGACGGACACGGAATGAGGGGATATCTTGATGAAATTGTTCAATCCCCCACTGATGAAAATCAAATCCCACTTGGAGTCAAAATTAACGTAGAAGTGGTTACTTGGATTCTAAATTTCATAGAACAAATATTGACTCCCACTCCAATCCTTTACGTGAGCTTCTCACATGTGGCACACTTGGAGAAAGTCACATCATTAAACCAACAAAGCCCAGAAATATTATTTGGACACTGGACTGGCTATAAATATAGCCAAGGGGATCTGTTAAAGATTACTAATATGGATTCTTAACCCTCTGAACAGAAAAATATTTTATGGTTCTGGCCTCAGTTCCTCAGGATTTCTACACTCATGCACTCAAAACTTCAAGAGGAATCTCATATTACTTCTCATAAACCTTTGTCTTGAATTGGAGGCTGTTACGACTTAGAAGTGCCCTGATGAACAGAGAAGTTGCCCTAGATCTGGATACTTGTGCTCAAGAGGTAATAAGAGAAGAAATATGACTACAATCACATGCATCAATTGAAGGTGACTCCAAAAAAATAAAATTTGGCCATGCGTACATCTAATGAAATGGTCGTCCTTGCTTAACAAAAACAAATCATCTAAAAAGGATTTAGCCTCTGTTTAGTGTTTTGAATGTAGAGGGTATGGACACATAGCTCAAAACTGTAGAAAGAATAATACAAATGCCTATTGCAAAAGGACGGGGCACATTATTTTTTTAATGCAGTCAGCACCTCAAAGAAGGACAGATTAGAATTATCAGCATAATGATAATGGACAGACTGCATTCCAAGCACAAGCTTTGCAAAAAAAAAAAAACGAATTCTCCTTCTTCTACTGCTATGACACTGGCATTAGATTAGATGCAGATTATGATTTAAAGTTTAATTGCTTCTATCTTCAACTTTATGGGTCTTTCCGGTTGGTATAATTCCACTACTCTTTACACCTTTTCCTCCATTACTGCTCATTTATGGTTCATAGACTTGGGGGGCTTCTAACCATTTATGACAACCATTGAACATAGTGTGGATTCTACCTACCCGATATAGGAAATCAACAAATTTTGGTTGCTAATGGTCAAAAATGAACATTTCAGGAATATGATTCATAACTATTTCACCTCTCAAACTAGTGTTTTATTATATTCCACATTTATCTAATAATTTGATCTCAGTTGGCCAACTTATAGAAGATAATTACTCAGTTCACTTTTCTTCTTCTGGTTGTGTCATTCAAGATCAGCAAACTGAGAAGATGATCACGACAAGATGTAGGCATGGGCGTCTCTCAGTCTTGGATACAGGCCTTGCAACTTATTTTGTTTCCTTTTTTATTTATTCTACTAATAATCTATGATACTTGGATACTTGTACAGGCCCAAGGTATCCGTGTTGGACCAATACGACACTCATATTGATACACAATATTGCACTGATACTTCTAGGGTACAAGTTTAGCCTATCATACTTACCAAGTCCATTTTTTTTTCTTTGAATAACGGTAAAATTTTATTAAGGCAAAGGCACCAAAAAAAAAAGAGGCACAATGCCTAAAAGAAATAGAAGGTCGAAAGGCTCCCTCCTCAGCGAGGCCATCCACTAAATCATTAGCCCCACGTAATACATGATTAAAAACAACTCCCAACTGGTTTGAAATATCCCGAACTTCCTCAAAATCTCAATCCTTACTACAATACTCACCAAGTCCATTATTTCATATAAAACTTTCTTATTTCTCAATATAAAAAATGTTAGAAAGGAATGTAAAGAATGAGAATTTCATTAATTCAAAAGTAATCTAAACAAAAAATTAGGACACACGTATTTGTATCCATGTCCAAGATTTTAGGAAGTGCAAAGTTGTATCCTGAATCTCTGCATCCACGTTGGTAGCCATATCCATATCTGGGCATCATAACTGATAATAAAAAGTGGACATTGTTGATAAGTCCACAAAATTAGATCATTAATTAATCATTTTATGTGAATTTGTGGACTTAATTAGGATTAATTGCTTTGAATTTCATAATTTCATGCATCGGGCATCAAGTTGGAATTTAGATCAAAATCAGTCAAAATTCATTAATTTTCATGATTTTATGAAATCATTGTGTTTTGCATCATCTGATCATCACACCAATTAGCTTTTTTATTTCAAAACAACATGCCTGCTATTTTGGTACCATTGTGTAATTTATAGAAATTTGGTCAAAATTGATACATTATGCAGCATGTTTGGGTCCCATGCATGGCACATGTGAAATTCTTACAATTAATTATAGCTGAAATTGTTTTCCCAATTTATGTAGGAACAATTGACGATTCGGGCCCACATTGAGATGAAATTAGAGAGATATCTGATGTGGATGGATTTGACGATCAAGTGGACGAGCACGATATGACGTTCAAGGAAGCATTTGATCGAACACATGGTATCAACCCCATGTGTAGCTGTTTCCCTCAAGAATAAAGAGCCCAAAACAGTGCACCAATACTAATTTTAATTCATTCAGGGGCTGTTTTATTATTCACAAATAAGGCAGGGTGTTCTTTGCAATTCTGAGTTTCAACTCAGAACATACAAACAGAAGGAGGCCTGAACGTCTGTTTATTTTTGGGCTACTGGTTGAGGACAATAAAGGGTCCATGTCCACTCAAGTCCAGCACCACTAGGTGCGCCCAAGAGTGTACTGCTAAGGGACAGGACCCACCTTCCAGATTGGTGATGAATGTGGGGCCCAAGGCCATTCTTGTGCAAGGTGTCTGGGTCGACACTGTTGTAGAAATTCTGCTGGATTTCTGCTTTCTTTCATTTTTAGTTGCTATTTTCTATCATATGGGGTCCTAATTTATGTTAGTTAGTGATTGATTATTAGCAGAGATTATGGGATATTATTGACAGTAATTCTGTTCTTGGAGATTCAAATGCTTGTGGTAGGTCATCTGCAACATTCAGTTCATGTTGAATGTCATTTTCATGTAAAAAAATGGTTCTGTAATAAAACCCTTGAAGTCTCTGTGTGTTTCTTCACATCATCTCCTCTCTCTGTTATGTGGTGTGTGTGAGATGTGTTTGTTCACGAGGCTCTTACACTACGTAGTAGTTCTACAGTAGTGGAACAGGTTTGCGAATCTGTTTGGGCCACGTGACTGCATCAATATCAAAGAGGAGTCAAGGAAGGAAAGAAAAGAGAAAGAAATTGAAGAAAGAAGACATGTGTGGCGTCTTGATGCAGTACGGAAGTCCAAAAGAGGCCTTGGGCCCACATGATGGGCCCAGCCATTTGGGTGCAACCCACAAGCTCAAATTGGCTGAGAAAGCTACTGTGGAATTATTCTAAATTTATCTTAGGATTGATTAGGAATTGATGTTTGCAAAAGGGATGGGTTTAGGGTCGGGTTCTGTCAGCGAAAGTGAATGGTTGTAGGAAAGTAAGGATTTAGGGTTAGGTTTGGGGATTTTTGTTTGAATTCGATGGGAATGGGCAGAGGTGGGGTTCAGTGGTGATGGAAGGATGCTTGGGTTTTCGGTTGGGTGGGTTTCCGGGTTCTGGGAAATGGAAGGTGGAGTTCGATTGGGTTGGGCGGAGGTTGCATTCAGTGGTGGATTTTGGAGGGTCTCTGGGTTGGGGTTTTGGTGGTGGTGACGACGGGAAGTGGTGGGGTTTGGGGAAGTTTTGGAAATTTAGGGTTTCGGGAAATTAGGGGGGGTTTGAGGTTTTTGATTGGAGAGGGTTGAGGGGTCTGGTGGGAATTTGATTTTGGGCAGTGGCTCGATCGATGAAAGGGCTTTTTGGTGGTGATGGGAGATGGCGGTTCCGGTGATGAAGGATGGGTTTTAGGGGTGACAGTTCGGTTGGGTTGAAGAGAGGAATTCCGGGAAGGACAGTGTCTCTCCGGCAATCGGAATTCGGCTCTGATACCAATTGACGCAACTAAGATCCGAGATCGAGTCGATAGATCAATCTCCCGAAGGATTGATCGAATCCAAGAGGTCTTCTCAGAGAACTCAGAGAAATCTGTTCATTAATTAAAAACATACCTATATTAATAGAGGGCTTCTCTATTTATAATGTATTAAGATTACTAAATGTATTAAGATTACTAATTCTCATCAACTAACAAAATAAGCAACAATCCCTAATCAATCCTAAGATAAATTTAGAATAATTCCACAGTAGCTTTCTCAGCCACTTTGGGCCAATGGGCTACTACACCCAAAGCGCTAGGTTGGATGGTTGGCAAGGCCTCTTTTGGACTTCCGTAGTACATCAGGTCCACTTTGGGTGTGAATCCCAACCTGGGACGTCCCACTTGGTGCCCCCCTCCTTTCCCATTTTGGCAAAAGCACATTTTATTCTTTGGAAGCTTTCAAAAGTCAATTCTTGGAAGCTCAAGTTGGAAACTCATGCCCAAGCAAGAAAATTCAGATTCGGAAGGTTTTGTTTTCTTATCAAGTTTGAAATTCAAATTCAAGCAAGAGAATTCAAAATTGGAAAGTTTGTAAAAAAGGGTTGAAAAGTCAAACAAGTAGGCAAGGGAAGCAAGCAAAAGAGGAAAGAGGATCAAGAAGCAAGCAAGAGGGAAGATTTCCAAGCTATGTTGGACGTCCAACATGGGCCCACAAAGCCTTGGACGTCCACACACATGGGATCCCCTATGAAGCAAAAAAAAATCTGAAATTTTTGGAATTCCTTCTCATGTGCAATCTTGGAGATTTTTGGAGTCCAACTAGGAAAGACTTGCATGCCAAGACACCAAGTTTGGCAGGGAATCTTCTCTGATTCAAATTTGTTGCTAATCAAGGAAGATTGCTTGGGGATTAAGCTAAGAAGCCATGCTTGAAAGTAAACAAAGTCTACATGGGAAAGAATTCTTAGCAAACAAGGGGAGAAAAAAAACTATAAAAGGACCAGCCAAGGCCTAGGACGTGAAAGCCTCCATAGACAATAGAGGACAACCCACATCCCCTCCACTCTACCCTTCTCTCTCTAGTCCCCTTCTCCACTACCCCCTTCTAGTTCATCTAGGCACTAGTTGTTGAACTTTGTTTAGGAGAATGATGAAGAGGTAGTGTCTTATTTTCATGTAATTCAAGTTGTTACAAGGAATGAAACAAAGCTTTTGATTGATTATTACGTGTGAACAACTTCTCTAAGTGTGGATAATTGAATTGTTTTGATTGTTTTCTTTGATTTAGTCTTTTGATATGTTATTTTCGGTAATAGATATATCATGTGCTTAGGGCTAATCATTGAAAAACGTTGATTTTGACGACTTGAAGAGGACGATATATCGCATCTTATCATCGATTCAAAAGTTCATAAGTTCATATCTTTTTCTTACTCTGTTTAGAGGGGAGAGAAGCCAAGTCGCCCGTATTTTCAATGCTTAGGCATTAGTAGATTTCTAAGTACTTGAATTACATAATTTTTCCACCCTTTTTACACCTTTTATTTTTTAGTTATTTTTCAGTTATTTATTTCTGATTTTAATATCATCAATTGGTTGTTTTGATTTAATTTATGTTTTTGCAGGTTCTAGTTAATTAGGGTTTGCTAGTTTAGGTTTCTTCTTAGGTTAGGATTCTTTTAATTATTGAAAAGTTGAAATTAAACTCTTAATTTCAGTCATTAGGAATCTTTTGTATTTGTTTAGTTTTTATCTAGGTTAGAAATAGCTTTTCAATAGGACAGGTTCAAGTGACTTTCTAACTGCTCCCTGTGGATTCGACCCCGTGCTCGCCAGGATATGCTGCTACGCACCATTACACTTGGGGGCGTTCAACAACTGTGGAATGGATGTCTTGCGCGTTTGAATAATAATCGATTATTCTTTCTTTTCTTTTCTTTTTTTTGTACCTCAATGTGTTCCATGTTTTTGAGTAAAAGAAATTTTGTACCATTTCCTATTTCATACTCCCGAGCATATGCCACCTCTTGATATGATCCATTCCGATGTTTGGGGAATAGGTCCAAATTTAAGTAAATCGAGGTATAAATATTATGTGACATTCATTGATCACCACACTCAATTTAAATAGATTTATTTTCTTCGTCTAAAATCAGAGATTTTGACCATGTCTAAGCATATTCATAATCTTGTGCAAACTTAGTTTAATAAATATATTAAAATCCTCTGTTCTGATTCAATGGGAGAGCGTCTATCTAATAACTTCTCATTTTTTTGTTAGAACATGGTGTCCTCCGTAAACAAAATCTTGTCCTCATACCACCAACAAAAGTCTTGATGCGCATTTTAGAAATAGTTTGTGCACTCCTCAAATCCAACATTGCTTCTACTTTGAGGTGTGAAGCTGCCCAAACTGTTGTTTAATTGATCAATCCATTTCCTACATCTCTTCCTAGGAATACATCACCATATGATTGTCTCTTTGGCAAAACACACTCTTATTCTCGTCTTAGAGTAGTTAGATGCTTGTGTTTTGTCCCTTGAAAATATGGAGGAAAAATCGGGTTAGTTGCACTTCAGGTCATTGGATTTATATGTAATTTTGCGCATAAGTTTCCAAAGTTAGGATTAATATAAAGTTGAGTTATTTTATTCTAGAGTCCTGGTGTGATTGGATTTCACATTATTATTTAATTAGTTTTACAAGTATGATTAGGATTAGGCTTCTTAGTTTGAGTTGATACCTTTGGTTATACTCTTATAAATAGCCATTGGCTATTCTTAATTGAATGACCTAAGAGAATTTAGTTCAAATTATTCAGCCAGATGTAGTCCATAAATTTCAACTACAACTTGTGGTTGCTAGCAGGCCATGATCGATGACCATGAGATCGTTTTCTTCCTTTCCTCTTCAAGCTGAGAACTTCACAGAACCCCACCCTAACATAAACTGAAAAGAGAAGATTTGGTTCCTTTCTTTTGGGTCGAACGAATTTGAAAGGGAACAACTAGGTTCCATGGCATCATCTACAACAGGCTGTCACTGGCAATGATAAAAATAGCGGTTGCGCCGGGTGTAGCGGTCAGTGGCCAAAACAGTACATAGCGGGTGATACGTAGCAGTTGCAGGTGATACATAACAGCGTAGAAGTGTGGACCTTTTAAGTGGTAAAAAAAATTGAAATCTTGTTAGTAGCGAATTCTGTGTTTTTTTAGTGATTTAGAACCATATGAGTAAAGACAACTTTAGGAAAGGCTATTAAGGAGAAGAAATAAGAAAAACAATGTTTTAAATTAAAACTGATTGGCTCTACTAGATTTTAAACCGTAGCACCGCTATTTTCAAAATAGCATACCAACATCAACTACTACGGCCGATAATGCGGCCGCTACGTAGCTATTTTGAGATAAACTCATAGGAGACTTTTCCACTTCAATTGTAGAAAAACCAGCAACCTTCTCTCAACTTGTGTTCGTTTGTCAACAAAGAAAAGGAAGTAGAGAGAGGGGGTGTGTTGTTACATGCGTCTCCCTGAGAAGTGCCGCAGCCATCCGTAAGCCGCTGTCAAAGAAGAAAGGCAAAGATGAGAGAGGGAAAGAGACATCTGGCTTGGATCCCATGAAGGCATCCACATCTCGCCAAGCAACTCATTCCACAGCAGCCGCCAAATTGGAGATGCACCCATCGTCCATCAGTTGTTCACCGAGAATGACCGCATTGGATCTCACACAAAGCTGCCAGTCATTCTGAAACAACAAAAGAGAAAAAAAATGCATAGCACCAACTGCTATTGTTCTGATTGCATAGCCTATACAAGTGTTCTACAGTGGTGGCGCTTGTGCACTCAATGTTCTCAACATTGTCCACCTCCCTCCACAGGAAAGAAATAAACTGCCTACACAAGCTGCCAAATGTGTTTTTTTCTAGATTATAGTGATGATCACAAACTCTTCTATGCTTATTATCCAGTAGCACATTGTCTTCAAATTTCTCGGCATGTTGTCTTTCTTGAAAATGTTTTTTTTTTTTTTTCCTAAAAACCTTGCACCCACTATTTCTAAAATTTCTTATCTCCCTAGCCTTTCAAATCTTCCATCGCCACCTATGGTGAATAAGATATATGTTCTATGACACTAAGAACTTGGACAATATAGAAAGAGAGGATTGGGAAAATATTAACTTTCGTCTGGAGCACCACAGTTCAGGATAGCCCATCTTCCACCGTGCGATGGGTTTTCTAATCAAGTAGGAAGAGCAATTCTTGAAAAAATCAACAATGCCAGAGCGGATCTGCTATCTTGGAATTACCAAATATTATTTTATTCCATATGCATTTGGGCCCCACTGTCCAAAACCACATATAGTTTCTGCTCCAAACAACTACAGTGCCAAGTGCCAAGGATTGTGTAATGGTGGTGTTTCAACCATTTCAATGTAAAAAACAGTATCAGATTTTAACTTTTTTTAGGGAAATGTCTTACAGAATCAGGCATTTAAATGAAATTGGGAGGTGCAGTCTGTGCAAACAAGAAAAAGCATTACCAGAAACTAGGTGACTTCTCAAGTGATGCATCTCAGTTGTCCCAAATTCTCTCATATCCAAACAGAGGGATAGTACAGTTCCAGTAGGACAAAGACTCACATGAAACATCATTGCATAATTTCTCTAAAGACTACAGTTTCAAAATGCTGGTGACTCACACTTACAATTCCAATGCACCTACACAACAATATTTTGGATGGTCCAGCAAATTATATAATCAAATTACCTAATTTGCAGTGATCGGAACAATCCTCAGGGACTGCTTCTCCTTGTCCAAGATCCCAATGGCATAGGTGCAGACCTGAGGGGCAGCAGCTTCTCCAGAATGGCAGGAGCCAACAAAGTCAACATTTGAGCCCTTGGGGCTAACAACAAGCTGCAAACGGCTTTGGAATTTCTCGTTCCTGAAAACCCTTATCTCTGGATCTTCTGACCCTACTTCTCCATTTTCAAGTTTGCAATGCTTTAGAGGATCAAAACCTGAAGGGAAGTAGCCAACGAAGGGAGCAATCTTGTTCTTGGACTCAGCAACACTTTCCATCTCAACATGCAATCGTTTTTTCGTTTGCTTCTTCTCATCATCCTTTCTCCTGCTCTTGGTCTCTGATCCCTCCATTTCCATTTTTCTTTTTTTTTTTCTAGAAGTTGGGAGAAAGAGAAACATAATTGATCATTCATCATATTGTATGATATATATTGTAGAATGCATTTGAGTATAATTCGGTTCAATACCATTAAACATCCAGACAAAGAATTGAGAAATGCCAAAAAGTTGGACAAAGATTAATTCTGAAAAAATACGTTTTTCCATGAAAAAGCTTCAGAACTGAAGATTTGATATATGCATACAGATATCTGAGTAAATTTCAAGAAAATCATAACCCTAAACTAACTAGGTCTACCCACATATAAGGGTTATTTTCCATAACCGATTATGGGTAAAGACTAATTTTAAAGATAAATTGATTAAAGGACAACCGAGTTCAGAGGGTCCAAACGGAATCTTAAGTCTTGAGATTATGCATAAGAGCTTCAGGTTGTGGTGTTCCAGACCATTGATCGGAATCATTTGGTGGCCATAGTGAGGAACAAAACCATGCCCCAAAAGGGAATAAGGGGTACCATATATTACATATAAAGACCAATCCAAATGCCCACATCAGAGAAATCCATCTCTGCTATCATAATTGTCAAACATGTTGTTGTAATTAACAGATTGAAACTATAGAATTCAAATGAGACAGTGCCAAATAAGTTTTAAAAATAGGGCATCAAGTATCAACTGTTTTCATGGAAGAAAGGGAAGGAGAGAGAACAGATCAATGATAGCTATGTAGAAGACCACAACTAGACATGAAGAACTAAGAACCCCAAAGCACTCAAGAGGATTGAATGGATTCAATAGGAAATGAGGTTAAACTTACCTCCCAAGAACAAGGGCTTTATTAGTGAGAGATAAAAAAGAAGAAGATGGGGGAGTTGTAACGGTTTTAGGGCTTCGAAGTACTCTGGTTTAAGTAACAAGATAGCAATATAGAGGGTTTTGGGCAGTCTAGGGCTGTCAATTGGGCCCTCTTAAGAGGGTACTGACTCGGCCTGGCCCTCAAAAGGCCTACAAAATGAGGGCTTCTTTTGATGAAGAAGAAGGTGTGCCACTCTAGACAAATAATTAATTAGTCATTCATCATATTGTATGAGATACATTCAGGTATAATTCAGTTAAATACCATTAAACATCCAAACAAAGGCCTTGTTTGGTATCTCTACTCTTATTCCAACAAAGCCATAAAAAATAGAGGCTAAAATTAAAATATATATATATATGTCTGGTATTGCACAGATCGATTCTAAATAGACCGTTTGGTAAGCCCTCTATTTGCCTCTTATTAGAGTGGTATGCCTATTATTAGAGAGGTAGTTTCTGTCATTATCTAAAAAAGGAATTATGCACATATGCTATTAGAAGGGTAGTTTATCTGAGTATCAATGAAACAAATTTAAAACTACGTTGAATATGAACTTTCTACAATCTATTAAAATCGCATGTGCCCTTTGTTTTTTCTTTTTCTGTGTGTAAACGAAATGGGGTACTTGATTTCTATGTCCTGTCTTGTTTAAAATTATTGTGAGATTTACTGTTGTTAGAAGATAGAATGCTCAATTTGATTCCTTGATCAATGTATCACAAGTTTCCCTCGCATTGCGATCATACTACGCAGTAGGTAATGGTGATGAACTTAAACCATTCCCCTAAGAAACAAACACATCCTAACTTTCACAATTCCGGACATTAAAAAATCATCCCCACATAAAAAATGTAAAAGATGATAAATTAGCACCTGTAATTAAACATACGTAATGCCCAATATTCAACATTATCATTCCACAATGTTGTAGCTAAAACTTAAGAGTTAAGTTATTCCAAAACCCAAAAGTTCACAATTAAAAAAAAAAAAAACAGCCATGATGTCTCCCAATTGGGTAAGATTTGTGACAAAAACTCGTTTGGCTCCCTGAACACCATGGCCTAATGAGTAATCAGCTTCATGGAACCTAAATTCAGCACAGAACACATGGCGAAATCAACATATAACCAACAAGGAAAAAGTACACTCTTCAATACCCCATCAAGCCATCTCCCAACAAATCAAGCACAATAAAAAATAAAAACAAACAGCCAAACCCCATGTGCAAAGTTTAATGTCACCCTCGTTCTTGACCCAATATTGTGAAAACAGCGGACTTGATCAACAGAGCAGTGTACATGGCGTCCACTACAATTTTACAACAAGTACCTACAAATCTCTCATTTAATTTAATCAGCTGAAGCATTCCGGCATTAGAAAAATGTAATAACCAACATATGAAGAACTATTTACTGGTTGATGTATCCATCATCACAACTCATTCAATTAAACAAATAGAACCAGCAGCATGGCATAAAATTAAAATTGGGTACTCCCAATGTGGTTTTAGAGAATTGCAACCTCGTCCTACCGAAAAATAAAATGAAGACAAGCAGGCCAAAGATCTTCTAAGGAGGAGTAAAGATTTTTAAAATATCGAATTAGAGAAAACCCTCCAAAGTCCACCTTCATTCAAACTAGAAATTGCCCCATTTCAGCTTAACATTCCATAGATGCCGTGTTCACACTTCAGCCATCAAGATCTTCTGTTTGCTTAATCTCACAGTAGATGATCGATGTAGCAAAACAAGGAAACAAACAGAACTCAGAAAAACCTTATCTTTTACTCGTCATCATCACCATCAAGAAAGTAGATTGTGCATTGGCAATCCTGATAGTTGGCCATAATGAATGCAAGTCACCCATATGTATTTGGAATTGGATAAACAAAAGGAAAGAAATCACACTCTTATCTCTCCACATGTACTCAATGTCCATTCTAGCCAATTGAAGAAAACTTGCATACACCTCATATATTGGAGCAAACACAGAAAGACATCCATCATTTGGAGCAAACACAGAATGCAATACTCTATCCAACTCATTTTATGAGAAGACTCGTGGAAAGGATGACACATGTGATTTATCTTGAACGATCCTGTGCTCAAAACAAATCCTTTGTTTTGTTTCATTCAAAATCTTTTGTATTATTTCATTCTACTATTTTATAAGATGAAAAAAGTCTATAAATACAGATGAAACACAGATGGGTCGACACCTTGAGAAAATACGAGGTGAAAAAACTTCCACACTTGCAAAAGAAGACATTTGTCATTAGCTATCTTTTCTAAAGATTGTGATTTTCTACAGGCCAACCATGAGAATGACAAACAGTTGGGACCTGGGTTGTTGTTCATGTTCCTCAAAAGGGCCAAAGGCAGTGTTGGCCTAGAGGAAGCAGAAGGTGTTTCTCTCTCTTCCCATTTCAAGTTAAAGCTGCCGTTACAAAGACAGCTCAGAGAGAGAACAGTGCCACCCATTTTCAATTCAGCTGAAAGGAAATACCCCCACAACACAACAAAACAATCTGTTCAGCTCTGGCTCAAATACTCAGCAGAAGAAGAGAAAGAAAAAGCAAACATGAAGGAATCATCAACATCCCAAAAATCCCGAACAACCCCAACATCGAGCTTCTCATCTCCCATCCCACATCGACCGAACAGCAGCCATACACTTCAAAACCCCATTCGAACACAACACACAGAGAGAAATGGATAATGAGAAAGAAAGATCAAGAGAGGGAGAGAAAGAGACAGTTGTTGGGTTCGACACCGTCACTCTCTGTCTCTCTCGTTCTCAGCCACTGCCCTGTCTCCCATCTTCTTCGTTTCCCACCGTTTTCATCATCTTTACCCATCTCTGCATCTCCCACAATCAAAACTTTACAGACTAGCAGAGAGAAATAGAAAAAGAAGACGAAAGAAGAAACAGAGACGAAGAAGGAGGAGGCGTACCGAGTTCAATGAAGGGGTGCTCGATCCGGCTCTCCACCGCGTGTGTTCGCAATGGAGTTTCGATGCCCGTGCAACGAGAATATATACATATATATACACATATATATACACATATATACACATATATATACACATATATATACATATATATACACATATATATACATATATATATATGTATATGTATATATATATATATATGTATATGTATATATATATATTTATGGGAAAGGGTCTAGTGAGGACCGTCCTCACCATTTTTTGTGAGGACCACTCAGGGCCGTCCGATTCACACACTGATCCAATGTTTGTCATGTCCCCTGTATAACTAAAGGAGGGAAAAATGAAAATGAGGAGAGAGAATCCCAAATCAGAAGAAAAGCCCCAAATCTGACGTTCTCTTCTTCCTCCTTCTCGTCCTCCTTCCCGGTACGGTTTCGCATGCCATCGAAGCAGGAATCCGAAGTTGCAGCGCTTCCTCCTTCCCTTTCGTCGACATCTCCTCTCATCTCCATCACTTCAGTCGTGCAGCCAACAAACCTACCTAAGGCTCGATTTGAGTTGCACCAAAGCTGCATCCCTCACATCCCTCTCGTCGACGTCTCTCTCTCTGTCTCCATCACTCTCCATCTCTTTTTATTCTCTCTCTCGATGAGAGAAAGAAACCCCTCTCGCCTCGCCATCTCCATCAGGATAGAACGTCCAGCGCTACCCTCACGCCCAAAATTCAAACAATGGTTTTCTTTCTCTCATTCTTCAAAGTTTGTGAGCTTCATCAGAAATTCGAATCTGCAAGGTATCGTTGTGTACTTCTTTTTTTAATTTTGTTGATGTAGTTTTGTTTTGTGCTGTTGAATATGGAAGTTTGGTGATGGTAGTTGCTGGCTGCCATTTTATTTGGGCAAAATACATGCGCAAAATACATACTTCTTTTTTTTTTTATGTTGTTTTGTTTTGTGCTGTTGAATACGGAAGTTTGGTGATGAAGGGGATTAGAAGGCCCTTTTTGTTTTGTTTTGTTGATGGTAGGTTGCTGGCATCCATTTTATATGGATTTCTTATAGTCATGAACTCCTAAAAATTTTCGCAATGCTGCCCGACTTTTGGAAAAAGAGCCTTCTAATCCCTTTCAGAGGGATGAAGGCAATGATATTCCCTTCTTTTTTTGTTTGAATCTTGTTGGGTTTCTTTAGTTTTCTTTCTATGAATCTATATCTGTAATGGGTTTTTGTTTTTTTGTTGATGTGGGTCTTTGGGGTGGTGATTTTTTGTAGGAGGAATGTACGATTCTTAAGAATGATGGGAGTTTGGTTTCATATGTGGGGTTTAGAGTACAACATGATAATGCTCGTGGGCCGATGAAAGGAGCAATTCGCTACCATCCTGAGGTGGTTTTAATTGTAATCTTTGTTTTGATTAGATAGTTGTTAATGGTGGTGATTAGCCCTTTTGGGTGTGTTGATGATTTTGAGGAGTTTTATTGGGAATGGTTTGGGTTTATTATTTCAATTGGGTTTTTGTTCTAATTTTGGTTAACAAGGTCGGCTGATGGTAAGATGACAACTTATATAGAGGTTACATGGTGAGAAACTTCATAGAAAGGATCCCAATATATAGAAGAAGAAAAAAACCACTAGCTTCAAATCCAATATTCAGTTTTACTCAAAGTTTTGGTTCTGTTATTAGACTTAGATTTGTGTCTTTACGCTGTTTTTGAACATGGCCAATGGGAGGTTGTTATTTTCCATCTGAATGCAAATGGAAAAAGCTGTTATTCACATTTTTCCTTCATGTATTGAAACGAGAACCAAATATCACTGTCCTATTGTTGAATCTTGTTTCAAAACGTTCAACACCATCAGCATCTTTAAACCTTTCATTATTGAAACGAGAGGAAGACCCAGCTGGTCTCTTCCCTTTAGAAGTTTCTGGTTGCTTTCCTTTGTAAGTTTTAGGAGGCATACTGTACAAATAAAATAAAAAGGAAACAGATAAGGTGGAACCCTGATTCAACAAACACAATGTAACACAATGTATATAAAAATCCACCAAATTCCATGATATATAAATCACTTTATAAGGTGCAACCCTGTTTCAACAAACACAATGTGCATAAAAATCTACCAAAATATTGGTACAGCACTTTATCACAAAATATACAGCCAAACAGATCAACCCTGTGCGAATAACCCAACACAACACAAATTGAAACACAACACAAATTGAAGACGAAATGCAAAAGCCAACACAGTCTGAAATCAGTGATAAATATCATAGTGAAAATTCCTATTTTTGACAGATCTAACAAAAAAAAGTCAGTTCTTTCTTTGAAAAGCAACAACCCACAAACCCCATAAAAGAAAATCTCTGCAACCATCCAACCAACAAAGAAATTAAAATCTTAAAAAAATCCAACTGCTCAAGATTTTTACCCTCGGTAGAGTTTGGGATTAATAAAAAACAAGACATGAAAGCCGTAGCCAACGAGTTTACTTAGGGAAAAAAAAAAGACATGAGAGGAATAAAAGAGGATCATACCTGAAGCAGCTGAGAAGGAAATGAAAGAGAAGAGAGGAAAATGAATGAGATTGATGGGAGCAGGTGGGCAGGAATACTCAGAGAGAAGAATCAAGTCACATGCGGATAAAGGAATAGTGAGAGAGAAGAAGCATGTAGATAAACTTTGTAGATTTTACTTTAGGATGAAACTGCCCTCAATGTTGATAAAACTTCCCTCACTGTCCTCGCTGTAGCGAGGCCTGGGCTCGCTACAGCGAGAACCTTGCTGTAGCAAGCCCCCATTCTGCCACCATTTTCCCTCTTGCCCCCTGTGCGCGAGACGACTCTCTGGAGTCTTTTTTTCAAAAATGTATTTTAGAAGGAGGACCACTCTATGAAATTTTTGAATTTTTCCCGGACACTTCAGGTTACTAGATTAGAAGCCATCTACGGAAGCTCAAACTTTTTCATTCATAAAAAGAAAAAAAAAAGGAAATAATTCAGTAAAATGTTGAAAATGAAATGAATTTCAATTATATATCAAAAATCATTTTTTCATTAAAGGGATACATTATTATGTTTTTGGTAATGTTTTTATTGTGATAATTCCAATTCATTATTTCAATTATATTTAGATATTATGATAAAAAATGACATTTCCTGGCATTTGAAATAAAATTTGAACGGACCACCAAATCATAGACCTATCATATGCATCATAGTATACCTATCATATACAAAAACTACATCAAAATTGTTCTCTGGACTGCTAGTTGAAAATAAAATTAATTTTAAATAAAAATAAAGAAATTAAAAATCATTCTTTCATTACAATTGCAATTCATTATTTTTTATATTATCAATGGGCTCCATCCAATTCATTACTTTTTATAATGCCATTGTAAATTCATTACTTTTTATAATGACATTGTAAAATCACGGGAGAATCGAAGAAGATGATTACAGTAAAATGGGCTTTTTACACCTATCCCTGTGTTTCAACTAGGTTGAATGGAGAAGGGTGAAAATTGTGTTTCACCTAAGTTGAAGGGAGAATGGTGAAAATCCGGTAATTTTCCCTAAAATCTGGTGATGCAGGTTGGACTAATAAATTATGGTGATGCAGTGGTTAGATTAGGTTTTTAAATTAGGTTTTTAATTTTCTTTGGTTGTAAGTAATATTTTAAATTTGTAATTAATTTTTAATTCAATTAGAAAATTTGATTTCTATAGTTTTTTTTAGACTATAACTAGATTTTTTCATTGGGAAAGGTTTTGCGATAAATAAACCCTACATGGATCGATCCAGTTCCACTCCAGTTCCACCGATTATTACTATAGGCTGCGATCATTTGGAATGATCATTTGGAATGATCCGGTCCTGTGGGCCACTTGAGAGCCTAACAATCACGAGGGTTATAGAGCCTAACAATCACAAGGGTTATAGAAGTTTTAAAGGACTCATGATCTGCCTGTGTGGAAAAGTTGGGAGTCTTGCAATCAAGAGATGTAGTATTTTGAGTTCTTCAAAATTGTCTACGTTATAGATATTGGATAAAGTTGGATGGGAGTCAAAATTTGCATGATCAATTGACCTGCCTAATTCAGATGAGTGTCAAGTTTAAGCCAGATGCATGATCAATTGACCTACCTAGAAATATGATGAAATTAATCTTCAAAGGAGATTAAATTGCTACCACATGAAAAGCAACCCAATGGCGCATCAGATCCGATTATGGAATCAATCTTCAAATGAAGCAACATAACATGAAATCTACACCTATCAAATCAGCACATGAAATATACACAACTGTGCAAATAACTTCCATGTTCCGACATGCACAAAACATGTTTTTAAACCTTCAAAGAAAACATATCCCCAGAGCATGTATTTCATGCCTAGCTGAACAAGAAAACTATGATTATAATACAGCACGCAACTATAATAGGATGATAAATTTTTCGGAGATATGCATTTCGAATTTTCTCTACTTCAATAAAAACACAAAATGCGGACTCTATCTTTTCAACGACCACTATCAAATTATCTCTTTCACATGTCGTTGAATTAGCTTCGGCAAGCTGGCAATGCGCTACTTCATCTTTCCAAAGAAATGCACCACAGCCATTTTCATCCTGCATAAAGTTTTACACACATAAAAAATGGTTAATGCTAAATTTTAAACCTTAACAGCACATAGTGACTAGTTTTTGAGGTAGCCTAAACACACTTACTTTCCAATTTGGACATTTCCAAAATTTTCGATTTGGATTCAATTGCGTACGAGAAGTATATAATTTCATCTGTCCAGCTCCACATCGGCATTTTGGAGTAAATTCAGATAGGGTTGTATTAGAAGATGACATTCTGTGCAAATAATATTGTTAGTTGAAATAACCCCAGCAAAAAAAAAGATATTTACAGTTCAAGCAATCCAAAGTATAAAAAAGAAAAAAAAGGGAACTGATAGCCATGGTTTGACAAATGACCATAATCCACATACGTAATTGCGGAAATAAGAGTCGGGCAGCATTGAAAAAATTTCTACTGTCCATGAGCACCCCCTACTGA
Source organism: Persea americana (assembly GCA_029852735.1). Taxonomy (NCBI): domain Eukaryota; kingdom Viridiplantae; phylum Streptophyta; class Magnoliopsida; order Laurales; family Lauraceae; genus Persea; species Persea americana. The sequence continues at coordinate 25,499,208 of CM056820.1, read as the reverse complement.
ACTGTGGGTGGGTGTCGACATTTTCGTTTCACCACTTTGTTGGGTTCAGCTGTGTATGCAGTGTTCAAATCATTAAGCCCCAAAATATTTCAATCAGAGTAAACTATGATATACCCTGGAGGTTTGGATAAATAGAATGCACTTAGAGGATATCAAGTCCAATACATACGAACATAAGAGTCCATCACAATTTGAAAGCCAGCAATTAATACAGAGGTCCATCTCTGCCCCATCATAAACTTTTTTTTGTCTAATCCCCTTCATCAATATTCGACAGCACAAAACAAACACCAACAACAAAAAACATTTTAAAAAAAAAAACCCCAACACTACCAACTCAAATACAAATTGTTATCTGTAACATTGATTAAATGAAGATCATGAATCACGCCTGGAAATGATTTAATCCAACAGTGAACATCAATCTAACTGCTAGTCTCCACCCAACTGTATCCGGAAACACATGGCCATCTTCTAATGTGGAGGTTGCTGATAGAGGTCCACCCTAAGACCGTTTCCCTTACAAAATAGTGCTGCGCCAAAACCCTCCTCAAAACACAAAATACCCAATTTCTGAGTCTGGCCCTGTCCCCATCATTACATGAGAAGAATTACTAAAAAAAAAAAAAACACAGCAAGAGGTGAAACCGCAGCATTGCAGAAGTTTAAGAAATTTGTAGCTAAATGCAGGCCCAGCCAAACAAGGGGATTGAGGATGGTGAGCAGAAGGTTCAGAAACTAAAAAAAAAATTAAAAAAACTATACCTCACCAGCTTACTGGCCTTGTCCCCATCATTACATGAGAAGGATTTTCAATGGCTGATGACATTCATTAAGAAAATAATAATAATAAAAATCCCAGCAAGAGGTCTTTCTGAGTATTGAAGCAGAAGTCTATAGAAAAGGAAATAATAGTCAGCATTTGAGAGAGTAGATCTTTTTGACGAGCTTAACATCTTCATGAGTTATTACATTTGTTTTTTTTTTTTTGTTGGAAATTCTATATTGTTGACATCTTAAGAAATTGATGCAGGTTTGTTATACAGATAACAAGAGTCACATATAGGTGATTTTACTAGTGCCAATACACAAGATAGTAAGACATTTATTTAGCACTAACGCCTGCAAAATCATTCACAGCATATAAGAGCAATCTAGCAACAAAAAACAATAATAATATAAAAAAAAAACCCCACAAATCCCCAAAAACCACCCCCAGCAACAGAGAAAAAAAAACCAACAACAAAAAACAATAATAATAATAATAAAAAAAACCCAAATACATGAATACTTTTGGCATTCTATTTCTATAACAAACCCTAAACCCCAAATCCCGAAAAACCCCAAAATACCCAACTTCCGGCACCAAGAATCGCTGTGGAAGAGGACGTGATGCTCGGCGGGGATGATCCGGTCTGTGTCGCAGCTGGCCAAGCAGGTCGCAGAGGCCGTGGAAGGTGCTGGTTGTGCGATGAGGGATGGAAGAGAAAAAGAAGAAGAAGGCGATGATGAAAAAGAAAGAGACGTCGACGAGAGGGGAGAGAGAGAGAGAGAGAGAGAGAGAGAGAGAGAGAGAGAGAGAGATGGTCGAAATCCTTCGAGATCGTGCCGGGAAGGAGGACGGGAAGGCTGGTTGTGGCGTGCGATGAGGGATGGAAGAGATCGGACGATTTGGGGCTTGGGGGTTTTCTTTCGTTTGGCATGCTCCAGCAGAAGGGTCTGCCCTCTTCGAATTTGGTTCTCTCTCCTATTAGAGTGTTTCCCTCCTTCAGATATATACGGCGCACGAGATTCGTTGGATCTGTTACCTCATCGGACGGCCCACAAGGGTTCTCACAAATAATAGTGAGGACCGTATATATATCTTCATTAAACTTTCTCAACCAAAAACATTAGTTAATAAATCCCACAACAGCAAGAGATTAGAAGCCTTTTTGAGAAAAAAAATAAGCATTAGTTTCGGATGGATGAATCATAAAGAGGCTATTATTGAAAAATATTTATGTTGCTTCTATTAACGCCTTTAGGTTTTAGTAGAAATTGTTAGCTAAAGTTCGAATTTCAAGAGGAATAATTCGGCGTAAAAAAAATATGTGTCACATAAAGTGCGCCGACTGATTCCACCTGAGGAGGAGTGTTGAGGAGTGAGCTCCACTCGATGGGGAGTATTAAAAAGTACTTATGCCGCCTCTACTAATGCCTCAATATTTTGATAGAAATGATTAGCTAAAGAAATTTAATAGCTGTGATTGCCGACGGGGCCATTGTAAGTCTTCCGCATACGCGAAAAAAAACAATATGAGATACTTTACATATAAATCAAATTAAAGACCTAAAAGTAATGTTAAATTTAACATTGATAGGATAAACAAAATAAGGTCAAATTTCTACCAAAAAAACAAAAAACAAAATAAGGTCAAATACAGATATGTCCAGGTTTAGAATACAATTCACTTTAAACATGAGCATATTTATGCATGTCTCTCAAAGTTTTTCAGCGAATAGTATTATATATATAATATAATATTTGAGATTGAGCTTTTTTTCTCCGGCAAGGCTTGGGTACTTCTCTCAAATGACCTGTGGAATTTTCAATCCCTTTACTTATTGGTGGGATTTTTGGCTATATAAAGAAGGATTCAAAAAATTCTACTTTGTTGGAGCTTTTACAAATTCTAGAGATGAATTCCCATAAAATAAAATAGAGATTTAGCGTAAAAAAGTTAAAACCTACATACTTTGATAAATGTGCCTCATCCGAACCTTTTGAAACACCCTAGTTTAGGATCTTCTTCTATCATCTTTTCTCAATTCTCTCATCTGTTTTTTCACACCTGCATAATACATACCCCACGTATTCAAAATTGAGTGAGCCCACAATATATGGCCAACAGTACATTTTACCCCACATATTCAGAATTGAGTGAGCCCACAATACATGGCCATCAATACATTTTCCATGGTTCATGCAACATGAATCATGTGATAAATGGACTACTTTCTTTCATTCTATATGAGTGGTCGGCATTCATGCAATTATTAATCGACTTCCTATAATCGTTATTGATCTTGTGACAATGTGACCGCTTGTTTGGGGCCCACGAGTGCAGAACAATGGTTCATCTATTGGTTTAATTTAAACCCGTTTAGACATAATAATACTACTACTGATAATAATAACAATAGCACGTGCCATCTCTACAGAATTTAAGGGATGAAAGTATGAAACAGAAACTCCATCTAGTCCGAACATGTACAGTGCACGTTTCTGTGTCCACTGACCCATTGAATTGACACATACCAACATCAAGGACCAACTACACCAACACAAGATCATGAACAGTTATAGTGAATCTTTCCAAAGGCTCCACCAATTCCTCCTTAATTTATTAACATTCTCGCAGCCACTCGCTTGTTCTGTCCTCTTACGAATCTCACCCAACAGAATTAGATTTGGTCCTGCAAGGACGCTAAGAGCAATGCCTCGTCATTTTATGATATTATGGAAGCCTCTTATAACCCTGGCCTGCTAGTTCTGCTTGTAATGAAAATCTGTGTAGGTGTGGTTGCACTCAGAACCGAGATATATTGTCTACTATTGCATTATGAAAAATAGAATTTTTCTTGGGGGGTTAGAAAAATATTATTAAGAAAGTCATCATTTTATCAAAATCCTCAGGTCAGCTAAATTCTAACCAGGAATGAGGAGGTAGGGTCTAGTAGTGCTCTTAGCATGATTTAGTTCTCAACAGTCCACATCACTTCAATGCCATTCTCAATCTGCCTTTCATTCTACATACGAACTGAAACTAATCATAATTTGCCATACATGTAAATGCATACTTTCTATTTAGTAACATGTTTGTAGTTTCCAATTAAGGGAGAAATGCAGAGTAAAACAGATAACATTGCCATGCTTAATTTTTATGTTGTTTTGCATCTCATACAGACTCCGCAGAGGGATCTTATTATAAAGATTTCTGCACTCGAAATTTACAATGAGGTAGTCAGGGATTTGTTAAATCCAGACTCTAGCCCTCTTCGCCTGTTGGATGATCCAGAGGTATGCGGACCGGGATTTCTTTTGTCTCCAACATGCTTTTAATTTATTTGTACGCAATTAAGAAAGGAACTGTGGTCGAGAAGTTGGTGGAAGAAATGGAAAATAATAGTCAGCATTTGAGAGAGTTGATCAGTATCGGTGAAGGTACACTCGAAAAATGCATTTTAATGCCAATTGTAACAAACTCTAAAACCCAAAACTTTGAATGATAGCATGCAATAAAAGCCCCAATTTTCTTTACGAAACAAGCACTAAAGCCCAAAATCTTGAATCAGAGCATGCCATAAAAGCAAAAATCTCTTTTTTGAAACATACTCTAAAGCCCAAATAGTCGTGACTGAGGTTTGGGTAGGATTGGGTGAGAGAGGAGAGGAATAGAGAACGAAAGATAGATGTACCTGTGCACGGATTGAGGGAGTCAGGATCAGAGAGAGGTGAGCGTGATCAGCAGACAGAGGGAGAGACGAGGAAGAGGGATGAGAGGGATGCAACTCTGGTGCGAATCAAATCGAGCACTGGGCGTCGTTGCTGGCTGCACGACGGAAGTGATGGAGCCGAGAGGAGACGTCGTCGAGAGGGGAGGAGGAGGAGCTGCGAGACCGTGCTGGGAAGGAGGACGGGAAGGAGGCGGAAGAGGATGATGAATCGATTTGGGGCTTCTTCCAGTTTTTGTGATTCTATCGATTTGGGGCTTTTCTTCTGATTTGGGATTCTCTCTCCTCATTTTCATTTTTCCCTCCTTTAGTTATATAGGGGACATGACAAACATTAGATCAGTGTGTGAATCGGACGGCCCTGAGTGGTCCTCACAAAAAATGGTGAGGACGGTCCTCACTAGACCCTTTCCCTATATATATATATTTATATATATGAGCAAGGCTCTCCTAAGCTCAAGCTTATGATAAAATCTTGTAAGCTCATGCTTGTGGGGCCCACCTTTGGGCAATCCAAATAGACCAAACACATGACCCGTCTAAATTGTATATGTCCACCAACTTTCAGTTAGATCCAAATTCACTGGACCATTGGATCGACTATGTATGATCATAATGGACTATTGACCATTAAACTTTTGGGCCTATATGGAGATGATAGAAATCATGGTTGGGGTTGATTTTTTGCAGAGAGGAAGATCTAAGGGAGTCCTTGAAATCCCCCCCACCCCTATCTCCATGTGGGTCCCTAGGTGGGCCCCACAACACACTTGAGCTTACCTTATCCTAAGCTTGAGCTTAGGAAAGCTTGCCTCTATATATATATATATATATATCGTTGAAGGGATATATATATATATATATAGAAGGGAAATTTTCAAAAGAGGACTTCAGTTTTCTGACTTATTTCAAAAACAGGGAAATGAAAATCTCCCACTTTCTAACTAGCTAGGGCTTAAGTTTTCCAACTTTCTTTCATGACAACCAGGAAATTTAGGGCATGTTTGGCAAATTGATAGGAATCCCTTAGTTAGAGGCTTTCTTTGGTCTGTTGGAACCAAACCATCCTCAAAGAGGATTTCCTAAAAATAGTTCCAAGTTTGGCAAAAGAGAGGAATCATGAAGTCTATGTATTGTATGATCCAACAATCATAAATTTTTAGTCCATTTCTCATAATCCATGAAATATCAAGGGTTGATCTTTCACCCCATAATCAGTTTTGGCTCTTCAGATATTCTGAACGGTTTAGATTGTGCAAAGGGGGCCACATACATTAAAAAATTAATATTTTAGAGTATAGACTCTTTTACAAATATCTCAAAATACATGATAGATCTATGGCTGAAATTTGGGTCCCCATTTGTATTTGGTCTCCTCTAAATTATTCATGGTTCAGATGATGATTTCAAGGCCCACATAAATCAGAAAAATGTAAAAAATGTACTGTCAGTGTAATCCCGTTTTCCTTACTATGGGGCATAAAAACGGTCAGAACTGTTTTGCAAATATATCAAGTTATAGATGGAATCAACGGCTGATTTTTGGTGTGGTAGCTGTTTCGAACCTTGTTAACACTATTACCGGTTTAGATCTTGATTGTGGGTCCCATATAAACTAAAACAATGCAAAAAATGTACTGCCAGTTAATCCCCTTTTTCTTACTGTGGGGTATAACGACGGTGGAGCATTGTTTTGCAAATATCTCAAGTTATAGATGGAATCAACGGTTGAATTTTGGTGTGCTAGCCGTTTTGGACCTTGTTAACACTTTTACCGGTTCAGATCTTGATTGCGGGTCTCATATAAACCAAAAAATGCAAGAAACCGATGACCCCTATATTAACGTCCAGGAATACTGTAGCTCCGCTTTTCCACTGATGCGTGGATTCTTCAGGTCCAATTGTGGGGGGGTGGGGGGGGGGGGGGGGGGGGGGTTCTGAAAATATTTGCAAATGAAGAATCATCTTGTCCTCCATTACCTTTTCCATGCTGATCCAAACGTGGGTTTTCCACGGGATCGTGGAAAGTTGCCAGAAATCCTCTCTGAGGATGTTTACCAAACATGCCCTTAGATATTTTCTAGCCACTTTCTCCCCTATCAATGGAGGAATGTCCTTCCAGGGCCTTTGAAAATATAAAAGCTTCCAATGTCTGTCTTTCTTCTGCTTCTTTTTCTTCCTCCTTGAGTCGCATTACACCTTAAGCTCCAATTCCAATCTAAATCTAACTGGACCTAACGTGGAACAAGTCCTCCTCTTCTGTCCTGGGGACACGCATTGTTTTTAGTGTCGAGTCGTTCCCTCAGGATTCGAACTCACGACCGATAAGCTTCAATACCATATTAAATTTCTTTAGATAGTCATTCTCATAAAAACCTCGAGGTGTTAGTAGAGGCAATGAAAATAATTTCCACTATTGCCCCAAACATTTTTTTTCCTCTTAATGGAATTACCCCCCGCTCTCTCTCGGACATCTTAGGATTTTTCTTAATTTTTTAATTATATTTTTTGTGATGGAATAGAGAGAGCTAAGAAGTGGGGATGAGATGGGAAGATCTTCCATTTCAACAATCTAAACATGTGAGGAGTGCACAAGAACAGTTTTCTCCTTAGCCCTAGTATTGTGAGATACAAAAGCTTCTTCCAAATTATTGGGATAATCACACGTGTGAAATTAGTAGGAACCATAGATGCTTCTGGACTTGTGCCCCTTTCATTCATATCCGAATGCCATTGAGGGGTGTTCATGGACCGGACCAACCCGAGCCGAAATTGGGCCCATCCCGCTTTGGCCCTCGCTTCGATCTTAAATTTTATTGATCGGGCCAAACCCAAATTGATTGGTAGAGAGCCCAAGCCCAAGCCGAACATAAAAGTAATTATAGAATAAATGTAAGAGGCAGGATAAGACTTTCGATATTCAAAAGTGGCCTAATTATTTCTTATAATGTTATCTCATGCTCGAGCCAGCTAGTTATGGCCCGAGTCAAGCCCGAGCCAAGCTTTTTGAAGTAGAGCCGGGACTAGATATTCCTCAGTCCAGCCCATGAACACCCCTAATGCCATTTGTGGGTGCTATTGTTGTTTGGGGAATGCATATAAGGATTAATTTGGAGCTTTGATTGAGGGTTTAGGGTTTTTTTAGGTTGAGATAGAAGGGAAAATGGCCTGATCAAAAGGTCAAGAGAAAAGTCGTGATATCTCAACTATGAGTACTTTCATCAAAATCAAAACTCCAAACTTTCGGGAATAGAGGGTTGGCCTCGTGGATAAGGCGTCCACTCCCATAGCTCCCACGAGGTTTCAAACCCTAGTGGGGGAACTTTACTTCCTATGTCCTAGCCACTGGGCCAACCGTGAAAAAAAAAAAAAAACAAAAAACAAACACTCCAAACTTTCCATTATCCCTTTTAGGCAAAATCTCAAATCTCAAGAATTAATTACCAATTAACTAGTTCTTTTTAAAAAATTTGGTAAAAATCCCTAATAAATAATGCATAAGAATATATAAATCAATATTTTTAATTAGAGAGAGAATCTTATGGTGGGACTAATGCCTATTGGAGTAAATGGCTCAGATTTTTCAATAGGTGGACCCCAATGTAAGACTTTAGGAAGAATAGTACAAGTATTTTCTTTGTTGTCTCCCCTATTTCCTTTTTTTTTATTTTTGTTTTTTTATGGTTCAAAGTGTCCTTTTTAGCTTGCTTCTACGTTTTCTTTTTCTTTTTTTACTAATAGCTTGTTATTTTCTTTTGAAAGAAATTCAAAAACGCATAAAAATTTTGGCTCATTTTCAGAAAAGTATTTTAAAAATATATAAAAGTCTTCTATATTTCTTTCAATCAAATCTTCTCCATAATATTTTTTTTGAAAAATAAAAAAAATGCCCTTGTGACAAGTTTTGTCTTTTGTTAACCTTCTCCTATCCTCAAAACCAACCAAAATACCACTTTATGGGCCTCATTACTGGAATGTTGATGGTGGGGTGCCTTTTTTTATGGTTCGGTTGCCTATGAGAATGCCATAATTAGTATTGGTTTCTCTGAATTCTCGTATAACCCAAGTTTAAATTTGATTCTGATAATCATAACTATTTAATAAAGCAAAGTCTTTTAGTCTTTGGAATCCATATAAACCCTTCTTTTTTAACCATCAATACATCCGAAATGACCCCACTAGATTGTTTGGGTTGGACTTGGTCATTTCTCTTAAATGATCTATAAAAAACAACTTGAAAAATGATATAATGGTGTTGTTGTCAATTGAAAAAAAAAAATATGGTGAGGACTTGATTGAAAGAAAGAGAACCTTTTAGTCTCTTGAAATATTGGAATCTTCATGAACTTCTTTTAAATGATCTAAAATTTTTGTACTTGTTTGAAAGTTTCCCTTTTCTTTTTCTTTGCTAAGTTTTAGGGCACGTTTGTTGTGTACGTAAACACCCTTTCTACGGAAAGAGGAAATTGTCATGTCAACAAAGTCCATGGAAAAGGAGTTCCGCAAAGGTATTGAAGTTCATGTATGGCGTAATATTTTATGCTTGATGAATTGGCATTAATGTTGTTTGGTGAAGTTGTGGAGTCCTTGATGAAAACTGGTTTTTCTTGTTTGGTATAGAAATCTTCCCTGGAAAAAATCAGTTTTTTTATACCTTGCAAAAAAGAAAAAAAAGATGGATAGTACTAGTTTAAAAAAAATGGGGAAAAAGCATAATACCTACCTGGACTTTGGTCATTTTGCAAAGTACCCCCTATACTTTAGTATTTTGTACTAAACCTACCTGTAGTTTTAATTAACATGCAAAATGAACGGATTCTGTTAGTATTAACGGCTTAGACCGTATAAATGTTGTCTGGTGCATACTGGCGGCAAATTACTCGCCCAAAAAGACTCATTTGCCCCTGAACCTAGCCATTAAAACGGGTAATGATATAGGGAGCAGCTCTCAGTCATTTTTTCTAGCAATATAAAATGCCTTCCTCAAAACTCTCAAAACTCCTGTACCCATTGTTCTCATGGTCAAAACTCTCAATTTGATGATGAAATTTGTTAATGTCACTGCGGGCATAAGGTTGCTTTGAGAACTTCCAGAACACAACGGAACATGAGTAGGAGGTTTCTTAGCTGTGTACTATATGGGGTTATGCTATGAACCATCTGATTGTTCTTCTTGATGTCTGGTCAACCCTCACTAGTATTAATTTTTTTTTTTTCAATTTTTTTCCAGATCCAGCCCGCATATGGATTTTTTGAATGGGTTGATGGAGAAATAGAGCTTGTACCGAAGCTATTTGATAGGATCGATGTATTGGAGAGGGAACTGAAGACTGCTTGTCGAAGGGAAAAATGTTACCTTTGTGTGTTGCTATGGAGTTGGGCTGGAATTGTGCTTTTGTTGTTCATGTGTTACCTACTAATAGCTTGGTTCCCTGTAGATGGGTTGGAATTACCATGATCATATGTATCAGTTGGAATATAACATTATGAAAATGGGTTGGTGTTATTTGTTTGTCAATGCATGTATTGGTTTGGCTTACTCTTTATTTTGCTCTGAACTTTAATTAACCTGGAATAAGAAAATCATCATCATCCAAGTAATCAATCCAAACAATAAAAAGGGGTCATCTATGCTGCTCCAAACAGTCATCATCTAACAAACAGTCAATCCAAACAATAAAAACTTGTCATCTATGCTGCTCCATAAAAACTTGTCATCCAAACAGACAATCCAAACAGTAAAAAACAAACCGGTGAAAGTTTTTTAAAACACCATCATCACCCAAATAGTCATGTATGCTGCTTCATAATCAAATTTAAAACATCATCCAGAAAAAGTTTTTTAAAACAGAATCAACATGACATCAAGCCAGCAAAACATCAAGCCGTTGAGCTGCCTTTTCTTGCTCCAATCCTCCCTCTACCTCTGGGTGTTGATGTAGACCTCACTGCTTGTAACTTCCCTCTACCACTTGTATTACTTGCTGATGAAAATGGCTGTAAAGCTGGCAGCGGCTGAGAAAAAGCTTGTCTGACTCTCCCCTGATCAATCAAAATTTTCAAGACCTTAGTGATTTAATGCATATAATCTAGTTAGAAGTATAAAACATGGGTGAAAACACTGTACCCCGTGTGCTAGCATGGGTTGAGAAGATGGCATGGGCTGTGATGCTGGCTGGGAAGCTGGCAAGGGCTGAGAAGCTGGCTGAGAAGGTGGCATGGGCTGAGAAGCTGGCATGGGCTGTGATGTTGGCTGGGAAGGTGGCATGGGCTGTGACGCAGAACCAAAGAGTCTTGAATTTGGATGTACTGGTCCCTTGCAAGACCTGGTTTATGGTCTATTTTCAAGCATCTAGCACAAGTCATTTTTATATTCCTTCTAGAAACTCTAGAAGAAATAGGTTGCCCATTTGCTTCCCTCCTCCTCAACTTCTTTGGCCTACCTACAGGTCTTTTATACAATGAAGGAGCAACTGGTTCCATTCCACTTTGTACCCAATCATGCATGCCAGGTACAGCATGTATCATATGATTATATGCCCTCAAATACATTTCTTTGTTGTAGCATGCAAGAATATAATCTTTAGGCTTTTCTTGATTCATATATATGCATGCTATGGTATGCTTATAAGGTTTCCCAGTCAAATCCCACATTCTGTATCAACATGTTCTACTCTCAATGTTCAGAACAAAAGTTTTGGCAAAACAGTCCACCTCAAACTCACCTTTGCTTGACCAGTTGGGAAAACAGTGTCTGCTGTCATCCTTGTTCTTTTCCAACTTCTCCAATATTCCTGGACAGACTGTCCCATCATATTTGGTCATTCCTTTCAACTTCACTTGAGTTCTGGTCATACACTTGCTCCTGACACACTCAAGCAAACCAACTATTGGTTTCTCCCTTGTTTCAAGTATGTAACTGTTGAAAGACTCGCAGAGGTTGTTTGTTATTGCATCACATTTGGCCCTGCAAGAAAAATGAGATCTGGCCCACCTATTTGGATTAGCAGTTATCAGCCAATTATATGTAGCCTAGTCCATCTCTTTGATCCTCTACATATGATTATCAAATTCTCTGGATGATCCACATGATGTTGCAGCCCACATGGCATCTTTCAACAATTTGCCACTAAATAGGTTTTTGAAGTTATCATACATATGCCTCACGCAGTGTCTGATTTCAGTAGTAGGAACTGCTATCTAAAATGTTGCTTCAAGCCCTTTCTGTCTAGCTATCAGACATAAAAATCCAGCCAATGTCACCCCCATCTCCAATGTCATCAATTAATGATATTTCAAAAACCAAGTCCATGTGTCCAGATTTTCAGCCTCTACAACAGCCATTGCAATTGGGAACATATTCTCATTCCCATCTCTACCTACTGCAGTCAGCACTTGTCCATCATAACTACCTTTGAAGAAGCACCCATCTAGACCAATTATGGGTCTACATCCACTCCCGAACCCTACCTTTTGTGCCTCATAACATACGTATAATCTCTGGAAATTTGGAATTCTAACCATGTGAGGTCCTTGTGTCACCACAAATATCTTTGTGTTGGGATTGTACTTCTGGACAGTGACACAATAGTCCCTCAATCTACTGTACTGGATTCTAATATCTCCAAAGATGTTATCTGATGCCTTCCTTTTGGCTTTATACAACTTATGCTTCGACAAATCCACCTTCGGTACTCTTCTCAGCTCTTATTGCATTGCAGGAATTGACCACTTCGGACTGTCACTCATCCTCTGCTTGTATTTAGTAGCTATATAGCTGGAAGTTACCAAGTGATTCTGAAACCTCATACCACATTCATGTTTGGGCTTGAATGTCTTAATTTGAAATGTCTTCTCGCCCTGCATGGGTGATGCATGAATCCTAAATCCACAATCATGTTTACTGACAACCGTGATTTTCTTGTTCTCATTTTTCAAGTATTTAATGTCATAGCCCTGTCTTACAGTCCATTCAACAAGTGCTTGTCTGAAAACTTGTGGACTTGAAAATATCATACCCAACTTCAATTGAGGATTCCCCATATCAGTTAGCTCATTAAACTTAGGCCATTTAGCCATGTTGTTCTCATCAGATGAGCTGCATAAAGAGTGAATATCATCCCCATCCTCATTATCTGTAATCAAATTCTCATCAACTGGTACCTGTTGGTTTACTTTCTGCACTTCTTCCACACTCTCAGCTTCATGAGATTGTTTTTCCTTCTCACAAGATCCTCTGAAGATATTATCATCTTCAGGTTTCTCAACATCCTCATGTAACTCAAGAGGCTCATCAGGATAAAATCCTTGTTCTTCACTTTCAACCTCACTGTCATCATTTAACTGATGCTGCTGGTTATGATCATCCTCAATATTAGGATGGTGATGAGCATTAAAGTCATCATGATGACCACGTTGCTGATTTTGGTCATCATCACTGCCTTCATCAGCAGCAGTTTCATCCTCAACGTCAGCACCATAGTCCTCTTCACAGTGAAGTTTCCTACTAGCTGATGCAACTTTTGCGGCAGGCTTCAAGGGACCTTCGCTGTGAATATTTTGCAATGAAATCTTCCCATTAGGTGACACTATCATCAAAAGCTCATGTCGCCTCTCTACATAAATAGTCAACACTTCACTGTCCTTATAATGTTCTAATAGAGCAACTACATCCTTGTCTGATTCAATTTGCCTCAGACCACCATCAAAATCCAATCTCGGCACCTTAAAATACATTGAACTATTCGCTAGGTACCCTAATTCTATCACATAATCTCTAAACTCAAAAAATGATGATTTATCAATATCAAAATCAGTGATTTCATCTACCACACCCCCAATGTATACATTATTTGGTGGGTCTATAAAATAACTACCATAGTGGAATTGAATTGTAACTTCATCAAACAACATCTGCATGTAAACAACAATTATTTGAGGCAAATTCATGTACAATAACAAAGAAAAATCCATCTGTAACAAATCCATGAGTTCAATAAAACTTGACCATGCCAAAAAACCAGACCAAGTCAAGGGAAAGTGTATTGATTTACAGTGTTTTCATCTCTAAATTTTTCTTAGCTTTATTTTTTTTTTACCTTGATTCAACTAGAACCAAAGATATTCTACTTGTTTTCTGCACAGGTGTGAACATAGCTCAGATATGTGAGATCTAGGCCATTAGTCTAGTGGGTCCCATCCCAAAATTTACAATGGTATCAATTGTTACTTCATTCACCTCAAAATTCTATTTTGATCTTTCCTTCATCAATTTAAATAACTCTTATTTGTTGGATAGGCATACCCTCTTGTCAAGAGAGAGAAAAGAAAAGGTAGATAAAGTAAAAAAGAACATGTCTAGTATGGATACCAATGAAGCTAACAATGTGTGATTGTGGTCCCCTCCATGTGTGACTGCCACCATTTTCTGTATACAAAGTAGCCAACACAGTGCAGACAGGTGGGGATTCTATTCCACCAAACGTTCAAAAAAAAAAAAAAAAAACCCAAAAGAAACAGTTTGCATCAAGAGGGGACCATTTTCAGTAAACATCACTATCAGACAACGAAAGGTCCATAAATGATCCCCATTCACTATATGAGACAAAGAAAAGGAAACTTTTCTAATACAAACTTTACATAAATCACGGAAACCCATCAACAAGATCCTCAAAATACATGTACGTAGAGCTATGAAGTTAAGATGTTTGTTCTAAACCATAAACCTGAAATCCTCGGCAATTTGTAGACCACCACATGCATCACAATATACATGAAAGACAGAGTTAAGGGTATGAAATTATACCTCTGAAAGCATTGATGGTCTTTATGATTATGATCGGCAAAGATTATTGAGGGATATGATGATCCCCGGGAAGGAGGGGCGGTTTCTCCTAAAATCGCCAACGAAGATGAACCCTAGCCACAAGTGAAAGGGGGGAAAATGAACAAAAATCGCGAAAAGATATCTTATATATGGAGGGGTAAATTCGCCATTTCCTATTTTCCGTTACAGCCGTCTATATTTGCATGTTAATTAGAACTACATGTAGGTTTAGTACAAAAAATCAAAATACAGGGGGTACTCTGCAAAAAGACCAAAGTACAGGTAGGTATTCTTCTTTTTTCCCAAAAAAATGTTTACGGCTGAAATTAAAGTTGGGTACACCAGAGAAAAGAGACATTTGCATTTCACTTGAAACTTCACTAATCCAAGCATACATATGCCACATGTTTGTACAGAAGAATGGACCTAAATAGCTTATCTATGAGGTTTTTAATCACCATTTACTTTGGATACACAAGGGCATAAATAGGAAGACAAAAGTATCTAATAAAAAAAATAAAGGAGCATTTACCCCAAAAATGACCTTAGATGGCCACTAAATGAAAAGGCCTCTAGTAATTCATATGATACGAAAATGGTCCCCTGAGATCACTTTCATTTTTTTATTGAAGTTTTCATTGAGCGTCGACGTTGTCGCTCTATTAAACCTTCCAGAACCCCTGAAATCCTATTTTTCCTTTCTTCCTCCCCATTGTTTTCCTGCGTTTGGTGATTTTGTTGCCTCCTTTTTCCTCAACAATTTGCAACATGATCTCAGAGGTTGTTTTTCAACCTGTTTTGGATTGAAGCATCATAGATTCAAGCATCATACCATGTGGAGGTATTCTTTTTGTCGTCTACCCATTGTTTGTTTTTCAAAATAACGATTCTTGTAGGTTTCTTCATCTTCTTTCAATTTCCTTCAACCTATTTCCAATATAGCATCATAAAATAATTAATATTCATGCAATACATGTGTTTTTTTGCAATGAATTAACCTATTAATCAATCCCTCTATTCTCCCCTTCTTGACTGGGCTTCTGAATGATATAATAGTAGTGTACATAACCCTGTTGGGAATATCAAAAGGATATGTGGTCAGAAGTCGCGAGTGAATCATGTCATTGCATCTTTTCCATGGTGAATGACTAGAAGAAGTAGATGATGGTGTAGTTGAGCGTACCATAAACAATATATATATATATATATTTTGCACTCTTAGTATTGAAGGAATAAACGAATGATGCCCCCCAATAATACCAGACATCCCAGTTTGTATTTAGAGATCCATTGAAATGCAACAAATGATGCCTCCATTGATCATTTTCCTGCCACAACCACTTTTAATTACGTATAAGCCATGGAAGAGGGCTCTTAAAAAAATAAAATAAATAATAAATGATTTCCTTTAAATATTTTTTGGGTGATGAGAAAAAAAATACAATCAGCTCAAACCATGTAAACTGAACCATCAAAAGTTGGAATGGTGAAGTGAACTCCCTAAAGCTAAGTTTGGTGGACTCCAAAGTCCAAACCTTAATGAAACAAGACTTTTAAATGGAACACATCATTTCCCAATAAGCCTTTGATATTGATGATAACATATCCCAATTCCCTTACAATTTGCTTTGCTTTAAGCCTATAAATTCCTCAATTGATTCCCTTTAAAGACCCACCAATTTTCCTACTTCTGAATGCACCATAAGATGATAAATAAAAAAAGCAAGCATAGCATCATTAATAGGAACCGTACAAAAAAAAAGCAATGTAAAAAGGGAAAAAAAAACTAAAAAAAGTCATCATTTTCTTTAAAAGAAAACATGGTCATCTCCCCCTCGACACCACACATATCAAAGAAAACCTTGATTCTTTGAGTCATGTCATGCGCATGCACATCATAGTGGATCTATTGGTTTTTTCTTCCAAACTAAGATCAGCGTCGACGTCATTGCCCAACCGTTTATGAAGTCTTGTTGAACAGGTAGAATAAGCAACGACGTCGTCGCTTCGCAGAATCTTGAAACACTTGGTCCCATTGAAATGAGTGGCGACGTTGTCGCTCCGCAGAATCTTGAGATGTTGGTCCCATTGAAATGAGCAACAACATCGACGCTTGTCGAAAAAGGGCAAAAAAAGAGAACAGTTTGGTGGGAATAACAGTTTCGTATCATATTAACTACTGGAGGCTTTTTCGTATAGTGGCCATCTAAGATCACTTTTTGGGTAAATTCCTCAAAAATAAAAATACACGGTATACATAATCAATCACCAAATAACTCACAAAATAGATGCTTCATTACAAAATAAAAAACAGAACCAGATTTTTTTAGTTTTTTTACTTGGGTTGAGAGGACTTGGAGATGGGATTATCTGCTAGACTTCATCTCAATGGAAGACTTTCAGAATTGACAATCATTTAGCACTTACTTCAATCCACTCCAAATGAGTGATGATAGCGGCACTGTGCCCGTGAATTGCATATTTAAGTATGGCCTACTATTTCACAAAGCTAAAGAGAGCGAATCAAGAACGAAACTAGTTAAAGTATAAAATCATCATCATCATGAATATTTGATCAACCCATCTCCAAATGCCTTATCAATAGCAAACTTTTGTTGAATTCCACCCCAAACCCAATTATAAATGAGAGAGAGACCAACTGGGAGTCAAAGTAGAGAGAGGGGTGTGGATATTAGGAGTCAGAACAGAGAGAGGAGTGGGGATAAAGCTTGAGATCAAAAGCGGAGAAGATGAGTTCCACGAGAAAGAAAATGAGATGGAGTCATTGGGTATTTCTCTTCAGAAAAGATGTCTATAAAGGGAGAGGACCTTTTCTCCAGAAATGGGAATCCAATACCCCTCCACAGGAATCGGAATTCCAAGTTGAGAAAGGCATCTGACGTGGCGAGATTTCATTTCCATGGACTTTTTGCACGAAACACAATAAAAATACCCTTTTCATAGAAAATTGATATATTTTCCATAGAAATGTGTTACACAAACATGCACTTAGTGCTTCTGCTTTGTCCAAACATTATTTTTGTATTGTAGCTAAGGGGTTGGGTGGAGACTTGCATGCACATGCGAGATAATAGGAGCTAGAAACTTGCACATATAAAGGATAGACAGACAACTCTTGCATGTGAGATAATAGAAGCTTGCACATATAAAGAGGAGGGGCTAACTCACACATGTGAGGCATTAGGAAAAAAAAAGTGGAAGAATCTTTCTTGTGAAGAAAAGAGAACCCTGCCTGCCAAATGGGAGAAAGGACACATATTTAACAAAAAGGCAAAAAAGAAAAACACCCATTCAACAATTGAAAAAAGAGTGGAACTCCATTGATCATCATTTTCTATGTTCACCTATACTTAGTTATAATTTACCAAACCCATAATTGGTTATCACAAACAACAGAACTTTTGTCGCTTGCACGTAACTCATGTTATCCAAACACACGAATCTGCATTTTATTTAACATACATATTCCTTTCAGGCTCCGAAGCACATATGGGATGAGGACCAAATCCTCTTACTAACTATGTCCCTGTTTTGGCCTGTAAGACTCATTCAGCTATTGTATCCACATTTTAATTTATGTCGAATAGGGATGCCACAGACCAATGTCTAAAAAGAGAGGTTGGGTGAGCCTATGAAGCCTAGCTTGCCCACTCTAATTGATTCAATCATTTTTCCCTTTTCCATTAGTTTTGACCCAAGAAAGCCAGATCTAGGCCTGGAACCAGATCTAGGCCTGGAACAATGGGGAATTTCTTTAGAAATTCTTAGAGAGAATAGAATGATTCCTTATATAAGGGAAGAATTCTCTGAATAGAGGTTTCCTCTTTGATTACCAAACACGCCCTACTAAGTATTTAAAAAATCCATATTTGGCTATCATAAATTATCAAGGATTTGGGCAGATGAAAATCCTCCATTTCAAAGTCATCACTTTTGTAGAATTACACGCCTGACAATACTTTTTGTCAGTTTATACACATGGATACATACATACGTCAATTTAAAATCCTCAATGAGGAATCATCAAAACTGCATAGAGGAATTCTTAAGTCTACAGATTACTTGGGAACATGCTCTTAGTCTTCACCACTGCAGGGCTTGTTGACACAAAAAATGTCACTTTGCCTCTTCAACATCAAAAGCTACATGGCGCCGCATCATACTACAAACAGGCAAAGCTGCTTCAAGCATTAGATCTTGTCAGAATCAAACAAAAACTGCAAGTTCCTTCAAAATAGTCAAAAGAAGGGTATACATGAAGTTTCGGGCCATTTCAACACCGTTTGACCTAACTTCATTCCTCCAGCGGCTGAGCAGGAGCTCCGGGCAACAACAGGGTCGAAGATATCAAATCTTCAATCAATGCCTATGGATGGTTTCAAAATACCTCCAAAAGGCTCCACGTCGAATTTCAAGTAAAACGACACCGCTTGACCCTCCATCAACTCTCGAGCACAAAATCAAGCCTCTAAAAATCTAAAAATCTGAAGGACCTCCCATTGGTCTTTATCCTCTAAAAATCTGAGGTCCAAGCCAAGCCAAATAAATCAAAGTATCATGTGTTCTCATCTGAAGGACAATGGCGGAGTCCATATATGACTCGCGACCGTCGATCTGAACGAGTTCCCACAATTTCCTAAGAAGTTAGATCCCTTTTCTTACTTTTCTGTTGTATTTTGTATTTTATTTAAGAGACAAAAAATCACAATTCTTGTCTTTCATTATTGATGAGATTTGTAAATCGCCTTTCACGGCAAAATCGTCTCCTACAGCACAAAACCGCCTTTCACGGCAAATAAAAGAAAATCGCCTCTCACGTCATTCAAAATCTGTCTCTTTTCTTAAAAATATATATGCAATGGAAAGTTAGAAAAAAGATTGATTTCCTTTCTACTTGTGAAGGTGGATCTCCGGATCACCATTTCTAAATTCCAAGTAGAATAGAAAATCTGGCATACCCGTACAAAAGAATTTTGATACCCGCTTTTCGTCCGCCGGACCCCGGTAGACCCGGGGCGTAGGAAGGTAAGAGCCGGGTCCATCAAGTTGGCACACCCGCTGGGACCCGTTCGTTTGAGTACTTGATGCTTTGGATTCTTTGGCTCCTTTCAAGTTGGTGGCCTATGTTGGATTTTGCATCTAAAAAAAAATCATGAGATGGGATTTTTTGGAAATTTCTTTCTTTAAGTTTATTTCCAGTCTTTCTCGTTCAAAGAAAAAAAAAACAAAAATTTCAGATTTCTCTTTTTTAGATTCAATTTTGAGAAGCTTTGATCTTTTCCTCTTTGAACTTGATAACTCGCAGAAATGTTTGTAGCTATTGTTCATATCGGGGGATGGGCCATCTTTTCTCTTTGATAAGTACGGTAGGGATCTTAAAAAAAAAACTGATTTCAAACTTTTCAGATTTAAAAAAAAAGGGGATTTCTCTCTTTTGGATTCAAATTGGAGAAACTTTGGTTCTTTCCTTTTCAGACAATAGCTCGCAGAAATCGCTGAACTAACGCTCGGATTAGGAGAGGCCATTTCCTCTCTTTGATGGATCCATTAGTAATCTTTCAAAAATAAAAAAAAAAATTCAGATTTTTCTCTTTTGGATTCAAATTGGAGAAACTTTGGTTCTTTCCTTTTCGGACAATAGCTCGCGGAAATCGCTGAGCTGATGTTCGGACTGGGAGGGGCCATTTCCTCTCTTTGATGGATTCATTAGTGATCTATCAAAAAAAAAAGGGGGGGGGGTGTGTTAAAAAAACACTAGGGTTGCACCAATTGCGTTCTTTGACCAATGTGGATCTAAGAAAAGCCATGTCCAGAGTGTGGAGGCAGCTAGACTGTTCGAGGCAATGGTCCTTCAAACGGGTTCATTAAGTAATCCTATCCTTACCTGGGGGCTGATCTATCTACTAAGGTTTCATAAGACCGAATTGGAGACCTATCAAGAAAAAAAATCTTCAAAACTTTTTCTTCAAAGAAAAAAAAAAAAAAACTTCTACCATTTTTGAGTTTAGATTCGAGAAATCCTGGTTCCTTCCCTTTCGGATCTAGTGCTCGGAGAAATGTTTGAGCCTGTATTCGGATTGGAATACCATTTGCTCTCTTCGATGAACTTAATTTTGACCCTTTCAAAAAAAAAAAACTTCCGTCAGTTTTAGGTTCACATTCGAAAAATTTTGATTCCTTCCCTTTCGAATCTAGTGCTCGCAGAAATGTTTGAGCCTATATTCGGATTGGAATACAATTTGCTATCTTTTATGAATCCAATCTTGGCCTTTCAAAAAAAAAAAAAATCCCATCTCGTGTCCATTCCAAGGATGCGATTTGCAACATTTGTGCCTAGTGGTGCTAGTAAGCCCTTTCGGGTCTACTGTATTTGCAACCGACACATTTGTAACTCCAACCTTATATCATTTTACCTTGAGTGAGCCTCGCTTCTCGGTAATTTGAATTAAAGTTTACAATTGCTTCTAGCAGTTACTGGAACGCTCATTCTGAGTCGACTTTGTTTTCTTCATTACGCTCAGGACGGGCTATGCCCTCTGAGCGATTTGAAAAGACAAAACAATAGTATTTTCCATTTATGATCACCATATTCTTGTGATTACTAATGGATGTGGTCATGTTTCAGAAGTTTTCCAAACTAACAACGGCAACTTCATTGACCATCACTTTTGATGAGAACAAGTACCAACTCATGCTTCAAGAGAAGCAAAACAAGCGCACTCACAAGCGCCTTGCTAGCTGCCGAAGCGTCATCTCCCTCGGCAACTCTCAAAACACCGGGTTGACCTCAACTCCCCGGACCATAGTCTTCGGGTCGCTGGGACCATTCCCACTCCCCGTAGAAGAAACTGCACCTGCCAAGAAGCAGAAGATTGCCCCTAAATGTGTCACTGCCATGACACCAAGGGCAATCACCAAAAAGCCTAAAGCCCATGGCAACCCCACGAAGCCTCAGCCTGCAAGAAACCAGGTTTGCCCCAAGACTTGGTCACCGAGACCTTCACCAAAACAAAGAAGGTCCCGAAATCTACAAAGCCAGCATACCTGGCCCCTCTCAAGGAGAACAAGTTCTACCCTCTCTCTTACATGAAAGAGGAGAAACCTACCCTCCGTTAAACAAAAAAATCAACTCAGCACGAGCCGGCTTGCCCTTACAAGGCCAAAATCAAATCATCCATCACCAGGCCTCGACAAGAACCTGCCAGGGCCTGCTCTCCTGCAACTCGACCCTTCATCTTAACAGGGGCCAAGCTTGTAAAATTTAAAGCTTCACTGCGACAGGCAAAGGACCGCGTCTAGATCCTGTCCATGCCAATCTTCAAAGAAGATAAGCTTGGCTGCTGCGCACAAGGGACTACATCCTTTATTGCTAGAGCACAGCTAGAGCTAACTGAAGCTCAAATTGCTCGTCGCATACGTCGCCACGCGGCATATCGACAAAAGAAACTAGAGAAGCAAAGAATCCAGCATTCCGCCCTTTAAGTCTCCAAAAAATGGGTCAAAAAAGAAAGACCCGACCAAGTTGCTGCTATCCATATGGTTGGCAAAACCAAAAGACGCCAGAAGTCAGTAACCAAAATTCATGTCAGACGGCCGTTAGACTCGCAATGTCTCCCAGACACGAAGTCATCAGGAGGACTCTCCCACTCCTTCAATTCAAGGACACCAGAGTGATCATTCCTCGGGCTCTTCATCCAAAAGAATGAGCTCCAGCTCAGTCACCGAGACGGTATCCTCATTCGATTCTTGAAGGGTGAATGTCCTAGTCACAAACTCCGAGCAACCTCCGCTGCACGATGACGTGGCTCTACGCATCCAGCAGCTAGAGCAAGTACAGCAGAGAATAGAGGTTCTGATGGAAAACCTTCTTCTCACTTTCCAACGTCCGCCAAACAATGGAGTCCCTCTAAATGATGAGGCAAATGGTGGAGAAGACGAGTCACGTGCCCTTACCAAAAAGGACGTTGACGATATTCTCGCTAAAGCAAAAGAAGAGGATACACTGAAAGAGCATGGAATCAAGCCACCATATCCCTTATGGATGGACTCGGTTCCGTTCCCTGCAAAATTCAAGCAACCTACTTTCCAAACATATATGGGGAAAGGTTCAGCTAGACAGCACGTCATCCACTTCAAAATCCTAACAAGAGCTATTGCGGATCAAGATGCTCTCAAGATCCGTCTCTTTGCAAGTACCCTAAAAGGTACAACCTTTGATTGGTACTCCACTCTATTGGAAGATTCCGTTCAAATTTGGGCCATGCTAAAGACACGCTTCCTAACCCACTTCAAAGGTGAGGATCATCCTGTTACTATGGCTAAGCTCCGCAGCCTAAAACATGGAGACAATGAGTCAACGTACGACTTCATTCACAAGTGGAAGGAAATGGCATACAAATGCTCAGATGTGTTGCCACAAGCGTCGCGGGTCGACATATGCTGAAACAACATGAGCAAGGATCCGCTCCATGATCATCGGCAACAAATCAAAGGACCTAGGAGAACTCCTAGAAGCATCGATGGAGGCTGAAACGGTGATCAAAGACCTCAACAGTCAGAAATCATCAAAGAAAGAGTCGACAGCCATTGCAACCTCAAAGCTAAAGAAAAATAGGTTCTCAATGTGCAAACCAAGTCAACCCCTCAGCCGCCAAAGAAAGCTGAAAACAAGGCTGCGGCTAAGAGACCTGAACTCTTTAATACCTTCAAAGAACGAGTAGAGAAGAAATACCCGTTCGATGAAGATGTTGAAGAAATATTTGGGGCTCTCTTGGCAAATGGGAAACTCACCTTGCCTGACCCTAAAAGACCGGGAGATATTGGCAAAACCAACGATCATTGGTATTGCCCATACCACCAGATGGTCTCGCATCCTCTCAATCAATGCTTCGTTGTGAGAAAGAAGATCAATGAGATGTGGAAAAACGGAGTCATCACCTTTGACAAAAATTATGAGCCTACCGCCGTCAACATGGTGTCATATGGACAAACATCCAAATCACCAAAGAAGAAGATCACTACTTCCTTTAAGGTAATAAAAATGACCCAAACGTCCCAAGAGTTGGTTCCTTACCCAACACTGGATGGACAGCCCATTTGAGTGCATCCCGATCTCCTTGAAGATGAAAATTGGGAGGTCGTCAAAACAAAGCCGATTGCTCAACAGCGAAGGCAAGGCAGGAGACAACTCCAAAAGCTCAAACGGCAGGAGAAAGCTCAACCAAAATAAGAAGTCATTGAAAAGGCAGAGACCTCCTATACCGCCTCACTAGGGGCAACAGAAGAGCCCATTCCCAAGACTTCAAAAGTGGTAAGAAAATTCTCCCTCAGTGATTTCATGCCACCATAGTTCAGAAATGAGACTATGTAGGGGGCATCATACTCTTGCAACTCGATAATTGGATTCTCTATGAATGGATACAAGTCCAATGACACTGATGAGTGAAAGGAATCCCTTGAAACGGGAGACTACATCTCAAATGAAGAATGGATTCCCGAATCTTACCTTATGCCAGTAATCTAGTGTAATCCCTTACAGCCACAAGGATCCTGGTCTGATGATGAAGAAGACCAAGAGGCTGTTCAAGAAAATGCTTCCAATCCAGCACTCACCAATGCCCCAGTGGAACCTAATAATATTGAACCACAAAGGGCAGATGAAGAAGAAGATTTGGCTCCTATGCCCGATCTCGAAGAATATGCAATGATCTTGCAGCGTCTGGCCATAGAGCAAGAGCAGGATCGCATCAATCAACTTCGTCACAATCCAGAACCGAAGGTCCTGGAAAACCTACAAGAATCTCCTCCAGTAACTTCAGAAAATGAAGAAAGTTGCTGGATCGATAATCCTCTTACATCTGAAGACGAGTCTGAATCTCTGTAGTGCATTCTAGAGGCATCTTCTATCGGAGTTGCTTGCAATGCGATAGCTCGAGATGATAGTGCCTTTGAAGCTCCATCTGCCAAAGCTGCAAACTCTCAGACTACGTCCGGTAGCATATCTTCTGAAGCTACATCTTCTCGGGTGACTTCCACTGAGATGTCATCTTCTCAGCCTTTGTCTCCTGAAACTGTGACATCGGAATTCAAGCCTCTTCCGACTGATCACCATGAAGAAGCTCTGGCCGATGAAGTCTTCAAAGAAAACATGGTCAATTGGTCTCAGATACCCAGCCTCATAGGAGATGCCTAGATCGATGAAATACTCAACAAAGAAGAAAAGTTATTGGATGCTGTTCAGGACTTGTTCCCGGAAAATGCTCCATGCAATGCAATCACTGAAGACGGCAATGCTGCTGCAGAAACGTTTTCAACAAATGAGAAGGATCAACCCCTTGATTAAGAGGGTGATTTTCTAAACGAAGAACCTTCTCCAGAAGCTCTTGTAGTTGGTAGAGGTACCCGCTCTGGCCGGGATTACCACAAAAACTACAACCAATCTTCTTTTTCTTATGTAAATCCTCCGGGAAAACAAGCTTTAAAAGCCCCAAGTGGCGACAATAATGAAAATGCAGGCCCCAAGGAGGCTTTTAAGTATGACTTGATTGAGCATTTCAAACACATACCTACACGACTGCACATCTTAGACTTATTACGAATGTCCCCACAAACTCGTGATAGTCTTATTTCAGAACTGCAAAGACTGAATGCGGATGTTGACAAACATGCCCCACAAGTCCTACAAATTGAAATGGACAATAGGGTCAGAAAATTAAATACTTCCTCAAAGGGAGAAAAGAAGAAAACTGAGGGATCTTGCATTGAATGCCTCTCGGTCCAAAAAGCAGCAAGTGCTACCATTGCCTTCGATAAGGATGACCTCCTGCTACGTGAGACGAAGCACAACCGACCCCTATACTTCACAGGGTACATTAAAGAGATGCTGATACACAGAGTCCAGATCGACCCAGGTTCTGCACTTAACCTCATCTCTACTTCGGCACTTGAAGAGCTGGGTATCCCACCTGGCAAGCTGAGCCACACATCTGTGTCCATCTTTAGATACGATGCGAGCACTCAAAGGCTTATCGGCAAAATTAGGTTTAGGTTGCAAATCGGTGATCTTATCTCTGAAGCCACCGTGTATGCAATAAAGACCCCTTCATGTTACAACATCCTTCTCGGACGCCCCTGGATACACGAGAATGGTGTTGTCCCTTCAACTCTACATCAGTGCATCAAATTCGTTGGCGACGACGACTTGATACATCCAGTGTTTGCAGATAGAAATCCCTTCAAAGGCAAAGAAGTCCATTTTGCACACTCTCAGTCGTACAAGGATGAAAAGAAAAAGGAGGGGAAGAAATAGCATCATTTGCCAAAAATCTCCAAAAAGATAAAGGCAACGCTCCTCAGTAATCATCGGAAGAAAACAAGCCTTCCGGCAAGTCCGAAGAGAGCAATCAATCTCCTTTCATTATCTCTCTCAATTCTTCAAAGTCTTTGGTAATCACCACCAAAGCAAAGAAGGCAAAACAAAAGGCCAGAGGCAAGTTTGCTGTCTCCTTCGTGTCTATCATACAAGACACAGATTCGGATTCAGAGCCAGAAGACGTTACACCGTCAAGCTAAGCTGATACTCAACAAGTTCAACCTGCCCTCACTCCATTGAAGAAACCTGCCGACATAGAAGACCCTGCGTCTGCTTCCTTCGTTGTTCCAGCAACTTCGGCAGAAGAAAAACCAATCTTCTTCCATAGACTGGGAGCTTCTTCATCAAGTTCCTTGTTTGAACCTTTCCAAAATCAAGGTATGCCTCAACTATCCTTGTATAGTCTGATGGCACAAGCTATCATGAAGAAAATGGGTTATGACACTCAAAATCTAATAGGTTTGGGAGGTGGCCGTGGTATTCTCACTCCATTGGAATCCACCCTGACCAAAAGTCAACTGGAGGATTGGAGACTCCACCGTCATATAGACAAGTCTTCATACGGGTTAGGGTATGATCTTGACACTCCTATGAGACAGTTGACACAAAGGCTGTAAAGTCGTTTCACCGACCAAGCCTCAACATCTCATGTTGATGAAGACATTGATCTCCCTGGATATCTCTTTGAAGAGTTACCCGTCAAAGATCTAGAAGGCTCGTCAAATTGGTACAATTTCTCTGATGATGAAGAGTGATTGTCTGATGACACAGACACACGGTTTTCTAACCCAAAAGAACCATTGTCTCCAAAAGAAGTGCCTTACTTCGACCCAGTTTCAGCAGGTGATTGGGACCACCTCATAGCAAGCCTTGAGAAGAGTACCGATCAAGAAGATTTATGAACAGAAGCAGAGCCATAGTCTGAAAATGCTTTTGAAACTCCAGAAGGTCTTGTTGAGATGGAAGCCTCCGAAAATATTGTGGAGAAACCACCTTTAAACCTTCTGACAGAAGATTCTGTTCAAAAGATAGACTTGGGAACACCAGATAACCCACGTCCTGTATTCATAAGTAAGAATATAAAGGATGATGAGTTGCCCGAGTATGTCTCTTTTTTTCGTGAGTTTGTTGATTGTTTTGCATGGTCTTACGCTGAAATGCCTGGCTTAGACCCCAAAATAGCAGTCCACAAACTCAACTTGCAAGAAAATATCAAACCTGTCAAACAAGGCCAAAGAAGATTCCATCCTAATGTGATGGACAAAATTGAATAAGAAGTTCAGAAACTCAAAAGCGTTGGCTTCATCCGCGAGGAGCAGCATCCTGAATGGTTGGCCAACATTGTCCCCGTGACAAAGAAAAATGGGCAAATCAGGGTCTGTAATGACTATAGAGACCTGAATAATACATGCCCCAAAGATGAATTCCCGCTTCCCATACCGGAGGTAATGATTGACAAAACCTGCGAATTTGAGCGAATGACTTTCTTGGATGGCTTCTCTGGCTACAATCAGATAAAGATGCATCCCGAAGATGAAAGGCGCACATCATTTCAGACCCCATTTGGCGTGTATTGCTACACTATCATGCCATTTGGTCTGAAGAATGTCGGTACGACGTATCAAAGGGCTATGATGAAGATATTCCAAGATATGCAGCACAAGACAGTCGAATGTAATGTTTACAACCTCACCGTCAAAAGCAAAAGAAAAGAAGACCATCTCAAGATCTTGGAGAAGTCTTCCTTCGACTTCGCAAACACAAACTGCGAATGAATCCCCTCAAATGCTTCTTCGGTGTCTCATCTGGTAAGTTCCTCGGATTCATAGTTCGGAAAGCTGGAATAGAACTTGACCCTATCAAAGTCAAGGCTATTCTAGAAATGCCATCTCCAAGAACCCTAAGAGAACTAAAAGGGCTTCAAGGAAGATTGGCATACATCTGACGGTTCATTTCCAACCTATCAGGAAAGTGTCGTCCATTCTCTTGGTTGATGAAGAAAGGTGTAGACTTTGTTTGGGATGCTGAATGTGAAGCTGCATCTCAAGACATCAAGTCATACCTGACCAAACCTCCAGTGTTGGCTGCGCCCACAACTGGAAAGCCATTCATCTTGTACATAAGAGCTCTCAATTACTCTTTGGGCGCTTTACTTGCACAAGAAAATGATGGAGGAAAAGAAGCTGTTCTATATTACCTCAGCCGCATGTTGGTTGGTGTAGAGCATCGCTACTCTCCAGTCAAAAAAGAATGCCTTGCAGTGATGTTCGCTGTATAAAAGCTACGTCACTACCTACTGTCTAACATAGCATACCTGATTTCTATGATCAATCTCTTAAAGGTCCTTGTCACAAAAGCAGGTTCCCTCAATGCCCGACTGGCAAAATGGTCCATCCTCCTGTCACAGTTTGACATTAGATATGTACCACAAAAAGTAATCAAAGGCCAAACTCTAGCAGACTTTCTCGCAGAGCATCCACTGCCTAAGGATTCTCCGCTCAGAGATGATCTCCCAGACGAACCTGTCTACAACGTGGAGACTTCCTCGCCAAATGCCTCCTAGAACATGTACTTCGATGGTGCAACCAGGACAAATGAAAGAGGAAAGCTGATATCGAGAATTGGCATTCTCTTTGTTAGCCTCGACAAATACATGATTTCACACGCTTTCTCGCTACTGGAACCATGTTCAAACAATGCAGCTAAATACCAAGCCCTGATCATAGGATTGGAACTCGCCCTCGAATCCGGCATCACCACGCTGGAAGCATTTGGGGATTCTCAACTGATCGTCAATCAGATGAATCAGAAATATGAAATTAGGAAGCCAGATCTGTTGCCTTACTACAATAAGGCGCAATCGCTTCGTCAAAAGTTTGACATCTGTCACATCACCCACATTCGCAGAGGTAAAAACATTTGTGCAGATGCCCTGGTTGGACTTGCTGCATCTATGGCAATCCAAGAAGGATTCTCCCTCCTCTCAACACACACCAAGCAGTTGCTGAATGCTACCGAGTGGTTGGAAGTTGGATTTCCATCCTTAAAACTCTGATCGGTGACTGGAGGGATCCGTTCATTAATTATTTTATGTTCGGAATCCTACCTAAAGATTCAAAAGAGTGGGTAAGCATTCAAAGACGAGCCCCAAACTTTCATTTGGATATTCCTTCAAAAATGCTTTATAGAGAATCCTTCAATGGAGTACTTTTACGCTGCTTGTCGCAATAAGAGGCTGTAGAAACACTCAAAGAAGTGCATGCTGGTCTTTGTGGAGCCCATCAGGCTGGTCCTAAGCTCAACAATCAGATAAAAAGGTTAGGTTATTATTGGCTTATCATGGTAGCTGACGCAATACAATTTGCTAAGCGCTGCCAACAATGCCAAGTTCACGGAGACTATGTCCACATGCCTCTAGAATGGCTACACCCTACAGCAATCTCGTGGCCTTTTGAAGCCTAGGGTATGGACATCACAGGTCCTATCTCTCCCCTATCAAGCAAAGGTCATCACTTCATCTTCGCCGCTACTGATTATTTCTCCAAGTGGTCAGAAGCATTTGCGTTCAGTGAAATGAAGACCTCATTAATCCTTCAATTCTTGCGCACCAACATCATTTGTCGCTTCGGCATACCTAAAAGATTCGTCCATGATAATGGACCACAATTCCAGGATCATAGATTCTACAGGTTTTGCGATAAATACAAAATCCAAAGTTGTCCTTCGACTCCGTATAACCCGGCAACAAATGGACTAGCAGAAGCTTTCAATAAGATACTCTGTAAAATTCTCAAAAAAATGGTCTCTAGTCACAAAAGAGACTGGAGCAACAAATTCCCTGAAGATTTATGGGCCTATCGAACTACTGTTCGAGGACCAACCCATAGCACACCATTCTCCTTGGTCTATGGATGTGAAGCAGTTGTCCCTCTAGAGGTACAAATTCCTTCCCTAAGGGTATCTCTACAAAATGACATGATGCAAGAAAGCAATGTCAAACTGAGACTCCAAGAACTGGATAATCTCGATGAAAGACGGCTCGAAGCTCTACAAGGCGTTGAGCTTTACCAAGCACGCATGGCAGGATGTTTCGACAAGAAGGTCAGGCAAAGCGCCCACAAAAAGAGCGACTTGGTTCTTGCAGTAAAAAGGCCAATGGTTTTTGCCCACAAATCGAAAGGCAAATTCCAACCAAAATGGGAGGGACCCTTCGTCATCGACAAAGTCTTCTCCAATGGCGCATACGCTCTTCTAAATATGGAGGGCGACAGATGTATGCTACCCATCAACAGCAAGTTCTTGAAGCGGTACTACCCTTGAAGACTTCCTCTATTGGGTCAGAGCGATGCCTGCATGGCCAAAGCCTATTCCTAGGTACTTGCTCGTCAAACCCACTCCTCTTGGAATTTTCATCTTTACGTTGAAGTTCCTAAAAAACCTCAAAACAATGCTTACTTTCAATGTTTCATTGTTCAAAAAAAAAAAAAAAAAATCGAATCCCAAAAATCCAAGTTTAGGAGCCTCTTCCCCAACTTGACCAAAATTTTCGATCCTTGAACCCAAAAAATTCATGGTTTGATACAAAAATTAGGACCTAAGGATTTCCACCCTAGTCTACCCCGACTTTTACCACCAAAAATGGTTTTGAGTCAAAATTTACGACCCTCGGGTCTTTAAACAAAAATGGTTTTTCAAAAAACCGCGGGGAAGCGACATTTAGTCAATACCCGCAAAACCCAAAAATTGGAAGGATGTGAACCTCATTCGATACTTCCAAAACCTCAAAATCGCAAGGAAGCGACACCTTGTCGATACTTGCAAATTTTCAAAAAATCGTGGAGCCGCAACGTTTCAGTTGATATCCACAACTCAAATTTCAAAACAAAAACAAAGGTTCGAAAAAACCTAAAATTTCAAAAATCGTGGGGAAGCGACATTCAGTTGATATCCGCAAAACAAAATTTTTGAAAAAAAAAAAAGCAAGGAGGCGACGCTAAGTCGATTCTTGCACCCAAACCATGAGGAAGCGACATTCCATCGATACTCGCAACAAAATGAGTAAGGAAGTGACATAACATCAATATTTGCAATACTAATCAGCATGGAGGCGACGTTCAGTCAATACTTGCACCCAAATCCTCAAGGAGGCGACATTCCATCGATACTTGCAATACTATTCAGCAGGGAGGCGACTTTTAGTCGATACTTGCATTTTTGAAAACCAAAAACTCGGCTTTTATTCCAAAAACCTGGCTTTCACGCCAAAAACCAAAAACCGGCTTTTATGCCAAAAACCTGGCTTTCATGCCAAAAATAAAAAAATCCAGCTTCCACGTCAGAAAAATAAAACTTGGTTTTCAAAAAACTTAGCTTTCATGCCACAAAATCTGGCTTTCATGCAAAAAATAAAATTTTGGCTCTCATGCCATAAAACCAAACATTGGCTTTGACGCCACAAAATTTCGGCTCCCATGCCACAAAATCTGGCTTTTATACAAAAAACAAAATTTTGGCTCTCATGCCATAGAACCAAAACTTGGCTTCACGCCACAAAATTCCGGCTCCCATGCCACAAAATCTGGCTTTCATGCCAAAAAACCAAAATTTTGCTTTCATGCCAACCATGCCACAAACAAAACCCCACTGGCTCTCATACCACCAAAATCCAGCTTTCATGCCATCCCAAAAAAATTCGACTTTCACGCCATTTTAAAATTCGGCTTTCAAGCCAGGCGTTTGCCAGGCTTTCATGCTTAAAACAACCATTTGACAAAAGATTTTCATAAAATAACAACCTTTTGATCAAATTTTCAAACAAACCATTCCCATTCAATTCTTGCTTATTTCCATAAGAAAGGATTTTAGTGAAACGAGGGAATACAATAAAAAAAGGGTGAAAAAAAATGTTTATACATGGAGGTACCAAAGAAAAGAAGAAAAGAGTTGGTTACAAATCAGGAGCTCAGTCTGACATGGTCTTCAACTAAAGATTCAGCTCTTCAAGCAGACCTTTGGCCTTAGTGTCATGACCCGGGCCCGAGATTAGGGTTACCACGGCCAACCCCGAGTCGTGATGTCATACTTACTCCCGTAAACCTCGCACCACCGAAGTCAATACGAGATTCACAAGGGATCTTACATATACCTGTCAAATGTACAATTTTGCGGAAAGACATATATACATTGACATTCAACTGTAATATGTACAAATGCTTTACCAAAAGTAAAGTTTACTTATACATTTCATTTCCTATTTAAATCAACCATGCATATTCAAATACAATGCATGTGGTCACTAGTTACAACAAAATGAATCTATTCAAAATGTTTCCAAATTTTCTAAACCGGTCGCCTCCGATTTATATCCATTCGTTCAACCCTCCTGGGGGAACCGAACTGGTCTCCTCCGCTGGCGGCGCGGTCTCGGAACCACTGGTACGGCCAACTGGGCCTGTAATGTCATCAATAACACTGTGAACACGACGGTTCAACAATGTATACACAACTCTATGATAATCATATGTTAGCAATTTGATTCCAATCAATATACAAATCAATTCAATTCAATTCAATGTAATTCAATTCAATTCATATAATTCTTCCCTGTAGGAAGCATTCAATTGATGTAGTTCTCCCCTAAAGAGAGCAGTCAATTCATGTATACACTTAGCAAGTGTCTTTTCGTTGTCCTCTAGCATAGGTGGAAGGCGCACCATTCACAACCCAGCCTTTCAAGGACTCATTTCATTTCATTAGTGCTCACTTTATTAAGTGGTTACTCACTTTATTAGGTGGCTTATCAAATGTGTGGGATTTACCAGTGTCTTGATCAGAGATCACCGGCATCACCACGGAGCTCCGGAACGCTCCATCTACTGCAGCAGACTTAATCTTTCATACAATACAGTGTTTGTTCATTTCAGTTCTCTTCATTTCATTTCATTGCATTTCATTGTATTAATTCAATACGTTATTCAATGAGAGCTCAACAAGGAGCGTAACAGTAATAGACGAGAGAGGACAAGCCAACTCAAGTCATAAACAAATAAATTTCCTAAAACAACATTCGGGTGAAACGTTCATTATGCAATGTATGTGTTATTTTCGATGACATCACTTTTTAGTGAAATTTACATTCACATAAGTTTAGCTAACACCCATGAAGGTTTAGGAAATTATCAGAAATAAATTCTGATATGCCCTCAATTTCGGTCACCTCGGCTGTTACCTAGCGGTTAGCCGCATGAGGGGTTTCGGCTGGCCGAACCACATTCGGTCAGCTTCCACAATTTCAATTTCTACAGGACAATTTGTCCAATTTCGGTCACCTACGCGGTCACCCACTCGGCTAGCCGAAATTCAAATTTCGGTTAGCCGAACTTATTCGGTTAGCTTACGGTTCGATTTCCAGAAGCTCAACTTCGGATGGAAAAACCCTGACATGATTTTCGGTCACCTTGCGGTCAACCCACGGCTAGCCGAACTCTCAATTTCGGCTAGCCGACCTCTTTCGGTCAGCTCTTCGTTAGGTGTCGGTCAGGTGGCGGTCAGCCTGGCGGCTGACCGAATCACGCCCAGAAGTTCAGAAAATTCTGAACCGAATTCTCTGTAAATGAACTCCTTGAGTTCTATCAAATCACCTAACAATTGAAATCAAGATAATTGAGTATACTTGCCTTGTTTGGAAACTTCTTAGCAAGAATTTCCTTGTTTAACTGGAATCCAAGCTAAATTCCTCAAATCAAAGCTTCTTTTGAACCTACAATCCAAAATCAATCCACAAAACAGAATTCTTGTGAATTCTTTGAGCCATAACTCAATAATGAAACCATGAAAGTGCTGAATTCAACTCAACACTTACTTGTAGCTTCTTGATGGAAAGCTTGAGCTCTTCTCAAGTTTAAACTCCACACAACATAAGAAAGATGGAGAATAGGATGGTGAAGATGGAACCCTCTTCACAAGTCACTTGTCAATTCTCCAAATCACACACACACCTTGATGGAAATCAAGAGGAACGGAAGAAAAAGAAAGAAAAGAAAGAGAAAGAGTTGCTGGGATGAAGGAATGAACTCAAATGAGTTCATCCTCATCTTATAATCTCTATTTTTACATTTTACCCCCTCCTATTTCCTCTAATTACAATGCAAGTCACATGATTGGTCATTTGAACCAATTCACGTCGAATGAAAACAATACATTTACGGAAGTTAACGTACTCCTCAAGATACACGTGTGAGTATCAAGAGTTTCCGTATTCGACGAAATACGTAGAATTTCGTATTTACGAAAAAGTCCTTACATTACTTGATTTAGGTTTTAGGCTAAACCTTTACGATTCATTTCATTAAGTTCAATTTGACCACTTGAGCCAAATTCTTATCCATTTAGCAATTAATCAACATTAAGTCCATCAGACATGTTGAATTAGCGTTAATCCCGATTAATTAGAGTTAATCTTAATTAACTCGGGGCAGGGTGTTACACTTAGCCTCTAAAGCTTCCAGGCCACGTTTCTTCAAAACTTTACCATAAAATGCGGTAGAACGCTGCGACCCATCTTCAGTACGTGGAAGCTCTTCCCAGAGAATTTGTCATCGCTCATATTCCTGAGTCTTCCTCCGAAGTTTGCTATCAGCTTCCTCAACCTGGCGAATGAGAGCCCCCTTTCTATTGCGAGATTCCGTAATGGCAGCCCATTTAGCAGCAGCTTGTTCCTCCAAAAGCTCGAGACGCTGCCTGGCCTCGATGACCTCCCTATCAAGACGGTGTAGGTCCTGTGTCAGCTCAATGATAGCCAACTTGGTGACGTTCCTCTCCCGAACGAACTACTTCCGAGTCCGCAAAATCTCATCCACTTTAGATTTGACTTCGCTGGAAGGCTTGACAAACATCTCGTTGAAGAAGTCACCGTTTGGAAAGCTCTTGGTCTCAGTCCACTTGTTGCCCAAAGCAGTGACTTCGTCAATAAAAGCCTTGGCACTTGCAACGTCGAGACTGACCTCTTCGTTGTCAGCAAGAATGTCCTGTACATGTTTAATCATGCCGAAGCCAGTTTCCAAGTGACCAGAAGAGAGGGTCTCGATCCAAGAACTTAAGATACTCTTCAGCACTCTCTTCGCATATTGAAGAGACGGTTCGGATGAAGCTCACCCCGCTCCATCAGCCGGCTGCCTCTGTTATGCTTCATTAAAGAGGGATGGTCAACAAATTCTGTCCAATCGAAGATGCTGGCAAAGGAATCTCATCATGAGGTTTCATGTCTGCTGCACCAAAACTGGTAGAAGTAACCCCTACTTCTGGATTAACCCTGGGCACCCCCTGCTCTGGACCCGAAGAAGATGGAGGGATTTCTCCTGTTGCTTCACAACTTGTCAATGAAAGATGAAAATGTATGAATATGATCTTGTCAAAAATTAATGTCAATATTATTACTACAAAATACCTTCTTCAACGACCGGCGGGGAACTCTCTGCCTCCATGAACTCATCAGGAGCATCATCAAAAGTTGCATCAATGAATGGTTCAAAATTGTCGGAATCCTCTAGCAAGTCAACTGACAAGAAAACAAAAATATGTCAGCAAGTGGCGGCAAAGAAAAACAAAAAGGTGAAAAGCAAAGAAAATCATACCTTGAGAAGATTCTGGAACCACTCCAGAGTCCCTTGGTTCTTGCTCAGATGCCACGATTGGATCCGTCACCGCCTCATAGGCCGGAACCTCAGGCGTCATCAAATCATCATATTCCGTTAAAAAGGAAGAAAGCAGCGGATCAAAACAAAAAAATTTCTCACGAAAGAAAAGAAATGGAAAGAGAAAAGGGAAAAGCATACCATCATCAATGGTCACTTCCTCTCGGCTCCTCTTTTCCGGAGGTTCATCAGCATCCCCTGACACCTCCTCAGCAATGGTGAGAGGGACTTCCAGATTAGGAGAGTCTTTGTGCTGTCTCTTATTTCGGCGCTGTCCTATTTTCCTCTTGCTTCTATGGGACGGTCTGCTTGAGGTACCCGCCCCGCCATCAAAATCAGGCCTCTTACTAGAGTCCTCACTAGATGGTCTGCTCTTGCCAGTAGACTCCATGGAAGCCTTTGTTTGCTCTGCTTGCATCCAAGCATCGATCTCGGCCTCCTCCTCCTCCAGCTGTTTCAAGACCTCATCAGGTACCTTTTGTACAACTCCTGATCTGATGACGTCCTGTTCACAAAGAAAGCCTATCTTATGCTTCTCTCCCGAAAGGAAAGCCAAGACTTCCTCTCGTCGGACGCCATTCGATCTGCCAAGACCCTTCCCAGGAGACTGCTTTACATCAAGCTCCTTCTTGGAAAGCCCTCGGTACACTGAAAAGCTCTCCACGAACCACTTCGTGAAGCCAACAGTTCGGAAGGTGGGCAACTCAGGATAGGAAATCATTGCAGTAGTGTCCTCCATATTGTAAAAAGCCCACTCATTCCTCCCGTCCTGCAAACCTCCAAAGCGCTTCACTTTACTTGAAGGCACTCCCACGACGCCTTGAGAGAAGCCAAACTGCAAGGCAAAGTGCTAAGGAACATACGGCTGGATGTCAATGAAAAGATATCTACAGTACACCATCGTACCAACACGTATGTTGAAAAGCCACGCCTTCTCTACATTGGTCAAAGAATAGTGTCTCCCTGACCCTGCCCTGGTCGAATCATGGGAGACACCAAAATCAAAAGCCTTCTTCCACAAATCCGGAGAAAGCTTCACCGAATACTGCCCCAATCTCGATGTCCCTGAACCGTTGGATCCTCAAACGGGCAGATAAAAGGGATTCGGAAACGGCTGTCCCTCTAGCCAACCGAATCATAAAAGGGTCATCATCCTGTGCAGCGCCCAATGGGTGGAAACCAGGACAGTGGTATACATACGACGAATAAAAGACATGGGCTGAAATTACCCTATTCATGGGAAGCCCAAGCCGAATCAGGAAAGCAACAACCTATAGTTTGGTGCACAAATAGGAGTAGAGAGCAGGTACCAAAGCAAGCCGCCCTCCAAATGCCATCTAACAAGCCGGAAAAATGCAATATGGCCTAATGTACGTTCCATCTCCTCTAGCAAAAACAGCCTCACCTAGCCAATAAGTGAAGTAAACAACGAGATCTCTCCGCAGGGCAATGTCAGAATAAATGGCGTTTGTGCTTGCGAAGAATTCCTTCAAACTTTCTCGCATGACGGAGATCTTCTTCGAACCCGAAGTTTTAGCCCTGGCTTCCTGGGTCAAACTTCAGAAGACTCTTCGTCGTTAAAAAAGTTGGGGGACAAAGAGCTGAAATTCTTCCAACTGCTGCACTTGACTTTCGAGCCCTCATTCTCCTTCAAAAAATCGTAGAAGGCGACGAGCTGAAAGTACAAAAGTCTAAAGCCCTCAGACTGCTCCTCAATGACGCTGTCAATAGGCATGAACTCTTCATAGAGTTTGTCGAGGATGGGCAGCCCGGTAATGGCGCTCAGTTCATTCAAAGAAAAACCAATCTCACCATTCGTGACAACGGAGGTATTGGTTTGTGGAAGGAATGACTCTAACATGGCCATGAAGGCTTCATCGGAGAAAACCACAGTTTGCCAAAAAGCGAGAACCGCATCGAAGATCTCGGCCTCTTTCAGAATGGCCCCTCCAACCTGCAGGATGTGATCAGTCCATGACTCCCAGCTTGAGCCGGCACTGAAACGGCCACGAAGTCGAAAAGGCTTCACTCAATTGCTGCCATCTCCTTTGAAAATGCCAAGGCCCACTAGTCTCAAATCGATCGGCGGATGATCTAAACCTTGGTAACCGCTAGCCGGCATCAACATGTCCATACGGATAGGCGACTTCTCTGCATAACCAGAAGAGCCACCAACAAAAACCCTAGTCTTGATCACATTGGTCCACTTCACCCAGCTTGAAGGATCTTCTCTCTTAGAGCATATGGGAGAAAGGCTCATGATCGAGACAGTGCGATCGAAGGTCGACCGGGTAAAAAAAGTTCTCTCCTCACCATTAGTTGTGTAAGAGAACTGAAAACATCTCCTTGGGTATGTTAAGTCGTCAGGGGCTGCATCACCGAAGAAAACGGTAGGCTTGGGCACAATCCTTTGATCGTTCGTGACCCAAGGACGGTTGCTTACCACAATCTTGTAAAACTCCTCATCCTTGAGGGCAATCAAACGTTGCCTCATCTCATCTCGGTTGAGCGAGTCACACTCTTCCAAGTTCCTCTCCACATACTGGACCTTCTCCCAGGCCTGCTGTACTGCCGCATTGGAAGATCTAGCAGACCGACGAGGCACATCGGTAACAGGGCCCTTACCCTTGTTCGTTCTAGAGGAACTACCTGCAAAGGATGGAAAAAAAGAAATCAATCATCAAAATGACATAATTTTGCTAAAAAAAATCCTAGCGAAATTTTGGCATGGTTCCGGGCAATTCCGAAGAAAAAGGAAAAACTCTGAAAAAGATAGGAAGCTTGAAGATGAGCTCAACATTGTTGCGAGCTCATAATCAATGGAGGATTCTCAAAGAAGGCTCAGACTCAAACATTGCTATGAGATCAAGCCAGTCTTCTCAAACCTCCGCAAAATTGGAAAAAGGGCTCAACATTGCTGCGAGCTCCAGACTCCAAAACTTGCAAAGCTTCTCAAAATCCCCACAAGATTAAGAAAGGGCTCAACATTGCTGCGAGCTCCAAATCCCAAGTCTTGCAAAAGATTTCCAGGTGTGCATCATCATCATGCTCCCAAACCAGTTTACCAAAATCATGCTTAAAAGAAAATCATCATGCATTAGATGCTAGGAAAACCTTGACAAAAGTTTAACCAATTCCAACCCAACTTGGTCGAAACCAATCAAACTTTTCCAAGTCAAAATTCATGTTGACTTGACCTAGAAACTCTAGCCTTTTATCTTAATGCATCAAAAAAAAAAAAAAAAGAGACAAAATGCATGAACATCTTGGATTGCATAAACCTCATTATCATGGTGAGCGAAAAGGGGGAAAAGAAACAAAAAAAGAGACGAGAGAAGATCTTTAAAAAAAAAAAATCTGGACTGGCCCCCAGGCCACGTGGCCATACGGTCCTGTTCATTCGGTCACAAAAAAAGGGAAAGAAGAAAGAAAAAAAAAAAAAGGGGAGAGAAGCACATGGAAAAAAACAGAGAAAAAAAAAGTGTGAAAAAAAGAAGAGAAAACACGTGAAAAAGGAAGAAAGAAAAAAAAAGAGAGAAGAAAAAAAAAAAAGAAAAGGAAAAGAAAAGAAAAGAGAAGAAAGAAACCTTTTTCCTACTTCTACATGGAGTTTCTTAAGGAGGAAGAAAACTTACTTAAAGCCATGGAGGAAGAAGAAGAACTTGAAGATCCTTGAAGAAAAAGGGTTCTTGATCTTGGAGCACTCTTGAAGACTTTTGCAAATAGAAAGCAATAAGAGCAACAGATCCAATCTCCTTTGCTTTTATAGGAGAGAGCAAACCAAAAGAGGAAAGAAGGAAAGAAGTAAGAAGGTAAGTACTATAAATTAGCAATCTTCCTAAAAAGAAAGGCATCTTGAGATATTCTCTCCCAAGGAGGAGATCTTTTGAGAAATTCTCTCCAAAAAGAAAGGGAATGTGAGATATCCTCTCCCAAAAGAAAGATACTTTGAAATATTCTCTCCCAAAAGCAAGGAAACTTGAGAGATCCTTTACAAGTAAGGATATTTTTAGATATTCTCTACCTAAAAGAGATATTTTGTGATATTCTTTACAAAAATGACACCACATGAGATCTAAGCCATCTTCAAAGCTCAAGGTCCCATGGGTTAGCCCACATGAGCCAAGTTTGACCACCTAGAAACTAAAAGTGGCTTTTAGTCAAAATTCCTCTTACT
The DNA here is from genome assembly GCA_029852735.1 of Persea americana. Lineage (NCBI taxonomy): Eukaryota > Viridiplantae > Streptophyta > Magnoliopsida > Laurales > Lauraceae > Persea > Persea americana. The sequence continues at coordinate 25,459,624 of CM056820.1, read as the reverse complement.
AAGAGCATACAAAAATGGTTCTATGCCTCTTTTGAGTCGATTGGACTATACAAAAAAAAAAAAAAAAATCCAAACCTCATGAGTTTCCAAAAATCCAAACCATCCCACCTCATGAACCAAATTGAGCCAAAACCTTGAAATTGACATTCCACAAAAACCCAAACCACTCCAATGGAGCCAAAATTGTCCCAAAGAGTGACAAAAAGCCAAATCATGGTCCCCTAACTTGCCACATACAGCTTGTTAGGTCACAAGGCCAAAACCAAAAACCAAATCCCGGTCGCCTAACTTGCCACACACAGCTTGTTAGGTCACAAGGCCAAAATCAAAATCCAAAACCCGCCCTCTAACTTGCCACATACAGCTTGTTAGGTCACAAGGTCAAAAAACCAAAAAACCTTTCTTGATCTCGCCTAATGCACCACATAAAGCCTTTAGGTTCACAAGGTCAAAAAGAAAATTCCAAAACCCAAAAACCAAATCCAAATGTCATTTTCAAAATTTTGCCTTGAGATGGTACGTGATATCTTTCACTGCCATAAAATCCCCTTGGAAACTCAAAAGGCTACTCTATCAAAAGAAAAATGCGCAGAGACTCTTGTCAAAGTCATAAGCTCTCCTTCAAAGTTTTCTTCGAGGCACATCGACTGCAAAAGCTATGCAATCCGTCGTTGTACCTCGAGGGGGCATTTGTTGACACAAAAAATGTGACTTTGCCTCTTCAACATCAAAAGCTACATGGAGCCGCATCCTACTACAAACAGGCAAAGCTGCTTCAAGCATCAGATCTTGTCAGAATCAAACAAAAACTGCAAGATCCTTCAAAATAGTCAAAAGAAGGGTATACATGAAGTTTCAGGCCATTTCAACACCGATTGGCCTAACTTCATTCCTTCAGCGGCTGAGTAGGAGCTCTCGGCGGCAACAGCGTCGAAGATATCAAATCTTCGATCAGAGCCTATGGATGGTCTCAAAATACCTCCAAAAGGCTCCACGTCAAATTTCAAGTAAAACCGACACCGTTTGACCCTCCATAAACTCTTGAGCAGCAAAATCAAGCCTCTCGGCAGCGAGAACCACTGATGCCACCACTCATCAAACAACGCACGTGGGCAGCTTCTACATGCTTCCAAAGGGCTACACGTCAAATTTCAGGTCATTCCGACAACGTTTGACCCAACTTTGACGCTCGGAAGCAAAATTAGGCCTCCCGGCAGCGGAGCTCTCTGGGACCATGGCATCCAAATTGGAACTAATGGATCGTCTTAAAATGACTCCAAAGGCTCCCTGTCAAATTTCAAGTCAATCGGACATCAGTTGACCGTACATCAAAGCTCGACATCTTCCTCGCGGTGAAATCAAGTCTAGCATCGACGGGACCCCAAACGGTTTCAAAACTCAAACAAAAGCCCATGGTTGGTCCTATCTATTGCTCAGGAAGCTTCACCTCAAATTTCAGGTCATTCCGACATCATTTGTCCTAGTTTCGACTCTTGACGGAAAATCGGCTACAAAGTCTTCGGCTTTTAAAAAAAAAGGAAACTTTGTGTTCTGATTTGTACGGCTTCTCGTCAGGTTTTCCTCATGAAAATCGAGTCAATATGTGAGGAAATATGTCAAGAAAAATACAGGAGAAAGAAGAAACGAAAAAGACGAAAAAAGGGCGACCGAACGGTGACCAAAAAGGGACAAAAGTCCGATGGTTGCCGGCGACCATGGCCCAAGGTTGCCGGCCCCATGGTCGCCGGTGACCATAGGGATCCGGGTCATCGGATTTCGCTTGAAAACCCACTTTTCTAGGTATTTTTCGCGTTTTGAGATGATTGGCCCCTGTGATTTTTCCGGAATCTGATTTTTGGAGCATGAAATCCATCGATCTTCGTCAACATCATGGATCCGCCGTCGAAATCATGAAATCACCATCCGATGCTTCGAAATCGCCAATCGGCTGACCAAGAAAGCACACTTTCTCCCGGATCGATCGAGAGATCGACTGGACAGATGTTGCTGGCCCATTGGTGTCAACCAATGTCTAAAATTGCATCGCCATCCGACATCAAACAACATGTGGATCCAATGGCGATCATCGTAAGAAGAATTCCAAAAGACGCAGCGCGGCCTGCGACTCTTCAAGCGACTTGGCAACCACTTAATGCTGTCAATTGACCCGCTTATGACAAGTTAGTGCAATCATTAACTCATTATTTTGGACGGCCCAATCAGAAGCAAGGAAAAAGGAGTTACAAATCCAAGCAATCATGGCATTAAACCATGTAACTTCCCTCATCATGGAGATTAAAGGCAATTAAATGCCCATCATTCTCCATCGGCCAATCAGAAGCAAGAAAAAAGAGTTACAAAATCAAGAATCAAATACTTGTAACTCCTCCCATCATGGAGCATTAATGTAATCAACGCTTATAAACCCTTCTAATGGCCACCAAAAGCCTATAAAATGCGGTCATTCCAAGGAGAAAGGGTCCTGAAAATTGTCCGAAAAAATCGTCCGAAATCAAGCGATCAAGAATCTCCAAAAATCCAGAGGCTCTCCTATTTTGAAGAAACTCTGTAGTACCAAACACCACAAGGTGATTGAAGTCCCTTGGGGGGCCACCCCCCCAAGGTCCCCCTTCTCCTATCCAACATGGCTAGATGTGGCTTTTCAGCCCGTCTACTCGTTTTCTTATTGGATATAGGACCTCCCATTGGTCTTTATCCTTTGCAGTACATGACTCACGACTGTTGATCTGAACGAGTTCCCACAATCTCCTGAGAAGTTAAGTCCCTTTTCTTACTTTTCTGTTGTATTTTTTATTTTTTTTAAGACAAAAAATCACAATTCTTGTCTTTCATTATTGATGAGATTTGTAAATCGCCTTTCACGGCAAAATCGCCTCCTACGGCACAAAACCGCCTTTCACGGCAAACAAAAAAAATCGCCTCTCATGGCATTCAAAATCTGTCTCTTTTCTTAAAATATATATGCAATGGAAAGTTAGAAAAAAAATTGATTTCCTTTCTACTTGTGAAGGTGGATCTCCGGATCACCATTTCTAAATTCCAAGTAGAATAAAAAATCAGGCATACCCATACAAAGAATGTTGATGCCCGCTTTTCATCTGCCGGACCCTGGCGGACCGGGGGCAGAGGAAGGCAAGAGCCGGGTCCATCAGGGCTGCCAGTGTTGGAATATATAGGCTACAGAACTGTAGTAAAATTAAAACTGTAACAGTAGTACCGATTTGCAGCGATAGAGAAAGAAAGTTGTATATCCGGGATTTGAACGGATGGCAGCGGCAGAAGCTCATGGCCGAGGCATGTCTGGCGACGCTTTCTTTAGGACGATTTCCGCCCTTCTGGGATGAACCCAAATGCGAATAGGATCTCTGCAGGAATTGCCACCAGGATATAACGGCCTTCACAATAGATCAGGCTTGGTCGCACACCAAGTCCAGATCAATCTCCAGGAACCACACAGAATGCTCCTAGACAAAGAAAAGAGAAGGGAGAGAACATAGTATTTTTCTGTTTTTTGTTTTGAACCCAGACCGTAATTTATAAGGCAAAATACTATCGTTGAGCCTTTAAACCAGTGATTAATCACAACTTTAAATAGCATTAAAATAAATTTAAGCCACAACATTAACAACAATTAAAAAAAATTAAAACTGCGTTTGAATTTCAATTTTGAAAAAAAGGCCATTAATAAAAAAACTTTCATTAATAAAAAAATGTTTTTAATTAATGTTTTTTTTATAAAAAAAAAAGGAATTAGAAATTTCTGTAAAAGCAGGCCATATCTATCTGGGCCCTTCCAGACTAGGAGGGCTGGATTTGCACCCCTTGCGCGCTATATACACGCTGGATGTGCGACGCGAACGCACGCCCGATTAAACTTTTTCCAAACCAGCCTCCCTGGGTCAAGCCCGACTCGCGTGCACGCATAGGGCCCATGGCAAAATGTTCCAAAGTATTATATTCAATGAGCATCTCACTAGTAAGGTGACAGAGCTTGAACCTCACCGTCATGACATAATTTCAAACCTTTAGTAGTTGGAGTGAACAAAGTCTTGAACTTCAACTTTTTATATCAGTTCAGAATTATGTCAAGATTTAATCTTGGAAACATTAGGTCAGCACTTTATGGCCATGTGCTTAATCCCGGATTTCATGAGTGCTCTAGAGAATCTGCCAAAATTCTCATAGGAAACGGCCCCACTTCCACACTCATATATAGGTGAGTCTATCAAGAGTGCTCCTGCAGCTATGCACCCCACCATAGAGGCTATAGATCTCATTAAGGATTTAAATCCAACCTCATTCGCTACAGGTTATGTACTAACCATTAAGTAATCTCACACAACAGGGATGAGTACTGAGTAAACATACTCTATATGTCAGTACTCCGGTCATTAGGTTGGGTTCCCGCTATTGATGATTTATGGGCTTAAGACCCATCCTTTTTGTTGTATTTTTTAATTTTTCTCTTGCAAGGCCTTTTGTCATAGGATCTACTAAGTTGTCCTTTGATTTCACATAATCAATAGCAATCACTCCTCCACTGAGTAATTGTCTCACATAGCTATGTTGCAATCTTACTTGTCTAGACTTTCCATTGTATGTGGCATTGTGTGCATTTATGATTGCTGCAGTGTTATCACAATGAATAATAATAGGAGGAATTGGTTTAGTCCACAAAGGAATATCAAATAATAAATTTCTAATCCATTTGGCTTCCGTTGCGGCGGCTTCCAGAGCCAAGAATTCCGAATCCTTAGTGGATTAAGTAATAGTAGTTTGTTTCTTGGATTTCCAAGAGATTGCAGCACCTCCCAAAGTGAAAATATAGCCACTGGTAGACTTAAAATTGTCTAAGTCTATGTTCCAATCAGCATCGCTGTAGCATTCAACTTCAGCTGGAAAACTAAAGTAACATAATGCATAATCCATAGTATGCTTTAAATATTTAAGTACTTTGAATACAGCATTCCAATGTTCAACACCAGGATTACTAGTGTATCTACTTAATTTGCGTACAGCATAAGCTATATCAGGGTGAGTACAGTTCATAGCATACATTGAGCTACCAATCACACTAGCATAATAAAGTTGCTTTACACTATCATCATTGTTCTTTACTAATTTAATACTTGGATCAAAAGGAGTGGACATTGGTTTATAGTTAAAGTGATCAAATTTTCTCAACACTTTTTCAATGTAATGTGATTGGGATAATTTAATACTAGTGTCATCTTTAATAATTTTGATTCCCAATATTACACTTGCTTCTCCCAAGTCTTTCATATCAAAATTATTGGAGAGAAGTAACTTTGTTTCTTTCACACAATCCAAGTTAGTTCCAAAGATCAATAAGTCATCAACATATAGGCATAAAATTATCGTTGAATCACCATTAGATTTATAGTAAATACATTTTTCAGCCTCATTTATTTTGAAGCCATTTAAAGGAATGACTTCATCAAACTTCATATGCCATTGTTTTGGTGCTTGTTTTAGTCTATATAAGGACTTTAACAACTTACACACCTTATGCTCTTGGCCTTTTATTACATAACCCTCAGGTTGATCCATGTAAATCTCCTCCTCCAAATCACTATTTAGAAAAGCAGTTTTGACATTCATCTGATGAATATGTAAATTATACATAGCAGCTATAGCAATTAAAGTCCTAATGGAACTTATTCTTGATATAGGTGAAAAGGTATTAAAGAAGTCTACCCCCTCCTTTTGCCTAAAGCCTTTGGCTACTAGCCTGGCTTTGTATTTTTCTATTCTCTCATCAGGCCTTAATTTTTTCTTAAGAACCCATTCGCATCCTAAAGGCTTGGTACCTAAAGGGAAGTCAGCTAGTTCCCAAGTATGGTTTGCTAAAATGGATTCTATTTCATCATCTAATGCTTCTTTCCAAAATGCAGCATCATGGGCAGACATTGCCTCACTATAAGTAGATGGGTCCTTTTCTATTATATAGGTCTCAAAGTCAGGGCCAAAACTAGTGGATGTCCTCACTCTCTTACTTCTCCTAAGTAGGGGTTCCTCTTCTTTTGGAATTTCCAAAATTCTTTTAGATGAGGAAGGTTCAGATGTAATCCTAGTTTTAAAAGGGAAAACATCTTAAAAAAAGTCTGCATATCTATACTCAACTAGAGTTAGGTCTTCAATTTTTAGGAACCGATAGGCAGCAATATCTTGTGCGTATCCTATGAACACACATTCCCATGAGTGGGGTCCTAACTTCGGTCTTTTGGGATCAACTTTCCTAACATGGGCTAGACAAACCCAAACTTTAAAATATCTAAGGTTAGGCTTTCTCTCCTCCCAAATTTCAAAGGGTGAACAATTAGTTTTAGAATGTAAAATTCTATTTAAGATATAACAAGCAGTCAATAAAGCTTCACCCCACAGATTTTTTTGAGTACCGGATGAAATCAACATGCTATTCACCATTTCAATTAAAGTCTAATTCTTCCTTTCTGCTATCCCATTTTGTTGAGGTGTATATGGAGCAGTACTTGTTCTTTTAATTCCTTTAGATTCACAGAAGTCCAAGAAATCTTTTGAGGTTTATTCATAACCTCTATCACTTCTAAACTTAATCAATTTTCCATTTAGTTTAGTTTCAACTTCAGTCAAATAAATTTTAAATTTAGATAAAGCTTCATCTTTTGTTCTAAGTAAATATACATAGGTATATCTAGAGCAATCATCTATAAAAGTAATAAAATAATATTTTCCACCTCTAGTCATAGTGTTACTTAAATCACATATATCAGAATGCACTAACTGAAGTAACTCAGTTTCTCTTTCCACATGATAAAAAGGCTTTCGAGTAATTTTGGATTGAGAACATATTTCACATTTCTTGTATTCATCTTTATATTTAACAATCAATCCATCATTGCTCATCTTTTTCATTTTTCTAAAATTTATATGACCTAGTCTTCCATGCCAGTCATAAATAGAAGCAATTATATACGCAGAAGAAGAGGCATTATTATTGATTACATTCAACTTAAACATACCATCAGAAGCATAACCCTTACCAACAAAGATACCTTTCTTTGTAATTACAAATTAATCAGACTCTATTACCTGCTTGAAGCCTGCCTTGTTGAGAAGGAAACCAGAAACTGGATTCTTTCTCATCTCTGGAGCATGAAGCACATTCAGCAGAGTCACAGTTTTTCCAGAAGTGAACTGAAGTTCAATCTTCCCTTTACCAATTACCTGTGTAGTAATGGTAGTTCCCAGAGCGAGTTTACAGTCTTGGTTGACCTCCTCACAGGTCTTAAACAGACCTCTATCAAATGCAACATGTGTGGTTGCGCTTGTGTCAATCTACCATCCTTCGTTTTTTCCTGTGCTGCGTGTGTTTACTTCAGAGATTACAGCCACGGAGTGTTCTTCTTCAGTGATATTAGCTTGAGGCTTATTGGACTGGGACTGTTGTGGGAACTTCTTTTGATGGCGACATTCTCTTGCAAAGTGGCATGGTTTCCCACAAACAAAACAACCACCCTTTGCCTGTGCCTTGTTTGACCATTGGTTCTGATGTTTGTTTGAACCTTTTTTCTGATTTTGGTTATGCTTCTTGTTTTTTAAGGAAGGATAACTTTTCTTGTTTTTGCCTAGATGTTGATCAAATTTTCCTTTCTTTTCACCATCACCTTTTGGTTCAACAACATTTATTTTTCCACTGTTTTCATGTATATGAGTTTGATCACTCATCCGGGCTTCTTCTTCAATTTGCAGGTAGCGCTGAAGGCGCTTTAGTGAGTAATCCCTTCGTTTATGTCTCAAAGTCTTTTGAATAGCCTTCCAAGTTGATGGCAGTTTCTCAATTATTGTTGCTACTTTAAACTGTTCATCAACTCAGATTCCTTCTTTGACCATCTCATTCGCCAAAGTTTGTAATTCACGGACTTGAGGAAGAATAGGTTTATCATCTATTATTTTGAAATTTAGGTACAGACCCACTGCATATTTTTTAGCCCCAGATTCCAAAGCTCTCTGGCAATTCGTGCATAAGAGTATAGACCATACAGGTTGTACGCAACCAGGTTGAGGATATAGCCTTTGCACAAATAGTCATCTTCTTTCCATTTTTTCGTGCATATGAGCCCCCTAGTTTCTCTTCACGATCAGGACATGGTTCAGTTAAGACATATGCTACTTTCAGAGACGTTAACAGAAATAGAACTTTCTGTTGCCATCGCCGGAAGTTGGATCCGTCAAAACTATCTGGGCCCCTCCAGGCCAGGAGGGTTGGATTTGCACCCCCTGCAAGCGATATACACGCAGGATGCGCGTCGCGGACGCACGCCCGGTTAGACGTTTTCCGGACCAGCCTCCCTGGGTCAAGCCCGACTCGCGTGAGCGCATAGGGCCTATGGCAAAATGTTCCAAAGTACTTTAAAGTGTATAGAAGTGAAAACACATATAAAGGCTTTCTCAAGAATTGAATTTTAGCAATGTGGGATTCTTTGTATTCTTATAGTCTACACTACCCACATAAAGCAAAAGCATAAAGGACAAAACTTCTTTTTCAAAAAACATGTTATGAATTTTTGAAAAATTCAAACCCAACAGCCAGCAGGTTAGGTTTGGGCTAAGACGTACTTTGGCATGAGTGCAAGCCTAATAATGATTGAAGTTTTGACGGGAGAATAGGTTTGAGCATGCATGACAAGAAATATAGGATGCATGAGCCCACCCTTTAAATGCCCCAGTCTGATAAAGGCTGAACCCATTGTGGGCCCGGATTTAGTTGAAGAGCTCTCTTGTTACATTCAATAACCCTCTAAAAAGTACACTATAGTATATATTATATACATTTTTTTTTTCAAAAGAAATAAGTGTAGTACATATCCACACGTGTAAAAATTGGTTGTGCCTTTCCCAAATAGTCTAGCTTTGGCACCTACCACACGCACCTCCCTCACCAACAGAACCATTTCTCTGGAAAGAGAGATGCCTTACCACTTAGTGAAATATTTTTTTTTTTTTTGCTCAGTAACACTTAGGGTATGTTTGGTAACATGATAGGAATCTTGGTTCCATAGAACTAGAAATTCCTCAGTGAGAATTTCTGATAGAGAGGATTCATCGCATTCCACCTTTGGCTAGCATGGAGGAATTAATGATGATTCCTGCAAATCCATTTTGGAAAGAATATCAGAATCTGATGAAAAAGAAAAAGAAGCAATGACAAACAGATACTGATTATCTCAAATTCATCTCAAGTTCATAACCGCCACCCTTCACATCTTACATCCGTCATGACTATCTCCAACTTAAACCACTACCGGTCCATCTCAGATTTCCCACATTTATCTCGACATATTTTGAAATTTACACAAACAAAATCAGTACATCTAAAATGAAATTTCCACAAAATTTTATCTGAACATCTGACATCAAAACATAACATTCATATACATCAGAAATTCAATTCCCACATATTTTTCTCTGAACATCTGACATCAAAACATAACACTCATAGACATCAAACATTCAATTTCCACAAATTCTTACAAATATATGACAGCAAAATATAAGACTTAGAACATTTAATATCCAGCATTCAGTTTCCAAGACTTCAGCAATCATGTACATTCTGCAACACTTTAGAACTACTCCATGTAACGAAGTTCAATAACATCCAATAACAAAGCATCATTCAATAGTATTCGGATCCTTTGGTAGAGTCATACTATCTACCACAGTGATTTTTTATGTCGAACCACATCACCTGTTGTACAAGTATCAATATGATAAAGATTTAACTTCAAAGGTATAAATATTCAACTGAAAAAATATGATTACACATAATATGGAAATCAACATCACATTCACCTTATAGTCAACCGTAATTAATATCCTACTCAACTTCATTATGTTTCATAATTCAAAGGGCACAATACCCTCACAGTAAAGTTGGAAATATGGATTCACACGCCAAATATACCTCCTAATTAAGAAAGGTATATCATGGCTTGTGTAAAGGGGTTGACATTCACCAAGTGCTATCAATGTCCAGTTAGGAATTGATTACCATCTCCTACTAGATCAAAAGTAAAAGAAAGATATTTCGTAACTTGTATGCAGTGAATGACTCTATAGTAAGTTGTTTACTCAAGTGAAATGCATCCTTTCCTAGGGTCCAACTGAATTCTAATCCTAATTTGTTTGCTCCAAACTCGAGGCTCTTTCATATTCATCATTGAAGTGAACAACTCCTAGTAGCACTATGACCGAAAATAGCACACCAATAGCATAGTCTCAATTTTATATCGTCATAAACCCATAGTTCTTATACACACGAATAGCACCATAAGTCATCTTGAGCATGTCAATACTTTTACCAAGTAACAGCATGACTGTGAAAATATCACAAGGCAAAGATGGCAGGCAGTGTATGAAATACTACTGTTTCAAAATTATAAAAAGGAAAAAAGAAACTTCACATTACAAGAACATCCATGGGGCACTAGTTTTACATCTTAGAAGAGAAGAAAAATAAAGGTAGTGAAATGTAAATGCATCTCTAACCATATGCACAGGAGCTATTCGTTCAGAAATCACATTTTGGCACAATGCTAAATTTGCAAATTTACATCTCAAAATCTATCTAACATATTCCCAGCATGTCTACAATTTTCTTGACCTAAGACCCACATACAGGCAATTTGGAAAACCAGTAGCATAAACTCAACTACTACATGAACCTGGTCATAAAAATAAATAATTAAGAAGTACCAATTCAGCAGCCAAGTTCAAATGAAAAAACACCCAAAACCAGAAAATGGGGCTGGGGTATGGGTACTCTGCCTACAGAAATGAGGGACACAGAAATGGTCGGGCGTTTTTATGCTCTGTTTACAAAAAGGGAAAAGGTGGGCGGACGCTGTTTGGTGATTTTGGAAAACTAAGGTGAAGAAAAAATGCATGGAAAATTTATGAAATGTGGGTTTTCCTTAATTGTGAGGAAAACTGGAGAGGATTCCTCTATGAGGATTGTTACCAAACGTGCCATTAGTGAATTTGCCCATGGATTTTGACATGGGAAATCATGTTTCACTGATATGCATTATTAGGAAAACATGATGTTACTGTTGTATCAATCTAAACATAGAAATTTATAATTTATGGAAACTGCATTGTTCTTGAAAAAAACTCTTGCGATCAGTAGGCATCCACATCTGTGTGTCACCTCAAGAAAGAGATGCAAAGAGATGCTCCATGTCCCGCTTGGGTTCCCTAGCTTCCTCCTTTAATTGACTTTCTAGCGTTTGCTTCAACTCCTCCATCCAAGTCTGAATGGCCACATGCAATGCTTGCTCCTCTTGCAAGGCTCTCCTTCTCCTATAAGGATATGAATGATGCATGGCAATCTTTGAAACACCCAAAACTAGTCCCCTCACACATCCAGTAGTATTGGGACCAATAACCTATGTAAAAAATAAAAAATGCAAAGACCTGCTCAGGACGCGATCAACAAAGTACCTAAATACGTCAATAACGTAACCATTGCAAATGCATTGTGGTCCAGATCTCTCTCTGCAGTGGAGTGGTCACTCGTCACAATTCTACTAATCACTTCCTGCAAAATGAATTAATCAACAAGAGTATAAAGCCATCAATAATTCATTGTGAGATGGTCTTTTGAAATGCAAATGAGAGAGAGAGAGAGAGAGAGAGAGAGAGAGGATTTTTCACACTGATTAATCTCTTGTATACATGCAATTTTATATAAAGATAAGCACATATGGTAACCCCCACTTCATATCTTGAAACCTATTAAACCATAATGAGCATAAATAACACTAATGAAAGAAACCCATTTCATAGGTAGAACCTTTTTCCAATCTAACGACCTTCAGTTGCTTAATCCAAGCACCAACACTCAAGAAAGAAAGAAAGAAAGAAAAAATAAAAATACAGAGCAATAATGTTAACAGGTTTCTAGGAGACAACACCTTGTGTACAAGCCTACAACTTAGATATATAGCAGAGCATATGAACAAATTTTTATTTCTTAAGATCAAAGATTGCACACTCACACACACAGCATGACTGGCATCTATGGTTGCACTAAGCTGGTTAAGGATATAAATGATGATCCGAGCAGGGTGACTGAGTTTGATTCTCTTCTAAAGCAAATAACAAAAAAGTAGTAGTAGTAGTAGTAGTAATATGACATGACTGGCTTCCATCGAGTGTGTAAAAAGGCCATTACGTTGTTATGGTATGGTTAACATGTTAATAAAAGGCAAGAGCTAGGTAAGCATGAAAATGCTTGAACAGAGGGGAAAATACATTTTTGTTTAATCTTTAGACACATACACTGCACAATAACACAAACAAAACTCCAAAGAAGTTCATCACATTCCATTTTAAAGAGGCAACAGTTCTTACTAAGAGATGAAACAGATAAACTAAAACAAGAAGCATATATTTCTCTTAAAGATTCATTAGTGAAAGTGTATTTCACCATCTCTATAAACAGTCAAACCTCAATTTTGACCGTCTCTGATAAGATTTCTTTCTCAAATGCTTTGGCTTCTTAGGGCAGAAGACATCGGTCAAAACTGATTTGGAGATCAAAGAAGCTATCAACAAAGATGCAGCCTGCAACAAGAAGAAATTTGATCAGCGCCTTCCACTCATTTGTGGGTTGTTTTAGTAAAATTTTCCATTTCAAGATTGTTATTTTGCTATTCATTACTAAATATTTGCAGGTACAAGTTGTGAATGGAAATCCATACATGTGTTATAGGTACAGGCTGTTCATGGGCCAGAGAGCTTGAGCAAGCCCTGATCATTGTCTCCAAGCGCATTGCAAACATATAGCACGTGGGATATATTTAAGTCTCAATGGGCCAGGGTGGATAGTCAGTCTGGACCCAAATATTTAACGCAAATATACTAAATACTACCAAAGAGGCAGGTAATCTGGATCCTCTAAGGCTTTTAACCTAGAGAAATCTTGAGTTAGAGGAGTGGAACTTTACAGCTGGACCACCTATCGAAATTCAAACCATCTTAAAGGAATGCCCTCCAAGTATTTGGAGTATTCTCAAATTTTGCACGAATCCACTTTTGTGACAGCGTTGGATTGATTGTTCGATGAGAAGTGTGATAAACTAGGATTCAAACTCAAATTTTCCCCAAAACAAGCAATCCAACGGTGGAACAAACTCGGGTTGTCGTAAGATTTGAGAATACCTCATATAAGTAGATACTTTTATTTTAAAACGTTCAAATTTCAATAGGTGGGCTCCATCCATTCCATTAACTCAGGATTTCTCTAGGTTAAAGCCTTGGAGTGGAGAGGCTGGGAAAGTTTAGGATAACCTAAAGTTTTAGAAAACTTCATTTTCTTTTACATAAAGCCACCAAACATATTCCTTTTTAAATAATGCTCCCCCCTTCTCCAGAAAATTTCATGGTTTCACCACCTACTGTGTTTGGGCCTGACTACATGTAAAAGGGATCTAAGCCGCCCATGAATAGCACCTGCCCACTAAACAAACTTACCATGGCTTTGTTGCAGATACAAAATGATGTAACATGAACAGGGTTGTTTCACGTTACCTCCTCCTTCGCCAGACTTACAACATGCTCCTCTAAATCGCCCATGCATATGTTCAATTCATTAAGTAGAGGGATGACCGACCAGAGTGAAAGCTGCTTCACATTCAGCTCATCAGTTACCATGAACCATGCTGGTCCAGCAATAAATGTTCCTCCCAGCTCCCTCACCACATTGGGATACTTTGGATTTATGGTGCATAATTGTTTCCTATACTCCCAGTGTCCGCAACTCTCAAAGCTATAATCTGGAATTTTAATAGCAGTATCACCAATGTAATTGCATAGACCGCAACTAATAATGGTGTGCTTCCATGGGGCTAGTTCCTTAATCTGAAGTGGTTGGTTATTAGAACTAAAATAACACGCAAGATTAAGGTCAACCAGCAAGTCTTTGCATTCCTCAGATTTGATGAAATCCTCTAAGCCTAGTACCCGGACGCTCCTGTACAAGTTATCTAAACATCTAATTCCCGAGTCTCTGATGGCGTATTCCAGTGCTTTTGAGATCACCTCAATCGGACACCCGAGTAAAAAGATATGGTCAAAATGCCAACCCAGGTCTATTACTTTCCTTCTTATTATTGGCCTAACTTTGTCATTTCTTCATCCAATTGCCTTCCAAACTTATCCTTACTCTCTTTAACTCTTGAATCTCAACTTTAATCTTCAAATTAATCTTCAATTAACACCTACAAAGAGAAATTAATATAATTGAGTGTATTTTCAAACATATTTTGTATGGAAGCCATTGGAACTCATTTAAATGCATACAAATGGTCATCTATAATGGAAAGATATGAGCAAAGATGACGGGGAGGAAATTTATGATTTTTATGCTAAAAATAGTGTTTTGAGTTCTTTTATCTTTGGAAACTCATAAAATAATGCTATAAAAGTGTATCTTTTGTGAACTCATCACACCCCTAAACCTATATTTTGCTAGTCCCGAGCAAAATAAAAGAGAACTTACTATATGCAAAAAACGATAAAAAGTCTTAACTCACTTTTGCAGGAATCGCGGTTGCACTTAGCTAGTGCAACAAGCCATTTACACCCCTAAGTTTCCCCTAGTGGACGACTTTTGTCTCGTGAGGATTTTCAGCGAATAAATCCCACAAAATTCTTTTTATTGATATCCTCGGGTTTTTAGCAAGCTAATAAAAATGAGAGCAAGTTTAGAACACTATCCAATTGCTAAAAATCTTTCAATGATGCTCAAGTCCCGGAGTGTATTTGAGTGAGTTTAGCCAGCACTTGTACAGCTTTGGGTTATGAGAAAACACAACTTTGATCACCTTCTAAATCCATTCATTTTGACTTCAGCCTCACAGTCATACTCTCAGAAATAAAATCGCTTAGATTTTCTGACTTATCACTCTATATGTGAGTATTGGTAAGGCAAAAGGGCTCACATATCTTTTGAGAACGAAGAATTTTCAGAGAATTTATCTCATGGAAAGAACAACCATTTAACTGAGGGTGAAAATGCTCACTCAACTTCTCACTTGTGTAACATCCTAACTTTTCCTGAAATCCAATAGGGCTTTTATTGGTTGTAATGGGGTTAGGGGAAAGGGTTTGGTAAAAATATGGAAAATGAGCTTTTAGGGTTTCTGAAAAGGTAAGGTTTTAAGTTTTCTTTGAAGGATTTTTCTTTGATTCGTCTTCACCCTTTTTTTCTCCTTTTTTTTTTTTTTTTTTTTTAATGTTTTGTCTTCTCGTGAATTTCAACTTTCCTCTTTTTTCTTTTTCTTTTTTTTTTCTGTGGAGAACTTTTTCCTTGGATAGCTCATGTGAAGTATCAACAATGCACACTTCCTTCTTGCTTCATCTTACACTTCTCAAAAACAGTGGGTTGAAGGCTTTTTATTTGGGTGGAGAGGCTTTGGGAATTTCTAAGGAAAAATGCATAAAGGATAAAGGTTAAAAAAGGGTTACTATGGAAATATTTTTATGGGTAGGTTTTTAATGGCCATGGGGTTTTAATTTTAGATTGCCTATTATCACTTTACCAGGTCTAGAAAGGTGCTCACAAGCTACAAGTCAAGGTTAGTTCGCAATTTTGATGATACCCTCAATGGTTGGAAAGAAATAGGCACTAATGAGATAAAAGAAATGTGCTGAAAACTACAAGTTTGAGTAGCTCTTCATTCTACTAGGAATTAGAGCAGAAGAGTCCTTACCCTGGAGGAATAGAAAGGCTCTACACTCAATTGGTTTAGTCTCCATTAGTGATTTGTCACGGTCACTCAGATGTGCCCACTCTTCACTTGGACTATACTCATGTGGCTCTATGTGCAAGAATTTTTTCAAGACTTGACTTTGAGACACTCTTTTTAGGTTTTGGATAGTATGCTAAACTAAGATTTCAAAACTTATTAAGAAGCTAAAATCCTATGGAAAATTTTGGATTATTTTTTTTGGTTTTTTTTTTTTTGGAGTTTTTTTTCTAAACTAAATATTTACAGGCAAATATATGTGTGCAATGCAGTGCCACACCCCCAAACCTAAACCAAACATTGTCTTCAATGATATGCAATACGAAAAGATAAATGGACGAGAAAAAAAATCGGAACGCCTTACCACGGGGTGATGCCAAAAATGAATATTGGATTGCCTACCAACCAGCGTTAAATTTCACATTGTGAGCCCGATGTGACCCTGAAAATTACTTATGCAACATACACAGGGTTCTGAAAAAGGGTCTCTTCGACATCCTTGCCCTTAAGCTCCAAAAAATATTTCAACCTCTGGCCATTGACTTTAAAAACATTCCCATTCTTGGGGTTCTCAATCTCAACTGCCATATGAAAATAGCCAGTGCGCACAATGAAGGGTCCAGTCCAGCGGGATTTCAGTTTTCCTGGAAAAAGATGCAGGCGAGAATTATACAGAAGAACTTTCATGCCTGGTTCAAAGGATTTCCTCAAAATAGTTTGATCGTGGTTTTTCTTCATCCGATCCTTATAAATCTTGGCATTCTCATAGGCGTCATTTCTAAGTTCCTCCAGTTCATTGAGATGCAACTTGCAAAGGTTACCGGCTTTAGGCAAATCAAAATTGAACATTTTGATGGCCCAATAAGCATTATACTCTAATTCTACCAGCAGATGACAAGCATTCCTAAAGACCAATCGATATGGAGACATTCCGATTGGGGTCTTATAGGCAATCCGATAAGCCCATAAAGCGTTTGTCAATCTTAAAGACCAATCTTTCTGGGTAGTATTGACTGTCTTTTCCAAAATTTGCTTTATTTGCCTATTGGACACTTCCACCTGTTCGCTATTTTGTGCGTGATACGGAGTAGCAACCTTATGAGTGATAGAATATTTTTTCATTAAATTCTCAAAGGTGCTATTACAAAAATGACTCCCACCATCACTGATAATTGCCATGGGGGTACCAAATCTAGAAAAGATGTTTTCTTTAATAAATCTGATAACCACGTGATGATCATTCGTTCTGGTTGGAATTGCCTCTATCCATTTGGAGACATAATCTACAACAAGCAAAATGTATAAGTTGCCGAAGGAACTAGGAAATGGGACCCATGAAGTCTATGCCCCAAACATAAAAAATTTCCACAATAAGCATCGGGTTCAAAGGCATCGTGTTCTTCTGTGTAATTCTACCTAATTTCCAGCAACTCTCACAATGTAAACAAAATGTATGACAATCCTTGAAAAGGGTGGGCCAGTAAAATCCACACTGCAACACCTTTGCAGCGGTCTTCCTAGAATTAAAATGCCCACCACAAGCGTGGTCATGGCAGAAGGATATCACACTTAAATAGTCCTCTTCTAGAATGCATCTCCTAATGATCTGGTCCAAACAGTACTTGAATAGGTATGGGTCATCAAAGAAGAAATGCTTAACCTCAGACAAAAACTTAGACCTATCATGTTTGGACCAGTGATCGGGCATCCGTCCAGTGATCAAATAGTTAACAATATCCGCAAACCAAGGGAAATTGGAAACACTCAGCAATTGTTCATCCAAAAAACTCGCTCAATGGGATGCTCTCATGCTCGTAGTCAGTAGGTAATCAGGAGAGATGGTCAGCTACAACATTTCAGAACCTTTCTTGTCCCGAATCTCAAGGTCAAACTCTTATAACAATAGAATCCACCTAATCAGACGAGCTTTTGCATCTTTTTCATCAATAGGTACCTAAGGGCCGAATGATCGATGTAAACTATGACCTTAGACCTAATCAGGTATGGTCTAAACTTCTCCAGGACAAAGACGACGGCCAACAGCTCTTTCTCTGTGGTTGTGTAATTCAGCTGAGCGTCATTCAAGGTCCTACTGGCATTATATATGACATGGGGCAATTTGTTCACTCTGTCCTAGCACAGCCCGAAGAGCATGGTCAGAAGCATCACACGTGAGTTAGAAGGGAATTGTCCAATCAGGTGGCTTTATTATTGGGGTAGAGGTCAACTCCTTTTTCAATTGTTCAAATGCTTGTAGGTAAGGTTCATTGAAGACAAAAGGCATATCCTTGGATAGCAGATTGCATAAGGGTGCAGCTATCTTGCTAAAATTTTTAATGAACCGTCTATAACAACCTACATGGACCAAGAAAGATCTGATATTCTTCACCGTTTTTAGCGGTGGCAGGTTGGAAATGAGATCAATTTTGGCCTTGTCGACCTCGATACTGTTCTAAGAAATAACATGGCCCAGGACAATTCCTCTTTTCACCATGAAATGAAATTTCTCCCAATTCAAAACAAGATTCTTCTCTTGACATCTCACTAAAACAAGGTTCAGGTGATGCAAACATTCTTGGAAACTACTCTCGTGGACTGAAAAATCGTCCATAAACACCTCTAAAAATCGCTTGACCATGTCTGAAAATATGCTCATCATACACCTTTGAAATGCCGCAGGTGCATTGCAAAGCCCAAAAGGAATGCGCCGGTAGGCGAATGTACCGAAAGGAAATGTAAAAGTTGTCTTGTCCTGGTCCTCGGGTGCTATGGGTATCTGATTATAGCCGGAGTATCCGTCAAGGAAACAATAAAAGGCATGACTGACTAGTCTCTCAAGCATCTGGTCCATAAATGGAAGGGGGAAATGGTCTTTACGGGTGGCTGAGTTCAACTTTCTATAGTCCATGCACACTCACCAGCCCGTCTAGTTCCTTGTGGGCACTAACTCGTTCCCCTCATTCTTCACAACAGTTATCCCGGACTGCTTTGGCACAATATGGACTGGGCTTACCCATGAGCTGTCTGAAATAGGGTAGATGACACCTGAATCCAACAGTTTCAGAACCTCCACTCTTACGACATCCTTCATTGATGGATTAAAACGCCTCTGTGGTTCTCTGTAAGTTTTTACATTTTCTTCCAAATGGATCCGATGTTGAACCACAGATGGGTTCATTCCTTTTATATCTGCAATTGTCCAGCCTATAGCCTCTTTGTGATCCTTCAGGATCTCAATCAATTGTTGTTCCCGGACTTTTTCCAAGTCCGAGGCTATAATGACAG
The DNA here is from genome assembly GCA_029852735.1 of Persea americana. Classification (NCBI taxonomy): domain Eukaryota; kingdom Viridiplantae; phylum Streptophyta; class Magnoliopsida; order Laurales; family Lauraceae; genus Persea; species Persea americana. Next base: position 25,440,503 of record CM056820.1, on the reverse strand, counting down.
GGAGGGTCTTAGCTAGGCCCAAAAACACATACTTGAGGGTGTCAGGTAGTGGTTTTAGGTCAAGCTTGGTCGGTTCCTCAATTGATGGAACAAGTGGGGCAGCCGATGGACTCAAGATCTCTGGCTTGGGTTACCATTGATTCCTCTCAAAAGCAGGGGCAGAATTCAATAACGCATTGACTTCTTTAATGTTATTCTCAACATCAATGTTACCTCCAAAATGCGCAAGACATGTCTCTAGTGGGTCCTCACAAACTAACTGTGATCCTACACTCTCAATAAGCTCATCTAAGTAACTCACCTCACAAATTTCATAATCACTCTCATCTCTGGGTTGCTTGCCAATGTTGAAAATATTTATTTGGACTGTCATATTCCCAAACGATAGGTGCATCACACCATTTCGGCAATTAATCAGGGCATTAGAAGTGGCAAGGAATGGTCGCCCTAAAATTACCGGGATCTTCACAACATTTCAGATTGGTGGTCGGGTATCAAGGACTACAAAGTCCACCGGGAAAACAAACTCACCTACCTTGATCAAAACATCATCAACAACACCTTTGGGGGTACCTAACTGAAGCATTAGCTAGTTGTAAGGTTACCTTTGTCGGTTTCAGCTCCCCCAAACCTAACTCCTTGTATATCGAATACGGGAGCAAGTTGACACTCGCACCCAAGTCCAACAAAGCCTGTTCTATGTGATGATCCCCTATTTGACAAGAAATTGTAGGACACCCAGGGTCCTTGTATTTTATTAGGGTCGAAGTGGTAATGATGGAACTGCATTGCTGGGTTAGAAAGGCCTTTTTAGGTACATTGGTTGTTCTTTTGAATGTGCACAAATCTATGAGGACTTTGGCATAAGTCGGGATCTGTTGGATGGCTTCTAGCAGTGGGATGTTAATTCTCACTTGCTTGAACACTTCAAGGATCTTATCCAACTGGACATTATTTTTCATTTGACCTAGCCTCTTAGGGTATGGGGCTTTGGGAACAAAGGTTCTAGGAGGGGGCTCACTCGGTGAGGCAGCTTCTATTGGTTTCTCAAGTTCCTTAGTAGGCTCTACGTCCTTTTTTGGTTCATTGGGTTCTTCTTCCAAAACTACATGCTCCCTCCTCACTTGATTGCGAATCCCGCAAGTATACGATTGTCTCAAGTAATATAGACTATGGAAGTCCGAATATCCTTCCCACGAGGATCGTTACAAGAAAAAAAACACTGATCTATGAAAAGGAGTATCAACTCAAATATAGCTAACAAATGCAAATGGAAATAACAAAAACAAATGGAAACAAGAAACAAGATAATAACAAGGAAAATAAAAAATGTAAACTAAAAGAAAACAAGAACTAGATAACAAAGAGATGTTAGTAAAAATAGAAAAAACTCAAGTTAGAACAAACCATGAATAAGGTTGTAACAAGTTAATGACAAAAGAAAAACAACAAGGTTAATACAAGAACAATGGAGCAATGTTAGGTGGGTCAAGTGAATAAGAGTGTGAAACTAACAAGTGAAAGATAGAAAATGAGTGGATGGAGATAAAGAAATGTGGTAAAGTAGTGTAAAATCAAAGGTGGAATTGATAGTGTGAAAAGATAAATGGAGTGTGAGAATTAAAACAATTAAATAAGTGTGGAAATGTGAATAGAATCAAACTAAAGTAAGTAAAATAAGAAACAAGCAATACTAATGGATGATTGAATCATCTAGAATCCACTAAGTGACACTAATGCTCTTCTCTTTTCCAAAAAAAAAAAAATACTCAAATCTAATTACAAATCAATGCTTAGATTTGGAAAATATAACTTTAAAGCTCTAAGATAGAAATTAACAATCTAATAAGCCAAGATTTTCTTCCCTTCATAAAAGAAAAGATTCCCAATGACTATCTATCAAAAGTAAGCATAAACCATCAAAAGATATTAACTCCTAAGCATGATTTATCAAACCTAAGCATAGATAGTAAAAAGAATGCTAATATAAAAACTAAGCATGGAAGGTTGCACAATGCAATGAAGAAAAATCTATTCTAGCATATTAAGCACATAAACATAAATAAGGGAATTAAATTAAAGAGCATAAGCAAAAGGAATATGATCAACTTAACTTCATCTAGAAGATCCAATCAAAGGGATTAGCCACCCATTGGAGAAGATAAAGCTTTCATTTCCATTCCAAATCTTTAATTTTTACAAGGTTTTCCTCACTTTCTCTCTACAATTGCTCTTAATTACATGAATAGCTTAAGTAAAGAGGAGGAGGCTCTCCTTGTTTGTGTCCGGTCAGATTGCCTATGGTCCTCTTCTGATGTGTTAGCCTCCCTTGCAACCATTCTACGGGTGATAACCGCATTAACTGCATTGACTTGCTCATGGACTTTGCCCTTGTCATCATGGACAACAAATTGGACCGTTGAAGTTTGGCCTTTGGGGTTGGCTTCGGGCTGACTTGGAAAGCTACTCCTGTCTCTTTGAGCTATTGACCTGGCTAGCTGGCTAACAGTGTATTCCAGCTTGGGAATGGACTGGGTATTGGCATTCAAATTCTGAGTAGTGCTTTTTTGGAATTGGAGGGTATTTTGGGCCAACATTTTCATTGTCCTCTAGAGAACTTATCTGCTGATTTTGGGATTAAGATTCTGACAACCGTGGACCATGGGTGGTCCCTGTGACACTTGGGGTACTTGAGGCTTTTGGTATCCAGGAGGTGGCATATGCTGGGCCATTGGCTGAGAAGGGTTTCCTTGGTGTTGTCCATTGGTCCATGAAAAATTAGGATTATCGTTCCAACTAGGATTGTATGTATTCGAATACGGATCATACTTCGTTCGCTCATATCTGGTATTTTGGTAAAGTGCACTCACCTCCTCCATACTCTCACTATGACTTTGACCAAAGAATGCTCTACATTGGGATCCAGGATGGGTAAAATCTCCACAATTGGTGTAGGGTGGGGTAGTAGGGGCACTAACCGCTTGGCTCATCTTTAATGATTCTAGGGTCTTTGGGGTGGTTTGCTGACAGGTCTGGTTCATTTCAAGGGCTTCCAATCTCCTTGTCAACGTGGCCAACTTGGCCTCGGCCTCGAATTTAGGTTCCGCTCTATGCATGCCCCTTCTTTCTGCAACAATGGTTATTTTGGGATCCTCTCTGATAGGTTCCTATTGGAGAGTGTTCTCAGCGACCTCCTCAAGGTATGCCCAGGCTTGGTCAGCTTTCTTTTTTGAGTGAATACTCTGTTGCAGAAAGACTCCACCATGGTCTTGGTGTGATAGTCCAGTCCTTCATAAAGGATTTGGACTAGCCAGATCTTTTCGAATCCGTGATGCAGGCATTGTAACAGTAAGTCTTTGAAACTTTCCATGTACTCATACATGGTTTCTCCCTCCAGTTGGTGGAAGCTGTTCAGGGTATGTCTAATGAAGGCCGTTTCTGTTTTGAATAAAACTTTTTATAAAAGGCTTCCACTAGTCCCTCCCATGTGTTTATGGAATTAGCCTGTAGAGCGTAAAGCCATGTTTTCGCTTTCTCCTTTAGCGAAAACGGGAATAACCTAAGCTTAAGGGCCTCTTCAAACATATGGTTATACTTCATGGTCCCACAAATTTCCTCAAACTCTCTCACATGCTGATATGGGTTCTCATTTTCCACCCCTTGGAAAATTGGTAACATCTGGATTAGGCCGGATTTCAGCTCATATGAAGCATTTGTGGTGGGTATGACGATGCATGAGGGTTGGGTAGATCAAGTCGGGTACATGTACTCCCTAAGAGTCATGGGTTGGGTTGGTGGGTTGCCATCAGCCATTTCCTCAATGGCAATGGAGTCCGCAAAATTATCAACAGGGATATTGAATAAATCGAAGCTCTTTAAACGACCCTGCACACGTAACCAATTGTACATTCACTACCACTCAACTCCGAAAGTGATGGTCCGCTCAAGTGATGATGATCGAGGATTAATGCTTAAACACAAACAAGCAAAACAAAATGACTTTGAAAAACAAACCAAACTTTACTTAACTAAGGCTACCTAAGATTAAATTAGATAGCTCCTAACTGTGAAGAGTACACCTAGGCCTCCAATCCGGTCTTATGAAACGTAGTCGGCCAGGCAAGCTCCCAGGGGATTGGTGGGATCACGATGCACGTGGCAAAGGTTCCGCTTAAATACCAAACTCCTAGAACAGATGAACTGTCTCCCTTAAGGGACAAGGCTATTCTAGGCACCGATTTCCATCAAGGAGTGCAAATGGTACAACCTTTGATAGTCTTCTCCTAATGAGCTCGTGTCCTAAGGTTACTTTTTTACTAAAGTTTTATTAAAGGCTAAGGATTCCTGAGTAGTGAGGAAAATGAGTTCCTATGGGCAAGGAAATAGTAATAAAATCCAATCCTTATCTTGTTGGGGGTATGATTGCCCTTACTAAGTGTGTGCTTTCCAAATTACTTTGTATATTTTAAAATGATTAAGCACTATAAAGCAATTAAACAATCAAACAACCAATAAAATTAACCCACTAACTGAGGATGCATGGGTGTATCGAAATATGCACCTCCCAAACTAAATTGGGGGAAGATTGGTTGAAGTCAACCCAAGCCACCAACACCAATTTCAGTGTACGAACTTGGGGGGGGCACGACGGTATCGTCCAACTGTCCTCCTTCCTTAATTATTACAATGCTTTGAAAACTTAAACGAACTTAAAAATTATTACAAACTTGAAATGAATCCTAATACAAGATTTTCTAAGAAAGCAAATTAAATTCCTAAGTTAGAGTTCTTTGGTTGCACTTTTTCTCTTTCCTTGCTCCAACCGCGGAATTCCTGAAAATACAAACAAGGAAAATGTGTAGAATCCGCAATGAAAACTAATAGAAAGAATAAAAATGCAACGAAGCTATATGAGAGTTGAAAATCCTTAAAATTAAGGATTCCTATTTACGCCGATCCCCGGCAACGGCGCCAAAAACTTGATGGCGTATTCTAGTGCTTATGAGATCACCTGAATCGGACACCCGAGTAAAAAGATATGGTCAAAATACCAACCCAGGTCTATTATTTTTCTTCTTATTATTAGCCTAACTTTGTCATTTCTTCATCCAATTACCTTCCAAACTTGTCCTTACTCTCTTCAAATCTTGAATCTCAACTTTAATCTTCAAATTAATCTTCAATTAACACCTACAAAGAAAAATTAATATAATTGAGAGTATTTTCAAACATATTTTGTATGGAAGTCATTGGAACTCATTTAAATGCATACAAATGACCATCTATAATGGAAAGAGATGAGTAAAGATGATAGGGAGGAAATTTATGATTTTTATGCTAAAAATAGTGTTTTGAGTTCTTTTATATTTGAAAACTCATAAAATAATGCTATAAAAGTGTATCTTTTGTGAACTCATCAGTCTCCACCAAAGAATTTAGCCACAAACCCGAGGGGAAAGGCGAGGAAGCTAAAGAGAAGATCTGCAAATTCTTCCCCACCTTCAGCATACACAACTTTGTTGTTAGATTTGTCCACTAATAGCTTCACACTAATCTTCTTAGAGTCGCTACCATTCCCTTTCCCTTCCCTAGGTCGAGTTAAATCTTTGGAATCAAGAGCAATGTCTTTCAAATGAAGAGCATCTAGTTTGGAATCAAGGTCTGCTCTATCAACCGTATGTTGGTTCTGCAGGAACACGTCTGTTAAAGGTGTTTTAGTGAGTATCAAGCAGTTGAGAAGGCGCAAAACCTACCAAGAAAAAAGAAGGGATGTAAATGGAGTACATGTTTCCTGGGTCATAAACAGAAAAAGAGCAAGAAAAACAAACACAAGCAGGAAACAATTCTAATACCTCTGCTGCCCCAACATTCACGTTCCTCTCCTCAAGCACAGAAACATCATAAATTCCTAGTTCTTTAAGCATTGTAGAGGCAGCTTTGACAGAAGTAGGAAACACTTGTAAATCATATCTTATGATAAACCTTATGTTTCCCTTAACAAACACTCCATCCTTACTAGATGCGCTGGCATTAGACTTCTCATCAAATACTATATGCTTTTTAAAAGATTGTCCGCACTCACATTTAGAATCGTAAACAGTACTAATCAAGTGGGAACCATGAGCACAACAGTTCCATGAGCATACATAGTAGTTTGTAGGCTTCATGTTGTCGATATCCACCTTTCGATTGTTGCAGTGTTCTTCTGAAGCGCTTTTTGGATAGAGCAACATTTTCTTGCATGAATTTGTCTGCAGAAGGTTTATGTCCAGATCCTTCACACTCTCATATAACGTAGTTATGCCACCCATTTTTGATTCCTTGCCAATGAGACGAACGATAGTCCCCATGAGCATTGTCAAGAAGCTAAAGAGAACATCAACAAAATCGTTGCTAGATTTGGCAAATACCACTCGATTCATCTCCTTGTCCACCACAAGTTTCAAGCTCATCTGATTGCCTTCCATGAATGATTGAGGAGAGAACAATGGGGAAATGAATGTCACAAAAATTTTTAAGTGGCCCTTATGATACAAAACAGAAAGTGCTGTTTATATAAAACTCTGGAAAGGTAGCTTAGTTTTAAGAAGAACCCAAAATGATAACTATACTGTCTATAGAAGTGGAAGGGATGGATGCATCAAGAGGATTCTTCCACTTGAAGAAATGTTGGAACAAAGCAAAAGCACTAAAACTCAGCAAACTTGCAAAAGAAAAGGTATAAAAGCATACAAAAGAGGATTCTTCTGACAATGCATATGAATTAACTAGAAGAACTGTCATAATGCATACCTTTGGGTCAAGAAAGGGAGGCTGGAAAGCTCTTAAAATGGGCTAAAATCAGCCCTGTCATTTAGTCATCTTAATGGGCTAATTTACCTGGACTTAAAATTTAAAAGCCTCATGGCAAATAGAGAATGTAGCAGAACAGAAGATGGTTGTAGTGAATGTAATTCGACCCAAGTGAGTCCCATGGGCTCACAGGTGAAAATCACATAAAACAAATTGAAGCATTTTAAATCCTTAACAGTCCATTCCTTGGATGATAACAAGTCCAACTTTCCTCTTCTTTTCCATCGATTTTCAACTGTGGGTCTCACATGAATCAGATGCCCCTGCTCAAAAGTAGACCAAGTGATGGAAAGAATCGTATGAGGATTCTCTCTGAACTCTGCTAGCTTTTACTTTCCTAAATATCAAGTCGAGTGCTAGCTTTTCCATCGTCCAAACATTTCCTCCAAGCAGAAGAAACACTTTGTAACAGCCTCACGGTTTTGTTTCTGATGGGCAGAACCCATCAAAAGGCCTCATGCAAGGTAAGGGTATAAGCTCTACATATAAACCCATTCACTTTCCTCTCTGTAGTCGATGTGGGACTCCGAGATGTCACACACTCCTCTGTCTATGGACAAACAATAGAAAGGGAAAAACTCTCACAAGTTTTCTATCAGTGATAGAGCGGAAACCAAATCCCCCAGAAAGGAAAACCACTCAACGGTTGAAAAATCCATTTGTGTTTGATCTGGAATCATGGCCGCGAAAGAAATCAGCTTGAAACTCCTGGTACACAAAGAAAGAAACCAGATTCTCTTCGCATAATCTGGGAATGATTTCATTAACGTTCTCTTCAACTTCCTGACAATGCCAATAGGGATTGTTATGAGGCTCGCTGGCAAGCAATAAAAAATCGGCTGTTCATGAGTAATTTATATGAGTGTAGAGTATCTAGACATGCAGTATCTACAGACGGAATCATGCAAGAACAGGCTACTTCATCCAAAGAGTGCTTCGGAAGAGCATTGCAGATAGCTAATGGTGAATATAGATGATACCGAGCCAGCCAACTACTATTGTGCAACTGTGGGTATCCTCCTCTCCGCTCATACTTTAAACACTTGATCAATGAGTATCTTTCGAGTAAGCGATGTAGTTGTGGAAGCCAGGTGAATTGGAAGATACCTATAGAAAAGTCAGAGCAGGGTGCAGGTCCTGCAGGAGATATGAAGGATGGAGTATTTGTTAAAGGAATATCGAGATATATGATCATAGATGATTTGCAAATATCGCCCATTTGTATAGGGACAACCTTGGAACTGCTTAATAGATTAGGCATCACTAATGCCATTATGTTTGAGCAGAAGAATGTGAATCTTGGCTCATAGGAGGTAAATGCTACTTTACTTACTTTTTTTTATGCCAAATTTAGGAATTGGTAAACTTATCCTAGATCTGTTAGCTGGGTCATCGACGGCTCATTTGGCAACTTCACTAATCAGAGTCAAGTCAAATAAAGCCCATTTTAAAAAAACAAAGTCATATCAAAAGTACTTTAATTCAAAATTTCCATCATATTTCTCAAAAAAAAGTAAAAAAGCAACCCCCTTTCTCTACTAAAATACAAGAAAACTCTACTTTTCAATACAAAAGGTCAAAAAAATTCCATCGTAAACAACTAAAAATAAAATACCATCATAATCCACTTATATTTTATTCTTTAATCAAAATAATCTTTACTTCACTCAATTCCATTAGTAAAGCCCACCAATAGGGCAGTGCTTTATGCCCTTAACTCTGTCATAAAATCCTTCTTTCTTGCTTGTTTGCTTATTGTTTTGTAAATCCACTTTATTAGCGAGTAAGGTGAAGGGTAATTTTAAGATACCATAAAAAAGGTGTAAAATAAAAATAATACCATGTTTTAAAAAATACTTCTACTTTAAAATAAAATTTAAAAAGTTACTTTCTCAAGTCACTAAAAAGTTACTTTCTCAAGTCACTAAAAAAAACCATTTTTCTTTTAAAAAATAAAAAGAGCTACATTCTTATTTCACTGAATGACAAAAGCCATCATCACTTTTTGATCTGGCCTCTCTTCTTTTCTTGTCTCCTAACTTGACCGTTCATCCCACTTCACTTTATTAATGAAGTTGTCAAACAGATTTGGGAAATAAATTCCTAAAAATTATAAGAAATGTATTAGCTGAAATGGCTAAAACTCGGTTCATATTGCTTCCGCTATCATTTCATATTGCTTCCGTTCTTAACCATTGGTCATTACATTGTTAAAAAGTTTTAAATTGGACCTTACTGTGGACCTATGATCTTGGAAGTTCTCAAATTCTCTGGGAAGTAGCGCGCCAAATTTAGGTACCTTAGCGGTAACTCAGCTTCCGGAATTGGGGCGTTACACATAAGCACATGTAAAACCCAATTTTTCTCTCTCATGCGTAAAAGTGCAGATGACCCCTCACTTTGTTGTCCATTCAAGGAGTGATTACAATTTTTCGCTCATGAATTGTACCTTTACTAATCGAGTTTTAGCCATTTCAGCTAATACATTTCTTATAATTTTTAGGAATTTTTTTCCCGGATCTGTTGGGTAACTTCATTAATAAAGCGAAGTGAGATGAACAGTCAAATTAGGTGATAAGAAAAGAAGAGGGACCAAACCAAAAAAATGATGATGGCTTTTTGTCATTCACCGAAATGAGAATGTAGCTTTTTTTTATTTTTTAAAAGAAAATGGTTTTTTTATCATTAAGTGACTTGGGAAAGTAACTTTTTGAATTTTTTTTTAAGTAGAGGTGTTTTTTAAAATAAGGTATTTTTTAATTTTACACCTTACTTTACTAATAAAGTGGATTTACAAAACAGTAAGCAAACAAGCAAGAAAGAAGGATTCTATGACAGAATAAGGGCATGGAGCACCTAGGGATGACTCAGCTAACAGATCTAGGATAAGTTTCCCAATTCTCCTGTATTTGGCAAACCGAAAAAAAAAAAAAAAGAAAAACAAAAGAGTAAAGCAGCATTTACCTCCTCGGAGCCAAGATTCACATTCTTCTCCTCCAACACAGTGGCATCAGTGACACCTAATCTCTTAAGCAGTTCCAAGGTTGTCCCCATACAAATGGGCGATAATTTCAAATCATCTGTGATCATATATCTCGATATTCCTTTAACAAATACTCCATCCTTCATATCTCCTGCAGGACCTGCACCCTACTTTGACTCATCTTTAGGCATCTTCCAATTCACCAGGCTTCCACAACGACATTGCTTACTCAAAAGATACCCACTGATCAAGTGTTTAAAGTTAGAGCGGAGAGGATACCCACAGTTGCACTTGCACAAGTAGTGGTTGGTAGGCTCGGTATCATCTATATTCACCATTACGTTTCTGCAATGCACTTCCGAAGCACTCTTTGGATGGAGAAGCACGTTCTTGCATGATTCCGTCTGTAGATACTGCACGTCCAGATCCTCTACACTCTCATATAAATTTCTCATGCAACCGATTTTTGATTGCTTGCCAGCGAGCCTGATAACAGTCCCTATGGGCACTGTTAAGAAGCTGAAGAGAACATCGACTAAGTCATTCCGAGATTCTGCATAAAAAACTTGGTTTTTCTGTGTGTATCAAAAGTTTCAAGCTGATTTCATTGGCAGCCATGATTCCAGATCAAATACGGATACAGATGGATTCTTCAGCGGATGAATGGTTCCCCCTCTGGGTAATTCAGATTCCGTTTTCTAGCCGAGAGAAGACTCTATAAAAATAACAGTATAGATACAGTTGTCCACATGCATTCTCTTTGGTCAACTATATTAAATATGAAACTAATAAAAATGCTAATGATCAACTTCATCAAAATCTCATCACTATTATGGATTTCTAAATTCACATAAGCAATAAAACAAACTCAATTGGGATTTATCTACAGGAAATATAGATTGAAAAGCTAGAAAGCATTTTCAAGTGATCTAATTGGTCAATCATGCCAGAAATAGATTTAAAAAAACTCAAAAATCATTAAAAAAAAGATATAAAATAGCTCAAAAAATGAATACGAGTTGGGAATCTTTGAACATGTGATGCAAAACAATGATTTCAACATGATACAAGGATCAACATGATACAAGGAAAAAGGAGCTGAAAGAAGAAAAAGAAAAATGATGAAAACAGAGACTTTTTATTCATTGAAATACTCTCTTGAGAACTGTGCATGGCTTCAATCTGGTGATTTCCTCTTTTTATTTTCTTTTTGGGCTTTAAGCTTCATTAGAAGCAGCTTGTCTGGGTGGAGAAGGGCTGAAAATCCCCTTAGAGAGGGCTTTTAGTGGGGTGGGTGGGGGGGGGGGGGGGGGGGGGGGGGGGGCGGCGGGTGGTTGGTTGTGCTATCAGTTGACAGATTCATATCGACCAATACAGGCTGATACAATATAGAGCTCCGATATTTTGTAATCACCGTATTGGTCTTGGCTGATATAGTTTAGATTTTGATCCTTGCATGGTGGGACCTAATGTATTATTTTTTTTTCTTTAATCCTTTTGAAAGCCATCACAGAGCCGAATAGAGTTTTCATTGCTGGGACCTAATGTATTCTTTTTGTCTTTAACCCTCTTGAAGGTCATCATAGAGCCTACTAGATTGTTCATTGCTGCAACATGGCCCAACCATGATGAATGACCTGATAAACATTACAATCACTAATGTGTGATGCAGGACCTCCCAAAGTTGTGGCTTGGGGATATAGGAAAACTATCAATCATTAAGCCCTGATATTCGCTATAATTAATTAAAAACTTCTTCAGTACAAAGTACAAACTACTGAGACTATAAATTACTGAATGAATAAAAGACACAAATGATTCCTTCATCTTCTTCTTCTTCTTCTTCTTCTTCTGCTGCAGCAGCTGTTGATGCTGCTTCTGCTGCTTCACTTCTTCCTCCTTCTTCATTGTTATTATTATTATTATTGATAGAAGAGGTTGACAACCAATGTAGCAATGAATAGATTCCTGTATACTTCATTCTGAAATATGCACCGGCGAGAAGTACATGCAGAAGGCATGTCATGATGAACTATACTCATTTTAAAATAAGAAAACACTAGAAGAACACATCTATAAGCATTTCATGAAATAAGATGAAACCTCCAAAAACAAACTATATAAATGACCAAAAAAAGTAAATAAATTCTCATGTATCCAAACCAATGAATGATGCTTAAATCCAGAGTACAAGAAAATATATAACCTGCCCACATTCTGTCCACACAATTGACACTCTTCCATCCTCTCTCCAATTGTTCAGAGTTCTTACGGGGCTTGTTGTGGCAATCTAGGCTTCTCCGAGACTTCTCCATTTGATCAATAGAGATTCTTAACTTTTTGAGCCCATCAATATTGTTTGATGTCAACTCATTACTTTTGATTGTCTCAGGCTTGTCAATGCTAGGCCCTGGCTTCTCTCTCCTATCAGTACTCCTCCTTGATACCTCAAAACAGTCAGTGCTCCATCTTGCAGGTTCAAACCGGTCTGTTCTTCTCGCTGAAGTGTACTTTTCGTAAGGTGATTTATCGACACTGATATGAACTTCTTAAAGTGTTTGAGGTACTCTGGATAAAGCTCCAAGTCACAATGGTTACCCCCTTCAAGCCAAAATGGTCCGAACTTCTCTTTGCATAGATCCCATAGTTGTTTACCATGAGAGCAATCCACATCTTCATCAGACGTTCCCTGCACATTTATATGGAAGAAATACATAATCATTATTGTCATAATCATAGCTCTCTCTCTCTCTCTCTCTCTCTCTCTCTCTCTCTCTCTCTCTGTCTCTTTCTTTCTGTTTTTTTTTTTTAATGGCTACTCTCTCTCTCTCATGGATAAAAATAACTTCATTTTTCTGTCTAAAATCTGTGTCCTCGCCATATCCATCATGTATTCATTATCCCTACCATATCCATAATGTTTATGGGAATTATAGCATGGTGGGACAAAAGAAGCAAAGTTGACTTTCCCCATGTAATGTTCTTTAGAGTCCAGACTGATCATGATGTATTGCCTTAACTGATAAATGAATTGTTCAAATAGAAAATGATGGGTGAAGGTCCATGCATCTATGACTGTATGTGGAGTTTCTTAACAGATCAAACAAGAAGAATCTAATCAAAGATAGATGCTTTACAAACCAAAGGTAAACTCGGCTTCCAAATGAAACAAGGACCAGTTAACATTTGTGGCAAACTATCCTAGTTGTGCAATTCTAAAAGCACTGAAGCAATCAACTTAAGTTTGATGGGCAAAGATGAATTCTACAAATAGTCCTCAAAATGTACTCTGTGGCAAACTGATGCAGGCAGGGATCCAAAATCGGATAACAAACCCACAGATGGGATTTGGCTGAATCTAAATGGATTCTAAGCACTCAAGAACGCACAAACAGAGAAACAAAAACAAAATCAAAGCCAAACTGGAAATCTTCTATTCAATAATCAAAGGTGTCTATCCTAAAAGCTTTATATTTAAAGAAAAGAGGGAAGAATCTTTCCTTCTCACTAGGACTCTACTTGCTAAGATTATTCCTAATCAACAAGGAAACCTACTAATCAAAATACTGAAGCAATTAGGAAACTAGATTTCTAACTAATATCAACTTTGCCAAACAAAAATAACCGGTTGATCCCATTAGGATTTGTGGGCTAATCCAATGGGTTGGGTGAGATTCACCCAATAACTCATGGGTCCAGCCCATTGGACTTGGGCTTCGTTCGTCCTGTACTAGTTCTCCCCGCCTTGGAAAAAATCGACTTCTGTGAGTTTATATAGCCTGATAACGCTCATACAGGTCTAAAACTATTGCACTAAAAATCAATAGTAGTGATCCATGAGGCATCCAAGATAGGATGACCCTTCTAGTGGATGAGGAATTTCTGAGAACCTCCTCGATGTGTAGACAAGATTTGATCATCAAGTACATCAACAATTTGATTAGTTGAAGGTGGATTAGGCGGTAGAGAGAGGATATGTTCCTCAAGGCCTTCATCTGTGTGGTGTCCTCCGTAGAGAGTTAAATCCTCTACATTGAAAGTGGAAGATCTTAAAGGGACCCACATTACGAGGATGCAGCTTCTTGTTTGCTCCTGGAGGGAGCCGCTCAGGGCGTATCTGCACCAATACTATGTCGCCTTCAATAAACTTGACGAAACGACAACTTGCTTCAGCATGCTACTCATAGGTGTCATTATTGGCAGCGATATTTTGTCTAACCTCATCATATACCAGTTACATAAGCTAGATAAAATCTTCTGCTTTGCTGCTTGGTCGCGCTTCTACCAGTAATGAGGCTAGATCAAAAGGTAGAAACTACCGTATTACAGCCACGGCTTGAAATGGTGACATCTTGGTAGATCGGTTCATGGATGAAAATATCAGCTGTAGCGGTGGCCACCGCCATACTACATGTCATTTATCGGCGCTCGCATCTATAGCGGCCCATAGCAGCCGCCACATATCGGCTGGAAACGCCCCTCCTTTGTTCACTGCTTCTTCGTTTTCAAAGAAAAAAAATGGAAAAGAGAGAGAGGAGTTTGCAGATGACATAATTGGATGTGGTTGTCCGCTAACTTGATCCATATGCTGCGAATGTCTGCTGCTGCTGCTTCTTCGCTCAGTTGTTGCTGCATCGCTCAGACACTGCTGTTTCCCAAGTTAGCAGCTGGCTTTGCTGCTGGTATTGCTGCTCCCTTTTGTTGGTTCCTGGTAGTGCTCCTCCTTATCATCCTCCTTTTTTCTTCTTTTTCTTTCTTCTATTTTTCTTCTATTTCCCCTCCTCTCAGTTGTTGTTGTTTCGGTTTTTTTTTCCTTTTTTCTACAGTCTTAAGAAGCTGGGAGTTGACCGGCAGTTGGTTGTTCCTGACCTGAGTTGCTGCTTTGTTTTTCTCCTGACATGCTGACTGGCAGCTGGCTGGGGCCTGTCTTGGAGTAGGCTTGGAACAGGATTGGGACTTGGGAGCCTGGGCGGGCTGCTCCCTTTTTATTAAAATTCCCCCCTCTTTGCTGCTGGTAGCTGGCAATTGGCTGGGCCTGAGCTGGAGGATTTTCCCTTCTTTGATGCTGGCAGCTGGCAATTGCCTGGGCCTGGGCTAGGGCTGGTTTGTTATCAATTCATATTTATAAATCTTTATATTATTCTAAATTTTTTATATATACATATTGCTATTTTTTATATTTTTTTTCGAAATATTAGTCCAAGAAATTTAAAATTTTAAAAATGTAAGTACAAAGCCATGCGGTACAAGGTCCTTTTTTTTTTGGACAAATTGCCTATATATCGGGATCGTACATGACTTCAATTATGTTGTGCCATTGCGACATAATTGCAGGATTGAGGCATGTCTCTTATCTTCCTTTTGAGAGATTTCTTCTTTTACCTTTCTTGCATGGTAGATTTGTGCTTTTTCTTGAAGTTTTGATTTGACTCTTCTCTGTGCATTGAAGATTGGTTACTTCCATTGCCTCACATTACATTACATTTCTATGGTCCCTTCCCTCATGAATTAGAGTCATACTAGAAGCAACCTCTACAAATTCTATTTTCTCCATTCCCCCCTTGTCTCTCTACACCCTTATATCAAAAGCAACACCACCCATTTCAAGAAATGAAAGACAACCCAAATTACCCAATTCCCAATCCAAGAGATAAAGCCCTAGGGTTAGGGCTTGCATGGAAAAGTGTCAAAGCATGATGAAGGTGTCCGCAGACACTAACATGACGACACACCTCAAAGGGGAACAAAACCCTCTCAAAATTCTATTAATCTTCTACAATGCCATATAAATAGTAAAAGAAAACTTAGGGAATAAGACTCCTAATCAAACTAGGAAAGAAAATTAGAAACAATCCTAATTACAACTCTTTAATAAAAATTAGAAAGTAATAAAATCATAAACAAGATCTAAATAATCTTGGGTGGTCCCACACACGGGGCCAAGGGCCTTCTTCCAATGACTTATTGGTGTTGCTGCATCAATTAATAAAACCCATTTCAAGAATTCCAGGAAAAAAAGGGGGGACCTAAAAAATGACACCGACCTCCATACCATCTCTCATAGCATAGAAGAACTTCTTCAATTAATGCAAAACCCCTTTAAAGAAATCAAATATAAGTCAATTCCCAATCCAAGAGAACAAGAAACCCATTTCAAGAAATCAAGAAAAACGGGAAGAAGACGATGAAACTCACCCCCAAAACACTATGTTTCATAACATAGGAAATCTTCTTCAATTAGTTCAAAACCCCTTTCAAGAAATTAAAGACAACCAAATTCCCAATCCAAAGATCAAGAAAACCCATTTCAGGAAAACAAAAGGAAACAAAAGGGGAAGAAGAAGATGAAACCCACCTCCAAAACATCCTCTCTCATAGCATAAGTGATCTTATTCCACCAATGAAAAACCCTTTCAAATCAAGATAACCCAAATCCCAGTCCAAGAGTCAAGAAAACCTATTTCAAGAAATCAAGGAAAACAAGGGGAAGAAGATGAAATCCATGGAAAGAAGATGGGTTTTCTCATTTAGTAGGAGAAGACATGTCGAAATTGCACAATATACTCGCAATTATGTAGCGATAGCACAGCACAATCACGATCATGTCACGCAATCACGGCATATTAGCAATTGCATCCAAAAAGAGGGCCGCGACTTTGCAAACATTTTTAAAAATTTTAATGTTTTTGCTGTAAAAAAGTTTAGTAGGACCCCTACCTTCTACACATCTCTGCTTATCCTCAAATTTGGATATCATCATTGTTTTCTTCTTCTTATCATTTGGCCTGACTTCAACAATCATTTCTTTAATTTACTAGTTTTCGCAATATCTTTCCAATTTAAATCATGCCTACACCTTTCATCCTTCTTTTTCTATTTTTATTGTCTCAAAACAAATATGTCAAGAAGGACCATATCTCTGTTGTACTCTACAGTTAAGCTATAGATAAAATTGATAGATTGTCCTCTTGAAATGTGAGTAGGTTAGAGATTTAGTTTTCTTTTCCATCATAAATCTAAGATGTAACTTCCTTCTTTATAGGATAGGAACCTGAGAAACTCTTTTGTAAACTATTTGCATTCATAAGACAGTAATGTGCCTCAAAGAACAAACCGTCATTCCAAAGTTTTTCTCTCTTCATCTCACATAGGGCTGTCAATCGTGTCGTGTTAACGAATTCGGGTTACGGGTTAACGAATTCATGTTAAAATCACCTCAACCCGTACACGACCCGTTAACTTAACGGGTCAAAAAATCCAACCCGAACACGACTCGTTAATTTAACGGGTTACACAACCCAACCTGTCAACTCATTAAGTAATTAAGTCATTTCAAAAATTAAAAGAAAATCCATACAAAAATATATAAGGAGAAAAATATATAAGCCACACGAAACTGTTAGTGAGGATCTCGAGTGGATCTCACCTAAAACCCCACTATAAAACGATAAACTGTAATTTATTCTTTTAGAATATAAATTAATTCTAGCTACACTTAGGAACTAAAAAAAATTAACGGGTTAAGCGGGTTGTTAACGGATTACTAGTTTAATTCATACAGGACCCGTTAACTTAACGTGTTAACAGGTTGGACCCGTTAACGACCCGAACCCATTAAGAGCCCACCCGAACCCGTTAATATCATGTGGGTTTGTGTCATGCTAACGGGTCGTGTGGCATTTTGACAGCCCTAATCTCACATTTGTATCATGGAAACTTTTTGCAGCCAATGCAAAGGACTTCTATTTTGATGAAGCAACAAATCATATTCCAGCCTCTTGAATAATTTGCCAGCCCCTTGAAATCAATTAGAAAAAAATGTTAATCATCAAAATGGTAGCTTCTTGAGAAAACATAGCAAATCCATTATGTAACATATATAAAAGGGAAGTAGTTAAAAAGATACTAGCTCTCAGACATCAGAAAAGTTTATGGAAGAATTATAATATAAAATCTTGAAATATACAAGACTTTGTTTGGCTCCAGTTTGTCATAGGAGGAAGTGGCATGACTAAACATCGTATAATTTCTGAAGCAATAAAATAGAAATGAACAAGTTGACATAGTAACAAGTATCGTTATCGCAGTATGCTAGAATTTCAATGAACTCAAAATAAATGCAATAGGAATAGAAATACTTACATGAATCTCACTAGTACAAGACAATTAACTGATGGGATTTTGTCAATATTCTGCTGCACAGAATTCTATGAAACTTAGTCCAGACTCCAAATAAAACAACCAGACATTCATAGTTAACTAACAACCAGCAGAGGTGCTGGAGAGAAGGAAACATAACCTTATAGATGTCAAACCAGTATGTACGCTTCACGGGATACATGACTCTTAAGCCTGAAAGTATTGGACTGTGGAGAACCATGGCTCTTAATTGAGGTAAGCGGATTGCTAGATCCAAAGTTGGGTCATTTCCAATAGACTGCCCGTAAAGGATTACATCTTCTTCTTTAGCACCGTAGCTCCCTTCTAGACACTTATAAGCAGCCTCAATATCAGCATAAGTATTCTGCTCACTTGGCTACCATAAAGAAAATATATGAAGTGGTATGTCATCTTCATAATACTATCATATAAGTCAGATGATTCAAAAGCATATCTCAAGATAAAACTAAAAACTCACCTTTCCTGTAGACTGTCCATACCCAGAATAATCATACCTGTGTGGAATAGGAGCATATTTGTGAACTTGACAGAAAATATATCAACAAAGATGAGAACTGAGACACGTTTTCAGAATTGTAACAAGGATATTCATGTAAAAATCAGCATTGCGTCCAGCAGTCACGAGTAGGCATTTTTGTCACATGCTTAACTTCACAAGAAAATTAGGTAATAAAATTATTCACCATTTTTTATTTTGGAATCATTACATGAATTTATGTATACATGTGTATATACAAATGTGAACTCATATTATACAGGCAACAGAATTGTAATAAGGGCACGAAAAATCTGCATTGTGGGGTCCTTAGCAAGCCAAAAGCATCAAATCTTGCAACAGGAATACCAACTAGCTCGGCCGTAATTCCAAGAGTCAAAATCTTCACAAGAAGTGGACCTAAAAAATATTTTCACTAATCCATATCACAGCTCTCTCTCTCTCTCTCTCTCTCTCTCTCTCTCTCTCTCTCTCAAACAGAGTCGGTCCTGTTAATGAGAGTTTATTGCTGCAGTTACACTATAAAAAATATATACATAAACATGCACACTTATATGCTAGCTGACCCCAACATAGTTGGGACAAGGCTTTGATGATGATGATGATAATGACATGCGTGTATGTAATGCAGACATTGGAGCAAAAATAAATGAAATGAAACAGGGATTCTGAAGCACAGGCAGCATCTCATTTAAAAGGGTATATAGCTAATTTGGCGCAACCTGTATACATTAGACAATGAATTGAATAAATGACAACAAGGACCACTGAACTGGGACCTCTAAGATAGATATGGAGAGGGAGATCTTGGGAAGGAGTCCACTTTTCTTACCTCAGTAATCTTGCTTAATAGTTAATCTTACAACTTGATGGACCTAAATTCAACAATCCATCTAATGAATTCCATCAAAGATCTGTATCCGAAAATAAGAATCTTCCATGGAATTTCCTGAAAGGAATAAGGATGAATGACACAAGAAAGTCAACACCAACTAATTTTATTCAGATTTCTTATTTAATGAGGCTTCAAATTCTGAGTGCACACTTGACCGACATTGTAAAATCCCTTCCATCAAAACCCATATACCAAAATAAGAAAATTCTGATAAAATGGTGACGAGGTATTATAAGATTGATTGCCATGTAGAGAGAATAATATATTAAAGAATCCACATCTTTTCCCCCATTCCATTTTTGGGAACTAGTCAAGTGATTTATCCAAAATGCTATCTAGATAGATCTCTATCTGACAGAAATTTTGCAACTATTCTCCTGAATATTAATTCCAATCTCCAACAAAATTCTTTTTTTAATCTACAGATGGCATCATCAGGGAAACAAAAAATAAAATAATAGAGAAAAGAGATATTCATGTAACTAGCATACTTTCTCGTTTCAGATTCAGATACTTCCATATCCTATTTCAGTTCCAAATTCATGAGAATGCAAATATCTATCCAATCAAGCTAAACTACTAATAAAGGCATCTAAACAATGTTCTTTTAAATGATTCCTGAGAAAACAAGAATTGCATGGATCAAATTTCAGGAAAAAATCCAAACTGGGTGGATCCAAATTCAGTGAAACAAATTAGAAACTTATCACTCAAACAGACAAAATTCTACCTCAGATCCAATTCTCAATTCATCAGAGTGAAAATATTCCTTATAATCAAGCTACACTACTAATAAATACTGCCAGAATTTTATTTCTTTAATATGATTCTGAAGAATAAGAGAGCCCGGATCAAATTTGTGCAACAAACTCAAGTTGGGCAGATCCAAATTCAGCAGAACTTCAAAAATCATCTAAGGGAAAAAGATGAGAAAATTATTGATCAAATAAACAAAACTCTACTTCAGAACTACCAATAAAAACACTCAAACATCCTTTCGTTTCCACTAATTCCAAACAAGAGAACCAAATTCAACCTGGGCAGATACAAAACCAGCAGAACTTCAAAAAATCATCCCAGAAATCAATGAACTTCCCAAAACAACCAAACCCCAGATTCTGAAAGGCAAGAAAATTCTAAATCAAACCCACAAAAATCTACCAAATGGTATCAGAAGAGAACAAATAAATAAGAAGACAAAACAGAGATAGAAAGAGAGAAGAAAGCGGAATGGAGAAACATATACCCCATGAGATTGACTTTGAGGTGGATGCTGAGTTGAATGAAGAGCTCATACATCTGACCCAGATCGGCGGCATTGCCATGGGAGTAGAGGAGGGTGGAGGAGGCCATGGGGTTGCGAACGTAGACGGCCACGATTTCTGTGCCGCGCCGCGTTGGGAGCTTGAGCAGTTTCACGTTCTCAAGGTGTGGGAAGCTGCTCAATGTGTAGAGCCCTGTTAGATTGTCTGTAATTATCTTGTATGAAGGAGGGTTTTGGGGGAAAGAAGGCTAATTTTGCTGCTGATGATGTTATCCCTCCCATTTGTTTCTCCCCTTCTCTCTCTCTCACTCATGAAAATAGCTGTTTGGGGGAGGGGGTGTTTTATCTCTTCTTCTTTGCTGCTGATGCTGTTTTATGGTGACTGCGTGTGGCGTACTCTCTAAATTTCTCTCTCTCTCAACAAGAAGAAGATGAAGAAGAAGACGAAGACGAAGACGAAGAAGATAATGGGTGTTTTATCTCTTCTTCGCGCTGCAGCTGTTCCCACTTAAGTAGCCAAGGCAATTATACGTCCGGAGCGCTTGGAGCGACTATGCAAAATACCGATCAGGCAAATTTATCAAAAAAGTTTCCTTAAACGTGTATTCTACCATTTTAAATATAAATATATAAAAATACCCATATTGGTGTTCATACATCAATTTTGGACGATTTTACCCCCTCTTATGCAAACGACATCGTCTTGTAAATATAACCTAAATCCCCCTCAATCGAACGATTTCGTCCTGCTTGTCTTCCCGCAATTTCTCTTCTCCCGCCTTGTCTCTCTTTCTCCTCTACTCCCTCCTCTCTCTTTCCCTCATCCTCCCTGTGGCTTCGGTGCTCGCTTTCCTTCTCCCTCTCCACTCACTGCGTTCTCCTTCCTTCTCCCTCTCCCTCTCCCCTCTCCACTCGCTGCATTCTCCTTCCTTCTCCCTCTCCGCTTGCTGCATTATCCTCGCCGGTATCTGCTCTCTATTTCCCTCTCCCTCTCCGCTGTTGCTCTCTCTTTCCCTCTCTCTGACGTCTTGGCTCCTGCAGTCCCCTACGGTCGCTACTGTCTAAGCAATAATTGGCCAGATCCTCCAGCGGAACTCCCAAGGCTCCTGCAACGGTATCTTTCATTTGAGATTTCAGTGAAGGTGATTTTCCCTGTTATTCTCTCTTCCATATTGTCTATTTTGTTGTTTTCTTTTCATTTTCAGTTTCTATAACCGTTTGAGTGATCTTCCATCTTTCATTTTCTTCCATCTTTTAACTGCTGGAGTGATTTTTTCCACATTACACAGCAGTTATAGAAACTGAAAAATTCCAATGCATATTGTTGAGATCTATGAGTTTTTCTCCAGTTTTGTTGAATTTTCTTTTACTTTGAGTATATGGTAATGCTTGCATTTGTTCTGTTTGGTTGAGTATTTTATTTTCTTTTGGTCTTTTTGTTATTGAGGTCTTCAGTGGAAAAATGAGAATATGGAAAGACTTTGTTAATTGTTTTTATATACAAAGATGTTGTTTATTTGATTCTTTGTTTGGATGTACAAAGGGAAGAAGAAATAATCAATTACTCATAGTGCATTTGGATTGTTCCCTCTCCCCTGTTTCCATTGCTTTACTACACTGGGTAGAAATGATGGGCTTTCAATCACAACATATTGCTTTGGAATTGTAATATGTAGCATAACACCCACAACCCACAACCCACAACAATGATAGAAGAAGCCATGTTGTTCTTGACGCAAAGGGATCATATTTTACAACTTAAGTGCTAGCTTACTGGGAAACAAAAATGAATTGGAGAACCAACTTTATTCTTCTTTTTCTCCTCTCTTTCTCTCCCACTAGTCAAGACATTCTGTGACGTGAAAATCTTTTAACGATATCTAACATATTGGTATCTGGATAAACCAAAATAGAAGTTCAAGTTTTAGTCCATCATCCATTTTCCTACAAGTTCCCAATTCATGTAAAGTGTTTAACCCTTTTCACCTCAAGTCACGTCTCAGTTTTCCCCATAGAGAAGATACATTACCTATCTTCCACTTTCCCGAGGGGGATCCACTTCATCTAGATTCAATGTTTATTAAGATGAACTTACAGAAGTACAGAACAGTAGTGGGCGCTTAGTGTTCACCTCCAAGGGAGATGGGTAATTCTATCCATGTGATTGGACAAGAGCGCAGTTAAAAATATTTGCAGTATTCCATGTTAGTTCATATATTGCAACCCCACAGTTATGTTTTCAATATCAGGTCCTTTAAACTAGTAGAATGCTGAATAATGAAATAGATGTTTAACCCTATAAGTGGAACCCTTTAACTATATCTAATGAGAGACATATTCAATTTTGGTCACCGGACAACATCAACAGATTCACCTAAAACCCAAAGACTATTATAATTCCATGATATGATGAACTAATAATCTCAAAATCACAAAACTCTAACCTAGAAAGGAAAACCCAAATTGGACTTCTTTTGGGTGATCAATTGGATGTTCTCAAGGAAGGAAGCCTTTAAAAATTAAAAGGAATCTAAAATTTCAAAAGGGAGAACTGTTGACACCAAAAATGTCACTTTGCCTCTTCAACATCAAAAGCTACATGGAGCCGCGTGTCGGATGTGAATTTTGACCCCCCCCTCTCCAAGAGAGACTTGGTTTGGGGAGATCTCCATTCATCTATATATGCTATTTAAATTTTACATCGAAAATGAGGATTCCGACTATCCACAAAATCGACAGATCACGATCGCCAGCTACAGTAACGGCTGTAACACCGTTCTTCGACGAAAGTCGAAGAAATATGGGGAGAAAAATAATAAGGTGGGCTCTTTCTCTCATCTAATGTGCTGCCGGCAACACACGACGGTTGTCCTGTCACATTAATTTGGGTCTTTTTGGGTCTCTTTAATTTTGGGTCAATTCAGGTTCATGAGTTAAAGTCCGAATAAGGGTTAATCCTCACATAACATAATCATAATATATCCAAGTAAGTTAAAATAACTAAAATAAAGAAAATGAAATAAAAAGGGGGCAGGTGCCAAATATTTATGAAGAGGATCGGCCCCGTTCCCGGGTATCCCCTTCTGATCCCTTGGCAAAATAGGGTTTAAAGGCTGATTTTTCAAACCAAAATGATGATGCAAATGAGACTTTGATTTGTGATTTCCGTGTTTTTCGTGTGCGATACACGAGTGATAAAAGTAAAAGGCTGATGGACCGTAATTGATTAAAGGTGACCGATGGGCCAAAATTGATTGGAGATAGCCGATGGGCCAGTGTTGGTTTTAGGGTGGCCGATGGGCCGTGATTGATTAAAAGTGTGTGCGAAATCACTCATCTCATCCCGTTATTCTCATTTATTCAATTTTAGAAATCAGTTCTTTATTCAATTTTATCATTAAGTTCGATTAAATATTTGCACCTGAGGTGGAGGAAGAAGTAAAGGAAAAATCTTTTTGGGTTTATTTTGTTGGTTTTATAGTTTTTATGGCTTTTTGATATTTGGGCTAGAAGGGCCTAACTAAGGGATTTTACTTGGATTTACGTGATTAATGCTTTATTACCGATCATCGGATCAACCATAACCTAAGGTCCTAGACCGCCCACATCAGCTCTCCCAATCCCCTAAAGGAACAGGAAGAGTGGTGGGGCGAAGCCTAATACTCTAAGCTACCTAACTAGGTAATCCGATTTAATCCTAGGGTGTGGGTAACCTAAGCTTGGTGGTTTCAGCGCTTAAGTAACTTGTTGGGTGATTTTTAATTGGTTCGGTTTGTTTTGAGTTGAAGATTGATTAAGAAGTGGATTAAATGTATTGTGGGGTTCTGTTTAAGTTATTTAAGGTTCTGGAATTTATGGTTTAATTTAAAACGTGAAACGATGTCGAAATCAGCGAAACGGGGTTGACAGAGGACTTGGGCGCTAGGGGGGTGGCGCCTAGGTTAATCTGGTGACTTGGGCACCCAGACAGTGGCGCCCAAGTGGCTGTCTCTGGGTGGTTTGGCTAGTGATGATGGTATCAATACTTTTTTCGGAATCCAAGGGGTTCTTACTTGGTGAGTTTTAATATTTCAAAATGTTCTAATTCTCCGGTGTTCAAATGTCAAAGGGATTCGGATCCGGATTTTGAGACGAAACCAAGAATTCGCGTTTTAGTGCAAATGAGAGGATAGGCGCCAAGGGGGTGGCGCCCAGGTGGATGGCTTGAGATTTTCAGGTATTCCGGATGGGATTTGATATTAGCCTTTGGGTCCCGGGGTTGTTTTAGGTTCTGGTTTTAATTAATTTAAGTTATAAGATGTTTAATTACTTGCATTTAGTTGAGGTAGTGGATGGGGGTCAAAGTGTAGGCTAGGCGCCACAAGGGTGGTGCCTAAGTGGTTGTTCGTCGGTCCGTAAGGGTTTCGAGTGCTAAGTCTGAATCGATCAAAGTTTCAAGTGCTTTAAGTTAAAAGTGTTTTAATATGTTGATTGGGATTGGTTCGAATGTTAATTAATGGTGTTAAGTTGTTGGTTGGGGTTTTTTTTTTATGAAAACGAATAGGCTGGGCGCCCAGGGTGTGGTGCCCAGGCGGACTCGGAAGATGGGCGCTCAAGGGGTGGCGCCCAGGTGACTGTGTTGAGGTTCGGTTGGTTTGGTGATTCTTAGGTCAATTTAAATTGATTTAAAGACTTAGTGTGTTTGGATGTGGAATGCTATTTGTATTCGATTGGGACTTATTTAAACGTCAATTAATTGGGCTAAGTTGTGAATTGAGTTTTTCTGAAAACGGGGAAGCTGGGCGCCCAGAGTGTGGTGCCCAGGTGGATTTGACAGATGGGCGCCAAGGGTGTGGCGCCCAGGTGAACTATTCTGTGGTTCGGGTCGGTTCCGTATTTTTTAGATTGATTTGCGATTGGGCGTTTATGGTTTGATGTATTTTAAATTAAAAGTTTTCTTTTGCGTTGATTAAGATTAAATTCCGCTTCAATTAATTAAGCTTTAGTGACTGGGGAGGCTGGGCACCCAGAGGGTGGTGCCCAGCTGGGTGTGACAGGATGGGCGCCCAAGTGTCTGTCTGTGTGTTTTGAATTGGTTCGATGTTTTAAGTCTATTCAGGCTTATGGTTTTGATTGTTTTAAATTTCAAGGGTGTTCCGGTGTGTTGATCGTGATTGAATTCGAGTTTAATTTCAAGTGGGGTTTCCTAGTGATTGGGTAGGATGGGCGCCAAGAGGGTGGTGCCCAAGTGGATATTTTGTGGTTTATTCATTTTGTAATTTCTAAGTTGGTTTGAGTCCAAATTGCCCAAGTGGATATTTTGTGGTTTATTCGTTTTGTATTTTCTAAGTTGGTTTGAGTCCAAATCAATTGAGGCTTTAAGTCTTTTAGGTTAACAATGTTTTAAGGTGTTAATTCGAGTTTAATCAATTGAGTTTAATTAAGTGGTGGTTTCTAAAGGAATGGGATATGATAAGCGCCAGAAGGGTGGTGCCCAAGTGTATAGGCAGGCTGGGCGCCCAGGAGGTGGCGCCCAGATGTCTGTTTTGTGGTTACGTGTTGATTTTGCGTTTGTAGGCCGGTTCAAGTCTAAATTGATTGAAGTTTCAGGTTTCTTAAATCTAAAAGTGTTTTGTTATGTTATCTAAGATTAAATTCGGATTATGATTAATTAGAAGTTTTAATTAAGGGTTCTTTAGTGACGGAATAGGATGGGCGCTAGGAGGGTGGTGCCTAGGTAGACTTGGCAAGCTGGGCACCCAGGGGGTGGCGCCCAGGTGGACTGTTTTGGAGTTGTGTTGGCTTTGTGTTCTTTAGTTAATTCGAGGTTAAGTTGATTAGGGTTTCAATTATTTCAGGTTTAAAATGTTTTACTGTGTTGATTCAGATTGGTTTAAGGTTTTAACTAATTATCTTAAGCTTTAACCGGGGTGTTTTAGAGAATGAAGAGGCTGGGCACCTAGGGGGTGGCGCCCAGGTGGCTGTGGAAGGATGGGCACCCAGGGGGTGGCGCCCGGTGGCTGTTTTTGGGGTTTTGTTTTTTTTGCGTTTTTTAAAGTTCTTAGTTACTTTTAAATCCGAATTAATTAGGGTCTTAATGTTTTAGGGCTCTTAATAATTTGGTGTTTCTTAAGTTAACTAATTATGTTGTTTAATCTTAGGATTTATCCTACTTAGGCGCTAAATTCAATAACTTAGACTATCTAACTATTCTTTTTTTTTTTTTGATTTTTTTTGGATATCTTTTAATTTGTTTTTGGTTTTCTTCTCCAATTTACTACAGAGAAAGGAAAAAGAAGAAGGGATTTTATGTTTTATGATTTTTTGGGATTTTCTATGGTTGTGTGATTCAAATGATATGATGTGAAGGGTGACAAAGATGGTAATTCAAAGTTCAGAACGGATCAAACAAACAAACAGATTACTATCATGCAGTTTCTAAATGAACTAAATGCGGAAGATTGAAAGTTGTGCACAAAAGTGGAGAAATCCACTTGGGCGCCACACCTGTGGTGCCTACCCTGCTAAGTTAGGGCTTTCAATGGAACACAACGAATGCACAAGAATCTCAGTATTTTCAACACAATTTCCAATATTCAACGACTGATGTGAATGTTCTAGTTCGAACTACTAATGATGCAGCCAACAAATATACGAGAAAATGACACAACCGGCGAAGATTTAAAACCCAGACCCTGTCTCAGAAGGGGAGGCGCCCAGGGGGTGGCGCCCAGGTGGTTCGGGTGAGGGCAGGCGCCCAGTGGGTGGTGCCCAGGTGGCTCGGGAAAGGGCAGGCGCCCGGGGTTGGCTCCCAGCCTTTCTGCCAAGGGCTTTTTGCGATCTCTTTGATATAAATGATGATGATGATGATGCTAATGTGAGATCTGACCTAGCTATGCAATTAGAACTACGAAATCAAAGCAAATCTACTATATTAGAATGAACCTAAGCATGTTACTAACATGATAATGTGCTAATACTATTTTTATCACAAGCTAATGTAGATCTACGATGCTCAAATGGTCCTAAGCATGTTTCTAAGCATATATGGCAATGGAATGTAATAAAAGAAGGGAGAGATCTAGGAATACCGGTATATGACGCGTTTCTCAAGTTCCTAAAACAAAGCTTTCGCAAAGATCCATAGCTCCAGTTGAAGATTAGGAAGCCTCCTCCTCTCTTTCTCCTTCTTCTTCTCTAGATCTGAGGTTCTTCTCTAATGGTGGCTACTTTTCTTCTTCTTTTTCTATTCTCTCCTTTTTGTCTCTTTTCTTAGGGTTTTTTGGGTAGCCTCCTCTTTGTAAATGAAGTTAAGAGGGATTATATAGGTTTGGAATGAGTTTAGAAGGGCTAGGGTTTCATTATTTCGTGTTTCTAGAAGGTCTCACGCATCCCTAGGCGGCTTAAGTTATTTTAGAGCGAATTAGGGTTTGAGGGAGGATGGGCGCCCATGGGGTGGCGCCCACATGGTTTGCGCAGTTTGGGCGCCCACAGGGTGGCGCCTAGATGGTCCTGGAGAGGGTGGGCGCCCACAGGGTGGTGCCTAGATGGTTTGTGCTTCGCTTTTGGTCCTTGGTCCCATTTGGAGTCGAGATTGAACGTATATATCTTCAGCTGGGGGACTTACATTAGCATTAATAGGCTAGGCACCACATGGGTGGTGCCTACATGGATTTCAAAGCTGGGCATCACATGGGTGGTGCCTAGGTGGTTCGGTTCGTCTTCGATGCTTAGTCCCTATGTATGAGTTGTCCCGGCCTAATCTCAAGCCGAACAAGTAAATTTGGAGGCTGGGCGCCCACCATGGGATGCCTAGGTGATTCTGGGAAGTGTGGGCGCCACAGGGTTGGTGCCTATGTGGAACTCAATAGGGTAGGCGCCACATGGGTGGTGCCTAGGTGAAGCCGATTCATTTTCGGAGTTCGGTCCCTATGTTGAGTGGTCCCGGGTTACTTTTAAGCCAACTAGTAAAATTTGGAGGCTGGGCGCCCACCATGGGGTGCCTAGGTGGTCCTGGATTGTGTGGGCGCCCAGCATGGGGTGCCTAGATGGATTTCCATAGGGTGGGCGCCACATGGGTGGTGCCCAGATGGAGTTTCGTCATTTTTTCTAGGGCAAACTTCGAAGGCTCATAACTTTTGATCCGCTTATCGGATTTGGACGTTCTACATATCGCCGGAAAGCTCTTGAAGTGAGGAATCCAATGGTCTAAGTGTCTTGACAAATAGGGGCTGAAAAACAAGGGGGATCTCTCGACCAAAGGATTCAATTTCCTAACTTAGTCTAATCGGGTGACATTTTGGCAAACTAAGCATTGTCTTTGGAGGGATTGGCCTAAGCATGTCTTAAGTGGTCCAGAAAGAGTTTGAGTAGTGTCATGGTTCACTCCTTGTGTGAGTAGTGAATTGGACTCAAGGTCTTGATGCGACTTGGCTTTTCTCTCGCGAATTTCTAGAAATCGTCGAACTAAGTCTAAAATTAGCAACAAGCATCTTCATCGTCGTTAATTAATTTGAATTATGCCATTAACCATTTAATCATGGGTGAAGTGGGGGTACCGCTATATATGATAGGTATTTAAGGCTATCATATGGGCCAAATGAGGTATTTACAGTATGCCCCTCTTTAGAGAGCAACACGTAGAGAGTTGTGCTCCAAAGAAAGTAGACACACCACTCATGACTCACGGGAGCTTTTGAGCTCACAGGAGTGGCCACCTATGGATGTATGTAATTGCAAACTTGTTCTAAAGGTGAGGTTCACTTTTCTAGGATCAATCCTGATTTAGGGGGAAAAAGAAAAAAGAAGAAGTTACGTGCCTCCTGATTTGATTGGAAACCCGAGATCTGTGCCTTGGTGCCTATGGTATTGCCACGTGGCGGGTTGGGAACTGTGCCCCAGTTGTTGAAATTAAAAATGATGGTGGGAACTGTGCCCCAGTGGTCTGAATCAGAAGTCGATCTTTCAATTGGCTAAGTCACTATTAAAGTTTCATTTGTTCATGCAATAGAGTTTAATTCAAGTTGTCATATATAGCGTCTTTTATCTTTCATCCACAGTCGAATGTTTAAGGCATAGTTGAAACTAAATACCAATAATGGGGATCTTGAAAGCAATCACAAACATAGTTCAAGCAATAGTGTGAGGAGCATGTGAGAATGAGATGCATTTTTATTTTTTTTAAAAGAAAGATGTATGACTTTGAAACTCAGGTATGCATCGAAAAAGCTAAATCAATGGAAGACGTTCACCGGAATAACTGTCACTCTCTAGGGATCTTGGTCTTCACCCAAGCTTAAATGAGAACCTGGGAGAGATTCGATCATCTTTTGGTGCTTATCATGGAGAGTTTCGAATTACACGATTTCCATCTTCCAATGTCAAGACTTGAGTTGGCGAATGCCATAATTCGTGAAAACACGGTATTATGGTTGCCGTGCTGATTATAAGCACTTAGGGAGGCCTACGGCGACTCAATTTCCAGACGCGAGGTAAAATCATGAAAATCATAATTAGGGGTACTTACCTCCAAAGCTTTTTGTAAGTTCAACGTTGGGGATCATTGCCGCTTTCTTTCATCATTTGTTTACCGAAGTTTGAGTCATCTGCCTCCATTAGTGTACTTGAAGGTCCTTCACCTTCGGTGTTTTGGTTTTTGCTTTGGGAACCTGTATTGAACAAGCACTAAAAGATTCTGCACTTCTCATTGTCATTAGTATTCAGTCATAGCATTTTGCAGAAATATTACTTCGATTTTATCGATGGAGACGACATGAGATGTAATGCACAATGTCATATGTATGCATGATGGGACTAATGTGCATGTGACGGGACCTTATGTGATGGGACAATGTTTGATTTGACAATGTGCGCCATTTCTTTGTGCCTCTCTTAACTTGCTCTCTCTCTCTCTCTTTTGTTTTTTTTTTTTTGGTTATTTATTTATTTGTTTTTTTTTTGTTTTTGTTTTTGTTTTTTTTTTTATATATTTTTTTATCATTATTATTATCATCAATCATCATCAATTCTTGTTTGGGTTCAACTTTTCGGAATTCTAGGACAATTTGGCTCAAAGAGGCCTCCGGTTCTCTAAGGTGATAGATAGGCGCCACAGGGGTGGTGCCTAGCCTGTTTAGGCTTTGGTTCAAGGACTATGAAGAGAGATAGCTTGGGCGTCCAGGGGATGGTGCCTAGGCGGATTGCGTGGATAGAGTTTGCCTTGAAGTAGAATGGTGGATTCGGGAGACAAGTCACCTAAACATCCAAGGAGTGGCGCCCAAGATGTAGTTCTAGCTCGTCTTAGAATGGGATTTCGATTTCTAGAAAACAAGAGTTGGTTTCAAAGTAGAATTTTGAATTCATGATGATGAGTGATCTAGGCGCCCAAAGAGTGGTGCCCATAATGCATTTTGAGTTGATCTCGAAGTAGAATTCCAAGTCTGGGGGAACATGTGACCTGGGCGCCCAGGGGGTGGCGCCTAGACTGCATTTTGAGTTAGTCTCGAAGTAGAACTCCGAATTCGGGGAAACATGTGACCTGGGCACCCAAGGGGTGGCGTCCAGATTGAATTTTGAGTTAGTCTCGGAGTAGGATTTGTATATAGCTTATCGCACTAAGAGTCTTTGTCATAATGGAAGCCTGAGTTTTTAAGAATAGATGATCTGGGTGCCTGAGGTGTGGCGCCTACGTGGAACTGCATGTTTAG
The DNA here is from genome assembly GCA_029852735.1 of Persea americana. Taxonomy (NCBI): domain Eukaryota; kingdom Viridiplantae; phylum Streptophyta; class Magnoliopsida; order Laurales; family Lauraceae; genus Persea; species Persea americana. The sequence goes on along the minus strand of CM056820.1, from coordinate 25,409,147 downwards.
CACTTAGAGTCCTTGTCAAAGGGAAGCCCTGAGTTATAGGGAGACAGGTGACCTGGGCGCCCAGGGAGTGGCGCCCCTGCTGCAGTTCGGATTTTTTTAAAAATCCTTATAAGGTTTGAACTCTAATCTATATAAGTGAATCAAGGATACGAATTTCCCACAACTCCTTCTCTTTCATACTTCGAATTTTAGAATTCTCAAGCTCTTCCTTGCTCCCAAGTAAGTTTCCTTTTCTTTAAGTCAATTGTTTAGGTTTGATTAATAAGTAAGTTTCCTTTTCTTAAGACAATTGTTTAGGTTTGATTAATTACTTTGTTTTAGATTAGTTGTTTTGGGATGTGTGTTGGTGGATTTATCATATTTATATTCAGGTTTAAGTACCTTAAACTTTATTATTATTATTATTATTATTTTAGTGTCGTTTTAAATTGGTTTGTGATTTTTTCGATTGATTTTGCTTTTGTTCTTGAATTGGACATGGTCCCCTCTTTTCTTTTCACTTTTCATTATTATTATTATTATTATTTTGCCCAAAAAATTATCAACCCAAGTGTTGTAGTCCTAGCTTTGTAAGGTGGGTAGTTATTGATCAAAGACAACTAATAGGAGTGAGCCATGGGTTAGGCTTGATCAGATTCTATGGCATAGGCCTCCAAGTTTTCCATCTGTTTTTTTTTTTTTTTTTTTAGATTAAGTTCTAAGATGTGGAATGAGGTTCGACCATTGACTGTGATGGCCATAGAGGTGATGGATCATCATAAAAATGGTGGGAGATGTCTGTTTCAGCTCAGGATTGGGGAGATCAAGACCTAGCTGGATTTGGGCGAAGTTTTGGAAAAGGGGGATTTTGTGCAATTTGTGGAAATTATTGAAATTAGTTGGTGTGATTGGGTTTGTTGAGTGTTTTAGTTAATTTAGATTCAGTTTTTGGTGAAATTTTTATGTATTTTATTATCTTTTATGGATTTAAGGGGGCAGTTTTGATTCTTTTCTTTCTTTTTTTTTTTTTGTCTCTGTTTTTTTTTTTTTTCTTTTGTGTGTGTGTGTTTATATATGATGTGTGGTGCTTGATGAGTGATGTATTATAGATGTGGTCGTGTTGTAGTGAAGTGAAGTGAAATGGAGTGAGGCGTAGTGGTAAAGACGTGAAGGTGTGCTAACAAAGTGAAGTGAAGTATGGAATGAAGTAATGTGTGAGGGAGTGGTAAAGTTTTTTATCCTATAAATGATGTATGCATGCAAAATATTGAAAATCGGACTTAAGTTTGGTTATGTTGGGTTGGATTAAAAATGTGTGTTTTATTATTATCTCCTTTTGATTGTGTTTATGAGGTGTGTTTTAACTTCATCTTTTCAGTTTAGTTATGGATTAATTGAATTTTAAAATTGGTTTTGTTTAATTTTAAATTTCTTTTGTTGGTTTCATTTTATTAGCTTGGTTTTAAATGTTGATGTAGGTTTAATTTAATTTCTTGAGTTTATTATTTTGACTTTTATGCTTTATGTTGTTTTAGGTTTTTCTTGGTTTGTTTTTGTTTGGTTGTGAGTTAATTGTTCTTGGTTTTTTTTTTATTTTTATTTTGTCTTTGGTTAAGTTTTGTTGTTTATGTTTTAGGTTGATGAGTTGGTGTTTTTCTTTTTTTTTTTTTTCTTTAATGTGGTTTTAGTTATTTGGTTTATCTGCTAGTTCATTCATTGCTTTTTTTTTAGTCGGGTTTGTTTTTAGTTTATCATTGGTGAGTTGGTTTTTTTTTATTTTATGTTTTACTCTTTGTGTCTATTTGTTTTTAAATTAAGCTCATTATTATTGGTTGGCTGGTGGATTTTATTGATTGTTAATCTGTTATTTTTACAGAGAAAACCAAAAAGAGGGTGGAGGGTGTTCCATGACAACCTCGATTGATTTTGGCATGGAGAGGCAAGGAAGAGCACAACAAAGCTACCATTTCATCGTGAATGAGCTGGGGAACCGCAAGGCACGCATCATTTTTCTTTGCTTTGTTGGGTTAAGTCTTTAATTTAGGTTTAAGTTTAAGTTTAATTTTAATTTTAAGTCTGTTAGTTTCGATTTAAAGTTTGGTTTTAATTTTAAATTTGAGTTTGGTTTTAGCTCTTCACTTAGTGAGTTGATTTCTCTTATGGAATTTAATTTGGTAGGTCACATGGTGTCCTTATCAAGGTGGCTTGGGTGATGAATTGATTGCGGTACTGGAGGGGTGTGATTTATTTGAGATGGACATATGGATCCACGCACCATAGATTGCTATTAGGCATGTCGTTAACAGGGTCGCATGACAGCTAGGGCGATATAAGGTCATTTCAGTTGATGAGCAGGTCATTTCGGTTGTATTTGGGTTGAATCCCCTAAAGATTTAAGAACGATTTTGGAGCATCGGGGAATTATGTTAGATGTTGGAGGGATTCTCCTTACCGGTACATACTCTCGGAGTCATACTCTTACGAGGCCCCCTATTCTATTGGGAATTGTGTAAAGACGATCGAGGCCCTATTGTTGTTGGTGTAGTAGTTATGATTGATGTTGATTATTAGTTGTTGATCATTAGTGTTATACCTATGATGGAGGGATGTTGTTTCTAAGTCCATTCTTGCACTCTGATGTATGTATTATGATGTATATGATGAGCACAAGTGCATGTGACATCTATGACGCGAACATATGATTCATAACTTGATAGTGGTTGTGATGATTGACCTAGGAGTGCCATGGTTGTGTACGATGATGAAATGATGCTTCTGAGGGGTACCGAGGATTTAAATGGTGTATTTCTCCTTACAGGTGATAAGTTTTGTATCTGATGATTCTTCAAGGTCTAAAAAATCAAGGAGACTTTGGCAAAATCTCTTCATAGAGTCCTGAAGTTTGTGCCTAAGCATAGGAGTCTCATGAAGGGAGCATCAGTAGTTCAGAGTTAATGAAGTGAGATTCATTTAATAGAGATCCAATAGCCACATTCTCACATTATTTCAAACATAATAAGCAACATAGAACCGGGTTTTCAAACAACAGGGAGTGCCTGAGTGTGTGACAGCATGTGACCTAGATAATTCTATGTCTTGAGGCATCCATAATATCAGGTATAGATATGAAGGCATATGCTAACAACCATCATATTTTATCATGAAATCCCATGGCAGACATCGTCCATGGTATATAAATAGTAGTCAAATTCAATCTACTCCAGCAAACAGACATGATCCACAATTTCCATTAATCATTATCATATTTCAAGTTATAGGGAGTTGTGCACAAAATAGTACCCATGATGTGATCCCAATTAGAATAAATAAAAATGCCCCAGCTTAAGTGGTGTTTTGAATATGACCGAGGTTGGTTTTCCTGCAAAGGTCTCAAAACAAACTTGTTAGTACTATACTTTTGGTCCCCTGCATTGTTTGTTTGAAGCAATATTTTTCTTTCTTGGTAAAAATGCCAGGGGATTATTTTGGCATTCAAGCTTTGGGAAACAACAAGATGGAATTGGAACCTTAGGGATATATGTTTCCTGCATCCACCGAAGGTCATTAGTAAGAAGAACATGCATGAAGTGAGTGTGTGTGCAACCTAGTGAGTGCTCGTGGCAGTTGTGAATTCGATGAGGACCCACATTGAGAAGCCGTGTGAGATAAATAGATATTCATATATACATATATATAAAAAAAAATGCCCCAGCATAAGACTAGTGTTTACTTTGGCCGTGGGCAAGAATGTATCCTCGTTCCATGATTGTCACCTTGGCGGTAACGTGATCTTCCCTAACTATCATTTGAAGGTCGAGCCCTCACAAGCCCCTTTTGGTAGCTGCTTAGTCTTTTCGGTTGAACTTCAGAAAGTACTTGACTGCCCTCGGGGCTCGTTCGTGAATTGTGTCTGTGTGTGGGGCGGTAAGTCACCGTGCCTCCTTAGTGTTGTGGTCTTCGACCACCTTCTGCTTAGTTCACTTGATGAGTGCCCATGTCACTCCAGCTAGCCTATTTTTAATATTTCTTTTTCTTCTTTTTTTTTGTCTTTTTTTTTTTTTTGGTAATGGGGTCGAAAGGAAATGGGATCCTAGGGTAATGGCTTCTGAAGCATTAGCCATGGGGAACATACCCACACCTTGTGCAACTCCACCGTGGCTTCTCTCCTCTCTTTTCTTTTTTCTCTCTCTCTCTCTCTGTTTTTTTTTTTTTTTCGAACACGTAACTGTGCAATGTCTAAGTTCTTTAAGCTTTCTAATTAACCCATGTAACGAGCATTAGGCCAATGACTCCCAAACCAGACAGCTTTAGGGCACTAGGTATGCAAATACCCCTACGGGCCTACTGACTCATGTTAAAAAGGCTACGAACCCAAACTAGTTATGAATTTTTTTTAGGGCTTTTTAATTAAACGCCTTTTTTTTTTGGCAAATGGTCGAAAAGCTTTCATGACATGGGCGAACTCACCTTCAAACCTTCACATCGAATGGCTTTAATCGTGCGGAATTTGTGTGGGGCAGACTCACCTCATTGTGTTTTTTTTAAGTGCCGGTGTGTGTTTGAGTTCCAAGTTCGATCAGAGTGCACCTCTTCGGTCCCCCTATGGGATTTCCACAACTACGCCAAGGGGCAAGGAGGGTCATATTCGGCAAGAAGTAGGGAAGGGTCATACTGTGTACCTTTTCAGGTACATAGCGTTCCATGGATCGAGGAGGTCTTCCCCCTCTGCATTTACTAGTCTATATGAATTTCCAGGATATACCTCTTTAATTACATAAGGGCTTTCCTAATTGGGTCGAAACTTACCTCTGGGGATGCGGAAGCTGAGATGGAGTGATACGTTTCAGCACGAAGTCACCAACTTTGAATTTTCTTTCTTTAACATGTTTGTCATAGGCTCTTGTAATCGCTTCCGATATACTTGTGCATGCTCTGCTGCTTTCATTCTTTTCTCATTAGGTAGATCTAGCTGAAGTAGCGACACTTCTTGCCTTTGGTCCTCTATCATTTCTTCATTTAGCTGAATGAGCAGTGACGAGTCGAGGACTCCGAAGGGAAGGACTACTTCTATCCCGTAGGTCAAAGAACATGGGGTTTCACTAGTAGGAATTTTTCGTTTTTTATGGAAGTTTGGTATGCCCACAATGCTTTGACAAAATGGTTTGGTCAGTTACTACCTTTGGGGGTAATATGGGGTTGAATGACGTGGTTCTATGTCATATTTTGTGCACAACTCGTTTATTTGTTGGGATGTAGATTGTGGACCATTGTCTGTTATGAACACCTTGGGGATGCAAAGTCAAGCTATTATGCTTTTCTTAATGAATTTGACCACTATATTAGCTTTGATGTTGACATATGCCTTAGTTCTTGTTAGTATGAATGCTTCTAATGTAGTCAAACGAATCGCCAACTTTTGTACCCACTAATTTATAAAGATCCATCCATCATCAACAATCGGGGTTCTTATGGCAGTCAAACGAAACACCTTGCACTGCTCTAGTTCATCTATGCCTTTTATGATGATCAGACAATTGAGTTTTTATATTGTTTATGCTTCTTTTTTTTTTTTTTTTTGGGTTTATGATTTTTTTTTTTGGATTTTTGGGGTTTTGTGATTTTTATGTTTTTCCTTTTTAATAATCCTAAGTAATAGCTAATTTTATGTGGGCTTGCTTGAATTTGCAGCCTTTCATTGGCATGAAGCCAGAGAATTGTCTAGCATGTTTGTGATTTTCCATTATGTGTGCTAGTGATGTGGTGTGCGCACCTTGAATATTTTGACTATTCGAAAACGTGCGCGTTTAAGACCTTTCGACCTACGTGTTTTTATCAATGGGTATTTGGTCTGGGTCTTATCATTTTGCTCTATTCAGAAACGAGAGCGTTGAAACATTTTCGAGCTCTGCCATTGGTTCCTTGATCTGATGATAATATACCTCATTTTCATTTTATTATGGTATGTTCTTTGATGGCTTTGCATTGTTCTAGGTGATAAGATAATGTGTTTAGCCCATAAGTCTTTATTATGGTCCATCCGAAAACAAAACCGTTGAAATGTTTTAGACCTCTGCCACTTGGGCCTTGATCTGATGATAATATATCTCATTTTCATTTTATTATGGTATGTTCTTTGATAGCTTTGGTATGTTCTTTGTTGTTGAGATATTAGGATAATTTGTTTAGCCCACGAGTTTTTATTTTGGTCCATCCGAAAATGAGACCTTGAAATATTTTAGACCTCTGCTACTTGGGCCTTGGTCTCATGTTAAAAGGTTTTATGTGTGTCTCATTATCTTGATTTCTTTGATAATGTGGATATGTTCTCACTCGTCGATGCATTGAGTTAAGGCTTTTATATTGGGGATCTTTAGTATGCTCTCGCCGAAAACGAGAGCGTTGACATGTTTTAGACCTTTGCCATTTGGGCCTTGGCCTTAAAGAGTTTAAACAATTAGTGGATTTGGAATCTTTAAAAGATGGTTTTCTATTTTCCCTTGATGATCTCTAGTCATTTGTTTTCCTAATTGTTCGACCCTCATCTTTTGTGCGAACCTTGTTGTTTTCTCTTTTTCTTCGGGCTCTAGGTTTAGTTGTAGTGCCTCTAGCTTCCTTAAATGTAGTTCGTTCATGTTTTGCTAGGCGTGCTCTAAATTTTCTTTGTAGCCTAGCAGACTTACATCGTGAAAGTCTTTTAGCAAAGGTGTAAAGTTGGCATTTTGGTTGTGCCACTACTGGATGGTGTTGTGGGATAATAATTTCTTCAGTCGTGTGGATTTTTGCATTGCTCTTTGGGACTATTGGAATCTTAGGTGGCACATTTGGGCAAATACCAGAAAGTTCTTCTATGGTCAAGTCTCCAAAGGTCTTTCCTAAAGCTTCAGGAGTGGTCACATTCCTTTCATGAAGCCTAATTGAATCACACTTTATTTGGCTTTCTAGTTCGGGAATGATCTCTGCTGTTGTGCTTGGATTTTGCTTTTTATGGGCAAGGTACCATTCTAGTTGAAGGATCAGAGTTGGATCAACTCTTGGTAGTTGTCTTTTCTCAAAGTATTCTATGTAATCTTGGCTCATGATTATTGGATTGGTTAAGGGCCGGCACGGTAAACCTTTTAGAATACTCTGAAGTCTCAGTCTCGCATTTAAATGGGCCTTAATCAGGGCTAATACAGGATTAGGATCTATCTCATTGTGGAAATTATGCTTGTCCTCTAAGATCGATTCAATCATACCGTTATCCTTTGATCTTCTAAAAGGGTTTGTCCCATTAGGCCCATTAGTCAAGACATCAAGTAATTGTGGTGCTTTTTCTATGGACTTTTCTAGTGGGTAGGTAGGATCTATGAGGGGGCTTCCTTGTTGAGTTTCGGTGTAAGGCCTAACAGTCTCATGGTGTTGATTCTTAGGTGGTGTGTTGGACTCATTAATGGGATCGGATGGCTTTATGCGTTCTAATGACATGCTCGACCCAGTTGGCATCTTTCTAACCTCGGATTTGAGTTTCTCTATGTCCTTTTGTAATTCGTTAAATATGTTTGGATCTAGAAATTCAAATCCAGACTCTTTGTCAACCTTTCTTGGTTTAGCTGGTGTTGGAATGGGTTCAGGATGCATTGGATTGGGTTTAGGCTAGTGTCGGCAGGTGTCTCCAATGGAGTGAGAGCAGGTTGAACTTACCAAGTATCATCTTGGCTTGACGATGTATCATCTTCGGGCTCTGATTCTGAATCTGTGTCTTGCATGATAGACACAAAGGAGATAGCAAACTTGCCCCCAGTCTTTTGTTTTGTCTTCTTTGCTTTGGTGGTGATTACCAAAGGCTTGGAAGGTTTGAAGGAGACAACGAATGGAGATGGATTGCTTTCTTCGGATTTGCCGGAAGGTTTGTTTTCTTCCGATGATTGCTGAGGAGCCTTGCCCTTATCCTTATGGAGATTTTTGGCAAATGATGTTATTTCTCCCTCCTCATCTTCTTTCTCGTCCTTGTACATCTGAGAGTTGCAAAATGGACTTCTTTGCCTTTGAAGGGCTTTCTGTTTGCAAACACTTGATGTATCAAGCTGTCATTGCCAACGAACTTAATGCATTGATGTAGAGTCGAAGGGACGACACCATTCTCGTGTATCCAGGGGCATCCGAGAAGGATGTTGTAGCATTTATTGCATACACGGTGACTTCAGAGATAAGATCACCGATTTGTAACCTGAACCTGATTTTGCCAATAGGCCTTTGAGTGCTCCCATCGTATCCAAAGATGGACATAGATGTGTGGCTCAGCTTGCTAGGTGGGACACCCAGCTCTTCGAGTGTCGAAGTAAAGATGAGGTTAAGTGCATAACCTGGGTCGATCTGGACTCTGTGTATCGGCATCTCTTTGATATACCTTGTGAAGTACAAGGGTTAGTTGTGCTTTGTCTCACCTAGTAGGAGGTTTTTTTTATTGAAGGCGATGGGAGCACTTGCAGCTTTTTGGACTGAGAGGCATTCAGTGCAAGATCCCTCAGTTTTCTTCTTTTCTCCCTTTGTCCATTTCAATTTGTAGGACTTGTGGGACATGTTTGTCGACATCCACATTCAGCCTTTGCAGTTCTGAAATGAGACTATCACGAGTTTATGTTAACATTCGTAACAAGTCTAAGATGTGCAGTCGTGCAGGTATGTGTTTGAAGTGCTCAATCAAGTCATACTTGAAAGCCTCCTTGGGGCCTGCATTTTCATTATTGTTGCCACTTGGGGCGTTTACAACTTGTTTTCCTGAAGGATTTACATAAAAAGAAGAAGACTGGTTGTAATTTTTGTGGTAATCCCGGCCAGAGCGGGTACCTCTACCAACTTCAAGAGCTTCTAGAGAAGGTTCTTCATTTGGAAGATCACCCTCTGGATCAAGGAGTTGACCCTTCTCATTTACTGAAAACGTTTCTGCAGCAGCGTTTCCGTCTTCAGTGATTACATTGCATGGAGCATTTTTCGGGAAAAAGTCCTGAACAGCGTCCAGCAACTTTTCTTCTTTATTAAGTATTTCATTGGTCCAGACATCTCCTATGAGCTTGGGTATCTGAGACCAATTGACTGAGTTTTCACTGAAGAACTCATGGACCAGAGCTTATTCTTGGTGACCAGTCGGAAGAGGCTTGAATTCCGATGTCACAGTATCAGGAGACGAAGGCCGAGAAGATGCTTTCTCAGTGGAAGTCACCCGAGAAGACGTAGCTTCAGAAGATATGCTACCAGATGTAGTATGAGAGTTTACAGCTACGCAGATGGAGCTTCAGAGGTACTATCATCCTGAGCTATCACATTCCAAGCAACTTCGATAGAAGATGCCTCTAGAATGCACTGTTGGGATTCAGACTCGTCCTCAGATGTGAGAGGATCATCGATTCATCAACTTTCTTCATTTTCAGGAGTTACCGGAGGAGATTGTTGTAGATTTTCCAGGACATCCGGTTCTGGATTGTGACGAAGTTGATTGATGCGATCCTGCTCTTACTCTATGGCCAAATGCTACAAGATCATTGCATATTCTTCGAGATTGGGCATAGGAGCCAAATCTTCTTCTTCGTCTACCCCTTGTGGTTCAACATTATTGGGTTCCATTGGGGCATTGGCGAGTGCTGGATTAACAACATTTTCTTGAATAGCCTCTTGGTCTTCTTCATCATCAGACCAGGATCCTTGTGGCTGTAAGGGATTATACCAGATTACTAGCATAAGGTGAGATTCGGGAATCCATTCTTCATCGGAGAGGTACTCTCCCGTTTCAAGGGATTCCTCCCACTCATCGGTGTCACTGGCGGTGTCACTGGACTCATATCCATTCATGGAGAATTCAATTACTGAGTTGTAAGAGTATGATGCCCCTTGCGCAGTCTCATTTCTGAGCTGTGGTGGCATGAAATCACTGAGGGTGAATTTTCTTACCACTTTTGAAGTCATAGGAATGGACTCTTCTGTTGCCCCTAGTGAGGCGGTATAGGAAGTCTCTGCCTTTTCAATGACTTCTTGTTTTGGTTGAGCTTTCTCCTGCTGTTTGAGCTTTCGGAGTTGTCTCCTGGCTTGCTTTCGCTGTTGAGCAGTCGGCTTTGTCTTGACGACCTCCCAATTTTCATCTTCAAGGAGATCGGGATGCACCCATATGGGTTGTCCATCTAGTGTTGGGTAAGGAACCAACTCTTGGGATGTTTGGGTCATTTTTATCACCTTAAGGGAAGTAGTGATCTTCTTCTTTGGTGATTTGGATGTTTGTTCGTATGACACCATGTTGACGGAGGCAAGCCCATAATTTTTGTCAAAGGTGATGACTCCGTTTTTCCACATCTCATTAATCTTCTCTCTCACAACGAAGCATTGATTGAGAAGATGCGAGACCATTTGGTGGTTGTTGACACCAAAAATGTCACTTTGCCTCCTTAACATCAAAAGCTACATAGAGTCGCATCCTACTACAAATAGACAAAGCTGCTTCAAGCATCAGATCTTGTCAAAATCAAACAAAAACTGCAAGATCCTTCAAAATAGCCAAAAAAGAGATACACATGAAGTTTCGGGCCATTTCGACACCATTTGGCCTAACTTCAATCCTCCAACAGCTGAGCGGGAGCTCCCAGCGGTGACAATGTCAAATACATCAAATCTTTGATCAGAGCCTATGGATGGTCTCAAAATACCTCCAAAAGGTTCCACGTCGAATTTCAAGTCAAACCGACACCGTTTGACCATCCATCAACTCTCGAACGGCGAAATCCAGCCTCCCGGTGGTGAGAACCTCTGATGCCGCCACTCATCAAACAAAACATATGAGTAGCTTTTACATGCTTCCAAAAGGCTGCACATCAAATTTTAGGTCATTCCGACAACATTTGACCAGGTTTTGACGCTCTGAAGCAAAATCAAGCCTATCGGTGGCGGAGCTCCCCGGGACCATGGCATCCAAATCGGAGCTAATGGATCATCTCAAAATGACTCCAATAGGCTCCCTGTCAAATTTCAGGTCAATCGGACATCAGATGACCGTACATCAAAGCTTGACATCTTCCTCACGGTGAAATCAAGTCAAGCATCGACGGGACCCCAAACGGCTTCAAAACTCAAATAAAAGCCCATGGTTGGTCCTATCTAGTGCTCAAGAAGCTTCACCTCAAATTCCAAGTCATTCCAACATCGTTTGACCTAGTTTCAACTCTTGGCGGAAAATCGGCTACGGAGTCTTCGGCTTTTCCAAAAATAGGAAACTTTGTGCTCTGATTTGCACAACTTCTCAATGGGTCTTCTTGAGTAGAATCAAGCCAATGAATGAGGAGAAATGTCAAAGAAAAATACAGGAGAAAACATAAGCGAAAAAGCCCGAGAAACGCCCAAGAAACGGCGACCGGACGACGACCGAAAAATGGGCAAAAACCCCATGGTCGCCGGCCCCATGGTCGCCGGCGACCATAGGGGTCCAGGTCGCCGAATTTTCCCCAGAAACCTACGTTTTCCGATCCTTCTCACGTTTTGCGACGTTTGGCCTCTGTGATTTTCTTAAAATCTGATTTTTGAGGCATGATATTCGTCGATCTTCGTCAACATCACGGATCCGCCATCGAAATCATTCGATCATCATCGAACACTCCGAAACCGCGAATCGGCTGACCAAGAAAGTACATTTTCTGCCCGACCGATCAAGAAATCGACTGGACAGATGTTGCCAGCCCATTGGTATCAACCAATGTCTGAATTTGCATCGTCGTCCGACATCAAATAACATGCGGATCCATCAATGATCATCGCAAGAAGAATTCCAAAAGACGCGGCGCGGCCTGCGACTCTTTAAGCGACTTGGTGACCAATTAATGCTGTTAAATGACTTTTTTATGCCAACTTATTAGGGTCACGAACTCATTATTTTGGACGGCCCAATCAGAAGCAAGCAAATGGGAGTTACAAGTCCACTTAATCATGACAACTAACCATGTAACTCCTATCATTATGGAGATTAATTATGGTAATTAACCATGAAACTCCCATCATCATGGAGACTAAATGCCCATTATTCTCCATCGGCCAATCAAAATCCAAGAAAAAGGAGTTACAAAATTCAGAAATTAAATCTTGTAACTCCTCCCATCATGGAGTAGTAATACCATTAATGCCCATAAAACCCTCCTAATGCCACCAAAAGCCTATAAATAGGCGGTCATTCCAAAGGGAAAGGGTCCTGAAAAATTGTCTGAAAACTATCTTGAAGAATTCTCCGCACAAAGAAGCTCTCCTGCCTTGAAGAAACCCTGCTGCAAGAACTACAAGGTGATCAAAGTCCCTTGGGGGGCCACCTCCCCCAAGGTTTCACCCTCTTCTTCTATCCAACATGGCTTAGATGCGGCTTTTCAGCCTGTCAACCCATTTTTTTATTGGATATAGGACCTTCCCTTGGTCTTTGTCCTCTAAAAATCTGGGGTCCAAGCCAAGCCAAGTGAACTAAAGCATCAAGTGTTCTTATCTGAAGGACGATGGCGGAGTCCATACATGACTCACGACCGTCAATCTAAATGAGTCCCCACAATTGCTTGAGAAGTTAGATCCCTCTTTCTGCCCTTTCTATTGTATTTTGTATTTTTTTAAAGAGACAAAAAATCACAATTCTTGTCTTTCACTATTGATAAGATTTGTAAAATCGCCTTCTATGGCAAAATCGCCTTCTACTGCACAAAACTGCCTTTCACGACAAACTAAACAAAATCGTCTCTTACGGCATTTTAAAATCTTGTCTCTTTCTTTAAATATATATGCAATGGAAAGATAGAAAAAAGTTTGATTTCCTTTCTACTTGTGAAGGTGGACCTCCGTATCACCATTGCAAATTCCAAGTAGAATAGAAAATCTAGCATACCCGTACAAAAAAAAATGTTGATGCTTGCTTTTTTTTTTTCTTTTCACCCCGCCGCACCCCGGCGGACCCGGGACGGAGGAAGGCAAGAAAGAAAAAGATGGGTCCATCAGTGGTATGGGCAATACCGAGGATCGTTGGTTTTGCTAACATCTCCCGGTCTTTTTGGGTCAGGTAAGGTGAGCTTCCCATTTGCCAAGAGAGTCTCAAATATTTCTTCAACATCTTCATCGAACGGGTATTTCTTCTCTACTCGTTCCTTGAAGGCATCAGAGAGTTCAGGTCTCTTACTTGTAACTTTGTTTTCAGCTTTCTTTGGCGGCTGAGGAGCTGACTTGGTTTGCACATTGAGAACCTCTTTTTTCTTTGGCTTTGAGGTTGCAATGGTTGTCGGTTCTTTCTTTGATGATTTCTAACTGTTGAGGTCTTTGATCACCGTTTTAACCTCCATGGATGCTTCTAGGAGTTCTCCTAGGTTCTTTGATTTGTTGCCGATGATCATGGAGCGGATCCTTGCTCTCATGTTGTTTCGGCAGATGTCGACCAGCGACGCTTGCGGCAGCACATCTGAGCATTTGTCCGCCATTGCCTTCCACTTGTGAATGAAGTCGTAAGTTGACTCATTCTCTCCCTCTTTTAGGCTGCAAAGCTGAGCCATAGTAACAGGATGATCCTTACCTTTGAAGTGGGTCAGGAAGCGTGTCTTTAGCATGGTCCAGTTTTGAATGGAATCCTCTGGCGGAGTGGAGCACCAATCAAAGGCTGTACCGTTTAGGGTACTTGCAAAGAGACGGATCTTTAGAGCATCTTGATCCGCAATAGCTCCCGTCAGGATTTTGAAGTGGATGACGTGCTGTCTAACTGAATCTTTCCCCGTATATGTTTGGAGGGTAGGTTGTTTGAATTTTATAGGGAACAGAACCGAGTCCATCCAGAAGGGATATGGTGGCTTGATTCCATGCTCCTTCAGTGTATCCTCTTCTTTTGCTTTATTGAGGATATCGTCAACTGTTGACACGAAAAATGCCACTTTGCCTCTTCGACATCAAAAGCTACATGGAGCCGCATCCTACGACAAACAGGCATAGCTGCTTCAAGCATCAGATCTTGTCAGAATCAAACAAAAACTGCAAGATCATTCAAAATAGCCAAAAGAAGGGTACACATGAAGTTTCTGGCCGTTTCAACACCATTTGGCCTAACTTCACTCCTCAAACAGCTGAGTTGGTGCTCTCGGCGGCGACAGTGTCGAAGACGTCAAATCTTCGATCAGAGCCAATGGATGGTCTCAAAATACCTTCAAAAGGCTCCATGTCGAATTTTAGGTCAAACCGGCATCGTTTGACCCTCTGTCAACTCTCGACTGACAAAATCAAGCCTCTCGGCGGCGAGAATCACCGAGGCCATTACTCATCAAACCAAGTACATGGGTGACTTCTACATGCTCTCAAAGGGCTGCACGTCAAATTTCAGGTCATTCCGACAACGTTTGACCTGGCTTTGATGCTCTGAAGCAAAATCAACCCTACCGGCGACGGAGCTTCCCGGGATCATGGTATCCAAATCGAAGCTAATGGATCGTCTCAAAATGACTCCAATAGGCTCCCCAACAAATTTCAGGTCAATCGGACGTCGGTTGACCGCACATCAAAGCTCGACATCTTCTGCTTGGTGAAATCAAGTCCAGCATCAACGAGACCCCAAACGGCTTCCAAACTCAAATAAAATCCCATGGTTGGTCCTATCTAATGCTCAAGAAGCTTCACCTCAAATTTCAGGTCATTCCGACATCGTTTGACCTAGTTTCAACTCTTGGCGGAAAATCGGCTACAAAGTCTTCGGCTTTTTCAAAAATAGGAAACTTTGTGCTCTGATTTGCACGGCTTCTCGATAGGTTTTCTACAGAGGAATCAAGCCAATAAATGAGGATAAATGTGAAGAAAAATACAGGAGAAAACAGAAGTGAAAGGGCCCGAAAAACCGCCAAAAAACGGCGGCCGAACGGCAGCCGAAAAAGGGGCAAAACCCCCATGGTCGCCGGCGACCTTAGCCCATGGTCACCAGCGACCATGGCCCAAGGTCGCCGTCCCCATGGTCGCCAGCGACCCTGAAAGTCCGGGTTGCTGAATTTCCGCCGGAACAATCGATTTTCAGTAATTTTTCGCATTTCGCGATGTTTGGCCCCTGTGATGTTCCTAAATTCTGATTTTTGAAGCATAATATTCGTCGATCTTCGTCAACATCACGGATCTGCCGTCAAAATCATTTGATCATCATCAGACACTCCAAAATCACCAACCAGCCGACCAAGAAAACGCATTTTCTCCCCGACCGATCGTGAAATTGACTGGACGGATGTTGCCGGCCCATTGGTGTCAACCAATGTCTGAATTTGCATCGCCATCCGACATTAAATAACATGCGGATCCATCGATGATCATTGCAAGAAGAATTCCAAAAGACGCGGCGCGGCCCGCGACTCTTCTAGCGACTCGGTGACCAATTAATGAAGTTAAATGACCTTTTTATGACAACTTATTATGGTCATTAACTAATTATTCTGGACGGCCCAATCAGAAGCAAGCAAATGGGAGTTACAAGTCCAATTAATCATGACAATTAACCATGTAACTCCTATCATTATGGAGATTAATCATGGTAATTAATCATGAAACTCCCATCACCATGGAGATTAAATGTCCATTATTCTCCATCGGCCAATCAGAATCTAAGAAAAATGAGTTACAAAATTATGAAATTAATACTTGTAAATCCTCCCATCATGGAGCATTAATGCAATCAATGCTCATAAACCCTCCTAAATGGCTACCAAAAGCCATAAATAAGCGGTCATTCTGTAAGACCCCGCCCCGAGAGTTTCCGATTAGTGTTAATTAAGACGTGTTTTAGTTATAAGTGAGATTAGTGGAAATTGGTTAAATCTGGATTAGAATAGCTTTTTATAGCTTTGAATAATTTTGGGAACTCTTTTGATCTAGTGGGGCCCTTTGGGGGTTCCTTTTATTGTGTCTTGATTAGTTTTGGGATTTATTTGATAATTCTGGAAATCTGTAAATTACTCCATTTAATGTATTTTGTGATTCCCAACAACTTTCGTATTTGCTCCGTTTCTATTCGAGACCTCTAAACCCTACTTCGCCATTGATAGGGGTAAAACAGTCTTTTTACACAAAATCTGGATACAAATTTCAATGTCTCCGAAACTCGTAAAATATATACTTTTTGGAAAGTAGAAATTTCGACGATCAATTCTTCCTTCTTCATCGAATCCGTCCGAAGCCCGTAGAACGATGTGTTAGCTCGATTGGACTTTTAAGTTGTGGGACCCATAGCCATTGTCTATATAAGGAGGAGTTCTTTTCCCTCCTCCTCTTCTTACAACTTCTTGAGAAATAGAGAATTCCAGCCCAGCCTAGGGTTTTCTTCTTGCTCCTTGCTTCCCCATCTCTCAACCTCTCTCAAATCCATTGCTAAGTGTTTAATGGAGGTAGTAGTCTTCTTCCCCTCCATGAGAGCTTCATCTTGATACCCTTTGTAGAGAGAGCCTTCCATTCCAAGCTATCCTTTGAGCAAGCTCTTGCCATTAGAGGACTTTCCATGTAAGTTCTTCTTCTCATCTCTTGATTGTGTGTTCATCTAGCCTAGGAGGTGCTTCACCTTGATTAGTGGAAGCTATCTCCATCTATTTCTTGATTTTGACATTCTAGGGTTGTAATGTTGTATTTTGGGGATTTTTGTGTAGATTGTAGATTTTGAGCTTGATAGTGGATTAGAGCTTGACTAGCATTCTTGGAGACCAAGGCAAGTGGATGAATGGATTCAATTTGAATAAGTTCTCACTTTGTAAAAAATGTGGATTTTTACTATTCATATTTCATTTGATTCATTATGTTCCATAATGTTTTAGAAAGGTATTTATTGACATGGTTTCTCCCTTAGTTAGTTTTATGATAATAAATGCATTCATCATCAAGTTTATTTTGGACATTATAATCCTCTTAAATGCTAGTTGTACTTGCATTGAATGAGATTTGGATTGGTAGGTGAATTAGTGCATTGATGGAATGGTGGTTGGTGGAAAGGATTAAATGTTAGATGGAAGGGAATAGACCCCTTCCACATCAGAAAATGGTTGGAATGGAGGTGAAATGGTTTGGGAAAGAATTGACTGAAATCTGCACCTGATGTGTAGTTCCCGCAGCTGGGCGGTCAGCGGGCGGTCACCTCAGCGGCTAGCCGACAGGTGACCGGCGGCTAGCTGACCCAGATGCGGTTAGAAACACAGAATGCTGCATTTTGACAGGCGAACCGCGGTCAGCCGCGCGGTTAGCTCGCGGCTAACCGCCACCCCAAAAACCCAGTGACCGCCAGGTAGCCGAGATGCGTGGTTAGAAACACAGAATGCTACATTTTAGCAGGGTGAACCGCGGTCAGCCCCGCGGTCAGTCAGCGGCTAACCGCCGATCACATCGGCGGCTAACCGCCACCTGACCGTCAGGTGACCGAGTTTTTACCCAGAATTCCTGAGTCTTTTCTATTGGTTTCAGATAGGGTATTTAAAGGTTTGGATGGGTTGTTCTGATGCCCTACCACCTTGGAAAGACCCAGGGGATGACATAAGGAGATTGACATAGAAAGAAAAACCATTTCGGAAAAGATATTGGGACCTTTAGATTTATCAACGTGCATAAGGAAACTTAGTATGTCCTCTATCATTTGAGTACCATACTAAGGGTAATTTAGACATACAAGATCCTTATACAGGTCGTTTGAATATAGATGCCCCAATACATAGCCCCTAATGGCATAAGGACTCATTGCATTGCTTTATCCAGTTATTTGTATAATAACCCGGATCTACTGATTTTCTCTCAAATTCCGATTTGTACACCCGATGTGTCCTGCCAGCCCGTGTATACATGAACCGAAAATAATATGAAATGTGTGACTTCGAGCACCATGCCCCGCCTGCCCGTATGTTTTATATTGATATAGTTTTGTATATGTTTTGATTTATCATGTAACCTAAGAGTCGGCACCACTAAGCTTGGACATCCTTGTCAGTCTGATCAACTAACTTGGGTCTCCCCCTGTGCTCCCGCCAGTTGCAACTTGGATCCCGTTCTGTCCCGTTACTCGGTTCCGCGGCCGTGGTCTTGCCTAGCTATATGTATATGTATATGTTTATAATGTTGGTTCTCGTCACTTCGTGTGTTCGAGCCCAATGCACTGAATGTGCTCTCATCACCTTAGTGATGGAGAGGATTTAGCTCTAGTGTGGTTGCCATCTAGTCAGTTCCTGTACCTTGAATACCCCGCATGATTTATATTGCATCTGTACTTTAAATGAACTATGCATCCTGTTTTATGACAGTTTTCGTTATGTCTATTTTATGCTTTGATTTCTTTCTTGGTATACCTATTCACCCACCTGCCAGACCGTCGTGTCTGACCCATTTTTGTGGTACTCAGGTCCAGCTCCCGTCTTTGCCCTTGAGGAGGAGCCAGAGGAGGCGGTCGGTGAACCGCAACGATTAGGAGAATGGCAAGCTGACGATGTCATGTAGATGTTCAGTTTTGCTTTGAGCTGCGAACATTTTGGGGTGTTCATAGAATGATACTGTTTTGTACTTTGGTTGTACTGGCCTTTGTTGGCCATTATTTTTGGGGGAATGTTAATTAACTTGTTATTTTGTTTAAACTCTAACTTAATATTTTGGGAATGCTAATGAGATCATTGCTCACTCTGACATCATGATAGACTTGTATATTATCAATCTCATATGATGAGAATGGATTATGAGTTTGATTTGCTACACGCTTCCGCACCTATATAAATGTTCTACGAGTGATTGTGGAATCCTCACCGCGGAAACCTGTGGGAAATTATGTACAATCAATAATCATCACCAAGGGGTGGTTCTTTACCCACACCACCCCGTCGCGGTCCCGGGGCCCCCGGTCCGAGGTCGCGACACATTCCAAAGGGAAAGAGTCCGAAAAAATCGTCTGACAAGAGTTCTGAAGAATTCTCTGCACAAAGAAGCTCTCTTGCATTGAAGAAACTCTGCTATAAATACTTCGAGGTGATTGAAGTCCCTAGGGGGCCACCCCTCCAAGGTTTCGCTTCTTCTTCTATTCAACATGGCCTAGATGTGGCTTTTCAGCCAGTTTACCCAGATTTTTATTGGACATAGGACCATCCCTTTGTCTTTGTCCTCTAAAAATTCGAGGTCCAAGCCAAGCCAAGTGAATCAAAAGCATCAAGTGTTCTCATCTGAAGGACGATGGCGGAGCCCATACATGACTCGCGACCATCGATCTGAACAAGTCCCCACAATCTCTTGAGAAGCCAAATCCCTCTTTCTTACTTCTCAGTTGTATTCTGTATTTTTCTAAAGAGACATAAAAAAAATCACATTTCTAGTCTTTACATTTTGATGAGATTTGTAAACCGCCTTCTACGGCAAAATCGCCTTTCACAGCAAAACCGCCTTTCACAGCATTCTAAATCTGTCTCTTTCTTTAAAATATATGTGCAATGGAAAGTTAAAAAAAAAATGTTTGATTTCCTTTCTACTTGTGAAGGTGAATATTCGGATCACCATTTCAAATTTCAAGTAAAATAGAAAATCTGGCATACCCATACAAAAAATGTTGATGCCCGCTTTTCTTTTCTTTCGCCCCTGCCGCACCCCCGCGAACCCGGGGCGGAGGAAGGCAAGAGAGAGGAAGCCGGGTCCATCAAATTGGCACACCCGGTGGGACTCGTTCATTTGAAGAACACGATGCTTAGATTCTTTGGCTCCTCCCTAATTGGTGGCCTATGTTGGATCTTGCATCTTAAAAAAAAAAAAGATGAGATGGGATTTTTTGGAAATTTCTTTCTTTGAGTTTATTTCCAGTCTTTTTCGCCCAAAAAATAAATAAATTCAGATATCTCATTCTTGGATTCAACTTTGAGAAAACTTGATCCTTCCTTTTTCGAACTTGATAGCTCGCAGAAATGTTTGTAACTATTGTTCATATCGGGGGATGGGCCATTTTTTTCTCTTTGATGAGTTCGAAAGGGATCTTAAAAAAAAAAAAAAAAAAAAAAAAAAACTGATTTCAAACTTTTCTCTTTTGGATTCAAATTGGGGAAACTTTGGTTGTTTTCTTTTCGGACAATAGCTCGCGGAAACCGTTGAGCTGACGTTCGGATTGGGAGGGACCATTTCTTTCTCTTTGATGGGTCCATTAGTGATGTTTTAAATTTTTTTTTCAGATTTCTCTCTTTTGGATTCAAATTGGAGAAATTTTGGTTCTTTCCATTTCGTACAAATAGCTCGTGGAAATCGCTGAGCCAGCGTTCGGATTGGGTGGGGCCATTTGCTCTCTTTGATGGGCTCATTAGTGAATTTTCAAAAAAAAAAAAAACGCATTAAGTTTGCACCGATTGTGTTCTTTGACTAAAGTGAATTTAAGAAAAGCCTTGTGCAGATTATGGAGGCAGCTAGACTGTTCGAGACAAGGGTCCTTCAAACGTGTTCATTAAGTAATCCTACCCTTACTTGGGGGCCAATCTATCCGCTAAGGTTTCATAAGACCGAATTGGAAGACCTATGTGCACTCTTAAAAAAAAAAGGTCTTTCAAAAAAAATTCTTCAAAAAAATCTTTTGTCACTATTGTGTTCGGATTCGAGAAATTTTGGTCCCTTCCTTTTCGGATTTAGTGCTCGCAGAAATGTTTGAGCCTGCATTCGGATTGGAATACCATTTGCTCTCTTTTATGAATTCAATCTTGGATTTAAAAAAAAAAAAAAACTTTTGTCATTATTGGATTCAAAATCTGAGAAATCCTGGTTCCTTCCTCTTCGGACTTAGTGCTCGCAGATTTCGCTGAGCCTTTGTTCGGATTGGAATACCATTTGCTCTCTTTTGAGAATTTGATCTTGACCTTTAAAAAAAAATCCCATCTCGTGTCCTCCTCAAGGATGCGATTTACAACATTTGTGCCTAGCGGTGCTAGTACGCCCTTCTGGGTCTACTGTATTCGCGACCGACACATTTGTATCTCCAACCTTATATCATTTTACCTTGAGTGAGCTTCACTTCTCGGTAACTTGAATTAAGGTTTACAATTGCTTTTAGCAGTCACTGGAACGCTCATTTCGAGCCGACTATACTTGCATTCAGAACAATTGTACCCTCTAATGGCTTTTTGCCTTCTTCATTACGCTTAGAGTAGGCCATGCCTGCTGAGCGATTTGAAAAGACAAAACCATAGTATTTTCCATTTATAATCACCATATTCTTGTGATTACTAATGGATGTGGTCTTGTTTCAGAAGTTTTCCAAAACTAACAATGGCAGCCTCGTTGACCATCACCTTCGATGAAAATAAGTACCAAGTCATGCTTCAAGAGAAGCAAAGTAAGCGCACGTACAAGCGCCCTGCCAGCTGCCGAAGCATCACCTTCCTCGGCAACTCCGAAAACACCGGGTCAACCTCCACTCCCCGGACCATCGTCTTCGGGTCATTGGGACCATTCCCACTACCCGTAGAAGAGACGACGCTTGTTAAGAAGCAGAAGACTGCCCCTCAACGTGTCGCTGCCCCGACACCAAAGGCGGTCACCAAGAAACATGAGGCTCGTGGCAATCCCACGAGGCCTCAACCTGCAAAAAAACAGGTCTGCCCCAAGACTTAGTCCTCGTGACCTTCACCAAAACAAAGAAGGTCCCAGACATCTGCAAAGCCAGCATACCTGGCCCCTCTCAAGGAGAACCGGTTCTATCCTCTCGCTTACATCAAAGGGGAGAAACATACCCTCCACCGTACTACAAAAACTACTCAGCATGAGCCGGCTTACTCATACAAGCCCAAAATCAAGTCATGCATTACAAGGCCTTGACGGGAACCTGCCACGGTCTGCTCTCCTGCAACTCGACCGGCCGAGCTTGCGAAATTTAAAGCTTCGCTGCGACATGCTAAGGACCGGTCCAGATCCTGTCCATGCCAGTCTTTAAGGAAGACAAGCTCGGTTGCTGCGCACGAGGGACCACGTCCTTCATTGCTAGAGCACAGCCCGAGCTAACTGAAGCTCAAATCGCTCGTCGCATATGTCGTCATGCGGCATATCGACAAAAGAGATTAGAGAAGCAAAGAACCCAGCGTTCTGAGCTTCAAATCTCCAAAAAATGAGTCGAAAAAGAAAGACCCGACCAAGTTGCTGCTGTCCACATGGTTGGCAAAACCAAAAGACGCTAGAAGTCAGCAAAGAAAATACATGTCAGACGCCCCGTGACTCGCAGCGTCTCCCGGACACGAAGACATCAGGAAGACTCTCCCACTCCTTCAAGCCAAGGACATCGGAGTAATCACTTGTCGGGCTCTTCATCTAGAAAAATGAGCTTCAGTTCAGTCACCAAGACAATATCCTCTTTCGACTCATGAAGGATGAATGTCTTGGTCACAAACTCTGAGCAACCTCCACCACATGATGACATGGCTCTACGTATCCAGTAGCTAGAGCAAGGACAGCAGAGGATAGAGGTTTTGATGGAAAACCTCCTTCTCACTCTCCAACGTTTAACAAACAATGATGAAGCTCCTCCACATGATGTGGCAAATGGTGGAGAAGATGAATCACGCGCCCTTACTAAAAAGGACGTTGACAATATCCTTGCCAAAGCTAAAGAAGAGGATACACTGAAGGAACATGGAATCAAGCCACCATATCCCTTATGGATGGACTCGGTTCCGTTCCCCCCAAGTTCAAACAACCTCTTCTCCAAACACATATGGGGAAATGTTCAACTAGACAGCACGTCATCCATTTCAAGATCTTGACGGGAGCTATCGCGGATCAAGATGCTCTCAAGATCCGTCTCTTTGCAAGTTCCTTAAAAGGTACGGCCTTTGATTGGTACTCCACTCTGCCAGAAGATTCCATTCAAAACTGGACCATGCTAGAGACACGCTTCCTGACCCACTTCAAAGGTGAGGATCATTTTGTTACAATGGCTCAGCTTTGCAGCCTAAAACAGGGAGAGAATGAGTCGACATACGACTTCATTCACAAGTGGAAGGCAATGGCATAGAAATGCTCAGATGTGCTGCCACAAGCGTCGCTGGTCGACATCTGCCGAAACAACATGAGAGCAAGGATCCGCTCCATGATCATCAGCAACAAATCATAGAATCTGGGAGAACTCTTAGAAGCGTCTATGGAGGCTGAAACGGTGATCAAAGACCTCAACAGTCAGAAGTCATCAAAGAAGGAGCCGACCGCCATTCCGACCTCCAAGTCAAAGAAAAAAGAGGTTCTCAATGTGCACACCAAGTCAATTCCTCAGCCGCCAAAGAAAGCTGAAAATAAAGCTGCAGGTAAAAGACCTGAACTCTCTGATGCCTTCAAAGAACAAGTAGAGAAAAAATACCTATTCGATGAAGATGTTGAAGAAATATTTGGGGCCCTCTTAGCAGATGGCAAAATTACCTTGCCTGACCCCAAAAGACCGGGAGATGTTGGCAAAACCAACGATCCCCGATATTGTCCATACCACCAAATGGTCTCGCATCCTCTCAACCAATGTTTTGTTGTGAGAGAGAATATCAACGAGATGTGGAAAAATGGAGTCATTACCTTTGACAAAAACTATGGGTTTTCCTCCGTTAACATGGTGTCATATGGACAAACATCCAAATCACCAAAAAAGAAGATCACCACTTCCTTCAAGGTGATAAAAATGACCCAAACGTCCCAAGAGCTGGTACCTTACCCGACACCAGAAGGACAGCCCATATGGGTGCATCCCGATCTCCTAGAAGGTGAAAATTGGGAGATCGTCAAAACAAAGCCGACCGCTCAACAGCGAAGGCAAGCCAAGAGACAACTCCGCAAGCTCAAACAGCAGGAGAAGCCTCAATCCAAGCAAGAAGTTCCTGAAAAGGCAGAAACCTCCTCTACCGCTTCACTGGGGGCAATAGAGGAGTCTCTTCCCGAGACTTTAAGAGTGGTAGGAAAATTCACCCTCGGTGTTTTCATGCCACCACAACTCAGAAATGAGGCTACACAGGGGGCATTATACTCTTGCAACTCGGTAGTTGGATTCTCCATGAATGGATATGAGTCCAGTGACACTGCCAGTGATACTGATGAGTGGGAGGAATCCCTTGAAACCGGAGAATATCTCTCTGATGAAGAATGGATCCTAGAATCCCACCTTATGCCAATAATCTGGTATAACCCTTTCCAGCCACAAGGATCCTGGTCTGATGATGATGAAGACCAAGAGGCTGTTCAAAATGCCATTGATCCAGTACTTGCAAATGCTCCAGTGGATCCCGACGAGGTTGAACCACAAGGAGCAGATCAAGAAGAAGATTTGGCTCCTATGCCAGATCTAGAAGAATATGCAAGAATCTTGCAGCGTCTCGCCATAGCGCAAAAGCAGGATCACATTACTCAGCTACCAGAACCGGAAGTCCCGGAGAATCTACAAGCATCTCCTCTAGTGACTCTGGAAAACGAAGAAAGTTACTGGATTGATGACCCTCTTACATCGGAAGATGAGTCTGATTCCCAACAGTCCATTATGGAGGCGTCTTCTATCGAAGTTGCCTGCAATGTGATAGTTCAGGATGATAGTGCCTCTGAAGCTTCATCTGCTGAGGCCACAGACTCTCAAAATGCGTCTGGTAGCATATCTTCCTAAGCTACATCTTCTCGGGTGACTTCCACTGAGATTGCATCTTCTCAGCTTTCGTCTCCTGACACTGTAACGTCGGAATTCAAACCTCTTCTGACTGGTCACCATGAAGAAGCTCTGGCCCCTGAGTTCTTCAATGAAGATCCGGTCAATTGATCTCAGATACCCAACCTCATAGGAGATGTCTGGACCGATGAGATACTGGACAAAGAAGAAAAGTTGTTGGAAGCTGTTCAGGACTTGTTCCTGAAAAATGCTCCATGCAACGCAATAACTGAAGACGGTAATGTTGCTGTAGAAGCATTTTCAGCAAATGAGGAGGATCAGCCCCTTGAGCCTGAAGAGGGTCTTCCAAAAGAAGAGCCACCTCTAGAAGCTTTTGAAGTTGGGAAAGGTACCCGCTCTGGCCGAGATTACCACAAAAACTACAACCAACTTTCTTCTTCTTCTTATGTAAATCCTTCGGGAAATCAAGGTGTAAATGCCCCAAGCGGCATTGATAATGAAAATGCAGGCCCCAAGGAGGCTTTCAAGTATGACTTGATCGAACACTTCAAACACATACCTGCACGACTGCACATCCTAGACTTATTACGTATGTCACCACAAACTCGTGATAGTCTCATTTTAGAACTACGAAGGCTAAACATGGATGTCGACAATCATAAATCGGACGCTTCTTCATCAAATTCTTTGTTTGAACCTTTCCAAAATAAAGGTATGCCTCAACTATCCCTGTATAGTCTGATGGCACAAGCTATCTTGATGAAAACGGGCTATGACGCTCAAAATCCAATAGGCTTAGGAAGTGGCCGCGGTATCCTTACGCCATTGGAACCCACCCTGACCAAAAGTAAGCTGGAAGATTGGAAACTCTACTGTCACATAGACAAGTCTTCATACAGTTTAGGGTATGATCCTGACACTCCCATGAGACAGTTGACACAAAGGCTGCAAAGTCGTTAAGCTGACCAGGCCTCAACATCTCGTGTTGATGAAGACATCGATCTCCCTAGATATCTCTTTGAAGAGTTACCTGATAAGGACCTCGAAGGCTCGTCAAATTGGTACGATTTCTTTGATGATGAAGAGGAATTATCCGATGACACAGACACATGGTTTTCTGACCCAGAAGAACCATTGTCTCCAAAAGAAGTGCCTTACTTCGACCCAGTTTCAGCAGGTGATTTGGACCACCTCATAGCGAGCCTTGAGAAGAGTACCGATCAAGAAGATTTATGGACAGAGAAAGAGCCATGGTTTGAAAATGTTTTCAAAACTCCAGAAAGTCTTGTTGAGTTGGAAGCCTCCGAAAATATTGTGGAGGAACCACCTTCAAACCTTCCAACAGAAAATTATGTTCAAAAGATAGACTTGGGAACACCAGATAACCCACGTCTTGTATTCATAAGTAAGAATATAAAGGATGATGAGTTACCTGAGTATGTCTATTTTCTTTGTGAGTTTGTTGATTGTTTTGCATGGTCTTATGCTGAAATGCCTGGCTTAGACTCCAAAATAGCAGTCCACAAACTCAACCTGCAAAAAGATATCAAGCCTGTCAAACAAGGCCAAAGAAGATTCCGTCCTGATGTGATGGACAAAATTGAACAAGAAGTTCAAAAACTCAAAAACGTTGTCTTCATCCGTGAGGAGCAGCATCTTGAATGGTTGGCCAACATCGTCCCCGTGACAAAGAAAAATGGGCAAATCAGGGTCTGTATTGACTATAGAGACTTGAATAATGCATGCCACAAAGATGAATTCCCGCTCCCCATACCGGAGGTAATGAATGACAACACCTGCGGGTTTGAGCGAATGACTTTCATGGATGGCTTCTCTAGCTACAACCAGATAAAGATGCATCCCGAAGATGAAAGGCATAAATCCTTTCGGATCCCATTTGGCGTGTATTACTACACTGTCATGCCATTTGGTCTGAAAAATGCCGGTGCAAGATATCAAAGGGCTATGATGAAGATATTCCAAGATATGCAGCACAAGACAGTCGAATGTTACGTTGATGACCTCATCGTAAAAAATAAAAGAAAAGAAGACCATCTCAAAGATCTTCGAGAAATCTTCCTCCGACTTCGCAAACACAAACTGTGAATGAATCCCCTCAAATGCTTCTTCGGTGTTTCATCGGGTAAGTTCCTCGGATTCATAGTTCGAAAAGCTGGAATAGAACTTGACCCCATCAAAGTCAAGGCAATTCTAGAAATGCCATCTCCAAGAACCCTAAGAGAACTAAAAGGGCTTCAGGGAAGATTGGCATACATTCGACGGTTCATTTCTAACCTATCAGGAAAGTGCCGTCCATTCTCTTAGTTGATGAAGAAAGGTGTAGACTTTGTTTAGGATGCTGAATGTGAAGCTGCATTTCAAGACATCAAGTGGTGGCCAAACCTCCAGTGTTGGCTGCCCCCACAACTGGAAAGCCATTCATCCTGTACATAAGAGCTCTCGATTATTCTTTGGGTGCTCTACTCGCACAAGAAAATGATGGAGAAAAAGAAGCAGCTCTATACTACCTCAGCCGCATGTTGGTTGGTGTAGAGCATCGCTACTCTCCAGTCGAAAAAGAATGTCTTGCACTGATGTTCGCTGTACAAAAGCTACATGACTACCTACTGTCTAACACAGTATACCTAATTTCGAGGATTAATCTCTTAAAGGTCCTTGTCACAAAAGCAGGTTCCCTCATTGTCCGACTGGCAAAATGGTCTATCCTTCTGTCACAGTTTGACATTAGATACGTACCATAAAAAGCCATCAAAGGCCAAGCTCTAGCAGACTTTCTTGCAGAGCATCCACTGCCTAAGGCTTCTCCACTCAGGGATGATCTACCAGACGAACCTGTCTACAACGTGAAGACTTCCTCGTAAAATGCCACCTGGGACATGTACTTTGATGGTGCAACCAGGACAAATAAAAGAGGAAAGCCGATATCGGGAATTGGTATTCTCTTTGTTAGCCCTGACAAATACATGATTCCACATGCATTCTCGCTACTGGAACCATGTTCAAAAAATGCAGCTGAGTACCAAGCTCTGATCATAGGATTGGAGCTCGCCTTCAAATCCGGCATCACCATGCTAGAAGCATTTGGGGATTCTCAACTGATCATCAATCAGATGAATCAGAAATATGAAATCAGGAAGCCTGATCTGTTGCTTACTATAACATGGCACAATCACTTCGTAAAAAATTTGACATCTGTCACATCACCCACATCTGCAGAGGTGAAAACATTCGTGTAGATGCCCTGCCTGGACTTGCTGCATCTCTGGCAATCCAAGAAGGGGAAAACATACAAATTACAATGTGTCAAAGAAGGATTCTTCCTCCTCTCAACACACACCAAGCAATTGCTGAATGCCACCGAGTGGTTGGAAGTCGGATTTCCATCCTTAAAACTCCAATCGGCGACTGGAGGGATCCGTTCATTGATTATATTATGCTCAGAATCCTACCTAAAGATCCAAAAGAGCGGGTAAACATTCAAAGACGAGCCCCAAACTTTCATTTGGATATTCCTTCAAAAATGCTTTATAGAAAATCCTTCAATGGAGTACTTCTACACTGCTTGTTGCAACAAGAGGCTGTAGAAACACTCAAAAGAAGTGCATGCTGGTCTTTATGGAGCCCATCAGGCTGGTGTTGGATGTGAATTTTGACCCCCCCTCTCCAAGAGAGACATGGTTTGGGGAAATCTCCACTCATCTATATATGCTATTTAAATTTTACATCGAAAATGAGGATTCTGACTACCCTCAAAATCAACGGATCATGATCGCCAGCTACGGTACGGTCATAACACCGTTCTTCGACGAAAGCCGAAGAAATATGGGGAGCAAAATAATAAGGTGGGTTCTTCCTCTCATCTAATGTGCTGCCGGAAACACACGACGGTCGTCCTGTCACATTAATTTGGGTCTCTTTGGGTCTCTTTAATTTTGGGTCAATTAAGGGTCATGAGTTAAAGTCCAAGTAAAGGTTAATCCTCACATAGCATAATTGTAATATATCCAAGTAAAATAGAATAACTAAAATAAAGAAAATAAGATAAAAGGGGGGAGGTGCCAAATATTTAAGAAGAGGATCGGCCCCGTTCCCGGGTACCCCCTTCTGATCCCTTAGCAAAATAGGGTTTAAAAGCTGATTTTTCAAACCAAAATGATGATGCAAATGAGACTTTGATTTGTGATTTCCGTGTTTTTCGTGTGTGATACACGAGTGATAAAAGTAAAAGGCCGATGGGCCATAATTGATTGAAGGTGGCCGATGGGCCAGGATTGATTGGGGATGGCCGATGGGCCAGCGCGAAATCACTCATCTCATCTCGTTATTCTCATTTATTCAATTTTAGAAATCAGTTCTTTATTTCCTTTTATCATTAAGTTCAATTAAATATCTGGCACCTGAGGTGGAGGAAGAAATAAAGGAAAAATCTTTTTGAGTTTATTTTGTTGGTTTTATAGTTTTTATGGCCTTTTGATATGGAGCTAGAAGGGCCTAACTAAGGGATTTTTACTTGGATTTATGTGATTAGTGCTTTACTACTGATCATCGGATTAACCCTAACGTAAGGTCCTAGACCGCCCACTTCAGCTCTCCCAGTCCCCTAAAGGAACAGGAAGAGTGGTGGGGCGGAGCCTAACGCTGTAAGCTATCTAATTAGATAATTCGATCTAATCCTAGGGTGCAGGCGACCTAAGCTTGATGGTTTAAGCGCCTAAGCAACTTATTAATTGTGATTTTTAATTGGTTTAGTTTGTTTTGAGTTGAAGATTGATTAAGAAATGGATTAAATGTATTTTGGAGTTCTGTTTAAGTGGTTTAAGGTTATGGAATTTAGGGTTTTGATTTAAAACGTGAAACAATGTCGAAATCAGCGAAACAGGGTTCGCAGGGGACCTGGGCGCCAAAGGGGTGGCGCCTAGGACACTCTGGTGACTTGGGCGCCCAGGCATTGGCGCCCAAGTGGCTGTTTCTAGGTGGTTTGGCTAGTGGTGATGGTATAAGTGTTATTTTCGGAATCCCAAGGGTTCTTACTTAATGAACTTTAATATTTCAAATTGCTTTAATTCTTTGATGTTCAAATGTCAAAATGATTCGGATCTGGATTTTGGAACAAAATCTAGAATTCGCGTTTTAGTGAAAATGGGAGGATAGGTGCCAAGGGGGTGGCGCCCAGGTGGATGGCTTGTGATTTTTAGGTGTTCCGAATGGGACTTAGTTATTGGTTTTCGGTTTAGGAATTATTTTAGGTTCTGGTCTTAATTAATTTAAGTGGTAAGGTGTTTAGTGATTCGTTTTAAATTGAAGTTGTGAACCAAGGTTAGAGTGTAGGATAGGCGCTACAGGGGTGGTGCCTAAGTGGTTGTTCGTCGGTTCGTAAGGGCTTTGGGTGCTAAGTCTAAATCGATTAAAGTTTCAAGTGTTTTAAGTTAAAAGTGTTTTAATAGATTGATTGGGATTGGTTTGAATGTTAATTGATTGTATTAAGTTGTCGGTTGGGATTTTTATGAAAACGGATAGGCAGGGCGCCTAGGGTGTGGTGCCCAGGTGGATTTGGAGGATGGGTGCCCAAGGGGTGGCACCCAGGTGACTGTGTTGAGGTTCGGTCGGTTTGATATTTTTTAGGTTGATTTGCGGTTGAGCGTTTATTGTTTGATGTATTTTAAATTAAAAGTGTTATGTTGAGTTGATTAGGATTAAATTCTATTTCAATTAATTAGGCTTTGTGACTGGAGTGGCTGGGAGCCCAGAGAGTGGTGCCCAGGTGGATGTGACAGAATGGGCGCCTGGGGGGTGGCGCCCAGGTGTCTGTCTTATGTGTTCAAGTTGGTTCGATGTTTTAAGTCAATTCGGGTTCGTGGTTTCAATTGTTTTAAACTTCAAGGGTGTTATGGTGTGTTGATTATGATTGAATTCGGGTTTAATTTCAAGTGGGGGTTTCCTAATGATTGGGTAGGATGGGCGCCAAGAGGGTTGTGCCCAAGTGGATGCAGCAGGATAGGCACCCAGGGGGTGGCGCCCAGGTGGATATTTTGTGGCTTAAACGTTTTGTATTTTTTAAGTTGGTTTGAGTCCAAATTGATTAAGGTTTCAGGTTTTTTAGGTAAATATTGTTTTAAGGTGTTAATTCGGGTTTAATAAATTAAATTTAATTAAGCGGTGGTTTCCAAAGGAATGAGATATGATAGGCGCCCAGGTGGTGGTGCCTAAGTGGATAGATAGGCTGGGCACCCGGGGGGTGGTGCCCAAGTGTCTGTTTTGTGGTTTCGTGTTGATTTTGCGTTCTTAGGCTGGTTCAAGTCTAAATTGATTATGGTTTCAGGTTTCTTAAATTTAAAAGTGTTTTGTTATGTTAATTAGGATTAAATTCGGGTTGTGATTAATTAGAAGTTTTTAATTAGGGGTTCTTTAGTGATGGGATAGGATGGGCGCCAAGAGGGTGGTGCCTAGGTGTACTTGGCAGGCTGGGCACCCAAGAGGTGGCTCCTAGGTGGACTGTTTTGGAGTTGTGTTGGTTTTGTGTTCTTTAGTTAATTCAAGGTTTAGTTAATTCGGGTTTACTTATTCTAGGTTTAAAATGTTTTACTGTGTTGATTTGGATTGGTTTAAGGTCTTAACTAATTAACTTAAGCTTTAATCGGGGTGTCTTAGGGAATGAATAGGTTGGGCACCCAGGGGGTGGCGCCCAGGTGGCTGTGGAAGGATGGGCGCCCAGGGGGTGGCACCCAGGTGGCTGTTTTTTGGGGTTTTAGGTTTTTACGTTTTTTTTTAAGTTCTTAATTGCTTTTAAATCCGAATCAATTAGGGTCTTAAGGTTTTAGGGCTCTTAATGATTTGATGTTTCTTAAGTTATGTAATTATGATGTTTTAATTAATCTTAGGATTTATCCTACTTAGGCGCTAATTTCAATAACTTAGATTATCTAACTATTCTTTTTGGGTTTTCTAGATATCTTTTAATTTGTTTTTGGTTTCTCCTCTAATTTACTAGAGAGTAAGGAAAGAGAAGAAAGGTTTTTATGTTTTGTGATTTTTTGGGATTTTCTATGGTTGTGTGATTCAAATGATATGATGTGAAGTGTGACAAAAATGGTAATTCAAAGTTCAGAACATGTCAGATAACCAAACATATCATTATCATGCAATTTCTAAATGAACTAAATGCGGAAGGTAGGAAGTTGTGCACGAAGGTGGAGAAATCCACTTGGGCGCCACACCAGTGGTGCCTACCCTGCTCAGTCAGGGTTTTCAATGAGACACAACGAATACAGAAGAATCTTAGTATTTTTAACACAACTCCAGATATTCAGCAACCGATGGGAATGTCTTAATGTGAACTACTAATGGTGCAACTAACAAATCTACGAGAAAGCGATGCAACCGGCAAAGATCTAGAACTCGGACCTTGTCTCAGAAGGGTAGGCGCCCAGGGGGTGGCGCCCAGGTGGTTCGGAAGAGAGCAGGTGGCGCCCAGCCTTTCTGCCAAGGGCTTCTTGCGACCTCTGCGGTGTAAATGATGATGATGATGATGCTAATGCGAGATCTAACCAAGCTATGCAATTAGAACTATGAAATCAAAGCAAATCTACTATATCAGAATGAACCTAAGCATGTTACTAACATGATAATGCACTAATACTAATTTCATCACAAGCTATTGTAGATCTACGATGCTCAAATGGTCCTAAGCATATTTCTAAGCATGAATGGTAATGGAATGTAGATAAAGAAAGGAGAGATCTAGGAATACCGGTATATGACGCGTTCCTCAAGTTCCTAAAATGAAGCTTTCGCAAAGACCTATGGCTCTGGTTGAAGATATGGAAGTCTCCTCTATTTCCCTTTCTTCTTCTCTAAATTTGAAGTTCTCTCTAATTGTGGCTACCTTTCTTCTTCTTGCTTATTCTCTTTTTTTGTCTCTTTTCATAGGGTTTTTGGGTAGCCTCCTTTGTAAATGAAGTTAAGAGGGATTATATAGGTTTGGGACGAGTTTAGATGGCCTAGGGCTTCATTATTTCGTGTTTCTAGAAGGTCCCATGCATCCCAAGGCAACCTAAGTTATTTTAGGGTGAATTAGGGTTTGAGGGAGGATGGGCGCCCATGGGGTGGCGCCCACATGGTCTGCGCAGTTTGGGCGCCCAGGTGGTCTTGGACAGGGTAGGCGCCCACAGGGTGGTGCCTAGATGAGTTGGGTTGGCCTTTGGAGCTTGGTCCCATTTGTAGTCGGGATTGAATGGATATATCTCCAGCTAGGGGGGACCTACATTAGCATTAATAGGCTGGGTGCCACATGGGTGGTGCCTAGATGGATTTCAAGGCTGGGCGCCACATGGGTGGTGCCTAGGTGAATTTCAAGGTTGGGCGCCACATGGGTGGTGCCTAAGTGGTTCGGTGTGTCTTCGGTGCTTGGTCCCCTATGTATGAGTGGTCCCGGTCTAATCTCAATCCGAACAAGTAAATTTGGAGGTGAGTGCCCACCATGGGGTGTCTAGGTGATTCTGAGCAGTGTGGGCGCCACAGGGTTGGTGCCTATGTGGAACTCAAAAGGGTGGGTGCCACATGGGTGGCGCTTAGGTGGAGTCGATTCATTTTCGGAGTTTGGTCCCTACGTTGAGTGGTCCCGAGCTACATTTAGGCAAACTAGTGGAATTTGGAGGCTGGGCACCCACCATGGGGTGCCTAGGTGGCCATGGGCTGTGTGGGCGCCCATCATGGGTGTTGACACCAAAAATGTCAATTAGCCTCTTCAACATCAAAAGCTGCATGGAGCCGCATCCTACAAAACAGGTAGAGCTACTTCAAGCATCAAATTTTGTTAGAATCAAACAAAAACTGCAAGATCCTTCAAAATAGCTAAAAGAAGGGTACAAATGAAGTTTCGGGCCATTTCGACACCATTTGGCTTGACTTCAATCCTCAAACAGCTGAGCTGGTGCACTCGGCGGCGGCAGTGTCGAAGAGATCAAATCTTCGATTAGAGCCTATGGATGGTCTCAAAATACCTCCAAAAGGCTCCACGTCGAATTTCAGGTCAGACCAACACTGTTTGACCCTCCATCAACTCTCGAACGGTGAAATCAAGCCTCCCGGCGGCGAGAACCACCGAGGCCATCACTCATCAAATCAAGCACATGGGTGACTTCTATATGCTTCCAAAAGGTTGCACGTCAAATTTCAGGTCATTCCGACAACGTTTGACCCGGCTTCGACGCTCCGAAGCAAAATCAAGCCTACTGGCGGCGGAGCTCCCCGGGACTATGGCACCCTAATCGGAGTTAATGGATCGTCTCAAAATGACTCCAATAGGCTCCCTGTCAAATTCCAGGTCAATCGGACATCGGTTGATCGTACATCAAAGCTCGACATCTTCCGCACGGTGAAATCAAGTCTAGCATTGACGGGACCCCAAACGACTTCAAAACTCAAATAAAATCCCTTGGTTGGTCCTATCTAATGCTCAAGAAGCTTCACCTTAAATTTCAGGTCATTCCGACATCGTTTGACTTAGTTTCAACTCTTGGCGGAAAATCGGCTACAAAGTCTTCGACTTTTTCAAAAATAGGAAACTTTGTGCTCTGATTTGCACGGCTTCTCGACAAGTTTTCTTCAGAGAAATCAAGCCAATAAATGAGGATAAATTTCAAGAAAAATACAGGAGAAAACAGAAGCAAAAAAGCTCGAGAAACGGCGACCGAAAAATGGATCAAAGTCCAAGGTCGCCAGCCCCATGGTCGCCGGCGACCATGGGTGGATGGTCACCGGCGACCCTGGAAATCCGGGT
Organism: Persea americana; assembly: GCA_029852735.1. NCBI lineage: Eukaryota > Viridiplantae > Streptophyta > Magnoliopsida > Laurales > Lauraceae > Persea > Persea americana. The sequence continues at coordinate 25,374,777 of CM056820.1, read as the reverse complement.
CGCCGGATTTTCGCCGAAAGTGCCGATTTTCCAATTCTTTTCGCGTTGATTGGCCCCTGTGATTTTCTTAAAATCTGATTTTGAGGCATGATATCCGTCGATCTTCGTCAACATCACGGATCCGCCATCGAAATCATTCGATCATCATTGGACACTCCAAAATCGCCAACTGGCCGACCAAGAAAGTACACTTTCTGCCCTACTGATCATGAAATCGACTGGACAGATGTTGTTGGCCCATTGGTACCAAACAATGTCTAAATTTGCATCGTCATCCGACATCAAACAACATGCGGATCCATCGATGATCATTGCCAGAAGAATTCCAAAAGACGCGGCGTGGCCCACGACTCTTCAAGCGACTCGGCGGCCAATGAATGAAGTTAAATGACCTTTTTATGACAACTTATTACGGTCATTAACTCATTATTTTGAACGGCCCAATCAGAGGCAAGCAAATGGGAGTTACAAGTCCAATTAATCATAACAATTAACCATGTAACTACTATCATCATGGAGATTAATCATGGTAATTAATCATGAAACTCCTATCATCATCATGGAGATTAAATGCCCATTATTCTCCATTGGCCAATCAAAATTCAAGAAAAAGGAGTTACAAAATTATGCAATTAAATCTTGTAACTCCTCCCATCATGGAGCATTAATATCATTAATGCCTATAAACCTTCCTAATGGCCACCAAAAGCCTATAAATAGGCGGTCATTCCAAAGGAAAAGGGTCCGGGAAAATTGTCTAAAGGGGTCCTGAAAAATCGTCTGAAAACTATCCTGAAGAATTCTCTGCAAAAAGAAGCTCTCTCACTCTGAAGAAACTCTGCTGCAAATTCTACAAGGTGATCGAAGTCCCTTGGGGGGCCACCCCCGCAATGTTTCCCCTCTTCTTCTATCCAACATGGCTTAGATGCGTTTTTTCAGCCCGTCTACTTGGTTTTTTCATTGGAGATAGGACCTTCCCTTGGTCTTTGTCCTCTAAAAATCCGGGGTCCAAGCTAAGCCAAGCGAACTAAAGCATCAAGTGTTCTCATCTGAATGACGATGGCGGTGTCCATACATGACTCGCGATCGTCGATCTGAACGAGTCCCCACAATCTCTTGAGAAGTCAGATCCCTCTTTCTTTCTTCTCTATTGTACTTTTTATTTTTAAAGAGACAAAAAAAATCCACAATTCTTGTCTTTCATCATTGATGAGATTTGTAAATCGCCTTTCACGGAAAAATCGCCTTTCGCGGCAAACTAAGCAAAATCGCCTCTCGCGGCATTTTAAAATCTCGTCTCTTTCTTTAAATATATGTGCAATGGAAAGTTATAAAAAAAGTTTGATTTCCTTTCTACTTGTGAAGGTGAATCTCCGCATCACCATATCAAATTCCAAGTAGAATAGAAAATCTGGCATACTCGTACAAAAATGTTGATGCTTGCTCTTTTTTTCTCTTCGCCCCGCCGCACCCCGGCGGACCCGGGACGGAGGAAGGCAAGAAAGATAAAGACGGGTCCATCAAGTTGGCACACCCGGTGGAACACGTTCATTTGAGAACACGATGCTTAGAATCCTTGGCTTTTTCCTAGTTGGTGGCCTATGTTGGATCTTATATCTAAAAAACAAAACATGAGATGGGATTCTTTGGAAACTTCTTTCTTTGAACTTTTTTCCATTCTTTCTTTTCTCAAAAAAAAAAAAATTCAAATTTGTTTCTTTTGGATTCAAATTGGAGAAACTTTGGTTCTTTCCTTTTCGTACAATGACTCGAAGAAATGTTTGAGCCAACGTTCGGATTGGAAGGGGCCATTTCCCTCTCTTTGATGGATCCATTTTGTGATCTTTCGAAAAAAAAAATTAAAAAAAAAAAGCTTTCAAATTTTTTTCTTTTGGATTCAAATTGGAGAAACTTTGGTTCTTTCCTTTTCGTGAAATGTTTGAGCCAGCGTTCGGACTGTGAGGGGCCATTTCCCTCTCTTTGATGGATCCATTTTGTGATCTTTCAAAAAAAAATTTTAAAAAAAAAGTTTTCAAATTTGTTTCTTTTGGATTCAAATTGGAGAAACTTTGGTTCTTTCTTTTTTGTACAATGGCTCGCAGAAATGTTTGAGCCAACATTCGGATTGGGAGGAGCCATTTCCCTCTCTTTTATGGATCCATTCTGTGATCTTTCAAAAAATAAAAATAAAAAAAAGTTTTCAAGTTTGTTTCTTTTGGATTCGAATTGGAGAAACTTTGGTTCTTTCCTTTTCGTACAATGGCTCGCAGAAATGTTTGAGCCAACGTTTGGATTGGAAGGGGCCATTTCCCTCTCTTTGATGGATCCATTTTGTGATCTTTCGAAAAAAAATTAAAAAAAAAAGCTTTCAAATTTGTTTATTTTGGATTCAAATTGGAGAAACTTTGGTTCTTTCCTTTTCGTACAATGGCTCGTAGAAATGTTTGAGCCAGCGTTCGGATTGGGAGGGGCCATTTCCCTCTCTTTGATGGATCCATTTTCTGATCTTTCAAGAAAAAAAATTTTAAAAAAAGTTTTCAAATTTGTTTCTTTTGGATTCAAATTGGAGAAACTTTGGTTCTTTCCTTTTTGTACAATGGCTAGCAGAAATGTTTGAGCCAACGTTCGGATTGGGAGGGGCCATTTCCCTCTCTTTGATGGATCCATTTCGTGATATTTAAAAAAAAGAAAAAGGTATTCAAATTTCTCTCTTTTGGATTCAAATTGGAGAAACTTTGGCTCTTTCCTTTTCTTACAATGGCTGGCAGAAATGTTTGAGCCAACGTTCAGATTGGAAAGTACCACCTTCCTCTTTTTGATGGGTCCATTGGAGATCTTTCAAAAAAAAAAAAAAAGATAAAAAAAAACATTAGGATTGCACCAATTGCGTTCTTTGACCAAAGTGGATCTAAGAAAAGCCTTGTCTTGAGTGTGGAGGCAGTTAGACTGTTCGAGGTAAGGGTCCTTCAAATGGGTTCATTAAGTAATCATACCCTTACGTGAGGGCTAATCTATCCACTAAGGTTTCATAAGACCGAATTGGAAAATCTATGTGCACTCTTCAAAAAAAATCTTAAAAAAAAAAATCTTCAAAAAAAAATCTAAAAAAAAATAAAACTTCTGTCACTATTGTGTTCAAATTGGAGAAATTTTGGTTCATTCCTTTTCGGATTTAGGGCTCGCAGAAATGTTTGAACCTGTATTCGGATTGGAATACCATTTTCTCTCTTTTATGAATTCAATCTTGGCTTTTCAAGAACAAAAAAAATATAAAAAAATTCCTTGATTATTGGATTCAAATCTGAGAAATCCTGGTTCCTTCCTTTTCGGACTTGGTGCTAGCAGAAATGTTTGAGCCTTTGTTCGGATTGGAATACCATGTGCTCTCTTTTGCGAATTCAATCTTGACCTTTAAAAAAAAAAATCCCATCTCATGTCCTTTTCAAGGATGCGATCTACAACATTTGTGCCTAGTGGTGCTTGTACGCCCTTTCGGGTCTACTGTATTCGCGACCGACACATTTGTATCTCCAACCTTATATCATTTTACCTCGAGTGAGCTTCGCTTCTCGGTAAATTGAATTAGGGTTTACAATTGCTTCTAGCGGTCACTGGAACACTTATTTTCGAGCCGACCATACTTGCGTTTAGAACCATTGTGCCTTCTTTGGCCTTTTGCCTTCTTCATTACGCTCAGAATAGGCCATGCCCGCTGAGCGATTTGAAAAGCAAAACCATAGTATTTTCCATTTATGATCACCATATTCTTGTGATTAATAATGGATGTGGTCTTGTTTCAGAAGTTTTCCAAAAACTAACAATGGCAGCTTCATTGACCATCACCTTCGATGAGAACAAGTACCAACTCATGCTTCAAGAGAAGCAAAGCAAGCGCTCCTACAAGCGCCCCGCCAGCTGCCGAAGCGTCACTTCCCTCGGCAACTCTCAAAACACCGGGTCGACCTCCACTCCTCGGACCATCGTCTTCAGGTCACTGGGACCATTCCCACTACCCGTAGAAGAGATGGTGCCTGCTAAGAACCAGAAGACTGCCCCTCAACGTGTCGCTGCCCCGACACCAAAGACGGTCACAAAGAAACCTGAGCCTTGTGGCAACCCCGCGAGGCCTCAGCCTGCAAAAAACCAGGTCTGCCCCAAGACTTGGTCTCCGCGACCTTCACCAAAACAAAGAAGGTCCCAAACATCTACAAAGTCAGTATACCTGGCCCCTCTCAAGGAGAACCGGTTCTACCCTCTCGCCTACATCAAAGGGGAGAAACCTACCTCCACCGCACTACAAAAACTACTCAGCACGAGCCAGCTTCCTCATACAAGCCCAAAATCAAGTCGTGCATCACAAGGCCTCGACAAGAACCTGCCAGGGCCTGCTCTCCTGCAACTCGACCCTTCATCTCAACAGGGGCCGAGCTTGCGAAATTTAAAGCTACACTGCGACATGCTAAGGACCGGTCCAGATCCTATTCATGCCAGTCTTTAAGGAAGACAAGCTCGGTTGCTGCGCACGAGGGACCATGTCCTTCATTGCCAGAGCATAGCCTGAGCTAACAGAAGCTCAAATTGCTCGTCGTATACGTCGCTGCGCGACATATCGACAAAAGAGATTAGAAAAGCAAAGAACCCAGCATTCTGAGCTTCAAATCTCCCAAAAATGGGTCGAAAAAGAAAGACCCGACCAAGTTCCTTGTTGACACCAAAAATGTCACTTTGCCTCATCAACATCAAAAGCTATATGGAGCCGCATCCTACTACAAAACAGGCAAAGCTGCTTCAAGCATCAGATCTTGACAGAACCAGACAAAAACTACAAGATCTTTCAAAGTAGCCAAAAGAAGGGTACACATGAATTTCGGGCCATTTCGACACCATCTGGCCAAACTTCAATCCTTCAACAGTTAAGCTGGAGCTCTCGACAGCGACAATGTCAAATACATCAAATCTTCGATCAGAGTCTATGGATGGTCTCAAAATACCTCCAAAAGGCTCCATGCCGAATTTCAAGTCAAACCGACATCGTTTGACCCTCCATCAACTCTCAAACGGCGAAATCAAGCCTTCCGGCGGCGAGACCCTCTGATACCGCCACTCATCAAACAAAACCCATGAGTAGCTTCTGCATGCTTCCAAAGGGCTGCACGTCAAATTTCAGGTCATTCCGACAACGTTTGACCCGGTTTTGATGCTCCGAAGCAAAATCAAACCTACCGGCGGCGAAGCTCCCCGGGACCATGGCACCCAAATCGGAGCTAATGGATCATCTCAAAATGACTCCAATAGGCTCCCCGTCAAATCTCAGGTCAATCGGACATCGGATGACCGTACACCAAAGCTCGACATCTTCTGCACGGTGAAATCAAGTCAAGCATCGACGGGACCCCAAACGGTTTCAAAACTGAAATAAAAGCCCATGGTTGGTCCTATCTAATGCCCAAGAAGCTTCACCTCAAATTTCAGGTCATTCCGACTTCGTTTGACCCAGTTTCAACTCTTGGCGGAAAATCGGCTACAGAGTCTTCGGCTTTTCCAAAAAATAGGAAACTTTGTGCTTTGATTTGCACAGCCTTTTGACAGGTTTTCTTCAGAGGAATCAAGCCAATAAATGAAGAGAAATGTCAAAGAAAAATACAGGAGAAAACAGAAACAAAAAAGCCCGAGAAACGACCAAGAAACGGCGACCGGAAGGCGACCGAAAAATGGACCAAAGTCCAAGGTCGCCAGCCCCATGGCCGCGTCGCCAGCCCCATGGTCTTCGACGACCATGGGTGCATGGTCACCGGCGACCCTGGAAATCCGGGTTGCCGGATTTCCTCCGAAACGTCCGTTTTTCAGATTCTTTTCGCGTTTCCCGATGATTGGCCCCTGTGATTTTCTTAAAATCGGATTTTTGAGGCATGATATCCGTCGATCTTCGTTAACATCACGGATCCGCCATCGAAATCATTTGATCATCATCGGACACTCCGAAACCGCCAACCGGCCGACCAAGGAAGCACACTTTCTACCCGACCGATCAAGAAATCGACTGGACAGATGTTGCCGGACCATCAGTGGCAACCAATGTCTGAATTTTCATCGTCATCTGACATCAAACAACGTACAGATCCATCGATGATCACCGCAAGAAGAATTCCAAAAGATGCGGCGCTGCCCGCGACTCTTCAAGCGACTCGGCAGCCAATTAATGAAGTTAAATGACCCTTTTATGGCAATTTATTAGGGTCATTAACTCATTATTTTGAACGGCCCAATCAGAAGCCAAGAAATGGGAGTTACAAGTCCAATTAATCATGACAATTAACCATGTAACTCCTATCATTATGGAGATTAATCATGAAACTCCCATCATCATGGAGATTAAATGCCCATTACTCTCCATCGGCCAATCAAAATCCAAGAAAAAGGAGTTACAAAATTACGAAATTAAATCTTGTAACTCCTCCCATCATGGAGCATTAATATCATTAATGCCCATAAGACCTTCCTAATGGCCACCAAAAGCCTATAAATAGGCGGTCATTCCAAAGGGAAAGGGTCTTGAAAATTGGGTCTTAAAAATTGGGTCTTGAAAATTGGGTCCAGAAAAATTGTCTGAAAACTATCCTGAAGAATTCTCTGCATAAAAGAAGCTCTCTTACCTTGAAGAAACTCTGCTCCAAGCATTACAAGGTGATCGAAGTCCCTTGGGGGGCCACCCCCCCAAGATCTCCTCTCTTCTTCTATCCAACATGGCCTAGATGCGGCTTTTCAGCCCGTCTACTTGGTTTTTTATTGGATATAAGACCTTCTCTTGGTCTTTATCCTCTAAAAATCCGAGGTCCAAGCCAAGCCAAGTGAATCAAAACATCAAGTGTTCTCATATGAAGGACGATGGCGGAGCTCATACATGACTCGCGACCGTCGATCTAAACGAGTCCCCACAATCGCTTGAGAAGTCAGATTCCTTTTCTTACTTTTCCATTGTATTGTATTTTTTAAAAGAGACATAAAATCACATTTCTTGTCTTTACATTTTGATGAGATTTGTAAACTGCCTTTTACGGCACAAAATCGCCTTCTACGGCATAAAACTGCCTTTCACAGCAAATTAAACAAAATCGCCTCTCACGACATTTTAAAACCTTGTTTCTTTCT